>CAMTZB010000006.1:7692500-10192500 GCA_947086495.1 Morpho achilles | reverse complement strand
ATTGTGAATCATTATATACTGAATAGATTTTAAAATATGTTAAGCTTATTAAAATATTTAGAATACGAATTTTAGGAAATTAAAAGGCATCTATCGCAAAGGCATCTATCTAATTATCATATCATCGGAACTAATCTCAAACCCTTGTTACAGCATGGTGATAAGCTTTAGACCCTTTTTTCAATCAACGACAATTTAAACAAGTTCAACCATTCTCTTATGACTAGCACTTTTATTTACTCATTCGAAAATTGCAACTTTTTGGTTTCTTTTTGGAATTCTTTCAATTCACTAGTGACCAAAATTCCTGATCAGCATTTTCAGGACGAAACCTGCATAGATTATTCCGTAATAATATTAGAAATGCGAACGTCTGTCCATCTAACTATTATTTTGACAGCTAAATTTTTGATCTTTAAAGCTACTACGTTCTTGACTTTATTTCGCGAACAGGATAAAATACCGCGTTTAATTCAGAAGAATTTTAATTGGGACATATAAACAAACTTTCACTGTTGTCTATTACTTGAAAAATCCAAGCTAGCCAAAAACAAATGAGATAAGCGTTTTGGTCTTTAAATGTACTTATAATGTATGAATCATCTAAAATAAAAACCTTTGTTACTCTGTAAGCCGATTTACATTTCCCTTGTTCATTTGTCTAGAAAATAAAAAAAACAGACAAAAGCTCGCAATTAGGTATTTCTTCATATTTTTAAATAAGATTGGGACTCCGCATTACAAGAAATTTAAAAGGATTTTGTCATAGAAAATTCTGTACAGTTTTATTTCAATAAATATTTATCATAAATACTTTTAGTGATGAAAGTGGTTGGTATAATTAGGATATTGTGTCAGATATTAAAAAAACAATATCAAAGAATATATTGGAATATCTCAACGATTTCCAAAATTTTTAGCTTTTATTGATAATGATAATCGAATATAATAACTCAAAGCGGGGCACTTAACAGTTTCCCAGTCTTCACGAAACTTTTTATTGCATTGACAATTTTCACCTTAACTCTCAGGTTTTTATACTTTGAAACTTATACCGAAAATGTTGTCAAAAGATTCATGAAGATATTTTAGTGCATTAAAATTAAATTTAAATCTACAAAGTCAAACATTTATAAAGCTTACTTTGCGATATATTACTCCACTAAGTTACTACATATTTCAATATCTGCTATAATAATTTGGTTAGTATAGATTTCTTTACATAATTATTCAAAACATCGGTACCGGGTATTTATATGCATGAACGTGAACTCAATACGACTATAAGACGCTCTATCGTGGCTTAAAGAAATATTCATCTTGTTGCACAAAAAACGAAATTGCTATCAATTCGATTGGCCACTTCTTTTCCAAAACCTATTAATCGATCTCTAGATAATTAAATGGAATATTTACTGAAACACATAGTCGTGATATGTCTATATATTTTCCCTGTTTGAGAGCTATATCCGAAATATTTTTGCTAAACATTAAAGTACAAAAAAGCTCTTGAAAGACATTTTTATTCAAAATAAATCGAACCAAACTCTTCACAGTCAAGTGACTGGCAGTTTTATTTGCTAAAGGGACAACTAGAAATCTATTGTATTATTTGTTCTAACTGTGTTCGGTCTTGACGATTTATTCTTTTAAATAAATGTTACTAGAAAGCTCTTATGCAATTTGTTACGGTTAAAAAAGTTACCTCGGTTTTTTTTTGCTACAGACTCTTCCTACTGAAAATTCTTGTAACTGCTCAAATGATGTTTGCCGGTTACATACCTAGGTTATTCTTTAGACAATCGTAAATTTCTTCACCCAATTTCTTTGAATATAAAAAGCATGACGACTCCTTTAAAACTTTGGCTTAATTCTTACAGATTAATATTAGTACTTGCGTGACCGAGCCTTGATCGGTTATTTTTTTTTAAATACAAAAAATATACTATGTATATAAAAATGCTATTAAAAAGATAATGTTACCTGGATTCGATCCTAGTATTCTAAATTTGCGACCGACTGTTAGCCAAATAAGCTATGAAGACAGCGCAATTAACCTTTGCTTTTTCATAAAATTGTAGCAGTTTGTCAGTCCCCGAAGACAGGGATAAAACATTTTTTTTAAATAATACCTAACTGGATCGATTTTTCCTCCCCAAAACCCCCTAATACTGAATTTCATGAAAATCGGTGGTCCTATTTTTTCATCAATATTTACAAAGAAAAGATTATTGATGCAAATAAACATTATTGATGTAAAAATATTTGATTTTTACGTCTTTTTTTGCCGTCTCCAGTTAACTACCCTTAATAGTGATGAGATTTAGGCTAAGAATAATAATATAAAGTGGTCTGAAAAATAACTAAAATACAAACACCAAGTATAAATAATATTTAATATTTGAATATATGTTGCTGAAAACGTAATAATATAAAATTTATGGGGCACTTTAGCTCGTAGAAAGCCATTGGCCGTGAATAAAGGCTACGACGAAACATAATATATACTCAATATGAGTCACAATATGCATATAACACGTATATAAATGCAAAAGAAACGCGGCTTATCATGTTGAATAGTTAAATAAGTGTGTGCTAAAAAGATAATAATTCCACCACAAAACATAAATAGTATGAAGTTTTTTCTATAATAATACTTGGAACAAGAATAGCAAAATTTAATTTTAGTTTAGTTTTAAGTGCGTAGAATATTACGATCATCATCATCATCTTCCTGCCCTTATCCCACTCTAAACGGGGTTGACACAACATGTTATAAACATGCTGTCACATGATTTGGCTGCGTTTTTACAGTCGGCTGCCTGCCTGACGTCAACTTACCTCAGTCGTATTTTACGACACCTCGGTAAGAAAGAGGGTGGTCTATTCTACTAAACCGGATACCACACGGTGGGTCAACTTACCTTAGTCGCCTTTTACGACACCTCGGTAAGAAATGAGGTTGGTCTATTCTATTCAGCCGGATACCACACGGCGTTCTACGTCGCATGTATATGCTACGTTATATTATTTTTTGCTGTAAGCTAAAATTTTCAAGTATTGTGCAAGAGAGCGTAGAAATGACTGACAATGAGTCGAGAGTGTGGAATGTTAACATTGTAAATGGGAGTTTATTTCATTAAAGCCGTACTTCGACAATGTATTCGTGACTTTACATATTCAAAACACTGTACACACTGCTTAAGTAACGTATGTTCATGTATTTTTTCATTAACAGAAAGAATTTTTCATTAAACTGAGAGTATTCGCCTGTTTTCGTATAATTTATTTGATATACTAATAAATTCTATCGGATAAAAACAAAGACACAATACGTGTTATAATTTATAAACCGTTGTTAAATTGTAACAAAATTATTTGTTACTTTACTACTTTGTTTTCGCTACTTTATAAACAAATAAAAAAAACTGAAATAAATCTGATACGCATTGAAAAAAATACCGTGCTGGTGTTTCCCTACTGTGATAGTTTTTACACACACCTCGGTAAGAAATGACGGTGGTCTATTTTACCCGGTCGGATACAACACCGCGGGTAGTCTTACCTTAGTCGCCTTTTACGACACCTCGGTACGAAATGAGGGTGATCTATTCTACCCAGCCGGATCCCACCCGGCGGGTCAACTTACCTTAGTCGCTTTTTATGACACCTCGGTAAAAATGAGGGTGAACTATTCTTCTCAGCCAGATACCACGCAGCTTTAATTAAGGCCTAAAAGTTCTAAAAAGGCGTCTTTTTAGAACTTGCTGTATTAAACAATATTTATAAACTAGAAACAATACAATAATTTTTAATTAAATTTATAGTTGAAACGCCACATAATAAAATTTTAATATATTTTTGACGTTTATTATTTAATGCTTAGCACTATAAAAATATAATAAAATAAATTTCTTAAAGTATACTGGCGCCTGGAGTCTCGTGGCGATAAGAGCTAAGCTATGAAGTGAATGCTGGCATTTATTTAATAGCTTTTTTTGTAGACTGTCGAAATGCGAACTACAAGGTAATTATAAAACGACATCGGCTAATATAATTCCTAAGGCATAATTTTGATGCTTGGCAGATAACTTTCGAACTCTTCGCCTACAAAATGTTACAAGCGCCTATATTCGCACGTAACTCGCTGACGTATGTCACTTTTGTTAGAAATGCTGTATTGGTACAACTTCCAATAGCATTAAAATATTGAGCATAAATGATTTGGAATGGAACCTACTACTACCTTTTTTATACAGGAAAAACCCCTTATGGGTACCGCCGCCCGAAGGGGACCGGCGGCGGTTATGTCGGACTCGCACCGACCTGTGTGCTCCACCACGGTGCCGATGGCAAGGACAGCGTATCGTTTTACACATTGCCCCCATCCCCGCCGACAGCTCTGATCCCAGAGAACACCTCCTCCGGGTAGAGACCCCTCGAAAGAGAAGCCCCCCTCCGCTAACCGGAGCATCGGGAGCACCAGATGCACCGACCGCCTCGGGGACCTGTAAGTCAGACGTTCTACCTACCTACTACCTATTACTAACAGTTAGTGACTCATTTGAAATAAACTATATTAATTTTATGTTACCACATATCTCACACTTGGTGTCACTTGAAGAAACCCAAACTCAGTGTTTCATCGGAATTCGATAAACCAGAAATCATACAAGTGAAGCAATAATTATGCGCAAATCACTAGGAACATTTAAGATATAGAGGCATCTATCAACATTGAATAGTTGAGCACTCAAAGCCATAAGTTTCCGATCTACTTTATGTAACTACATTATGAACAATTGGCATTCATATCTCCGGGACAGTACATTAATTTCAAAACTGTCACACTGTTACAAGTTCTATACAAATGTACTGGTATCATTGGAAGAACTCTATAATAAAGTTTGTTATAAAGTATCGCAGTGCATGCAATACTCATGTTATTTCCATGCGAGTTTTTATTATGAATTGTGTATGTTTTGACCTCTTTATAGCAGTATTACTTTTAAACTTAGTATAACTAACAAATAATAGGGCTCTAGATCTATTATCTGTTGGTTATACTGCTGATATAATTTTAAATTAATAAAATTAGCTTATTCGGAGAATCATATCACTTTGTGTTGGTATTCTATGTATTATATAAATTTTAAATTTATAAACATAAAATAATAAAAAAATCTTAATATAAATTTTGTGTATATACCTATATAATGAAAGATAGCATAATTACTTATTTATAGATTTTATACGGCTATATATTTATATGTTTTAGTAATCTGTAATGTTGGTCAGTCGTCCGTGACGTACCTCAATAGGCTTTAGCTGAAAATCTCTCTGTGTGCTTCCTGTCGGGGCACACAGTATTATGCTGAGTCTAAAGCCTATTCTGCATTGTGCTACGGACATTTATTTATTTATTAATATTTATTTAGCTTTAGTTTAATTTGTTAATGTCCTCTTAGCACTTTTGTGGAATAAATATATTTTCATTTCATTTCATTTCATAACTTTGCCCACGGCTGTTATATGATACGTTAGCATAATGGATATACTCGTAGTAATTAAATGAAAGCTAATAGTAATTAAAATATTGGCAATTGGCTGATATAATTAAAACAAAACTGGTTTATGTTTTCTGATTTTAATATCGTAGATAGCTTGACATGAGTACAATGACTCATTAATATTTTTATTTTTGTTATATAATGACGATTTCCCTTAGAAAAATTTAATCATAAATAGAAAATTAGTGCGATATTTCGAAGAAAATTGCTATTATAAGAAAAATAACGATGTAAACATTTCATAAAGCAGATATTTAGAATATTTACAATTCATATAAATTACTTGGTATAAAAATAAATGTACTACAGCTCCACTGGGCCCTAAGATGTTGCTATGGCATATTTATAAAGCTAAACACTTTTGGTAGTTTTTTTTCTTTAGGTATACATGTAATAAAATGTCTTTGAAAGCAACTGAATTAAAACGGGGAAAAAATGTATGGTATGGCATGCAAGTGTCTAGAATTTACGACTCAAAAGAAGGCACAAAATAATTCAGAAGAGAGAACCAATAAATATTTATACACTTATTAGTATTGTATTGCCGAGTGGTATCCGGCTGAGTAGAATAGACCACGCTCATTTGTTACCAAGGTATCGGTAAAAGGCGACTAAAATAAGTCGACCCGCCGTGTGGTATCGTACCAAGATTTTACCGTAGCTCTCTTTTTTACCAAGGTGTCGTAAAATACCACTAAGGTAAGTTGACGTCAGGCAGGTGGTCGGTAAAATACTTAGCCAAATCATGTGATATAAAGTTTATAATATGCTGTGCAAGCCCCACTTAGAGTGGGATAAAGGCTGGAGGATGATGATTATTAGTAATAGGTATTATATAAAGTATATTAAACGGTCTATGCATGTGGGAGAAACTAATACTCCTAACAAACGTACGTATTTAAATTGAGATATACTAGCTTTTTTGCTACTAATAAAAAGTCGAATTGGACCGCACAATTGATTGATGATCGTCTGCCGGGTCATTAGGTTTAGGACCGGTTTTTCGAGCAAAGACAATTTGCAGCGACCGTTTCAACCGTTTCGTTTGTTTTCTAATGTCAGTCAGTTTATTTCGGGCTTAAAACTTCAATACATAGATAATAGTAGATTATGATACTGTTGCATAATAAGGGTTCTTATAACACGAGTATGTTTTAAAACAACGAGCCGCAGTTGAGTTTTTTATAGTATCACACGAGTGTTATAAGACCAAGTTATGTACAGTGTCATACACTACTTTATCTATTCTCATACTATAATACGTAAAACAATATTACAAATAAAACGCTGAATATAACAACAAATGCATCGATTGCGCATGCGTGTTGCGTCGCCGCGGACTCGTTCATTGAAACTTTTTTTTTAAGATAGAGGTTCAACCTCCTTGGTCCAGCTGTAGGTTGTATAGGTGTATCGTTATGATTATATTGTGATACAATATAACATATATATATATATATATATATATATATATATATATATATATATATATATATATATATATATATATATATATATATATATATATATATATATATATATATATATATAACAGGTGTATATAATAACTTATATAACAGGTGTCCATACAAGACCTGTATCGTAATAAAACTTTTTAATTCTCTAATTTTGACCTGTACGTAATGTTTGTCATAAGAATTTTGGTTTCAGTTTTATAATCTTTGTATTATAGTATCAGAGTAGATAAAGTATTTTAAACAATCACAGCTTAAAATAGAGAGCAAAAGGAAAATAATTGAACGCCTAGCCCGATTTTTTAAACATAAAAGTTTATTATAAAATCACTAGCAGTGAGTGATATTTGCTTTTAGGAAAAATGATTTGATCGTGAATCGTTTTGATTAAAAATCGGGTTCAATCAACCTTGGTTTGTATATTTTTATTACGAGATATCGGTTCTATGATTGGAAAAAATACTAATTTATGAATAAAGATATATACACGTACTAACTTTTGTCTGAACAACTCGATTTTAGAATGATATAGATAAATATAGAAACTGAAATTTTTATTTATTTTGATTGACATTTTGAAATACATAACAATATAAAAGAAATAATAATTCCACCTTGTGGTATCCGGCTGAGTAGAATAGACCACCCTCATTTCTTACCGAGATGTCATAAAAGGTGACTAAGGTAAGTCAACCCGCCGCGTGCTATCCGGCTGAGTAGAATAGACCACCCACATTTCTTAACAACGTTTCGTTAAATGCGACTAAGTTAGGCTGACCTGGCTGTCAGACAGGCGGCCCGTCGTAGTATAGCTAACCAAAACATATAACAACATGTTTATAACATGTTGTGCTAACCCCACTTACTTGTAGCGTGGGATGAGGGCAGGAGAATATTGAAATTATTTTGCTTTAATCCGCGATTAAGTAAAGAGAAAATACCTGCTACATGCAGGATTCGTAAAAACACATGAACAAAAACACATAAAAAAGGACAGTCCACTCAATGTTTAGCATTGTTTGTAAATATTTAATACTAGCTTTTACCCGCAACTTCGTTCGCGGGGACTGTAGTCTTGGAATTATCAGTAGCTTCTGTCACTCTCCAACTGCAAATATCTCTATAGAATAATCAGAATAGTCAGAGAGATTTATATTATGCAACGTATGAATTGTCAACCTGTTTTTTTTAAATTACCTATATAGGTTCAGCGCTGGATTCCAAGTTTTTAGTATAAATACGAAAAAAAATATATTATTGGAATTTTTAAATTGTTTTTGTGAACATAATGTTTTAAAATAAGTATCTGAAAATATATTAAAGTCTCGTTATTAACTGTAATGACTTTTCAGATATTAAAAATGGTGTTAAAAATACATGTCAATTATTAGTATTTTTTTTTTACTGTTTGCCATAGACTACTATCTAAAGACTTATTCCGTTTTGACGTAAACCGAAAAACTTGGAATCTAAACACTTCTGTAAATTCAGATTTGACTTGATTTTGACACATCGTGAATAAAAAAAAATTCCATAGTTTTATTACAGATGGCGTTTTGAATGTCATCCTACTTAATTCCTGGTGAATTAAAATAATTTCTATAGCCTATATGTTACCTCAGTGCATAAGGAATAATGTGCCAAATTTCATCGATACTGGTTCAGAGGATTGACCGTTTAAACGTAACATGTATGTTACGTGACAGATAGACAGACAGGCATACTGACAGACAGACTTTCACATTTTGTAATATTAGTAAGGATAACGATAGATTAACAATTTAGAACCACTCCATGTTATGAAACAACAATGTCCCCGTAGCTGTCTGTCTGCTTAAAATAAACTTAACAGCTAATTTACGGACTTCATTCAATAGAAAGACTCTATACTAATATATAAAGCTGAAGAGTTTCTTTGTTTCTTTGTTTGTTTGAACGCGCTAAGCTCATTCACTACTGGAACGATTTGAAAAATTCTTTGAGTGTATTTGAACAGTAGCATTTTTAATATGAATAATCCCACTTCTTTCACTCCACTACCACTTAGTCCGGATTGGATTACCATGGTAGATATAGGCTCCAGTCGCCTTCTTAAAGGAGAGAGAAGGCTTTGCCCCACAATGGGAGATAGTAACAGGCCATTATTTTCCTTACAGAAATAATAAATCATTTTTTTTTTAAATAATTAAAATGCAAAGCTCCATACAAATGGTCCGTTTACCTACGTTTATTTTTTTAGCACCTAGGATTTAAGCACCTAGGATTCCATTTGCTATTTCACCCCACTTAAAACAAAAAAATTGCTAAAAAATATATCATATATTTTGTTCTAATATATATTGTTACATTAAAATCTATACTAACATATAAAGCTAAAGACTTGAACGTGCTAATATCAGAAACTACTGGACCGAATTGGCCGAATTACTTGAGTGTAAGATGGTCCCGAGGAAGGCTATATAATATCATGCTTAAATGAATAGGAGAGGAGCAGCAAAAAAACGGCAAAATTTAATACTTTCCATGTGTGCGCAGTAAATGGTGAAATTTATTCAAAAAACACAAAATTGTTCCCCTCTAACAGTTCTAATTAAAAATATAAAAGTCTGTCAGCATATGTATATCTAATTTTTAAGGTTAATCCACTTTAACCATTTTATGGTAATCAAAATACTATATTACGGTTTTAATCTTTCCACGCGGGCGGCAATTGCTAGTTTCAAATAAATGCCTTCAAGGAATAAAAAGTTTCAAACAACATGCACCCTTCATTAACAATGATTATTAACCATATTATAACTTGGTTAGACGAAATCCTTACATTTAAATCTTACCTGTAACTGTGACTCACCGTTCAGTTTAGCCCGTGCATTATAATGCTATCGAAAAGTGTATGTTACACTATTGTTATGCTTAAAAAACTCGAACAAAAATGGGAATTTACTAAAAAAATCAGCTTCTGACCCGCCTTCAGATTATTTCTCATAAAAAGATTTTTGTGCTTCTCTTAGTAATATATGTAATTCAGTAAGTGAGATCGCTTCAGGAACGGCATTAAATGGAAAAAATATAAGTAACAGTATTTGCTGACCGATTGAAATAAAAAATTACCCTATATGTTGAATGAGGTTTTCTACTACATATTAGTGATAAAAGCGTCTAAATCAGATCAGCGGTTTTTGAGATTAGTGGGAACAAATGCACAATAACTAAAAAGCTGGAATAAAAATGTGAAATTCTTCAAAAAGTCGGCTTCAGACCGGCCTAGGTCTCATAAAAATATTTGTGCTACTCGTTGACATTGTAATTTAAGTAATCCAGTATGTGAGATCGATTCAGGAATGGCGAAAAACTGAAAAAATGCTAGTAACAGTGTCATAGTATACGACCTGTCAACTTAAAATTGACATATCTTTTTTATTCGCTGATCGATTCAAGTAAAACATGTCCTATATGTTGAGTGAGATTTTCTACTACATATTAGTGAAAATAGCGTCTAAATCGGATTAGCGGTTTCTGAGATTAGTGGGAACAAAGGCAGAATGCCTAAAAAACTGGAATAAAAAATGTGAAATTCTTCAAAAACGTCGGCTTCAGACCGGCCTAGTTCTCATAAAAATATTTATGCTCCTCTTAGATATGGTAATATATGCAATCCAGTAAGTAAAATTGCTTCAGGAACGGCAAAAACGGAAAAAAATGCAAGTATCAGTATCATAGTATATGGCCTTTCAACTTAAAATTGACATATCTTTTTTATTTGTTGACCGATTGAAATAAAAAATACCCTATATGTTAAGTGAGGCTTTCTCCTACATATTAGTGAAAATCGCGTCCAAATCTG
This sequence comes from Morpho achilles, assembly GCA_947086495.1. Taxonomy (NCBI): domain Eukaryota; kingdom Metazoa; phylum Arthropoda; class Insecta; order Lepidoptera; family Nymphalidae; genus Morpho; species Morpho achilles. Next base: position 10,181,611 of record CAMTZB010000006.1, on the reverse strand, counting down.
ATCAGCGGTTTCTGAGATTAGCGGGAACAAACGCACAGACATACAGACAAACAGAGAAACAGACAAAAATCTTAAAAACTATTGTTTCATGTTTAGAAGCGTCTTTTGAGACTACAACACTAACTTTTTCTTAAAAATATCAAATGTACAGATTTTAACACCTCTACGATTTTATTATATGTATTGTAAAAATATTTATGCTCCTCTTAGATATGGTAATATATGCAATCCAGTAAGTAAAATTGCTTCAGGAACGGCAAAAACGGAAAAAAATGCAAGTATCAGTATCATAGTATATGGCCTTTCAACTTAAAATTGACATATCTTTTTTATTTGTTGACCGATTGAAATAAAAAATACCCTATATGTTAAGTGAGGCTTTCTCCTACATATTAGTGAAAACCGCGTCCAAATCTGATCAGCGGTTTCTGAGATTAGCGGGAACAAACGCACAGACATACAGACAAACAGACAAACAGAGAAACAGACAAAAATCTTAAAAACTATTGTTTCATGTTTAGAAGCGTCTTTTGAGACAACAACACTAACTTTTTTCTTAAAAATATCAAATGTACAGATTTTAACACCTCTACGATTTTATTATATGTATTGATGATTTTGTTTAGATCGTAATATATTTCTTTTTGTCTCTGGGCAATTGTCATTTTTTTTATTCACCGGTATGTGGGTAGCAATGAAAACGCCACTCGCCGATCGGTTCATCTGTCGCCGTGCGAGTGTCTACGTGAGCGCGGAAGCTTTGCTAATGGCCGCTCGATCGCTATACATTATTCGTGTCAAATCTATTGTAAAAACATAAACAATTCGTCTGCAATATTAAGTGCAGTGCCCTACATAAAGTGTCGTGTCGAGTTTCGGACTCGTAAAAGTGTTACTGTTCGTGCTAGTAACATTTCCCCTGGCGTCACAAGAAACGGCCGGCCGCCGGCGCATTTCGAGGACTTTGAACCTTCCAGTGCACGGTGGCAGTACAAAGGCATCGAAAGGTGGGTGGTGCTGAGTTGTTACTACGTATCGGTAATAAATTACGCATTGCGCATTGTCGCGTCGCGCGCGTCGAAGTGAACGGAGCGATAGTCGTCGCTATGTCATCGAGTGGGCAAATTGTTAAGTGTTCGGGATGTAATCTTGTGATTTCGGAGGTTTTATCATTTTTGCAAAATAAACTGGATGTTATGGATGTGGAAAGCCTAATACAAGTGTGTGTCTCAGGGTTTTCTGTTGAGGACATTACTCGAGCTAAAGTGTTGCTGTTCGACTCATTACCAACGAAAAAACGAAAGATATCTAAAAGAAAAGATGGTAAATCACAGCGGGAGCTAGAAGATATGATTTGCATGTTGCAAGAAACTGACCCTGAAAAAATGCCAATTTTTGTGGCTAGGGATTTGCAAAAACTTCCGCCGGTGAGTTTTGATCATGTAGATGTGACGAGATTGCTGAAAGATTTATTAATCTTAAAAGCGGACGTTTACAATATAAAAGAAACGTATTTAACGAAGGACGACTTTGTAAAAGCAATTAGCGGTGAACAAACAAAATCCGACCTTAAAGACACCTCCCGCAGAGATGAATATGTAAATTGTAGGAGAGGGGCATATAAATCGCAAAGCTACTGCGCTGATAGCGGGCCGTTTGGTTTGCAGCATATAAGTTTAAATAAGTCAACGGTTAATGAGTCAGCTTCAGAGCTAAATATTATAAGCACTGATCAAATTTTAAATGAGATTGACAGAACACGATCTATCTCTGTCTCGCCAACGATTTGTAGTGGAACGAAGGAGTTGAGTGTGAAACATCCAGCGGACATCGATAATTCGTGTTGTAATCAATTTGCAACGGGTTCATCGGCCGCTGAATGCACTCACAACGAGTTCACGCGCATACAAGGTCAAGTGCAGCAGTCTATCGCTATCGTTCATAAGGTGGACGCGGAAGTGCATCCCGTTCCCACGCCGCGGGCGAGTGTTACTGTTATGCGGCCCACTACGGTTTCGAACAATCTAACAAGGCAAAGTACTGGCGTGATGTCATCGGCGCAGGCGCATCAAGACGTCTCGCTCATTCATAGTACGCGCCCTCATTATAGCCGTTGCGCTCCCGATGAACAGTTAGAGAGGCCCACTGAGGTCTCGGCACCGGTTGATAGCATAACGTTTGCCGATATTACGAAGGCAAGCGTAAAACCGAAGGAAGGGGAATGGATTAAGGTGGCAAATAAAAGCAAGTTGAAAAATAAATTTATAGGGAATAAGGGAAAAGGTTCTACGTGCTCACAGGGTACTTTTCGGGCTGCGGAAATTAAAATACCTTTTTACATATATAATGTCGATAAAAATGCGTCTATAAACGATATTACGAGTCATATTTATGAGAGAACTAATGTTACAGTAGAACTAACCAAAATGAATATGAAACAGGAAAAGAAATATGAAGCATATAAATTTGATATACCTCAACAAAAATTGCCGTTATTCATGGACGAAAATATGTGGCCAGAGGGAATTGCATTTCGGCGGTACGTTTATTTAAAGAATAAAATTGTACCACAGCGAAATACAACGGAGGGTGATATTAATACCAGTTAATGGGTGAAGGTCATAATTTAAAATTAATAACTTTTAATTGTAAAGGCCTTAAACGGTCATCTGAATGTGTAAAATCACTTTGTCAATCGGCAGACCTTATAGCCCTCCAAGAAACATGGCTTATGCCATATGACATACCTATACTTGGGGATATACATAGTGATTTCATGTATACTGGTAAATCGGCTGTGAACCTATCTACTGGTCTCTTGAGAGGCAGGCCATATGGGGGAGTAGCAATTCTGTGGCGCAAAAGTGTCTTCACGTCAGTGTGTATAGTGCCGTGTACTAGTGATCGCATATCAGCCATAAAGTGTATAACTGCGAATCGCGAACTGCTGTTTTTTAGCGTATATATGCCTATTGATAACGTTGACAATATAATAGAATTTAATGAATGTTTAGGTGAGATTGTAGCTATTATAGATTCATGTGGTATTGAGTCTGTGTATATTTTAGGCGATTTTAATGCTCATATTGATGAGCCATTATATAGTGAACTTCTTAATTTTTGTACAGATCAAAAATGGGTATGCGCTGATGTGATGAAGTTAGGACGGGACAGTAATACGTACACGTTTATAAGCGACGCACATGGGTGCCGGCGGTGGCTTGACCACTGTTTGACTACTGAGGTAGCATGGCTGTCGGTTCGTGATTGTAGGGTGCGTTACGGTACATATTGGTCTGACCATTTTCCTCTGGAGGTGAATTGTAATTTACATGTTGCTAGAATAAAGACACTACCTCATGCGAATCATGTAAATAGTACAGATAAAATAAAATGGGGAGAAAAAATCCAGATCACTATGTATCGGGATCTATGTAATAGTACATTATCGACTATAGATTGTCCTCCAGAATTAACCTCATGTTGTGATAAGAAATGTACAGACATAAGTCATAGGACTCAGATAGATAAGCTATATCATAAGGTTATACAGGCGCTGCAGGAAGCTGCGGTTGCGAGTAACCAACCAAGAGGGGGAAAGAGGGGTAGACGTTTGGCTGGGTGGAATAAGTATGTTAAAAATGCTCATAGGGAGGCTCGTGAGAAATTTTTCATATGGAAAATGAATGGTATGCCATCCTTTGGTAAAATTTATCATGATATGAAATGTAGTAAAAGAGAATTTAAAAATAAGTTAAAATTTTGTCAAAAAAACAGAGAGCAAATACAGATGGATAGACTTGCGGAGCAGTATAGACAGAAAAATTTTCAGAAATTTTGGAAGGAAACAAATAATTTGAAAAATAACACGAGCGTCCCTGTGAGTGTTGATGGGGAGACGGATGTAAAGCGTATTGCGAACATTTTCAAAAAACACTTTACAGTTCAGAAAACTTTACCTCATATTGAGCAGACGTCAAGAGTATCAAATACTGAGACAACAGTATCGGTTACTGCGAAGGAGGTAATGATGACCATAAAAAAAATGGCGAGAGGGCGGGCTCCGGGCCATGATGGTCTGAGTGTGGAGCACTTAGTAAATGCTGGTTTTCATGTATATCGGGTTCTTGCGATGTTCTATACGCTTTGCATCCGACATTCCTACCTCCCAGCTGATCTAATGGAAACACTGGTTGTACCTGTTGTTAAAAATAAAACAGGAGATATTGCAGATAAATGCAACTATAGGCCCATATCCTTAGCAGCAATTTTAGGGAAAGTGTTTGACGGTCTGCTTGAGCGCAGGCTGAGTGGTTATTTGAAGTTGAATGATGCACAGTTTGGTTTCAGAAATAGCTTATCAACTGAAACTGCTATACTGGCGCTTAAGCAAACTGTGAAATACTATACTGACAGAAAAACTCCTGTGTACGCTGCTTTTCTTGACCTCTCAAAAGCATTTGACCACGTTTGTTATAAAAAACTATGGGCCAAGTTAGAATATCTTAACGTTCCTTCAGACTATGTAGATATACTGAGATTTTGGTATAGTTCACAAACAAACAGGGTCAAATGGGCAGGTGTTTACTCGGAAGCGTATCGTCTTGAATGTGGAGTCAGGCAGGGAGGATTGACATCTCCAGCCCTGTTTAATTTATATGTTGATGAGCTGATTGGTGAACTCCGTAGAACTAAAGTTGGATGTTCGATTGATGGAATTAGTATCAACAACCTAAGTTATGCCGACGATATGGTTCTGCTGAGCCCATCAATCAGTGCACTTAGGAGACTGCTTGCAATATGTGAGTCATATGCTGAGTCACATGGACTCTTATATAATGTAAATAAAAGTGAGCTCCTAGTTTTTAAAACAGGGGGAAGAATATAAGAGAACATCCCGCCAGTGTATCTAAATGGCGTTCCGCTTAGAAGAGTTAAGGCTTTTAAATACCTCGGTCATATTGTTACTGACGACCAGTCTGATGTGAAAGATATTGAAAGGGAACGCAGGGCGATGGCGGTCCGATGCAATATGTTGGCTCGAAGATTTTCACGCTGCAACAATTTGGTAAAGCACATTCTATTCAAGGCATATTGCCAATCATTTTATACGTGCTGTCTTTGGGTTACATATACGCAGAGGGCCTACAACGACCTGCGTATCCAATATAACAATGGGTTCAGAATGCTGTTGGGGCTACCACGTTTCTGCAGTGCGTCACTGATGTTTGCTGAAGCTCGTATTAATGATTTTTATGGAATAATGAGGATAAGAGCAGCATCAGTGATGAGAAGAATACGGGGAAGCTCTAACAGTATTCTGAAAGTACTGAGTGAAAAACCTGATAATCCATTTATGAAGCACTGGATTCGAATGCATACGAAGTCCCAGTGTTTCATAAATGGAAGGTATAGAATAATTTAATTAGTACCTAATAGTCACATACCTAACATAGTCTATAAGATTTATTTTTTACTAACAAAATGGATGTTATGTCTGTAATCAATAAATTATTATTATTATTATTATTATTGCCCAGAGGGATAGAAAATAGTTAACGCCCTGGACCCCCCTATACAGTCCACTTTAAAGAACCTACCAGCGACCTAGGGTCCAGGGACCAGGTTCTTTTTAATTAGGGAACATTTCCCTACAAGCATTATATATATTTTCTATTTACTTAATGGCAAAATAACTTCATTATTATTTTTGTATTATAGATTTCCGTAAAGTAAGAACTAATTCTATAAATTACTAATAATATATCCGTATACCATATATCCATAATAAATTATAAATATCGGTAGGTAATTTCATAAACGGTATTAAAATAAACCGCTTTGAAAACACAGAACCGCTTTCAAAATGTAGAACAAATTATGATGTATTGAAGTATTATTTTTATTGGTAAAGCTCTTGTCAATTCAGATGTAAATGATTAATAGACTTGAAGACCAGTCGCGCGTCTCAAAGTATATTGAATTCGTGTTCATAGCAAATTACTTGGTACAATGAGATTAAACATTATATTTTTAAGCGAATTATTAGAAATTACAAAATATTATCATCGTCCTACACATATCCCATTCTAAGTAGTGTCGGCGCAACATGTTATAAACATGTTGTCACATGATTTGACTACGTATTTAAGACCGGTTGCCTGCCTGACGTCAACTTACCTTAGTCGTATTTACGACACCTCAGTACAAAAAAGGGTGGTCTATTCTACTCAACCGGATATCACACGGTGGATTGACTTACCTTAGTCCCCTTTTACGACACTTCGGTAAGTATAATTATTCTACTCAGCCGGACAGCGCTCGGCGGGTCGATTGACCTTAGTCGCTTTTTACAACACTTCGGTAAGAGATAAGGTGGTCTATTCTACTCAGCCTGATACCACACGTGTTAAAAATATTATAAAATAATATGTATAAAATAATTCTTTGAACGATCCACCCAGACTATGTCTACTTGTTTATGCAAGACATATCTCAACACGAAACACAAACTAGACAACAGCTATCTAATATTTCTATCGAATTAAAGTTCAGATTTAAACTGGCTTTAATACTAGTATAATGCATTTAAGAAATAAAGGTGGTCTATTCTAAACAGCTAAATACCTCACGGCGTTGTTATAATTAGTAAAGAATTTTATTTGCCACTCTTGCTATGATTTTTGTATATTTTTACTGAATGAAATTATAAGATACATGTAGGTACAAAGTATTATAGTCTTAAAAATATTAAATAAGTAAAAAATATTTAAATATAAGTAAACAATAGTAAATGACCGCCGTGTGGTATCCGGCTGAGTTGAATTGACCACCCTCATTTCTTACCGCGGTGTCGTAAAAGGCGACTAAGGTAGGTGACTCACCGTGTGGTATCCGGTTAAGTAGAATAGACCACCCTCTTTCTTATCGAGGTGTCGTAAAATACGACTAAGATGAGTTGATTTCAAGCAGGCGGCCGGTTGTAAAATACGTAGCCAAATCATGTGACAACATATTTATAACATGTTGTGCCGACCCCACTTAGAGTGGGATAGGGGCAGAAAGATATATATAAACAATAGTAAATGAGTTTGTGTACCTTTTATAAACGAAATAGAACTTCAATTTAAAGTTCAAGAAAAGTCTTCATAAAGATAATATCGAAGAAATTCCTAAGAAGTTCTCATTGTTGCGAAGGAAGTAATTGATTTTAATTATCCTGCCAGCACTTTAAAGGGAGCAGAGTCCTGATGAAAAATTATTTCCTCATTTCAAGTTGAATAGTTAATTCTAGGCAGATTACAAATGCACTATCGTCAAGCCACTTATACTCTGAAATATTTTTAAATGAAGTCATCATCCTCCTGCCCTTATCCCACTATAAGTGGGGTCGGCACAACATGTTACAAACATGTTGTCATATGATTTGGCTATGTATTTTACGACCGGCCGCCTGCCTGACGTCAACTTACCTTAGTCATATTTTACTAAACCGGATACCACGCGCTGGGTCAACTTACCTTAGTCGCCTTTTACGACACCTCGGTAAGAAATGAGGTTGGTCTATTCTACTCAGCCGGATACCACACGGCGGGTCGACTTACCTTAGTCGCCTTTTACGACACCTCGGTAAGAAATGAGGGTGGTACTATTCTATTCAGCCGATACCACACGGCGGATATTTTTATATGAAATATCATCTTCTTTTTTAACGGATTGATTTCTTTTTCACTGTTGGACATGTTATTTTAAAGGATTTCTATCCCAAACATGTCACTTGGGTCTTATATAGACCATATATTTTAAATATCCACTTGGATAGATATAATTAAAATTATTATATTTTAATGCAAAATATTTGAAACAAAATTCTTCGACTGGCATTTGATATGAGTCGACAAGCAAAAATCTTTACGCAATGAAAGTGTTAAAAAAAAATTGGGATAAAGTCCAATTAACTAATAACTTTTGTTAACAAAGTGTTTATTGTAAGGGATTACTGATTAACGAGATGTGTGATTAAGGTAGGTAGGTGCTTTTATCGCGAAGGAGTCCCACATAACCGGAATTATCCTCTAAGAGTGCGATATTTTTAGATTTCCCTGTAGACAAAATATATATGTTGAATTATTAATCCCTTCTTATATCATTAATTCTCATCAAATATAGCCCAATCTTTGGCCGGTAAACGATTACTCATTTCCATCTGACTTCATTCAATGCTTGTCAATAAACGTAACAAAAACCTTACATCAAAACAAATTCGTAACGCCTTGGCCACAATTTATACTTTTCATTTAATGTTTTTCGCTTATGACTGTATTTTTTATATAATATTCAAATATAAATATAATTTTAATTTTTGTATGACCTTTTTCACAACCTAGAAGAGAATTCAAGTAATTTTTGGCATGAAGATAGTTCAAGAGCTATAAAAGGAATACTTTTTTTATTTAGTCCACGCAGATAATTATATTGATATTTAAGACATTGATTTAATAAAAGTTTTTTACCTGACACTTCATTTGCCGTGTGGTATCCGACTGAGTAGAATATACGTACCCTCTTTCTTACCAAATTGTCGTAAATTAAAATTCAAATTCAAAATATTCTTTATTCAAATAAACTTGTAAACAAGTGCTTTTGAATCGTCAACTCTACCGCTGGTTCGGAAAGCTGTTCCTACCGAGAAGAGCCAGCAAGAAACTCGGCAAAATACTCGGTAAAATACGACTATGGTAAGTTGACAACCAGGCAAGGGTAGGAGGATGATAGTTTTACCTGAGACTTGATCTGCGTAAAGTTCACCAGCGAAATAAAATGTAGACTGTCGCATTTAATCTTTATCGAAAATTTATATGGATCTGTCCCTATTACAATTATGAAGGATAGACAAACAAAAACGGTTTCATTTATAATAATAGTATAGGTTTTACAACTCAAGGAGCATGTTATCAAAGTGAAAGCGGTTTACAATGTCATCAGAAGATACATAACCTATCTTCGATTTAATTTCATTTCAATTCGGCTTTATATTTTCGTGCGTCAGTGAACAATCATTTCCTCTTGAATTGACATGAGTTACATTGCTAACAGATTAGTAAGTACCAAATTTACATGTTTTATATGTTAATGCTATTATGGTCACATAATGTGTACTATATAGTCCAACAGGAATAGAATCAGAATCTAAATCTCTGATTACAATCTGTCTGTTTGCATAAGCATATCATACATACTTCTTCTTCTTCTTCAACCGATGGACGTCCACTGCTGGACATAGGTCTCTTCATGGGATCTCCACCATACACGATCTTGTGCCGCTTGGACCCAGCGGCTCCCCGCGACCTTTTTGAGATCGTCATTCCATCTCATACATACTATACATATTATAATACAAAGTCATTTATACAAGCAGGCGTTACTTTGCGGAATTCCATAGTAGAGAAGTGCAGCGTGGTAGGTGTTAGCTCCAATCTTGGTCTCTTAAAGCGGAGTGCGAACACCTATGCCCAGCAGTGGGATAGTAACAGGCCGTTATTTTAGTCCTTTTTTGAAACTAAGTAAAAACAAGTCTTCATGTTTAAATATGGCAAACTGTGGGAAACGCCGAATCATTTAGCGTGAATTTGTCTGGCCTTCATTTGTCGGCCGAATAGACATGGGCACGGTTAATCAACTTACATTTTTTCAGAGGATTTTTTGTGTTTAGCGTCCCGAGAGTCGAAGGGCCATTTGCGGTGTTAATAAAGAAATTATGTGCGAACAGAATTTACTCGACGTCTGTTTTATTTACTTTTCGTTTGTGTCAATGTGTTTTATTTTTATCAATTATTCTAAAGGTTACTTACACATTAGATTGCAATTATGTGCAAGATTTTTATTAATCTGATCAGGTCATAATAGCCAAATAGCGAGACAGAGTGTCCTTAATCGACTCGGTTTCGAGAATGAATTTACCTTAGTCGCATTTTACGACAGCTCGGTAAGAAATGAAGGTGGTCTATTCTACTCAGCCGGATATCATACGCGGCATAATATACTAATATGTCAATTATGTATTATAATAATACTAGCGGCCTGCCCTTGCTTCGCACGGGTATAAAATATATATCCCATGTCATTCAGTGTAAAAAAATGATTAAAATCGATCCAGTAGTTTTGATTTATTCATTACTGCCCGTGGCCCGCAAGCGTTAAATTTGGAGAAAAACAATTTCCTCTCCCTATACCAAGACGATTTCCTGCTATCTTTGGAATATCTAAACTCATATAGTACATTTTTACTTATTTACTTTTACATTTTACCTATGTATTTTATTTTTACAATTAATTACAGAATGTCTTTAAACAAACTCTAAAAGATTCGAAGTGCTATAGGGTGAAGCGCGGCGTCCTCACGGCATTTTAAATCTGTAATATCTCCGAAAATGTTCACTTAAATTGCATGCTGTAAACGGCCATATTGATCTATATTAAATCAACAATTTATTTAAGGTACTCAATTGGATAAGGATTAATGCTGTATTGTATAAAAATTGCTTTGAACATAAGGCATTATTTTTCGTAAAAAGTAAATGAAAAAAACTGCTATTGTGGGTTATCCATAAGAGATAGATATATACCATCGCGGACTTTTCTGTAGACCTTTTTAAGGTGTAAAAATACTTAGTACATCATTTTGATAAATCTCGTAGGGTTTAGCCTGCGTTTGCAATGTAAGCGGAAAAAAATATAATTATTTACAGAAACCTCAAAAATTACAGTATTTCTCTACTTCGTATTGAATGTTATTATACGTACAAACCTTCCTCTGGAATCACTCTATCTATTAAAAAAAACCGCATCAAAATCGGTTGCGTAGTTTTAAAGTTTTATGCGTACATACGGAAATATGGACTTTGTTTTATAATATGTAGTGATTATCTGTAGGAAATGGTAAAAAGATATCCTACAGCTGAAGACAGTATGTCAGAATCTCAGAACATCGAAACTGGTTTTGTCAAATGAATTATGTATTCGTGTCCCGTATTCCAATTTTAAACATCCAGGCATGAAACGAGTTTTCATATTCATAACTTTATTAAATGAAATTTCATAAAAATGAGTTTCTTCATATTACGCAATATTCACGCTCGTTTCATATTAAATTAGTCACGTTTACTAAATTTAAAAAGGCGATTTATATTTTTTAAAGAATTAATATATAGTTTCTTTAACAGTAACATAAAATCTGCGTGAATATTTTAACGCCGTAGAAACTTTCTTTTGAATGATATACAAGAACTTTATAAAAAATCTATAAAAAATAAAAATTATAAAAAAACAGAAGGTATAATAATATTTCACATACCTAGGCGTTTCGGATTTCTTGATAAGATTAAAGGTTAGACCAACAACGCTACACCAATTTTATTGGAAAATTACATAAATCGCCTTAATTATTTATATGCGATCTCAACAAATCTCTAAAATTTTACATACTAATTTAGCACATTTTTTTTAATAGGTGTTTCCTCGTTGCTTAATGTTAGATCATAAAAGCTCACATCAAAGCTCAATCTTATGTAACATATTAAAATACAATGACCCCAAAAGCTGTTTGTTTGCGATAGATTTCTCAAACTCTTCTGAATTTGTGTTCCGTTTTTACTTTAAAATAGCGCAAGTCTTGAAGGTTTAGGTGAATAGTATATTCTCCGGAACTGCTTAACCGATTTGATGGAAGTATTAGTGGAAGATAAAGGAGGTTTTGGACCAACATATAGGTTTTTGTCCTACAATTTCCTGGAAAGAAGAATAGAATTCGGAATTTGTGAAAATCTTTGTGACACACTGATTTTCACAGCACAGCTTGTAGTTAATATAGAAATGTATAATATTTCACACCAAAAAACTTCCTATTAACTTACTGATAGAAATTGCCATAATATTGATACAAGTATTATTGAGATCCAATAATATGATTCTGCAAACTTGATAACAAACTTCCACAGGAAATCAGAGCAGAGTATTATACGTATTTATGTGTAATAACATTTACTTGTTAAACTTGTTCCCCAAAGTATTGTGGTTTATTTCGATGACTTGTATGGCGCATTAGTGCAACTATTAGCTGCTAACTCAGAAGTTCTCTATCCAAAGGCGAGTTAAGTGAAATTATTATATTTTATAAAATATTCAAGTTTGCTTCTGGTTCGGGTATCGAATTGAGAGTTGTGGTACAACCTGAAGAAAGGTCCCTGTAAGCCTTTAAAATATTTAGTTGATTTTTGTAGGTTTAATACAAAAATTACATCCAGGTTTATGTTAATTTTAAATATTACCATAAATTATAACATATACTATCAAAGGATATTTTCTATACTCTATACTTCTTATAAAACAAAGTGCCTATAAGCTTTCTGTCTCTATGAGATCAATTTTATCAAAATCTACTAGAAGTTTTTTGTACAGTTTTTACTAAAAGATCGTGATTTTTCCGAAAGGTTTAAGTTAATAGTATATTACCATTTTATGCAAATTTCTAAAAAAACTCGCAGCTGCTAGCTTTACTCGCGTGCGCCGTGTAAATTAGCAGTGATACACTAAAGTATTGTACTAGAGGATTATTGACCTTCAAAAATACTTCAAAAAATTCCGCACCAGCATATCTCGATCTCTTATGGTTAGCTCACAATAACTATTTTTATGTCGAAAATTTCAATTCGGGACAATTTTTGTAATACTAAATTTCACTCGAGTGAAGTCGCTGGTACAGCTAGTTCGTTCATAAATTATTAATGTTTTAATTGTTGTAAGTTCTTACATATAGTTAAATAATGTAATCATTTAGACATGAACTGCATTTAACAACCTTAAGGTTAACTAGAAATAGTTAAAAAATAACGTTAGAATCATTTTTATATTAAGCATTTTTTTTAAAAATCTGTTTACTGCTTAATGTAGGAAGTGCAATCCATTCTCCTACTTATGCAGGAAATATAACCTCAAGTAAATAAAGTCAAAGAAACGATTTTATAGAAGTCAAATTACCGCATAATTCTTATTCTTATATTACATTTCATTTGTTTCATTTAACAGACAAAATCATGTTCCATAACAACTCCTTTATTTAGCACATAATGTATTAAAATACACAAAACAAACTAAAATGAATAGAAAGGTGATTGAGAACTTGTATTTTTTGCGCACTTACTCTCTTTTTGTGTTGTGTATCTGGGGAAAAGAGGCCGCAAACATAGCCTGTTTCTAGAACCTATAAAGATATGATAATTCGATTGCCCTTTGTGTATCATTGGATCGGTCTCGGTTTGCGTCCCGGGGGATATATAAATTTTCACCGGTAAATGCGTAAAGGTAACACCTTGAATCTTTTATGGCTATTGTATAAAAGCAATATCATTTGAAATTATTATTATATAAAGATTTTATATTGACACTTAAATAATGTTATTTAGAATATAATTCTTATTAAATTAATTGAAGTTTTTATGAAATAAGACAAAGAGTTTTTTATGAAATTGCTAACTACCACTGATCATTTGCTGATGGAGAAACCTAGCAGGTATTGTACTATCTATGATGATTTTGATGTATTAACGTAAGTTAGTCCCCAAAAACTAAGACAAATTTGCAATTTAAATTGCAGTAGATGCAATGATGCTATGGTAACCAACTCATATTTATTTACAGCTTGCCATAGAGACCAATAAATTTTATTGTCAGCAGGCATTTTGTTTCTCCTCTACACAACATCTATTTGTGTTCATGTCTTTAAAAAAGTGAGCATCTTTTACAAATTTCTAGTTTTCTGTGTGCTTTTTCAGTAAACAATTAACATTCATTATTAAAAAATTAAAAAAACCATTTATGAACATTTCCGATATTACTATAGAACCATTTTGTTTAATTTGGATAATAAGTAATCTTCTGGACCTTTAGCTTAACTGCAAACACGGTAAGATAATAAAGATCCTTTCCATTACGATCCACCCATCACTTTTTGGAACGGAACGTTTTTGCTAAAGAGGGATTAGGCTACCCTCTTCGGGGTCGATTTTCCTGAGATGCTTTATCATTGGGGCTTCCGACTAACATGAGGTTAACTTGTAATCTTAGCTTTATTTGAACATTGTGGCAATCTCAAGCTCTACAATGAAGAGAATTTTCATGTTAAACTTTTTTTAAATTGTTTCCTTTTTTAACATGAACCTATCATCAATTACGCTACACGCTGCTCGTAAAACAACTTGTAGGTTTTGAAATTAAGGTTTTTAAGATAATTTTTAAATTGAATTAGTATATATCAGATATTCAGTACATACTTATGTTTCTAAGTACTCTTAAGTTAACTTCTAAGAGCTCTATCACGCTAGGGATTAAGCATGGAGATGAAATAGATCCTATACTACTTATTTATGTATAGGTATATAGGTATATAGGCCTTAGCACATATATGGGCGCCCAAATTATAAATAAAAATAAGGAAAAAAAAACAATGACGAAGTTATCTAAACAAAATAGAAATTAGTGTATAAGGAAATTACCAATACCAATTGCCAATTAATTAGAACTTGACATTAACTTTTTTGGAATAAAAGGCTTATTATTATATAGGTTGTTAATAATCATAATATTAACCGAAAGGTCGAGGGTCGAGTATAAATAACTCTACTAGAGACGGGGAACGCGTCCTTAAGTTGCCTTCTGTGATGCCAGAAAACGGCTAAGAGAGACTTAGTAAAGGGTTATATAAGGGTTATAGTATGACTAGTTGATCGGAAGTGCAGCGAAGTGACCAAATGACGTCAGAAAACTGGGTAATCGTTTACTGCCTTTAAAGGTTATTTTAGAAAAAAAAATGAATTAACAATTATTAATCTTCTACTCAAATTTTAAATCGGTTATAAAGTAAATCTTTATTCTAAATCTGAATCTAACGCAAAGTATTCGGTAAGTAAACTTCTTAAATAAAAATATGAAATACGTTGAAAAACCGTCGAGTCAATTTGCGAGCATTTGTCTGGTCTCTTTTATTTGCTGGTCGAGTGGGCCCGGGCACGGTAAATCAGCTTACATTTTTTCAAAGGTTTTCTGTGTTTGGCGATCCGCGCATCACTGGAACGGTTACAGGGTATAAAACCATTTCATCATAATGTCAACTTATTTGCCGATATATTATTTATTTTTCCATGTATTTTACGCTACAATAAATATAATACATAACTTTAAGTGCATGACTTCCTCAATTTGTACCTATATTTTCGCTAAAACTATTTTCATATTATATATTTTCTTCATTATATGAATAAATAAATATGACAAGAGGGATTGCTCTTATTTCGCAAAAAATAATGTAGCGATTTAAAACAAAAACTTTGCTTTGACGTTAGTAAGTAAGTAAGTAGCGGCCTGTTACTATCCCACTGCTGGGCATAGGCCTCTTCTCTCCGTTATTGGAGAGAAGGATTGGAGCTAAGACCTACCACGCTGCTCCAATGCGGATTGGTAGGTTACACATATCTCCAGAATTCTCTGGAGAAATGCAGGTTTCCTCACGATGTTTTCCTTCACCGTTTTCCTTCTTTGACGTTAGCTTGTAAGTAATTTACGATACATGTATGGTTTGTATTTTTTTTTCTATATTGAATAAAAATTAAAAATAAAAGATTTCAGTATAATAATTAAATTGCATATATGGTATTTGCTTTATAAAATGTAACATATTAAACACTTCACTGTAGAGAAAAAAATCGTGAGATTACATAAAAGAAAGAAAGTGATATTTTCGATTTAACCTAAGAAATCATTGTGAGTCTATGCAACGAGAGCGGAATATTTTATTTTTAGCTTATCCATGTTGAGAAAATCAATCGATTTTTTTACTATCGATCTTCTTATTATTAATGTTATCTTTAATTTTAAAAATAAGACCAAAAAAAATTTGATCAAGAGTTCGTGGGTTCACGCCTGACCTATTAAGTAAAAATATGTTTTTTAATTGTCCCACATATTTTTTTACATATTTAAAACTAAAATAGGAAACTCGAAAATAAAAAAAAAACTCTTATTATTACACGGATATTTAATGTGATTACCTTATAGTCACTTTAATACTCTACATATACAATAATCAAAACAAGTTTTATGTATAAACAATAAGTCCAATTTGCCATAGAACTTCGGTTTCGATATTAAATGCATTCATTGAACTATTCTATTCGATTAGTCATGGTTGGATGAATATGATAATCACCTAAATTTAGATATCGGACATCGATTGCCTTATAAGTGCTCAAAATTTAATGCATTCTAAAATCAAGAATAAAAATATTTATATAATTGCCTGTAACCGCCGTGTGGTATCCGGCTGAATAGAATAGTGCGACCCTCATTTCTTACCGAGGTGTCGTAAAAGGCGACTAAGGTAAGTCGACCCGCCGTGTGGTATCCGGCTGAGTAGAATAGACCAACCCCATTTCTTACCGAGGTGTCGTAAAAGGCGACTAAGGTAAGTTGACCCACCGTGTGGTATCCAGTTTAGTAGAATAGACCACCCTCTCTCTTACCGAGGTGTCGTAAAATGCGACTGAGGTAAGTTGACGTCAGACAGGCGGCCGGTCGTAAAAACGCAGCCAAATCATGTGTCAGCATGTTTATAACATGTTGTGCCGACCCCACTTAGAGTGGGATAAGGGCAGGAAGATAATTGCCTGTTAATAAATATATTTAGTGGAGAATTAAAAATAAAAATTACGAGGGCAGCTTTATGATATGTAAACACTAACACATATTTTCACAGCAAAAAAAACTAAATACGCTGCTTAACGTTACAACATAAACAATTACAAATTAAAGCTATGGAAATATTGTGTATACTCGTATGTCTTCATTCTCTTGCCCTTATCCCACTCTAAGTGGGGTTGTAAACATGTTATAAACATGTTGTTACATGATTTAATTAGGTATTTTACGACCTGCCTGACGTCAACTTAACTTAGTTGACTTTTACGGGATTTTGGTAAGAATTGAGGGTGGTATATTCTACTCAGCCGGACAACACACAATCGGTTAAGTAATAATATACGTCTTAACATATTTTTTTTGATTTGTGAAAAGATTTGTTTTAATTCCATTTAAATTTTATCAAACTTAAGAGCTATTTTATTCCCCTTATCCTGTACTATCACAAATATTTGTATCATTTAATCTCATACATTTAATTAGTTTTAATACCTTGGTGATCAAGCCCTGCTCGGTAATTTTTTTAAAGGTATAAAAAATAAGATAATAATAATTGGCCAGGTTGAGCTCGATTTATTCAATTCTTTCGTCCGCTTATTATACGATGTGCTATTACAACTGTATAATCCATAGCTAAATATGATTTACATTCTATTCTACCTTCTCTCTGTTTTTTCAATGCCCCAAAAACAGAGATAAAAAGATATTTTTTGAAAATGAAACCTAACGAAATCTATTTTTTCACCTCTAAATCCCCCTACATGCTAAATTTCATGTAAATCATTGGAGCATTTGGAAAATATACATATTTATATACAAGATTAACTCATTTAAATATTAAAGATAAACGCTCCTTAGGACTGTCGAAAACGTCGAAATAAATAAAATAGTCCTATCTTCCTGCCCTTATCCCACTTTAGGTGGGGTCGGCACAACATGTTATAAACATGCTGCAACACGATTTGGCTGCGTTTTTACGACCGGCCGCCTGCCTGACGTCAACTTACCTTAGTCGTATTTTACGACACCTCGATAAAAAGGAGGGTGGTCTATTCTACTAAACCGGATACCACACGGTGGGTCAACTTACATTAGTCGCCTTTAACGACACCTCGGTAACAAATGAGGGTGGTCTATTCTACTCAGCCGGATACCACCCGGCGGGTCGACTTACCTTAGTCGCCTTTTACGACACCTCGGTAAGAAATGATGGTGATACTAATCTACTTAGGCCGATACCACACGGCAAAACAAAATAGTCCTAATAAATAAGAAGAAAGAAAACCTTTTGTTTTTTTTAATGCTTTAATTTTGAAATATTTCAATTGCAGTTATTAAATTTAACTACTAGCAAAATATATACAGAAATATTTTTCAATCTTCGTATCAAGTCCGACGATCAATCGCAAAACTAAATGACCAAGTACGTGCAATATGATCTACGAGGCTTTCGATCACCATCCATCAAAGCGAGTCGGTTTTCGTCTTAACCTAAGTTCACAGATGTCCCGAGAAAAGCTTTATAAAGTAGAATATATAACACGCGCTCTACAGTAAAAAAGCTATGAAAATATCGTTAGAGTACCCTATCCCAAACAAAGGTTTCTCTAAAAGCTACTCAAGGTGACACTTTACTCCGATTAAAGCTATCGCTGTCTGCCAAACTGAATACCAAATACATAACTGAGAGTTTATTTTGCTTTCTGTATATACCTACGTAACATAAGTTCTTTTAAACAGTACAATTGAAAATTCAATCCTTATTCATCATCTTCCTGCCCTTATCCCACTCTAAGTGGGGTCGGCACAACATGTTTTAAGCATGCTGTCACATGATTTGACTGCGTTGTTACGACCGGCCGCCTGCCTGACGTCAACTTACCTAAGTCGTTTTTTACGATACCTCGGTAAAAAGGAGGATGGTCTATTCTACCTTTTGATAGCTATAAAAATGGTTAAAGTGGGTTAACCTTAAAAGCTAGACATATGCTGTCGCGGACTTTTATTTAGAACATTTAGAGGGGAACAATTATGTAACAAATATACACACAAATTTTTGCATTTATAATATTAGTAGGATTACTAGCTTTTACCCGCAACTTCGTTTGCGTGGACTGTTGTCGCGCGATAGCTTGATAAAAGATGGCGCTTTTCAATGTCATCGTATTCCTATAGTATATAATATTAGTAGAAAGGCATTTATTATATTAGTAGAAAGAATACTATAGGTACGCCGTGTGGTATCCGGCTGAATAGAATAGTACCACCCTCATTTCTTACCGAGGTGTCGTAAAAGGCGACTAAGGTAAGTCGACCCGCCGTGTGGTATCCGGCTGAGTAGAATAGACCACCCTCATTGCTTACCGAGGTGTCGTAAAAAGCGACTAAGGTAAGTTGACTCACCGTGTGGTATCCGGTTTAGTAGAATAGACCACCCTCTTTCTTACCGAGGTATCGTAAAATACGACAGAGGTAAGTTGACGTCAGGCAGGCGGCCGGTCGTAAAAACGCAGCCAAATCATGTGACAGCATGTTTATAACAAGTTGTGCCGACCCCACTTAGAGTGGGATAAGGGCAGGAAGATGATGAAGATGATGAATACTATAGGATAGGATATGCGATATATTGAATCAAATACGGGCGCACCCATTCGATATTTTTTCATCGACTGTCAAACAGATGAACACAATAAATGTTTATTGTCCTCGAATTACTCAAGTGAGAAACGGTATAGAGAAAAGATTGGGGCGTGCGGAAGGGACCACGACAAAGGCGATCCTTCTTGGGACCGCCAGCCGTGACGGCGCTTATATTAAGGTTATCGCCATCCGCCAAACTGAATACAAAGCCCCGCTTGGGAAGAGCCCACTGATTCATGAAACTGACTCTATATTATCATAATGCCATTTTTAACTACTATTAGATGTTGTTTATTTACATATGCTTTACGCATACATTAACGAGAAATTTACATACAACAATTTTTACTTTATTAAAAGGAAGAAGACCAGATCCTTAGACCTAGCACTATCCTAAACACGTTAGTGTATAAGATGGACGATCCACATATGCAAGATTCATGAATATCTTGGTGCGACAGTCGGCTAACTTAAATCGTTTTATTAAATTTTGTTTCATTATATTTTGTGTTTATTTGTTAATTCATAGATAATAAGTTACTAACATAGTTATAAGTCGGTTACTAACATTTTGAGCCCTTGTTGCTTGCAAATAAATACATTTCATTTCATTAAATACGCATGCACTCAATTGCACACATACACGCATTCAAACACAAACATCATAATCCTGCCGTTATCCCACTCTAAGTGGGGTCAGCACAACATATTACAAATATTTTGTCTTTGTCATTGTATTTTTTTAGTAAGTAATTAAAAATTATATAAGTAAACTTAATCTAACAGAAATAAAAATAAAAAAATAGACACAAGTTAAAAAAAAGTTTTAAATTAAAAAGTCATTGGTTCAAACCCGTGACCCTTTCGAACGAGTCCCACGGTCTTACCGCTGGGTTATTACATGCTAAAGCGTGATGATACTATTAAAATATATTATGCATACCAACGATACTATAGCTGTAATTTTTAAGTACTAAATATTTAAAAGTAATAAAAAAATAATTTGTGCTGTTTTTTATATGTTCAAGTTTACGTACATAAAATAACTAGCTTTTACCCGCAATTTCGTTCGTGTGGACTGTTTTCACACGATAGATTGATAAAAGATGTTGCTTTTGAATGCCATCATATTCCTACAGAATTAACAGGATTTCTATATATGTTACCTTGGTGTGTAAGGAATAATTGTGCCAAATTTCATCGATATTGGTTTAGCAGATTCGCCGTGAATGAGTTACAAACATACATCAATACTCACAAACTTTCGCATTTATATGTTGATAGGATTGATTTCCTAATGTTTAAAAATATATTTTAATCTTACCTAATAAATTAAACTAATATGATTAAATTTTCAATCCGTTAATAATATATTTTGTCAACTTAACCAGTCTAAAAAACCATGGTGTTTTATCTATCTAGCTTCAATTGACCATACAAGACGAGATAAAACAAGCTTTATTTAAAAAAAAGAAATTTATTTAAAAAGAAAACAGAAGCTACTTACAAGCTAACATTAAATAGCTTATTGTATTATGATAATGAACATCGCCTGTGTAACTAATCTTATCTCTTACACAAGTGGAGCCAGAAATATCTTACAGAAACATATTTTACCTGAAAGCTTAACGTACTTAGAGACATTAAGATATCCAATGAATATTAGAGTTTAAAGCAGTGCTTAGAATTACCTAATTTAACTACTATTTACGAGTATAAACTCTAAATTAGTACACACGAAGCTGAAATGAATACCTTGCCTAAAATAATTTGTAATTTCTTGTTAAAACTAAACTGATTATCTTAGTTTTTAGTTAGTTTTCCCGGTTAAAGAAAACATAGTGCTATTATTGATTTCAATTTAATTTGGCGAATTTAAAAAATACACACTGCTCTTCTTCATCCTAAATAATTATTTAATATTTATTATGTATTTTCAATATTAAAAAAATATTTTTTCCAAAAACTGGGGTTCTTCGGGTTTCCTTATTATCTAGTCAAGAATTGTGTTACGATATGATTCTAATAAAACCTAAAATTTGAGCTTAAAGCTTGATTGTTAAAATAACATTAGTTCATAAGATAAGCATGTATTATAAGGAGGTTATAGGATAAACACATTATATTTAAAGAATACTAACATTGTAATTTATTTAATACTACAAACATTAATTAATAAATCGTATTTAGGTACTATAATTATTAGCACTAAATACAAATAATTATAATACAACGTACATATAAAACCTTCCACTTTAGTGACAATAATTTGCAATAAAACGACTCTGAACGATGACACCAGTGTCCTTAGTGCGAGTTCTTTTAACCTACTAGATCGCGAGAAATCGCATATGACCCGTGTATCTAACAATGTCTATATCATATCATATCATACAATATATATGTCATAATCATCATGTCTTTGGCAGTTATTTTTGGGATAAATTTCTAAGAATCATGATCATATAAGACGGCCAATTATTATGTTAGTAACTATAGGTCTTCCAGGCAATTAGCAATACAAATTTCTAAAGTGAGATAAAAATTGCCGCACCTAAACCTAATTTCAAAGATAAGAACGAAATTTTTGGTCGTCATATTTTATTACTGACTGTTCTTTAACTGTTTTTATAAAGTTAAATTCGAATCGGGTTTTCTGATAGAGACAAATGTTGATAAAAAATCTTTAGATGTTAATACGGACTTAGGACTTATGGTGGAAATAACGATCACTAAATAATCAATTTTAAGACAAGCAGCTTTATTACGACAGATATCTCTACAAAATCTAAATTCTACTTCTCTATTCTAAGTAGGGTCGACACAACATGTTTAAAAACATGTTATTACATGTTCTGTTCTTACATGTACTAATTATTTTACGACTGCCCGTCTGCCTGAATTCAACTGAGTCGCGGGTGCGGGTGGCCTATTCTATGTAATCGGATATCACACGGCGGAGTTAAAACTAATTATATTATAGCAATAATAATAAAATATGTGTCGCATTAAGTTAACATTAAAAATGTTTCCAACTTGTTCTTTATTCATAACAAGGAAGTTGTATGTTTCCGCTTAAAGATTTTATCTAAATAGTACAGCAGTAATTCTCAGTTAACCTACAGTCATTTATTCCCATAAATTCTAATATAGCAGAAGCAACGCAATATAACGCGGTAAAGTGTGGTATATTTCATTCTTGGGAACATAAGCGGCTACTTGATAATGCCCTTGCCGTCTCATATTGCCTACTAGAACAAGAGATACATACAAATAATAAAATTATATTTGGCTGCGTTTTAACGACCGGCCGCCTGCCTGACGTCAACTTACCTCTATCGTATTTTAGGACACCTCGGTAAAAAAGAGGGTGGTCTATTCAACTAAACCGGATCCGGTGGGTTAATTTACCTTAGTCGCCTTTTACGAGACCTCGGTAAGAAATGAGGTTGGTCTATTCTACTCAGCCGGATACCACACGGCGGGTCGCCTTACCTTAGTCGCCTTTTACGACACCTCGGTAAGAAATGAGGGTGGTACTATTCTATTCAGCCAAATACCACACGGCGTATATACATATCCTGTATGTTATACGTATAAAATTATGAATATGTCGAAATAAAAGACGGCTGACTTGAAGAAATTGAAGAATTTTTAAGCAAACTTTTGTAGAAAAGTCTAGGTTCTTTTTGATATTACTATTCCGCACAAATCACATCTTGTGGCTATTCAAATAAGTCGGTTGATACCTGCGCACCGATCGTGAATCGAGTCAGGGATTTTTATTGTTTGTACGAATAGTATACATAAACCTCAAGACAAAGACCTATTTTTTTATTATTTACAGCTGATTATTATATCAAGATCAATATTTTCAATTTTTTATTTAATGCTTTTTCCTAAGTTTATTTCTTCTTATGAAATATTGTGTTTTTAATAACTTTTTCTATTTTTGTCGATTCTTTATTGACAAAGAGATTTTGCCATATGTAAAAGGTATATAATAGATAGAAAGTAGGTCTATCAATATTTAATTTACAATTTTGTTTTTATTATTGTATTTTTAACTATTTAATGTACCTATAAGTAGTAAGTTTCTATTCTATTTCTAGTTATCCAACCACCAAGGGTCGCTGGCAGAGATCTCTTATACTTATATGTTATACTTAAAGTTGTTTTCTTTTTAACTGTATTTTATTGTACCTTTTTTTTTGGTACATAAATAATTTATTTATTACAATTTAAATTAAATTAATTTATTACATCCTACTCCAATCCTTATAGGAGCAGTCGTGATAAATATTACAACTTTTACAATTGCATGTTTTGCAATGTCTTACGAAAATACTTATGTTTCAAAAATGTATCAAACCATTCTACAAAGATAGACCTTTTAATTCTTAATACTAATAAATACTACCGATTTTATTTAAACGAGTAAACATCGAAAACTTTTTTATCGAGTGAAAATAATACTTACCTTTTACTTCTTAAATATCCTATATATCCCATATAAAGTAGCATTGACATTTTTGCGATCTCCCTATACCGGTTAAAAAGGGGGAAGACCATAAATTTTCATAGCTCGATCTCGGCGTATATTTATAGGAGGCAAGGGTCGCGGTGAAGTCTTATTAAAGATAATTCGATAAGAGTGCGTTTGATTTCACTAATGAACCTTTTTTTATACCTCTATTTTAATGTGATCAATTCAAAAGTAATAATAAAATTATTTTGCTATAATCCGCGAAGAAGTAAAATAGAAAATAGGAGATAGACTCCACGACCAAAATCGCAAAGCCTTTTGCTTTGCGATTTTGGTCGTGGAGTCTATCTCCTAACGATGCTTCGGTTGCGGGGCGAAACGATTGTTGAGTTTGTGATAGTGAATGTATATAGTGCTTGTGTATTGTGGTGGCTGTGGTGGAGGTTTGTGCATGTGTTTTTACGAATCCTGCATGTATCAGGTATGATAACCGATTGCCCACTTACATTTAGCATTATATATATTTTCTATTTTACTTCTTCGCGGATTATAGCAAAATAATTTTATTATTACTTTTGTATTATGGATCTCCGCAAAGTAACGCCTAATTCTATAAAGTGATCAATTCAATTCAATTCAAAATATTCTTTATTCAAACAAACTTGTAAACAAGTGCTTTTGAATCGTCAACTCTACTGCTGGTTCGGAAAGCTGTTACTACCGAGAAGAGCCAGCAAGAAACTCGGCAGTTGCTCTTTTTAAAAAATACAACTCTTAATACTAGTTACATTAAATCGTTTCTATCTTGTAAAGGGTTGAACAATATCTATATCCACGCATTCTTATCGTCTAAATAATCCTCAACAGTATAGTAGGCTTTCTGTATCAGCCTCTCCTTAAAAGTGTTTTTAAACTGCTGTAATGGCAAAGCTAAAATTGATTGTGGAATTTTATTATAGAATCTTATATCCAAACCCACAAACGACTTAAGTACTTTTTCAAGGCGCAATATCAATAGAATATCCATCCTATATGTTTAATAGTATAAAACAAGTCATGCACTTTAATGGCTAAGCAATTAGAGGCCTTGGCAGTGTTGCCAACCTCAAAGAACTACAAAACAGCAGGTCACCAATAAAAAAACAGTAGGTAAAGTAAAAAAGGCAAATTTCATACTGTACTCATATTATATCTACTTATATTATTGACCAGGAGTCGTAATATATTAGTATTTTGATCAAAATATATTACCCCACCCGTTCAAGTGACATGCGGTACAATTTTACTAATGTACAATTATTGATTATTTGTCTAGCAACTCTCTAACGGATGTCACATGGGTTAGTCTCCAGCCCGTCTAAGGATATCCGGCACAATTCTATAGAAGTCAAGTTCTTGTACATTTGTCCACACGTCCGATACAGTCCTCCACAGCGCGTCGCTTTATGCCGAGGTCCTACATCACAGGAGGCACCTTGAAGGCGACGCTCCTGAATGCTGCAAGACTCGCTCTTCACCTTTCAACACGCAACGATGCTTCTGCGCTCGCCCATCGTCCCGATGACGCTGTCAAAACTTTCAAGGTTAACATCATTAGTGTCCAAAAAAAAATCATTTGTCCAACAGTAAATCAGATTTTATAGGGGACCAAGTCAACTGAAAATGGTTAGAAACCCTCAGTCTTTAGTTTAAATCCTCAAAACTTAAACATTGATTCAATACAACTCTCGTATCATATTCATATAACTAAACTTCAGCTGTTAACGAAATATGCCTTCAAATAATAATGAGGGAAATATAATATTCTTGTATCCCGATATCTAAACTGAGTTGGTATTTATTTCTCCGAAAAGTTCTTAAACTTCATAATATGTTTCAATATTTAAGTTAATATACATTAAACGCTTAATACCGTGAGGTATCCGACTGAGTAGAATAGACCACCCTCATTTTGTTACCGAGGTATCGTAAAGGATGACTAGGGTAAGTTAACCTTGACTTTGGAATCTATAATTGAGACCTATGTCTACCAAAATACATTCATTAATTGAAAATGCATCAAGTATCGTATACGACGATTACCGCATAGTAATTTAAATGGGCCGTTGGCGAAGGTGGCTTGAGCTCCATGGGTCGCAGGTTTAATTCCCACCGAGGGTCAACATTTTTAAAAACTATTTGTTGTTTCTTTAAGTCAAAATTAATAAATAAAAGTACCTATATATATTTACAGGTTGTCTATCGACACTAACACAAGTATAAAGTTACTTTGGAGATGGATGACCGTGATTGTGTACAAAAAGAATTAATAATTTACAAATCTAATCTAATCTGGAGTTTGATTTCGTTACACATTCAAAGCTGTGATAGCGCAGCGCTAAGACTATGCTAATCTTTCGAGGGGCCACTGGTTCAAAGCCCGAGCAGGCACCAATAAGTTTTTCTGTTAAAAACTTTTATCTAATTGATATTTGTAATTTATTACACACTTTTCGGTAAAAGGAAAATAACGTGAGGAACCGCATATCCCTAGAGAATTCTAAGGATATTTGTAATATGATCCGCATTGGAGCAGCGTCGTATGCTACTTAGCTCCAACCCTTTACTCCAAAAACGGAGAGAGGTGGCCTATGGCCATCAGTGGGATAGTAACAGTGTGTTACTTTACTTTACTAATGATATCTATGTAATGTTCAACCGTCACTCACTGCGTAAAAAGTAAGTAAGTAGCGGGCCTGTTACTATCCCACAGCTGAGAATAGGCCTCTTCTCTCCATTTTTGGAGAGAAGGTTTGGAGCTAAGGCCTACGACGCTGCTCCAGTGCGGATTGGTAAGTTGCACATATCACCAGAATTATCTAGAGATATGCAGGTTTCCTCACGATGTTTTCCTTCACTGAAAAGCATGTGATAAATTACAATTATCAATTAGACACGGTTTTAACAGAAAAACTCATTGGTGTCTGCCCGGGTTTGAACCCGTGACCTCCTCGCAAGAGTCGCACGGTGTTACCGCTGGGCTACCATAGCTTCTTATTATCTGGTAAAATATGGAATCACTTTAAAAATGCAGTCGATATTCCGCGGATTGAGTAAGAGACTGACATATTTCACAGTTCTTCGAGACACGGAATATTGATCAGCCGAATTTCTCATACCGCAACGCCAGATGCTCACCGAAAATTACTTTCGTATAAATCCGCTGAACGCCACATAAGTGATATACTTACACAAAACGTGCTATGACAATATGAGTAATCAATTATTTATGAGATACCGTGATCGAGTGATTTATTTCTCAATTTCGTACAGAATAATGATGTTTTTGATTTGTTTATGACTACTTGAAGTATGGTATCCGGTTAAGTAGAGTATACCGCCCTCACCTCTTACCGAGGTGTCGTAAAAGGCGACTAAGGTAAGTTAATCCGCCGTGTGGTATCCGGCCGAGTAGAACAGACTACACTCATTTCATACCGAGGTATCGTAAAAGGCGACTAAGGTATGTTGACCCACCGTCTGGTATCCGGTTAAGTAGAATAGACCACCCTCTTTCTTACCGAGGTGACGTAAAATACGACTATAGTAAGTTGATGTCAGACAGGCGGCCGGTCGTAGAATACGCAGCCAAATCATGTGACAACATGTATATAACATGTTGTGCCGACCCCACTTAGAGTGGGATAAGGATAGAAAAATGATAAATTAGGGACGTAAAAACACATTGAAGTTTGTTTGATGTCGGAACGTGCGCAAACGCCTACGCTCGCATAGGACATGATGGGTCTATTGCAAATCTTATAATGTGTCACTTAGTTGCGAAGTGACAGTTTATCAGACTTGCATCGGATAGAGGCGTCCCATGGCGTACGCGGCCCGGTTACGGACAACGCAGATATATCGGATAAAGGATAACACCTAAGTACTTGACTTCCTTTTGCCAATCTAAACGTTTGTTATAAACAGAAATTCTGGGAGGCGTCTGGATGAAGTCCATAGCTCTCGTAGACCTGTCACAGAACAATGCTGCTTTTCCGGATTGATCTCAATTCTCCACCGGTAGAACCAGCTTCCGAGATTATCGGTTGCTTTTTGGAACCTATAACTTATCGTTGTAGGATTCCTACAAGTGGTACAGATTGCAGTCCGCGAACATGGCATGGTGGGCTTTAATTCAGAAGGTGGTCTCGATTTGACCATTATCTAATAGTCTTGAGGCAAGGTCTAGGACGAGCTTATGCTTTTCCTAGACCTGTAGAGATACAAGCCGAGCCCTATGTTTATACAGAGGGCTCGGCTTGTATCTCGACAGCTGGTTACAGTTTATTATCTATTCGTATATCCAAACTGGAATCTCATCGGCCCACCTTGTACTCCACTAATAAAAAAATAATTAAAATACTTATAATAATAAGCAATATCCGGTATACGGCTAAATAGAATAAACCACCCTCATTTCTTACCGAGGTGTCGTAAAAAACGATTAAGTTAAGTTAAGCCGCCGTGTGGTTTCCGGTCAAGTAGAATAGATTATCCTCATTTCTTACCGAGGTGTCGTAAAAGGCGACTAAGTTAAGTTGACCCACCATGTGGTTTCCGGTCAAGTAGAATAGATCATCCTCATTTCTTACCAAGGTGGGATCATAACATGTTACAACATTTATGATCCCACTTAGAGTGGGATAGGGCAGGAAAATAAATGACTGGTTGAAACAATAAAAATACTCGTTAGAATATATCTTTTATTTTAAAATATCATAAAATGATATCAACATCTTAATTTTAACATTGATAAATATGGAGTTACGTTCATACTAGAAATGTGTTTAATTTGATATTCAAATATTTACACGATGTTTCTAAAATTGTCGAATATTATTGTCATACCAATTTTAAATTTTATTACTATGATATTTTAGCATGTACCAATTATTCCTACGCTATATTAAAATGGTTTAAAATAAATTGGTAAAAATCTACTTTTTATGTATAGATACTTATTAAAAAAGATTTTACAATAAATCTGGTTCGATATTGTGTTGATTCCACAAACTTTTAATTCAATATATCACAATTAAAACGTATCAAAACATTTATACTGTGGTATAACTTACAATCACATAGCAAAGTAAATATTTATAACAAAGCTTCATAAACTTTATAAATATATTTTTAACATATGTAAAATAATTAAAAGTATTTTTGCTAACCCCGAAAATTTACATTACGTTAAGGAATAAGGCGAATATATCGTTCATATGCTGCAATAGCAGCACAACTTAAAAAACTGGACTGAGGTCCAAAACATAGTTTTTTTTATGTGTTTTGTGTTAATATGTGTAAACATTAAAATACACTTTTTTTCACCAGCAATACCGCAGAACTCATAATAAATTAAAGCTGATCCTATAAGCAAACTACGGCATTTTAAATGCATTTTCCTTGGCAATTAAACTTTAAACCTATGTATATTATTACATGATTTTTTTGTGTTGTGCCACTATTGCAGCCATGAGTGATATGTTTAACTATGAAACAAAAATAAAATGAATATAAATTAAATAAAAAAATCCAGTAGTAGCATGTCCTAACTAAATAATAACTTCCTGTTTCAAAATAATAAAAAATGAAAAACCATAACGTTACATTTTCAGTTGTCATACAAAAAACCTAAAAATGTATAAAAATTTAACACTAAGTTGTATACAAATTTATGACTGTCATAAATATGATGAATAATGTAATAATTAAAACACATATTATTATTATATAAAACTACAAAAACTGCGTGAAGTTAAGATTATATACTGTTGATATATAATAATTACAGTTATAATATTACTTATACGTTTAAAATATTGTCAATAATCCATAACATTAAATAACTGGTTTGATATACAAAAGCGTTATTCTAATACTACAATAAATTCTTTCTTGTTACTTACTCGTACACACGTTTTATAAATAATTAATACGTACTACGTCTTTATGAAGTTCAAAAGAGACTTCAGTTTCTAATAATTTTGGCTCATTATTATATGATGAGCCGAAACACTTTATCGCTACACGGAAGACAAATTTATTAGGTAT
Organism: Morpho achilles; assembly: GCA_947086495.1. Taxonomy (NCBI): domain Eukaryota; kingdom Metazoa; phylum Arthropoda; class Insecta; order Lepidoptera; family Nymphalidae; genus Morpho; species Morpho achilles. Next base: position 10,151,649 of record CAMTZB010000006.1, on the reverse strand, counting down.
CATAATTATTAAAATGTCGAATTTTATAATCTAAAATATTAAATACATATGAATTAATATTTATAATGCAAATACTCGTTAAAAATCAGTCCAAATTTTACCAGTTGTAACATTATTGTCATATAAGAACTTATTTTATTACTATTGATTTAAATACTGATAAATTAAATTATGTAATATATTAAGATACATATTTTATAACTTAAGATAAAAGTTTGTGCTACTTAAAATAAAATGAAGTCTTCGCCGCAATCAACTAACCTGGGATTTATACATAAATGAATAGTTAGTAATATTTTAATATTTTTCTAATCACATATATTTTTATTCGACTTTTGTTTTAGCACATTAACACCACAATCAGTAGATAGCTTATTCAACTTTTAATTTAATGTCATAATTTTAAAAAAATCAGAAAAATATGGCAATTTTACAAAAAACGCAAGATGTCACAACACAAAATACGACATCACATCAGGAAAGGGATTACAATAAACAATTAAATATTTTTGTCTATTTTAAATATTTTCTTACATCTTAATAAGTAACAGATACCTAATTTAAAGAACTAGGGGTCAATTAATTATTTTGTACATAAATCAACGATATATGTTAATAACATTAATAAAAGTAATACTAATAATAATAATAGTTGAAAGTCTTACCATACTCTGCAAAACGTATTCCGATAGTTTAGCAAAACTTAAATGTCATGTAAAAAATAAACAAAAATATAAAATAAGGGTAAAAAAAATATTCTCGTAATATAACCCGCTCTTAATTAACAATAAATAAAAAACAAAATACTACATAACATTTACTTAGCTCGAAAGCCATTTTTCCTTGTGGAATTGTAATTGATTACAAATCTCATAGAAACAGTAGTTTGTTTTTTCAACAGCAAGCTTTAATAAAATATAAATGTATGTAATTATTAAAAGTTTTATACATGTTACACAAATATACTTGTCCTCGTTTTATGTTGGTCTCTATTATTGTCTTTACAATCATATTGTCATGTACAAAATACCACTAAGCTTTTATTGTCTAAAGTTGTTCTTTTTTAATATAATTACGACAAAGGTCATATTTTTATGTTTTAAAAATATTCCGTTATCATTGAATAATTTATTTTATCTCTCGTTATTTTTATTTCTCTAAAGACAATTATTATAATATTTATTTAATATATTTAGAAATATTTATTTTTTAATGGTAAGATAACAAGTAAAGGTAATCCATTAATTTAACTTTAAAAATATAGTACAAATTGAATAAAATTGCTTTTTGTCTGTGACATTGCAACTGCTTCAGATAAATCCAGATAAAAAATGATATGATAATTTTGATATTTTATAGGACTATTTAATCTTGTTAAATATTAAAAGTCCTGTTTATTGTCGTTTTTTACTTATTTAATGCTTAGATTAAAGCTGATATTTATTTTTATCGACTGTTATTTGTTTAAGATTTACATAACACTGTTAACTTATACATGTACTAAACATGTACAGGCTAAATCGCTTAGAACAACAACCATAACGGTACTCTTAAAAAATTCAACAGCCATGTTTTATCACCTAATTGAAAAATATATAAAAATTCTAATTTTGTTTAAAAATTTGATAAATAAATTACGATAAAGATGAAAACATGCGTGTAACAACGTGCTCCTTTGTTGTAAACGACATAATGCCGGGGCGGACCGGATGGCCGTACTTTCTGTCTTTCGGTCCGTTGAGCGTACTCATTCTGCGTATTATTTGACGATCCATACGCGTTGACATTGTACAAATTAAGTGCGTTGTTGATCCCGTGAGAATGGTCCACATCTAAAGTATTCTGGTTCTTGTCTTGTTGCTTCTTGTAATGTCGCTTCGGTATTCGAGTTGTTGTAGCAATTGTGGTTGTTGTGCGTTCAGTTGTCGTTGTTGTTGTCGTGGTAGTTGTTGTTGTTGTCGTCTTTTGCGGAGTTTCTGTTGAAAATAAAAAGACATTTGCATTATAAAATTGAGCACATTTTGTTTTCATAAAACTTTCTTTACAGTTTTGGCGCATCAATCAATCAATCAGCCTATAAGTTTTTCGAAACGTCTTCCCAATCGAAATCAATAAGAAAAACTCAGCGGGGCTCTTTGTGCACCCATTATTATGTGCTACTAATATTTATTACTCATGAAATTACATTTCATCCAAAACTATTTAATGGTTACGTGATTTAGTAACAAACTTGTAAACAAGAAAACTTTAAATGCAACATTATGATCAAGTTATCAGTAAACCATTAAATTTAATAATTAGGTTGGTATTTAATTGATTGGTTACAATTTCATAATTGAGTTTTGAGCCACTTTCGTTACGAATTTAAAGATGACTATAATATACCTACACTTTAGTTATAAACCGCCGTATTTCGTAGCGATTATTACAAAACGTTATATTTCTTATAAAAGCGGAAATATTTTATTTTTATGAAAGTAGAAACTATATAATATAATTATAAAATTGTTATCATTATTCTGGTAAATAGGCTTATGTTAATAAACGTTTGAACTAACCTTTTAGCGTAATCGTCGCATTTGCTTTCCCATAAGCATTGCTTGCCGAACAAGTGTACTCGCCAAAGTCGTTTTTCTTCAGACGATTTACGGTCAAGTTCATACGCATTGCGTACTCGTTCAAATAGTTCTCGGATATTATGTACTTTGAACCGTTTAAGAGCTTTGGACCTATGAGTTAAAAAAAATATAGCGTTAATTCAGTTAAAATTACTTAATAGTATTTAGAACCCTTAATGTACCTTATAAAAAAATTATTATTTTAAAATGTTATTTGTTGGAAAAAAAATTACAACAACAATAAAAATAAAAATTAATTAATGCGGCATCCAGCTGAGTAGAATAGACTACTATCATTTCTTATCTCTATCATCTTAAGGTAAGTTGACACACCGTGTGGTATCCAGTTGAGTAGAATAGATCTACGTCTTTCTGACCGAGTTGTCGTTAAATACGACTAAATTAAGTTGACATCAGACAGATGGCAGGTCGTAAAATATGTATCAAAATCATGTGACAACATGGTGTCTCCATTTTGAGCGGGTAAGGACAGGAAAATAAGTTGAATATGAACTCAAGTATCTCAAATTACTTAAAATGTGTAAGGTTCTTATAGAGTGTAGGCACCCTCTAAGTACAAAGTTTTGAAATTTCATGTCTTGCGTAAAACAGACTATGTAAGTTTATATAGCTTTAAGTTCGTTTTAATATGACTGCAAAATTAAATTGAATATACCGTTTTTTTGCATATTTCCTCGCTGCCACATAGTCATGGCTTTAGGGGACGCCTCCACATAACATTGGAGAGAGACTTGCGTGTCCGCCGCTCGCCATACTATTAAGCTTGCTGCTCGAACGTTCGGCTCAACTACGATAAACGAGCACGAAATTTGTAAAAGTTTAAAGCAACAAATCTTAACTATCACACAAGTAATACAGATTACATAACATACACAAGTTATACAGATTACATAAAATTTGTAAATAATAACAAATTCAACGTAAAATGTTAGGGACTATGTCGTATATTAGCGAAGCGTGTACGGGTATGTTTATACGGTATGGCATTGTTTTTACGTTTCAATTGTATTTTTTATTAAACATGGTGTTTTCTTTTTCTTTGACATCCACTTAAAATTAAATCTCCTCAAGCAACTTCCAAGTAACGTCCACTAATTGCAAAGTGGTTCCCGTGAACCGAAATAAATTAATAATACCCACAATACGGCTTCAGAAAGTTCGTAGATCGTTTGTGGGCTTCGGTATACATTTTTATAATAAAATTCAAAAAATCAATTAATAAGATACTTATTCATAAAGCTTATTATACTGTTGAGCTCTATGTTGATAAACAAAGCTTGGATTTAAATTGCGACCAGCTACGCACTAGATTGTATAATAAATTTTTAATTTGTTATTAATTAAATATACATTATTGTAATACTGAATTTTGAAAAGAGTGACCGCCGAATTTCTTGCTGGTTCTTCTCGGTAAGAGCACCTTTCCAAACCAGTCATAGCTTCATTGTAATTAGATCATTCGAAAGTGCTTGTAAGAGACAATTTAAATAAAGAATTATTTGAATTGGATTTTTTTTTGACACACACGGTCGTCCGTCCCCAAAGTAAGTAACGTAATATTTGTGTTATGGTAGGCGGACAACTGGTGAATATATACTTATATATTTTTAAATACATATTTAAATACAAATATACACCCAGGCTCAAAGACCAACAAATTCATTTATAAAATATGTTGGCCTTTGGCGGGATTCGAACCCGAGACCCGCGGAGCTCAAGGCAGTTTCACTACCCACTGCGCTAACGGGCCAGTCAATTTACTGGGACATTACTGATGTTCTCTGTTCACCTTTAGTAGATTACCCTACGCCGCGGTTTTCCGGTGTGGGGTTGCCATACCAACATCTTAGTGTCCCAATTTTTGATACTGTATTAAAATAAACTTGTAAAATTTAGATGGTATTTAATCTGTATACTAACATAGCACAGAAACCTCATAGCGGCGACTCTGCGATGGTGGGACGCCGTTTGCGGCGATACAGAGATAAGTCCCCATATCAGTCCGCTTCAGTCCTTTTAGCGACAAAGTGGAGCCAACATAATTGTCCATCACTGAGCAAACAAAAAAAGGAGTGTTAAAGAAGGTTCATATTTTAAGTAAAGTAATTCGGTTGACAATAACGTGTGGTACTTTGATTTAACGATCGCAAACATCAAAACAGTGATCTATGCTTTATATTGAACGCGTGACAACTAAAAGGTGGCTACGTCCATCGGAAATTATCAGAACATTTTATTAAATCCTTATATTTAAATGAGTTTACTTGTTCTGAAATTCAGTATGTAGAGGGTTTTGGGGAGAAAAATTGATCAAGCTAGGTTTTATTTTATAAAAAACTCGTTTTATCCCTGTTTTTGGGCACTAAAAAATAATAAAATAGGAATGGAAAGTAAATGAAATTTTTAGCGGTCAACTACAAAGCTGTGACAGCGTAATGGTAACGCGCGGAACATTAAGGTTCAAACTTCAAAGGAACATTAGGTTCGATTCCCACATATCCCGACGCTTTTTTTCTTTAATATTTTTTTTTTACTTTCTTATCTTCAAAAAAATTTGCGAGCAGGGCTCGTTCGCTCAGGTACTGCCGATTAATACGTCATTATTTTGCAGTTTTTGTATTGTTCACGATGACTTCAATTTCTATACGTTATCTTTTCAAGACATGATAACTGCTGTTGTACTACTGCTGTAATTTCAATATGAAATTACAGCAGTAGTAGTGTTATTATTAAATAAGTTTTCTAATACGTTTTTTGGTTATTTGGAGGCGTCTTATAATCTTCAATTGTACCGAATTTAACCAATATAGTTCCAGCGGATTATACTTTAAAGCATAACAGATAGTCTTTCGCATTTATAATATTAAGTAAGGATTAGTAACTGCTTCAATAATAGTAATGTATTGCGTTAACTTTTCACGTGATTATTGTTCTAAGGTGAGATCATTTGAAAACCCATCACACTGACATTTCCCTTCAAACTCTAAATTCCTATTCCTTAGCTAAATCCTTTCTCAAATATCTCATTACCATTGATTCCCCGACTTGAGCGCAATACTTCACACGAGATTGAACTTATGTCTGATACAGCATGACTTATTGATTGATTTTTTTGTACATTTTTATTTTTATGAATAAGTTATTACCTTAGAATATCTCGTAAAATCTATACTCAACAAAAAACAAAAACATAGTCAATATCTTTAATATTTAAATGAGTTAATCTTGTAAATATGTATGTAGGTATATTTTTTTGAATTCTGGAAACGGCTCCAACGATTTTCAGGAAATTCATTATGTAGGGGGTTTTGAGGGGGAATAATCGAGGTTTAATTAAAAAAAAAACGTCGTTTTATACCTGTTTTCGGACACGACTTTTAGTATAAGATTGTCCATTTATTGAGGAAGGCTATAGGCTATATAATACCACGCTAAGAAGAATAGGAGAGGAGCAGCATTAAAAAAAGTACTAAAACGGCAAAATTTAAAGCTTTCCTTGCATGCGCTGAGTAAACGGTAATAGTTATACAAAAATCATTAATTACAAAATTGTTCCCCTCTAAGAGTTCTAAATAAAAGTCCGCGACAGCATATGTCTAGCTTTTAAGGTTGACCCACTTTAACAATTTTTTTGGTTATCAAAAGTTTATTTCGGTTTTAATGTTACCACGCGGGTGCAGCTGCTGGCGATTGCTAGTAGAATATAAAAACTTAAATCGCAAACATTAAGAGCGCGTGGCCACTGGAACATTTTACGGATCGTAATTCATCCATTTATGGCCAAGCTATAAAGGAAAAACCGCATGAGTCCAGCACCAGCAATACCGTATCGTTGCCAAACCGAAGTTCGGCAGATGTTTAATATCCGAGATTAATTCACTTACGCGATACAAAGGATTTAAGCCAAGTAAAAAACTTAAAAAAGACAAAACAACATTTAAATATGCCATCTAATACTATAATACCTGGGTGATTGAGCTTTGCTCGGTAATTTTTTTAAAGGATAGAAAAAAATTAAAAAAAGTCGGGCAGAAGGGGTTCGATCCTAGGTATTTTCACCATTCTAGAAAGCCCGTCCCAAACGAGCTACCGTGACATTACGTTTGACAGGAAAAAATTATTTTTAGTAGTCAACGTAAATACTACTTAGTTAAAAAGGTTTCACGAGACGGAAAAATGTCAAAATTTTTACGAATTGCATTTAAATCACTGAAATTACAATTTACAAAATAACAATTCAAACATATAAACACTAAACATTATTGACACAATATAATAAGTAAGTAACAAATACAACTTCACATGCGAGTCGTACGAGGATTTAATGTAGATTTACCATTATACCCTAAATCCATACGCACATTTGTTTATCCTACTTTGTATATAATATGAAGATACAGACAAATAGAATAGGTACCGAAATCTACGTAGACTAGGTCGCAAGCAGAATCTATTAATAACATCAACATTGTCTCTCTAACTTATCTTAGTCGCCTTTTACGACACTTCAGTAAGAAAAGAGGGTGGTCTATCCTACTCAGCCGGATACCACACGTCGGATCAATTTTGCTTAGTCGCATTTTACGAAACCTAGGTAAGCAAGGAGGGGGGTCTATCCTACTCAGCCGGATACCACACTGCGGGTCAACTTTTCTTAGTCGCATTTTACGAAACCTAGGTAAGCAAGGAGGGGGGTCTATCCTACTCAGCCGGATACCACACTGCGGGTCAACTTTCCTTAGTCGCATTTTACGACACCTCGGTAAGTAAAGAGGGTGTTCTATCGTATTCAGCTGGATACCACACGTCGGGTCAACTTTCCGTAGTCGCATTTTACGACCCCTCAGTAAGAAAGGTCCATTGTTCGCGGCGGAATCTAATACGAATCTAACATATTTCAACAAAATTATAAACTGAAAAATTAAATTTTTGTATTCTTTATTCTTTATTCCAAATTAAAATTTAAAATTATTAAAAAATATTAAACAGGAGGAACCGCAACCGTTTCAAAGGTGATAGTTCACTCATTTATAGCTATGCTATAAACGAAAAACCGCTCGGGTGCTATGCCAACTATGGTGAAACGTTGCCAAAATGACGCGCACCAGATGTAAAGCAACCGAAAGTACTTTTAATAATTTAAAATGTGACAAGGTCCGAACTTTCAATGTGACCATAAGAAACTTAAAAGCAATCTTATGCTCAAGATTTTTATTCTTCAACACAAAGGAACAAAAAAAACAGTGGAAAATAAAAGAATTTCTATTAATAGTATGTAATAGATACTGTTACAAATAAATATAAATAAATATATAGGACACTTACAGATACGGTCAGCCGTCCCCAAAGTAAGTAACTTAATACTTGTGTTATGGTAGACAGATAACTGGTGAATATATACTTATATATTTTTTTAATACATACTTATATACAAATGTACACCCAGGCTCAAAGACCAACAAATTTATAGAAAATGTTGGCCCTCGGCGGGAATCGAACCTGCGACCCGCGGAGCTGAAGGCTGGATCACTACCCACTGCGCCAACGGGCCAGCCAAACTTATATTAACTTTCGTTTTGTTATAACTAAACTTACTCGATATTCTGTTGTGTAACTACTTTAAAATCGAAATGTACTAAACTCTTACATCCAACGCATTATCAGATACAAATCTCTTTACGAAATATAAGTTTTTATTTTACGAAATGACGTGTGGTATCCGGCCGTGTTGAATAAACCACCAAGAGGGTATTCTTAACGAGTTGTCGTAAAAGACGACTATAGTAAGTTGACCCGTTATGTGGTATCCGGCTAAGTATTATAGACCACCCTCATTTCTCACCAAGTTGTCATAAAAAGTGACTAAGGAAAGTTGCATCAAGCAGACAGTCGGTCGTAAAATACCTAGCCAAATCATAAACGTGTTGTGCCGACCCCATTTAGAGTGGGATAAGGGCAGAAAATAATGGTGAGTTTTAATATACATCTTCGCTCAACATGTACTAGCTGTATATTAAAATATTTCGTATATATCAATTTACCTATACAAATACCAAATAATAAGCGAACGCAGGGGAAATACGTTTAATTATAGCACATTCTTGTTATAACGATTGAATATTAATTTCCCAGTAGTTACGCACAAATTAAATGCATATATTAAAGTGAATATGATTGTGTGGTTACTTTTATACATTGACAAAACCTTTATTTATTTTTATTTTATACATGTAGTTAGAAAAGAGACAGTAAAAGTTAAAAGCACATGTATAAAGGCGGACTTATCTTTAAAAGGGATCTCTTCCAGTCAACCTTTGAGTAACAGAAGAAAAAGGACAAGAAACCTTAACTTTATTAATGTTTTCATTTAGAGAAATAATTAAAATATATTAGTATCACATCTACATAATATGACCGGATAGTTTACATGATTTGGCCTAAAATTTCATTTAAACATAATATTTTTTAAATTTAACTACTTGTATCGTTTTCAAGATCTCCATATATATATATATATATATATATATATATATAATATCTGGGTGACCGAGCTTCGCTCGGTAATTTTTTACAAAAAAAACTTAAAAAAAAGAAAAAACAATTATTTAGTTGGGATCGATCCTTGGCACTCACATTTCTCGAGGCTGCCCGCTAACCGAATAAGCTACGTCGACTTGACAGTTAATGGCGAAAATTCAATTCAATATAAATGTTAGTGTTTTTGAATGACCAAAAATAGGGATAAAACAATATTTTTTTACATAAAACCTAGCTAGATCAATTTTTCTCCCCCAAAACCTCCTTCATGCTGAATTTCAGGAAAATCGTTGGAGCCGTTTCCGAGATTCGGAAAATATATATATATACAAGATTAACTCATTTAAATATTAAGATATATATAAGAATGATCAGTTTAACGATTTAGGAGTAACAACATATAAACAGATTTAGACAGAGCCCACTTTTGTATTTATATTATAATGGGTAACATAAACATGGAAAAAGTAAGTTTGCTACATTTAGTTACAGTTGAAGCTGTGATAACCTAGCAATAAGACCGCGCAACTCTTTCCATGTGCCATGGGTTCAAACTCGGGCCAGGCAGCAATGAGTTTTTCTGGAAATAAAACTTGTGTCTTATTGATATTTGCAATTTATCACACGCTTTTCGGTGAAGGAAAACATCGCGAAGAAACCTGTAGAAGGAAACCCTAGAGAATTCTGGGTATATGTGTAATCTACTAAACCGTATTGGAGTAGCGACGTAGCGAGTAATGACTTAGCTCCTATTCTTCTCTCCAAAAAAAGAAAGAAGAGATATATGCCCAGTAGTGGGCTAGTAACAGGCCGTTACTCAAGTTCTGTTTGCAACGCACAGTAACAATATATGAAGATATGAAATGATATGAATATATGGGACACTTACACACTTGCGTTGTTATTGACAAGCAACTGGTGAATATATATTTATATAATTTTTAAATTCATACCTAAATACAAATATACACCCAGACTCGAAGACCAACAAATTCATTTATAGAAAATGTTAGCCTTTGGCGGGAATCGAACCGCGGAGCTGAAGACAGGGTCACTACCCACTGCGCCAACGGGCCAGTTAAAATAATAAATTATAATAAGAAATTGTATATAAATGCATAAACATTAAATGGACTTGAACATGACATGTTCCTTGATAAAGATGAAGAATAACTAAAAGGATATTTTATTAGGGCAATAATGGAACTTATGGAAATTGTGAATTTACATACATAGTACGGTTACGAAAACCAATGCTAGAGGGTAACTCAGTTAAGCTAACGTTGCCTTTATACGATACCCGATAGTGTATCGAAGCTAAATCGATTATATTGCCTTAACGATGTTAAAAATTATGCTCGTATAAAAGCGGCACTTAAACTATTACCTGTTACTTTATTACCGTGATGTTGGTTAATATATTTAAAAAACACGACGAAGAAACTGTAAAAACATTTCATATTTGTTGATAATATAAAATTCTAACTTCAAATTATAATATTACTTAGTATAATCTATATTACAAAAACAGTATCCTACTAATATTATAAATGCGAAAGTTTGTGAGTATGGATGTATGTTTGTTACTATCACGGCGAATCCGCTGAACCACTATCGATCAAATTTGACTCAGTTATTCCTTATACACCGGAATAACATATAGGATATAGAAATCCTGTTAACTCTACAGGAATAGGATGACATTGAAAAGCGCCATCTATTATCACCTTATCACACTACAACAGTCCACGTAAACGAAGTTGCGGGTAAAAACTAGTTATACATATTCGGAATAGTCAATTATTATTTTCGTTTTCTAAATTATTTAAAAACGGAAGTTTGTTTGCAACTAAGCAAAAAAAAATTAAATAGCTAGACGTTCTAAACGTTGACTCACTACGCTTATTAGAACGTCCCGCGTCTATATCATTATTATTTGTCTTGCTTAGTTGTCGCATCGTCATCGCTGACACGAAAAGTTTTGTGTAACGTTTAATTTGTGAATGTCCTTTTTAATGTTTGGTTTGTCTTTGTCTACCCATATTGAGTGCTATAATTGTCATTTTCATTTCCAAAACAATTCTTCAAATATGCCACACACATTTCAGAAATTTCTCTTAATTAAGCATCGCTAATCAGGCGAGCTTTAATCAAAACATTACCCTGGCAATTTGGCGTTTAGCGGAAGCTGTCAAATTAAATTTAAATGGAAACAATTTATAACTTTATTATAGCATACGACCCCGATCCTAAATCTCGGGTGCAGACATAAAATACTGCGTTACGTACAGAGCAGCCAATTTGGAAATGTTGCTGTGACAATATAATCTTTATTTTTAAAGCGGTACGATTCAAAATAAAAGTTCTAGAAGGCTTTTAGGTGTACGCGTATAATATCAAAAGCGGCTGCATGAAATTGTGTTTTATTAACGGGTTATAAAGTCGGTACGGTACATGTCGTTGGCAACTTGTTACTCGATTCGCCCACGATTTAGCCATTTGCCTTTATTACTCACAAACTAATTGTTTTCCAATTCAATTATGGCGAACTGTTTCTTAAAAACACTTTCCTTTCCGAATTAAAAGATAGCTAAGTCAATATTTACGAGTTTCCATTAACAGCGTGCTTAATGAATGCAATAATATTATGAAGATTTTAGATATTGGTACGCTTCAAAAATAAAACTTGATAGTCCGCGTCTCCTTTATTCTTAAAGACGTCTACTATTAAAAAGTTTTTTGAATAACGAAGAGTGCACTGGGCACTTATTCATGAGCTCTTTGCTCATGAATAAGTGCCCCGGATGGGTTCGAAACTAGTCGGGCTAACCCGATAGAATAAGACGTGAGTATAGCCGGTTATACATTAACTATGAATACTACTCACGATATTTGAAATTTAAAAAAAAAGGAACCAAAAAAAAATTGGATATCAAAAATGTACTCTTACTAGTCACTTGATTCCCAAATCCTAATATATAAAGCTCAAGGGTTTGTTTGATAGTATGAACGCGCTAATCCCAGGAACTACAGGACCGATTTAAATAATACTTTAAGTGTTTTTTAGTCCATTTATCGAGGAAGTTTATAGGCTATATAACATCACGTTAAGATGAATAAAAGAGAAGTAGCAATAACAAATATTACGAAAATGGTAAAATTTTAAGTTTCCTTGCGCGCGCTAAGTAAACAGTGAAAGATATAAAAAATAATGTATAACAAAATTGTTCCCCTCTAAAATTTTCAATTAAAAGTCCGCAACAGCATGTGTCTAGCTTTTAAGGTTAACCCACTTTAACCATTTTTATGGTTATAAAAATACACATTTACTACCCGCCGTGTGATATCCGGCAGAATAGAATAGTACCACCCTCTTTTCTTACCGAGGTGTCGTTAAAGGGGACTAAGGTAAGTGGACCCGCCGTGTGGTATCCGGTTAAATAGAATAGACTACCCTCTTTCTTATCGAGGTGTTGTAAAATACAACTAAGATAAGTTGACGGCCGGTTGACGACGGTCAGGCAGGCAGCCGGTTGTAAAATACGTAGCCAAATCATGTGACAACATGTTTATAACATGTTGTGCCGACCCCACTTAGAATAGGATAAAGGCAGGAAGATGATGAAAAATACATACTATATTACGGTAATCTTTCCACGCGTGCGGAGCCGCTGGCGATTGCTAGTAGCTTATATATTAGTTCTATGTTAATATAGCAAAAGCGACGTGATGTTTTGCAACGAGTAAATTAATTAACAAACGCGAGCCCGCCCAGTATCGTCGCACGCTTGGCAACAAAGATAACTAATTGTAATTAACTAATCAGATTCCTTGTGTGTGTTTGATTAATTATACTGTACAAGAAAATGTATTTACTGTTTATATATCAGTTATAACGCAGTGCTTTACAGACAAATGGTGTAGCTTATAATACGTATAGTATCAGGGTGAGCGAGGCTTGCTTGGAATTTTCTTTAAGATATAAAAAGATGCAATATGAAAAAAAGGGATGGGAGATACCAAGGTTTGAATTAGGGTGTTCTAATTTTCCGATTACCCCCCTCAGCTTTTACAACTTTAGAAATGACAGTTCAATTAGCCCATATTTTCAAATAATACTATAGCAGTATTTCAGTGCTTGAAAATAGTGATAAATCATTTATTTAAATGAAACCTAGCTAGATCGATTTATCATCCCCCGAAACCCTCTACATAATAAGTTTCTTGAAAATCATTGGATTCGTTCCCCATCAAATAATAGATTTATATATATACGATATCTTCAAAAAATCTATTCTTATAGTTTTGTATAGTTTGTATTTTAACCTACAGTTTTGTGACATTTTAATGGCAGTATATTTCGTGATGTAGCAATCCCTCGCGAATATGTGAGTCCAAAAGCCACTTTTGGACTTTGGATTGATCCACATCAATCGGTTGAACAAGAAATTAGTTCATATAACTTATATTACTGGTTTGTATTTCTAAATCAATTTATTCATATTGAGCTGAAAACATGTCAATCATAAGCTTCATGAATTTTATTTCTATGTAACAAGAAGATGAAATAAGAAACCAACGGCCCGAACAGCAATCCTTATTTGTTGAAGCGTGTATAACATGTCCAATTATTACTAAGGCAACGCTCCCTCCGGCCTCCACTCCTTAACTATTACATTCACCCTCTGTTTACCCACGACCGCGAGTCTTTTGTTTACGCTTAATGGCTTAAATAAAGCGGGTCAAATACGTAAAACAGGCTGTCTAAAAGGCTTTAAATACTTATCTACACCTATCCAAATTTATACTTTATTACAAAGAAATAAGGTACAATTTAGATAATAAATAAAATACAATATATTATAAGTACCATGCATATACGAATACTGATGCGACGCCCCGTAATCGCGTCAAAGTGTTGACTTTTCACCTCGTAATTCTACAGAATATTACAACTATAAAGATAACAGTTTCCACGGACCAATTTTCACTTAGGCGTCCATTTAATTTCCTGCCCGAAACCCCAATTGTTACATCACTTTTAAGCTGTAATTGAGTTCTTTGAAAACGTTCTTTTTCGAGGAAATGAATACCGATCTCGCTGTCAGAGAACACTTACTTTCGTAAATTAAAAACTTCTAACAAATAAGTCTCGCAATATAAAGCTTCTTTTTAATGCAACGTCGTTCGCCGAACATAAATTTCGTACTACACAAAATTTATACGGTACATTGCAAAGCATTAACCGATGTTAAATTTATGAGAAGTGCCGTATAACCTCTGCGATACATTTATTTTACTCGGTTTGACATTATTCAGAATTTCCTTGTGGCTGATGATACATTCATTGTATAGGAGTTTTTTTTTCCAATATCTTAAAGCGATATCTTAATAAATCCCATAAAACTCCAATGTTTCATCCGCGGAACCACCTGCGCCCGCTCTGAGCGCGCTTTGAATGTAAAATTAGCCTTGTTTCTTTTTTACCACTTAGCAGAATCCACCGATATGAATGGAATTGAGAAAAATCTGATTTTTCAAAGCATTTTTTTGTAAACGGTTGAAAAGAAATTGCTAAGACACATTATGTAATACCTGCCAAATAATGTCACGTACAGCATAAGCGCGAAAGTGATATTATTCAAGAGAATATTTCTCGCATACGATCAAAAAGCGTTCTTACATTTAAGAGCTATTATTGTTAAAGTAAGTAACATTTACCATAATGTGAAGTTGGTACTATTTTATTTGTACAGGCATATTGTTATTAAATTCTCTGCTTATAATTTGTTAAGCTAAGCAAGTTCATATTTAAAATTATAGTTTTTACTTTTAGTAGTTATAGAAATTAGCCATAACTTAATAAAGCAACTAACTTTAATCATATCAAGATTAAGAATGGTGTGTTAAATTTTTCTCCCCACTAAATTTCAAATTATGCTTTAAGCACATAAGTTTACACATATTATAACTCAAATAAAATAAATAAAAAACACATAGTATGTGTTTTTTATTTATTAATGATCAGTGGTTGAACTCAAACCACTGATCATATTTCGACAACACTACATTACACTAATGCATTCACAAATGTTTACCTTTCAGTTCATTTCCATCGTCGTCCCGGAATATAATATTCCGGCTACCAGCTCGTTTCCACGAAGTGGTTGGTTCCGGAACACCAGTGGCCGTACAACGAAGCTCTACAGATCCTCCTTCCGGTGCGCTGGCCTCAGAGCCATCTTCATCGCCGATGTCAGGTGGTATAACCACTGACAAATGCCCCATCTACAATAATTGATAGAACATAAATATAAAAATACGCATATAAATCTACCGCCACGTGATTCGAAACCAAGTCTTGTAAGTATTGTAACCAAACACAAATCAGCGGTGATGGTAAAATTTATTATTTGCATACAAGTTGCAAGAACGACCAAAAATACTCATTTTTTCCCCTTCGATGAGGACCATAATTTTGTACCGAAATATTTAGTAATATGCAATTATTTTATTGTTCAACAATAAATCGTGGCCAATCGTCTTGAAAAATAAACAAATGACCAAAACAAAACCACAGTGTAACACAATATAAAAATAGTAGTATGTTGTACTCTAAGAAGCAACGGATCGCCTTTGAGAAACAGGCTTGCAAATTAGGTCCAGAACGCTACAATGCGAAGAGGTATGCCAGAAACCAACTTTAGATATGCAGGTTACCTTACGTTGATAAGTCAGTCATTGATAAAAGTATTTATAAAAGTTACTATAAATTTAGAATTAATGAACAACAGATTGGAACTTAAAATCTAATAGGCTCCTTCTTCTTTTTTTTCCTTTTCAACCTTTCGACATAGGTCTTTTCTAAAATTTTCTACATCATGAAATCCTGTTCTACATTCCTGTTGAATCCCTGACCTTTTTGAGGTCATAAAATTACCAATACTGCATTTTAAGTTGCGAGGTCGCACTTATAATACCTTGTAACTCAAACAGCTCATTTCTTCGCACTATGTGAATTGCCAGTTCAACTTAACAAAACGCTGACCTCTATCAGTTCTTCTACAAATCAATTTTAGGATGAAAAGATATCGCCTAACTAGAGAAAGTGTCGGAGGTCACCTTTCCACGACTTTCACCAGGCAGGATACCTTCGTCAAATTCACTGTAGTTTATAAAAATTTACAGCTTCGATAAATTCCTTGTCCCCGAAGATATGTATAGAGCTCAAACTAATTTCATAGTGACGTTATGTTGTTAACTAGAACAAGTTTGTTATTGGTATGAAACTATTGACTTGATATCGAAACCGGAGTTGTTCGACGTGAATAAATGGATTGCCACAGATTGTTTTAAATGGAATCGACTATAACTTATTCTTATCTGATTGTACTCTGTCAAACAACCGATAAATTGATAATTTTTATTCTGTTTAATAGCCTATACATATATATTATATGTATTATAGACATGGATTTATATTTACGATTAAAATAAATGAAGATTAGTATTTTTCTAAACGTTAGCCAACGTTACTGCAAAAATATATTAAACAACAGTTGAACTAATTTACTGTACTTCTTTGCACTTGAACTTATGTATTGTCGGTAACCATTAAGATCAAAGGGTCGTCAGTTAAACAACCGTTAAATTATCATTGGGTCCTATAGTTAGCCATTAACTAGTGTATTATTAACATTATGCAAGGGCAAAGGAATTAAGCGATGGAGTACGAAAAAACATTGCGTACGAGTATAATGCTGAATAAATATTAGTGCTACAGAAGCCTGCAACATGCCATCTTATCCCTTAGAAAATCCCTTAAAGAGCTATGCTACCTGTGTATGATAATAAACGGCCGTTAGTTCAAAAAAGAAATAATCCGTCACACGACAAAAGAAAAATAGTAAAAACAAGGCTGATTATTTCAATACACTTATGTACATTTTTTTGTTAGATAGAAGATAGCATCAGATAGTAAGCTGAAAAGTATTCACAATTGTGCTTACGTTATGTTCATTGTGTAAAGAGAACTCGATTCAACCAAATTCGATCACGTACATAAAATACGAAGAAAATGTATAGGGCGTCTAAGCTACGTAATACAGAAGTCTTGATACTGCGAAAATATATAAAGAATATGAAATATAACTCGAGTTTTACCATTATAAGTAAACAGAAAACACTACTATTATTAAAACAGTTTAACTTTGCTTATTAAGATAAGATACTCCATTTAGTTTAAACTAAATTTTCCTGATGGTAAATGTAATACAGTTTAAGGTTTAGTAGTTGTAGGTGAATAAAGTCTTTTAACATTGTCTAATTGTATTTTAACTAAAAAAAATTGTGGAGAGATGTTATTGTAATTACTATAAACTAAACTATGGCGCTTTACCTAGATAAAGTATGTTTGTTATTGCTGAGTCATCATAAATACCTATAATGTAGGTACCTAATGTTGTTCCAAAAAAAATGGTATGAACATCAATTTAAAAACAAAGATATATAATATAACTATAAATGTATAATAATAAATATAAAATGTTATAGTTATTGTATATAATATCTTTTTTTGTAATATATTTAAATTATGTACGCATCCCTATTGCATTCTCTGGTAACCTATAATTTAGACTTTATTTAAATCACCTCTGCCAACTGGCAGAGTATTCTATAGTATTAATAACTTACATATGTCTTGTAAGTTTTCGTTATAATTTTAGTAGTAGAATAATTACTGCGTTCGTAAAATAAACCTTTATCTAACAAAATTAGGAGTTTTTTAAAAACTTTGGCAACGCGTCCCATCAGGAAAATGTTGCTAAAATATAACTTTGGCATATTTTTGTAGGGAATGTGACCCGCTTAGTCGCGCTCGTTCTGCTAAAAAGGAATTTTGCTAAAGTATGTCCAGCGATGAATATTCGATGACTTTAAGATGACGCTGAATGCAGCTCGCTCTTTTAAATTCAATCTCAAAATAAACTTTACTTAAACGGCTTTCACACTTATTACACATTAAATATTAGCAGTTTGTCATGTTAATCCTACAGAACAAAACTAGCAAAAAATGTGCATCAACTCTTTTCGATCTTATAACACTTCTAAATCTTTATTATCTGTTTGAGAATACATGAAGATCTCTTCTAATAGCTTCCTATTTGTAAATATTTAAGCATATAGTGACATGAAACACTTCCATAAAAGTTTATTTATATTTACTTAAAAAAGTATATCTTTGCATCCACTACCACCATATAGCAGCACGACGTAGACTCCTACATATTTAACGATTTATAAAGGTTACTATCAACAGATTGACGTAAGACAAAATAAAATTAATATACATAATTTATAGAATTAGGCGTCACTTTGCAGAGATCCATAATACAAAAGTAATAATAAAATTATTTTGCTATAATCCGCGATGAAGTGAATGATGAATTTAAATGAAGTGAGTGATGAACTCAACTACATCGCGGCTTATAGCAAAATAATTTTATTATCACTTTTAAAATTAATATACCTCAAATTTTATTTTGGTGTAGAATTTTTAAAGATATTTATTAAATATTATTTAAAGATATTTCCAACGAAACTCATGATAAGTGGTATTATTTAGTTTTCGCAACAGTGTAAATTTTTGTATCTCAAAATAACTTGAGCATGAATTATGCAAATTCCGGGAGTGAAGCGACCGTACGTGTGGAAGTTTGAAAGCAGAATAGGAACATACAGAAAATAATATATGTAGGGAAAAGATTTTAAAATTTCCCATGTTCCTACCAACTTTTTGTCTAAATTTTATATATTTTTATACATATATAACTGATTGACGCCGTGTGGTATCTAGCTGAATAGAATATTACCACCCTCATTTGTTACCGAGGTGTCGTAAAATGCGACTAAGGTAAGTCGACCTGCCGTGTAGTATCCGGCTGAGTAGAATAGACCAACCTCTCTCTTACCGAGGTGTCGTAAAATACGACTGAGGTAAGTTGACGTCAGGCAGGCGGCTGGTCGTAAAAACGCAGCCAAATCAGGTGACAGCATGTTTATAACATGTTGTATCGACCCCACCTAGAGTGAGATAAGGGCAGGGAGATGATGATATATAAGTGATTGATCTCTAATTTGATTTTGAAACGGATCTTATTAAAAAAGTCTATTAAAGAAGGA
This sequence comes from Morpho achilles, assembly GCA_947086495.1. Classification (NCBI taxonomy): domain Eukaryota; kingdom Metazoa; phylum Arthropoda; class Insecta; order Lepidoptera; family Nymphalidae; genus Morpho; species Morpho achilles. The sequence continues at coordinate 10,132,291 of CAMTZB010000006.1, read as the reverse complement.
AAAGGATTTTATTTTCGAATTAATGCTTTTATAAACAATGTTTCTGCTAATTCATTTTGTTTGTTACACATTAACAGATTTTGACTAAATGTGGCAAATAATTTTTAATAAAAATTATCACTTACTGAGATATAATTATCTTCTTTTAAATATCGTACATTAAAATGTTGAATTATTAAGATAAAACTTATGAGTAGTCCTAAATCGAATATTTAAAAAATCAACTGATAATCATAATTGTATGATTAAATTTTCCAAAAAACAAACAGCCATAGACAACGCAAGTTCTTGTTTATTTTTCGAATTTATATTATTAATCAACCCAGAAGTTCTGCGTTATGTTAAACAGACAAACTCAAAGAATCACAAAACAAATTAAATCGGCGTTAAAAGTTTTCCCCAAAATACTCATCAACTCAATTAATTGAAATGTTTTCTTATAAGCTTCCAAATGTTCTTACATTCTTTACACAATAAATCTTTTAGTTGGAAACAATAAATTAATTCGTTTTTAATTAAAATTAATAGACAAATTTTCGTATTTCAACGTTAATACTTTTAATTTAAGACTTACGGAAAGGTTTTTTAAAATGTTTTTTACTTATTTTTACATTAAAAAAACATAATGGTACTCTTTAATCTTAATTAATATTAACTGATACATGTATAAAAAAGATAAAATTTTCCAGAAATGGGTTTTTAAACAACTCATTTCATGACCAAGAAACTATATTATATTGTCAAATAAAACGAAAATAAAATTATGTATTATATAATTTCGTAAAAATCATACCTGGTAAAAATTTCAATATTGAATTAAATTAAGAATGTTAAATTAAGATGTTCTTTAAAACAAGTAAACAATAATTTCAGGAATTATTTTTGGTAAATCCCATTGTTTTAGATTGTATACAATTATATAATTAATCTAAGAACTATTAACAGATTCAAAAAATAATAAAAAATGTACAGTTATAGTATATTAACAATAGTGAGCAACAATTTATTGATGCAAAGCAACAGGCCGAATGTAGCATGAAGACATGCGACTCCTTTAGAGGGTCACGCTCAGAGGAAACTGACAAAATTCCAATACAGTTTGGAATGACTTGGCGCATCAGAGATTTATCAAGTACCAGACACTACTAGCAATATATCTTTACATTTTAGAGAAACAATCCTTCCTGACTCGTATTGTAGTAAATATAAAGGCCATTTTCGAATAAAACATATCTTTACCGAGTAAAGATGCCTGTAAGGGTTGGTTTTGTTCCACAATAAATTTTCTCCACCGTCTGCGTACGTGATCGAATTTCGTCAATACAATCGGATCCACTCAATACAATGTACAGAATAACATACGGAAATTTTGGAAGGTTTTCTATCCTTTGTAACAGATCTAACATTCCGGCCATTCAGTGTAAATTCAACAAAAAGTTACTATAAAAGGTTATTTAAAGAGCCATAGAGCTGCCTACTAGACCTACATTATCACTACAAAATTTTAGCTCGTCTCAATAATAAAAATACATTTTATCTCATTAACGTAAATTGCTTTATATACCTATGTGATATATAATTACCATTACTGATATTATTGTTTATTATTGAATATGTTTTTTATAAAATATTAATTTTCTTTAGCATGTGAACTATCTAACCTAAACATTGAGGTAATTTATTAATAAAAACCTTTTTTGCGATGTTTTCCGATATTTATTTCACATGGCATACGATCTAAAAATATCTATAAAATAATGGCATACGGTCTTTCAATGTCTTAAGACACCTTATATGTAGTAGAAAAATTTCATAACCTCTTATACTATAGTTAACAATTAAGATTTCTATATTACGAAAAACATAATCAATGGACATTCCCCGTCTCATTCCCAAATATTTTTGCTAACGTACCATGAAGATAGCGTATCAGTTCCATTAATAAAAGTTCCTTCTAAATAACTTTTTGTTCATTATATAAACGACAGTGTTCAAAGCTAAAAGTTAAACTTTATTTCATACTTTTGTTGTGGCCGTTTCTCTTTGATATTTTGGCTAAAACTTTTCGTTTTAAATTTGCCCGTTAAAAGAAAAATGGTGTTATATAAAAGACACGCTGCAGCTAATGCAAAGTTGTGTAGATGGATAACCGTGTATGAAATGTTACTCGAATATAACTTTTGCATATTTTTGCGAAGAGAATGTGACGCATTCAGAGCTACTCTCAGGCCGCTTGCTAGGAATGCTATCAAAGAACGTCCAGCGGAGGAAAATTCAACATTGTTTGACGTAGTTTAAGTCCACATATTTATTATTATATAAAATTATTTTCTTACAAAAGGGTCCCTTCCAAACAATTTACATAATCAATACTTCCGGAAGCTCATTTGCGTATATAGTTTTAGTTATTTTTATAATGTCGACGTAGAGAGAACCGGTAAGTCTCACATACTAAGCTTGAAAATTCTTCGTTTTTTTTATCTGTGCGTTCCATTTTTCCTTTTTTTTATCTGTGTCTACGAATTATTGAATTCAGGATTATTGTAGCATTAATAACACGATGAAAATTTTTTATGAATCACTTCAGAATATTTTTGAATACTCCAAAATATTTACGAATTGCATTAATCTATGTACTTATAAAGGTATTATCATCCTCCTGCCCCTTATCCCACTCTATATGGGGTCAGCACAACATGTTATAAACATGTTGTCACGTAATTTGACTACGTATTTTAGGACTGGCCGGCCTTACTTCAACCTACCTTAGTCGTATTTTACGACTAAGGTAGGTTGAAGTACGGTGAGGTACTTGTACGGTAAGGTTGATACGGTAAGGTAGGTACGGTAAGGTACGTACGGTCAGAATTAGGGTGGTCTATTATACTCAACCGGATACCATATGGGTGAACGTAATGATAATGTATACTGTGAAATTACATAAAATAAGAATATATATTTGGAATCCAAAGCAAAATCCGATCATTCGGACATCATTTTATTATTTGGTCATTCCTAAAAATAGAGACCATATCAAAATGAAAAATTGTGCACAAAAATAAAGAGGACCTTATTCAGTTGAATTAACACACATTTTCCAGGGAATATTATACCACGCTATGTTAGACCAATTATTCGGAGGGTGAGCTGACATATGCTATGATGGATGACCGGCTGTTTATTACGTTTTTTACCATTGACCTGTTTATGTGAGGGTATACGAGTAACACCCAAAGCATTTACGTATTATTTAGTTTTGAAAAGATGACTGTAAATTTAGATTTACGTACACATTTCTAAAATTTGTTCAGTCTTTTTATATTATTTTGTGCAGTTACAAAAAGACTAAAAAGTAACAAAGTAACAAAAAACTAACAAAAAGACTAAAAAGACAAAAAGACTAAAAAGTAAGAAAGAATTTACTTAAGCAAGATAAATATCAACACAATATAGTAAGACAACAAGGCATCTAATAAAAATTTCCAGTAAGTACTCAGAACATGCAGTGTTGTATCCGGCTGAGTAGAATAGGTCACCCTTGTTTCTTACCGAGGTGTCGTAAAAGGCGACTAAGGTAAGTTGACCCGCCATGTGGTTTCAAGTTGAGTAGAATAGACCACCTTTTTTTCTTACCGTGGTGTCGTAAAATACGACAAAGGTAAGTTGACGTCAGGCAGGCGGCCGGTCGTAAAATACGTAGCCAAATCATGTGACAACATGTTTATAAGATGCTGTGCCAACCCCACTTATAGTGGGATAAGGACAGGAGGATTTTTATAATAATTATTTTTATTTATAAACTAAAAGCAATATTTTAATCTTAATTTAATGCTGAAATTCTATTATGATCAATTTTCTTTTCTGGTAAAATATTTTTGACATACCATAAAATTTCGTAATGTGACGCCTACTTTAGTATAACATCCATTCTGGATTCAGAATGAAACCTTTTAGTAATAGTGAAATATGGTAGAAAACGAGGAAGGTCGAGGGCTGGGAATCAACAAGTGAGTTATTTCTTAGCCGAAAAATCGAGAGGCATTAGTCAGCTTTCCTTTGTTATGCGCCACAGGTGCGTCCCCACGATGTATTCACTATTTTATAGCGTTTGCCTAGGAATTTTAAAATAGATTGAAAGCTACGAGTACATTTCTCGCAAATTGAAACTATGCTGTTAGGCCTATTAGCTTTTATAGCTAATGTATAGAAAGCTATAAGTAACGGCCTGTTACTATCCCACTGCTGGGCATAGGCCTCTTCTCTCCGTTTTTTTTTTTTTTTGGAGAGAAGGATTGAAGCTAAGACCTACCACGTTGCTCCAATGCGGGTTGGTAGGTTACACATATCCCCAGAATTCTCTAGAGATATGCAGGTTTCCTCACGATGTTTTCCTTCACTGAAAAGCGTGTGATAAATTGCAATTATCAATTAGACACATAAGTTTTTATACTTGAAAACTCATTGGTGCCTGCCCGGGGTTTGAACCCTAGACCTCCTTGAAAGAGGTGCACGGTGTTACCGCTGGACTACCACAGAGACCTACACCTACTTACTTACTTACTTACTCTAGAAAGCTATACTCACATCTTATTCTAGCCCGACTAGTTTCGAATCCACCCGGGGCACTTATTCATGAGCTCTTTACACGACGTTATCACGACTCTTCAAAGTGTTCTCTGTCGCTCTGGTCTTTGCATGCGACGCTTACGTGTAAAGATCTAATGTATCTATAAGTGCCCTGGATGGGTTTGAAACTAGTTGGGCTAATCCGATAAAATAAGACATAAGTATAGCCGGTCTCCATTGATTAGCTTTTATAGCGTCATCCGGCAGGAGGGGGAACAACTGATCATCAACAACGATGAGACATGCGGTGTTCCCTAACTTTTTATAAGAACCACCTAGAAAAGCTCTTAAGTTATTGTAATTTATGAAATAATGCGTAACACCTAGAGATAATTTCATAAACCGTAAATCCCATATAGAGCTACGCTATCACAATTTTGGAGTACCAAAATTGTAGCCGCATTGTTTAGCTTTGTGTTATTATGTTAAGGCGGAATAATTGTGTAATAACCACGGAGTTCTTGTCTTGTGAGGTAAATTCCTAGCAGCGGTCTGATAAATTCCTTAGCTTCCAACTAAATGCTTGTGACGTTAGTTGCGACAACGCGACAAGTATGTGTCGAAGAATGTGTTTACGGTGCCAAGTACGAGCCTCTTTAGCGGAGATTCCTCAGGTCATGCTTACTATTTACGACTCACTTTGTGGGTAAATTAGTTTGCTTACAAGATCCTCAAATTCCTGTTGTTAGTTTCGTACGTGGGTAAAGACATCGCTTTTGTAAATACCTACTTTCTCACAATTTATAACAATTTTGAAAGTTAATACGTTTGGAGTAGGTATATCTTAGTAAATTTTTTATTAAATTTCAAAATTGTATGTATTAGTATGTTAATAAATGAAAATAATATTATATTAGAATATAATTTATGAAAAATAAAATATAAAATATGATTTATTCTATCGCTTTGTAAGAATATTCATGTATTCATTGGGTGAAGTGGGAATAAAAATATTAAACTTTACTATTACTAGATTGGGACTCGATTTTGGGCACACAAACACACTTTTTTTGGCAATTGCTTTTGATTCGCGAATGTTGCGGTTCGCGAATTCAATACGTTGTAGGAAGGAATAGCGATATTAGAGGTTGCCCTTAACCAATCAATAATTATCCCTTAATATCCGTGATCGGATATCTTGACTTAAAAGAGGTTTCTATCAGTGACTCTTTGAAGCCCAAATACAAATAATTTTATGCAAAACGACTCATGTATTACTGTTTCTGTATTTAGCACCTTGCTTGAACGCTACTTGCGTTAATGAATAAAGCAAGGTGGTGAAGGTATTCTTAACCATAATAAAATTGGCGCTCATTGTCTAGTGATACTTAAATATGTAGTAAGCCAGGGATAGTGTTCATTTTATATTTATTTCCTCCTTAAGGATACGAAACGAATAAGCTCTTAATCATATTAAATCGGGCATCTATCGCAGATGGGCCCGATTCTGGCAGTAAACATTCGAAAACGGACTCTAATCCTGGTCATAAAAGTAATCCCTACATAAAGTTGCGCGACGATGGACAACATAAGGGTAGGGATTTGCTCGTACGAAGATTTCGAAGTAATTAAGATAAAATATCAGGAGTTTTATACGTAACCGGAGCTCTACTCGTTTTTCAACGCTTATGCCGAGTTAATCCACGAGTAATAAAGCTTCTAAAGTATTTGTGTTCCCAGCGAAATTACCCATATTGAAAATACCCTCCGGAGCTATCATCCAGATAAAGGTATTTAAACACTAGCAGATCTTTCGTGACTTCTCTCGTATTCATTTCTATTTCCAACTTTGTATTTTTATCCAACTATTCAAATGTGAGGCTAGCCGTATTGACAAACTGTTTACTGTTCAAGTAAATCTGTAGGGAAACCGTAGAGGGCTGTATCCTGACAAGGTTTGTGTATTTCCGTCTTTGGTTGTATTTATATTTTTTAAACATTAGTCAAACGCAAAAAATGTAAAATAACGCACACAAATACAGATTTGAATATCTTACGCCTGGTTGCAAACATCGTAAGCCAAAGGTTCTAAGATATCTATTACCCCAATAATAGTTGTATTTTCTAATATATTAGCCGCTATATGGTGCCAAGGAGAAACGTCAGTCGTGGTTTATTAATGGCTCACCAGAAAACCATACTGAGTTTTAATAAAATTTTATAAAATTTATTTTGATAAAATTCTAGGGACAAAAATATAAATGGTTAAATAAAATTTCAAAACTAATAACATACGCGGCAATTGAATTCATGAGTATTCCAAATTTGTATTTTTTGAAGTATATACACTTAAACAGACATATGTTACGATTGTTCATCTTTCTACTGCCCTTATCCCACTTAGAGTGGGATAAAGGCTAAAAAAAGTGGGGTCTAAGGGTAAGGACTACAGTCCTCGTGAACGAAGTTGCGGGTAAAAGCAACAAGCAAACAGCAAAGCAAGTAATCCTACTAATATTATAAATGCGAAAGTTTTTGAGTATCGATGTATGTTTGTTACTCATTCACGGCGAATCCGCTGAACCAATATTGATAAATTTTTGCATAAGCATTCCTTATACACCGGGGTAACATATACGCTATAGAAATCTTGTTATTAAAAGCGCCATCCATTATTAACCTATCTATCACGCAACAACAGTCTACGCGAACGAAGTTGCAACTGAAAGCTTTTTTTTTTATTTTTAAGTTATTTTCTTTACTACTACTTATTTATAAGTAATGAAATATTTTACATATTTCTATAGTATAATTTTACCAGGCGGATGGAATATTTACGGACGAAACATACATATTTATCAAAAATTACTCTTTCAAAGGTTTTTAATATATTTCTTATTATGCACGCATTTTGCTTTGCAAATTTTCAATGAAACGTAATAGCTTCAAAGTTTAAAATCACAAATACATTTAAACTATACTTATGAAGAATTAAATTACGTCAAATTAATTCCATTTCTTTTAATAAAAAAATCATTTAGAGTAAATAAGCAGAAACAACGGCATAATAAAAAGATGAATTCTATTTTTTTTCTCGATTTCATAAAAAGGCTCCCATGTTGTATTACATCGACGCCATGAATTCTCCTATATTCGTAGTTGCGAGCAAACTACGCAAAGCCTGTGAAAGATAAAAGTTCACAGAGTATTTATAACCTATGCAGCTACAGAGCTTAGTGTTTTGTTCAATTTAGTTTCAAAATAAAGGTCTAGTTTAGTTCCCTTCAATGACCATGGATTATGAATAAGGCAATATCATAAAACGTTTCAAATTGGATTATGTCTCTACGATACAACCGTGAATTCAAACTTGAAGGCAAACAATTTATATATTACTGGACTATATTTTTCTCAATAAAAATACCTTACAGATATAAAGTGAAAAGTTTTATAAACATAAAAGAATATCGCAAACTCTCGACCAAAAGTTCTTTTCGCTACGCTAATTTTATGATCGCAGTTTAGAACTAAGCTGCAAGTGCTTTTCTGTTGGATTAAATTAAAGATTTTAAATTGTAAGTTGGGCTCAATTTGCACATCTAAAAACCAGATTAAAGGATTACGTAATAGCTTTAATTCTTTTACAGAAAAACTGTAATGGCGAATTTAAAGCGTCGTATTTAGTATAATTATATATATTCTGTATTACTATTAACGTTATTCTTCACACCTTTAGTTTTTTTGCCAATTTTTAGTTATTGTTTTTTATATTTGAAAGAAATACTTTCATATAACTTTCGTTTGAATGATTGAAAAACATTTAAATTTTTTTCCGCTAACAGAATGTTCGCGTAAAATTTGATATATTGACATTTTAACAATGGACCTACTCGGGCGAGAGAAAAAGGTTTGAAAAAGGTCATCCATCACTATTCTGTCAACAGAGCTTGCCATTAGCGCCACAAAAACAATATTTATTTCATTAATAGATTAATATTTATTTCATACGTACCATTCTTTCGGAGTATTTTATTTTGGTATGCCGTATTTAATGAGTGACCCGTGATAGGTGAACGATAAGAGCATGCGAGTCGTTATAAAAGGTCGCGGGTTCAAAATTCAACACAGGTATTTTCTACTTAATTGATATTTACAATCACCATACGCTTTATAGCTGTGGTAGCCCAGCAGTAACATCGTGCGACTTTTTCGAGGAAGTTACAGGTTCAAACCTGGGCAGACTCTAATGAGTTTTTTCTGTTAAAAACTTATGTGTCTAATTTATAATTGCAATTTATCACACGTTTTTAGGGTAAAGGAAAACATAGTGATGAATAATTCATGATAATCAAGTTCACCAATGTGAATTGATGATAATCAAAGATGTCAACAACGATGTAAAATGAAGCAGCGTTATTTAAAAAATGCCTATAGACTTATCTCAAAGTTATTCTACTTAAGTTATGGAACACGCAGTTTTATTAAAACGAAACGTAAGATAAAACCCAATAATTCCGTTCATTTCATTGAACACAGCTGAATAGATAAAGAATGTACAATAACTTCGAGCACTCCTTATTCAGAGATTCATTCCCGTTTATAAATGTTTTTACAGACAGATAGTGAGTTATTTATTTAATATTGTTTAACTTGGATTGTATTCTTTTTTTTCTTTTATAGGTGAAACTAGCTTTTACCCGCGACATCGTTCGCGTGGACTTTTGTCGTGTGAAAGGTCGATAATAGATGGCGCTTTGTAATTTCATCCTATTCCTGTAGAATTAATAGGATTTCTATAGCCTGTATATTGTTCCGGTGTATAAGGAAAAATTGTGCCAAATATCAACTTATAATTAACGAAGCGGTTAATCAAAATCAGATACCGTTATCTATATAGCTATCTAGCATGAACTTAACCGATACCTTAAACACTTAGAGGAATAATACGTACTAGATTTTTCTTACAAAGTTATAACCGTATAAAACTGGAGAAATAACGGTTTATCTAACTACCGTTGGGTTTCTTATCATCTTTGTTACAAAGGTATGAAGTTTTCTTACTAATAAAACATTTGTTTTTATCGCAAAGTTATGGCTGCTAGCCAGAGTTTCCTGGGAAACCTTTGGTCATACGCATATTTCAAAAACTTTCTTCGTCAAGGAATCCGAATAGGCAAACCCAATACACACTTGTATATGTAAGACGTGTTTAACCAATTACAATTCAATTAATCTTTTTCTTTCCTAATACCACGGGATTAGCCTGACTAGTTTGTAATCCATTTGGGATTCTTAATCATGAGCTTGTTACGCGTCGGAGAAGTAAGTGAACGTGAACTGCGTAGAATGACTCGTTATTAGCGAACTAAATCCGTGGAGGAAACCAATTATCTCGCGACGTGAGTATGGCCCGTTGTTTTGTCTCTATTTGTTTTGTCTCTATATGTTATTAGAATAGACCACCCACTTTTTACCGAGGTGTCGTAAAAGACCACTAAGGTAAGTTGATCCGCTGTGTGGTATCCGGCTGAGTATAATAGACGACCCTCTTTTTACCGAGATGTCGTAAAAGGCGACTATAGTAAGTTGATCCGCCGTGTGGTATCTGGCTGAGTAGAATTGACCACTCCCTTCTACAGAGGTGTCGTAAAAGGCGACTCAGGTAAGTTGACCCGCCGTGTGGTATCCAGCTAAGTAGATAAGACCACCCTCCTTCTGACTGAGGTGTCGTAAAAGACGAAAAAAGTAAGTTGATATCAGGCAGACGGCCGGTCGTAACATATATAGTCAAATCCCGTGACAAGATGTTAATAACATGTTGTGCCGTCCCCACTTAGAGTGGGATAAGGGCAGAAGGATGATTTCTAATATTATGGCTTGATTCGATTAATTTTTCGATAGAAATAATAATCTATATCAGAAACAAGAATATCCTTAAAATTAATTTTAAGATATTTAAAGTTTAGAAATGATGAAACTTCGCTCTAAAATTTAATTGCTAACTATGGGCCTTATGAGAAAGCACAGAGTCGCCCAGCGAGCGATGAAACGAGTTATGCTCGGAGTATCTCTGCCTGATCAAATCAGAAATGAGGAGATCCTTAGAGGACTAAAAGTTGGTCGCAAAGTTGAATTGGTTATGGGCGGAACACATATTCCGAAGACGCGATGGTCTCAAGGTGCTAGAGTAGCTACCCCGCACCAGAAAACACAGTTTAGGCATACCCCATGCTAGGTGGTCATACGATATCAAAAAGGTGGCAGTTACTAAAAATGTAAACATTTTCACGTCAAACTAAATCTGTGCGATCATAAGTAAATAAGAATTCATTGATCTACTTTATTTTACATAAAGTTTAAAGTTTTTCTTAAAGTTACTACATTACATTATCACTAATATGTTTTAAGACGAATTTAGATATTTGTCCTATAGTTACTAATGTTATAAATGCGAAAGTTTGTAAGTATGGATGTATGATGTTGTTACTTGTTTGGTATGTTGTCACAGCGAATACCCGCTGAAGCAATATTGACGAAATTTGGCACAATTATTCCTTGTACACCGTAATGACATATAAGCTATAGAAATCCTGTTAATTCTACAGGAATAGGATGACACTAAAAAGCGCCATCTATTATCAACCTATCACGCGCAAATAGTTCACGCGAACGAAGTCGCGGGTAAAACTTAGTAAGTACATATTTTAAAGGCGTAACTCGATTGTTCGAAAAGAGTCCGTGTTTTTATTGATTTGGGACTTCATCTAACCAAATGTAGTATATTTCATTAGCATGTACTGTTGAAATATAAATAAAGAGTATGTAAAAAGTTTTTAAGCTTCGGATAGCGAGTGAAGAAAATTCAACACTGTTGTTTTATTTATAAATTAAGCAATGCTTTGTGGTAAGCGATACTACAAAGATTCAGTTCAAACATCCAGTTGTTACAAAACAATCAACTGGAAATGTGAAACGAACCAAACTCTCAAACGTTTTTGTTTAACTCGCTTACTTGCAGAAGTAAAAATTCTGTAAACAATTCCCCTCGTGTGGAAGGAATGTTAATTGTGCTCTTTCACTTAAAAACTTCACCGCTCCATGTTGAAGTTGGCAAATAAGTTAGAAAAAAAATAAAGGCAACAATGCGAATACTTAAGTGTTCTGTACATCTTTGTACTTAAAAATATTTGTGTAATTGTGTGGGCTACCTCTCAAATTTACTTTTACACTTAACAAATGTTACATACCCGCTGTTCAAATATAAAATAACCTTTTTCTGCGTTGTCGTATAGAACCTAAGCAAATAAGGCTCGGCTGAGTGAGATGAGCAATCTGTCTCCCGAGGCTTAGTCAATACAAATACATACATTTTGAAACGCAGTACATAGCTACCACATTTTATATGAAAATATTTTATGTTGGCAGAGATAAAACTAGGCTTTTCGATGTGGAAGAGCAAAGAATTTTCCCTCGAAGTAGTGTACGTTAATAGTAAAGTGCGGCCTAGATTGAAAATATGTTAATTACGCAACAAAATTTTTGCCTATGTCTCTACGTGAGCTATTTTTTTGGCATTTCAGATGTCCCCTTACTTAATCGTGGGTTGTTGTACAATGTTTAATTCATCATAATATTAGCGCCATGAGGGTGTACGCACCTTTAATATGATAATTTCAATAATTCTTTGTATCTGATGTAAAATATGTTACTCTATGTCTGGTCATAGTATAAATAGCTTATACTGATAATAAGTGAACTGAAAGTGCCATTATTGTTTTTAATTTCTATATGGATACAAAACTTTACAAGTTCTAGTGATTAGCTAGTTACATATCCTTCTGCCCCTATCCCACTCTAAGTGGGGTCGGCACAAGTTATAAACATATTGTCACATGAATTGGCCAAGTTTTTTACGACCGGCCTGTGTGACGTCAACTTACCTTAGTCGTATTTTACGACACCCCGGTAAGAAAGAGGATGGTCTATTCTGTTCAGCCGGATACCACAATAGTTACTTAAATAATCTAAAATTTTTTTTTTTCTATAACAATCTATTTCATTTCTAAAAAAAAAACTAATTGTATCATAAAAAAAATAAAACTACATCACGTAATTTCCAAACAAGAAAACATTACAATTGTATTTAACAAACGTTTTGAAAGTGCTTTCGCATGAAGATGTCGCGGGGAAATTCCGACCTTTACGTTTGCATTCCCAAACGAAATTTCCCGTACCGTCAGCCATTGTCAGCATTACACAGGTAAATAACTAATAAGTGTCAATGTCCAGGCCTTTGTCTGTTACATTCTAGAAGTATTTGAGCATTCGCCCAAATTCTTAATATTATAAATTAGTTTTTAAACACGACTTCGTTCGCATGGACTGTTGTCCTGTGATAAGTCGATAATAGAAGGCGCTTTTCAATGGCATTATATTCCTGTAGATTTAACAGGATTTCTATAGCATATATATTATTCCGGTGTATAAGAAATAATTGCGCCAAATTTCACCGATATTGGTTCAGCGGATTCGCCGTGATAGAGTAACAAACATACATCCATACTCACAAACTTTCTCATTTATGATACTAGTAGGATAGGATACGAGTAGGACAGGACGGGATTACTCGCTGTGCCCGAGGTTTCACCCGCTCGGAATTCCGTGCGTCAAAAAGTTTTCTCGCGTAAATTCCGACCCCGCGGAAATTGAAGCATATAAAGACTGCTCAGAGATATTCCCATCATAATCGCTTTAGCCGTTAGGTATTATAAACCTTTACCATCCGCAAGGAGTGCACTATATTTTAGTATAAACCGTTCAAAAATCTTTTCCATCAATTTTGAGAATAGATATAGATTGAAAAGATATAGAGAGAAGAGAAATAGATCACTGAGACAGAACTTTTTGGAGTCTTAGTTTTAATATGTATAGATTCCGATGTTGCAGTTTCTGCACAAGTAGGAATACTAAGATTGTTTCTACTTAGTCATGATGGCTTAACTTTAGATTATGTCATGTTATATTTTAACCATACACAAGTTTATGGGGTGAACGCCGGACAGATATACGAGGTGTGTTCAAAAAGTATCGCGAATTTTGTGTATTTTCAAAAATTATTTATTTATTCGTAAATATCTATTTTGTCCCCTTCAAAGTAATCCTTCTGGGATATTATACACTTGTGCCGACGTTTTTACAAATCTTCGAAGCACTTCAAAAAATCATTTTTGTGTATCTTGTTCAGCTCCTCCTTCGATGCCGTCTTTATCTCGTCAATCGTGGCGTAGTGTCGTCCTTTCATGGGCCTCTTCAGTTTCGGGAACAAGAAAAAATCACAGGGGGCCAGATCTGGGGAATACGGTGGCAGCGGTATCATTGGTCTGTTGTTTTTGGTCCAAGAAGTCGCGTACAAGCAGCGATGTGTGAACAGGGGCGTTATCGAGGTGCAAAAGCCAATTTTTGTTTTTCCACAAATTATCGATTAAAATCGAATGACATGAGCCAATCAATATGCCTAGGTCCTCGGCAATTTCTCTATCGATGATTCGAAGATTGGCCAATACCATTTTCTTCAATTCATCAATTTTTTCGTCTGTTGTTGAAGTGCTCGGGCGTCCGGCACGCTCTTCGTCATTCACATCTTCTCGGCCTTTTAAAAACATTTTGTACCACCGATAAACGTTGCTTTTGTCCAAAGTAGCTTCTCCATATGCCACAGTCCACACTCGGAATGCATCCGCGCACTTAATTTCGTTTTTCACACAAAAATCGATACAGGTTCCTTGTTCCATTTTTTGAATAGGTAAAAATCGAAGACGAACCAAAACACGTGCAAGCAAAGCAGCTGTCAACAATTAACCGAACATTCAAAATGGTCCAACTTGTCAGCATAAGTGAGAGACATATGTACCAAAATAACGCCACAAAAAAATCGAAATTGTAATATATGTAACTCTTGAAAATTCAAAATTCGCGATACTTTTTGAACACACCTCGTATTCTATAAAAACTTATTTGTTTTAATTGATCTCTCACATCACGCGTTTTCTTCACCGTTCTTCAGAAAAGATTTTAATATATTACAAATATAAATTATTAGTTTTTACAGATAACTAATGTGTTTCTGCGCGGGGTTTGAATAATTAAATTCCTTATCAATAAAACCAATTAACTTTCAATTGGTCTAGATTTAACTTAAAGCAACTGGAATGCAATAGAGAAAAAGGACGGGTATCGTTCAACGTTAACTGTTCCTTTAGAAAAACGGACAGCTTGAAGTATATTTCTTGTAATGAGATAAATAGGTTCAATTTGTAAAAGAGGATTTTCGCAAGCAAAACAATACACATTCATAATGTTTTTGTTCGAATTATGACTGACTTGTTTATTAGACACAGACTATTAACTTAATTTAAGAGTTCAAAGACAATGACAATCTTTTTTGCCGAAAAAAGTCATTTAATTTCTTTAATTTTGGATAGGAGAATGTTTATTAGTGAAAAGCATCGACTTTAAATCCATGTAATCCCTTGCTCAAGAAAGTTTAAATCTACTTAGGTACATAAAATTTTACTAGTCCCCGTTATGTATTTCTAATTAGTCAAAAGTCGTAGCAACTTAATTCACAAAACTTGGTAACTAATTATTGAATTATTCATGCAATATCGAGAGCTTAAATATTTTTGCTTGTAACATTTTATTTCGCTTAACGATAAAATTTTGTAATATTAATTATTGAAAAAAATATCGCTTATTTTAATAGTTTCAACATGACTGGTCGACGGACTTTTGCAATAAATAAAAAATTCAATGCAATATGAAAAGGATTAATTTCCATTTAATTTAAACGATATATTGATTCGGCTTGTGTTTATTTACTGTTTTTCTTATCATACCTGTCCACGGTGCACTTAGTAATAAAAAAATAATTGATACTAGCCAATAATCATTTAAAAAATATTTAAAAATATAAGAGCCAGTCAGAATATTGCATTTGCTAAACAAAAATTTACTTTAAAAACACTAAGAATAACCAACAATAACTCTCAGTGAAATCACTCAATTACATTACGCATTTATAGTTTAAATGAAAAGCTTCTACGGGAAGTTGCAATTTTATTTTTATTTCCTTTGTCAAGAGTGCCTTTGTAGACGTCTAATATAGTCAAGTAGAGTGCAATTCTTGATAACACTAGGTTCTACTCGTTTTTTTCAGTTACTAAAAAAAATGTATTTGTAGGTATTACAGAATTATTATACTAGATTAGAAGAGACGGGTCTGTAAGTGAGAGTGTCACAATAATTAATGTCCGGGAAGATTAGATTCGTATACTTTTTTTTCTAATCACATAAGCACAGAGAAATATTCAAGGCGCGTTTTTTTTCTAATATTAAGAAGCTTAATCTTTATAGATTATGTCGCTCCGTACGACTATTAAATATTATTTTACAATTATATTGGCTAACTCTAACAGTGCTTTGGCCTCGTCTGATGAAGGCATGGCCAATGCGCTGTTACAGCCGCCAGTCTCCCTCAGCAATGGAAATTTTACAAAATGTTTACGTCTCAGAGATTCGTTCCGAACACATTCCAGTAAAACATGGTATACGTCCTCTACGCTATCACATGTTGCACAGTTGGCACAAGAAACTAGCCCCATCATATGTCTGAATTTGTTTAATGGAATGTGTCCGGAGCGCAGTCTCATTAAAAGCACAGTGTCTGCGCGATTTAGAGAGCAGTTGTTTATCCATGAACTTATAGGATCAGCTTGAATGGTGCGATACCAAATTCCTTTTTGTTTTGACCTCTCGTCAAAATACTCCTTCCAATTTTCAGAGCAATTAGCCTTTAATACGCTTAAATAATCAGTGTAAGAGAGAGTTAGTGCTACAAGAATACCATCCTCATTTGCCTGGTTCGCTAGCTTATCTGCGATATCATTACCACATAACTCTATATGGGATGGCACCCATTGGATCGTAATAATTTTTTGCAGGAGCGAATTTTTAATATTAACTTAATAATTTCGTAAGCTATCAGCATCTAGCTAAGTGTTGAAGCGCACTTTTAGAGTCAGTTAGGATCACAAATTTGTTAAAATCAAAAGAATCAATGTAGGATAATGCTTCAACAATAGCTAATAGCTCCACATCTTAATTTAAAAAATACTTAGGTATTACACCTTCAAAATCGCGTTGTCTCACTAAGCACGTGCCAAAAAGAGATAATAAACCTCATTTACTTTCTCTTTTTTGTAATATGGCACATTTTGGGCTAGCTTAGCTAGCTTCACTCGGTAGCTTCACACAGTATGATAACGTCGTTATAAAGTCATGTTTTATTTGGATCCATTGATCAAGACAAGATACATATAGTTAGATAGATTTACTTTAGTTTTTAGACACTAACTAATTTTAAAAGAAAATATTTCGCGTTACTTTCCGAATGTTGCAGCTGATTCAATGTGATGTCAACCCTGATCCATGATCTTACTCACTCCATAAAAATAACTATAAAAATTGTGATAATAACAAGCTCATATTACATAACGAACTATGCTTTGCACAAAAAAGTCATTGTTTTTTTGGACGTTTTCTTGACCAAGGAGGCAAAAATAGTATCTAATAATATTCAATATCTGGGTGACCGAGCTTCGCTCGGTAATTTTTTACAAAAAAAAAACTTTAAAAAAAGAAAAAAAACTATTATTTAGTTGGGATCGATCCTTGGCACTCACATTTCTCGAGGCTGCCCGCTAAACGAATAAGCTGCGTCGACTTGACAGTTAATGGCGAAAATTCAATTCAATATAAATGTTAGTGTTTTTTAATGCCCAAAAATAGGGATAAAACAATATTTTTTTTACATAAAACCTAGCTAGATCAATTTTTCTCCCCCAAAACCTTCTACATGCTGAATTTCAGGAAAATCGTTGGAGCCGTTTCCGAGATTCGGAAAATATATATATATACAAGATTAACTCATTTAAATATAAAGATAAAAGATATACAATCGGTAAGATTATACAATCTAAAATGGAAAGTATAAAATGTGTGGATAAATAAGTCAAAACATTCTCGAAACTGGTAATACTTAAAACTGTTATTTTTGTAAAAGTTAAGAACAAAACCGCTAGCACTGTCTGCATCACTTTACAAGTATTTCTTTGCTAACCCAAAAATGTTAAAAAATAACATTCTCGCAATAATCTAAAATATCACCACCTTCTGGCTCTGTTACTGTTGCATTCTACTAAAATAAACTTTATTTTACTTGCTTTAGATATCTCTTAAAAAAAAGGTGTTTTTTTATACAAATACACAAAAAGTGTTAAACTATATTGTTGAAGCATGCAGCGTTGGATTCCCTGGTTTCTCATCCTTCGATTTAAAATATTAAAATCTGCTCCCTATTTGTTATCTAACCCCAAGCGTTAGTCTCAGAAACTTAAATAAACAATGACACTGACTGGTGACCAAGCTGTAAGTAATTAACTAAGTGCTCGTCGAGCTCGGTTCGCCCTCGGGAAATACTAACCCATATTCCTAAAAGCCTATACGGTACATTTCCTGTTAAATTGTAAATTTAAAATGTATCGTTGTATTGAATTCAACAAATATAAATATTAATGATGCGAATATGTTTTTAAGTGATTATTACTAGTTTTTTTAATGGTTAATATTGATATATTTTGACAGGTGACAAGTTGGGTAAACGATAGCTGATCTCAGATAAAATGGATGGTTATCATTATTGATTATCGCTGATGTAACTTGGATATATTTATCAAATAACTTAGAACAGGTGAGTTTTAAGTAATCGTATCCCCCTCGGGTATATTATCAGATTTCTTAAAATTACTGGTAGGTTAAAGTAGATGACACTATCGGGACAGCAGTGAAACCCATGTCCCAACATAGGGAAATGAGTGGCATAGTCCGTAAAAGGAGCTGACCACTCGTCCTGTACCAATATGCGTCCCCAAACTTAGATAAGATAGGAAAATGGATGGGTTTTATTAAATCTTTGATATTCCAGAAGTTTCGTAAGAGTTAATGTCAATATGCTGTTACATAATATAGTACCTTTTTTATACCTCCATAAAAAATGCGCTCAATAGAATTTTAGCATATTGCGTTTAGCTTGTACTTGACATATTCACATACTCGTACATCAATTTTGATTGGATGTCTGCCTAATGTATTGGTTTGGCCCATCTGGGACCCTGCCTTAAAGCCGAAATATTTCACATGACAAGCTTCACTTAAAGTCTCCATAACGTTTGAATTTTCTTCCAAAATTTGATCGTGTGATACATCTCCTAATACATGATAAAATACATAATTAAGATATAGCTCTCTTTGAACCTGTACAAGACAGTAACGACTGAATGTAAATAGTATTAAGAATTATATTTTTAAAAGAGTAACCGCCGACTTTCTTGCTGGCTCTTCTCGGTAGGAACAGCTTTCCGAACCAGCAGTAGAGTTGACGATTCAAAAGCACTTGTTTACAAGTTTATTTGAATAAATAATATTTTGAATTTGAATAACAAATGTGGCTTAGGGACTAAGATATTTCTTTAAACGTTACATACTATATTAATATTTGTCATAATTAATTACATTGGACCTACGTAATAATATTTCAGAATGCGCATTTCTGTGAAGAAGAACATCTTCATAGAAATTTGTCTGTAGAATTCGTTAGATATGTGTTTCCTGCCAATCAACACTGAAGCAGCGTGTTGGCCTAAGGGTCTCTTATAGTCTTAGCCCAGCAGAGAAATAGTAATAGGCTGCTATTTACACAGAAAATACTGGAATCGAGTTCTTTTGTTGCTTATTACAATTAGCAAAGCTTTAAAAATAATTATGTAAAAGCGCCCTCATAAGACGCAATGGTCTTTGGTTGTTAATAGAACAAAAATTAATGCAGTTTCTAAATTCAATTATAATGTAATTTTCAGTATGGATTTATGTCTGGGAACATATAGGACTTATATTTAGTCTTAAGTGATTCAGATATTTACTTTTTATAAAATTAATCAATGTCGAAGAGTTATCAAAAATACACAATTTAGAACAATTTTAAACACAACTACAGGTAATTTATAGAATTAGACGTTACTTTGGAGATCCATAAAACAAAAGTAATAATAAAATTATTTTGCTATAATCCGCGATGAAGTAAAATAGAAAATATATAATATATAATGCTAAATCTAGAGTGCACAATCCGTTTTCAGACCTGTTACATGCAGGATTCGTAAAAACACATGCAGAAACCTCCACCACCGCTTGCATAATATACAAGCACTACATACGTTCACTATCACAAACTCAACAACCACACCTACATTGTTGTTATAGGCACCGCAACCGACGCATCATCAGGAGATAGACTCCACGACAAATTCGCGATTTATGGTCGCGGTGGTGGAGGTTTGTCCACTCTACATTTAGTATTATATATATTTTCTATTTTACTTCATCGCGCGGATTATAGCAAAATAACATTATTATTACTTATGTACAACTACAGGTAAAATACTAATAAGTTAAATAAATTATTACTTTTTATCGCAAAATAATTATAGTCACTTACTTGACTCTTCATCGGGTCGGTGTTAATCTGACACATGTATGTGCCAGAATCTTTAGGCTGCACATTGCTGATGTACAGCTTCCAAGTGTTATGGCCGTTGTGTGTTACGGACAGGCGCGGGTTGATGTTCACCATATGTGTGTGCATCGCTAAGATCATCTTCGTGTCTGATTTTAACCAAGCCACCTGTGAAGAAATATCAGTATTTGACGGAAGACAGTGAATATCTAACAAGTCGTTTTTAAATTTTGTTGCGTATTTTTAACGTTAAAATACCCTAAATTATGTAAAAGTAAAGTAAGGTCAAAATATCTTTCTTATTTATTATCCTATATCTAAGTCTGGTATATCAGATTCAATCATAGAAAATTTCATCAATATTGTCGCAGCGGATTAGCTGTGAATGTGTAACATACAGACCGACTTTCTCATTTATAATTTAAGTATGGATATCTTAAAACTTAGCTATAAATAATAAAAGCTTTAAAGAATAATGCATAAACGAATTCCTTAGAAACTGGTAAAATATTATTGCCTAATATTAATCGATGATTTGTTTTTCATGTCACTAAAACTGTCGATTTATATATAGAGGTACATATATCTGTTTTTTTAAAGTTTTCTTGATATTTTGAGGATATAGAGGTAGTTCAGTTCAGTTAAATGCAGTTTCTACTTTTTTTGTGTGCTGCTGTAATTAGAGTATGTTTTTCAAATTCAAATTCAAAATATTCTTTATTCAGGTAAACTTGAAAACAAGTGCTTTTAAATCAACTCTGCTGGTGGTTCAAAAAAAAACTCTATCTTTTATACTCGGATAGTAGAAATGCATTTTGAGCAATCGAATTTCCAAAAAGCTCTGATAGCCCAGCGGTAGGACCGTGCAACTTATTCGAGGGGGTCACAAGTTCAAACCCGGGCAGACACTAATGATTTTTTCTGTTAAAGCTTACGAGCTCGTATATGCTTATAAACATAACCTAATTGATATTTGCTATTTATCACGCGTTTTTCTACCAAAAATAACATCGTAAGGAAATCTGTGTAACCTAGCAATACGCATTAGTGTAGCGTGGTAGGTCTTAGCTAGTTCGTAGTAGGTCCAACCTTTCTCTCCCAAAATGCAGAGAGAAAGCTTATGCCCAGCAGTTGCATAGTAACAGGCCGTTACTTTAATTTCCAACAAACAAAAACATACCTGCTGGCCTCTGCTTGATTCAAATACAGTATGCTAAATAGCAAATATTCTTAGGTACTAGAATATGTGTGTATCGTACCTTTATCTGTGCTTTGTAATCAACGTACCTTAAACGTGCCGAGATGATTCACGGTGCATGTGAAATGAACGTCGCGCCCCTGAGCGATGGTTATGTTCTCCAATGGGGACAGGAATTCCGGTTCCGGCTCTGTATATCCAGAGCCCTGTAGTTGACCTGCAAAGAGTTATGTGGTTATCGCCTTTGCTTGTATCACTTATATTAAGACAAGACGATTAAACGAAGTGTGGTGGTAATGTTTATACGATTTAAGTACCCTCATCATCATCATCTTTCTGCCCCTATTCAACTCTAAGTGGGGTCGGCACAACATGTTATAAACATGCTGTCACATGATTTGGCCGCGTTTTTACGACCGGCCGCCTGCCTGACGTCAACTTACCTCTGTCGTATTTTACGACACTTCGGTAAGAAAGAGGGTGGTCTATTCTACCTAACCGGATACCACACGGCGGGTCAACTGACCTTAGTCGCCTCTTACGACACCTCGGTATGAAAAGAGGGTGGTACTATTATATTCAGCCGGATACCACACGGCGAATTTAAGCACCCTCAATAGTAAATAAATAAATAGTACCAGGTTGACCGAGCCTTGTTCGGTAATTTTTTACAAAATAAAAAAAAAACTTAAAAAAAAAGGAAAAGAAAAATTATTTATTTGGGATCGATCCTAGGTATTTACATTTCTCGACACTGCCCGTTCCCAAATAAGCTACGTTGACTTGACAGTTTATGGCAAAATTTGTGTTTTATATTCAATATAAATGTTAATATTTTTTAATGCCCATAAACAGGGATAAAATGAATTTTATTTTACATAAAACCGAACTCGATTTTTCTCTCCCAAAACCTCCTATATGCTGAATTTCAGGAAGAACGTTGGAGCCGTTTCCGAGATTCCGAAAATATACATACATATATATGTCTAAACATACAAGATTAACTCATTTAAATATGAACGATATGGGACCATTACACACACGCTCGTATCCAAAATAAGTAACTTAATACTTGTGTTATAGATGACACACAACTGGTAATTTTAAATAAATACTTTAATTACACCCAGACTCGAAGAACCAAGAAATTGTTCTTAATCTTACCTACGACCCCCGGAGCTGAAGGTAGGGTCTCTGCCACCTGCACTAACGGGCCAGTCGATAAATCAATATATTATTGTTCGCCTTTCTCAAAATAAAATAGGTTATTTTTTATTCTATATGTTACTCGATATATTGTAGATATTTATACTTACTAGCAAAATTTCATCAATATTGGTTCAGCATTTGGGAAATATTTTCCTCCCCTTTTCTGATCTTTAAAATATTTTCAACGCTCCATTAATAAATTTTATAACGATAGAGATATTTGATATAATATTTCCATAATATAATCTTACCGTTTTCTAGTTGATTCATGGTATCATTAAACTTTAAGTTTAAAATAAAACTCTTACTCGAGATTTAATAAATACGGCTCATAACGTTCAATTTGGCTGTAGCGAGTAACGTCAGGCTTTAACTAATCAAATTTGTTGCTATGAAAAGCTTTATATTGCAGCCAGAGTGTCCTTGCACTGCCTTTGAGACTTTATAAGTATTATTTTATGCTGCAAGCTAATTCTATAATTTTTATTATTTTTTTACAATTTGAGCTTTTATGAAAGTCTCATGACCTTTTTGTAAAAGTTCTAAGCCCGTGAGGTTGATTGGCACTGCCAGTGCAACACTTTATGCAGTTCTTCAAATTACATATATATAAATAGCCGACCTTAGCATATATTACATTCACAAAAACATCTTGGATACATAATGCATAAACCTACCCGAAGCTGGATTGTGTATGCTTATCTTTCTTTGTTATATGTTTTTTAATCAAATTAAAATATTCTTTATTCAAGTAAAACTTGTAAACAAGTGCTTTGTCGTCAAGTCTACTGCTGGTTTGGAAAGCTGTTTCTACCGAAAGTTTCAGCAAGAAACTCGGCGGTTGCTCTTTACAAAATATACCTTAAAAATAGTTATATTTATTTATGAATTTAAACTATCGTGAGTGGAATTCATAATTAATGTATAGAAACCGGCTATACTCACGTGTTATTTTATCGGAT
Source organism: Morpho achilles (assembly GCA_947086495.1). Classification (NCBI taxonomy): domain Eukaryota; kingdom Metazoa; phylum Arthropoda; class Insecta; order Lepidoptera; family Nymphalidae; genus Morpho; species Morpho achilles. The sequence goes on along the minus strand of CAMTZB010000006.1, from coordinate 10,108,728 downwards.
GAGCCCGACTAGTTTCAAGCCCATACGGGGCTCTTATTCATGAGCTCTTTACGCGGCGTTATCGCGACGGGAACTGCCCCGTATGGGCTTGAAACTAGTCGGGCTCATCCGATAAAATAACACGTGAGTATAGCCGGTTTCTATACATTAATTATATTTATTTAGTCATTATTATGTCGTACAGGGTCCACGCATTTTTATCATCTATGTAATCCTCAACAGTATCTAGGCTTTCAATTTAGCCTCCCTTTAACAGTTTTTTAATTGATGTAATGGCAAAGCTAAAATGGATTGGTTATGATTCCAATTACTGGTATACGATCACATCGAACTATTTTTGATCTCAAATGTTAGTGCTATTCTTGTTATTTAGTTTATATATAAGTCAGAACATATAAAATATCTTATTTAACTTAATCATTTATAGAATTAGGCGTTACTTAGTGGAGGTTCATAATACAAAACTAATAAGAATATTATTTTGCTATAATCCGCGATAAAAGAAATTAGCATTTTCTGCATGTTGCAGGTATGAGAACGAATAGTTTAACACTCTACATTTAACATTACATATATTTTCTTTTAACGCGTATTATAGAAAAAAAATATTGTCATTAGTTTTTTTTTAAACTTCATCGTGAGAAAAAGCACGTTACGTCAGCTGTCTTAAAGGTCAACTATATCAGTTCAAATCTTAACATAAAAATAAAATATACCGTAAAAATAAACAAAACGTTATCTAGTAAACTGCGATTTAATATACCTAAAGACAGAAATTCGAAATACCAACTGTGCAGCTGGACAGCTAAGTTATCACTTTAATATCAGAAATTGTTGCCTTGTGACTGTTTTCACAGCAATCGTTTGTGGCCTTAACAAGTATAATAAAATTGCAAAAGAAATCTGATTACCAGTATCGATCGTGATGAGTAAAATTGAGCACACTTATTCCTTAGTCACAGTAGGTCCTAGCTAGCCTGTCGTGGAGGCACGTAAAATAAGGTACCGGACTAAATTAGGAATGCGCTGTTTGAAGACCTTATCCAAATGCTCTTAATGATGATCTAATATTTAAAAAAAAACAATTTGAAATATATCATATATACCGCACGCGATCTATAGTCATGTCACGCCAGACGTTGAATTTACAAAAGATACAAAAGTAAGAACTTAACTGCAGGGACAGAAAATATATAAAAAATCTGTAATTTAAGAATTTGTTCAGATTCTTCGTATGAATGATTATGTATCCGACGATAAATTATTAATTTTGCCTGATTTATATTAAGGGTTAAGGACCTAACATTTAACACCACATGATTTCCCAAGCAGATACCCATCTAAAAACTAACCACGTCCAATGTTAACAAGACTATGAAAAAACAAATAAAAAAATTATTTGTATAAAAAAAAAGGCTTTGCAGCTGTAAAATTGGGATCCCTGAACCAGAACTGAACAATTTACGAATGAATGAATCAGCTTTATTTTCCACGTAGCCACATTCAAACAAAGGAGTGCATGTTGAATAAATTGGCCTTTGAAATTGCCAAAAACTAGACCAGGCCTCCCACAAGCACAAAGTAAAATCAGTGTAGCTTTAGAGATATCAATTTATTACTTACTACTATAATGTACTCAAAGTATAGGAAAGGCATTATAAAAGTGAAAAATATAGGCAAATGCAATTTTAAAATGGAAATTCATAGATGATTACTGTATCCAAAAGTGAGCCACGAATATAACAAAAACTGAAAAGGGATGTAATGAGAAAATTCGTCTCAATCTAACTCGTTAGTTACTTGTCGGTTGGGAAAACAAAGTCTATTTCAGGCAGCATCAAACGTTATTTCATCAAGCTACTCGTAATTCTTAGTCAGAAATTGGTATTTTTCTCAGCTAAAAACATTTCAAAATAAAGTCTGTTTAATGGATAGATTATAAATAGTATTAACAATATATCTATTTATTTCCTTTACATATCATCTTATGTTTGATTATTATTTTGGACAATTTATTAGGAGCACAAGTACCTCGATTCAAATGAGCCTCTTATATTTCCTATCAAAAATTACATAAATCCTGAAATACCATTCTTCTTATTCAACCGATGGACGTTCATTCGGCGACATAGATCAATTTATTGGAAATATGGATTTTTTTATGGATCGCTATAATAGATCGGTAATATAATCTATCACAGCTTCTGTGCCCCCTTCATCATCATCGCCTTTTGGCTCATTTTTATGGTTTTTTATTGATTTTATGGTAGTAGAATAGGATATATAAATCATCATTCTCCTGCCTTTATCCCACTCTAAGTGATATGGGCACAACATATAATAAACATGTTTACACATGATTTGGCTACGTATTTTACGGCCGGCCACCTGCCTGACGTAAGACTTATCTTAGTCGAATTTTACACCTTGTTAAAAAAGAGAGTGGTCTATTCTACTCGACTGGAAACTACGACTTCTGTATACCCTACTAAAAGGTAAGACAAGACGAGTAAATGCCGGAGTTGTGGATATGAAAACTGAAAGCTTAGTTACTTAAAAAGATGGACAGCAGCGAAATGATGAAACAACTCATTTGTCTTACGTTAAATGTGTTTTATAACGATTTATTTAACAGGGATTGGTAACATCATGTTTCTAATACAACTTCCTTCATAGAGTTGGTCATTAATATGAAAAAACATCGTGGTCGTCATTATGTGTCATGTGAGTTGTTGAGAAAGAGTAAACTTTGGTTGACTTTGGGAAAATTTCTTTTTATTTATTGTTGTTTGTTACAGAATATTTATGAAATTTAAGCGTAGTAGGCGTGACGCGTCACTAGTGTAATGTGTAAATGATGTGTCCTTACACTCACTATGGCACCTTCACAATGAATAGACAGCAATTAGTATCTGCCATTTAAATTCGGCCAACCGTTGTATGAACACCCGTGATTCGGTTTTCGGCGTTCGGCCTTCGGTGATTAGGGACGGGCTCGCTTTAAAAGGGTCACACTAAATGTCCCATACTGTGACATCAAAACGATTAATGGCTTCGTGCGGGTTTCGGAACTCCGAATATTTTCGTTCAATTCGGCTAATGCGGAGCTTGGATTTTTTACTTTTTTCCGACCTGAATTCTAAGCTGAACGAATTAAAGAATGATATATTTGTGGGGCGCTACTAGGTAGAGCGATTAACTTAATAAAATACGTTATGATTAACTTACTCTTAAAAAAGGAAAAGTTGGGGTTCTAAATTAAGATAAAATATTAATTTACTGCAGCTGTTGCTTTGGGGATTTATTCTTTTGCGATTTTTGTTGACATATCGCATATTACGTAAAACTACTGAATGGACTTAATCATTATTAAATCATGAATTAAATCATTTCTTCTACTTTTTATTTCTTATCTTACAATATTTTGTGATATCTTTATTTATTGTAAACGAAACGTAATAGAAAATTTTAAGGTATACGCATTTAGTGATTTGTTTTGCCGTAAAGAAGTGGAAATGTTGTGGGTCTATTATTAGGTTATTATTATGTAGGTAACCATCTTATTTTTTGATAAATAATTGCACCGCAGGAGAAATCACAGGCCCAAATTGTCTTAAATTAATATGGCGTTCGTGTGCTGTAGACATAAATTCAAATCCAAAAAAAAAACCTTTATTCAAGTAAAAGTGTCAGTTTATCAAAGTGAATCGTCAAATTTACTGCTGGTTCGGACAACTGCTCCTGTCTAGAAGAGCTAGCAAGAAACATAGAAACATGCTGTTTTTAAAATAATTCTTATAACTATGTTGTTACATAAAACTGGTACTTGACCTTTTAATATTCAATCGAAGCCCCCTTAATCTTTATTTATTGTACATTCAGGTTGTGCGATAATATTGCAATATTTTAATCTGCATGAAGATGTTATAATCTATATATATATATATATATATATATATATATATATATATATATATATATATATATATATATATATATATATATATATATATATATAAAAGAAAGTTGGTTTTAGTAACACTATTTATAACTCAAGAACAGATGAACCAATTCGGCTGAAAATTGGTGAAGAGGTTTCTTAGAACCAGGAAACGGACATAGGATACTTTTTATCCCGTTCAACCGCATTTATTTTATCCCGTCAAGTCACTATAGAACGTGGTATAACAAAAACGACTATGACATGGAATAACAACGCGTGCGAGCCACGGGCAGTAATGAATAAAAAAAAACTACTGGATAGATTTAAGTCATTTTTTTCACTGAGTGACATAGGCTATATATTTTATAGCAGTGCGAAGCCGGGGCGGGCCACTAGTCAATTATAATTGTAATATTACGGCGTCAAGACGTAGACGACCATATGGCGCGTACTGTTTGCTTACGCGGACAACAAGCCGCGTGTGCAATACACAAATTGAGATAATTGACTATAGAACATTGTTTGAAATAATGTACAATCACTGTAAATTTAACAGGATGTTAATATTAATTTTGAATTTAATTAGTAGTAAGGTAATTCACATACTTATACATATTATATACTTAATTCTCGTTCTCGTTCTCGTTCCCGTGTGATTCTTTCGAGTAGGTCAAGGGTTCGAACCCGGGCAGACACCAACGAGTTTTTCTTTATTATACATAAGCTTGCTCTATTCCATTCCTTTCACTTCTAGCGAGCAGGATTAGAGTCACAACCCAATACGCCTATTCATTGCAATTTGGCAGGTTACTCATGTCCCAATAATTTTTTGATAAATTATGAAATATATTCAGTTTAAGAAATTAAACATTTTCTTATAATATTCTCTTTAGAAACGGTAAAAGGGATTAATCAAAGTTTGAATCAATACATAATTTGTTATGAATCAAATTTATGCAAACACATTGTTTCCAATTTCCAATTTTGTAAAAATATACACAAGCAATTATTATTATCTATACATTTAGTATATTTTTTTTAATATTTCATTTTAAGTATGTATGAATGTTCCTATATGCAATGTAAAATATTTTCTTAACCTTATATTCTGACTATCAGATTTATACATTATAATAATAAATAAATAATAAATAATATTTTATTTATTTATACATTATCGATATGTAATTAAAATTGCTCATAAAATACGTGTAATGCTTAATGAAAACCGAAATAACCGAATATTAAATCGACTTAAAATAAATTTTAATGACCAATAATTTGATGGAAAATTGTTTCATTACAAAATGAAATATGAATACATTAATTCCACATCGCAATTTGTGCAACGTATTAATCAAGATATTGTGTCTATGAATAAAATCGATGCAGAAATTATTACACTTTGTTTTTATTGAACATTTTAACAGACTAAGCAAAATGCACTTTTTTGAATTTTGACCTAGCTAAAACTTAGCAGTTATTTATATAAAAGTAATGAGAATATTATTTTGCTATAATCCGCGATAAAAGAAAATATATATAATGCTAAATGTAGAGTGTACTATGCGTTCTCATACCTGATACATGCAGAATTTGTAAGAACTCATGACACAACAATACACGAGCACTGCACACATTCACCACCACAATCTTAACAATTGTTTTGCCGGAGTCTATCTCGTGACGATGCTTCGGTTACGGGGCGAAACAATTGTTGAGATTGTGGTGGTGAATGTGTGCACTACAATACACAAGGTATTGTTGTGTCATCGGTGTCGGGTAGTGCATGAGTTCTTACAAATTCAGCATGTACCAGGTATGAGAACGAATAGTAACACTCTACATTTAGCATTACATATATTTTCTTTTATAGCGGATTATAGCAAAATAATATTCTCATTACTTTTGTATTATGGACATCCGCAAAGTAACGCCTAATTCTATAAATTAGTTATTTATATTGTAACTCAAAATGTTGCCAGTATTTCGCAAAAGTGAAAACAGAAAGCGTGTCAATTTCACTGTTTACAGCGACGTCTGACTAGACGATAAGAGCGCCTGAACTCATTACCATAAAGACACTCGAGGGTATGATAAAATTTTATGTTTTTAAATATGTGCAAAATTATATATTACAGGACTTGAAATGTGTATTAGGACATTTTGTTGAATTCATAATATGCGGTTAAAGTCATTACAAGCATCACCAGACTGATATTAGAATTTTATAAATAGTAAAAGTAAATGAGCAAAGTAACGGTCTATTACTATCCCACTGGTGAGCATAAGCCTCCTCTTTTCGTTTTTGGAGAGAAGAATTATAGCTAAGCTCTACCACGCTATTCCAATACGGATTAGTAGATTACACATATCCTTTAAATTCTCTAGAGCTTTGCAGGTGTCCTCACTATGTCACCGAAAAGCGTGTGATAAATAGTAGTTAGACACATAAGTTTTAACAGAAAAACTCATTAGTGCCCGCCCAAGTTTGAACCCGTGACAACTCGAAAGCGTCGCACTGTTTCACCGCTGGCTTATCATAGTTCCTTGTAGAAATAACGTCGAAATAAAGACTAGATTGAAATATTAATTAAATATTTTGTTAAGTTAGAGATAGTGCTTTATGCAACCTTTTTCCTTAGTATATCGAATACCTCGCCTTTTTCTCACAATAGTACCAAAATTTTTCAATAATAATTTTTTTCTATTTATATTAAGAATTATGTTATACTTTTTAGTGTGCGATATGCTATAAAGAGGGAGTTTTTGTTTTTGAAACTATATTAATTATCCAGTGTTTAGCATGATGAAAGTTAAAAGTTATTTCATACTTAATTTTTTTCATTGTATTGTATTATCACCAGTTCTTTATAAGTGTACAAAGTTTCAAATCTAGCCGTTCAAAGTGGGTCAAATGTGAATTTAAAAGAGTGGTATACAAATAAACATACATACTGGTGTAAATAATATAAGGACTGTAAAAATGCCAAAGAATATTGCTATGTGGCTAAAAGAAGCAAGCGATAATTAAAAAATACATTACACGCAGAATGATTTACATAAATCACAATATGTTGGAAATCAATTGGTGATATCGCTCGATAGAATTATTCGAATCTAATTAATACCATATGAAACTGCGGCGGGATCAATTTATTATCTACCCGCATATCGGTGCTGGAACGATGAACGTTCATAAACGGTTACCGCAAAGCAAAAGTTACATAACAATAATTTGAAAAACCGTTTTGTATTTAAATTAGAAGTTGTACGTTGAAATCATTATTTTTAATTTTTCTACGCAAGAAGACAGTATTCAATATTTTGTAAGATTAAATCCTGGTATATCTCTTACCGAGGTATAGTAAAAGACGAGTAAGGTAAGTTAACCCAGTGTAGTATCCCGTTGATTAAAATAGACCACCCTCTTTCTTACCGAGGTGTCGTAAAATATTACTAAGGTAAGTTGACGTCAGGCCAGCCGGTCTTAAAATACGTAGCCAAATCATGTGACAACATTTTTATTACATTTGGTGCCAACCAGAGAATATATGTGAGCAGAGATACATTTAAGTAATGTACTAAATAATTGTAGATCTACAAAAATGCTACAAAAAAGTCCGCAACACTTTGTCTCTATCTCGTAAAGTTAACTTTAATAACTATTTTTATGTTTAAAATTGCACTTGAAAAAATAATTGTGATTTATAAGCATGCGAAACCGCTGGCACAGTTAGTTAATGTAACAATATTAGATTTAGAGTAATTCTCTTTTATTTAGACAAAAACTCTTATTTTGCTGTCATAGTATATTTATAGTCATTATAATGTATTGATGAAACTTGTCTATAACATCCTAAACATCACTTTGATTCACCAACTGTCTTAGGATCGGCATCATTAAGCTAGCCGTATCAATTATAGCCGTAATCAGTTCGCATGATATGGGTATTACCGGAAATTAGATTGTACGGTTTCTGCTAATATGAGATAATATATAGAAGCAGGTATATTTACGAAATAATATTCGATTGGTTTATAATATTCAAATATTATCTTCGGAAATTCTTAATGATTTACAAAGTAAGTAACAAATCTTTGGCGACCATTTAATAGCAGATTTAAAGTTTACTTAAGTTTTTTTGTTAAGTTAGTTTAAGTTAGACTGATAACAACAGTCAAGTAATCATTACGACCGAATCTGTAATAAACTACTATGTCTAACGTTGTGATTGTTGAATCGTCATGGAAAACCACCTGGAAAAATATAGGTCCATACATACATCAGTTACAGATTTTTATTTATTTTTATTTATCATCATTCATTATCATCTCATACCCTTATCCCACTCTAAGTGGTATCGGCACAACATGTTTTAACGTGTGATGTCATTTGGCTAGGTATATTACGATCGATCGTTACTTTAGTCGCCTTTTATGACAAATTCCACGAGTGCGGCGCCGAATTCGACACGGCGCTGCACACGCTCGCGGACTGCCCAGCTTGGGCGGTTCAGCGGTCGGAAGTCGTGGCACAGGTGGGGCACGATCTCTCCCTGCCCACTGTGGTTCGTGCCATGGTGGACAGGGAGCGATCGTGGGCAGCGATGGCCTCCTTCTGCGAGGACGTTATCTCGCGGAAGGAGGCGGCGGGGCGGATCCGGGAAGTCGAGTCCTTGGATCCAATCCGCCGCAGGCGAGCCGGGCGCAGGCGACTTGCCGAAGTCCGTCGCATGCCGCCCTAACGGGGCCCTAACCTCCGAGCGATCCGAACGGGGTTTATCGGACGCTCGCTGGAGTTAGGTCCCCGAGGCGTTCCTCCCTCCCTCCGCTGGACGATGCATCGGGAGCACCAGATGCATCGTCCAGCGGAGGGAGGGGCCACTTTCAGAGAGGCCCCGACCCAGAGGTGGCGCACTCTGGGATACAGAGTTGCTGCTGGCGGGGATGGGGGGCAATGTCTTCATGGGTACCCTATCCCCGCCACCAGCAGTGGAGCACACAGGTTATTTTAGTCGGTGCGAGTCCGACATAACCGTCGCCTGTCCCCTCGTCGCCTGTACCGTCAGGCGGCGGTACCCATAAGGGGTTTTTTCCTGTTAAAAAAAAAAAAAAATTGGTAAAAAATTAGGTTGGTCTATTCCACTTAGCCGGATATTACACGGCACATAATTTAAGATACTACATATACATGCACATTCTAGTAAGAGATTCTTGTTTTTTCTTCGAAAATAGGAAACGTAGAAGACAAATCAGGGAATATCAGTCTCAGGTAAAGCTGGTTAACTAGTTATACTAGCTGCAGTAGCTGCACCCACTATAGCAGCGACCTCTTAACGTTGCCCTTTCTTCTTCTTTGTAGTATCACTCTTGTCAGAGCGGTCGTGATTATCATGAAGAAGCTTTAGGGGCAGATGTTATACGCCTCACAAGCATTCGCCAATTATCTCTACTAGCCGTTAGCTTAGTACACTCGTGTAAGGGACCCACTGCAGCTTTAATTTGCTCGATCCAACGCGTAGGAGATCTTTCTTGTCCTCTTGTGTCTTCCACTCCGCCCTGCACGACAAGGTGGTCGATGGAGTCATTTCCTCTTTGGGAGACATGTCCAAAGAATTTCAGAATGCGATGTACTAACATCTTTGCCCGTTAGAGTATATTTATATTCCTTTTCATATATTACTATTTTTAAACTAATTGTAATTAAATGTATTTTTAATATTACGATACTATTCAATTTACATACAATAGATTCGGTCGGTGATTGATCCTTATTATTCAGCGGAACACGGATGAATTTATAATAATTAAATGTGGAGCGTTAGGGCAGTGCCATTTATGGATTTTCAACCACATTTCACTGCATATTTCATCGAACCTCATTAACGTGACGTAATACGTACAATGATTGACATAATTTAATCATCATAATTGAAATGAAACACATTAACAGTTTTCTGTATCAAACTGTTTTTCTGATTCCATGAATTACAAATGAGATTTTATGTTGTTTACAATTGCCTTGCTTTGCGCTTTGTAAAAAGTACGTAAGTGGTTTGTGGGTTTGGGTATAACATTCTATACTAAAATTCTGCAATCAACTTTAGCTCTGCCATAACACCAGTTTAAAAACACTGTTAAAGGGAGGCTGATACAGAAAGCCTACTAATATACTCATGAGGATTACATAGATGATAAGACTGTTTGGATATAGCTACTCTTTGATCCTGTACAAGATAGTAATGACTAAATTATTATCAAGAGAGAAACCGCCGAATCTTTCTGGCTCTTCTCGAAGGAAGTGCTTTCCGAAACAGCAGTAGAGATGACGATTCAAGAGCACATGTTCACAAGTTTACTTGAGTAAAGAATATTTCGAATTTCAATTTAGAATCTTTTCAGAAGAATAGCTCTCCACTGATTGATCAACTGATTGACTCTGCGGATAATTCTGTAGTTTTGTGGCGATCAGACCATTACTTTTGGATGGTTCGTGACGGTTTTATTTTTGAGAATGTCTTAAGTTTGTTATATAATGGATAACAAATACATAACTCCTTTTTATAATATTTTAATTTACCTACGTTCCAAGAAACCCAATATTTAATATATGACTTGTGCTTGTTATAAAGCTCTGGATGCGTAAAATTAATTAAATTTACTCGTTACGTACGGAATCGATAATACGAAACGGGCAAAAATTAAAACTGTGTAACTGCTAACAGTTAATGTATTTTTGGATATATATTTTGCACTGATATGCGGTTATTAAGCATAATTAAATTAGAGTAATCTACAAAAGTAATATAAAAATTGTTTTGTTATAATCCGCGATTTAAAAAAATTTAATTTATACAGAGATACACTACAGTGATTGGTCAGCGAAGTAATTTCAATATTACTTTTGTATTAATTTATATAAATTATTTATAGACTACTTTACTTAATTATGAGCTGTGAAGGCCAAACAGGGAGACTGTGCTTTATTTTAATTATTATTATAATTTTTTAATTAAAATATAAAAGTTAAATTCATAATTTAAAATTAAAGTATAAACAATACTTTTCATTTATACCTAGAATGATTACTGGCTTATAAGTAAATAATAATAATAATTAATTTACAGGTAATAGGGTAAGCTCCCCAGTTACAAGATCTTGCACATCTGTATAGTCCGTCAAGAAAGTCATGAAAAGAATGTTTTGAGAACTAAAGCTTTTACTTGTTATGGCAACACTGTATTCCTGTCTAACTGAGTACATCAATTGTCACATCAGAGGTTATTGTGGTTAGCTTACTGAATTTTTATTAATTACTGCGAATATTTCTTATCGTTTAACCGTTTTGTGGTTAAAATGAATCGCACTGTTTATAAAAGTAATACGAGACAGATCATATTTAAGGTTTTTCAAGAATTTATGAGTGAATTTCAAACGGGAAAGTTATTTTCTGATTTGGGAGATGTTTACGGTCGAACAGCTAAAATAACAGGTATGTACTCGTATTTTAATGTTAGACACTGTAACAGAAATGAAATTGTACATTTGTAAGTGATATTTTAGCTTTGTGATAATATTGTTTACGAATTTTAAAAGGTTATGTTATTGTAGGTATAGCTTTCCTATATTACCACGCTTAGAAAATTTTGATACTTTCGTATTTTTATTACAATGTTTGAATTTTTTTTTTCTTCCAGGTGTTTCTGAAAGCACCGTTCGACGTATAGTGGACGAGGGTATGAAAAATGGAGGCAAATTTGTAACGCCTGGAAAAAAAAAGAAGGGCCGACCTAGTAAACCGATTGATGATTTCAGTCTATGTGCCATTCGTCAAAAAGTTCAATTTTTCTACACAGTCAAAAAAGAAGTACCTACGCTAAGAAAACTATTAGCTGTGGTGAAACAAGACTTAGATTTTGATGGCAGCCATGAACTTCTCAGACAGATATTACATTCAATTGGATTTAAGTTCAAAAAATGCAAAACAAATAGACTGGCGCTTATAGAAAAGCCAATTATAGCTTCAAAACGTGAATACTATTTGAAGCAAATTCTTGAAAATAGAAGATTACCAGAAGAGCTTCAAAAAAACATAATTTATTTAGATGAAAGTTATATTCATGACTCCTACAAAGTAACTAAATGTTGGCAGTCTATAAATATTTCTGGCGTTCAACAAAATGTATCTAAAGGGAAAAGGTGGATAATTTTGCATGCTGGTAGTGAAAAAGGTTTTGTGAATAATGCATTGTTAATATTTAGTGGTAAAAACAAGACTGAAGATTACCATTCTGAAATGAATGCACATAATTTTACAAAATGGGTAACTGAAAAGTTAATACCTAATTTAACTGAAGCATCAATAATTGTTATGGATCATACCATATCATTCAGTTGTAATGAACAAGGTACTATTTTTTACATATTATGTTTCTTATTGTCACATTCTTTATCATTATGTATGCTTCATGTACAATCTGAAATTTGATTACTAAATTGAACCTTTTCACCAGGCTCCGACATCTAGTTCACGTGTTGAAGAGATCAAAATGTGGTTACGTGAAAACAATATTTTATTTGATGCCACATTAAGAAAACCGTCCTTATTAATGTTACTAAAAAAACATAAACCTGAACCGGTGTACCACATTGATGAGCTTTTAGGGGAACATGGGCATACAGTGATAAGACTGCCACCTTATCATTGTGATCTCAACCCCATTGAACTGGTTTGGGCCATCTTAAAAAAGCGTATTGCCCAAAAAAATGTTGGTGGTCAAAATATTGTAAAGTTGGCAGAAAAAGCATTCAAATCAGTTACCCCACAAGAATGGAAAAATTGTACTGACCATGTCATTAAAATTGAAAATGAATATTATGCTCGAGGTGGGACTCTGTATAATGATATAGACCAACAGATCATAACAGTAGGCGACAGTTCCAGTGAATCTGAAGATGCAGAAATGGAGCAACTTCCTTGTGCTGGATCTTCAGGACACATTTCAGGAGTTGAATACCTTGATTCTGATTTTGACTATGATTAATTAAATAATATTATCATAAACTGTTTTTTTTTTTTATAGAATTAGGCATTACTTTACGGAGATCTATAATACAAAAGTAACAATAAAATTATTTTGCTATAATCCGCGATGAAGTAAAATAGAAAATATTAGGTCCTTACATATGAAATTGGCGTTTTGTCGTACTGGCCACTTTGATCTCAAATATTACCTTTATGGTTAGGAATTCCAAATTCAAATTCATACAGCTATTCACTCATGCATTTGTGTTTCAAACCCTCTAATTCATTTGTTATTTCTTCTTTTGTTTTTTATTTGTGTCACTCTGTTTACAAAATGGAAAACATGAAATATCGCGTTTTTTACGAGTAGGTATGAGTTCCACCGTGGCACCAGTGCTGCAGAAACGGCTCGAAGGATTAATGATGTGTATGGTGACGGTGTCGCAAAAGAAAACACAGTGCGTTTTTGGTTCCAACGTTTTCGTTCTGGAAATTTCGACCTGCAGAACAAGCCTCGTGGACGGCCGGAGACCAAAGTTGATAATGAATTTTTACGAATCCTGCATGTATCAGGTATGATAACCGATTGTCCACTCTACATTTAGCATTACATATATTTTCTATTTTACTTCATCGCGGATTACAGCAAAATAATTTTATTATTACTTTTGTTTTTTTTTTCAAATGAAGTATCAAAATTTATTAATCGAAGTATATAGAGATACCATGTAAAAAACAGTAGCGCCCTCCTTTTTTTTCACGACTTTCTTGACGGACTATAAGTTGTTTGATCATATTTCCCTTTTGAAAATATTATCTCATATATGTATGAGATGTTATTTATATTAGGTATTTATATTTATATTATTATATAGGTAAAAGTATTAATTAAATAAATTTTAATATTTTCCATAAGGAGAAATTTTCTCTAACCGACATTAAATAGACTAATCAGAAGCTAACAGCAGTGTTAGGATTTCAATTGAAAAGTAAAAAATATTGCTTTCTTGTATTGTGTGAAATCTAGAACGAGCGTTACTTGTATGCCTTCGATAACAACAATAGTAATAAGGATTCATATAGAAAGACAAGAAATTGCTCATTTCGAGTAACAATCGCTATTCTTATATTTGATCTGTTTTTTCGTACTTTTTTTGTTTAAGAGATATTGCTAAGCAGCGTTTGGAAATTAGATGCAAGAGAGCAAGATCTTTTCCTGTTAAATCCCTCGTTACCCGATCAGAAGTTTCACAGTGTACACAGTGTTCATAGTGTATGCTTCTATAACATATGCAACCTACTGACAATTTAAAAGTCGAGAGTCACTCATAAAAGATAAAAAAGAATTTGCTAAGTACGGAGCTATTTATATCGAATTGAAATGTTTATGGGCGTAGCAATAGCTTGAAGAACTAAATCTGTGTCATTAGCCTAGTTAAAAAATGTTATTCTTAAAATAACTTATTTCTGGAGACGCGAAAAAAGTATCAATACTTTGTGGTATCGAGGACCTGAACTTTAGATACTAATACTTTTGTACTCGATACTTTGTATTCGATATTTCCATTTAACAAGTATTTTTAACAGGTATTGTATTAAATAAATTACCCGCCTAAGTTGGCCTTTCGTTGGCACATTATTATGTTTTTAATAGATTTTATGAAGGCATTTTTAATGAAAATTTTATATATACAATTTTAATATTTTTTTAAAATATAATGATTGTAATGTTCTAGTCTGTTATCTATTCCCTATATACTATTCTTATTATCCTATTTTTAAGTACCATTTAAGGCCGTTAATAAACTTAAACTAAAAATAATTACCATTTGTTTTTGTATGTTCTGTTAAAGTTATGTTCTTACGTTACTTACTGACTGAGGTATGCGCCATCCGGCTCCAATCTTTACGATACGATAATTAACAACTTTTTTAAGAGATCATGGCTTTGCTTTCGATAATACTCATAAGTACATTGATACTTTCTATTCGATACCGTATCCCTACTAATTTCCTTTTAACCTTGAAATCGATCTTCCAACTCGTTATATTTATTGTCCTTTGGGATGACTTTTTACTAATTCTAGGAACAATAAGGTCAAGTTGTAGGCAACTATTAAGAGAATATATGCCATAGAATTATACGCCGTGTGGTATCCGGCTGAATAGAATAGTACCACCCTCATTTCTTACCGAGGTGTCGTAAAAGGCGACTAAGGTAAGTCGACCCGCTGTGTGGTATCCGGCTCAGTAGAGTAGACCATCCTCATTTCTTACCGAGGTGTCGTAAAAGGCGACTAAGGTAAGTTGACCCACCGTGTGGTATCCGGTTGAGTAGAATAGACCACTCTCTTTCTTACCGAGGAGTCGTAAAATACGACTAAGGTATGTTGACGTCAGGCAGGCGGCCGGTCGTAAAATACATAGCCAAATCATATGACAATATGTTTGTAACATGTTGTGCCGACCCCACCTAGAGTGGGATAATAGCAGGGAGATGATAAATATCTACAGTAAAGTGAATAAACATGAAACTTTCAGAACAAAATGTTACCAACTATTAAACAGTACAAATTACCAAACAAACCCGGCATATGGAGATAATGGAACTAAATAGCCGAAATGGTCGTATTTGTTGCGATAAATAAGGCTCTGTAGTGTTGTACTTCCTACTGATTATAATAAACTATCCCTTTGATAAGAAAATCGCTTTTCTTTTCTTTGTACTTACAAAAAATATTATTTTTGTTCTCCACTCAACCGATGAATATCTATCGCTGGACATATATTGCTGTAATGGAAGACAATATAGATTTTTTTCATAGTCATAATAAGCTGGAAAGGGTAGAACTGCTTTACACTTTTTACCCAGCATCGTAAAAAAACTATATATCGTTTGATGGTACGGCTGTGCAAATATATGATAGCCACAGTCAAATTAACCTCTCCGCGGACAAACATAAGACGACAGTTGGTTAATATTTAAATAGCATACCGGAAATTGAATCCAGGACTTTGATTATCGAGACAGCACATAACTCAAGCCATAAAGATCGTCAAATTTTAACAATAGCCATAATATCGATACGACTTTAGTTCGCAACAGTTTCTTATATACCGCCTAAATATTAAAATACAAGATCAAGATATTTTTATAAGTTAATAATTCTAATAACTAAGTAATTCAAATTCAAATTCAAATTCAAATTCAAAATATTCTTTATTCAAATAAACTTGTATACAAGTGCTTTTGAATCGTCAACTTTACTGCTGGTTCGGAAAGCTGTTCCTACCGAGAAGAGCCAGCAAGAAACTCGGCGGTTGCTCTTTTAAAAAAATAATTCTTAATATTATTTACATTAAGTCGTTACTGTCTTGTACAGGTTCAAAGAGAGCTATATCCACACATTCTTATCTTCTAAATAATCTGCAAGAGTATAGTAGGCTTTCTGTACCAGCCTCTTTTTAACAGTGTGTTTAAACTGCTGTAATGGCAGTGCTGAAATTGATTGCGGAATTTTATTATAGAATCTTATACCAAAACCCACAAACGAGTTACGCACTTTAGCAAGGCGCAAAGCAGGAACCGCAAGCTTATGTCGGTTTCTGCTTTGTCTATTGTACACATCACCTATCGTTTTATAATTCTTTATATTTTTATGTACATAAATTAAATTGCTCAAAATATACTGTGAAGCAAATGTAAGAATACCGATAATAATAACAGAGTAAAGCTACTATGAATACAAATCAAACAATTTATCAAAAGTTAGTGTAATAAATATAAACAATGAAATACAACGGCTAAAATTTGGATTCATCTAAGATGTTTGCTTTTGTCGCGCCGAGGCCACTAGAGACTATAAGCTAACGAAAATTAATAATGATCCATTGTGAGCACTTCCTACCATGCCCTTTTAAAATAAATTATAGTAAATACCTTACGCCGTGTGGTATCCGGCTGAATAGAATAGTTCCACCCTCATTTCATACCGAGGTGTCGTAAAAGGCGACTAAGGTAAGTCAACCCGCCGTGTGGTATCCGGTTAAGTAAAATAGACCACCCTCTTTCTTATCGAGGTGTCGCAAAATACGACTAAGATAAGTTCTCAAGCAGGCGGCCGGTCGTAAAATATGAACCCAAATCATGTGACAGCATGTTTATAACATGTTGTGCCGACCCCACTGTGAGTGGCATAAGGGCCGGAAGATAATAATGTTAATATCTTCATTATTTATAAAGAAACCTTTAAAAAATATATCTAAGTGTTTTCATTATTAAGGCTGTAAAATTATTCACAATATTAATATTCTATTCTTATTCTTCGCGGATTATAGCAAAATAATTTTATTATTACTTTTGTTTTATATTAATATTAATAAAAGTTGGCTAAAATAAACCTTTCTTATTTTAATATAGTAGTTCCATTTTAAATATTAGATTATCTATACCTTTAAAAACAGTTAAGCTAACATTTTATCACCACGAAATTAAAATTAATAACCCTAGCCAATGGTCGCCCAAAAGCATTAAAGAACGAAAAACCCGTTTATCCTTATCTACAAGAACTAAAAGAGATTAATAACGTTTATACAGTTGTATACTCGGATATCTATACATTATAGTAAAAAATTAAAGATTAAGAAGACTAAATTATTAGATCTCATCCACAAGATTAGCATATAACTTCAAAGAGGTTGCAAGGAGCTGCTCAGTCCAAAAAGCACAAGATTGTTTTATGTGGCGGGAGAACTCTGGAAGATACCTTTGTCCAAAATGGCCGTCAATCAGTTTAAAAAGAGAAAAGAAAGGAATCAAGTATTTAATCAACCTTAGTGTCTCACGGCAAAAAATATACGCGGACAACAAGTCTGAGAAATAAGAAAGTCACACAGTGGGCGAGGCGGAAGTATGGCGTATATGTACAGGATGACATCAGGAAATGAAAAAATAATTGAAGAAACGTTCATACCTGCTTCAATGAGCTATTTAGAAGGCTCGTAGAGCGTGCCGGGGACCCGATAGCTGGCAGCTTGGCCAACGAATGAGGTCATCATACGAAGAGGTAACGCTGTCAGTATTTTGGGAACCTTACCCAAAAGACTTTTATGAATATAATAATAATAGAATATAATGAGCAGAATAGACCACACCACCACTAAGCGAAGTGGAGGAAAATCATAAGGAAGGCTGACCCCACCACCATGTGGAATACATAGCCGGAGAGAGAGAGTAGAATGGACCACACTCATTTCTTACCAAGGTGCTGTAAAAGGCGACTAAGGTAAGTCGACCCACCGTTTGATACCCGGCTGAGTAGAATAGACAACTCTAATTTCTTACCGAGGTGTCGTAAAAGGCGTATAAAATAAGTTAACCCACCGTGTGGTATCCGGTTGAGTAGAATAGACCACCCTCTTTCTTACCGAGGTATCATAAAATATGGCTAAAGTAAGTTGACGTCATATATGCGGCCGGCCGTAAAATACCTAGCCAAATCATAAGACAAAATGTTTATAACATGTTTTGACGACCCCACTTAGAGTGGGATAAGGGCAGGAGGATGATGATGATATGTACATATTTATATATATTTAAAAAAATAAAGTCACCGATACAAATCTGTTTGTAACGAACAAAAGCAACTATAGCAAATATCTCAAAGAGCCAAATCATGTAGCAATCCAAAACTTGGATAGCGCAGTACTTTATAGACAGTCCACTAAATTGTAGGGCTACGTCTACTAAAAAATCTAAAAATTTTCTCTTACTTATATTATAAATGCGAAAGTTATTATGCTAAATAGATATATATCATATAAAATATAGAAAATTTGATTTACTTTATCAGCTTATAACAGATACTTTTTAAATAATTTATAGAATTAGGCGTTACTTTGCGGAGATCCATAATATTAGGTCCTTACATATGAAATTGGCGTTTTCTATGGGAGGAACATAAAGTCGTTTTTTTTAATGAAATATATTTAATTAATCAAAGTATGTACCATTACTATGTATGCACTTTTTCCATCTCATAGGTAGTTTATTGATCCCCTTACTAAAAAAAACCATTCGGGCGGGAATCAATAAAATCTTTGAAGGTGGTTTGGACTACCCCATCGGAGTTAAATTTTTTTCTTGCAAGTAGTTATCCAAATTGCAAGGTCCGGAGAGTACGGTGGATGTCTAAGACATTCTAATTGAAGCTCCTCTGATTTGGTAGCCGTCTGTTGTGCAGTATGTGATCTAGCGTTGTCCTGAAGCAGCAGTGGCCTAGAGCGATTGATCAGCCTCGGTTGTTTAGCAGCTAGCTTTTCCATCATGGTTTGCAGTTGCCGACAATAGATATCTGCCGTAATCGTCTGGCCAGATTTAAGAAAGCTGTAGTGAACGACACCGGCACTAGTCCACCAAAAACTTACAAGCAACTTTTTTTTAGGGCAGGATTTGGCTAGTTCGCCAGGGTTCAGACATTGCGATAAGCGCTTCTGATTTTCGTAGAGGATCCACTTTTCATCACAGGTAATGATTCGATTTAAAATTCCTTCATTATTGTGCCGGTTGAGTAACATAACGCAGCAGTCGCAATTCATGAGGTACCCACCTTTCAAGCTTTTTCACCTAACCAATTTGCTTCAAGTGGATTAGAATAGTTTTATCACTAACACCGGAGCCTGCAGCTAACTCGGACGTGGTTTGCGATGGATTCGCTTCCACAATAGCCTTCAATTCTTCATTATCAACTTTGGTCTCCGGCCGTCCACGAGGCTTGTTCTGCAGGTCGAAATTTCCAGAACGAAAACGTTGGAACCAAAAATGTACTGTGTTTTCTTTTGTCACCATACACATCATTAATCCTTTCGAGCCGTTTCTGCAGCACTGGTGCTACGGTGGAACTCATACTCTTAAATAACGCGATATTTCATGTTTTCCATTTTGTAAACAGAGTGACACAAAGAAAAAACAAAAGAAGAAAAAACAAATGAATTAAGGGGTTTGAAACACAAATGTACGAGTATATAGCTGTATGAATTTGAATTTGGAATTCCTAACCATAAAGGTAATATTTGAGATCAAAGTGGCCAGTACGACAAAACGCCAATTTCATATGAAAGGACCTAATACAAAAGTAATAATAAAATTATTTTGCTATAATCCGCGAAGAATTTCTTCGCGGATTTTTATTATTTAATAATTTTATTATTACTTTTGTAGATACTTTTTACTTTAATATTAATTAATTTAAATAATCTTATCAAAATTTTGTGAAAAACGATATTAAACTTTAAAGTTAGTATATCAACTAACCATAACTTTATCAACTATATCAAACATTTCTTAATTTATATTAGTACCTGTAACCATCTTTTAAAATAATCACTTAAATGGCACGATGTATTTATTTTTTTCAATATATTTTCGATAAGAAATCTACTCGTCTGTAATACTTACGTAATACGATATCGAGCAATATAATATATGAAACGTAACAGCTAAGCTTTTAATATATTGCGTATTCCATATCCCACCTATTCACACGATACCATAAGCTAGAACAAGTTTAATCAAAATATAACATTGTACGCGTTTCGTATTTGGTTGGAACTGTATCCGATTACGCATACCAATTATTCAGTATTTCACGCCCATCGACGCCTATAATTACATTTTGATAGAATTGCATTAAATCCGACACATATGTATACTAATTTTCATTCAATTTATCCAATGATTAGCCTTAATTCAGTGCGGTTTTTAATGTGTCTATCAATTACAAGCCGAATAATTTGCGTGAAAGCCGATTCAATTTCGGTGCGTTAATGAAACAATGCGGTATTCACGGTGCAGAGATGAGTTGGGAGCCTTAAATAATTAAAAGAAAAGGCTGTATAAAGTGTTTTCAATTAAAGTTGGAATCCGCTAAGGCAACGTACTGTGCGGGTTTCTAACGTGCCGGATACGTGAGAGAATCTGGGGTATTGCTTTAAACTGCAACGCTTTCGTCCGTGTAGACAGTCATTAAAGTGCAACAATTTGCCCGATCATGTCAAGTTGGTGTTGTTTTATTTGTGTGTTTTTGGTGCTAGTGTGAACATGTTGAATGTTTTGTAATTGATGGGAGTTGTTTTGTTTCAGTCAACTGTAAAAGTTAAGTTTTATAATATTTATTCAATGAGGTTCCCAATATAAGACCTAAATCCTTACTCTTAACTACACGACGCATTAGTTATGATAATATTTAATGAGCATATCTTTTTTTTAGTTAATCTTGTATATACATATATATACATTTCAAAATTTTGGAAGCGCCTTCTACAATTTTCATAAAATTCAGTTTGTAGAGAGAAAATCGATCTAGCTAGGTTTTATTAAAAAAATATTATGTTATCCCTGTTTTCAGGCACTGAAAAAACTGCTATAATTTTATGAGAAAGTAAAATACACTTACGCTATTAACTTACCTTCTCTGTTATTTGAGGGCTAGACGACAATGAATCGTTATTAATTTCAAAGTCATTATAGCTCAATTACTTAGCGGGCGGGCTCGAATATAAAATACTATAATCGATCCCAGACAAACACTTTTTATTAATATTTATTGCATTTTTTTATTAAAAAACATTACCGAGCGGTAATGTGACTCAGGTAGTAAACATTTAATCAAGCTTGATCATTGTGTAAATATACTTTTGTGTTAAGACTCCTTCACGTTACCATCAGCTTCATTAGTTTGCTAAAACTAATGATTGATATTTAACGTTCAAAAGGCTTTCAGTTTTCATTTCAGTGATCTACAAGATGTGCTATAAGACTGCTAATTTTGGCTTTAAGTAATTAGAAATATCCATCAGAATTATGATGAGATGTTTCAAATAGCCACAGAGGGTCTGTCTCTGGTTTAGGTAAGATTAAATACTCAAGTTGCAAGTTATAGTTTTTGAATATTTGAAATTTACATTTTGAATACATCTTTGAGCACCGTATGTTTTATGTTTTACTATGTTAATGTAATCAGACGTAATAAGGCTTGCAATAAGCAGAATAATACTTATTTTTATTTATTAATAATATAAACATATTATTTTTAGTTCTTAATACTAGATGAGGGGGAATACTTCATTTTTGTCTAATCACACATAAAAAAGAGAGACAGATTGATCACACTCATTTGCTTTCTCTTTATTATAATATGGGACGTTTTAGGCACATTCCCTACTTTATCTCTATGTTCGGAATGCCAGAAAAATATTTCAAGTTAAAGGTTTGACGGTCTGTGAACGTTGCAGCGAAAACTAGCTAGCTAGGCCACGCTGTGTGAATGCATGAATTGCAATATCGCGGCCAACAGCTTCCCTTAGCTTCTAATAATATATTTATTTTTGAATATCTTTTCATGGATATTTCTGTTCTCGCTGTCGGTGGCTTTGTGAGTTGTGAAATGTTGAGATTTGTTACGTTAAGAATTCGTATTGCGTTATAAATTTTAAATGTAATAAATTCTAAACATTTCGCGAAATCACGACCTAACACTAACACATCATCATCCTCCAGCCTTTGTCCCACTTTAAGTGGCGTCGGCGCAACATATTGTTACATGTTTTGAACACCTTGGAAAGAAATGAGGGTGGTCTATTCTACTCAACCGGATACCACACGTTGGATCATTATAGTCTTTTTGTCACTGCCTAAAATAATATTAAGAGACTGAAACACTCTTTTAGAAATGTGTATGTAAATCTAAATTTCCAGTCATCTTTTTAAAACTAAATAATACGTCAGTGCCTTGGGTATTACTTGTATACCATCACATAAACAATGTAAACGTGACAATTGTAAAAAACGTAATATACGGATACCACAGGATAATATATGGATTTTAAATTTCTTTAACTACTCGGTACGTATGACGTGAGCTGAGCCGTGTGGTATCCGGTTGAGTAGAATAGTACCACCCTCATTTCTTATCGAGGTGTAGTAAAAGGCGACTAAGGTAAGTCGACCCGTCGTGTGGTATCCGGTTTAGTGGAATAGACACCCTCTTTCTTATCTTACCGAGGTGTCGTAAAATAAGACTAAGGTAAGTTGACGTCAGGCAGGCGGCCGGTCGTTAAAACGCAGCCAAATCATGTGATAGCATGTTTATACCATGTTGTGCCGACCTCACTTTGAGTGGGATAAGGGGAAGGAGGATGACGTATGACGTGAGCTCCTATACATACTGTGAATATTTTACGTTGTAACATCATAAAGTGCATTACAATTACAAGTGAATTATATTATAAATTCAATAAGCCCTCAAAACTCAAACTTAAAGCGACAAAATTTTCCTCTAACTACATTGCACTTACCTGCAACTATAGTAAGAAGTGCAAACGTTGACACCAGCGGTAGTCCCCCTGTTTCCATGGAAACGGCTCTCGTCCTTCTCAGTATTTCCGCAGCCATAATGTCAACAGACATTTGATATTCCAATTCGAACCGAATCTTACATTTCGCTCGTTAAGACCCTCTCTATATTAAAAACTGCAGCGTATCTCAAGCATACTTATGCTAACTTATAGTAAAATACTGAAGACTTTATTATTGTCATATTGTTGTTGCTCTTCTTTGTTTGATCTGAAACAATAAAACGAGGGTTTACTATCAAGCTGTCTTCAGCGTACTCCAACCCATTCCTTCATTTTGCATCTATTGTTTGAATAATGGTTTCATTCATTACGGAGATTTTATTGACCTGGGGATTTATATTTAGGTTACATCTTAATTTCATCGTATTGCGAAACTGTAGTGCATTTCCTTGTAATGAAAATGAACAATTGTTTTCAAAATATAATTGTTAACTACTAAAAAATACTAAAAATGTTAATATCAATATAATCCCTTATTCCAATGAAACACCGTTACTGAAAATGAAAACTTAAGGCAACTCTATTTTGGAATGACACCATGTTACATATATGACGATATCCTTTATGAGATAGCTCCGCCCAGTGACACTTTAAAGTCGTTTGTAAAGCTGTGATAGCCCAGTTGTGAGACCGTACTTATTCGTTCGTACGATTATTTCGTGGGGATCATGAGTTCAAACCCCGGGGTTGAGATTTTCTATTAAAACTTATGTGCCTAATTGATGATCGCAATTTATAATACACTATTCGGTGAAGGAAAACACCGTGAGGAAACCTGTTTATCTTTAAAGAATTCAGGGGCTATGTGTAGCTTACTAGTCCGCTTTTGACCAAAGTGGTAGGTCTTAGTTCCAATCCAAAAACGAGAGGAGGCCTATAGCCACAAGTGGGATAGTAACAGGCAGTTACTTTACACATATCAACAACAGTAAGGAAACACTACTAGAATTTTTCGTATCGATTAATAATCAAACTATATATTTTTATATTTTAAGGATTCGCTGATTACCTTAATAAGATTAGCAATAACTAAGCTGCAGAACATATGGATAAACAATATACAGACTAAAGCTTTGGTCCAGCTAATTAGAATGCCTTTTTTTATCCTTTTTACGCTTTATATGAACCTTACTTGGAATCGAAAAAATTGCGACTACAAGCTTTCGAGATGTGACGAGAATGTGAATTACATTTAATGAAAAACGTGAACCTAAACAATTAGCTATTCCTTTTTTCATTTTATGCGAATGTAAACCTATTATGTGTATTTTGGTTCACTTTAAAAGAAGTTTATAAACATTCTAATAAATTAATTTAGATAAATTTTATCTTACAAATCAGTATTTATAATTACAATAAATAGTATCAAGTCAGTGATGCAAAGAATTCGTGACAAGCGCTCCGAATCCCGGCACATCTTTATTTCCTATAAAAACTTCCTAATTGAAAGGAATTCTCGAAAATCTAATCGTAATTCGATTCTCAAGAATTCCTTAAGTTTATTTATATTTTACTTCGCTCTTAACTTTTAATAAAAAGAAGCCTAGTTATTGTGAAATCGTTGTAATTTTATTTTAAGAGCATTGAAAAAAAGTTAAATAATTAAATAGTTTATTTACAATTTAGAATTTACTATTTAAATTATATTTGGAATCACAAAAACGGCTTCAACGATTTTCCTGCTATTCAGCATGTAGGGGGTTTTGGGGGAAAATAATCGATCTAACTAGGTTTTATTTTACAAAAATCGTTTATCCCTGTTTTTGAGCATTAAAAAAATAATATAACACACTATTTTTGCCGTAAATTGTCAAGCCTGAGTAGCTTATTCAGAAACGAAAATACCTAGGGTCGAGACTTATCTAACCAAATTTTTTTTTTTATGGTTTAAAAAATTACCAAACAAGGCTCAGTCACCCAGGAACTTTAGAATAATGCATTCAATATACAAAAATTACAAGTATTTTATGTTTTCAGAAACATTGTGATTTTAACTGATTGGTAGGATAACATATCTCTAAAATTCTGTAAATATGCATGTTTTCGCACGCTGTTTTTTTTCACCCAAAAACGAGTGATAAATTGCAATTATCAACTACACACATAATTTTTATAGAAAAACATTGGTGATCATCGGTAAAAAGAAAAATTATGGGTAATATGTGTGTAAAGTTTAAATTAAATCTGTCCGTTCGAATTGGTTCAAAATTGAATTCAAAAGAGTACGTTATATGCAAACAAACATATATTCATACCCATAGATAAAACTAATACGAAGCGTGAAAAATAACAATAAAACTAAAAAAATCTACCATTCGAATGACCAATAACCAAACAGCCTACCAATTTTTTTATAAATAAATTGAATTATTATAAAAATTCTCGCATGCAAGTGACAGGGCAGCTCTTTATAAAAGTTCGGCAAAGGGATTCAACAGTTAATTGAATGAGAGTTTAAGGGAATTGTTGGTTAACGAGCGAAGTTTTAGCCGCAATGAATCTAATTAATTTTGAACTTTTTTAACTTTGTCACAGTTTGCGATAGTGGTCGAATTCCCGAAGATTTTCGATTATCTAAAATGCAATTACTTAATAAACATTAGTCTTATATTAAATTTTCTCACGGATTTTTAACGGACTGTAAACTTTCTTAAATCGAATTTAAATAACCTATAAAATTAAATAGTAATAATAAATACTAATGCTCAAAATTGGTGTTAATTTTAACTCCTATTCATGTATAATTAACAGGATTTCTATAGCCTATATGTTATGCCGGTGTATAAGGAATAATCGTGCCAAATTTAATCGTTATTAGTTCAACGTACCAAACACACATCCATACTCACAAACTTTCGCATTTATAATATTAGTAAGATAAGAAATAATTCCTGAATTGAAATTTTTAACATAACAGAAGATATTGTGAGTTAACTATAAGAGATAGAGACATGCGGTTGCGAACTTTTTTGTAGTATTTTGTAAATCTACAATTCTCTAGTACATCACTTTAGTGTATGGTTAACACGGCGCACACGCGAAAATCTCTATTTCTTTTTTACAACCGCGCGATTTCTGCAACACAATTTACATAAAACGGTAATATACTATTAACGTAAACCTTCAGGGAAAATGTTATTAGAGATAAGTCTCGATTTTCTTTATAATGTAAGTAGAGGTATACGCAAAATCCCCACGATATTTTAAATTATGTACTAAGTATCTAATTCCCTAACGAAAAATTAAGAAAAAATATACTATATGTTAATGTAGCATATTCGATTCAATTATACAAAATGTCAATAATAGTGGTCGAGTGGATAAGACGTAAAATCATAATAGACAGACGGATAGGCGGCATTTTATTTTATGAGTACGGTTTTTCAATTATAATTATTTTCAAACGAATTCGTGATAGCAGAAATGTCCTTTGCACTTTAAGGATTTAACATGTATTTCTGAAACCGAGGTGTAGACTGCAAATTCAGCAAGTCCTTTGATCCTAGCTCTCCACTTTATCTATCAAATTAATTCAAGATTAGTTCCGTCTGAAGGAAAGACGATCTTGCCTCTTTTCTGTTTAATCCGCATGACGAGAAAAGATAAACTATTTACTTATCGCGATTAACTAGATTCTTGCTACAAAATGTGATTTTTCGCCAATAAGTACAATAGTAATAATAACATCATTTTTCTATAATCAGCGATATAGTAAAATAGAAAATATATATAATGCTAAATGTAGAGTGGAAAATCCGTTTTCGTACATTTAGCATCATATATATTTAAAATATATATTTAAATATATATTAAAAAAATAATTGATAAAACCATCCATACTAGTTTATCCTTTAAAAAAAAATCAAATATCTAAACGTAGCCTTCGTCGACCAAGTTTACTAGTTTTGCCCAAATTCCATACAAATTATGTCAAAAAAAATATTAATTATGCAGGAGCATAATTCTTTAATAAAATACCTACTAATATTAAACATGTAAGCTCGTTAAACTATTTTAAATCACTTCTCGCAAAATACATATTTGAAAATTACACAGAATAAAAGTTTAAGAAAAACAATGAATAATGAAAAATCTAATATAACTTAAATAATTTATAGTCAAACGAAAATTAAAACCGTTTAACGAGCAGGTCTTTTGGTGACCGCCTAATTTAGTTAAGAGTTTATGTTCTCATGTAAGTGGCCATTGGCTTTTTTGAGAATAAATGATTTAAACCTATATTTACTATTTTACTTTATCGCGGATTATAGAAAAACAATTTTATCATTACTTTTGAATTATGAATCACCGCAAAATAACGCCTAATTCTATAAATTATACAAAAATACTACCAAAAATATATAATAATAGTCACATTAAATTATTTAAGGGGCTATCCACATCAAAACTAATTTATTTGTATTGTCTCTCTGTTTAGCTCCGGAAGTCCCGGGGTCGATTAGTTCAATTTGTTGGTTTGTCGAATCTGGGTGTATATCTGTATTTATCTATTTTATAAATGTACCTATATATAAAATATTTTTTTTAAAAAGTTACTATCAATTTGGGTTACAAATTACTAGTAAACTTGTTAACCTCTCCAGCTAAGTTAAATGCTTGTGTTAGGACTTGGTTCACGTCGGAAGTATAATGGTCGGGATCCGAACCAACGACCTCTGGATCGCAAGTCCGTAACTCTAACCATTCCGCTACCGTTTCTTCAATTTAATATTACTCCAGCAGATTAGCAGTGATATGGTAACAGACATGCAAAAAGAACTTGGCATTTATATAATTAGTATTATAAAAAATGCAGTTAAATTAAATAAAATAAATATAAATGCAGGTAAATATTTAAAGGACATTCGCCAAATAATGCTTAGGCGTCGCCCGCCACAACACAATTGTATTATTAACCGGACAATTTACTTTTTAATTACGAATTAAGATAAAGTGGGCCGAGCAGCGCAAAGGTTGGACATGGCATCGCAATTAATTCTATGAAAAGGTTTTTTATGTTTCATGATAATAACTCGAGGAATTTAGATAAAACGGATTGTTTGTTAAAATATTTTGTTTTCGTTTAATACAAATTCTCATACCGTCGATCAATTTATTATTATCAAAAATTTATTATATTGAAAATATGAAATTGATATATGGATGGTATTGTTGGATTGTACGAAGTATGCATATAATAGAAGTAGCGCTAGAGTTGATCAATAATTAATATAAATAAATAAATATATGGTACACTTACACAAACGGTCGCCTGTCCCCAAAGTAAGTAACTTA
This sequence comes from Morpho achilles, assembly GCA_947086495.1. NCBI lineage: Eukaryota > Metazoa > Arthropoda > Insecta > Lepidoptera > Nymphalidae > Morpho > Morpho achilles. Next base: position 10,080,049 of record CAMTZB010000006.1, on the reverse strand, counting down.
ATACTTGTATTATGGGTGAAAGACGACTGGTGAATATATACTTATATATTTTTTAAATACATACTTAAATACAAATATACACCCAGGCTTAAAGACCAAAAAAATAATTTATAGAAAATGTTGGCCCTCGGCGGGAATCGAACCCGCGACCCGCGGAACCGAAGGCAGGGTCACTACACACTGCGCCAACGAGCCACTCAGTTAATAGGATAAAATGTAAGAGAAAAACACATTGTGTCGACCCCACTTAGAGTGAGATAAGGGCAGGAGGATGATGAAATAGTCGATATTCTACAATTGACTCATCTGCCTATAAAGTATTCTATCCAAGATAATTTGGCGACTGACTAATAGTGCCACAGCTTTTTATAATAACGGAATTAAATAAAACTTCCTAAAAAACGTTTATAATAATAGAAACCTATCTATCTGTAGAATCCCATAGACAGAATCGATTACCACAAAAATTCATAAGAAGTAATATCAATAAAACTTTCAGACAGTAGATATCTCGCTGCAGTCGTTTAATAACATGTCCTTCTACAAGACAAGCATTTAAACGCTGTACAGGCGTCGAGCTATAAGCCTTTATCGCATTTCAAGTTAAAGCATCTAAACTATTACACTTTTTTAACCCAAATCCTTAAAATACCTCTTTTGAATACCAAGTTATTTTGGCCTTCGGCCAGGATAGAATTTATGTCTCAATCTTTAGTCCTTTTACTTTTTTAATTTCTCGGTAGACGCTTAATTCGGCTTACTAATAGGTATGTTCAAATACCTGACTAAACTAAACATTAAGTAATATTAAAACTCTAGATAATATTCCTGGTTTTTTATTTAAGACTTCATATTAACTTTGTATTGAAACCTGTCAATCAAAATTATACTGATAATTTTATTATATTTGTACTAAAAAAGTATTTAGCAACGACAAAAAGTAATAAAGTTATTATTTTTGTATATAAATTTAGATTAATTGTGTGTACTGAAATAAAAGTAAAACATATCTTTACATGCTCCACTCCTCTGTATTTAAAAATAAAGGCTATGCAGCTTTTATCCAATAACCCTCCAGTTCACGCGCTTATTAATCTGACAAAATAATCTAATCTGTCAAATGTAGACGAGGAATCTAGACACAGAAATATCAAGCACTCGCAATTGTAAGTTGTCCAAGAACAAAATAATGTAAAAAAAAATCAAAATAAAGTGATAAATAGTTCATTTTAAAATATATTTGCAGAAACTTACCTACAGAAGGCAATAGGAATATAATAAATATCGCCTTAGAGCGAGCTTTCTTCGGTGTCTTTATTTATTCCGATTTACCTTAACATATTCCTATTTCCTCAATCAAAGTGATCCAAGCGAATAAACATAAGGAAATTCAAACATAAACACAATACGAGTTTGTTTATCCAATATAATAACAGTAATGGAATCAAAATATGAGAATGAGGATATGTAATCCCACAAGGAGTTCTGTTTAATTGCTGTTTTGAATAGTGTTCCAATTACAGCCTAATCTTAATTGTGCTTTGAACACATTCAATCTAAATATGACAATGGAACGAGAAGCTGGGACTGAGTCGTATCGGTGTGTGGCACTCGTGAGATAACTGAACACGGCATCTTTGTATACAAATGTAAAATTATTAAGCGACGAAGTGTCTTAAAGGAGATACCCTCCCTTATATTGTGCGTTAATACCTATTTTATGAATACGTAACCGTTCTTAAGAGTTAAGGTTTCATGGTGGATGATATTATTTTGGTCATATATTGCCTTCAGAATATGATATATTTATATTAAATAAATATATATTTTAAAAAAGCAACCGCCGAGCTTTTAGCTGGCTCTTCTCGTTAGGAACAATTTTTCGGACCAAAGTAGAGTTGACGATTCAAATCACTTGTTTCCAATTTGAGTTTGATGATTTTGAGACCTGGTCAGTATAAATAAAGAGAGGAAGCAAGACTAGGATACGGTTCACAAACACTACAGAGTTCCGGTCAGTACTGAGTAACCAGCGAAAGACGGGAGAATGGGAGGCAGATAGTAACACTTGGTTGGCTATAAAACACATACAGCCGTCATTTGAGAGCGTCTTTAAATTTTATTTGAAAATCAGACATTCTGACAAGACCATAATGTCCCGTATTTATAAATAATCTAAACAACTAATTGGCTGGAAGAGATTCCGATTTCGGAATAAGCCCGCCATTGCACACCATATTGTTGTTTTTTATTACTTTTATATTAATTAATGCAATAAAGAGAATACAAACAAAAATCCGAATGTAATTTCCATACACTCAACGACCGTTAGGTGTAACTTAAATGGTTTGATCAATACAATAATACAATTCTATTTCGTTGTTAATAAACTTACAGATACAATTAAATGTGTTCATTACAGACAATATATATACGCCCACTTTAGCTATACCGAAAATATTTAGAAACATCGTTTCCATTAAATCCCGCAATAAGTTTTCCTCAGTTTTAGCACCAGAAAATTTTTCCCTACACATTTCAAGAGAAATTAAAGCGTTCAAAACTTTATTGGACACTTTTTCGAATGAGTGCAGGATCGGCTGACAATACGATTCCGAATTTATAAAAGTTATAAATTGAATTACTTACGCCGTGTGGTATCCGGTTGAATAGAATAGTACCACCCAGCGAGGTGTCGTAAAAGGCGACTAAGGTAAGTTGACCCACCGTGTGGTATCCGGTTTAGTAGAATAGACCACCCTTTTCTTACCGAGGTGTCGTAAAAGGCGACTAAGGTAAGTTGACCCACCGTGTGGTATCCGGTTTTGTAGAATAGACCACCCTCTTGTTACTGAGGTGTCGTAAAATACGACAGAGGTAAGTTGACGCCAGGCAGGCGACTGGTCGTAAAAACGCAGCCAAATCATGTGACAGCATTTTTATAACATGCTGTGCCGACCCCACTTACAGTGGGATAAGAGCAGGAAGATGATGATAAATTGAATTACTTCTCTGGAAAAGCGAACGGTTAGTATAAAGTAACCGCAAAGTAAACACCATTCGATTTTATTAGGAGGTACGGTGCCCCCTTTGAAAATCCCCGGGAGGCAATCCCGTAAATCTCTATTTGTCGCAACTAAAACAGGTCACGGCGGAAGGCTATTACGCTCCCTAAATGCTGCCGAACTCCCCGTACAGCGCTCTAATCCACTTCGAACGGGCTGGTGTCAAACGCAGGGCCGGGTTGTTTGTATTGTTTATTGTCGCGACGCTGTACGGCAAAGACGTCGTCGACACGAGAGCGTGTACCAATTGATAGGCCCGACCGCCCACTGTAAACTATTATATGCCTCGCCGCAAACGATACTTATCCGCACTTTACGAGTGTGTCAGCGGTTTACGGTTTCATACACGTACAACATATATGCCGATATTATTTCCTACAATCCGTCATAAAAGAAAACATAATACACAAAGAAATAAATATATGAAATACTTACATACACAGTCCCACGTCCCCAAAATAAGTAACTTAATAATTGTGTTATGGGTGACAGACACACTGGTAAATATATAATTTTATATACACACTTAAAATACAAATGTACACCCAATGTGGCTCGACGAATGGTTTATAAAATACTAGTACCCGCGACATAGTTCGCGTGAACTGTTGGCGCGTGATAGGTTGACAATAGATGGCGCTTTTAGTGTCATCCTATTCCTGTAGAAGTAATAGGATTTCCTGTAGAATTAATAGGCTATAGAGCCTATATGTTATTCCGGTGTATAAGGAATAATTGTGCCAAATTTCATCGATATTGGTTCAGCGGACTCGCCGTGAAAGAGTAACAAACAAAGATCCATATTAATAAAACTTTCGCATTTATAATATTAGCAGGATATGATGTTGGTCCTCAGTGGTAATCGGACCCGCGAGCTGAAGCTAGGATCACTATCAACTGCGCCAACGGGCCAGTCAAAAACAAATATATGTAATGCTAAATGTAATAGTACCCGTTTTCATAGCTGATATATAAAAATTCGTAAAAACGCATACACTACAATCTCCACCATCAACAACACACTACACAAGCATTGCACACATTTAATACCACAATCTCAATAATCGTTTCGTCCTGTATACGACGCATCATCAGAAGATCTATTTCGCTATATCGACATAATCGCAAAATCAAATCTTATAAATCTTATTGAGTTTACCTATACCACTTATTTTTCAATACTGGCCATTTTGTTATTAAGTTCTCGAGTGTTTAAAAACTATACTAGATGAAACCGACAGAACAGGTCGGGACATATCTTGGAGCTCTATACGACAGTTTTTGAAGTCACCTGTACATAGTAAGTGATCTTGCAATTACGTTCATGGCTATTTCAACACCTTAGATCTCCAAACGGCATCAGTTATTTGTATAGTTCATGGTTAAATAGAAAATATCGCTTTTGGAATAGGACAATGAAAGCAATAGAACTGTCGAACTCTACCTTGAGCGTTTATCTTCGTAGTACACGGAATCCATTAAACCAATATTAAACACGCTTAGCACATAGGTCGATGATTGGAAAACTAACGTTACTGAATGGATAGCGTCGCTGGCCGTAGTCGGTCAATAGTATTTAGTCCAGATGGTTTAACCAATGGTATATGGCAAACGACATACGGTTATAACGCAATATCCGTTAGCGGTAAACATTAACACCATGTGGTTATAGCGCCATAACTCGGTATGGTTGGTATTTAAAGAAAGAGTTGGATGAACTTTTTCTTACACCTTTACTTATATTCGGTAAAACCTTCAGACACTGCTATTCTTATTTACTACTAGCAATCGCCATTGGCTCCGCCCGCGTGGATAGATTAAAACCGTAAATAGTATTTTCATAACCATAAAAGTGGTTAAAGTGGGTTAACCTGAAAAACTAGACATATGCTGTCGCGGACTTTTATTTAGTGGAATATAGTTCTTTTAGACGAGAACAATTGTGTAATATATGATTTTATTATTTTTAATAACTTTCACTGTTTACTTAGCGGAAGCAAGGAAAGCTTTAAATTTTGCCGTTTTCGTTGTATTTTTTAGTGCTGCTCCCGTATCCTATCTATTTTAGCGTGATGTTTTAGCCTATAGCCTTTCCGGTAAATTGACTATTTTTCACTCAAAGAATGTTTGAAATCGGTAAACTACTTCCTGAGATTAGCGCGTTCAAACAATCAAACAAGCGAACACTTTAGCTTTATATATTAGTATAAATATACAATAGAATAAAATTAAAATCATATTTCAGTGTGTAAATGATAAATATTTTTAATACCCCTACATAAAACGCGAGTCAAAGCTGAATATTAATTAAGAAACGTACTGGGTGTAGCACTCGTTTGTACGAGCTTTCGTTACACAGATCGGCATTTATACGTGAACACATCGGCACAGAAGAGCTGCAATGGAACAAAACACTTAAAACAATATACCGACAGAGCGGCAATCATTTCTGTTTTATCTCAGTTTGCTCACGCTACGCCGCGGAAACCGGTGTAATAAAAAACTACAGAGCGCATATATGTACGCATACATCCTACTGCGTATAAGGGAGGGTAGAATTTTAAATATAATATTACTGTTTGAAATTCCTAAAGCTGCACTAACGGTTACAGCATACCCGGGAGAGTAGATCATCATTCTCCTGTCCTTATCCCACTCTAAGTGGGGTCGGCATAACATGTTGTAAACATGCTGTCTTATGATTTGCCTACGTTTTACGACCAGCCGCCTGCCTGACGTCAACTTACCTTAGTCGTATTTTACGACACCTCGGTAAGAAAGAGGGTGGTCTATTGTACTAAACCGGATACCACACGGCGGTTCGACTTACCTTGGTCGCCTTTTACGACACCTCGGTAAGAAATGAGGTTGGTCTATTCTACTCAGCCGGATACCACACGGCGGGTCGACTTAACTTAGTCGCCTTTTACGACACCTCGGTAAGAAATAGGGGTGGCACTATTCTATTCAGCCGGATACCAAACGGCGCATATTTACAGTTGCAAATTCTAATATTTAATTTACCCGGGAGAGAAGATAAGCGCTGAAATTTAGTCAAGGAATGAAGGAAGAGTTACAGAAGATAAGATGATATTCATCATTAAGATTGCCATAGAGCTTTAGAAACACGGTTAAAAGCAACGTACCGTAAAGCAATAATCTAACTTATGAAAAAGACTTCATCGGCATCTTGGAGTTAGACTTTATCACAGCACGCGGCAAATGTAATGCAAGTGATTTGAAACTTTAATTTAAAGTGAAATATTTGATATACAATAACTTTTTATATATTTTTTAAAAGATTCATGTATAAGTAAAATCTAAAATACCATCGGTTTTATGTACAAAGCCTTTCACTACCTTTGTTTTGTAGCCAGTGTCCATTATCTTTTAACACAAATTTCTTAATTCTTTGGTGCCCCGTTTTTATTCTCAAACTTTATTTTGATAAGGGGTTGCTAGTGGCAGCATCTAGATACACGAGATTACTACACTGTCACCTTCTGCATGAAGGTTATCTTAAGCAGATATCAGCAAGTACTCACAGACTTTTAGGTGGAAAAATGTTAAATTTAAATTAATGACCCCAAGTAAATGTGAGGGATCACAACCGCGACGGCTTGAAGAAAGTGAACAAGTGAATGGAAAAGCATGATCAGAGGTAGCATCAACCTAACATACTCTTCATGCCTGTAGTCTATGCGGCTTCAGACGTGTGTAACGTACTTTGTTCATTTATATACAAGACACATATACCTAATACCTTTCTTTGTCATGTGAAATTTAGAATAAGCTTTATTTAGTCTTCGTTTCACATGGGGAAGAAATAAATAATTTTCAATTTTCATTTCATTATTTCATTTCATTTCATTTCGTTTCGTTTCGTTTCGTTTCGTTTCGTTTCGTTTCGTTTCGTTTCGTTTCGTTTCGTTTCGTTTCGTTTCGTTTCGTTTCGTTTCGTTTCGTTTCGTTTCGTTTCGTTTCGTTTCGTTTCGTTTCGTTTCGTTTCGTTTCGTTTCGTTTCGTTTCGTTTCGTTTCGTTTCGTTTCGTTTCGTTTCGTTTCGTTTCGTTTCGTTTCGTTTCGTTTCGTTTCGTTTCGTTTCGTTTCGTTTCGTTTCGTTTCGTTTCGTTTCGTTTCGTTTCGTTTCGTTTCGTTTCGTTTCATTTCATTTCATTTCATTTCAAATAAATGCACCACGACAGTAACACGAGAGTAACTTGTTAGTGCGTGTTTGAGCCTGTGCTATATTCATACGACATTAGTTTGTAAACACTACAATGCCCTTATCCAATTCTAAATGGGGTCGGCGCAACATGTTATAAACGTGACATGATTTGACTACTTATTTTAAGACCGGCCGCCTGCCTGACATCAACTATGTGACACCTCGGTTATAAAGAGGGTGGTCTATTCTACTCAGTCAGACACCGCACGGTAGGTCAACTTACCTTACTCGCCTTTTACGACACCTTGGTAAGAAATGAGGGTGGTATATTCTACTTAGCCTGATAAAAAAAATTGCAATCTTTTTATAAGCCTATTAAATTTATATTCATCGCAAATGCACAAAATTACCAAAATTATGATTTAAAATATAACAAACGCAATGAAAGGGATAATTTCACCTCAAAAATATAATACTTTAGTATGGAATACATTTGTATAAGGATTCGTCTAGACGGCCACAATAGCTCTTTTAAAGCCTAAACAAAGGGCACAATGCCAATCGTAAAGTCTATTATGTGGAGCAATACACAATGAGGCGGTTTTAATCATACGGAATAATGAATTTTAATCAAGGTAAAAGTTGACAATGGCAACATGATATCGGTAACAATACGCCACTTTACAATACATTCACAGTAGTAACATTAAGAATTGTCTTTAGAATTCCAAAAAAAAATATGGCTTACAATCATCCTCTTGCACTTATCCCACTCTAAGTGGGATCGGCACAACATGTTATAAATATTGCAGTATTTGTGTATTTATTGTATTCCTTATCTATGATATATGCATTGGTATTGTATCTATGGTATAACTTGTCGATGGTATAACATAAAGAATGTTGTCTCTGTGACACACGGAGAGTGGGAAGGAAAGGCTCGTAATAGCTACAGGCAAAAACACTTGGTCATTGAACGTGGAAGTGAACACATTACTATAAGTGAATAGTGCGTACAGAGATGTGCTATAAACATGCTGTCACATGATTTGGCTCCATTTTACGACCGGCCTCCTGCCTGACGTCAACTTACCTTAGTCGTATTTTACGACACCTCGGTAATAAAGAGAGTGGCGTATTCTACTCAACCATATACCACACCGTGGGACAACTTACTTTACTCGGCGTCTATAGATTACAATATCAAATACATATATTTTTTATTAATTTACAATATGTCACAAGATAATCACGTGAAGTAATCCATAGAATGCTGGCTATGTTTCCGCGTTAAATCGCTTAATTGCTTCTGTGTGAGAAAACAGAGATTAAATTAGCCCATCTTAACTAATATGGCTTAGATACCTAAATATGGCAACATGATATCGGTAACAATACGCCACTTTACAATACATTCACAGCCATTGGTCACATTTATTAAGAATTGTCTTAAGTATTTCAAAAACATTTATAGCTTACAATCATCCTCGTGTCCTTGAGGGATAAGCGAAGGAGAATGATCATTTTACCTAAAGACATGTCAAGGTGAAAAAGATAAAGTGTATTTTAGGTTTTGTTTACATTAAAAAATAGTATTCAATATCTCACCCAAAAATGTCCGCCGAGGTTTTATAAGGCCGTGTAACGGACCTCTCGCATATCATATTATATCCGTTTATACATAAAATTTGGTTTACAGACGGAAATTGATGACCCGAAAATAAATTGAACAGCCTTTTGTATAAAATATACACAGCGAAAAGTTAATAGAAAATATACACTTCCATCATCGAATGTCATGAGATATATCTAAAAGTACATTTAATGACATTATAGAACCCAAATATAAAAATATTTTTATGATTTACTAGTACTAAAACGAGTGTAATGAAATACTTGAAAATGTTATTTTACTTCTCTGTGGCATAGTAGTACAATCACTTGATTTACAATTCCAAGTTCACGGATCTATTCCCAGATGTGTGAAATGTCATTAATAATTCTCCTGCCCTTATGCACTCTAGGTGGGGTCGGCACAACATGTTTTAAACATTTTGTTACATGTTTTGACTAGTTATTTTACTACCAGCTAACTGCCTGACAGGCAGCTTCGTCGCCTTTTACGACATCTCGGTAAGAAATCAGGTTGGTTTATCCGGATACCACACGGCGTGTCATCTTACCTTCGTCGCCTTCTACGACACCTAAGTAAATCGAGGTGGTCTATTCTACTGAGCCGGATACCACACGGCGAATGAAATGTAATAATTTATGTTAATGGCTGTAAATATTTTCCAAAATAAAGTATACAAATAAACATTCAAAAATCAAAAATCAAGCAAATAAAAATCCATCCATCTATATCCTAAAAAATTAAATGCTAAAGTCTGTCTGTCTTTCTCCATCTTTGCTTTCATGGCTTATCCCCTACACAGTACTGAAGTAATCTATTACTTATAATTTATGTTATTTTTTATTGGTTTTCCTTTGGGAACAGAAAAAGAAATGAGTAAATAATAACGTTAAAATAAGTTTAAAACTAAAGTCAACTGGAACGAGATCGCGGGTAAAAATAGTAGGTTTATAAATTTATTGCTTCCGTCAAACCGACATTTGATTATTTTACGCAATTTTCCCATCGACAATTTCAGAAAACACATTCTAACCAGTCCCCTGTGAAGCAATATTCTTCAGGGCCACATTCTTTTATGTGAATGGGTCGAGCTATAAAAAAAACATGTAAAATAGGGAAATATCTCGACTTTATGTACAATCTTATTTGAAATTTTATTTAAATCAATATTGTAACCTGTAAATTCACCAGTTGTTATCATTCAGTGTCCCATATATTTATTTATTTATCCATTCGACGGGCTTTCTTAAAAACCTTCTCTCTCTCTCTCTCCTTCAACTGATGAACATTCGTCCACTGGACATAGATCTCGTCACGGGATCTCTACACCACAAAATTATGTGCTGGTTGGATCGAATGGCCTTCATGACTTTTTGAGGACATCAGGCCACCTCGCAGTGGGTCTACACTGCATTTTCCAGTGCGCAGTCACCATTCTAACACTTTAAGACCCCAACTCCCATCGGTTCCCCGGACTATATGCCTCGCCCATCGCCACATCAGTTAAAATAAAGACAGTCAGTGTAGATAAAGTTTTAAGAAGATATAATAAATAAAAATGTCGCTCTCTTCACGTCGCTATAGAAATGAGATGCGGAAGCAATGAAAACACACTGAAAATTTGCATAGCATTGCATAATATTTAACGATATATACCAAAGATTGTTCCGTTAGCGAGTTACTTTAATCGTGTAATCTTCAGATTTTGCAATATTTATCGTCTTTACTACATACCAGATTTGCGTCACGTTTAATACTCTATTAAAACAAAATTTCACGATATAATTATTTTGTTATATTCCGCATTTTTAAGAAAATCAATCTCATGCTAAGTGCAGGGAAGCATCCATTCTCATACCTCACACATACAGCATTAATTAACCGTGTGTAATAAAGAGCTTAAATATGCGGATAATAACACAATAGTTCTATAATTACTATAGTACTATAGAATTCCGCAAGGTAAATCCTATTTCTGTACATAATTCTCTATTAGGAGGTTGACATCAGAGAATGGACCGTCATACATCAGTGATGATGATTATCTAATATTAGCTGAATACTTAATTGATGACCAAGTATTGGTTATGAAACTAATAAATATCTATCTGTGTTCCGAAATTTCTTAGCAGATAGATAAAAAGCTTCTCTGTGATATTTGTAGTTGTAGGTAGTCGTATATTTAAGGGGTTTAATATTAGGTCCGCGGTGAAGCCAAACTCGTCCTTTATTTTCTGTTGACACTGTTTGTTCCGAATACAATGGACCTAATCATTGTTCTTACATTTGGAGAAATCCCGTATCGCGTTTTCGTAACCCTTATAACATTTTCATTTCAGAGTTTTCTTTATACTTACTAAGAATATATGTTTAAGAACACTCATAGCTTTAGTTTAATAATCATGAAAAATAATAACCTATTTATTATTTTACTTTTAATTCGTTTTAATAATAAATATTCAATTAGTAAAATGTATTTTTACATGGCACATGATGGTAAAATTCATTTTGATAGGGTGTTCTGTGGAGGTCTGCCAATTTTAAAAAAAAACCACACTTTCAGATTTATGATTAATTTTATCAGGATACTTTGTTTTATAAAAACAGGTAAAATCCATAATCCCAGAAGACCAAAGTCTCAAAAATACGTATTTTTTAACCAGTTTTAACATATTTAATAGTTATTAAACGAGAATACAGCGGTGGTAAACTTTATGCCTACATATAATTAATAGAAACGCATATAATGAATGTCGTCAACTATACAATAAGGAAATGATATTTCGAAAATATTCCAAAATAGGAACTCTAACATAAATAAACAAATTCCGTACAGAGAACCAAATATCAACAATACAACCAAATTTTAACATAAGGTCCTAATCCTTTATTTCCTGTTTTTTGACTTCATATAACAAACATCTCTAAATATATCACTTATCCAAATGATTGTGCCAGAATATCGTTGCAATGTAAGCCACATCTAACACGATTAAAAGCTCACTCAATGAACTGAGATTAAGGTCCTAAATATACTATATCCTAAATCTATACCACAAAATTATTAGTTAAAAATGTTAATTTCTAAGTTCTTAGAGCAACGTGAGATTTTTTTTTAAGGCTTTTATTCACCTTGCAATGTATGTAAACTTGTAAAATCTATCAAGTTAAATTTCACCCACTTCCCGCTTAAATTTTACATACTGGTTCAGTCCCAATAACAATGTATGTTTATAATAAGCTGAAGCTACTGCCAGAATTGGCGCCAGACGAAGGAACTCCTCAACAACTCCTTTTTTAAAAGCCCTGATAACTTGACTTATTTAAACTTAATTTATTTTAACTACATTCGATGTAAGGTAGATAAGAATGATTCTTGAAAATCAAATGGTTACATATTATTTGTCCTATTTCTCATTATTTGAAATTTTATATTCACATATAAATTAACGATGCTTATACGATACTATAATTGAACTCTTGAACAGAATAACCCCTCATAGGGGGAGCGCTACTCTGGAAGGGGCTCTTTGGAAAACATGTATTGGAAAATGTCTATGTTATTATTAAGTCGAGAAGGAAAATCCACGGCGCTAATACCCCTCGCTTGTACACTTATTGAAGTTTTAAAAGTAAATACCATCTTCACTTGAACTTGAAAGGAATTTTTATTTTATTAAAGCTGTAATTCGAAACGCATATTTCATTCAGGAAAATTTTTATACTAAACAAGACATTTGAAAGAACTGAAAAGAAGAGTGGAATTTACTTATGAAGATACTAATTTTGCCTTTGCGTTTTTGTTTTCAATATATTTTCACACTACTTTTAGATCTAATTCTAAGTTTTTTAAACCTTAATTCAATACGAATTTTGGTTATTTGTCTAGTTTACTCCTAGTGACAATAGCTTCAGAAACGTCTTCATAACGTTGATCTTGTAAAAGTCACCGTTAGTTAGTCGATACCCTTTACTTCTCTACCAGATTATCGACCAACTGGTCCAAATACAGTTATAAGTATCCAACAACCGCAAAAGCCTCGCAACCTCCCGAATAGCTATTGTTCCAATAGTTTATTAAGCAACTTAGGAAAGATACCGGGAAATAATTCTCGCCCAATTAGAGTCCATAGTTGAAAGCCAAAACCGCCTTCCGAACGCAGTTTTGTTTCCGCTCTTAATTGAAAATCTAAAATTCATATGAAATCCATAAAGACCATAAATCTTTAATATTTAAATAAGTTAATCTTGTATATATATATATATATATATATATATATATATATATATATATATATATATATATATATATATATATATATATATATATATATATATATATATATATATATATATATATACATATTTATATACATACATCATTTTAAAAATTACCGAGCAAGGCTTGGTTACCTAGGTACTAAGTATTTAATCATTTATCGGAATTCAAACTAAGGGATTGCATAATACATAGTTACTCAAGCTTGTTGTTTTGTTTAGTTGTTCCAAATCCACAAGAGCGCTTTAGATTTGCCTCTATAGGATGCACTAGCCCACAAGTAACATAGATTGTAACATTGTACATAGGCCGACTAAGTTCCAAAACATTCCGGGCAAATTCTATAGTCCTTTTAGAAGGGATTTCAAGAGTAAATCGTATTGTTTCCACAATGTATATGTTCGGTAGTGCTATTTCATGTTTGCGGGGTTTTTTGGCGTAGTACTCTTGTTTATAGCCCAGGCAAGCGTACACCTAAATATTTCTGTTCAAGAAGGCTTTAAAGGCTAAGCTTGCCTGTAAGAGATCACTATTAGTGATAAGGCCGCATTTGTACTACTCTTAAGTTTAAGATTACTTATATTTGTATGTTTTTTTTTCTAGTTGCGCAATAAAGTATTTTTATTATTATTATTGAATATCTTTTTTTTATTAATGTGAAAAATACGGGAGCTGATAATGGTTTAGGTACAACACGCACTGTTTGTAATTTAACTAACTTTTAATATATTGTGAATCTCTGATAAAGTCGTATCACTAACTTACCTATATATTATGAAAGTTTCTTGGAAAGCTTACATCATCGTTCTCCTCTTATCAAAGTCTAAGTGGGGTCGGCAAAACATTTTATAAACATGTTGTTACATGATTTGGCTAGACATTTTGCGTCCGGCCGCCTGCCTGACATCCACTTACCTTAGTCACCTTGTACGACACCTCTGTAAGAAATAAGGGTGATCTATTCTACTTAACCGGTTACCACACGTTGGGTCAACTTACCTTAGTCGCCTTTTACGACACCTTGATAAGAAATGAGGGTGGTCTATTCTACTCAGCCGGATACCACACGGCGTAATACCATATTTCTTACTTTCAAATATTATGAAAATTTCTTTGTAGACTTATATAAGATATACAAACATCTATTTATGTAAGGTTAAATTTTTAATAGTCAAAATAATCTAATAATCCGATATTCATTTTAATATTAGAAATAACGTTTTACTAGACCATCTGTTTCAAGTCAGTTTTTGATGAATGAGTGACTGTTGTCTAATAAATGGCTAACAGAGATTTAAATCCATTCAATTTATTTGTTTCTGTAATCTTCAATTGTAAAATATGAGTTTTCTATAACCACTATTAAAAGTTGCTTTAAACTTGTGCCATTAAAAAAAATAAGACAAGAAATATTACAACTGGAGCGATAGTTTAATATAATCTCAGAAATATAAATGTAAATCTTAGTACAAAAATTTTGAACCGCGATATCTTTTTAGATGGTACGTAGCGAGCGGGACGGTGGTCATCTTGCAACGAAACATAAAAACGAGAACAATAAAATCTTTAAAACTCTCCATAATTAAAATGCTTACTCTGGTAGACAAAGAGACGTTACTGGAGCTTAAAAGCGGCTGCAGTCCAAACAAATTACTTACTGCAACTTTGAACTTGTACAAACTGTGATGAGCTAGTTTTCTGGGATGTGGCCTATATAACACAAATAAGTTACCAAAGTTTGGCGAATGTATCAGATATGTAGTCTATCGGTTTTGTTTAAGATATAATGCGGAAAAACTGAGCTTTAAATTCCTTAATTTATATATATGTAAAGCCTTCAAATCGTCTGAACAGGGTTCGTGTAGATATACATTTACAGAGAGAAAAAGAGTTCTTTGTATAGTACAATACATAAATTATTTGTGTTACGGGTGGGTGAGTAAATTAAAAAAAATTTAAATACATACTTAAATACAAATATACACCCAGACTCGAAGAGCCAACAAATTGTTTTTAGAAAATGTTGGCCCTCGGCGGAAATTGAGCCCGCGACCCGCGGAGCTGAAGGAAGGCTCACTACAAGCTGATCAGTCAATTATATCGAAATGAAGAATCATTTGAATCATAGAATCATCGAATCAATGGGAAAATAAAATTTCAAAATAAATTTAGTCCATCTATACTCATTATAAAGGCAAAAGTCTTTCTGTGAGTCTGATGCGCTTTCGGTGCTAATCACTTTGACAAATGTTGATGAAGTTTGGTACAATCCAAAATTATATACCGGCTAGCATATATAAAAAATCGAATTTTCTTTCGTTATGATATTAATACTCTTAGAGAAACTTCTTCATAAATTGACCTGTTGGCGCAGTTGGCAGGGACCCTGCTCCGCGTGGCAGGGGCTCCGCTGGTCGCGGATTCGATACCCGCCGTTGGCTTACGGTTTGGTAATTCTTTGAGCTGCGGTCTATACTTGTATTTAAGTATGTATTACGGGGACGGACTGCCATGTGTGTGTCCCTTTATATATTTATTGGTTTTACATTTACTTGATAATTTTTTGAATTATTTTTACAAAAAAATATATTTTTCATTAAAGATATAGCTTTGGATGTCGCTATCTCTCTTAATTAGTCTAACGGCAGATAGTATTGTTGACTTTGAAATATAAAGCGGTGATGGGATGCCGTCTAAGGTAAGCCCCGTTTTCACAATTTCCTTCACAAAAGGGGGTTTCTTTTGTCGTACAATCTGTCTAATAATGCCAAGTTGAAAAGGCAACGACAATAACAGTGACATCCAATGGCTCGTCTTATTAAGTTTGCATAATAGAATACATTTTTAAATATTACTTGCCTAAATTTAAACATTTTTTGTACTTAAAATAACTGCCTGTTACTACCCCTCAAGTGAAAATAGACCTCCTCTCTCTGTTTTTGGAGAGAAGTTTTGATGCTAAAACCCACGACGCTGTTTCAATGCGGATTGATAGGTTACAGTTATCTCAAGAATTTTCTAGAGCTACAGGTTTCCTTACGATGTTGTCCTTTATAATTTAGACACATAAGTTTAAACAGAAAAATCATAGGTGCCGGCCCGAGTAGTGAACCTGTGAACCTACCTAACTACCTGTCTAAAAAGTCGCGCGGTATCACTGCTGGGCTATCACAGCTTTTTCCAATAGGGTGTCTTTTTTGTACCTAGTACTTATGTATGATGCAATTTATTCTTCTTTACACGTCACAAAAAAAATCTCTCGTTCTATCACGAATGTTTTAAGAAAAACTAATTTCTATAAATACGAATACATATGCTTGTTACGCTTTTACGGCTAATCCGTCAAAACAAAAATAAAGTTTGGTCAATTAAAGCAATTGGGCCCAAATTGAATTGAATTGATTTGATTTGATATGAATAAGTCTTAGATACAGCTAGAATAAAGTATCATAATAATTAAAATTTATAGCAAGAAAATTTGGCAACATTTACTAGCCAACTTCGTGGTATTTATTTGTACGCTTGACACATGGTGCTCTCCATCAAAATTACTTAAGGAAATATAACATGAATAATCAAAATATTTTTCTTTTATTTAACATTTGAGAATCGAGTAGATAATTTGCCTGATAGTGGCCGTTACAGCAAATAAACGTCTTAATAATTTAAAAAAACCAATAAAAACAACCATTAAGTTTTTTAAGATGACAGCATTCCGGACAAGAATCTTTATAAATGATGTCGCAATTAAAATTGTATTTTACGTGAGTCCATTTATTTCCAAAGGAGTATTCAAAAAAACTTAATTATAGATTTCTAAAAAAATACTAAAAAATCTATCTCCTTAGTGAAGTTCAAAATGACCGACTATCTGCCACTCAGGCTGGAGGACGAAGCTTAAGTTGCTTCAGACATCGGATTGCTCTTACGGTATTTTAAAAAGCGCATAATCCTGCACTGAATGAGGAACTTTGCAATATTAGTCACAAAGAATGTGACACCGAATTCAAATAATTCTATATTCAAATTGGCTTTTACAAGCACTTTCGTTTCGTCAAATTACGAAGCTACGACTGGTCCGGAAAGGTGCTCTTACCGAGAAGAACCAGCAAGAAACGCAAGAAAATAGATGGTGGAATTTTATAATAAAAATGTATACCGAAGCCCACAAACGATCTACGAACTTTCTGAAGCCGTATCCTGGGTATTATTAATTTATTTCGGCTGCAATAGCAACTCTAAACGGTATTGGACTAGGAATAGATGTAAATGTTTAAATTTAAATACACATTATTTTCAGCCGTAATTCCAGCACAAATAAGAATTCAATATTGGACCGTTCATATAAACAAACTCAAGTATTTTTTATGCATTTTTCTGAGTAATTAAAACTTTAAACTTATTTATCTCAATACATGATTTTTTAAGTTATACAACTATTGCAGCTCGTTATCGA
This sequence comes from Morpho achilles, assembly GCA_947086495.1. Lineage (NCBI taxonomy): Eukaryota > Metazoa > Arthropoda > Insecta > Lepidoptera > Nymphalidae > Morpho > Morpho achilles. Next base: position 10,062,449 of record CAMTZB010000006.1, on the reverse strand, counting down.
TATATTATAGTTGTCTGGAAGAGATTCCGATTCCGGAATAACCCAGTTGTTGCGGACTTTTTTTATTATTTTTGTATTAGTTGAAGTATCGCGTATGTGCAATAAAGAGATTACAAAAAAAGTATAATCCATGGTGTATTATATTTAATAGATGAATACATCTTGATATATTTTTTCTCAATATATATTTGTTATAAGCTGTGGTAGCCCAGCGGTAACACCGTGCGACTCTTTCGATGAGGTCACGGGTTCAAACCCGGGCAGACACCAATGAGTGTTTCTGTTAAAACTTGTGTCTAATTGATAATTGCAATTTATGACACGCTTTTCGGTGAAGGAAAACATTGTGAGGAAACCTGCATATCTCTAGAAAATTCTGGATATATGTGTAACCTATCAATCAGCTTTGGAGCAGCGTGGTAGGTCTTAGCTAAAATCCTTCTCTCCAAAAACGGAGAGCAGAGGCCTATTCTCAGCAGTGGGATAGTAACAGGCCGCTACTTAATTATATACTTGTAACAAATGCTACTAATATTATATTAGATGTATTTTTATTACTCTTTCACGGCGAACCCACCGAACCTATATCGATGAAATTTAGCACAATTATTCCTTATACACCGGGGTAACATATAGAATATATAAATCCTGTTAGTTCTACATTGAAAAACGCCATCTGTTATTAACCTATCACGTAACAACAGTCGAGTAATATTAAAGAAAGACAATGCTATTTTGCTGTTATTTGCAGTAAACAGAAAACTGTTTGTAATCCTATCTTACTTTTATACTTTCTAGTAGTTTTTTCTGCTGCTTTGCGAAAAGTTTGTTGTTTTTTGGTAAAATTTCTATTAGAGTGTCTAATACATTCGAGTGAAGTGTACTTCAATATATAAAATGAATAACAAATTTCACAAAAAAATTAGTTCTACAGGTGAAAATTAAACTTGAAAATATTGTCGAAGCAAAAATCAGACCCACATCAAAAACTTAGCGAAACTCGCTCACTTGCCGCCTATTTTTATACAAAACTGTCGCACGGCCCAGTGACGGTTTTTGTTGCTCATCGACACTTCATTCATCTCAACTGAAGCATTGACAGATCCATTGTGATCACGAACAATAACCACCACACGAATTTGTTACATTAATTCTGTCAGACCGTTGAAAAGGGCCGCGTAACTACCTAGTAACGTAATAAGGTGTACAAGTTTGTAAAACTTTATATTGTACTGTTAATATTTGTACTGTTTTTTTAATGTGAAGTTATTATTAATTGCTTAAACGAAATTAAACGTGAAAAATCTAATTATACACGCAGAGAAATTTATCACTCATCATCTTCCTGCCCTTGTCCCACTCTAAGTGGGGTCGGCATAACATGTTATAAACATGCTGTCACATGATTTGGCTGCGTTTTTACGATCGGCCGCCTGCCTGACGTCAACTTACCTTAGTCGTATTTTACGACACCTCGGTAAGAAAGAGGGTGGTCTATTCTACTAAACCGGATACCACAAGGTGGGTCAACTTACCTTAGTCGCCTTTTATGAAACCTCAGTAAGAAATGAGGTTGGTCTATTCTACTCAGCTGGATACCACTCGGCGGGATGACTTACCTTAGTCGCCTTTTACGACACCTCGGTAAGAAATGAGGGTGGTACTATTTTATTCAGCCGTATACCACACGGCGTAGAGAAATTTATCACTCGCGATAAATAATCACATTTTTTGGAATCTTCTAATTAATTAAAGTTAACGATTTACGATGTACGGTATTAGAAAAATATGATACGAACGAAACAAAAAAAAATTAATGTTTACAAACAAAGCAACTTTGACATATCTTTGTGAAGAAAACAAGGAAAATAACGGTTCTGACTGCATTTCTTACCTATTAAAGTGACGTCGCCTGCAACACCCGCGGTCGTGGGATGGCGCGATAGAGACAGCGGTTCTCAACTTTTTCGCCAGCGCTAAGGGAACACAGCGCGACCCGCGGGTACCGGCGATTCATTACCAACGAGCGTGGAGGCTGCACGCCGCCCGCGCCCCTCACCCCTCGCCGCCCGCATGCGCCGCGAACCCAATCCGCGCTCCTGTTGCATCTGACGTTGCCGTCAAAACGTAAACGCCATGAATACGGCTAATCGGCGGAATCTGGCGACAATGGGGCATCGCGAGATTCGTAGCCTTGAATATTATCAAACACGCTTGATTTTAAATTTAGAATATCTTTAATCTTTAAGTTAATCTTGTGTATAATATATATTTTTCTGGACGCCGTGTGGTATCCCACTAATAAACATCAACACAATAGAATAATACCATCCCCATTTAAAAAAAAACCGTCGTAAAATACGACGAAGGTAAGTTGACGTCAGGCAGGCGGCCGGTCATAAAATACGTAGCCAAATCATAAGACAACATATTTGTAACAACACCGACCCCGCATAAGGTGGGATAAGGGCAGGGGGTTGACATATTTTTCTGAATTTTGAAAACCGCTCCAACGATTTTCATGAAATTCAGCATATAGGGGGAGGAGCAATCGATCTAGGTATGTTTTATTTTTAAAAATGTTGTCCCTGTTTTCGGGCACTGAAAAAACTGCTACAATTTTATGAGAAAGCAAAGGATAATTACACTGTCAATTTTAAAGTGATGATAGCTTATTTAGGTAAACGGCGGTCTCAAATTTAGAATACCAGAATCAATTCCACATTACCAAGCAAGTCTCAGTCACCCAGGTATTATAAGTTAACTGCTATTAAAGGACTTATAAGGACCAATGTTAGCTTTACTTTGATATTTGTCGTTTATCACACATTTTTTTGATGACGGAAAGCATCGTGAGGAAACCTGTATATCTATGGAGAATTGATTCGATATGGAAAAGTTTACTAAGAAAGCAAAGATTTACGGGTTCAAAACACGGGCTGACATTTATATTTTTTGTAAAACTTATATTTTTTAATGAATGTTCACTATTTTTCATATTTCTTATTCTTCTGTACAAGTGATAGACGTACTGTTAATCATAGCTCTTCCAGATATCTCTAAGTGAAACGATCCTGTTTTGTATATTCAGAGGCTCCCTTTGGGTCCCTGATTCGTCCTTAAAAGGAATATCCCCTAATACCCAAAGCATTGCCATTCTAACACCTTGAAAATCCAACATCCACTATTTCTTAGTACAACCTCATGCTTCTTTTGCTTTTTCATTATACAGTTGTCAGTTAAGGCGTAGATACATATGGCATACATAGTGGCAAATCTGGGAAATGTGTAACCTGCCAATACTAATCACAAACACTACTGTCTAAAAAAAGGTTTCTCTTGGATAGGCCAGTCTAGAGATATATGGTTTTCAAGTCGATAAAATGTATATTTTAATAAATAAATTCTTCATCTTCCTGCCCTTATCCCACTCTAAGTGGGGTCGGTATAACATGTTATAAACATGCTGTCACATGATTTGGCTGCATTTTTACGACACCTCGGTAAGAAATGAGGGTGGTACTATTTATTCTATTCAGCCGGATACCACACGGCATATTTGAATAAATAAAAATTTAATTCAAAAATAATAAACGGGGTAGAATATTTAACATAAGTGTTCTTTCATAAATAACTCCCATAAAGACTATTAAAATATCCAACTAAAGACTTTAATGTCAAATAAAAGCTACGCTTAATCGCCATGAACCTTCATCAGAGGAGTACAAGCTAATACATAATCCTCTAAAACATGTTAGACCTTATTTATAGCTGGGCTAATTGCATCTAACAAAAGACCAAGCTTTACATAAAAATAAAATGAAAACCATATATCCGAAATATGATATTGTTAAAATTAATTTTGGTACGATGATTCTACATTTTATGTTTACACTAATACGTTTAAAGTAAAGATATCACAACCTTTTAAAATCTTTTTCTTTCGGTTAGTATTAAGTTATAAGTTTATTTAAGTTAAAATACTAGACGAAATTTAGGCACTTGCTTTATACAATTTTATAATAATTTTTACTTAAGAAGAATTCGTAAAAATAAATGCCCTTGAGCATATCAGACCCTTTGAGAAAAGATTTTGAAGATAAGAAAAATGTGGACAAAAGTATGTATTGAACGCAAAATCTGTAAAAATAATATTTTTGTAATGTTTTAAAATATAACAAACGTTATAAGAAAACCCTTTGAAAAGATCTTGAAAAGATCAAACGAAATAATTGTATAAATTAAAAGAAATATTTTCAATCTATAATACCGTAATACAGTATTTTAATAACCATAGAAATGGTTAAAGTGAGTTAACCTTATAAGCTAGACATAAGCTGTCGCGGACTTTTATTTAAACCTTTTAGAGAGGAACAATTTTATTATACATGATTTTTCAATAACTTTCACTGTTTAAAGCTTTAAGTTTGCCGTTTTCGTAATATTTTCTTTTAGTCTGTTTTCTTTCTGTCTGTATGTCTGTCTCTTGCGCTTTCATGGCTAATCCGCTGAAACAATATAAATCAAATTTGGTATATTTGAAGCTTCATACCAGGATGACATTAAGATGAAATCATGTATTGTTGCGAAACATGGCCCGTAACTCAGAAAAATGTACATACCATTCAAGTTGCCGAAATGAAAATGCTGAGGTGGATGTGCGGCGTAACGAGGCTCGATAAAATCCGCTGCGATGGTATGGACACGTCAGAGAAAACCACCAAGTTCGTCGGAAATTTGGCACTACAGCTTTCCATCCAGGGTCCAAGGCCAGTTGGAAGACCCAAGACAAGGTGGAAAGAAGTAGTGCTAAAAGATAAGAGTGTATGCAAAGTTACCGACGACGATGTCCATGACCGAGCGAAGTGGAAGAGATTAATAAGGAAGGCTGACCCCACCACCATGTGGGATGCATAGCCGGAGAGAGAGATTATTTTGTTTATATTTGCATCAAAGAGGTTATTTGGTTTAATCTACGATGTACCATTCAAAGCAAATTACGTTTGCTCAAAAATTTATGGGAATCCAGAATTTAATATCCCCTCTTATACATCCACAATCTCCCGAAACTAAAGCTTCCTAGTACCAAAATATATTAAATAAATAGCCATCTAAATCTTCACAAAAATTCACTATATTCAGACTGTGTTACCAAGTTTTTTGCCCACAGAATACAATCTGTTGAAATGAGAATAATACCTATAAACTGCGTCACATTATTCATTAGCTGAATTTCATTGTTCCATTTATTTTCATTTTGGATCACAAATTAGATTAACGTTAAAGCGACAAGTTAGTCCGGCGATTAAACAGGTAACCCTTCAACCAAATTAGGTCGGCTCAGGACCTTCGTCAAAGTCAAGTTAAAAGTCAATCGAATTTCGAAATCCTTAGTTTAAAATATTTTTGAAATAGATTTACTATCAGCTCTTTGTTATCTCGTTTAAAATAAGAACCATATGTATGTACGTAGCAATACGTAGCTTGCAGTTCCAGTTGATATTTCATGATTTTTTATAAAAAGGTTACTAGCAATTTGGGTTAAAAATTACTAGTAAACTTGTTAACCCCTCCAGTTAAGCCAATTGCTTGTGTTAGGAGTGGATTCACGTCGGGCATACAGAATTTCGTAGTATCGTAGTTTTACTCATATTTATAGCTAATATATTTGCACCATATTTCGTCTCCTTTCCATAACTCGCGGTTGACTGTAATGAAATGGCTTCTACAATAAAATCACCTTCTATGGCATCTCTTTTAAAATTAAACTCAATATAGATAATCTACGGATATTTTTATCGAAAGGAAATTAAATAAAGATTTATTTGAAATTTTAGCCCTAAGAAAAATTCCTTTAGAAAAAATGAGCGGCCTGTTACTGTAATTTCATTTGTGCTTACCTAAATAAATCGAGAGAATTCTTTCAACTGAATTTCTTTGAAGTCAATCAATCGAGTTAAGCGAATTATACAGGTCTAGCACAATATTCTTTTATACTTAGAATAAAATAAACCAAAAAGCTTTAACAATTAACCTACAGATAAAAGCTTGAGATAAAAATTTTACTATTTTTCTCTATAGCCCTTCAACTATCCCGATATCAAAAATTAGTAAATGGATGTAGTTGTAAGTTATTTATTGCGTAATAATTTACAGTAATAATAATAAGAAAGTTTAATCTTCTAACCAAATTTATCATATTATTATCCTCCTACCCTTATTCCACTCTGAGTGGGTTCGGTACAATATTTTCATCTTCCAATCTCTTCTATTATTCGTCAACTCTGGTGTCTCTCTTTTATATACTTCACATAATGTAATACGGGTTATTTATTAAAATTATCAAACTATATGGTGTTGATAAAACGATAAGCTTTTTTGAGTCTTAAGGGATCGATCTCATTTTTGTAATGGAGATATTTACAGGGTTGGAGAGTGACAGAAGCTACTGTTCATTTTAAGACTACAGTCCACGCGTACGAAGTTGCGGTTAAAAGCTAGTTCTGCTATAACTTTGAATATATGTATATTTTTTAATAAGTATGGGACAATATATATTGATATTTATAAATACGAACACCCAGACTCAACAAACCAATAAATTGTTTATAGATAATGTTGGCCCGGCGGGAAACTAACCCGCGAGTCGTCGACCTGAATGCAGAATCACTCCCACCTGCGCCAATGAGCTAATTATTTATGAACTATTCTAACTAACTATGTTTTCATTTTTTATTGATTCCTCTTTGATCTGATCAGAAAAAATAATATTATATACAATTAAAAATAATAGTTATAAATGTCCCTATTTTTATTACTATCTACACTAAAATATAAAACTGAATTTAGGTATTTGTTTGTTTGAACGTGCTAATCTCAGGAACTACTGGACTGATATGAAAAATTCTATATAACATCACGCTAAGATGAATAGGAGAGCAGTAGCTATTAAAAATGTTACAAAAATGGCAAAATTTAAAGCTTTCCTTGCGTGCGCTGAGTAAACGGTAATACTTATTAATAAATTATGTATTGCAAAATTGATCCCCTCTAAAAGGCTAAATAAAAGTCCGCAACAGCAAATGTCTAGATTTTAAGGTGATCCACTTTAACCATTTTTATGGTTCTCAAAAGACTATATGACGGTTTTTAATCTATCCAGGCGGGCGAAGCCGCTGGCAATTGCTAGTCTCTTATAATTAACCCACGATAACTACTTTTATTCAAATTTCAATTCGAGAAAAAAATTGTGATACACTGATTTCAATACGAGCGAAGCTGCTCGCACAGCTAGTGTTATTATAATAACCATTTAATTTAAAACCGTATTTCGTAGATCTTAGTTAAATAAAAATTTTCAAAATGTTATGTGATATTTTTATTACAGTTCAGAAACGAGGCCAGTGCAAATTTCTTTTGACCGCGCTCCTACGTCGAGGAAGATCGTGTTAATTAAAAATATTAGAGAGCGTGACTTTTATTATAATCCAGATTTTAAAAAGCATCCAATATTTAAATAGTTTAGACCTTTATTTTTCTCTCTGGTCGGTTATTGTGACTCCTAAAGAGTCCATTAGTGAAGGTCCAGAATATATTCACTTTAATCCCATACAAAGTGAAACTGGTATACGTCGAATACCTTATACCAGGGGTGAGCAACCTTTTTTATAAACGGGCCAAATTTAATTTTTTTGCGGGTCGCACATATAGTAACACTTACAGATAATATACAAAAGTTTAATTTTAATAAATATTATAATAAAAAAAAAACAAAATTTAAAAAAAAGTTGAAATTTCAGTTAAGTATGTACTCCACTTTTTTATATTTTATTAACAATATATTAATGGGAGAACGTCAATAAAATAAATTCAATTTTAGAAATGCTTTGCGAGTCGCATTAAAATGTTAAAAGGGCCGCAAGTGGTCATTGGACCGAGTGTTGCTCATCTCTGCCTTATGCGAAACCAGGCTCGTTTAAACACAAAAGCCGTATTTAGTAATGTCCTCACAACCATTTCACCTTTAGACGCTTTTACTTCAAATACCTAAAACAGAATATTTTAATGAGTCTTGTTTTAGGAATTAGTTCATTTACTGAATAGTACCTGGGTGACCGAACCTTGCTTGGTATTATTCAAAATGATGTAAAAAAAAATTGAAAGAAAAATGAAAAAGTAATAGGGCAGGTGGGCCTCGATCCTAGGTATTTTCATCTCTCTAGACCGCCCGTTCCCCAAATGAACTACCATGACTTCACGTTTGATAGCGAAAAACTAATTTTTTTTTAAATTAAACTTATCTAGATCGATTTTTCTCCCCCAAAACCCCCTACATGCTGAATTTCAGGAAAATTGTAAACATACGAGATTAACTCATTAAATGTCAAGAGATATAAATATATATATGCATACAAAATTAACTCATTTAAATATTAAAGATAGAGAGCTCTGATCATGAAAATAATGATTGAATCTTTGACATTTTTTTTGACAATTTTCACTTCGTGACTCCTACCACAAAATTGGATCGATAAACTCCAAATAGTTACAATAATTTATAGAATTAGGAGATACTTAACACCGACTTATAATGCAAAAGTAATAATCACATTACTTTAGGTAACTTAATTTAGTCGCCTTTTACGACACCTCGGTAAAAAATGAGGATGGTCTATTCTACTCGGCCGGATACCACATGGCATAAAAAACATATAAATATAATGCCAAATATGGAATATAGGTTTTCATACTTTATACATGTAGGATTTGTAAAAACGCATACACAAACCTCCACCAACGCCACCCCAATACACAAGTACTACATGCGTTCACTATCACAAATTCAACAGGCCCCGCAACCGAAGTGTAATTAAGAGATTATAGCAAAATAATTTTACTATTACTTTTGTCCAAAAATTTTGTTTTGACCTATTTTGTACTTCTAGTTGCAGTTATATTTATTCATTTTCTTATTTATACAGCTATAGTGATAAGAATGAAGTGCTTTAACAGTTCGCAATATCATAAATACACGATTTTAACACTATGATTATATATGTTATTTTATATTAATAACATACTCATATGACAAATTTGAACGTAAACAAGGAACGTGAGATAATTTCACGGGTCCGCGACTCGCGAGCTGCCATCACATCGTTTGAACGGTGATAGGAATAAAGGATACGGAAAAGGGACCAATAAAATATGTAGATTTGACTGCGGCCGTATTTTTCTTGGTGTAATCTGCATTATTCAGGCTTTGTCACGAACTTCGACAGTTTAACAGCGTTTATCTCTCGCCTTGCAAATTGAGCTACGACTTTAAGACAAACGGCAGTCAGTTTCATTACCATAATGCGGCTGCCCGATTCTTTGTTGAGCCGACGATAGATTGGGGCTAACGTTTTACTATAGATAACCTTGTAGACGGCTATCACTTCCCATGAGTATCACCTTTTATTTATTTATTACAACTTCATGCACTTACACATTAAAACATACAAAATTACAAAAGAACTTAACCTTATGTATATGTACATATATATACATACAGATAAATGTACATTTCGAACAAAAAGTAGTTATTATGACTTAACTATAATAGATTGAGACGTGGTTTCCCGGACTTTTTTGTAGTATTTTTGTTGATCTACAATTCTTTACTACATTTTCATTTACTACATTCACTCTAGCGTATGTCTACTGGCTTACGCGGGGCACACCAGTAAAGCTCCCAGCAGTGAAGTTTTTTATAACCGCGCAACCTCTTCAACACAATTTACATAAAACGGTAATGAACTATTAACTTAAATCTTTCAGAAGAATTGCACTATCTTTTAGTAAAAACCGTACAAAAATCCGTTCGGTAGATTTTGAAACAATCGATCATATACAGAGATAGACACTTATCACACAAACACACACTTATGATATGCAGTATGATCAAAAGTTTGTCTATAGAGCGGACACAGTAATAGAGCTGAACTATCAATTAGTAATAAGGAATAATAGAGTTCAAGCAATAGTTAAAAGTGTAAATAATAAGAAATCCAGTCATGAAATCAATCTAATGTATATTGGTCTATTACCCATAGTTTAAAAGACACGAGGATTATTTGCTAATAGAAGTAAAATAATGCAATTAAATTTTAAAGAACAATCATAGATAAATATTTTTTGAATACGAAAAAATTAAATCAAAATATTCTGTAAAATTTAGTTATTTGCTGTCTCGAAAAATTTCATTACAATTAATTAGGTTATGGAATCGTAAAAAGTGTAAGTAAAAGTTTTGATTGTAAATTTTTTTCAAGTAAACTTTGTCACTAATCCTTGTAATAAATAATATGCATCACGTTTAGAAGCTCTATAAATATGTTTGTCTTAATTATACTTAAGTAACCTTATTTATTACCTTGTTAGCCCCGTTTTATTGGCAAAGTTAAATTAGATTTTTTGGTAACATTGTTTCAAAGAAAAATAAAGTAACAGTCTATTAATGTCTTGCGGCGAGGCAAAAAACTTTTGTCTTGATGCTTTTCGTTATACTATATAGAATCTATTACACAGTTACAGATTGGTGTAAAAGAGGTTTTTACTATGCAAAATCTAATCTTCTGGTACCTATATAATTCATTGTAAAACTTTAAAATAAATAATTAACTGATAAGCCCAAACTGATGATGTACAACTATTATATAGTAAGAATATTATATTTATAATAATATTTTCTAATCAGTTAAGCTCTCTGATGGATAAACTTATATAAAATTTAGAATGTAATCGGACCGCCATTGCATTATCAAAATAGTGTACAAGTAAAAATTATTGTGCGAATAATAACATAAAGAATAAAATATGTCATATTTACTATAGAGTTTTATTTAATTCTTCCAGGATGATGGAACCAAGTTCCCTGACGCTGTATAAGAATTTGAGTAATTAATATGTAATATATCTCCAGTATATATTATAGTGTACATTTAATTTCTTATAAAAAAAATTATACGAAATTAAATGTACTAGATGTAGGAGGAAATAAGTACAAAACGTATGTAAAGTCTTAATCAAATTCTATTCACAAATGCTAATTAATATACTACCATAACCTTACCTATATTATAGCTTGCTTCCTAACAGTTTCATCATCATCCTACTGCAGTTATCCCACTCTAAGTGGAGTCGGCACAATATGATGTCACATGATTTTGTTACTTACTTTACGACCAGCCGCCTACCTGACGTTAACTTACTTTACTTGTGTTTTAGGACACCTCGATTAGAAAGAGGATGGTCTACTCAACCGGATACCACACGGTGGGTTAAGCTTCCTTAGTCGCTTTTACGACATCTTGGTAAGAAATGAGGGTGATCTATTCTACTCAGTCGGTAATGCACGGCATTCCTAACAGTTTCTACATTCAATTAATATACGGCGTTTCAAATAAAAAGCCAACTAATTTCCTTTTTCAAAAGTATATTTTTCTTAAAGGAATTAGTATAAATTTCTCGTATATTTCGGTATGGTAGGCCCCGAAATAAATCAATAGTTCAATCGGTGGCCAACGCTTACCCACTCTATCAGCGATTAGTAATGGTCTACTGGGCGCTTGGCCTTTTCTAACCTCTTACAACCTATAATTCATATTTCCTTATGTATGATCCTATATAAATTATAATCCACTCTGAAATGATTTAGTGTTCAATCTACTTAGAAATAAAGTTTTTGGAAGTGGATAGATTAAGACGATCTTATAAATCAAACTGAAAGTTAAGTAAGTTTAATCGCTAACTTATTTGATGGTAACATATAAGGTGTTTTTTATTAAAATAAAACGCAGTGAATTACAGATTGAATCATGAAATTCGAAACGGTCTTTAATGAATTTTAAGACCTTAAAGTAATACATTTTTGATTGAAAAATATATTTAATGATAAATATTCAAGCACGTGATACAACTGATTATAACGGTGCTGTACTTTTCGTTAAATAATAATCGGCCAATAATGTTAATGAAACCTTCAAAATGTATTTTTTATCAAAGAAGAATACGAAAGACAATATTGCTTTTAACAGCACTTTTTCCCGCTTTCAATGGATCACATTTGTTTATATTTTATTTTATTTATTTATATAATTTTTTCCTAAATAAATCAAATACATAAATGTACAAGGTATGATACATTTTACATTTACTTCTTAAAACTTTTTACAAAATAAAGCAGCCGTATAGAATAATTAAATCTTCCATAATACTAATTACATTTTTCCTAAACACATTATTTAAATTTTATTAAGTTTATTTAGATCAGTGAATTCATAAAATAAATTAGAATACAGAGAGTAAAGGCTTAAATAACAAATATATAAAATAAAACAATATTTTAATACAGCAAATACACAGATCCTAAACCGAAACTCATTTAGATTTAGAAGAAACAGCTGACATTCGCAAAACAGTAGAAACTCATTATCAAGTTCTTAATAAAAAGAAAAGGAAGCACTGGTAAAGTGGCAAAAACATTGAATTTGAGATTTGTCGGCAAAAAATGTGACAAGTCATCAAATCTACATATTTTATTAGTCTCTCCCCCCAAGTTCGACCCTCTGCTGTCGGTTGGGTCCAATCGGTTTCAGTGATGTTCATCAATACTGCAAAAAGTATCGATAGAAATGACATTAAAACATACAAAAACTATATGAGTGTATTATTTATTTAATAGCAAAACTATATAATATACTAGTGGCCACAAGCTGAAGTAGTTTTGCTGTAGAGTAAGTATAATAAAATAAGATTTCGAAAAGCCTGCCTTTCTCCTCGCTTACACTCATTCAACGGACACTGGAGTGACTTTTGCTTGGAGTATTTCTAAGTTATATATATATCCTCCTGCGCTTATCCCACTTTAAGTGGGGTCAGCACAACATGTTATAAACATGCTGTAACATGATTTGGCTGCGTTTTTACAACCGACCGCTTGCCTGATGTCAACTTACTTTAGTCGTATTTTACGACACCTCGGTAAGGAGGGTGGTCTATTCTACTAAACCGGATACCACACGGTGGGTCAACTTACCTTAGTCGCCTTTTACAACACCTCGGTAAGAAATGAGGGTGGTCTATTCTACTCAGCCGGATACCACACGGCGGGTCAACTTACCTTATTCACCTTTTACGACACCTCGGTAAGAAATGAGGGTGGTACTATTCTACTTAGCCGGATACCACACGGCTAAGTATTTCTAAGTTATCAAATCAGAAATAAGGAGATCTGTAGCTCTGAAAATAATCGATATAGCTCAATGTGTGGCGGAGATGAAGTGACAATGTACGGTTTATACTTGTACTAAGAAGGATCAAGACCTTGATATGTTGAAATAAAGCCCTTACGACGTGGACAGACAATCTCAAAAAAGTCGCGGAGAGTTGCTCGATTCAGGTAGCAGAAAATCTTGTTATATAAAAAGTTTTTGAAGAGACTTTTGTACGGCACAAAATAGAAATCTCGACCGAAGTCGATTTGAAATTTAAAAATTAAGGAAACGTAAATTTGGATATAGGTTTTTTTATGGTTAGGCTACAACGAAACTTTATTTTATTTGAAATTAAATTTTACAGTCATTAAAGTTCAACAGCGTCGAATAAAAAATTGAATCTAAAAAACCCCTAAAAGAAAAATATGGTAGTGTTTATCGACATTTGTGCAGCAATATCCAATATTACAGGATTTTCAAATGGGTATCAACGACAGGCGGCGGTGGCCTCGGCCGACTGTGGCGACACTTCATAAAGAATACTTTTGTACCCAAGCCTTTTATTTATGATGTCCTTTTATATATTTAGCTTCTTTTTACTGTCTGACGCAGACAATATATTATTGAGTCCATATTAGATATAGAAAGTGTTTATAAAGCGCAAAAATAACATTCATTTTAGTCATATTGAGGTATTTTTTTTAAATGCATTCCTGAGTATGTATAAAGTATAAAGTACATATAAAGTACTTACTTCTTCTCAATTCTCTACTTGACTATAGCTGTAAAAGTTTAAAGGTTAAATTGTATTTAATTCTACTTATATATGCTACTTATATATAATGCTGTGTGGTATTCGGCTGAGTAGAATAGACCACCCTCATTTCTTATCGAGGTGTCGTAAAAGGCGTCTAAGGTAAGTTGAACCGCCGTGTGGTATCCGGTTGAATAGAATACACCACCCTAGCCAAGTCATGTGACAATGCGTTAATAACATTTGTGCCGACCCCACTTAGAGGGGGATAAGGCAGGAGGATCATGTATATGCTCCTTAGTTGATAGTTATATTGCATATTACAGCTATGTATATTATTAATTCCTCCTCAAACTACGCTTGAAATCTAAAGGTAAATTGAATTTATTAATTTAAGTATTATTTGCTGCCTTCTGATTTTAAAATCACGGGAATATATAGAAAATGAAATTATGGATATTACTCAACATGTTGCGTAGTTTAAATGCTAAGGTAAGTTGGTAGTGATTTTTAAGACTATGGTTTTTGAATGGCAACTCCGCATCGAAAATCCTTATACTAGGTTGAAAAAAACATAAAAGTGGCATCATCTACTATCTACTACCCTTATCTAATTACCCACTCTTAGTGGGGTCGGCACAAAATATTTTAACCATGTTGTGATTTGGCTGGGTAATTTACGACTGGCCGCCTGCCTGATGTCAACTTACGTTAGTCGTATTTTACGACACTTCGGTAAGAAAGAGGGTGGTCTATTCTACTAAACCAAATACCATATGGCGGGTCAACTTACCTTAGTCGCCTTTTACGACACCTCAATATGAAATGAGGTTGGTATATTCTACACAGCCGGACACCACACGTAGCAATCGTCATTCATTTTTTGAAAAGGAGAGCAACTACTGGGGACAATATACTTTTTTGAACAATTAATTTCATTATAGCCAAGTAATGATTCATTTACAACATACAACGCACCTTTATAGTTACCTAAAAGAACTGAAGAGTTGCTTATTTTATTCAAATAGAGAGAATGGCAGAGATCTTTTTGCTGTGGAATGGCGGTTGCGCGGTACATCGCTCCGCACTTCGGAACGTGACCGAGTAGCCCGGAATCACTGCATATTCGCATTGTTCTAGAAGAGACAGAATCCTTTTAGCCAACAAAATAAAATCATCTTCAGTAGAACCTCAATAACTTAAATCTCGATAAGCTAAAACCCTCTGTAACTTCAAAAAGTTATCTGCTTTCTTCCTCTCAGACCCAAAACCCTCTATAACTTAAAATACACAACCTATAACTTAAATTAATAATTTCAAAGTTCACCCTCAATAACTTAAAGAAATATTTCGACGCGCTCAGTAACTTAAACTATCTGCCAATTTCAGTAGTTTTGAATGGTACCAAAAAAAAATGTTACCAAGCAAGGGACGGTCACCCAGGTACTGATGTTTTTACAACCTAATAAATAAAATATGAAGGATTTTAAAACTTTTATGTTACTTATTATTTATTTATATGTAATGATAATAAAAAAAGAAAATTATCGACGCCGTTATCATTGCTGTGTTTTTATTTTAACTCATTTTATCTTAGCGGTAAAAAAAAATTAATACTTTTCAAAACTTTATTTTTTATCCACATGTATTTCTAATATTATGAACTCATCCTATCTACTGGAATTAAAATTGAAGATATTCATTTTGCTTTTATTTAATTTAATATATATTCAGGAAACATTATAAATTCAGTAAAATACATAGGTACCAAATATAAAAACAAAGTAAAATACTTCGCGAACTATCAGAAGCGAGATATGATTTCGGATGCACTGCTGTATTTGGAAATACAAAGCAAAGCGCTAACAACTAGATACACTAATGGACTTAATACATTGTTCGACCTAATTCCGTATGCGCGATGCGATGTTACATACTCGGCATCACGCGTCAGTGATACGGATATACTGTTGTTGCAAATAGTTAAGTGCTTAATTGTAACATTACTACATACATCATTGCAACTCAAAATAACTAATAAAAACTGCAAAAAGATGACAGTAATGTAATACAAGGCAATATTCTAGTAATTTTCTTTATACCACGATATAAATGAAATACTGTTGTTAGTGAAGGTAGAAAATAATTTTGCACTTAAAAACAAAAGCGACAGCATCTAGGCCATTACGTGACGGCGTAACATTATCGGAATAGTGTACTTAATTAAGATATTTCACTTATATCGCGATATGATCTGAGTGAAATTCATCATCATCATCAACCTGTCTCTGCCCACTGTTGGACATAGGCCTACCGTTTGCATGCAACTGAGCTCGGCCTTCAGCTCTTTGTTTCCAACCGATACCACCCACTCTGCGGATGTCGTCGCTCCACCTAGTTGGAGGACGTCCTACACTACGTTTGCCAAGGCGCGGCTCCACTCCAGAACACGTCTACCCCAGCGGTTGTAGGTTCTGCGACAAAATAATTCTTTGAGCTACGTCGATTACTTTGGTTCTGTGTCGGATCACTTCGTTCCGGATATGATCCTTCAGAAAAACTCCGAGCATAGCCCTCTCCATAGCTCGCTGAGCGACCTTAAATTTGTGAACCAGTCGCATTGTCAGTTTCCACGTCTCGGCTCCGTATGTCATCACAGGTAGGACGCACTCGTTAAAGACTTTTGTCTTAAGGCTTTGTGGTATAGGCGACGAAAAGACTCGATGAAGTTTCCTATATGCCGACCAGCCAAGCTGTAGTCTCCTGCGTTCCTCCGAGTGAAATTAGAAAAAGTATAATTCTGGAAATTTTATATCTACAAACAAGGAAACACGATAGTATACTTTATTTTAGTATGTAAGATACTTTATTTTAGTATCTAAGATACTTTATTTTAGTATCTAAGATACTTTATTTTAGTATCTAAGATACTTTATTTTAGTATCTACAGATAAGTTTCCTCGAGACACTTGAGTGTACTCTAATAGATCAAGTCAATTATTTTTTTGTTAATAGTAGTAATGACACTCTTTTGTTTTTAAAAATATCAGTTAATACTGGGTTATGGCGTCACATCTAAATTATTTATCACTTAACGAAATCAATTGTAGTTTTAAAATCGTAGATATTTCGCAGACGTTAAAATATTTGTGTACATCTCAAATATCAACGGAATAATAAGGAATGGTAGATTTGAAACTTTCGCGGTTCATATTTATTATAATTAAACGAGTCACATCGCGATGAACTCGAGTTTCCTTTGTATAAGGTTCGACGTTTTGGCAGAGTTGTATCCACGGTGGTCACGATATTAATGGAGCGCCGCGGTGTCTTCGTTACCGAGTACTACAGTCATTATATTCTTCACTTACCCTCACTTGAACCACACAATCCTCATAAGGTCTCTTGAACACCACACTGATATTATCTGCACGCGATATAAATTAATAAGCAATCTGTATTTACAGTAGATAATCTATGGTTGTTCCATTTCTTCTAATATCTTCACTCAAATGTTTTATTCCAACCAGTGAAATGCCGCGAATGGGTCGGGACCAAATTACTTGGTCGCAAAAATTGTGTTGTTAGGTTGATGGAAATAATGGACATCCGATCCAGAGAAAAAACTAATCTTGGTGAGGGATACTAGATTAAATTAAATACAACAACTAAAATAAATTTAGACTTGATGCTTATTTTACATCTACATTTATAACAGCATTTGTAACACTATTGTTGTCCATAGAGTAGGTAAAACCTTTAGATGAGTATAAAATTCAAAGCTTTTATAATTCATTTCATCTTCCTGCCCTTAACTCTCTCTGAGTGGAGTCGGCACAATATGTTATAAACATGTTGTCACATGATTTGGCTAAGTATTTTACGACCGACCGCCTACCTGTCGTCAACTTACCTTAGTTGTATTTAACGACAACTCGGTAAGATAGACAGTAGTCTATTCTACTCAACCGGATACCACACTGTGGGCCAACATACCTTGAACTTACCACCCTCATTGCTTACTGAGTTGTCATAAAAGGCGACTAAGGTATGTCGACTCGCCGTGTCGTATCCGGCTGAGTAGAAAAGACTACCCTCATTTCTTACCGAGGTGTCGTAAAATACGACTAAGGTAAGTTGACGTCAGGCAGGCGGCCGATCGTAAAATACATTGCCAAATCATGTGACAACATGTTTATAACATGTTGTGCCGAACCCCTTAGAGTGGCATAAGGGCAGAAGGATGATGGAATACTGCTACGATTTACTGGTTCATTTTTTATTTTATATACTGTAAAGCTTGCCAATTGTGGGCTTTTATACAACTTAGCTCCGCAACGGGATGGGATTGGAAATTCCATTGAACTGTAAACGCGCTCAGACTGTGGAAATCGTAACTAAAAATCAAATAGTAATGCCTTTTTCCTTGTTTACTCAAAGGAACTACAATATAGCCAATCGTGATATTTACTTTTGTAATCTTTCTTAGATAGCAAGAGACAAGGGATTAGAAGATAAAATTTCTACGCATGATATGATATGTGACATGAAATCATTACAATTAATAATTAAATAACGTATTTAAGAGATTTGGAATAAGAAATCAAAACTGTACATTACGAGTATCTAAGCGAATGTAAACAATTATCTAATGAGAGTCATCTAATATTCCGCGCTATGGTATCCGGTTAGGTAGAATAATAGACCAATCTCATTTCGAGGTGTTGCGATCGACAGCTCGGTATAGTGCAGTACTGATTGTATCCAATTTTTCAGACATTTGGCTTGACCATCGTTCGGACTTCAACGTCTGGGTCTCTCTCTCTCTATTTTTCCTGTCAAATTCAAAATATTCTTTATTCAAGTGGACTATATTCAGTACTTTTGAATCGTCAAATGTTTTTAAAGAACCACTACTACTACTACTATGACCATAAATCGCTCTAAATTATCGCTAGATGTACAAGCAATATGGCCAAAATATTGCAGGATTTTCCGCAAACAAACACAAGACAATCTTTGCGAATTATCTGTTTCTAGTTTTTTTAGAACGAAGATATTACTGCGACAGGCTATCCAAAGGATTTTCCGACCGACGCCAACATCAACACCATCATCTTAACAGTTATCTACCCTTTTCCATCAATACATGAAGCAGATTTAAATGATTAATAAGTTTTTATAACCCAAACACAAAACAGTAAAGGTGAATACAAAAACTTTTTAAATACCAAATAATCTAGAAAGCCGAAGCAAATTTAAATGATTAAGTACACAAAGACAAACAATAAACGTAGATATAAATTTAAAACTCCCAGCTATTCAAACAAACTATTACATTAGGCACTCGCAGGAACATTAAAGCAAATATTGCTCAGTATTCAAAATAAGCTCCATCCAGCTTACGGAACAAATGAATGTGCACCTCGGATAATGAAAATAGTTGTACCACCGGTCGGCTGCAGGTAAATATAAAGTGGACTTGCTTTTCCCAAATACCTTGTTTGAGTGCGACTTTTCCTAGTATAGGGTTAGGATGGATGAATATTTTTTTTGCACTTTAGGACGATGGAGACAACCTGAAACCTAAAATTACTTTTTGAGAGAGTAAGAGTGAGAGGAGCATCGAAACAATTACTTTAAAGCCAACTACTACTTTAAGCCTCAAAGAATTACTTTTCTAATGTAACGTAATTTAAAATATAACAAATATTACAAATTCCGTTTTCGTGCAATTACTTTTACCACCATATACGGTAAGCGCTGTATTTTTATCATAAAATTTTCGAATTAGAAGTAACGAGTGATTCGTTGACAGAATAAACTACTGGATTTTACAAAATACGAGAGCAAACATCAATAAATATTATAATTACATTATGAAAAATGTTGCAACAAAGGCGCTTTGTAACCTTTCATATATAAAAGGGAAAGAAAATTTAATATATCAATAGCATAAGGTTTCCTCATATAAAAGAACATATCCTTTCATAATTGGTTTAATTAAAAATTTTAAAATTCAAAATATTCTTTACCCAAGTAAACTTGGAAAAGTGAACAAGTGCTTTTGAATCGTCAACTCTACTACTGGAAAGCTGTTCCTACCAAGAGCCAGAAAAAAATTCGGCGGTTGGTCTTTTCTAAATAATACTTATAACTAGTAACATTTAGTCATTACTATCTTGTAGAGGCTTGAAGAGTAGCTATTCCACGCATTCATATCATCTAAGTAATCCTCAACACTATCAAGTAGGCTTTCTGCATCAGTGTCCTTTTAAGAGTGTTTGTAAACTGCTTTAATGCAAAAACTTAAATTAATTGCCGAATTTTCTTCTCAGAACAGTATTATAGGCCCAATATTTATATATCAAGATTTACAAATGTTCAACTGTACTCCCGCAAACATACAAGGTCAACTTAGATATAGACGAAAAGTAAACAGTCTTTGGGGACGTTTCATTAAACTTGCTAGTTTCAAGCGTATAACGAATGAGATTATAGGCCCTGGAGCGATACAAGTTTCAGCAGTTTGGGACAATGGTTATTTGAATAGGAACTACTGATTATACTGTTTAAATTAATAAAACGACTGTTCCAATTAGGAAAACTTTTTTGATCAAGGCTAAAAACTACGCCCTGCTAGGATAACCACATGCAATTAATAGAGTAGAGAACCGAATTCTCTCTACTCTATTAATTGCATGTAGAAACTGTTAGGAATGCCATGTGGCATCCGGTTGAGTAAAATAGATCACCCTCATTTCTTACCGAGGTGTCGTAAAAGCGACTAAGGTAAGTTAACTCACCGTGTGGTAGCCGGTTGAGTAGAATAGACAACCCTCTTTCTAATCGAGGTAAACACGTAAGGTAAGTTGACGTCAGGCATGCGGCCGGTCGTAAAAACGCAGCCAAATCATGTAACAACATGTTTATAACATGTTGTGCCGACCCCACTTAGAGTGAGATAAGGGCAGGAGGATGATGACTCTCTCTACTAACTCTAACTCTTAAGGTTGCTTCAGTTACGGGGCGAAACAATTGTTGAGATTGAGTGAATGTGTGCAGTGCTTGTGTATTGTTGTATTATTGGTGATGGTTTTTATATTTACAGAAAATAAGAACCTCTTAGAAGAATGACAATCTTTCGCAGGTCGTTTTAAAGCACTTTCCACAAATTAACAAACAAACTTCATGATAATTTAACATATTTTTTTAAAGATTCTTATTATATGCTATTATAACTAAGGTATTTTTGCATCTTTTTGTAAAATATGTAATAATTACTATATTATTAAGTGAATAAAAAATGCAAAGTCATAAATTACAGCTTTGCGATTGAATGCATATATCGATTAATCTCAACTTGCGAGACGGGCTAAATAGTAATGGCAATGATACAAAATACAAGATCCTTCCGCGTTTGCAACACCACTAGGGAAATAAATGGAACACGTCGCTTGGCGAAATTTATCGGAGTTATGATTTCATAAATTCTCATGTCTGGAATTTAAAATAAATAAAAAAGTCATATATAATGTAAATAATTCAATATAAGATGGTTGATTAAAACGCTAACAAAGGGTAATTGAAAATTGTTTAACGTATTGGTACAAATATTGCAATGATTTCCCTTAAATTAAAATTAACATTTAAAATAATTTTTTGTATCTATTGTATAAATAAATTGTTCAAAGTACTTATTAATTCTTGTATTTATTTAGTTTTGAGTTTAGTACTTGCAGATTTTTATTTCGTAAAACATACATATTTATAATAACTTTTAACGCATTTTAACTTTACTGAATGATGAACTGAAATCACAGTGCGTTTTAACTCAGAAAGCTTTTTTTGATTGACCATATTAACTGAGGCTTAGTATTAGAATAATAAAAAATAAAAAAATCACCATACACAAAAAAATCAATACTAGTACAATCCGCCACTTACAATCAATATAAAGTTATAAATGCGAAAGTCTGTCTGTCATGCCTTCATAATCCGTACGATATAAGCTTATATATTGGTTTAACATCTAGGGTATAAAAATTCTCGTTTCCTCTGAGAAAAATAGATAGGTAGTATATAATTGAATTGCAATTTCCTAAAACTAAACGCGAGTTCCATAGAATTATTACTACTTACGTGAGCTGAGGTTACCGCTTGTTAATTATAACTATTCCATTGCGATAGCGTAGCACTAAAATTAGTAATTAAAATCTGTCCGTCAGAGCAGATAGCAAAACATTAGCTTCCCGTTCCAAATACTAGCTCCGAAACGAGCTTCGTAAAATAGAAAACGGGTGTAGTCGGCCGGCGAAGGAAATTGGAACAAACATTGCATCCAGATTCGATAGTCCGTAGATACGTTTTTAAAAGAAATTCAACATCAGAGCTAACCGAAAAATCATTTTATTTATCCCTTTCGGGATTACAGTATTTGTGTAAAACTTATCAGATATGCAATGACCTTAATTTGTTAAAACATTTGTTGATTATGACCTACTTAAATGAATTCATTATAATATGGACAGTTGAAACGAGGCTTTTACAATTATTACTACAACTGTTTTATAAAACTCAGTTTCTACCGCGGTACCGCCGTTATTAATAGAATTATATATAGAATATCAACATTAACAGTACATATGTATATAAAAAATAAAAAGTAAGTATAAAAAATAAAACAAAAACTTTAAAAAATTAAAAACACTGACCTTATTGCGTGTATGGTAGAGAAATACCTACACGTTAACTATACTTAGTGCTCACCTTTTTAAAAAATGCATATAGGTCTAATAAAAAAAGAATGTTAAGTAGATTAAAGAATTGTAACGGATAATTTAGTTTGGAGTAACAAGTAAAAAACATTACGATAAAACGTTTCCACTACATTCAACGATCCGCGCCCATTTACAGTTCAATAGAATTCCCAACCCTATATCGTTACTGAGGCACTCTTTATAATTCCTCACAATATATTGGAAAGGTATACTCGCCGTGTGATATCCGGCTGAATAGAATAGTACTCATTTTTTACGGAGGTGTCGTAAAAGGCAACTAAGGTAAGTCGACCCTCCGTGTGGTATCCGGCTGTGTAGAATAGACCAACCTCATTTCTTACCGAGGTATCGTAAAATTACTAAGATAAGTTGACGTCAGGCAGGCGGCCGGTCGTAAAATCGCAGCCAAATCATGTAACAGCATGTTTACAACATATTGTGCTGACCCCACTTAGAGTGGGATAAGGGCAGGAGGATGAGATGAGTATGATATTGGAAAGGTATACACATTTAATTGAAGATAAAATAACTTGTTTATTCTGTACTGGTAATACAGATAATTAAACAGAAAAAAGGCAAAATAGGCCTTTAGGTGCCACAGGTACAATCACAATTTTGATCATAAAATATCAAAAACACAAGTTGATTTCTATTTTGTATTTTATTTGTAAACTCTTTATTATCTGTGTTACTTAAAAATATAGTTAAATCTTGCAAAGGAAACAATAACAAAGACACGTTTATATTTTTCCGAGGGACCTTAGACTTTATGATTCAAGGCGTTATTATTATATGAATAATAAGGCGGGCTATAAACTATAGGGACTATGAACAAATATACGAATTTTTGATTTTTTTAAAATTATTTTTAAAAATCAAATAAGGAATATAAAAAATATAACCAAATTAGTAAATATTACTATAAGGAAATTATCAAATTTGAAACGTTTATCTTCAATTACTTTTATATAAACTACTAGTGGCCCGCTCCGGCTTCGCACGGGTATAAAATATATAGCCCATGTCACTCAGTGAAAAAAAGAATTATTAAAATCGATCCAGTAGTTTTGTTTTATTCATAACTGCCCGAGGCCCGCACGCGTTAAATTTGGAGAAAAACAATTCCCCTTTCCCTATACTTAGAACATTTCCTGCTATCTTTGAAATATCTAAATTCATATGCTACATATTTACTTATTTATTTTTACATTTTTCCATATGAATTTTATTTTACAATTAATTGCAGATTGTCTTTATATACAACATTCACAGCTTTCTTGTCATTAAACAAACTCTTGAAAGAGCGACACATAGCTGCTAAATTCGAAGTGCTATAGGGCGAAGCGCGGCCTCCTCACGGCATTTTAAATCTGTAATATCTCCGAAAATGTTCATTTAAATTATATGCTGTAACGGCCATCCATATTGATCTATATTAAATGAACAATGTATTTAAGGTACTGAATTGGATAAGGATTAATGCTGTATTGTTTAAAATTGCTTCGAAAATAAGGCAATATTTTTCGTAAACAGAAAATGTCAAAAAAATGCTATGTGAGTTAACCATAAGAGATAGACATGTATACCATCGCAGAGTTTTCTGTAGACCTTGCGTTTGCAATGTAAGCGGAAAAAAATTAAAATTATTTACGACATCACAATAGAAATCTCAAAATTTACAGTATTTCTCTACTCCATATTGAATGTTATTATACATACCATAAACCGACCATGTTTCATAATTTCGCGCTCAGCTCAGGTGGCTTCCGATACGGCAGCGACGTGACCTACATATGCTTTCCCTTCTTTATACCACTCTTTTTCTTCCCTGTGCACCACTTTACCTGAAAGAACGCTTCTCCTTCTTTACCAACTACTCTTTTCATCTTCACCTTCGCTCTCGAGACGGTAGCAAGTTGAGAACGCCTAAGTGCAACTCAAATTGCTACAATGACTCATTTACAGTTAAAGCTGTAAGACTGTGGAATGCTCTTCCATCTGATGTTCGGGATTCTCCTTCATTAACCATATTTAAGGTTCGTGTGAAGGATTTTTATTTGTCGCTTTAATGATGATTCTCACTGGCATTATTACGATTTTTATTTTTTATTTTTTGCTTTTTCTCTTTCTGGTTTATTTTTCTCTATTTATGTGTTTTTGTTTATACTTATATTTACATTTATTTTTTACTATTTATTTTCTCTTCTTTTACATACTTATCTGCGTGCTAACCCACGGATAATTATATAAAAGATCCTCTTTTTCAAAGGGTTGTCTGGAAGAGATCACAACAGTGTGATAAGACCGCCCTTTGCACTTTTAATTGTTTCTATTATCTATGTCTCTTGTTCTTTTCACTCTGTATTTTATTTGTGCAATAAAGTTATTCTTCTTCTTCTTCTTCTTCTTTCTCTTTAATCACACTATCTATTAAAAAACTGCATCAAAATCTTTTGCGTAGTTTTAAAGATTTAAGCATATAAAGGGATATAGGGATATAGGGACGGACAGAGAAAGCGACTTTGTTTTATACTATGTAGTGACGTTTAGCTCTTATTTTGATAATTGTTAAATTTTTTACCATACTTCACCAAAGACAAAATTACGTTTAGCTGTCATCTAAGTTTTGTATTCCACTGACATTTGTTATTTGTTACTCAATGTCATAGTCGTTTTTATTATACCACGTTTTATAGTGACTTGACGGGATCAAATAAATGCGGTCGAACGGGATAAAAAGTATTCTATGTTCGTCTCCTGGTTCTAAGCAACCTCTACACCAGTTTTCAGCCGAATTGGTTCATCCGTTCTTGAGTTATAAATAGTGTAACTAAGACCAACTTTCTTTTATATATATAGATATTATAACATATGTCAAATTCCGTATTTATCCGCGTGAGCCAAGTGAGTTAGCTGTGTACATAACAAAGTACAAATGATACTTGCTATATCAATTCAAACAGTCTAACCGACGTTCCATATTCAAATAACCTTTCTCCCCCCAATAGACGGCAACTTGTATCGCTCAGGGGCATATCATCTTTTGTGAGATTCCGGAACTCGCAAACTCGATACAACTCTCTCAGCATCTGTTTGCTTTTTCGTTATAATATGCAAGTTGACCTAGCCTGTTCACGTTAGTTTATGTCGTTGTATTTCATAGACATAATACATTATTTCTATAATGTTAGAAATGGAAATAATCAAATGTTATTTCTGTAGTGTTTGTATATTGGCAGCAATGTAATCACGTGACGAATAGCAAAGTAGAGACTTGTTCACTGTAACTTATTCAAAATAATTTGTTCTGTTACAAACATT
This sequence comes from Morpho achilles, assembly GCA_947086495.1. NCBI lineage: Eukaryota > Metazoa > Arthropoda > Insecta > Lepidoptera > Nymphalidae > Morpho > Morpho achilles. Next base: position 10,036,335 of record CAMTZB010000006.1, on the reverse strand, counting down.
ACTGATTGTAATTAAGCTTTTTTTTCTGTCTTGCCAATCCGCTTCCAAAATTGATTCATTTCATATCAAATGAAATCAGTTATTCCAATATATCTCTTATTGCAATGGAAAATTAATAAATTGCCAATATAGTAAATACTATATAGAGAGGTCTATTCACCCAAAATTCTTACCTTTAAAGTAAAAAGTTAAGAAACTCAAAAATATATTAGTCAAGAACCAAAACCAAAAGCCTACAATTTTTTATTATTACAAACCACAGCAGCAACGAGTAAGTTTCAGTTGCGTCGCTGTATAGAATAACAGCATAACTTTCTAGATATATCGGCGACACTCGCACACAAAGCATACTACCACAATACCAGCTCTCGCATTTACACAACCTTTACACACATCAGAAATAAACTTAGTTATATATATTTCTTATCACTGAGTCACAACGCGTTCCTTACACTTACATAATATTATCATATCCCGTAACAGATAAGAACTTGCCTCAGAAGAACATCCGTCGCCAAAACTTTATGTTAATTTGTAATTAAATTTACAAAATCAAATATGTACACCTTATTTGAAAAAGACAATTTTGCAATTCAATTTCTTATTTTTCATCCTAGATAGATCATCATCTTCCTGCCCTTTTCCCACTCTAGTGGGGTCTGCACAACATGTAATAAACATGCTGTCATATGATTTGGCTGCGTTTTTACGACCGGCCGCCTGCCTGACGTCAACTTACCAATGTCGTACTTTAAGACACCTCGGTAAGAAAGAGGGTGGTCTATTCTACTAAACCGGATACCACACGGTGGGTCAACTTACCTTAGTCGCCTTTTACGACACCTCGGTAAGAAATGAGGTTGGTCTATTCTACTCAGCCGGATACCACACGGCGGGTCAACTTACCTTAGTCGCCTCTTACAACACCTCGGTAAAAAATGAGGGTGGTACTATTCTATTCAGCCGGATACCACACGGCGTTCATCCTAGATAGATATAAAACAAAATAAACAAAAAAATTCATTCATTCCAGAACATTGAATTCCATTCCATTTACAATTCAATACGTAGTAAGCATTTGATAAGCTTTAAAAAATACAAATTTCTAATATGATACAAGTACATACCAGAAACAGCGATTTTTTTCAATTTAAGGATTATTAGAAAGCGCAATTACAAATCATAAACTTTTTCGATAGAGGTTACTTTGATATTTTAGTTTAAACACATTTTGTGCGCTCTTTCAAAATTTACTGTCTTACTGTCTTGGTGTATTATTTAGTACAATTTATGCGGGAAATTTAATAAATCACTTACGTTTGACGCAGGATATTGCCTCTTCTCCGGGATACCTCGCTAAGAAGGCCACACGATTTCACCATTGGCAATTTTAAGGTCTGTGCTAGTTGCTTGAATGTTCAAGTATTAGTTGAAAATCATTTGAACTGAAAGTTTGTGAACTCGACCGCAAATCGCAGACTGTTGTCGATTTTTTATTGAACTTACATAGTTCGATAGATGGCAGGTTATCACTGCGTATTTTTACCCGGGTTTGGAAAAGACACCTTTTTTGTGATGAAAAAATCAAGAAAATTTATTTAATAAATTCCAATTATTCCACTACTGGGTACAGGCCTCTCTCTCTCACTCTCTCCGTTTTTGGAGAGAAGAGTTAGTTTTGCACAATAAGCAGAATTGGTAGTTTAAATAAATAAATAAATATATGGGACACTTACACACACGGTCGTCCGTCCCCAAAGTAAGTAACTTAATACTTGTGTTATGGTAGACAGACAATTGGTGAATATATACTTATATATTTTCTAAATACATACTTAAATACAAATAAACACCCAGGCTCAAAGACCAACAAATTCATTTTTTTTTATAGAAAATGTTGGCCCTCGGCGGGAATCGAACCCGCGACCCGCGGAGCTGAAGGCAGGATCACTACCCACTGCGCCAACGGGCCAGTCAAACCTACGGGCTAGTCAGTTTTCTAACCTACTAATTCTAAGAAATCTGCACCAAATGCGAATTTTGCGCTTTGTATCCCAAGAATTTTGTAGAGATATGCAGGTTTCCTGATGTTTTCCTTCACGGAATAACGTGTGAAACTCATTTGTGCCTGCCCGGATTTTAAACCAGTGACCTCCCGAGAGAGAACTTTATAAATATATAAATGATGTTTATGTTATTTGTTAACATTATTGCATGGAATAAATTTCGACCGAAAAATTTTATCATAGAGATGATTGCCTTAATAATCAAGATATAAATGTATCCAGCGAAGTTATAAAAAAACAATCACATAAGATTTCACTACACACACTTAATCGCTGCAATAAACGCTTCGTTTTACTTAGCAATATAACGTCGATTAACTAAAGATCCAAACAAACAAAGACAGTAACTTTAACATTATGAAGACAGAGCATCTAATAGTCGTATCGAAGTTACATTCAAAACGATACCCAAAACCAAGGGATCCACTCAAATTTGGAGCGTTAATTAGTTTACTAGATCCTCGATTATAAGCATTTTTACTCTGAATTTCTTATCATTATTATGCCAAAAATCCAATTTTAAAATACTTCTTATATAATGTCAAAATACATAATTACAATTTTAAAATACCTATTTCAATTATACCACATTTGCAAATATCTCAACTAGCTCTAGTAACGATTTGCGTACTGACCCCATTTAGAACTATTGAACATATAAGGTAGGAACGAATAAGACATACAACCACAAGTGGTTAGATACGAAAGAGGGGATTGCTGTTCGTTTGAAAGTTCAACAGCGAATGCCCGACACGGATAATAGACTACTTTAAGTAACACGATACGTTAACGATACGATGTGGACGGTTCGTGTTCGAAAATAAATTCCAAATGAATAACAATTCAAATTTTACATAACTCAGTGAACGATATAGCGAACAAAAATTTTGAAAGAACCATGCTCTTTGTTTCGCGAAGATGACGTGGCCTTAACGAAATTAAATAGAAAAGTATAAATAATAAATTATTTATAACAAATAATTTTAATTCACTTTTAATTTTATTTATTATGGATCTCCGCAATGTAACGCCTAATTCTATAAATTATTTGGAATTAATTATAAGTAGAATTTGGAGTAAATAGATTAACTAAGTTTATCATCGTTAATTTTGTTGTTTTCTCAGTTCGGTACTGAATAAAAAAATGTTTTCATCCACTCATAAATACAGATCCAAGGCAGGACTGATGTTTAAATCCCCAGCTGTACGACGATTTACAATTACGACGCAATCCCCAATTAAGACGTCCAGAAGGATGCATTGTTATGTATGTTATTACGTTTATGTGAATGTCTGGGTATGCCAGTCTCATATAGAAAAATTACCTAAAAAGACGTTAGAAGACCGCTGAATTTCGAATTTACAGCACGGAACTCATGGGGATACTCTGATGAGAACTACAATGGAAAAAAACGTATGATTTAAATATAACTTGATATAAGAGTCGTGTCGCATCACATGAAGGTGCTTATCTGTATTGCTTTCTAACGCATAGCGAGTGTTTGTCGACGGAGATTGCAATATTATGTACCAATCCTCAGCCTTTTCCGACAGACACTCATCTACATCGGCCGTTTTTAAATATTACCCTATTGCATATTGAAGCAAAAATTTATATTCTGATTTGATTTTAGACAAGAAATATAGCATTATTACAGAAGATATTGGATTGATAACAAATTCATGCTCTTGCTCTGATAAAGAACCGCGCCAGCAACACGGTATTATTGAGGAGAAATTTGAAGATATTACTAACAAACACTTATGTTGGCGGATTGATTAAATGCACTTACCCTATAGCACTGAATAGCGTCCCTCTTTCTTATTAAAGAATGATTTTTTATATTTTTGTTTATTAATTAAAATTTCTACTAAATCAATAATAGTTTGACAATTGTTATTGGTATATTATATTTATAGTTAATAGTAATATTGTTACTATTAAAAACTGTTATATTTAAACAAATTTTAAGATTATAAAATATATAAGATAATTTCTTAAGAGCTCATGAATAAGTGCCCCGGATGGGTTCGAAACTAGTCAGGCTAACCTGATAGAATCGATAGAATGAGATGTGAGTATAGCCGGTTCTATACATTAACTATGAATACTACTTACGATAGTTTAAATTTAAAAATAATTTCTTCTTATTTTAAAATATTTATTTGATCTTACGTTACTTACTTATGTACTGCTTATGAAATACGTTTAAAATATATTTGAGTGCAAACTACGTGATATTCATACTAATACTATAAAAATCAAAGTGTATTTGTTTCATTATATTTCTGTACTAATTCTATAAAAACTAAAGTATATTTGTTTTATTATCTTTTTCTTTGTAATTTTTGGCAATGAGATAGTTAAAGGAGGATATACGCTGCTTTAATTTTGGAAATGAATTGGTATTCTTCGAGGATACGAAGTCATTGGATAAAACTAGTTCATTATAAAATACAATTTTCTAATAATTAAGAAAAATCCAAAGAAGACAGCGTCATTATTTTCGTGCATTTATCTGCTATACATACAAATGCATGCCTGAAATCTGTTACTATTTCATGTTCCATTGTTTTCAACTACATATATTTATTACAGTACATTAATTGGTAGTAAAGATGTTCGAATACGAGTAGGTATCAAAGTTAAAATTTCCTCTAAAATGTTTTTACGAGCTGTCGATGGAGCTCGCGACGATGTTTGCTCTGTGCTCTACTAAAAGCGCCTTTCCGACGTGCCATGAAACTTGACTTCCAGACATTAAGTATGTGACGTAAATAACTTTGCTGTCATATTTTACTTACAGCTTAACTTGATTATAAAATGTTACGTTGTCAAACAAAAATGTATTTTGTCTTTCTTTTCTTTAAATATATAAATTGTATTAGTAACCTTATTGGAAACATTGATGCACCAATATTGGACAAAAGTTTCCTCTTTCTTGAAGAAATAGATATGTATCTTGTATATACCTATATATATACAGGTTCTATATACGCACCAACGAACAATAAATGTATTTTAGTGGCTATTTATGATTTATACAAAAAAGCGTTACATTGAGGAATTCATTAGTACAGAAATTACAATAAAATTATTTTGCTGTAATCCGCGTTTTTTAAGAGAATCTATGTATTACTATGGAGGTGTATGAAGCAGGCAATATTCACATACCTTATACTTGCAAAACAAGTCACCACACGTACCACAAAACGCCGTTGGTGTTGGCGGCAGATTACAGCAAAATAATTCTATTGCGCCTTCTGGATATTTACGTGCATTATTTTAATTAGATTTAAATCAAAAATATACTATGTGAGAAAGAGAGAGAGAGAAATAAAAGAGACGGGAGAGTATGAACAAAACAAAATTTAGTAATCTCAAGTCACGTTACCTAAGTTATACTGCGTCCATCATATTATCAGTCTTTTGACAGCTCACGCTCATTAAGTTTTGTATTGCTTACGTACAAATATCATACAAATAATATTTGTACTTTATGGATGGGTACCGCCCACTTAGTGATGTCACACATAATGGTTACTACGATTATGCCACAGATTAAAAATAATCGGTAGAAATCGATGTTACGAGTATTAAAAGACATTTAATAACATTATATAAAGTTTTACTTTCTTCTTAGTTAATACATGAATACAAATAAAACAATCAGGATATTTTAATTTATTTTATTAGCACGAGTCGTCGGAATGATAATCAACACTAGACTCCTCCGATGAGGAGTCTTCAGTAGCAGTTATTATTAGCTCTTGTGTAGATAATATATTATCAAACGCAATATCACGTTCCCAATCAGAGAATATTACTCTTTTAGTTCTTTCCACCACACTTGCCCAGTTCTCGGCCGTTACGTTTTAGCATTTTTTAGCAATTGCAACATTTTATTCGCTGTGAATGGGGGGCTTGTATTGCATCTCGCAGCATGCCCTTTTACTTGTGCCCATATAAGTTCTATTGCGTTGTACTGGCAGTGGTATGGAGGAATCCGAAGAACAGTATGGCCATATTCTGCTGCCATTTCATTGATTACATAGCGTTTTGCTCTCTTTTTGGTTTTTAATATTTTTATTAATTCAACTTTTAACATTGAGTCGTCCACATTTTCTTCATTGTCCCGAAGCCAATTAATTATTTCATGCTTTTTATTAGCCTGTGTTGGCATTTTGTCAATTTGACGGGAGTGGTAGGGCGCATTATCAATAAAAATTATTGATGGTTCTTCCAATGAAATGAGCATTTTTTTGAACCACTCTTCATACACATTTGCATTCATCTCTTCGTGGTAGTCATTTGATTTCTTCGATTTAAATGCCAACAGTGCGTCTTGTACAAATCCTTTTGCTGTACCTGCATGGCAAATGATTAGGCGCTCACCTTTTCCCATTGGTACTGAGGAAGTGGAATCAGCAGTATCATCAGTCCAGAAACGAGATAGTGTGTGGTTAGCGTTGAGCCATGTTTCATCCGTGAAAAGAATATTTGCCCAATCTTGTATTTTCTTTGCCTCTCTTAAAAAATCACAACGTGCTATAGCTATATCTGTGCGTTCCATTAATAATTTTCTTTTATTTAACTTTTTTATATGGAAAGCCAATTGTGTTCAAAACTTTGACCAAAGAAGATTTTTCACCATGAAATAGACCACTTCTTTTCAAAGAAACAATAAGTTTTCTCAAAGTTGGAATTTCTTTTCTCAAGTAGTAATCATATACATGACGACGAATAGCGTCAGCGTCAAAGTCATCAACAGCTGTCACCTTATGAGCCCGGCGCTTTCTTTTTGGTGTAGATGGTTTGTTTTGCTCCAAGCCGCTCCTGCCGTAGGCATCAGTAGTGATTTTAGTCACAGTTGATAGACTGATCCCCAACGCGGCTGCAACACGGTTTCGGACTTGCGTGACGTGACGTGCGGACTTTTCTATATCTGTTATTAGTTTACGTAGGTTATCATTAATCGAATTACTTAGGTACGTAATTCGATTAATGATAGTAGGTACTATAATCGGAATGGTATCGCATACGAGAATCTTTAGGACATCACTAAATATGTAAATCGTCAATCTGTCAAAAGGTGGTTAATATAATGGACAGTGTATAGTTAATTAGTAGCCAGTTTGAGATCTTGTCTTTATCTTGTAGCCTACTACAATCTTATTACTTTTATCAAATATTAAATTTTACAAAGAAAATAAGTTACTGCTTCTAAATGAGTACTAGACAAGATTTAGTGCCACTCTCTGTGGTGATAACTAGCACTGTTTACACAACATTTAACTTGGCAAAGAGTCTTCATTGCAGACTAGGACTTGTAAGATTGTTTGTATCTCTGAATGTAGCTCGAGTAATCTTAAAATAAGTAGTCCGCACGATTTACTCAGAGAAACAATGTAAAGCAAAAAGTTTGACATCCTTCCTCGTGGGAGAGTGAAAATAATATGAGAAATTTTCATTCTCTACTTTGAATTCAACTCAATAATTAAATCAGTAAGTCATATAAATTTTCAAGTACTAAGTACCTACGTATTTCGTAACTTATCTAAGTACCTGGGTGGCCGAATCTTGCTCAGTAATTTTATTAAAAGGGAAAAAAAATAAAAATGAAGGTTCGGTGAAATGTGGGACTTGAGCCCGGGCATTTTCACATATTTAATTCGCCTGTTTACTATTAAGCAATTACAACTTGACAAATGAAAGCAAATTTAAGCCATTATAATGTATATATATATTCTATTTCAGCAGTTCTTCAATGCGCGAAAATAAGGCTAAAACGACCTTTTTTATAAAACTAGCTATTGTAATTTCATGAAAATCGTTGGAGCTGTTTCCAAAATTCGGAAAAGTATATTATATATTTATTATATATAATTATAAAGATATAAAAATAATTAAGCATAATCAATTTACTTTCCGATATTACTGCGGCATAATTAGAAGGCCTGGTCGATTTCGACGCCAGTTAAATAAAAAAGGATATCTGATTCGCATTACCCAAGTCTGATATTTGTGCGATTTGAATCTGTTATACGTTTATTATAAATAAATTTCATAAATTCGGTAAAGTAAAATACGGGCAGGTTATAGTCATAAAAAAATTAATATAGCTTAAATGACAGGATGTATACTGGGTTACCTCTGTTCACGCCACATTAAACTTTTACAAAGCGTTTCCACATAGCAGTTACGAGGTTAGAAATGTTTCTTTTGAACAAATACTCCAGTTCTTGACTTTTAAGTACATGTAATATGCCTTCAAGCGCAGTAACATATATTAAACTTTAGGTTTATATTCAATTTTTATAATATTGAATATCCAACTAATATTATATATGCGAAAATTTGATAGTATGGATGTATGTTTGTTACTATTTCACGGCGAACCCGCTGAACCAATATCGATGACGTTTGACACAATTATTTCTAATACATCGGGATAACATATTGGCAATAGAAATCCTGTTAATCTGTCAGGAATAGGATGAAATTGAAAAGCACCATCTATTATCAAACAATCACATCTCAAAACTCCTCGCAAACAAAGTTACGGGTAAAAGGTAGTATGTACCTAATAAACCGTGCATCTTAAGCTTTCGACGTAAATAAACTCGGTTAGGCGACCATAAATTTCTATAAAAATTATAAAACTAAGTACAAAGTATAGTAAAAAAAATGTACAATGAATGTATGTTATCTCTTATCTGTATATATTTATTATTCAGTGATATCCGCTGTATCGTATCCGTCTGAGTAGAATAGACCACCCTCATGACTTGCCATGGTGTCGTAAAAAACGAATAAGGTAAGTTGATGTCAGGCAGACGGCGTACCTAATAAAACTAGCCGAAATATGTGAGAAAATGTTTGTAACATATCAAGCATGTGCCGACCCCACTTAGCTTTATCCCACAGAAGGCAGGATGATGATGATGCAATCTTTCAATCACTTTTTGCAAGTCTTTAAGTCCCTAAAAGCAAGGGACTAACCTCTTTATAGCAAATTAATAACGTATTACTATTATTTCACTATCAGCGCATAACTTTACAGCATATAATTAAACATACACTGGCTTTTAACAATTCGTTGCCAGTATTTTCATGAATTCATAAATATTTTTGCGCACATCACAAGTTCTTTATCGAGGTTTAATATTTCATATTTTATAAATGCGTATTACATTTATATTTCGGCGATTTCAGTAAGCTATTTATCATATTTCAGATTTGTGTGAATATGTTTAAGTCTGGTGGGTAGATATAAAAAGTAAAAATTTCACAATGTGATACAACAAATAAAAATTACTTATATCAGAATATTAAATTCCAGTTTTCATGTTCTATGACATTCGTTTTTAATATGTACAAAATTAAATTGAATTTACACATTTTTTTAAATCTTCAATGCACAGAATATTAAAAGAGATTTTATTATGTATTACATTTAAATAGATTTTAGGCATAGATATACTCGTATAGCTTCACATGACTTTTTAATTATTTTTTTGCTTCTGTCTTCCGGCCATTTTTAAAGCATTAATTGAGGAAACGCTTAAGCTAATGCTATATATTTTGTTGGTAATAATCGTATTTTACGACACCTTGGTACGAAAGAAGGTGGTCTATACTATTCAACCGGATACCACACATTGGGTCGACTTACCTTAGTCGCCTATTACAACACCTCGGTAAGAAATGAAGGTGGTCTATTCTACTCAGCCGGATACCACATGGCGGGTCGACTTAGTCGTATTTAACGAAACCTAGGTAAAAAAGAGGGTGGTCTGTTCTACTTAACCGGATATCACACAGCGGGTCAATTTACTTTAGTGTCTTTTACACCTTGTTAAGAAATGAGTGTGGTTTATTCTACTCAGCCAGATACCACCACAGGTTTTAATGAAATTAATTAGCATAATATTAAAAGCTCAAATAGACCACCCTCATTTCTTACCGAGGTATCGTAAAAAGCGACTAAGGTAAGACGACCTACCGTGTGGTAGCCGACTGAGTAGAATAGACCACCCTCATTTCTTACCGAGATGTCGTAAAAGGCGACTAAGGTAAGTTGACCCACCGTGTGGTATCCGGTTTAGTAGAATAGATCACCCTCCTTCTTACCGAGGTGACGTAAAATACGACTAAGGCAAGTTGACGTCAGGCAGGCGGCCGGTCGTAAAATACGTAGCCAAATCATGTGACAATACATTTATAACATGTTGTGCCGACCCCACTTAGAGGGGGATAAGGGCAGGAAGATGATGAATATTAAAAGCTCAAAATTCAGAATAATAAATTTACATGGAAAAAAAGGTCTGTAATATACACCATAAATCATTTACAGAGTCATGTCTTATCTGTGACAGTCGAAGCTGTGTAACGTTTGTGAAATAAATCGTTTATAATCAAGTGACGTGACGTCATCAACAACTGTCTGCGAGCCGACATGTAATTTCCCGAGCGTCAATTATCAACAAGATTCGCGGTCGAGGGCCTACTGCCAAGAGTTTTGATAGCACCTCACTGTGACATCTTTATTTATAACTACTAAACTATATTAGCTGTGGTAGCCCAGCGGTAACACCGTGCGACTCTATAGAGGAGGTCACGGGTTCAAACCCGGGCAGACACCAATGAGTTTTTCTGTTAAAACTTATGTGTCTTATTTATAATTGCAATTTATCACGCCCTTAATTCTGGGGATATTTGTAACCTACCAATCCGCATTGGAGCAGCGTGGTAGGTTTTAGCTCCAATCCTTCTCTCCAAAAACTGAGCGAAGAGGCCTATTCCCAGCAGTGGGAGAGTAACAGGCCGCTACTTACTTACTTTACTAAACTATATATTCATCATTAATATTCATCGATTATATATTAATTACTAATTATTATAGATTATTATTAAAAATAATTATAGAACAATAGGTGATGTACATAATACACAAAGTAGGAACCGACATAAGCTTGCAGCTCCTGCTTTGCGCCTTGCAAAGGTACGAAATTCGTTTGTGGGTTTGGGTATAAAATTCCGTAATCAATTTTAGCTTTACCATTACAGCAGTTTAAAAACACTATTAAAGAGAGGCTGAGTTTAAGAAATATGCTAGAGTTCCCTCCCTAAAGCTCATTTGTCTACCTTGTACGGGGTGTACCAACATCAGCAACGTGACTTCCGGTGCGGGAGAAAAGTCTTTACTCGTATTCTGTAAACGTATACATCATATCTCATTTATAAAGTCCGTTGTTTTATTTTCACTTAAAAATAACTACTTCAGAATCAATGATATAACTCAAAATTACTTAGAATATGACAGCAATGTGATAGAAAAGGAACACTTATTTTACTTTTGCTAATCTTAATCAAAGCTCCAATATCAACTCCTAAATATAAGACAACAATAACAAATAAAGCGAGCTACAATTACGAAACAAATCCATTATCCCGAATCTTTAATCCAATCTCGAAGGAACTTAACCCCAATAATTTCCGAATCATTAACCCTCTCTCTGTCCTGAGCAAGACAGACAACATCAGCTTTAGATCCTTATCTTGTAAATCTGCGGCCTAAAGATTAACCGACGCCACTGCCTAACTGAAATTATCAACCGCGACGACGAAGAAATCGTGCTATCTCTACGTAATACAGGCTTAAGGGGGCCCAATCAAACTAAACAAACCAGACTAATAACGATTCCATTCTGTATTTGGAGTTTGCGTGTAGGATTAAGGAACAGACGAGCTCGGAGTTATGTTCCCGTTACCTCAAATGAGTCGCAAACGCTTAAACACTAAGTCTCATTTGTATTCTACTGGATTTTTATATTAGATATATTGTTTTATGGATTTTGTTGCAAAGTAGTGTTGGGAGTATAAAGTACATTATTTTTCTATAATTCCGTTCACGAAAGGTTCTCTGTAAGAGATTGCTTACAAAAATAAACTGCCCGTTTCCCTTAGTAAATCTAAAACAATAGCTGTATAAAATGAAAACACAATATCAAAAATACGCATATAATCAGTGATATTTACACTTTATTAAATTACTTTATTATATTTACTTTTATAAATATATTCTATTGTATTTATTTTATGTATTATATATATTATTTTATTATTTGATATTATTAAAAGGTCCATTTTCTGTCTGTTAGTATTGGTTCAGTTTTAAATTAAGTTTCAATTTAACCTCTCTTTTTTAATTTTAGACTGGTTGGCTTGAAGAGATTCCAATTCCGCCTTGCAATTTATGTTGTTTTTTATTTTTATAAATGCAATAAAGAGATTATTTACTTACTTACTTACCTTCTTTGTAACGTGTTAATTTACCTTCATCAGTTAATTATATGGTATTTTGTTTAAAAGGTATTAAATCAATAAATAAATAAAAGTGGCCTTAGGCTTTGGGATCTAAAGACGTAGAAGTAAGAACCAATGAAGAATGTAGAGTTGTAGAAATATAAAATTCAATAAAGAACCTGTCTGTTACTATCTCACAGCTGGGCATAGGCCTCTTCTCTCCGTTATTGGAGAGAAAGATTGAATCTAAGACCCAAACGCTGCTTCATTGGGAATTGGTAGATAACTCATACCCCAGTTTTCTCTAGAGATATGCAGGTTTCACGATATTTTCCTTCGCCGAAAGATTCACCGCGAAAACGCTGCCAGCATTCTTGGGACCACGTGGGCGTGATTTGTATAGTCCTGGCGTGTAAGTAATTTAAGATGTATATAAATTGTACATTTTTGTTGTAAATAATAATAATGTCATCAGGATTGTTTTGCCCTTATCCGTCTCTAAGTGGGGTTGGCACAACAGGTTTTTATTAAAGGGTATTTTACGACCGGCTGCTTGCCTGACGCCACTTACCTTAGTCGCCTTTTACGACACGGCACTTTAATATACAATGTAATCATCTATAAATCGCTGCACAAAGACGCTATTCATCTTACGGTATCTCTGTCCCGGTGCAGCTGTATTCTTCAGAGATAATTAATTGCGCCGCCGGGCAATTCATTACCCCATCTTGATAGGTTAAGAGGCGAAATCGTTTAATTTGTTTATATACTGTAATGAATATCCCATATGGCTCCTTTTATTTGAGTGCTTATTTAGAAACGCCACAGTGCATAGCCTGCACAGTCATGACTATCTGTCACAACACAAATATTCTGAAGCTATGTATATTTTGCTAATAATTATGCAGCATTGAATTTCCATTTTCATTTTATTTTATTCAGCCCCACTAATATATACACACATACTTAAAAAAGGATAAAGTTTTATATATTTCAATAACTACATAAATATATAATGAATAACTTCAGCGGATTATCCGTAAAAATATAACAGTAAATGTTACTGTAACGTGGATTCTTTAGAAAGATTTATACCATTATAAAATTTGACCACTTCATTCATGTTATGCAGAATGTTTATTTTGTTTCCTAGTATTTAACGCTGTTCACAAAGCTTTTAGCTATCCAATTGCGAAGTGGTAGGCGCAATAAAGTCGCAGTTTGCACCACAGCCGACTAACATTGGCCAAAATGAAGTTCCAACTCTATAGATTCGGTCTCGTGTCAACAGGCCACAGGCATCCAGTTTTATTAGTCGCGTCACTATTAAATTCCAATGTCCCGTTTCCGCATCCGGCAATGTTCGGACTTCTGCTGCCAACTGAACTGAACTCGTACTGTCAGTGTCGAGCCGAAATTGAGTCGAAAGCATAAAAAAATTCACATTCAAAGTGCGTCCTAAAAGCGAAGTTAAAATATGATTTTTCCTAACACTTAAATTGTTTTTTTTTAATTATTTACCCATTTGTTACGGAGAACAAAATATGATAGACGTATGTCACTTTACGAGGTTATTTTTAGTAAACTGTATTTATTAGTCATAAAACTAAAAAACATTTAGTCAAATAAGAGTATAAGCAAATGGAAAATATCAGTAAAGTAATTATTAATAATAACTTTACTGATATTTACCATTCCCTTTACGGTAAAGAAATTTATTGTGATAAAAACTAAACGCATGTGATTTTCCGATAATGGGAGATGCTATAAGTGGGTCTAAGCTGTAAACAATTTATTTAAGGAGAAACAAGGCCTGCAATGGAAATGAAAAAGGATGCTTCTATACATATTACATTAAATTAAAGTAAACAAATCATTAATTCATCCCTTCAAATTTAATTCACCGTTGATTAAGCAAGCACACTATAACTCGTATCACCAGACGCTAAGAATAAATCATTGCTTCCTCAAATAAAAATTTTATTCGATTATTAGGTTGAGATATGAAGAAAGCTCGGCATTATTAAATCACTTAGATTGTCTGCAGTTGTTGTATCCCCCTAACCGGATAATCGATTAACTGTTGACCGGCTATATCCGGCTGCAAGTGAACTATGACGGGGAAACAAATGGCCCGGAAATCTGGCACTTACATGCTTACGAACATTCATACTTTGTACTCTATACGTACAATAACTAACCTTCTATTATAGCAATACTTAAGTAGGCTCTAAAACCAAGAACTTCCTTTTATTTTTATATAAAACTAGCAATTTCCAGCGGCTCCTCCCGTGTGGTTAGATTAAAATCGTAATATAGTATTTTGATAACAATAAAAATGATTAAAGTGGGTTAAACTTAAAAGCTAGACATATGCTGCCGCGGACTTGTATTTAAAACTTTTAAAGGGAACGATTTTCTAATACATGATTTTTGGATAACTTTCACCGTTTACATAGCGCACGCAAGGAAAGCTTTAAATTTTCCTATTCATTTGAGCGTGATGTTATACATATCTTCTTCGATAAATGGACTATCCTACATTCAAAGAATTCTTAAAATCGGTCGAGTAGTTCCTGAGATTAACACGTTCAAACAATCAAACAAACTCTTCAACTTTATATATCAGTATAAATAAACAAAAATAGTTCGAGTACGACAATCACAACGTATCACAATTTACGAGTATCACAAAGAGACAACCAGATAAACATTTTGATGGGTTTAAAACGGCATTGTAATAAACGCTTAATTAATTGTCGATATGAGCATTTCCATCGACTGTTAACTAACTTACTAGCTACAGGCGATGTTCTAGACTAGTTCTATTTAAGAAAACATAATTCCACTTAATCGAACCGGCACTCGAATATACTCTCATTCTACTCATCAGACTAAATTATAATTAGTGTAAATAAACTCTGTAAAAAATAATGAAAAACTTCAAATTAAACACCTTAAAAAACCTCTTAAACTGACAAGGGGCTCATTCGTCAACTAAAATTAATTTAGCGATTTAGTATAGAAATATAGTTAGCATTCTTAAGCGCTACGAGTATAGCCGTGTGCAAATGATGATGGTTGGTGCTTTTTTGTTCTGCTTAGGCATTTCAGCGAAGCCAGATTGCGACTTGTTACCCTGCGGATGACTTTACTTGTACGGATATTGTCTTTTGTTAACACAAACACTTTCTGTGCATAGCTTTATGCATCGCTCATTATTTTTTATGCAAAGCCTATAATCAGCGATCACGTGCAGGGTCAATAAAATATCACAGATAATACGTACTGTATCTAATCTTTAATTTCCAAGTTTATTCAATAAAAGTATATGGAACCGTTATAATAAAACATTGGATCAATTATAAATCCAAAAGAAGCTGTGATAAAGCATATAATTTCTCGGTGTATAAAATACAAGATGTAACTGCGAACTCTGTGGTGTCATTTTAAATATTTAAATGCCCTCAATTGCCTAGTGTTCTTAACTTAACTTCTAAATCACGTTTTTTTGTAAGGGAGAGACAGAAAATATATCATATTTTCATATTATAGAGCCTGGAATATAAGTTTCGATTGTATCATATTTCATCAGTATTGGTCCAGCAGAACAGCTTAATATACAAATACAAAGAGAGACAGATTTCATATGTCTAATACATATTAGTATGAATACAGAATAAATACACCTATTATTATTGGGTATTGTACACAAAATTGAAAAGTTCATAATATTGTAAAGCATCCAATTAATAAATGTAATATTCACTGCTTGGAAAAGGAAAGCTATTTCAACAAGTAGATCAAAAACGAGCTAAACGAAAAATAAAAATTCAGTCTCGACGCTTACTTAATGGATTGTTTAAAATAAAACTTAAACCTTTTCTCGGCGACAGACGTGCAACTATAGTAATTAAAATAAGCAGTACTCTTTTATGTTTTATGCTTTTTGTAAGGACATTAAATTTTTCATATTTTAATACTCTACAACGGTGCTACTAAATTTCCTTTTATTTCTCTACCTAATAACATCTTTCAGTAAAATATGAATATTTTTCGTCAGGAAATTTATTTATTTTTGATTTGCTTACTAATTTTTGCAATAAAATATTTCCCTATATTCTTCAATTCTTTAAGGTATTTAGGTATTTGTTTAAGGCGGTACGTAACCAGAAAAACTACAGAGCACGAATTATTTATGTCATTTTATATATGGGTATTCACAGTTTTTACTGGATCAGATATAGTCCGTGTGTAATCCGGCTAAGTAGAATAGACATTTCTCATCGATCATTTCTTATCGAGGTGTCAGTAAAGGCGTCAAAGCTAAGTTGACCCACCGTGTCGTATCCGGTTAAGTAGAATAGACCACCCTCTTTCTTACCGAGGTGTCGCAAAATACGACTAAAGTAAGTTGACATCAGGCAGGCGGCCGGTCGTAAAATAAGTAGTCAAATCACGTGACAACATGTTTATAACATGTTTTGCCGACCCCACTTAGAGTGGGGTAAGGGCAGGAGGCTGATGTAAGTAAGTAACGGCCTGTTACTATCCCACTGCTGAGAATAGGCCTCTTCTCTCCGTTTTGGGAGAGAAGGATTGGAGCTAAGACCTACCACGCTGCTCCAATGCGGATTGGTAGGTTACACATACCTCCAGAATTCTCTAGAGATATGCAGGTTTCCTCACGATGTTTTCCTTCACCGAAAAGCGTGTGATAAATTGCAATTATCAATTAGACACATAAGATTTTAAGAGAAAAACTCATTGGTGTCTGCCCGGGTTCGAACCCGTGATCGTCTCTAGAGATTCACACGGTCGCACCGCTGGGCCATCACAGCTTTCAGGAGGCTGATGAGGATGATGATATTTGATTAGGTTTAGTCCAAAAATTAGTTTCACCCACATGTTTCCTGCAAGAATAATAATTTAATATGCCGCACAGAAAATCAATTACATAGAAGCTTTGGTTGGAAATTATTTCACATAATATCGACTGGCAACTAATCCTACGTACTCCAAATGTTAATGGAATTGGCATACGTTGTATGAAATATTTCTGAAAGGTATTTAGATTTATCAAGAGGCAACATTGCAAACGTCGTACAACGTAATAGTAAGGTGTAATTTAGAAATAGTAGACCATAGATAATCTATATATATAAAAGAAAGTTGGTCTAAGTTACACTATTTATAACTCAAGAACGGATGAACCAATTCGGCCGAAAATTGGTGTAGAGGTTGCTTAGAACCAGGAGACGGACATAGGATACTGTTTATCCCGTTCGACCGCATTTATTTTATCCCGTCAAGTCACTATAAATCGTGGTATTACAAGAACGACTATGACATTGAATAACAAAACGCAAATGTCAGTGGCATAAAAAACATAGATGATAGTTAACGTAATTTTTCTTTGGTGAAGTATGGTAAAATATTTGACAATTATCAAAATAATAGTATTACAACATGTTTTTAATACAACCTCCTTCATAGAGTTGGTCATTAATATGAAAAAGCATTGTGGCTGTCATATGTGTCATTAAGTTGTTGAGAAAGAGTAAATGAGTTGACTCTGGGAAAACTGTTTTTATTTATTGAATATGTATAATAATATAATAAATACAAAGGAGAAATATCGTCGTTTATTATATTCAGAAGAGGATGTAACCTAAACTCACAAATAGAGCGGACAAAAGGAATATCTGGAAATTTAAAGAAAAGACAAATGACGATCAATATCTTGAGACAACACGGAGAGTGCGAATTTCGTATAATTTGAGAGATAGTTGCGATATGCGATGCTATGGAATAAAAAATGGAGTTTTTATTGAAGAGATTATTATGATGGTAATTGGTATTCGGTTTATTAACTCTGTAAGATCAACGTGACGATGTGCTATGTGAGGCCTTAGACGCGCCCGTGACTATTGTTCTATAGAACTGTCAGCTAGAATGACGATTATTCTCTGGATTTGTTCCAGTTGTATCGATTGTTTTCTAGACTGTGGCCATCTGCAACGACAGCTAGACTCTGCCTAGATGTGGTGATTGTTCTTTGAGCGTTATCATTTGCAAGTCTGTTTACGTGGGTATCTGCTGAGTTGGTTGCCACTTATTGAGCTGTGTTATGCCATGACAGTGATTGAGGGTGAGCTTAAGGTGCGAAATGATTTTTCTTTTACAGATTAAAAGAGCAAGTATTGAGTTTCTTGCCGATTCTTCTCAGTAAAATCAGCATTCCGAATCGGTGGTAGATTCATTCCCAGAAGTCAGCTTATGAGATTTGCGAGGTCGCAAATGTTGTCAGGATGGTCGACTGTTACAACATGTTTTTAATACAACCTCCTTCAGAGTTAGTCATTAATATGAAAAAGCATTGTGGCTGTCATATGTGTCATTGAGTAGTTTTTGAGAAAGAGTAAATGAGTTGACTTTGGGAAAATTGATTTTTATTATTGCATAAGAATAAAGGAGAAATATCGTCGTTAGTTATAATAGCTAAACGTCACTAAATAGTATAAAACAAAGTCGCTTTCTCTGTCTGTTCCTATGCCCCTATATCCCTTTGTATGCTTAAATCTTTAAAATTACGCAACAGATTTTGATGCGGTTTTTTAATAGATAGAGTGATTGAAGAGAAAGGTTTATATGTATAATCTAACATATTACAAACTTTTATTATAAACATTCAATATGGAGTAAAGAAATACTATCATTTTTGAGGTTTCCAATGTGATGTCGTAAATAATTACATTTATTTTCCGTTTACATTGCAAACGCAGGCCGAACCCTACAATATTTGTCAAAATAATGTACAAGTATTTGTACACCTTGAAAAGGTCTACAGAAAACTCCGCGATGGTATACATATTATGTCTATCTCTTATGGACCCACAATAGCATTTTTTTGACATTTTCTTCTTCATTCGTAATTTAAATGAACATTTTCGAAGATATTACAGATTTAAAATGCAGGGTATAGCGATGCGCGCTTTGTTACAGCACTTCGAATTTAGCTGCGATTGGACGGGTTTTTTTTCACATGGCCGACTATATGTCGCTTTATCAAGAGTAACCTCTAAAGAAAACATGTTTGTATTGTAAAATGAAGATTCTTTCTTTATGACAAAAAAGCTGTGAATGTTGTATATAAAGACATTCTGTAATTAATTGTAAAAATAAAATACTCAGGGCAAATGTAAAAGTAAATAAGTAAAAATGTACTATATGAATTTAGATATTCCAAAGATAGCAGGGAATCTTCATGGTATAGGGAAAGGGGAATTGTTTTTTTTATACAGAAAAAAGCTCCTTATGGGTACCGCCGCCCGACGGGGACAGGCGGCAGTTATGTCGGACTCGCACCGACTAAAACGACCTGTGTGCTCCACCACGCTGCCGATGGCAAGGACAGGGTATCATTGTACATATTGCCCCCATCCCGCCAACAGCTCTGATCCCAGAGAACAAACACCTTCTTCGGGTAGGGGCCCCTCGAAAGAGAAGCCCCCCTCCGCTAACCGGTGCATCGGTAGCACCAGATGCACCGACCGCCTCGGGGACCTGTAAGCCAGGCGTCCGATATACCCCGTTCGGAACACCCGAAGTTAGGGTGGCAGACGATGGGCTTGGGCGAGTCACTAACACCTCGACTCACCAGCAGCAGATTGGATCCAGAACAACAGTTCCTGGAACCGCTCCGCCGCCTCCCTTCACCCCCCTCCGCGGAACAAAGGGAGGCCATCGCTGCCCACGGTCGCTCCCTGCCCACCGTGTTTGTTATGTCACGGTCAACAGGGAGAGACCGCGCCCCAAGTAGGGGCCACAACGCCTTGGTGGGCGTTTCCGCCCCCACCGGGTAATTTTTTATAGGGGTTTTCTTCCTCGCAAACTGAAGGTCCCCGTTCCCATTGCTGTGCTTCCGGGTTTTGCCGACGGTGGCCGTAGCCATGTCCAGCTAGACTTAGTGTAAGCCCAACCGGACCCGTCGCTCATTAGGAACCCCACCCCAGCCCCCCCGGAGTCCCCGGCCTGTCCAGATTGCCCTCTGCTAATCAGAAGGACAACTGGATTAGCCACCCCACAGTGGTCCGTTCGCCAAGACTAAGCTTGCCCAGGGTGCGCCACGAGGAGGCCGACCACTATGGCACCCCAGGGGAATTGTTTTACTCCAAATTTGACGCGTGTGGGCCACGGGCAGTAATGAATAAAACAAAACTGCTGGATAGATTTTAATCATTTTTTTACTGAGTGACATAGGCTATATATTTTATACCCGTGCGAAGCCGGAGCGGGCCACTAGTAGACTATATAGGATATAGTTGACATTGAAGGAAGTAGGGTTAGGCACTACTTTTTATAGAAATATCTGTTATTCTAGAAAGAACATTATTGTGCTAAAATCATCACAATTTTCGCTTATCTATGTATAGATTTTGTCACTTAGTTTTACTTTAGAATATTACACTTTAAGCACCAATTTATATATAAAACTTATAGTCTCATATAGTTATAGTATTATACAGGTGTAATATTATATGATACGCTATTTTGTTCTCGTCATCTTAAACGTTTAAGTACGCTCAATTACGCAATATGTGCTCTTCTATTTCCGAAAAAAGAAGATAAATTTTTATGCTTTGTTTTCCCAGTGAATACGTTTTAATTATACCAAATTTCATCAATATGTCCAGTGGATTACTCGTGAAAGCGTAATAGATAGAAGGACAGACTTTCGCATTTATAATATTAGTATGGATAAGAGGATTGCCAGAGTTATGTACTTGCAAAATCTTGGTAAAAGTTAAGCGCTCCCAATGGAAATCTCGACTAAAGTGAACTTGCAACTAAATACACCGTACTAAACCAAACAGAACCGACCGTTTTAAAAATAAGATTTGGATAGTAAGACATAAGAGGATGAAAAACAGTTAGAAAATGATCAAGTTATTTTATTTACCCTGAGGTTTATATGCATTTCGCACCTGCCTGAGAACATACGTTCTATTTGGTTCATATTATCTTTAAAGCATTTGCTTATATAAATAACGAATTTCACTACATAATATTTTTATATCGCATCAAGAACAACAGTTAAATTTTTCTTATGATATTTTCGAATTGTTTCGTAAAAATGACTACGTCAAATACGCTAATCGCAAAATCGCTACGAGAATGCTTACGTTGAAATATCTACGAATCATTTCAGATAATGAGTTTCGCCTGTCAGCTAATCCTGCACACGAAACTCCAAATGTAGGAGGGAATCGCGATTAGTGAGTAATCGGGTTTGTTTAGTTTACTCAAAGCACCCATATCCTTTAATACGTAGATTATCTCAAATTATTTTCGTCTGTGGTTTATAATTTAAATTACACGCTAACATTGGTTAGCCTGGATTATCTCTCAAATTAACACGAACCGAATAAAAATAGCTGTTTTTTTTTCATTTAAACTACCGTGAGTAGTATTATATTCATAATTAATGTATAAACCGACTATATTCACTCTTATTCTATAGGGTTAGTCGGACTTTTTTCGAACCCATCCCGGGCACTCATCCAGAGCTGTTTACATAACGTTATCGAGGAGGGAACTGCTTACAGCAGCTCGCTGGGCACGACTTGTGAGTGACAGAGTCGGCAGTGGAGAACACGATAGCAGCGGTGGTCGTGCCTTTTCAAAGTGTTCCCTGTCGCTCTGGTCTTCGTCATCAGATGCCCGGATGAAAACGTAAGCGTCACATGCACGAATTTCATCCGTGCATCCGATATGACGTGATTATAGCCGGTTCTATGCATTAACTATAAACCTAGCTGAAGTATATGTGCTGGGGCTGGAATGGCGACCCCACACCGGAAAACTCATCGTCGTTAGATCCTACGAGGTGGGCTGACGACCTTACAAAGCATGTTTGAAGCCGTTGGATCCTAGCGGCACTAGAAAATGTCAGGTAGAACGTGTGTGATTCCGTGAAGAGAATTCAGTACTGGACGTCTATCGCTTGATAAAGGAAAGGAGAAGCCTGTAACGGTATAAAAAAGAAATAATAAAATTATATTGCTATAATCCACGACGAAATAAAATAGAAAAATATATGTAATGCCAAATGTAGAGTGGACAATCCGTTTTCATAGCTGTATTGTGGTGGCGGTGGCGGAGGTTTATGCATATGTTTTTACGAATCCTGCATGAATCAGGTATGAAAACGGATTGTCCACTCTCGATTTAGCATTATATATATTTTCTATTTTACTTCTTCGCGGATTATAGCAAAATAATTTTATTATTACTTTTGTATTATTGATCTCCGCCAAGTAACGTCTACTTGTATAAATTATTGAAATACATATTTTATTTTAATAATTTTACGTCTACTTTACACTTATCTTTTTTGTCGTTGATAACTTAACTGTAAATAATTCCAAGCAAATTTAGATGATACAAATCTATAAGTTGAAATTGTCAGTCTTACTTAGGATAGAGAGACGGTTAACGATTCGGAAATCATTTGAGCTAAACTCAACGGGGATCGGATTGAAGGATACGAGTGAACAGATTTGTCGGCGTTAGTTTCAGTGAAGTCCCCGCATTAATTGAATCTTTTCGCTTTAATTTATACTGAAATTTTGATGAAAAATAAACATTACGGCAAAACGACAAATGTATAATTTAAACTTTGATACTTTAATAAACTATACGCTATATATTTTCGGTTTTGAATGATTATTTTTTAGATGCCATGAGTTGTTTTTGATCTAATTTATAAATTATCTTTTTTCTTAGCAAACTAATAAGTTACCGTAAAATGCATTGTACTTTTATAAAATGTTGAAATGCGTGTAAGGTTAAAATTAATATTTAACACTTAAAAAAAATAATAAATTAAATTATTAGTTTCTTATCAATTTCCATATTACAACAGGCACTATTACACGTACCATTATTTTTTTTTTTAATATTAATAAGATTATAGGAGTTAGTAGGTAGTAGTAGGTAGAGTAGAGTATTTTAATCACAATTCAAGCAAGTTTTAACTGATCGGCACAAAGTTGAATTTGCAGGAATCAGATATATATTCACAAAGTGAAAGTATTAAACAACTAGGTACCACAAGTACGGTAAACTTAAGGCAAATTTTTACCCAGGCGACTCGCCGAAGTCCGCCGCATGCCGCCCTAACGACTGACCTCCGAGTGATCCGAACGGTGTTTATCGGACGCTGGCTGGAGTTAGACCCCGAGGCGGTCGATGCATCTGGTGTTCCCGATGCATCGATTAGCGGAGGGCCACTGTTTAGAGAGGCCCCGACCCGAAGGTGGCGCCCTTCGGGATACAGAGCCGCTGCTGGCGGGGATGGGGGCAATGTGTACAACGCTACCCTATTCCCGCCACGTGGTGCGGTTAGCACGTGGTGGAGCACTGTCAGGTTTTTAGTCGGTGAGAGTCCGACATCTAGTCTCGTCCCCGTCCGGCGGTGACGACCCATAATGGATTATCCTGACATAAAAAAGGCAAATTTTTACTACTGTAATGCTCTGAAAAAATATCTAAAATTTTTGAATTTAAACTATCGTGACTGGTATTTATAATTAATATATGGAAACCGGCTATACTCACGTCTTATTTTATCAATTTCAAGCCCGTACGGGACTCTTATTCATGAGGTATTTATCGCAGCGGAAATTGAACTATAGTCGGGCTCATCCGATAAAAAAGACATGAGTATAGCCGATTTCTATACCTTAATTCAATATATCAAAAATTTTAAAAACGATGTTTTGATTAGGTTCCTGCGTCACTTATATAAACTAACCACAATGCTCTCCTTGCTATAAACCGCGAGGACTTGGTAATTGACGCTGGGGAAATTGCACGTCGAGATGTAGACATTTGTTGATGACGTTATGACTGTTTGTAACTCGAACTGAGAATTATGCTTGCCGTGATTGTAGTACAAAAAATTTATAGACTACATCAAACAGTATTGGAAAGCCTACAGATTTATACGTATCGGCTTTAAGCTATAAAACATTATTGATTTGAAATTACACTTAAAAGTCGGATTCTTACTGGAAATGAAATATTTGATATAGGTGCTTTAGGCAATAAGGTAATAATTCTGAAATAATCATATTATTAAATAAAGCTCATATAAGCTTATCTTTATTAAAATACAATTCAGGTTAAAAAGGCTTTTATCAAAATTGAGAAGTGGATCAAATGTAACTTGCGACATTCTACCTTCATATAGGTACATTCATTAGAAGTTAAATAAAGCTATTAATAATAAAGACCTTATAGAAGCTAGATAGGTACAGGTAAGTATAGAATATTTTCTAAAACAACAATTTTAAATATAAATGTGTACTTAAAGCATAATTAACTCGATTTAATTAAATAAAAGCGCCAATTTACAATCAACAATGCACTGAATTTTCTAAAAATACTGCGTATAATTTAAACAACTTTCATTATAAGTACTTAAGCATTGTGACGAAATAGTTTGGAATTGCCTATAAGTCGCTTAAATTTCTCTAAAATAATACCAAACAGGCTTTAACAGTTTTATACTTTGTTAATACTGGACACGTTTAATTGAAAAGGGTTGAAACTGAAGTAATTTCCAACTAAGGATTTACAGCTTTATGTCTATTCATGTTAGGCAAATTTGCAAACGAGCTTTCGACGACAAGATAGACATTTTCGCAAAAACTTAGTAGTACCGTTAACCTTGTCTAAACTTAACAGATTTTGCGAATAACAACATGGAACAATTCTTGTAGTTGAATAATATAAAATAACTTTTACCAACCGGAATAACGATTTCAATTTTTATCTAATATTTCAATTAAGCTAGAATCTTCCCCCTGCTAGATGGACAGACGACCTCAAAAGGGTCGCGGGGAGCCGCTGGATACAAGCGGCACAAAATCGTGTGTTCTGGAGATCCCATGAGGAGACCTATGTCCAGCAGTGGACGTCCATCGGTTGAAGAAGAAGAAGAAGAAGAAGAAGAATCTTCCCTTGCATGGGATGTACCTATACCCCGTAGGTTTAGGTACTTGATTATAGCTAAACAAACAAAACCATATGGTGTGCCAAACATTTTATTGCAATAATATGATCTACAAATAAAGAAATTTAAATAAAATTGCATATGTCAAAATAATATTTTCTTTACATATTTCGTTTATCAAATTTAATATTTATTACCTGGGTAATCGAGCCTTACTCGGTAATTTTTTTATAAGATATAAAAAGTGCAATAAAAAAAGGACTATTATATATCTGGGGCTCGATCTGGGGTGTTCCTTAGTCCATTTCTTAGTCCGCCCGATTTACTCGATCAAGTAAAGTACCAAGGTGCCTTGTTTTGTTTCGATGTTTTTTTCAGTTATAAAAAATTATTACGAGTAGCCTAAGTTCGAAATGCATATAGTCATACCTAAAAGCCAACGACGATAATCTCGGATTATAGGTGAACGGTGATCGCTATTTGTGCCGTGAATTTTGCACGCACGCTGCATATGAAAATTATGAATTCAAGAGGATCTAAATAACAGATTTACTATCACCGTTCGGTCTACTTTTAATCCATTATAATGAATGCAAAAATATGCTTTTTATTCTTTTAAATGTACTCACAAGTGAATCATCACCTATCTAGGGCTCCTATTATTTAAAATAACACAATCTTTTCTAGCCGTTGACAAAAGCAAATTGACCCTGTATGCCTGTACCGTTACTAAGCTGTCCAATTTACTAAATATATAGCTTGTATAATTTAATACTGGTTTATCTAACAATAACAATAATGCTAATTTTAGTTTCAATGCTCTTAGAAACCATAACAAATCCTTCAAAAAAACCCGTCATTATGGTACATAGCTATGCGAATTCCCTATAATTTAAACTACATGTATAATATACAGAGGTTTCAAATGCAGGAGTTATAAGTGTAAAAAAATCTATATACATAGTACTTTCGAGTTCGAAATGAGTTATAATATTACGCGTTTTTAGTGCTCAACTTGTTTTAGAACAAGATTATTTCAGTAAATTCCAATTTCTTTTATTAAATATTGTGTAATAAAATGGCTGGTGGTAGAGCTTACTTCTCAATTTATTTCTCAGATAGAAGCTCTGAGCTGTTTCTAATACTGGATTTGTGTCCCATTGGCACAGTTACCTTATACGAAATAGATTTCAAAGATAGGTGATTTTTTCTTGTATATTGTCGTGTGTGTATTCACTTTTATAGTATTAATATAAACCTGTGTTATATGCACAAGCACGCACTAACAAATAACAATATGTTAATACACGTCCATCCTCACCAATGGGCTCACGTGTTACTAACATGGTTCGTTTTAAGACATTGCAATATTTTATATGTACATTAGTATTAGTGTGAGTCAGTATATTATTAATATATCATTACACTATTAGTATATTCATGTATATATTATACGTACATATATCTTATATAAATATACAAGTTATACTACGTCTTATATAAATATATAAGTTAAGGTACAAACATTTCAACCCGCATATGCTACATTATTGTAAAGTAAACTAGGTTTAGTGCATTTTGATTAATTCTTAATGTAAATTTGCTCTAACAATAATGCTTTTGGTTTATGTACTAGTATAACGTGGGTATCATTCAAAATTGAATAAATTATAAGCATAATTATATACACTGTTTCATTTAATGGCAGGCACTTGATACCGTAGAACAAAATTACCGCTAGTAACGTTCAAGCTGAGAGACTAAGCACGAACATTTTTGAAATAATCCGCTCTAGAGAGGTATTAGTGAACCCTCGCCGATGCATTGTTAATGCTTTTATAGCGCTTAAACCTCCGTCGGATTACTTAGCCTTTATAAAGATAAATAGACTATCTTAAATTTACTAGGACCGCAGATTGTTTCTGTTACTTGTAACTGCGATTAAGTGAACTATTATTTCAAAAACATATTTTCCGGATTACGAATTAACTATACCATACTCATATTCAAAGATACGAGTACAAGTTATTAAAGACCTTTTGCATTCCTCATACACACTACATAACAGTATAACTTATTTTCCTCTATTTTTAGGGATAAGACGTAATCATGATTTTATGCTTGCGTCTCCCGATAAATAAATATAAAAAAATCTAATATATAGGTGTTATAATAATATAAAGGTCACAGTAGTTACTCAAAGCTTGAGTGAAAGTAATTCCTTTTAGGTATAAGCCCGCCTTTATACATGGGCTTTTTACTATTTCTAACTATATGTATAAAAAGAAGTAAATAAATGAGGTAATATTATAAAGGTATTTTTCATATTAACTATTAATTTAAGTATCCTTAAGATATCATCATCCTCATGCAGCTAGAAACTTTAATGAGATAATCGTGTATAAATAAAAGGATAGTAATCACGTATAAATAGCGCTATAATAACAAACTAATCGCGTATAAATAAATATATACGACTAACAATCATTTAACTATTTGCTAGTAAGGCGCCTAAAACACTAATAAAGTCATAGTTTTATTTAATCTTTGTAACCAAGAATGGGCATTTTTATTAATTTATTAAGTCATTTTTAGATAAAACAATAATATTATACAGATTTCAAAACGTGAAAAGTGTAAGTACTTAAGTACTAAGAAATTCGCTATATTACGTAATAATCAAAGGTCTTGTACCAATATAAAAAGAGTAAATAAGAACCTACCTTATTACTGTGGTAATAATAAAATCTGCCCTTTTTTTGTAAACGATGTCTTAAAGAGTATTAACTTTCTTCTACTCAGTAATTTAGTAGTCAGATTTATTTAAGAGTTCATTATTAATTTTTAAAGTAGTAATTTTGTAAAAAAGGGAAAATATTGATTTTTTATAATTTTTTTAGAGATAATATATTTTATTATTTTAATGAATAACTTATAAACATAGTCATTTCTATTTTAAGTGTACACAATTATCTCTCCTAAATAGTGATGATATTTTTCTATATTTTTAATACACGATTAGTACTCAAAGCTAAATGCAAGTATTTTTCAAGTATACATAAGCGACATCGTGACTCAGTAGAGACTAGAGTTAGCAAATTATTCAGGAGCCAAGATATTCGGTTCTGTAATCAAATTCCTCAAAACGTATTAAACTTGCTTAAAAAAAGGTTTAAATTATGTGTAAGGAATTTGCTTATAAGTATTGCGTATAATTAAATTATTTAATTGAAAACTATATATACTACAAAAATTGTTTGACTTAAAAATCCTTCCAGCTTCGTACAGGACTGCAGCTTAATTATGTAAAATGTTTAAATATTGACCGCCAAGTTACTTGCCAGTTCTTTTCAGTAAGAACAACATTAAGAATGAGGTAGCTTCATTAATCATTTTATCGTTGACGATACAAAAGCGCTTGAAAAAGCCTTTTTGAATTGATTTATGCAACAAGTTCTTAACATTATATCGAATCTCCGTAATTCACACAAAACATTCTTAATATAAAGTAAAAGTAACCCTAATAAAATGAAGGATAGGTTTACGCCTTCAAATGGACTATTGAATGTGCACAATAGACCCAATCATGTGGTTCTAACTTTCAAGATGTTCAAAAGCACGTATACTGAGTTGGAGAATATAGGATGCGGCCGAAAACTTTGACGAATATACATACATACACACCATTGGAGATAATTTCTTCGATAAACTAAAACTCGCTGGTATGGAGTCTAGGTATGGATGTGTTAAGTTTTCTTTTATATAAAAAACTAACCACAACTTCGTTCACATTGATTGTAGTTTTAAATACTCAATTGTAACAATATAATATACTAGTAAAATCCCGCGGTATCCCCGCGTTCATACCGTTCTTATGGCAGTGGAAAGTCTACTTAGTCGGACTATTGAATTTATTTTTGTTAAATATATCATCAATAGTTTCCGCAGCGCATGCGATGACAGATTTTTATGACTAATTTTTTACACCTTATTACATTTTTATTACGGATCCCTACTTTTTTAATATAATATAGCCTATGTTGCTCAGTAAAGATGCAGCTTTCCAATGGTGTAAGAATTTTTTGAAATTGGTCCAGTGTGAAAACATTACAAACATACATACAATTTTTTCCTCTTTTTAATATTAGTATTGATATAAATAGTTTTTCATATTCCTGAATATAGTTCTTTCAGGAATTTCAGGATTATTCGGGATTTTTAATAGCTTCAAAGGAAAAAAAAATCTACATTACTCTTGTGGATGAGCTGTGACATCAAAACGGAGGCACTTTCTGTTTCTTCAATATTTAGACATTTACACATACGGCTGTCGTTCCCAAAATAAGTAATTTAATACTTCTTATGTATGACAGACAACTGGTAAATATATACATAAATAATGTTAAATACTTACTTAATAATATAGCAATACTTACTTACTTACTATACTTATAGTAATACTTACTTAAATACTAATTCACACCTAGACTCGAAAAACCAACACATTGTTTATAGAATATGTTAGCCCTCGACAGAGAGCGTATGTTTTTTAATGCATATAACCGACTTTAATAAAATAACATTTAAGACATCTCATGTATAAAAATCTATTGAGTAAATTCATTACTCCTTGGTATTTCAAACCTTTATTAATTATGGCTAAAATATATATTACAAAGCTCAACGAATAAATTCATTTCTGTTTTGTAATTATACTTTTTTAATACAATAGTTATAAGATTATTATTATTTGGACCGATTTATTATATGTTTAGGGCGTATAGCACGGCCACTAATAAGATGACCAGTATATTCTAAGAACTATTAAGCATGGATACATAAAAAATATATGACACTACACTCTTTATTAAAAAAAAGGATAAAATTATGCAAAGTGTCAAATGAAAGCACATAAATCGATTAACTCAATGCGTCCATCTTAAGTATGCTTGTATGAGTCTCATGCGCCATTAAGAAGTGAGGCAACCCGGTGAAAGTTGTGAGCTCTTTAGAAAGTTTTACCCCGGATCAAAGTTTCCTCGTCAGACACGAAACTTGACTCAAATGATAAGATTAAAATATTACATCGCGCACAGGAAGTTGCGGAGATACCTGAAAACTTTAAAACAGTTTTGTGTAACAAATCTCCAAAAAGCTTTGTACTTTTTATGACAACTGAAAGTTACCTGTAGCTTTAAATCGTGTACTAATGTTTATAGATACACGTGAATATTGAGTCAACTTTAGTGTTAAAATACCCTCGATCATATACCTGATTTTCGCTCATTCCAGGTCAAAACGGGATTTTAAATCATAGTTAATAATATAAGCAGGTTCCTAAACTTTTAAATATTGTTCAATCGGATTAACCCTGAATGCATAATAGACAGACATTTATATATATTTAATAAAATAATCTTCAATTTTATAATATGCTTTACGTATCAAAACCTCTCTCTAAAGCCCCTACAGGAATATACGAAACGTAACTCTCCTCTCCTTCTATCTTACCTATATCTATAACCTATATCTCCCTCTCAACGCCTATTCGCCTGATCACATTCGTAACGATCTCAAACGTTAAAAAGTTTTAATTCAAAAAAAGTCTGAATCTGGGCAAGATGAAAATATCATTTTTCTAGTCTTATCCGACTCTAAGTGGGACCGGCACATGTTTATCTCTTCCATTCTCCCGTATCATTCGTCAACTCTAGCACTACTTCTTCTATATGAATGTTATACTTCACACAATTGAACCATCTCTTTACCGACCTCCCACATATCGATTATGATTATTAAACATTGATTAATATTCTTGAGAGTAACATTAAATAGCTGCTTGCTGCTTATAATGTCATTCAAAAGCCGTAGACACTTGATTGTACTGTAGAGCGGTACGAACGGATCAACTCTCACGCTAAGAGATTTTAAGCACGACCATTTCTGAACTAATCCGCTCCAGAGAGGTATTAGCAAACCCTCGCCGATGCATTGTTGTGCTCTTATTCTAATGCCTGCTATGGAATGCTCTTAGCATTTATGTGAAAATGAAGATAAACAAAAGGCCGTTTACACTAAAATATTAAA
Source organism: Morpho achilles (assembly GCA_947086495.1). Classification (NCBI taxonomy): domain Eukaryota; kingdom Metazoa; phylum Arthropoda; class Insecta; order Lepidoptera; family Nymphalidae; genus Morpho; species Morpho achilles. The sequence continues at coordinate 10,004,852 of CAMTZB010000006.1, read as the reverse complement.
CTATTATAAATATTATTTATTAACACCTTTGCCTTGTATCAATTTTCGTATTATTATGGCTGAATAAGATTCAACGATTTCAACTTGTAAAATGAACATTGGCTACGCAAATATAATAAAACATACAACGTCTCATCAATTAAGTTCTGTATAAGATTCTCAAATCAAATCAATCAAAATAATCTTTATTTAAATAGGCTCTTTCAAGCACTTTTGAATCGTCAAGGATCAATATGATTAATGACTACAACTGGTCCGCCATGTTGCTTTAACCGATGAGAACCAGGAAGAAACTCGGCGGTAAATCTTTTAAACATTTTCAATCTTACATTATTTTTAGCTGAAAGGATTTTCAAATCTAAGCATTTGTATCCTCCAAATAATTTTCAATTTTATAATATGCTTTACGTATAAGCATATCTCTAATTTAAACCTTTCTGTAGACTGGTCTAGTATGGATAGCGGAATTTTTATTGTAGAAGCGAATACCGAGACCATCGAATGAGTTGCTAACTCTGCTGAGTCGCGACAAAGGTCACACGCTTTTTGTGACCTTAGTCCCGTATGTCGATGATATACAAGAAATTCTTATTACCACAATCTGTTTTTTTTGTTTTCATTTGGAGTCCTAATTGATAATATACCGAAATAAAAAGTAAAGTAAAGTAACGGCCTGTTACTATCCCACTGCTGAGCATAGGCCTCTTCTATCCGTTTATTAATACGTGTTAAGTCAATTTTAGTTCTACCTGTTTGTTTGTTGATTCGTTCGAACGTTTGAACGAAATCGTTTGAACTCTAGAGTATGTACCAACACGCACTCACAAACTTTCGCCTTTATTATATGAAAGATAAACAAAAGGCCGTTCTCACTAAAATATTAAACTATTATAAATATTATTATCAACGGATTTTATTTTATTTTTATTTACAGAAAAAATATATAGATTATATCTATTTTTAATTACTTACACGCTAGAACTATACAAATCATACCCACGTGAAATGGTCCCAATAATGCTGGCAGCGTTTCAAAAAGGAGTCAGCCCTCTTGTTACCTGAAGAGGGAATTAACCGTGGTGTTAAAATGGATAAAAAAAATTGCACTTTGACTCCAACGCCCTAGGGTCTCAACTGCAAACGGCACCAATATATAGCTCTCGATGAGAGATGCATACTTCCACCGTTTGCCGGATTCGGTCATTTCCGCCGCAGATCCAGGTCTTGACGCTGTTTCCCTGATATGGGACGAGGCTAACGTATCAACGCATGTTGCGTCCCACATTAGGACTCGTCCACCGTTCCCAAGGAATCAGCGTCACGCCGTCTGGTCTCTTGCCATTTTTAATGGATATGGATTTTAAATAAATTATTAATTTATAAAGTATATAAGTATTTACTACTTAAAAAACAAACATTGTATTTAAGTTTGTTCAAAGAACACTTTGGAATACAGAACATCACTACGAGACCTTTAAGCCCAATGTTATTTTAACGAAATATACAAATACTATTTATAAATATTCTGTGAGTGGGAGATAAGCCTAATCCTTTCAGAGAGGTATTACGTGTCTGGTACAGATCACGACAGACATAAGCGTCTGATGAATGCCCTCTCTCAGATACGTCTGAACTATAAATTTTAGTGAAGATTTCACTAAATTGCAGCCAAGTTCTTAGTTGGCTGCAATTTAGTCCATAGTCCTAAATTTAATTGAAATTATAAACGTGCGTATTTCTTTATTTATTTGGGAAACATACAGAACTTAATTATTACTCGCCGTGTGGTAACCGACTTTTTTTATTTTGTTTTGTTTTTTGTTTTTTTTCTTTTTTTTATCCGATTTTGAGTGGATCGCTTATGAATTTTTATTCGACGCACTGCTGAGAAACGCCCCACTTGGCCAAACGCATCCAGTTCAAGGGTGGTGGCCTCCGCGATTACGTCCACTGCCACCCTGTCTGTTCAGTAAAGGTGATACACAATCTAGGACATAGTCCTAAGAATGGTGTGTGGTATCCAGCTGCGTAGAATAGACCATCCTCATTTCTTACCAAGGTGTCGTGAAAGGGGACTAAGGTAAGTCCACCCGCCGTGTGGTATCTGTCTGAGTAGAATAGACCAACCTCATTTCTTACCAAGGTGTCTTAAAAGGCGACTAAGGTAAGATGACCCACCGTGTGGTATCCGGTTTAGTAGAATAGACCACCCTCTTTCTTACCGAGGTGTCGTGAAATACGACAGAGGTAAGTTGACGTCAGGCAGGCGGCCGGTCGTAAAAACTCAGCCAAATCATGTTACAGCATGTTTATAACATGTTGTGCCGACCCCACTTAGAGTGGGATAAGGGCAGGAAAATGATGATGATGATGATGATCTATTTTTCATACCCCTAAGTGTAAGGGCTGTCCGCCCCTTAATTGTTTTTTGGTCAATTTTTTTTTATAATATACACTACAAATTCCTTACAAAAATGACATATAAATTATTATATGGCAAAACAACATTTGCCGGGTGAGTTACTATTAGTATAGATTAATTACAATTTATCATAGTGAAAGAATGTTTTTCACAGGTCGTGTCTATATGAAAGTTGGATCTAAGGTCTGTTTATACATTTGTATATATTTTTGGAGGGCATTATCAATAGAGTATGCAAGTTTTCCTTATTTAAATGTATATCAATGAATAGCTGATGCATATGTGTATCATGGCTGACCAGTTTTGAATAGGAACATTTTTCTTCATTCGCCTGAAAGCCACTATTGTTTCTAACAAAAATGGTCCGAAATCACCGTCGTACGTGAGGACAAAAACCACGCGGTGATTGCAAATATGTATTGGAAACAGGAAACATAGAAATGCGTAGAAATATTTGAATATCAAAAAAGCTAAAAAATAACAGTGCATTTTTTATATTTTCATAGCAAATGGCGGTAACAATGGCAACAAAAATGGCTCAATCACCATTAAAACTACATAGTAGAATAGTTTATGGATTAAGCTTTCAGTCTGAATATATGAGAACGAAGCTAACGTTCAAATCTCATCAAGTGCTTTATGAATTTCAAAATTCAAACATCAAATACTAACTTATATATTGTTATTTGAGTATGCAACTCGTATCACAAGATCTACAATATAGTTCGTGTAGTCTAGACGTTCGTAACAATGACTATTATTTTTGGGATAACTAAGCCTTATAATAATTACATCGTCAAATCAAATCAAAATAATCTATATTTAAATAAGCTTTTTACAGGCACTTTTGAGTCAAGGATCAATTATATTTAATGAAGCTACAACTGGTTCGGAATGTTACTCTTACCGAGAAGAACCAGCAAGAAACTCGGCGTTCAATAGTTTGTCTTCGATAAAATGTTACGACACGATATTTAGATAAATCCATGTTAATTAATGCGTGTAGAAAAATTTGTGGCCCAGCATATGTATACTTAGAATATATTTAATATATTTGTGATGCAAATACTTTAAATTAAAAAAATATTTTCTGCTCTTTCCTATATTCTAACATGAAGCAGTGATTCCGTACGCCCACATTTTTTTTATCGGCGTATCGTAAAATTCGACTAAACTAAGTTAACCCACCGTGTAGCATCCGATTAAGTAGAATAGACCACCCTCCTTCTTATCAAGGTGTCGTAAAACGGCTAAAGTAAGTTGACGTCAAGCAGGCGGCTGGTACGTAACCAAATCATATGACAACATGTTCATAACAGGATGAAGTTTTTATATATGATTTTTTACATTATTCTCTATGTCGGTTAAAATGTCTATCTGTCTATGTCATGGCTCAGTCACTGAACCGATATTGTTTAAATTTCCAATGGACGCATGTATCCCAGGTTAACATGAAAGAACTAGACACATAGAAAAATAAAGGGACACAGTACAAATTGGGAAAATGTCACAGTTGACGCGAATTAAATCGCCGTTAAAACTAGTTTTCAATATTGGCCAATTAATACTATTATTTTATTTTTATTTACAGCAAAAATGTACAAGTTAAATCTATCTTAAATTACTTACACGCTAGTACTATACAAATCATACCCACGTGGAATGGTCCCAAGAATGCTGGCAGCGTTTACGCGCTGAATCGCTAAGCTGATTCTTGCGTGCGAAAAAGGAGCCAGCCCTCTTGTCACCTGAAGAGGCAATCAACCGAGGTTTTAAAACGGATAAAAAAATTTTTTGGACTTTGACTCCATGGCCCTAGGGTCTCGACTGCAAACGGCACAAATATATAATTCTCGATGAGATACTATTATTGATATCAATTATAGTTTAAACAAAAATTAACAATTGCGAAAAATATTGGATTACTTTTATAGAATACTGTTATAAATTTTTTGCAATAACATTCATATGTGGCGTGCGTGCAAACATCACGGCGGCGTAACGATTGCTGTGATCCCGCGTAAGCCGAGCTTAGGTCGGATTCAAACCGTATACCTACCGCAAATATCTATGTGTATAGCGAAGTATTGATAATTGATTCAGGCACAAGATTAATCCAAACAGTTTAATTACTTATCCGTTTGAAATAATTAAGCGTAGTTGAAAATAATTATCCCAATTGCAAATGGAAGTAGGTTTTACTTTTAAAACATTTAACGAAATTTTTAAGTACTTCACGAAGTATTTTTAAGTTCCAAATGTAAATGAAATAATACAAAGGCTATTTGGATCTTATAGTGAAAATAAAATACGATTTCTAGAGGATATATAAAGTTTTTATTAAATCACTATCCGCGAACTGCGCTACTATCCGCGGCGAATAGGTAGCTAAAAACATTAAAAGTAAGATGGATATGTAAATCAACAACGAAAATCGAATTTTTCTCAAATTTTTACTCATAAGAGGAATTAAAATTACCCCCTCAGGAGGGGGTCCTGACAATAATTAACACAAAAAATAATCAGCGAAATTATTCCCTCCGTTCACACGTGATGGGTCATCCAAGGTGAGTAGAGATTCATTTATATATACCATATGATATGATAGATATGTCCTCTATCATCATCTTCCTGCCCTTATCCCACTCTAAGTGGGGTCGGCACAACATGTTATAAACATGATGTCACATGATATGTCCTCTATATCAACACATTTAATCATCTTGCGATGTGAAGTTCGATCAGAAACCCGAAATATGAATATACACAGTACTTTAAATTTAAAAAAATTTAATATTCTTGAAAAATATAAATTTATTAAAACAAATTGTCATTAGCCAAATTACAAACAATTTAGAATCAGTGGTTAAGTTTCAGCCTCAAATATAATATGAAACGAAGATTTCATAAAGGTATCCACGGCGAGCCCGAGGCGGGTCGCGTGGCGGAATATAATAATAGTCGTCGGGCCACGGAGGAACATTGTGAAGCGCAGGATGCTCATTAGGTGATGCCTGGGGCCGCGAAAGTCCTACCTTCCATACCTACTAGTCAGCAGCCGCCTAAATTAGTTTTATTATATCTTCCCTCAATACCTTACCATGCCACTTAAACCCGTGGCACGTCGCGCCATTTTCTTTGCGGTTGAATAATTAACATAGCCTCTTTGTCTCTGTTATTTAGGGCTTATATTTTAATTAAAAAATTGCAAAAGAGCTTTCTATGAAAGATAGTAACATCGACAACATCGCCTCTTAAAGTAATTAATAATATCTTTTTATAATTTTACAAGTATCCGCGACCTAAGTTTACGTTAAAAAAAACTTTTAAGTACCTAAACAATGCAATATGTTTTTCCCCTGTTTCCGTAAGAAATACGGGATTTTTTTGTATGCTACTCAGTAAAGATTTTAATTGTATCAAATTTCATCAATATAGGTTTGATGAATTTACTGTGAAAGCATTTATTGTTATTTTATGTATATTTATTGCAAAATATACGTTCCTGTTAAAATGTGCATTATTGGCAATTTAGTAAAAGGAAAAAGAACAAAAAATCTTTCTAGTAAGGAAGTATATATTCGGAGTGTGTAATAGCTGACAAGTTTGCTGTTATGACTTGTTATGCGTGTCACGTCTTATGAAGAAACTTTGATCCACAGTTTAACATTCAAGAGAAGCACTTTGTCACAATCCTATTTCATTTAACACGTTAATGTCGCGTAATAATCTTGTATAGTGATTTGCAAAGTTATTGAAAGCTTATAATATCCGCAGAAAATTACGTTAGTATGACCTAATATTGTTTGAATTTGATCCAGTAGATTTGAACATTTATTTATGATGTTTGAATAAGATCGTGTTGGTAATAGGTACTACAGTTATTTATAAAGTACAATATAATATTCGTTACAGTACATCATAAAAGATCCAAACTTAGATAGCAATTAAGATAATTTGGCTAAGTTTTTATGCTATTGTAGTATTTTTAAAACGTCAAGGCAAGCTTATTTAACACCTATAAAGCTCCTTAAAAGAATGGGAAAAAAATAGAACAGTGTATAGAAATAATATTTAGAAACAAAAAATTGTGCTACAGATTTCAATTTAATTGAAACATATTTTTCCGTAAACGAAATAGCAATATTGAAGAAAATTTTTATTTTTTAAATTTAAAGTAATAGTGGCCTAGATATCAAGCGTAATACGATTAAAGGAATCCAAATATAGTTTTCAAATACCAAGAATTTCTGAAGAGTATAAAAATACAGCGAATAGAATCAGTATTATATTTAGCTAGATACTATACTTGTGTTATAACGAACGATAACCGAAATATCTTATTAATTTAAAATAAAGATTATTAATAAAAAACAAAAATAAAGATTTTTGGCCAATACATTGATTTATCTTAATCGATTATATAGAGCAGATGAACAAGTCCAAAACTGTACCGATAGCAGAATACAGTAGCGTTGTATATCGATTTACTGTCATATGCAGCCTTCAGTGACCGCAGCAAACCCATGGAAACCGTATAACCTTCGATACCCCGTTGGAAATAATTTCATTATATGCTAATATCACAATATGGTAGATTTTCTATTTTGTTTAACATTTTTTTTATAAATTTATTTTCAGTTATTCTCATTGAAATTGAGTTGAAGATCTTAATTGTCTAACTATTGTACTAAACCTGACCCGCATATTAGCTTTGTATCAAATCTTGCACTGAATAGTTAGATAATTTCCCGTCGGCGAAAGTTTGTAAGTATGGATGTATGAATGTTACTCTTTCACGGCGAATCCGCTAAACCAATATCGATGAAATTTGGCACAATAATTTCTTATACACCAGGATAAAATATGGGCTAGAGAAATCCTGTTAATTCTACAGAAATAGGACGACATTTGAGCTATGATGGCCTAGCGGTGCGACCGTGTGAATCTCTAGAGACGATCATGGGTTCAAACCCGGGCAGACACCAATGAGTTTTTCTATTAAAACTTATGTGTCTAATTGATAATTGCAATTTATCACACGCTTTTCGGTGAAGGAAAACATCGTGAGGAAACCTGCATATCTCTAGAGAATTCTGGAGATATGTGTAACCTACCAATCCGCATTGGAGCAGCGTGGTAGGTCTTAGCTCCAATCCTTCTCTCTTATAACGGAGAGAAGAGGCCTATTCCCAGCAGTGGGATAATAAGAGGCCGCTACTTTAGGACGACATTTAAAAGCGCCATCTATTATCGAGCTATCACACGATACCAGTCCACGCGAACGAAGTCACGGGTAAAAGCTAGTACAATATAATATGTGCATTTGTAAAATAAACTTTGGTTGAGCGTCAACATCTAAGTTTTAACTACATACACTATAAACAACACATACTGTATCAATCAAAGAAAATTCACTCTTAAGTAAAGTTTCTTGCATATCTTATTTTTTAAAAAATCACAATAGCTTATTAACTGATACCAAATTTTTGCGATGGCATATCCTTTAACACGGAAGTGTTGTACGTGCTTCCAAAGGTCTTGGAAAGTTGGAGACGTCTGATTGGCTCCATTGTATAGAGTCAATACCCAATCTAAAGACGATTAATTTAGCCTTTTTCGCGAATATTTATTTTATATTACTCTTAACGTGATATTAAGACTATTCAAATTTTAAGTATATATTAAATTCACATTTCTCTGTTAAATTTGTCCGTTTCTTGAAACCCCGTTGCCCCTGTTACTCATGGCAGTTTATTAAATAAATAACGATACTGTCGGATGACGATTAATAGTATATATTATGTGGATTAACTGTTAAAAGGCAAGCATCTTATTTGGAATAATTAAATAACACTAAGTTTTTTGCTTCTTTATAAGTTCTGCGAGACGTTAATCCAAGCCAAGAACTTTAGCGGACCTCTAAGATGTAAACTGTTGGATATATAGAACAAGTCCTTCATGCTCCGCAAAGTAAAGCCTAATTCTATAAATTATCTCATATAATCTCATTATCAGCCTCGATTGAATGCAGACTCAATCCTATTATTAGATGGATATAGAATAATGATGCTAAGTGCCGATATTGGTTTTGTTTAGACATATCATCCGGTATGTGGTGGTCTGTGCTGTTTTAATGATGTTTAGGTAGGTCAGTGCCTACCCCTATTAAATGTTCTACCCTACTTCCTACAAATACAATTACAGCTACATATACAATTATTGATATCTTATTGAAATTAGGGTGAGTGACAATGTTTCATTAGAAATAAGACCTGTCATAATAATTTATAGAATTAAGCGTTACTTTGCGGAGATCCATAATACAAAAGATTGAGAATATTATTTTGCTATAATCCGCGATAAAAGATGTAATGCTAAATGTGGAGTGTACTATTCGTTCTCATACCTGATACATGCAGAATTTGTAAGAACTCATGCACTACCCGACACAGATAACACAACAATACACAAGCACTACACACATTCACCACCACAATCTCAACAATTGTTTTGCCCCGTAACCGAAGCATCGTCAGGAGATAGACTCCACGACAAAATCGCAAAGCGGAGCATCACCCAAGCAACCTGCAAGTACCTGTCATAATCTTACTAATATTATAAATGCGAAAGTTTGTGAGTATGGATGTATGTTTGTTACTCTTTCACGGCGAATCTGCTAAAACTAAAAAAATTGGCACAATTATTCCTTTTACACCGGAACAACATATAGGCTACAGATATCCTGTTAATGGGTATAAGATTGTACAACATCATTCCGCATTAAATGTTAGCTTTGCCATTACAGCAGTTTAAAAAAAATATTAAAGAGAGTATTTACTAGTTATAAGTACTATGTTGAAAAGAGCAACCGTCCCTACCATTAGTCACCTCTTTAAACGTTTTTCGAAGTCTTACTTCGAGAAATCCGAGGTACACCCGAACCCTCTCATTTCAGTTGCTGCCACCTACATCCCAGTAACCAAAAATATAGGCGTCCAAAAAGCGTCCTATATGACCCTGACGATCAAATAACGATCGCAAACACAAAAACACGTAATACACACACACAGCGTCTTCGCCGGCGAGGACGAGGTCCCAGATTTCTGATATCGGTTGGTCGTGGCTTCTTGCCACCCTTCCGTCGTCGTATTGACTAATCAAAGTCATACCATCAGCCCTCCACTACACGTCGCCCTAAGCCGTGGTCCGGCCTCACAGGAGGCACCCTTAGGACGACGTTCCCCGACGCTAGTAGAGCTTCTGCGCTCTACTCTACGCATTTCGCAACCACGGCGATGCTTCTGCGCTCGCCCGTCCCGCCCGGTGACGCTGTAAAAGCCGTTAGGGCTAACAGCATATTGTCAATTCGAAAAAAAAAAAAAAGAGCAACCGCCGAGCTTCTTGCGGGTTCTTCGGTAGGAACAGCTTTCCAAACCAGCAGTAGAATTGAAGATTCAAAAGCACTTGTTTACAAGTTTAATTAATTGAATAAAGAAAAATTTTAAATTGAATTCTACTAGCCGTGTGGTATAGCCGGCTGAATAGAATAATACCACCCCAATTTCTTACCGAGGTGTCGTAGAAGGTGACTAAGGTAAATCGACCCGCCGTCTGGTATCCGGTTTAGTAGAATAGACCACCCTCTTTCCTACCGAGGTGTCGTAAAATACGACTGAAGTAAGTTGACGTCAGGCAGGCGGCAGGTCGTAAAAACGCAGACAAATCATATTACAGCATGTTTATAACATTCTGTGCCGACTCCACTTAGAGTGGATAAATTTCAATTCTACATGAATAGGATGAAATTGAAAAGCGCTATCTATTATCAACCTATCACGCGACAACAGTCCACGCAAACGAAGTTGCGGGTAAAAGTTAGTATTACATACGTAAAAACAAATGAGCATACGCTGTAGGCTATTATTTGGGTTATACGCGATATTTTCGAGTTACGATACGTAGACAATAATAAGTGTTGGGCATATGGTCTCGACGACTCCGCTGCGGTCAGTGGAGGCCTGCTCCTGACAGGTAATCGATGCTGCTTACAAGTTTATTTGGATGTCCGTACGTATACAGTTTCTAAAATAAGTACATTTATGTAAATATATATCCTCCCGCCCTTATCCCACTCTAAGTGTTCCCACTCTAAGTTATAAATATGCTGTAACATGATTTGGCTGCGTTTTTACGACCGGCCGCCTGCCTGACGTCAACTTACCTTAGTCTTATTTAACGACACCTCGGTAAGGAGGGCGGTCTATTCTACTTAAACGGATACCACACGGTGGGTCAACTTACCTTAGTCGCCTTTTATGACACCTCGATAAGAAATGATTTTGGTCTATTTACTCAGCCGGATACCATACGTCGGGTCGTCTTACCTTAGTCGACTTTTACGACACCTCGGTAAGAAATGAGGGTGATACTATTCTACTTAGCCGGATACCACACGGCTAGACATTTATGTAAATATATAAAATGGTAATTTTTTTTCATTTACAACAATAAACTACAAGTTATATCTATCGCTAAGCTGATTCTTTGTGCGAAAAAGGAGAAAACCATCTTGTCACCTGAAGAGAAAGCTGATAGATTTTTTTTTGCACTTTGACTCCATGGCCCTAGGTTTTCAACTGCAAACGGCACAAATATATAACTTTCGATGAGAGATGCATACTTCCGTTGTTTGCCGGATTCGGCCATTTCCGCAGCTCCAGGTCTTGACGCTGTTTACCTGATATGGGACGAGGCAATATAACTTAGGCTATTAGTTTATTATGGAAAAACTCAGTGCCTGCCCGTGGTTTCAACTCGTGACCCTCTGGAAAGACGCACGGTCCCACCGGTTGCCTATCAAAGCTTGATATTAACAATTTACCACATGCTTTTCAATGAAGGAAAACACCGTGAGGAAATCTGAATATCTCTGGATAATTCTGGGGTTATATGTGCTGAATTAAATGGACCGTCATTTCTTACCGAGGTGTCGTAAAAGGCGACTAAGGTAAGTTGACCCGCCCCGTGGTTTCCAGTTGTGTAGAATAGACCACCATCTAATCTTTCTTACCCTGGTATCGTAAAAGGCGACCAAGGTAACTTGAGTCGCTCGTAAATTAAATAGCCAAATCACGTGACAACATATTTATAACATGTTGTGCCGACCCCACTTAGAGTGGGATAAGAGGAGAAGAATGATGATGATAAAATTTAACATATAATTCGAGAACAGGTTTCTACAAAGCAAATAGTACATAATTGACGATAGTTTAGCGCTAAAGTTTATGCAATAATAATAAACCATCTGTAATAATTGTACTATATTATGTCATTACAAGAAACAATACATTAACTACCTACATTGTTAGATATTATAATCATAACAAGATAATAGACATCAGCTTCATTGTGCAAGATAATTATAATAGCATTGCGATATCTATTGCATTTCAGGTTCCCGAGCGCTGTACAACTTTGTCCCGACCCATTTACTATGCAAGTATACATCGCGTAGATACCTGAAACTTCGAGAACAATTTGATAGATTTAGTCGATAGACTAAGGTGAATTACGTTACTAAGAACGATGGAATTGAATTGCATAATGACATTCTGTTAAACGTGAAAAACTTATATATTATATTTACTTTTCTTTTTAAATATAAGACTGGTTGGCTAGAAGAGATTCCGATTCCCGAATAAGCCCACCATTGCACATTGTTTTTTTTTCCATTTTTATAAAAAAAAAAATTCGGCCGGCAAGCGGCCGGTCGTAAAAACGCAGCCAAATCATGTGACACCATGTTTATAACAAATAACGAATCCTGCATATATCAGGTATGAAAACGGATTATCCACTCTACATTTAGCTTTATTTATATTTTCTTTATCGCAAAATGATTTTATTATTACTTTTGTATTAGGGATCTCCGCAAAGTAATGCCTAATTCTATAAGGTACGGTATTAAATAAAGGTTTACGAAATTTAATTTTACTAAAATGAGGTGAAGTCTCTACAATTTACTACATAAATAATCTCCACTCTAACAATTTACAAACAGTGTTACGTCATACATCTCGTAAATAAGTGTCAAATTCGAAGGTTGATGCATAATAAAAACTTTATCTTGATGATGAAAGTTTCTATACTTTTAATAAGAAGGCCATTCATTGCATACTTTCGTCAGAGGGTGAAAAGGGGAACGGCCTTATCGCTATAACTCGTGACACCAGAAAATTAAAAGTGCGCCGTCACCGTTGGGCTATCTTAGGAAATAGGGTGACTGTGCTTTTACAAAGCTTAATTAATTGGTACTTCAACTGGGCCGGACGTCTCAAATTGTATACCTACACAAGGATGAAAATTTCATGCAGTTAAATTTCTTATCTTCACATTACATACAATACATCTATATCTTTATTTTTTCTTTACTCGTATCTATACTAATATATAAATTTTAAGAGTTTGTTTGATTTTTTGAACGCGCTAATGTCAGAAACTAATGGACCGATATATCTATAAAGGACATACAGATAAACATACATTCTTATACATATATAAGGTAAATAATACGAAAGTCTTTTCGTATTTTTTGTCCGAATAAAATACGATTTCTTTATTATCTATAGTATTATATAAAGCTGAAGAGTTTGTTTGTTTGTTTTTTTTTGGTTGATTGATTGAACGCGCTAATCTCAGGATATTGTGAACCGATTTGAAAAATTCTTTGAGTGTAAGATAGCCCATTTATCGAGAAAGGTTATAGGTTATAAAACATCACGCTAAGATGAATAGGAGAGGAGCAGCAATAAATAATATTACGAAAACCACAAAATTTAAAGCTTTCCTTGCGTGCGCTAAATAAACGGTGAAAGTTATTAAAAAATCATGTATTACAAAATTGATCCCCCTCTAAATAAAAATCCGCTTCAGAATATGTCTAGCTTTCAAGGTTAACCCACTATTAACCATTTTTATGGTTATCAAAATACTATAATACGGTTTTAATCTCTCAACGCGGGCGGAGGCGCTGGCGATTGCTAGTATCAATATACTTTCCATTATATGTGTTATGGAAGAATATACCCTACTGTTTATTAAATATAATGGACAATTTATTCGGAAATTTAAATAATAGTCCTTATATCATTTAGTCGAAAGGATTTAATCATTAAGTTTTATGATTCTTGCGAAGTTGTCGTTTTGAATATTAAATGGGATCACTCGGATGCTGAACTGTCTCAATGTATGAGAACACAATTACTAGCTCAGATAAGTTTGAATAATATCCATTCAGTACAACAAGCTTACATTATAGAGTAAAAAAGCGGCCTGTTATTATTTCACTTCAATGCAAAGGGTGTTCTCTTCTTGGAAAAACATAAATGTATTTAGGGCCCACCACGCTGAAACAGTATGAAATGTTTCTACGAGACAGGTTACACGTTACCCACAATATCTTAATAGATGATCATGATGTTTACATTGCGTAGACGGATGATAATGTAAATATCGGTTAAGCAATAAGTTTTTTATAGGAAACTAACAAGTTGCCTAGGATTTAAACTCGCAATCTATAAGGGCCACTCGCTCTAACCATTTAATCATTACGGCTTAAATACAAGTTATATATTCAGTAGTTGGCATAGTAACTATGTATTTAAAAAATATATAATTATACATTCACCCATAACACAAGTATTGAGTTACTTAATTTGGGGACGGATGACCGTGTGTGTAAGCGTCCCATATATTTATTTATAGTTTCCAAGTACATAGACAAAAAATATCAACTTGATCCACCATATTGAAATCATGAAATTTAATACAAATTTATTCTTTATCGATAAAGGCTAAGGCATTGTTTATGTATAAAACATAGGTACCGTTTAAATTAAAATTAATTCGATTGTGTTGATGTTACCTCTAAGTTACCAAAATGCTATAATTCCATGTTATAATTTGAACTTTATCTAGCATATATTTGTTTACTACACAATCTTGGATTTGCGTCAAGTTGCAAAAGTTGTGTGCAAAACTTAATTTAACTTGATTGAACAGCGGTCATTGGCGAAAACTTTCAAGCTCTATACTAATGGAAGACCAACAAAATCACTAGAAACTGAGTTAGAAATGTAGGTATTTGTGAGTCGTGCAATTTGTGCAATTTTACTGTCAGCGTCAGAAGCAAAAGTTGGAAACTATTGTAACCATTAGTGTGGTATTTTACTACTCTAAACTTATCACGAAAAATCAGTCAACTGTCGGTTTGTGGTTGGTTAATTCGTATTCAATTTAAAAGCTATCTGTTTCATACAAATTTTCCATGTAAGCTTTTAAATTTTAAGTATGAATCAGTCTTTTGTAAATTCAATATAATATTGTTAAAAAAATGTAATTAAATTTTATACAACTAAATTTGATCATTAACTTCAATTTTAACCGCATGCGGCTTCGATATTATGATATAATTTTAAATTTGTTAAAAAAATATTTTGCATAACATTTAGTTCAATTAAGATTTGGCTCGTTTGGATTTTTTTTGCTACACCTAGCTACAAAAAGAAAAAACAGATAAAACTATACTAAAATTTCTAAATTTATCCGACAATTACTAATTTGAGTCGTGTTTACCTTTGCAATTGAAATAACAAAATATTCGCAATTGAACGAACTATAATAAAAAAATTAATAAGATCCTATGAAAAACTATTTTATAATTTGATTTTGTAATTTTAATCGACTTTATAGACCTATTATTTATTCTTATGCAAAAATTCCAGAAAGACGGGGCATTCTATTTTCGACTTTCCCACCAAATATTTCCTAACCATACATTTTTTTGTTACAACTTTTGACTTTTCCAAAATTTTAACATTTATCGACATATTTCAACTAATTTAAACAAAATCTTAAAAAGTTATTTACTTTAACTTTCGTCGAGAATTACTTTTTCTATTCGTGAAGACAGCTTGAAAATCTGTTAAGTAGTTTTTGAGTTTATCGCGAACAGGCGAACCGACAAAGGCGGTGGGCAACGTAAGATTTTTGTTTAATAATCTGTAATGATGCCATTGCCATGCCATACATGTGAGTAGGGTTAACCTGGCCAATTACAGAATTAAAATGTATATAATGACAAAATGTGAATCATCGTCGCCGATTACATTCAAATATTTTTTGTATATTAATATCTATAACTAAAAAAACCGATACGTTGAATTACATACGGGTTTGATGTTTTTACAACGAACAACACTATGCGACGCGCCGCTATTTAATGTCAAATTCACATTTTTGCTTTCATCTCATTATTCGCAAAAACATTGCTATTTATTGTATTTTGAACAGCAATTTCAATTAGTGATATAATTTATATAATTTTAAATGAATTGTCCTGTCGAATAATGGAAAATAATAGTTAGAGACTCCAGATGTGTCTACAAAGTGACTAGAAATGGACCAACAATTCTCATTGTCTTGGAATAATTTCCACGGAAACCTCAGCAAAGGTTTCGCTAGTTTGCTGGGAAATGGTGAATTCGTCGATGTAACTATTGCAGTGGACGGTCACTTATTGCAAGCGCATAAAGTGATACTTTCAATATGTTCACCTTATTTCAAAAAAATGTTTCAATTAAATCCCTGTCAGCATCCAATTGGTAAGTAATTAATAAGTTTACCGTACCGATTTCTATTATCTAATTCATATGCCAATCATTCTTTATTCAAGTTTGCATGCATTTTCGAATCGTCATATTATAATGAAACTATCACTTCAAAAATGTGCACTTGCCAAAAAATCTAGTAAGAAACTGAGCGGTTTCTCTTTTTAAAAATAATTATTTTTAAAAAGAGAAACCGCTCAATATATATTATTTTATTTGAAACATTATTTCATAAAAAAATGTTTCAGCTCACAATTGTAATTGATTGCATATAATACAGTAGTTATTTTTTTTCAGTTGTATTGCGAGATGTCACACATAAAGCAATGAGAGATTTATTACAATTTATGTATCATGGAGAAGTCAGTGTAAAAAGAGAAGATCTCACTAGCTTTATAGGAACTGCAGAAGTGTTGCAAATCAAAGGATTAACTAATAAAGAGGTATATATTGATTTTGTCATGATTATTCTGAATTATCATTATAAGTTATATTAAAAGTCACCAGGGCATAAATAATCCAAAGTGGTATTATTTATTATTAAACTTAGTTTTTATTATTTGTAGTTTTATATTTATCACTGTTTATAAAATGTTAAAATATACACTTCTAACTTATGTATGTAGTTGGTTAACTAAATGAATACTTGAAAGGTATAGAGCTTGAGATAAGGCCACTACTTGAAACATTATTGTCCTGTATTTATAAACCGGCAATACAATATATACATAAAACAAAATAAATATTATTCCAATATTATTCATTTTAATTATGCAGTGTGGTATCCTGTATAGAATAGTACCACCCTCATTTCTTACCGAGGTGTCGTAAAAGGCGACTAAGTTAAGACAACCCGCCGCGTGATATCCGGCTGAGTAGAATAGACCAACCTCATTTATTACCGAGGTGTCATAAAAGCCGACTAAGGTAAGTTGACCCACCGTGTGGTATCCGGCTTAGTGGAATAGACCAATCTCTTTCTTACCGAGGTGTCGAAAAAAACGACTGAAGTAAGTTGACGTTAGGCAGGCGGCCGGTTGTAAAAACGCAACCAAATCATGTGATAGCATGTTGAAAACATGTTGTGCTGACCCCATTTAGAGTGGGATAAGGACAGGAGGATGATTATTTTTTATTTTAATTGAAAAGGAACAACAATAATACATTATTGGTGTTCCTTTTCAATTTTTAAATAGAGAATGTCACTTATTTATTTTTATATAATATGTTACTTATATTTAAATTACAGACTGAAGAAGATGTGTTTGAATCTGATAAAGAACTGTTCAAGCAAAGACTAGCACCTCAAAATAGTAGCCCAGATGCTGAATCATGCGCTTCTGATGTATATGATTCAACAATAAATGAATCACCAGAAAATAATGATATAGATATACAAAAACAAAGACAGTTTATTGAGAAACTGCAAAGGTTAAGTTGTTTAAAGAGAAAATCAGATGAATTCTTACAAAAAAATTATTACTCAGATATTATTAATTCAGAAAAACGGCCCAAGGTCACTGAAAAAACTAACTATAATAAGTTGAACAACCATTTCCTACAGAGTAGTAAGGTTGAAAATATTAGAAATTTATATGAAGAAAATGCTGTGGAAATCACAACAGCGTTAAACACAAGTATACAAAAATCGTGTACAGAAAAAGAGGTGTTGGAAGAAAAAAAGAATGCTATACCAGAAAATACTTTACAATTAAAAACTGAATGTGATGACAGTGATATTATAGTAACAGATCCAGCTGTATGTACCACTCCAAAAAGTTATGATAACTCTAGAGAAGGAAAGCCTAGCTTGATAGGTTCTATGGAATATCAATCGCCTCAAGAAAGTAAGTATTTCTAATGTAATTTATACATTACTATAGAAAAACTGACTAGTGTGTTGGCACAGAGGGCAGTGACCATGCCTTCAGCCCCCAAGGGTTGCGTGTTCAATTCCTGTCTAGGGCCTACATTTTCTAAAACACAATTTGTTGGGTCTAAGATTCTAGATATTTGTGTCCTAAGTGTCCCGTATATTTATTTATTTATTATATATTTATTATTATTTGATCCTGATAATTATAGAGATTGGCTGCTAATGTTGCAACTTATTTTGACCTCTATAAAATGGTATGCATACTTGAAGTAATAAGAAATATTATTCAATTAAATTAAATTCAAAATATTCTTTATTCAAATAAATTTGTAAACAAGTGCTTTTGAATCGTCAAATTATATAAATATTGATTTAATTTTCAAATGGAATTACTTGTAGACTGGTTTCTATATAATCACCATTACAATAAGCCATACTGAAAATAGTATTTTGTATGACGTAAGGTATTATAGTTACCAAATATTTGTTAATGTTAGGATGATAATTATATTCCAAAATTATATATGTTCAGGGTTTATATTTGCAAAATATGTTTGGTCATACTCATTGTAATATCACTATGATGGCTCTATTGGAGATTGAATAGAAACTCTGACTAGATTGCAATGTAAACACTTCTGAATATTAATGTATATGAGTATAGTCAGATAAATTTTCTCTTTGCTCTTTTTTGCTCTTGGAATGCTCGTCTCGAACTTGCTTTATGAAGGTACTACATAAACCTATTTCGACTTACAATCATGTGAACATATGTAGTGACCACACCACCGACACCAAAATACACAAGTATTTTGGTGTCAGTGGTGGAGGTTCGTCCATGTGTTTTAACGAATCCTGCATGTATCAGGTATGAAAAGAGATTGTCCACTCTAAATTTAGCATTATATATATTTTCTATTTTTCTTCATCACAGATTATAGTAAAATAATTTTATTATTACTTTTGTATTATATGGTATATCTCTGCAAAGTAATGCCTAATTCTATAAATTAATGTAATCAACACTTAAATCATTCAAATTCAACAGTACCCTCTTCGGTCTTGTACTCGTCACTCGCTAATGTGGACTCAATCTTAGCATAATTTGAATATTGGTTATTTATAATGTTTTATTAAAAAAAGTTGCCAATTTTTCTTTTGTTTTATACTTCAACAAAATAGACTTTAGTTGTAGTGTATATTTTCTTTGCTGACTATTGCTTCTCTTTAATTTGTAGTCAAGTATATGTTAGAGATTGTGTTGAAAATGCAATCATTTATTCATTATTCTAGCATATGTTGTTTTCTGTTGCAAACTTCTTCATGCTATGAAAACACGATGGCATTTTCAACATTTTCAAGTTTCGTACAATTAAAAGTATGTATAATATGTATTGAAAATGCCCATCGTGTTTTCAGATTGCACCAGTTTGAACGCTTTTTTTATGGACCTTAAAAACTTAGTGAATGGTAAAGTCCCAAACTCTATAAAAGGCACTGAGGAATATCCAAAACATGCAATGGAACACCGTCTTGTAACTATCCCACAGAAAGAGGATGGGAAAAAGAAATATCCCCAAAGATCGTGTAGACTTTGTTGGAGGATAGGTCGACGTCGGGATACTAGATTCATGTGCAGTGCCTGCGAATTGCCGTTTTGCAAGTCGCCGTGTTTCGATATACATTTCAATGATATGTTCAAAGTGTCACAACTTCAAGGAGATTATTACGCTAACTAGTATTTAAGGTTTTGCTATTGCTTTTATACCTCTTGAGAGGCACTAGTTGTAAGAAAATTATATTTTTGTAATCACAAGTGATAAAGCTTAATAATATAGATGAATCAAAGATTCGGTTAAGATTGGGACCAAATTGATTTCGAGGAAATATATTTAATAAAATTAGATATTTTCAATCAATTTTTGCAAAAATCGTGTGGACTTTATTAAGTCGCGATATTCGCTTTACAATTGAGAGTGGCCAAGATTAAAAATTTTTGAACTAATATTTTACGAACTTAGCTGTAATGGTTATTACAACACCTAGTAGTATGTTAATGGTGTACAATCTCTACTAGTAACTGGGAAAGTCCTTAGGACTTAGAATTAGTGTGAAAACCTTGAATAAGACTGTGACTAGTCGTAATGCTTTTTACTAGTATCTTGAAAAGTCCTTAGAGCTTACATCTAGTGTGGAGTATTAGAATAAGACTGTGTCTAGTAGTAATGTTTTCTACTAGTATCTTGGAAAGTCCTTAGTGCTTAAATCTAGTGTGGAGTATTAGAATTAGACTGTATCTAGTCGTAATGCTTTATACTAAAGTCTTGGAAAGTCCTATGGGCTTAGAATTAGTGTGGAGATCTGGAATAACTCTATGACAAGTTGTTATGCTTTCCACTTGTTTCTTAAAAAGTCCTTTGGCTTAGATCTATTGTGGAGTAGTAGAATAAGACTGACAAGTGGTAATGCTTTATACTATTATCTTGGAAAGTCTGTAGGACTTAGATCCAATGTGGAGTACAAGATTAAGATTTTAAGAATTGAGATTATTAGGGCTTAGATCTAGTATGGGAAACTGGACTAAGACTGTAACTACAATGCTGGCCAGAATATGGCTAAAATCCATTTTTTAAGTCAGATTATCGGTAATCTGTTTTCGCTGGCGAAGACGTTATATGTATGTGATACTACATCGTACAGGCTTCGTTTATTTTCGACAGTATATCTGATAGTTATGACTTTGGAAGCCATAACAGCTCCCCTAGTTCGTATTCGCCCTAAGAGATGCATCGCGACTTTAACTTGTCTTAATAAATCGTTATATTCTCCAATGTGCCCTCTAATGTACCCGCATCATACAAAATATGCAAAATTGATTGAAAATATCTATTCTATAAACTATTTTATATATAAATATACATCTCAAGCTATTGAATAATAAAAACTATATGCATTTTTACCATTGACTAGTAACTCCCATAAAAACTGTGATAGACACCTTACTCATAAAAATATAAAAGGTCCTATAAACATTGTATAGTTAATTAATAACATATTAGAACGCCTGAATTTAAATTTAAATTTTAAAAATTATATAAATTTTAACAAAATGTTTACAAATGGCACCGTAATTCTTAACAGTTTTATATTTTGACTAGATGTGACAGCGGCTTTGCCCGTGAAGAAATCGGTGTGTCACAAAGTTTTCCTATTTCATTTTACATAAAACCGTATTAACCTAAACCTTCCGAAAGAATTTCACTATCTTTTAGTTAAACCCGTACAAAAATTAGTTCAGTATATTTTGGGAAAATCAATCACATACAGACAGACAACGTTGAGACTTTTTTTATAAGTATAGATATTAGAAATTGGTTAATCTTATGCCTAATTTAGGACCATCAATTGGTTCAAATTTTGGTACGTACCATAATATATTCCCCGAATTCTGAAATATGCAGATTTACTGACTGGCCCGTTGCACACCGGGTGGTGACTCTGCCTTCATCTCCGCGGGTCGCGGGTTCGATTCCCGCCAAAGGCCAACATTTTCTATAAATGAATTCGTTGGTCTTCGAGCCTGGGTGTATATTTGTATTTAAGCATGTATTTAAAAATATATAAGTATATATTCACCAGTTAGTTGTCTGTCTACCATAACACAAGTATTAAGTTACTTACTTTGGGGACGGATGACCGCGTGTCCCATATAACTATTTATTTACTCAAGATGTTTTCTTTCACAATATCACATATCGTTTAAACAAGTAGGTTTTAATAGAAAAGTTTTAGTGCTTTCCCGGAATTTTAATCTAACCCTGTCACCCGGTTTCGTTCTGCTATCACAGGTTTTTAATTAAATTAAATTTAACTTTAAAAAAAATATCTATCACAAATGTCTAGGATATTTGACTTATGACTATTAGACTATTTATATTCTCCAGTGCCAACATACTTTACTGCTTATTTTTTTTTTCGAAAATATTTTGTGCCATCAATACTCTGCCATATTTTCAAAAGACTTGATTGCTCATGTTCTAGTCTATTTATTGTATTTAATAAGAACTAAACGTAGACAACACTAGAATAAGGTTGTGTTGCGAGTATAATATTACTATGTGCGAAATATGTGCGTATACCTATATATTTCACAGGCTTAGTATTAAAGTGACCGAATTCGAAAAAAAAATTGTTTTGTGGCAAATTGCAATAACGCGTAACGTAGAGCCTACAAAAATCGTGAGTTCTAAGAAGATATTTTTTTATAGTTCTTAGCATGATTTCATAGATGGCATTGAAATAAGGATTACTATGTATTTAAGGCAATTTAGTCTAATTTTGAATTCGGTCACTTTAATACTAACAGTGCGATTTGTAAGCATGTACGTGATGTAAGTAGGAACTTTCTTAGTTTTTTTTATATATATTATACATTTATTACTAGAAAAACTACTATGGAAATTCGTACTAAGAGAGCAAATAAACTGATCTCTACTACATTTATTCGGTCATCGTGTACTGATTGTTTCTTATAATGTTGTTCGACATTTTAAGGCTGATCTAGTTATAAGAGAATCCGCAGACTAATTTAGGACCGCATCGGTAATTAACAGTCAAAAAATCAGTATTAGAATATGAAATTGATTAAATCCTATTCAATTTAGTCACTAAAAAGCAATTGCGTATCATAATTTTAATGGCTCCTTGTATCGCAAGCTATTTCTCTTATTACTTTTATATATACAACTTAATGATTTCATTTTATAACAAATCACAATTTATTCATTGAATAATTGTATCAGTCATAGTAAAGCCACACTTAAGTCGGTTGATCGACCAATATAATAAAATACCAATACGTCAAAAGAATATCAAACTTTACCTTATTTATACAGAGCGCATATGTACCTAACCGTACCAACCGAAAGTGTACCAAAATAAAATCATGATAATATTTACGATCTCTGTAAAAAGCGCAGTATTTTAACACCCTTATTTCAAATTTAGAAAAGTACCTAGGTGACAGAGCCTTGCTCGGTAATTTTTAAATGATGAAAAAACAATTTTAAAAAAATTTCAAGATCCTAGTTATTTTCACCTCTCTAGATTGCCCGTTCCCCAAATGAACTACCAAGAATTTACGTTTGCCAGTGAAAAATTGTGATTGTATTCAAGGTAAATTTAGAAAAAAAATTTAGAGCTCGAAAACAGGGATAAAACGACATTTTTTTTAAAATAAAACTTATCTAGATCGATTGCTCTCCCCCAAAACCCTGAAACATGCTGAATTTCAGGAAAATCGATGGAGCCGTTTCCGAGATTCCGAATATATATATACATACAAGATTAACTCAATATTAAAGATTACGTAAACGCAACCTTAATATAAAAATAAAGGTCCTTACTTATGACAATATCAGTGATCTCTTTTGTATTTTTGAAGTGAAATTATTGAATAAATTTATATTTACATTCCTGAACGTGATAATTCGTTTTGTATCGCCTAAGGTCATTAAACACAAATAATATTTATACTGTATGTGAAACAATATTTTTGTATTACGTGTGTGATTTTTATAACACAAAGTATAGTGTTTATATGAGTATTAAATTAGTGTATGCAAAAATTTTGGTTATTTAATTTTAGGATCCTATGGATATAAAGTAAATAAACTGTCCTGATTAAAAAAATACACTTAAATGCTCGCTGACATATCGTCTTTATTAAAAGTGGTTAATCCATTTATCCTGATTATCCTACTTCTATATACAGGCGAAATTTCCTAATCATAGTGTTATTCCTGTGTAAAGGAAAACCTGCATAAACTTTCATCCGCATTTAAGCTTTGTACAGTATTCTAAGATCCAATCCGTCTTTCCCTGAATATAGGACTTTGTCCAGAAGTGGGATACCAACAAGACTTACTTGATTGCCACTTTATATTTTACCTTTATGGTATCTATAGCATATCTTTCTCTTTTGGTCGGTGTATGTTCTTCTATATTTTTGCTATACATATATATATTGGCTACGAAATTTTATAAAATATCCTATAGCCTTTGAGATTTTATATCCCATTGTTTATTAGAAATTTGAGATTTATTACTAACATAAATTTTACGTTTTTCCATCTATATTTTGACTATATTATAAGTGAGTCAATTTCACAGTTTTTTTTAATAAATTGTGTAGCCTTTAAATAGAATAGCGTTTAATTTTTTAACTATGTCAGATTAATTTTATATGTAATATTATTAATTTTATATTAATTTCAGATATGATTTTGTTACAGATGCACTGTCTCTGGTTATGAACGGTTCGTGTGAAACTCAGTTACCTGTGAGATATAAATATATTTACAGTAGGAAAGGACACAAACAATTAGTATATATGAACTTTGTGTACACGAAACATTCAACCACACACGGTAAAACATCGTGGAGATGCGTTCAGTATTTCTCTTTGAACAGGTGTCCGGCGACTGTCGAAACAATAGATGCTATGATATACGCGGTCAACCACAAACATAACCACGAGGATTGCTACGAGAAATTGTTGAAGAATAAAATTTTCGAAATGGATGGTCATCAAAAGTAGCATAGACAAATTAAAAATTACATAAAGAAAAGGATCTGTAATAAGATCAATTGAAATTTGAAAAAAAACGGTCGAAATTGATGCCCAGAAGCCAATAAAAGGATATTCTTGCCCCTATGAAGAGCGAAATTCGAATTAACGAACGAACAAATAAGTTCGAATGCATTCAAGTTAAAGTTGAAAAATGACAGTTACATGCCCAAAAACACTTCAATAAGAGTATTATTACTGCCCTCACAATAGTGATATACATAATAAACAAATAATGTTGTTCAAAATTACCTAATAGTACATTAACTTCATCGGATAACATATTTATACGTTCAATCATAACGTTCTTAACATATATGAAATATTCGCTGTCACGATATACAGAGAAATGAAATAAAAATATAAAATAAAATCTCGTATTAAAAACGGTTAATCTATTGAATTTTGATACATGTTAAGTTCGCATTGAAATGTTTACAAAAAAATGACCAAATTCTTTTTGTACAATATGCGCCATATTTTCTCTTGACTAGGTATTAAATATTGCTCCGAATGCCCAACAAACCAAGGCATAAATTTTTGTGGTTTTTTTCTGTTTCCGGAGACAGCGACACAAAAAATTGTGAGTTATATACTCACAATTTTTTGCGTTTATAAAACATAAAAATCTTTTGTCACAAATGAAAACAAAGGCGAAATTTGTAACAATTCATAATTTATAAAAATATAAACGTGCCTTAAATATTTAAAACATTTTTCGAAAACTTATTACTTACGGTCCATTTTTTTATCTATGGCAGAATACATGTAACATGTACCTATAAGATTACAAAATCCATTCTTCTAATAAATCAATAATTATTTGTTCAAATCATCACAAACAGTAGTTCCAATATTATTATTTTTTATTTATTGGAATGAAATAATAATATACATCTAGAAATTATCTTACTTCTACAATCCAATATAACCAAAGTCCCTTCAAAGTTATACAAATATTACTATTAAATCTTATTCTATTGTACCTGCAGTGTATGATTTCGCAGAAATAATATTTTTAGAAGAATTCGGAATGCCAAAAAATATACTAAAAAAAGCAAATTGAAAATGGTACTATATTTAGTATTTAGCGATACGATACTCAAACAAACTTGATTTGCAACTAACTGTTGTCATTTTTTCATATAAATACTAAAATCATAAAATAGCCGTTTAACTGTAGTTTGTGATGATATGTACAACCTTTCAGATCATAAAACAAAGTTATTAGTTCCTTGTGCATATAACAATGCTTAGTAGTTGCTTTTAAGGTTTTTTTTTATAAGACCGAAACCGCGGGCACTTGCTAGTTACCGGAAATTGTAACATGAAAGTATTATTCAGATATATTTAGTATATAGAAATTGTAAAGTTCCTATAAAGTAATTAGTTTTAATGCGTAGCTATCAAAAGTTAACTCAATTATGAATCTGTTTTATTTAACTGTTTATTTAATTTTAGTAAATATTTGCAAAATTGTAAATAGTTTTAAAATGTAGCTTATTGTATAATTTAAATGTATACTATTGATTGTATTATTTTTCGAAGCATCTAGTCATAGACGACAGTAATTTTTTTCTATTATATAATCGTATTTTAAAAGGCAGTAATAATAAAAATACATGTAAATATTTAACATTTATTTTATAAATATAATACATTTATTTACAGTATATAACAATAAAATATTTAAGTTTTGGATAATTTTGTCGTGACGTTATTTGCGAGAGACATGGCTATCCTTTTTCTGGGTCTGTGTTTTTTACTGAATCCAACACCTAAAATAAACAAATACTGATATTAATATAAAATATGCTAAACATCCAACTAACAAAAGGTTTTGGTAAAAAAAGGTAACACCCTGTTGATATCCAACTTCTGGCTGAATACCTCATCTTAAACACTGTTGAAAAGAGGCTGATACAGAACTAACTATACTGTTTAGAATTACTTAGATGATAACAATGGGTGGATATACCTCTTGGACCCTGTACAAAACAGTAAAGACCACTATGGAGCAATTACTATGAAGAATTATATTATTAAAAGAGCAACAGCCGAGTTTCTTGCTGGCTGTTCTCTGTAGGAACAGCTTTTCGAACCAACAGTAAAGTTGACCATTCAAACCAAAATCTCAGGTTAATGACTACATTTCATAAAAGTTATGCCATCATGGTATACATAAACCAGAGTAACTCAATTTCTCATGAAAACTCAAAATCTTTGTTCAAAGTGAGTTAAAATTGACTCAAAGGAGTCTATTAAATACATACAGTAACATGAACCATGTAAAGCGTGTAAAAATACAATGATTATCATTTGTGGAGACATTGGGAGCTTCTTATACCTCTACAGATAAATCCTTTGTTAATCACTCAATCTTAAGAATTCATAGATTAAAGATAAACGCATAAAATCCATAGATTATAAATATAAGTATAATTAATAACTTACGTATATCAACATCAGGTTTCTCATTCAATCCAAACGATCGGGCAACTGCATCTAAATCCATATTGAGTAAATTAAAAACATGTTTTAACTTTTTCACTTCGAACGCTCGTATATACCCTTCAAAAGCTTCGATTGCTAGCTTCCTAAATTCAGGGTCCTCCATGGCTATATTAATCTGCAAAAGCACTATTATATTAAAAGTCATAAGATAAGAAACTATAATACACATCACATACATAAGAAAAAATAAAATGTATAAGGTCAATTTAATATTGTAATCAAGGGATTACAATGATTGCGCTAAGTAAACGGTAAAAGTTATTAAAAAATCATGTATAATAAAATTGTTCCCCTCTAAAAGTTCTAAATAAAAGTCCGCGACAGCATATGTCTAGCTTTTAGGGTTAACCCATTTTAACCACTTTTATGGTTATGAAAATGCTATAGTACGGTTTTAATCTTTTCACGCGGGCGGAGCCGCTAGCGAAACCTAATAATAATGTAAAACCAACAATCGCACTAGATACGGCCTACAATATACAATCCAAAACTAATGAGAATATTATTTTGCTATAATCCGCGATAAAATTTTTATAGCAAAATGTTGAAAGTATGGACGCCTGCGCTCGATTTATAGCAATATCACATGCATCTTCAATTTGTAATATTATCTGTCGGCGCTCTCCCCTTCACTCATAAAATTGTGTACTGTCATTACGTATTATAAATTGCTCTCTTTATAATAAATAGTTTAAATTATTCAAGTGCCTTTGCTTTTATTTCATCACAAAATAATATTCTCATTAGTTTTGTATTATAGACTTCCGCAAAGTAACAACTAATTCTGTAAATTAAATCTACAATCTTAAAATTCTAGTGTGTATAATAAAAAAACTCTTACCCTTTGCTTCAAATCACTGAAACGATCCCATAGTTCGTATTTATCTAGAAATATTCTGGCATCACGTAAGTAATTAATAAACTCTTTCTCCTCTGGTCTCAGCAACAAAACCGCACGTCCTTCCGCCCCAAGGCCTCTAGCTGTTCTGCCTACTCTATGAATATATTCCTTAAATAAAAAAATATAGAATTACCGCCGTGTGGTATCCGGCTGAAGAAAATAGTACCACCATCTTTTCTTACCGAGGTGTCGTAACAGGCGACTAAGGTAAGTCGATCCGCCATGTGGCATCCGGCTGAGTAGAATAGACCACCCTCATTTCTTACCGAGGTTTCGTAAAAGGCGACTAAGGTAAGTGACTCACCGTGTGGTATCCGGTTAAGTAGAATAGACCAGCCTCTTTCTTATCGAAGTGTCGTAAAATACGACTAAGATAAGTTGACGTCAGGCAGGCGGCCGGTCGTGAAATACGTAGCCCCGTAGTAACGTAGTAATTTTCCTTGTAGTTTAATTAACAAAACAAATAAACATCTTTAGTTCCAGTTAACATTTCAATTATTCTCGAAACATATTTATACTTACATTAGTATCTGATGGTGGGTCAAATTGAACAATCCAATCTACGGCTGGAATATCCAACCCTCTAGCTGCCAAATCGGTACATAGTAAACCCATCTTTTCGGCGTTGTGAAAATTGTTTATTGTTGCTGTTCTATCAGCTTGATTCATTTTCCCCTAAAATATTTTTTAATATATGATATAACAACTATATTCAAATATGGAACTACTACTCTGGATTTGAATTCAAATATAATTATATGGATCTCGCTCAA
Source organism: Morpho achilles (assembly GCA_947086495.1). Lineage (NCBI taxonomy): Eukaryota > Metazoa > Arthropoda > Insecta > Lepidoptera > Nymphalidae > Morpho > Morpho achilles. Next base: position 9,976,068 of record CAMTZB010000006.1, on the reverse strand, counting down.
AAGGGTTTCAGCACACGAATCCTTCATAGGCTATTAGGCGACCAGTATTTTTTCATCACAATTTACCTTTTATAACCTATTCCTTATTAAAAGCAGTACAATAAAAAGGTTTCAAAAAAATGGATAGTTATACAAATAAGATATAATAGTGTCCGAGCCATGCTCGGTAATTTTTTACAAAATAAAAAAAAGAAACTTCAAAAAAAAAAGAAAAATAAGAGTTTTAAATATGAATGTGGATGGATGTATGGCTAGAGGAAGGCCGAAAAAAAGATTGTTGGATTGTGTGAAAAATGATATGCATGTTAGAGGAGTGGCACCAGAGTTGACGAATGATAGAGGAGAATGGAAAAAGAAGACATATTGTGCCGACCCCACTAGAGTGGTATAAGGGTAGGAGAATGATGAATAGGGTAGGTGGGGATTGATCCTAAGTATTTTCATTTCTCGCGACCACCCGTTCCCCGAATAAGCTACGCTGAATTTCAGGAATATCGTTGGAGCCGTTTCCGAGATTCGGAATATATATATATATATATATATATATATATATATATATATATATATATATATATATATATATATATATATATATATTTACATACAAGATTTACTCATTTAAATATTAAAGATAATAATTGTTGCATTTCATATCAAGTTTAGGCTTAAAATATAAAGAATAATAGTACAATTCATTTTGTATGCTCACATGTATACAAAGTACTGGCAAATTGCAGTATTTGTTTAGAAACTCATGATGAAACTCCACTGATTTGCAACTTGAAAAGAATATCATAACTTTTGAATTTTGTGTCTTTTTCAACAATTTATGTAGCCAGTGAAGACGATACTCTGTTTCGCATATAACATACCTAAAATATAGATATATTATTAGAATGTTCATAATAATATTCTAAGATATTTTTTTTTTTATTTTATTGCTAAAGCTTGGCTATTATGGCATTAAAGACAATGCGCTTCGTCTCGTTGCATCGTATCTTCACAGCCGGATTCAAAGAGTGTGCATTAATGATGTGCAGTCATCCGGAACGGCCTTAGTTATGGGTGTGCCTCAAGGATCAATCCTTGGTCCGTTTCTGTTTTTAGTTTATATAAATGATTTGCCATATTTTATTCATAATATTTGCGATATTGTACTGTTTGCAGATAATACATCATTAATTTTTAAAGTTAATAGAAATGACGATAATTTTGACGAAGTAAACAGGGGTTTATCGCAAGTAGCTCATTGGTTCAGGCTAAATAATTTGGTACTGAACTCAAATAAAACTAAATGTATAGAATTTGCATTACCTAATGCTGCAAAAACAGCAAATAGGCTCTCTTTAAATAATGTACCACTAAAAACAGATGATTCAACTGTATTTTTGGGAGTATCCCTGGATACGAAACTCCAATGGAGCACACACGTAACAACTCTTGCAGGGACACTGAGCTCAGCGGCCTACGCTCTTCGAAAGATAAGACAATTCACAGACGTTGAAACAGCAAAACTTGTTTATTTTGCCTACTTCCATAGCATTATGTCCTATGGAATATTGCTATGGGGTAAATGCGCGGATAGTGAAAAAAATTTCGTTTTACAAAAAAGAGCTATACGTGGCTTTTATAATTTAAGACCGCGTGATTCCCTGCGAGAGAAGTTTAAGGAAACAGGTATTCTCACATTTGCTTCACAGTATATTTTAAGCAATTTAATTTATGTACATAAAATATAAAGAATTATAAAACGATAGGTGATGTATACGATAGACAAAGCAGGAACCGATATAAGCTCGCGGCTCCTGCTTTGCGCCTTGCAAAAGTGCGTAACTCGTTTGTGGGTTTTGGTATAAGATTCTATAATAAAATTCCGCAATCAATTTCAGCACTGCCATTACAGCAGTTTAAAATCACTGTTAAAAAGAGGCTGATACAGAAAGCCTACTATACTCTTGAAGATTATTTAGAAGATAAGAATGTGTGGAAATAGCTCTCTTTGAAGACAGTAACGACTGAATGTAAATAGTATTAAGAATTATATGTTTAAAAGAGCAACCGCCGAGTTTTTGCTGGCTCTTCTCGGTAGGAACAGCTTTCCGAACCAGCGGTAGAGTTGACGATTTCAAAAGCACTTGTTTACAAGTTTATTTGAATAAAGAATATTTTGTAATTTGAATTTTATAAAGATAATATTCATCAAGTATAAATTTTCTCTTCTAAATCTGTAGTAGCCCAGCGGTAACGCCGTGCGACTCTTTCGAGGAGGTCACAGGGTTCAAACAGGGTTTCAGACACCAATGAGTTTTTCTGTTGAAACTTATGCGTCTAATTGTTAATTGCAATTTATCACACACTTTTCGGTGAAGGAAAACATCGTGAGGAAACCTGTACATCTCTAGAGAATTCTTATATGTGCAACCTACCAATTCGCATTAGAGTGTGGTAGATCTTAGCTCTGATCCTTTTCTCCAAAAACGGAGAGAAGAGGCCCATTCTCAGCAGTGGGATAGTAACAGGCTGTTACTTACTTTTACTTACCCCATATTTTGTCCGTATATTTCATGAGCAATTACCTCGCAGCCTAGTCGCTTCGACTCTTCCATACACTACCAAGCACTCAACGGATAAACTATTCTTATGCCTAGAAACGTGACCGAAGAAAGAAATTAAACTAATATTACCCTTGCTTAAGCCCTTCAACCGTAGCTTTGTCATTATCTTCATTAGTATTAATTATGCACACATCCTCTCTCATAGCAGACTTGATAAGAGCTTCCGTTGTTTCTGATCTTGTTGCACTAAAAAGCATTGTTTGTCTGTTTTCTAAAATTATATGGAGTAAGTTCTAATAACAGTATATATGGTTTAATCATGCAAAATTTCAGCATTATTAGTACAGTACAGTACAGTACAGTAGTTGTGCAGCACATCAGTCAGACTTTCGCAATAATGATAATAGAATGTAAAATACATAGACATACATCCTCCTGCCCTTATCCCACTCTAACAAACATGGTGTCACGTGATTTGGCTAAGTATTTTACGACCGGCCGCCTGCCTGACGTCAACTTAGCTTAGTCGTGTTTTAGGACACCTCGGTAAGAAAGAGGGTGGTCTATTTTACTCAACCGGATACCACACGGTGGGTCAACTTACTTAAGTCACCTTTTACGACACCTCGGTAAGAAATGAGGGTGGTCTATTATACTCAGCCGGATACCACACGGCGGGTCGCCTTACCTTAGTCGCCTTTTACGACACCTCTGTAAGAAATGAGGGTGGTACTATTCTATTCAGCCAGATACCACACAGCGTAATGTAAAATACATAGAATAGAATCATAAAATTTCGTATTAATGATAATATATAAATAAACTAGCGGCCTGCCCCTGCTTCGCACGGGTATAAAATATATATCCCATGTCAGTCACTGTAAAAAAAACGATTAAAATCGATCGAGTAGTTTTGATTTATTTATTACTGCCCGTGGCCCGCACGCGTTAAATTTGGAGAAAAACAATTTCCTTTCCCTATACCAAGAAGATTTCCTGCTATCTTTGGATTACTAAATTCATATAGTACATTTTTACATATTTACTTTTACATTTTCCCTATGTATTTTATTTTTACAATTAATTACAGAATGTCTTCAAACAAACTCTTGAAAGAGGGACATAGGTGCTAAAGTCGAAGTGTTATAGGGCGAAGCGCGGCGTCCTCACGGCATTTTAAATCTGTAATATCTCTGAAAATGTTAACTTAAATTACATATAAACGGCCATATTGATCTACATTAAATCAACTATTTATTTAAGGTACTTAATTGGATAAGGATTAATGCTGTATTGTATAAAAATTGCTTCAAAAATAGGGCATTATTTTTCGTAAAAAGTAAATGACAAAAAATGCTATAGTGGGTTATCGCGGACTTTTCTGTAGACCTTTTCAAGGTGTACAAATACTTAGTACATTATTATGATAAATCTCGTAGGGTTTAGCCTGCGTTTGCAATGTAAGCGGAAAAAAATTTAATTATTTACAGAAACCTCGAAAATTACAGTATTTCTCTACTCCGTATTGAATGTTATTATACGTACAAACCTTCCTCTGGAATCACTCTATCTATTAAAAAAAACCGCATCAAAATCTGTTGCGTAGTTTTAAAGTTTTATGCGTACATAGGGATATAGGGACTTTGTTATATAATATGTAGTGATAGTGATATACACTTTCTAACAACACTATAGTTTGTTGTTGAATAATAGTGAAATGAATCATATTTGTTAAACCGTACTTTTTACTACATAGTAGAAACATTATCAAAATCTAATGAGTGGTTTGTGAGACTAGTGCGGCTCAAATGGACGAATGGTGGAAATCTTAACCCAGGAGCTGAAGGGATATCTGCTGTCTGTATTCATCAGGCTATATGTCTAATATAGCCTCCCCTCCTATTGATGATTTGTGTCAAATTTTTTGAAAGATGAATAGAATTGAATAGAACCGAAATTTTCCTTACTTGAAAGCCGGCTAATAATTTGTTTCAAATCCTCTTCAAATCCATATTGGAAAATTTTATCAGCTTCATCTAATACAAGACAGCTTACATCTCTGTAGTCAAATTCTTTTGTCCTCATGTGGTCAAATAATCTACCAGGTGTAGCAACAACTATATTAACACCTAAAACCATAGTTAATTTGGATTAATATGAATTTGAGTTTGATCATATCTCATGGGAAGTGTGACCAATCAGAAAAGCATAAACTTTATGAGGTTAATTGAAGAGAATCTTATGTTATCATTTCACTATTTTAAGTTACCTTTAGCAAACACCGTGTGGTATCCAGCTGAATAGAATAAATAGTACCACCCTCATTTCTTACCGAGGCGTCGTTAAAGGCGACTAAGGTAAGTCGACCCGCCATGTGGTATCCGGCTGAGTAGAATAGACCATCCTCATTTCTTACCGAGGTGTCGTAAAAGGCGACTAAGGTAAGTTGACCCACCGTGTGGTATCCGGTTTAGTAGAATAGACCACCCTCTTTCTTACCGAGGTGTCGTAAAATACGACAGAGGTAAGTTGACGTTAGGCAGGCGGCCGGTCGTAAAAATGCAGCCAAATCATGTGACAGCATGTTTATAACATGTTGTGCCGACCCCACTTAGAGTGAGATACGGGCAGGAAGATGAAGTTACCTTTAGCAAGTTCAAAACTTTGTACTTTTCTATTTTCTCCTCCTATTACTAATGTTGATGTAATAGAATCATAGTTCGAAATTACTTCCTGCAATACTGCAAATGTTTGAGTGGCCAGTTCTCTTGTTGGTGATATAATTATACAGCATGTGCCTATAAAAAAATCATGCATGGCTAGGCTTATCCTCAAAGTATGCAAAATTTACAGAGACTCCAAGTTATTATTCTCTTGAATTTGTTGAAAACAAACTATTTTCAAAGACTTATACAACAAACTTTCATTACATTATTATAATATCCGACAAAATCCTTTTAGCAAATAAATAGGATGTGACTATATTTATTTTAGTAATATACTTTAAAACAGAGAATATTCCTATATATTGCTTTGACTAAACATAATGAACGATTTATGTATTAATAAAAATGGTGCATATTTAAATTTTAAGAGGTAAGTTGACGTCAGGCAGGCGGCCGGTCCTAAAAACACAGCCAAATCATGTAATAGCATGTTTATAACATGTTGTGCCGACCCCACTTAGAGTGGGATAAATGCAGGAAGATAAACAGGTATAAATGAATTACATTAGTAGGACCAAATTTCATACCACGGTTACGTTCCCCTAAAAGTTTAGTAACTGTTTCAACAACTGGTATCAAAAACGCTAACGTTTTTCCAGACCCAGTCTTGGCAGTGGCTACTATATCTGTACCATTAAGAGCTTTGGGAAGCACTGCTGCTTGTATATCAGTCATTCGTTTGAAACCCATTTTTTTGATTGCAGTCAATGTTTTCTGCGATATTGCTTCCTCGAGATCCTTAAATTTAAGATTTTTTGTTTTTTCATCCATTATTTATATATATGAAAATTTAAAATAATATGAAATAATGTCAACAAATGTGCCACCATATGACCACATGTAAATGACATTATATTTATAAAAACCAGTTAGTAATCTATGATAAAAACAAAATACATTACTGCATAGACCAGGGATGTAATTTTTTGATCAAAAATCGATTTAAAAAAAATCAATTATTTTAATTATCCTCTTTTTCTTTTTCTTGTCTTTTAAGATTAGATATCCAGTGTCGGATTAAAACCAATGTAGCCAAACTTTACATTTTAGTTTTTAATCGAATTCCACTAACAGCGTATCTGTTATTATTTTTTGATAATTGTCCACTGTAATTAGCCTTTATTGTAATCAATTAATAATATTAAAAATTCATTTGTTCAAAAAATCATAAAAAAAATTATTATATTGATACAAATTAATCGATTTTTTAAATATTTTAATAAGGAAAAAATATGATTATTGATTAATTGATTTTTGTACTCCAAGTTACATCCCTAGCATACACTATGTTATTTAATTAATTACTGAAGCCATCGATTGAATACACAACTTATATATATTCTGTATAAATTGTCTATGATTTTTTGTTTTCATATTACCTTCATGTAGTCACTTCTGAAATACGTGGTGAGTTAAAGTTAAAAAAAAATAATAAAAAAGAGTAACAAAGAATAAGATAATATTTGAAATCATTGATTTTTTAAAAATCGTATTATGATGTAAAAAATTGGATTATTAAAAATCGATTCTTTAAAAAAAGAATCGATTATTATAAAATTCTATTATTTTCCACAATCCACATCATAGATTACTAACTATAAAATTTCACATCCCGAACGTCCATGCGTTGTATAGTATGTATTAAAAAAACATTGAGTGAAAATTTAATAAATAAAGTCAAAAATGCCGACGCCTGATAAAATACTTATGAGAAAAATAAAAAAACGTGAAAAAAAGAAGTTGAAACTGATCGCAGTTAAAGCAAACGTTGAAAAAAATAACACAGGTACATAACCTCGTTTTAATTTCATTAACTATTTGCTTTAGGAAAATAATGTGTCTTTGTACTGTTATATATAGTTGTAATATAGTCCCTTAAAGACAATTTTTTTCTGTTATCTAGAACAGTCTAACGGTATTGCTGATGAGGAACAAGTATCAAAGGAATTAACGAAAAGACCACTCGAGGACAACCAAGAAGAACGAAAAAATTATGTTACATTACCAAAAAGTAAGAATGCTAGACAAAATTAGTGTATAATGTAGTGTGTGTTACTTTAATAATGGACCAATCGCCCAACTTAACATTTTAGAAACAAGTTTTGTCATAACAACCGACTTATAGCAAAATCCATTTCTTTAGACAAAGTCTTCATTTTCAACCAACAGAAATTTTTGTTGATAAGGCATAGGTCTTTTTAAGAGATTTCTACTCGACACAATCTTGATAGAATGAATAGACTTACACTGATCTATCTATCTAATTTTGTGGATGCCTGTCGATGCAGGATGGGTGATCAGCTCCTATTCTGGACTATTCCACCCATTTCCCCATATGGGACAAGGGTTTCACTGCTGTCCCGACAGTGTCACCTACTCTGATCTACTGGTAGCTCTTAAAAAAAAAGTAAAGTAGCTGCCTGTTACTCTCCCACAGCTGGGAATAGGCCTTTTCTTTCTGTTTTTGGAGAGAAGGATTGGAGCTAAGACCTACCACGCTAGTAGGTTACACATATCTCCAGAATCCTCTAGAGACCTGCAAGTTTCACCAAAAAGCGAGTGATAAATGGCAATCAACAGTAAGACACATACGTTTTTACAGAAAAACTCATTGGTGTCTGCCCGGGTTTGAACCCGTGACCTCTTCAAAAGAGTCGCACTGTGTTACAGCTGGGCTATCACAGCTAGCCGGTAGCTCTTATGAACCTGATAATATCCCTGAAGGGGATATTTGTGAGGTTCTCTACTTCAATTTCATCATTACCTAGTATCTCCCATCTTGCCAGTGAGTACATAAGGCACTCAGCCATAAGGTGAAGACTTGTTTCTTCCTTTTCACACTCTGAGCATGCAGCATCTGCTATTGTTCTCATTCTAACATTAATACCCTGTTTTCATCTGTTCACTCAGTGGGTATCTACAATTGTCAGTATTAAAGTAAAAATTATTATTATTTTACTAGAAAAGAAAAAGAAACAAGAAGCCCAAGAGCCTAAGCTTGAAGAAATAAAAGAAGAGCCCTCTGCTGAATGTGAATCTGACCAAGACTCAGACACAAAAACTAATAATGAAAATGAGGTGAAATCAAATGATGAGAGTCAGTGTAAGCATATGTTCTCAACTATTAAAATAACATTAATAGTTATATTATATATACAGTGTGGTATATGGCTGAATAGTACCACCCTCATTTCTTACCGAGGTGTCTTAAAAGGCGACTAAGGTAAGTTGACCCACTGTGTGGTATTCGGTTTAGTAGAATAGACCACCCTGTTTCTTACCGAGGTGTCGTAAAATACGTCTGAGGTAAGTTGACGTCAGGTAGGCGGCCGATCGTAAAAACGCAGCCAAATCATGTGACAGCATGTTTATAACATGTTAAGCCGACCCCCACTTGAGTGGGATAAGGGCAGGAAGACGATGATGATGTTGATTGAATACAAGAAATTCTATCGATGTATTTAAAATAGGCTATATTTTATGTAGATTGGGAGATTTGCTAAATGCACGTAAAAGCATGGATTCACATCCTGTATTGATTCTTAATTGTTAGCTCTATTTTATTTTTATTACACTATCACTACTCATTCAGTTATGATTATATTTCCACAGTACCCGGTTCAAGTTTATCCCTAGGAATACTATCAGATCAGAAGTTCACAGCATTAGAAGGCAAAGTGTGTGAAGCCACATTAATGGGTATCAAGGATATGGGTTTCACAACTATGACTGAAATACAGGCTAAGGCCATACCTGCTTTGTTGGAGGGAAGGGATCTTGTTGGAGCTGCGAGAACAGGATCAGGGAAAACATTAGCTTTTCTCATACCGGCTATTGATTTGATATACCAATTGAAATTTAAACCAAGAAATGGTGAGATTCTTACTATATCACTCCATGTTATAACATAGAACAACTTACTTCTTTGGATAAGGCGATATTAACTTTTGCAATTTATGTTACATAATGTAGAGTTAGTACAATAATATATATATATATATATATATATATATATATATATATATATATATATATATATATATATATATATATATATATATTTAACAATTTAAACAATTTATTATCAAATATGACTTAACACTTTAAAAAACCACAGAGGTTTGTACCCAGTGTTACTGTCATGTTAATATAATATATCATCATATCACTACATATTATAAAACAAAGTCGCATTCTTTGTTCAGGTCTACGGAAAAGTCCGCGATGGTATATGTATCTCCTATGGATAACCCACGATAGCATTTTTTGTCATTTACTTTTTACGAAAAAATTTGCCTTATTTTCGAAGCGGCCTGTTACAATCCCACTGCTGAGAATAGGCCTCTTCTCTCCGTTTATGGAGAGAAGGGGATTGGAGCTACGACCTACCACGCTGCTCCAATGCGGATTGGTAGGTTACACATATATCCAGAATTCTCTAGAGATATGCAGGTTTCCTCACGATGTTTTCCTTCACCGAAAAGCGTGTGATAAATTACAATTATCGATTAGACACATAAGTTTTAACAGAAAAACTCATTGGTGTCTGCCCTGGTTTGAACCCGTGACCTCCTCGAAAGAGTCGCACGGTGTTACCGCTGGGCTACCACAGCTCTATTTTCGAAGCAATTTTTATACAATACAGCATTAATCCTTATCCAATTAAGTACCTTAAATAAATTGTTGATTTAATATAGATCAATATGGCCGTTTATAGCATGTAATTTAAGTGAACATTTTCGGAGATATTACAGATTTAAAATGCCGCGAGGATGCCGCGCTATATCACTTCGCATTTAGCAGCTATGTGTCGTTTCAAGAGTTTGTTTAAAGCTGTGAATGTTGTGTATAAAGACATTTTGTAATTAATTGTAAAAATAAAATACATAGGGAAAATGTAAAAGTAAATAAGTAAAAATGTACTGCAGGAAATCTTCTTGTTTTTCTCCAAATTTAACGCTTGCGGGCCACGGGCAGTAATGAATAAATCAAAACTACTGGATCGATTTTAATCATTTATTTTACACTGAGTGATATGGGATATATATTTTATACCCGTGTGAAGCAGGGGCAGGCCGCTAGTATACTATATACTATATAATCATAATATATACTACAGTATTAACCGGTTGTATATATTATTTATTTATTTTTAAAGGAAATATGCAAGTATTGTTGTAAAATAACTAAACTTATACAAAATAATTAAAGATTATTTTAATACAAAATTACCTTGCTTAGAATTTTGAAACATTTTAAATTTAACTGTTCACTGATTGTCATGGCAAATTTTTTTAATTATATTAAATTATGGAAGGATATTACACAAATTCTAATAATTAAAAGATACAGGATCCTATTTTATGAAGTATAGAAATGAAGACAGGTTGTATAGAAACTTTAAATGATGACACAAAGGCGAATGTGAAAATTGGGCCCCATAATGTCACTGTAATGAAACAGAAACAGATAGAATCTCCATTTAAAAGTGTTGAGTAACTGCTGTTATTGTTTCAATACAGTATTAAAATTATGGCATGCCTAGAGTTATTTCATGAACAGAGAATGGATATCTGATTATAGTTTTAAAATATATAGTTAGTATTAATATTGTTGCTGTTCATCATATAAAAGTATAACTTCTAGGAACTGGTGTCATAATTTTGTCGCCAACTAGAGAATTATCGATGCAGACTTTTGGTGTCCTAATGGAACTGATGAAATACCATCATCACACCTATGGTTTAGTTATGGGTGGAGCTAATAGGAGCACAGAGGCACAAAAGCTTTCTAAAGGTCAGTGTGTATAAAAGTTTTTATAAATTGTTGTGTTTTTATGTTTTGTATTGTATGTATTTCTAATTCAGTAGAAGCCAACTTGTTACATTAATGGATACAGAGTATAAAAACAACAGTAATAAATTGTTATAATTATAAAAAAAATGAATTGGGCCTTAAAAATGAATTTTAAAGGTTGAGAATAATAAATGTTGAAAATCAACTATTTCATTGCTTTATTTATTTGAGGCCATATAAAACAAAAAGTAGAGTTCTACTTTTTGTTTATGTTACTTTTTAAGTTACTTTTTTTGTTCCACTTTCACATAAAATTTTAAAACAAATTCTTAATATTTCATTCCATTTCAGGAATTAATATACTAGTAGCAACACCAGGTAGACTACTAGATCATTTGCAAAACACTCCAGATTTCTTGTACAAAAATTTACAATGTCTTGTAATTGACGAGGCAGACAGAATACTTGAGATTGGTTTTGAAGAGGAAGTTAAACAAATTATTAAACTATTACCAAGTGAGTATTAGGTTATATCATTCGATAGTAACTGGGTGACGGAGCCTTGCTCGGTAATTTTTTAAAAGATAAAAATAAAAATTATTTGTAAAAATTCAAAAAACAATGAAGGTGCCTATGATATGTAGGATTCATACCCAGATTGTGAACATTATCGGTCCTCGCATTATCGGCTATCGTAACATTACATATGGTAGCTAAAAAAATCCTTTGCTTTCAATTGTACAGTTTAAAAAAATTTTAATGCCCAAAAACAGGGATAAAACGAATTTTTTTTTTAATAAAACCTAGCTATATCGATTTTTCTCTCCCAAAAACCTCCTACATGCTGAATTCCAGGAAAATCGTTGGAGCTGTTTCCGACTTTCAGAAAATGTATATCTAATTTCGGGGACGCCTGTCGGTGCAGGGCGGCTGGTCAGCTCCTATTCCGGACTATTCCACCCATATGTATATATATATAAATGCAAGATTAACTCATTTAAATATTAAAGATGAACAAATTATTGCCTTTAAATATTTTTACGTAAGAAATAGTTCATTAGGCCCTTCAATATCAGGGCCATCAACAACAAAAAGATCTTAGGAAGCTGCTAGAACCAGAGGAAATTGAGTCCTGTGCATATCTTTTGAAGATATTTAACTCTAACATTGAAAGTCCATCAATCGAAAAGAATAAAAATCTGCATTAGTTGTGAATTTTCAAATTAATGGGAATAGAATACACAATTTAATATACAGTATACTTTCAGAACGTCGACAAACAATGCTTTTTAGTGCAACACAAACTAAAAAGACAGAAGCCTTAACAGCTTTAGCTGTTAAGCATGAGCCAGTGTATGTCGGTGTTGACGATCATAGAGAACAGGCTACTGTGGACTCATTAGAACAAGGGTAAGACTTTGGCACTTTGGGAACTAAAAGTTTAAACTAAGAATTTTGTTGGATAGGGTAATTATATACATGTTACTAAATTAATTTGTTTGAATTTTGTTGGATAGGGAAATTATATACATGTTACTAAATGAATTTGTTTGAATTTTGTTGGATAGGGATATTATATACATGTTACTAAATGAATTTGTTTGAATTTTGTTGGATAGGGATATTATATACATGTTACTAAATGAATTTGTTTGAATGTTGTTGGATAGGGATATTATATACATGTTACTAAATGAATTTGTTTGAATGTTGTTGGATAGGGATATTATATACATGTTACTAAATGGATTTGTTTGAATTTTGTTGGATAGGGATATTATATACATGTTACTAAATTTATTTGTTTGAATTTTGTTGGATAGGGATATTATATACATGTTACTAAATGAATTTGTTTGAATGTTGTTGGATAGGGATATTATATACATGTTACTAAATTAATTTGTTTGAATGTTGTTGGATAGGGATATTATATACATGTTACTAAATTAATTTGTTTGAATGTTGTTTGATAGGGATATTATATACATGTTACTAAATGAATTTGTTTGAATGTTGTTGGATAGGGATATTATATACATGTTACTAAATGAATTTTTTTGAATGTTGTTGGATAGGGATATTATATACATGTTACTAAATGAATTTGTTTGAATTTTGTTGGATAGAGATATTATATACATGTTACTAAATGAATTTGTTTGAATTTTGTTGGATAGGGATATTATATACATGTTACTAAATTAATTTGATTGAATTTTGTTGGATAGGGATATTATATACATGTTACTAAATTAATTTGTTTGAATTTTGTTGGATAGGGATATTATATACATGTTACTAAATGAATTTGTTTGAATGTTGTTGGATAGGGATATTATATACATGTTACTAAATGATTTTTTTTGAATTTTGTTGGATAGAGATATTATATACATGTTATTAAATGAATTTGTTAGACTTTTATTGGATAGGGATATTATATACATGTTACTAAATGAATTTATTTTCTGTGGTAGTTTAGTTTGGTAGTTTACAATTTAATGGACGATGTTTTACACGTGAATTTTACAATTTTCTTTATTACTGCGATTATCGCTTTTTTGCATATCGGTATATGTATAGTTTAGAATACAAAATACATTTCATCCACCCAAAACTAATAAAAAAAATTAAGTTACAAGTATGCTTGATTTTAATATTAACAACTTTTATTCAGGTATATTGTATGCCCATCTGATAAACGTATGATGGTGCTTTTCACATTCCTAAAGAAGAATAGAAAGAAGAAAGTTATGGTGTTCTTATCCACTTGCATGTCTGTCAAATATCATAATGAGCTTTTCAATTACATCGATCTTCCAGTTATGTCTATACATGTAAGTAGCATTGCTTGTTATTACTCAATGGTAGCAATGTGAAAAAATATATAAAATAATCGATTTTCAAAATAATCGATTATTTTTCAAATAATCGTTTTTTAATAACCGATTTTTTTTTTAATCAAAAATCGATTATTTTAGGTATCCCTTTTTCCTTTTTACTGTTTTTTCTTATTTTTTAAGATAAGATATGCATTGTTGGATGAAATCAATTTGGCCAAACTACACATTTTAATACAATTTCACAAACAGCGCATCTGATATTATTTCTTGATAGTAGTCCACTTTAATTAGCCTTTATTGTAATTATTAATATTAAAAAAGACAATTTTTGAAATAGTCACAAAAAAATCGGTTATCAGTTTTAAAAAATCGATTATTTCGTAACAAAAAGGGATAAAAGTCGATTATTTATTAATCGATTTTTTTCTCGATACTCCTAATCATATCACTACTCAATGCTAATATAAATAATATCATTGATATATATTTATCATAAATCAACATTGTACTATAATGTGTCTATGGCACACCATCTTTTCTCTATTAATGTTAAAGAGTTAATATACTTAGAGTAGGAAGTCAACCTAATTAAGAAAAGCTCTCAATGTTATTTTGTCTATGTCACTTTTTTCTATTTTTTTGGTTTCCTTATGCACTGTCGGATGAAACCAATGTAGCCAAACTACACATTTTAATAGAATTTCACAATCAGGTCATCTGATATTATTTATTGTTAGTTGTCCACTTTAATTAATTCTAATTAATTATGTATATTAAAAAGGAAACTTTTCATATAGTCAGAAAAAAATCGATTTTGAATACTTCATTATTTTGAGACCAAAAAATCGATTATTTTAAAGGAAAATAAATCGTTTTTTTGTACTCCAAGTCACATCCATACTTAATACTATAATGGCAATAAATTAATAGACAAAGATCAATTGTCCTATCCAAAGAATAAGTAACATTATTCTTCAGATGGGTTGAGATGTTTACATTATTACAATATGTAGGTTTTACTATTAAAACAATACTAAACAATTTAAATTTAATTGGAAAAGAATTTGAATTTAATTTAAATTTGAATACAATAAACTAACAAACTTTTGTATCACCTCCATTGGTTTCTAATTCCACTTCCAAAATGTAAGTATAAAAGTTCAATTAAACTCTAAACATAGATTTTAAATTTGTTAGGGGAAACAGCAGCAAGCGAAACGGACAACAACATTTTTCCAATTCTGCAATGCAGAGAGCGGCATACTATTGTGCACAGATGTAGCTGCAAGAGGACTTGATATACCAGCAGTGGACTGGATCGTACAATATGACCCTCCAGATGATCCAAAGGTAAGAATTACTAAACAAATACACTGTAAACTCCATATAACGTCACTCGATTTAACGACAAACGCCCTAAAGCGTAGATATCACTTGGCTTTGGTTGCTTTAGCTTGTTTCCCATACAATGATACACTCCATATAGCATTGCACCCACTCAATAACGACAGCACTTTAATAATATACCGGTAAAGTACTTTTTAAGTTGTCAAAATAAGTAAAAACTGCGCAGCTGTATACATTCTTTTGTCGCTTTATTATCCTAGCCTGTAATAAACTCGACTGTCGGCATAACACATACCGAACTTTCTAAGAAATCCGTGCGTTTGTCTACAAATTGGGATTGCAGCTAAATTATTGGGAAAGTATTTTCTTTGTCACCAAGTTGCCTCAATATCCCAAGTTATGAATAAAATATTACAAAAAAATTACAACTTAATTTACTGGTACGGCAAAAGATGTCACACAAATATAATACAGATTTTTCTTCTCTCCATGTAACAACAAATCTCTATAACGTCAAAATATGCACAGTCCCTTGAGGGTCGTTATATAGAGTTTGCACTGTATCATAATTTAGAAACGAAGAATACCTCAGTGCTAATATCTCAGCACTACACAAAATCTTGATCCCACTTCTGATATCGGGATTTCAACGTTTTGGTCTGCCAAAAAAACTATAGAATAGTACTGAATAGTCTATAGGCGACTAATGTAAGTCGACAGGCCGTGTGGTATCCGGCTGAGTAGAATAGACCAACCTCATTTCTTACCGAGGTGTCGTAAAAGACGACTAAGGTAAGTTGACCCACCGTGAGGTATCCGGTTTAGTAGAAAGTAGAATAGACCACTCTCCTTCTTACCGGGGTGTCGTAAAATACGACAGAGTTAAGTTGACGTCAGGCAGGTGGTCGGCCTTAAAAACGCAGCCAAATCATGTGACAGCATGATTATAACATGTTGTGCCGACCCCACTGAGAGTGGGATAAGGGCAGGATGATGATGATGAATTGTATAATTTCAGGAATATATACATCGAGTGGGTAGAACAGCCAGAGGTCTCGGCACAAACGGCCATGCCCTACTGTTCCTCCGACCAGAAGAATTAGGCTTCCTCAGATACTTGAAACAATCTAAGGTCACTCTGAATGAATTTGAGTTTTCTTGGAATAAAGTAGCTGACATTCAAATGCAGGTACACATTTTAATTAGTATTAGTTTGTAATATTAGTTCGTATTCAATGACTGTTTGGTAGGGATTTAACTTGGAGTAGAAGAAATCGATTAATAAATAATCGATTTTTTTCTGACTATTTCAAAGTTGTCTTATTTTATATTAATAATTTACTACAATAAAGGCTAATTAAAGTGGACAACTACCAAGAAATAATATGATATGCGCCTTTTGTGAAATTTGATTAAAATGAGAAGTTTGGCATCCAAAAATGCATATCTAATCTTAAAATCAAGAAAAAGAGTACAAAAGAAAAAAGAATACTGAAAATAATCGATTTTTGATGAAAAAATAGCCGATTTTTAATAATCGATTATTTTTACACATCGCTACTGTTTGGTATCTGGCTGTATGTATAGCAGAATAGACCACTCTCATTTTTTACCAAACTCATAAAAGGCGACTAAGGTAAGTTGACGTCAGGCAGGCGGCCGGTCATAAAGTAACTAGTCAAATCACACCATAACATGTTTATAACATTTGCCACTTATAGTGGCATAAGGGCAGGACACTGATAATGATGGTTTTATAAAGAAATCCTTATAAATTATATTATCCTTGTTTGATTTGTCAATCAAATAAGAATCAAATTCTTGAGGAATTTTGTTGAAAAACGCTTTTAAATGAGTTTTCCTTTTTAGTATGTCTGTAACATAGTGTTCACAATTACATCAAAAAGAGTTGTGTGGTTTGATTACTTTTTGCCACAAAAAAAAAACAGTTTTAGGACAGACAGAGTCAAGTTATTGGGTTTTGGTGAATCGCTACATAGTATAAAATAAAGTCGCTTTCTGTGTCTGTCCCTATATCCCTATGTATGCTACTTATGTATATTTTTTTCACTGAGTGACATGGGCTATATGTTTTATACCTGTGCAAAGCCGGAGCAGGCCACTAGTACTAATAAAAATTCAGCACTTTAACTGTCTTACTTATTAAATATTTTAATTTTTTTCAGCTAGAGAAATTGATATCCAGAAACTACTTTCTCAATCAATCAGCAAAAGAAGCATTCAAGAGTTACATACGGGCTTATGATTCGCATCACCTCAAAACCATTTTCGATATAGACACAATAGATCTGGCAAAAGTGGCAAAATCCTTCGGCTTTACAGTACCACCTGCTATTGAACTAAAGGTGGCTAACAAAGGACCACCGCAAAAGAGAAAAGGCGGCGGTGGCTTTGGCTATTTCAAGACATTAAATGCTCCCCAACATAAAAAAGCCCAGAAAACTAAAGTTTATAGACAAAAGGGTAACAATAAGAGATCAATAAGTTAGAATGATTCATTTCTTGTTTTATGTAATTATGTTAACTGTATAGTCATAAATAAATATAAATAAATAAATATATGGGACACTTACAAATATGGTTGTCCATCCCCAAAGTAACTTAATACTTGTGTTATGGGTAACAAGCAACTGGTGAATATATACTTATATAATTTTAAATACAAATATACACCCAGGCTCGAAGAACCAACAAATTTGTGTAAGGAAATGTTGGGCCTCGGTGGAAATCGAACCCACGACCCGCGGTGCTGAAAGCAGGGTCACTACCAACTGCGCCAACGAGTCAGTCAAGCCAGTCATAGTTAGTAAATATCATTCAAAAGAATTAATACTGATTTATAGGAGGCGCTATTATGCGGTACTCCATAAATAAAAGTAACGATAGTATTATTTTGCTATCGCGTTTTTTTTAATGCGCTTAAATTTTGTGAGTTTAGAGTCTAGCATTTTCGTTCAAGTCTTTAAATAATTTTTAGAAGTAGGCGTTACTTTACAAAATTTCATAGCAAAAAAAAAATAAATAACGCGGATTATAGAAATTATATAGATTTTATCATTACTTTACAAAAAGTATATAACAAAACGTAAAAAAAACAAATAATTGTAGTTATGATAATACCATGTAATTTAATTATTTTTTGTTGTTACAACTGTTTTTGACTTCAACTATATTGTATTATATGACTATACTATTAACTTTTTTTTCTATTTAATTAAAAATATTTTTTAAATAAAATACATTAATTATATCATTGTTTTATTATTTAAAATATAAACAATCTTATTACATCTTCAGCCTGTGTCATCATTGGTTTTTTTTCGTTTCCTAGTTTTCACTGAATTTTGAAAAGTCAAAGAAATTTTTAAAATAGTCCAGCTAAAAAATATAGATACATTGTGATATAATAAATGTGAAAAGTCTGTCTGTCTGTTTCATGGCTAATCCACGGGGAAATATTGATAACATTTGGCACTATTAATTCTAATAATATACTGGGCTAAGCTAATATGAAAAATCAGGAAAAAAAACATATTGCATTAATAAGAATTGATTGTATTGCATTGCATTGATAAGCATTTTACTGGTTCGTTGGCGCAGTAGGGAGTGACTTTGGCCTTCGGCTCCACGGGTCGCGGGTTCGATTCCCGCCGAGGGCCAACATTTTCTTTTAAATGAATTTGTTGGTCTTTGAGCCTTAGTGTATATTTGTATTTAAGTATGTATTTAAAAAATAAATAAGTATATATTCACCAGTTGTCTGTCTGTCTAAGTATTAACTTACTTTGGGATGGACGACCGTGTGTGTAAGTGTCCCATATATTTACTTATTAATAATTAATTAATCATATTGATCCTTGATGATTCAAAAATGCTTGAAAGAGCTTATTTTAATAAAGATTAATTTCATTTTCGCGCTTCAACAATCGCTGTTACAATTAATAAAATATAAATACGTTTCTTAGAATCTTATTACATAATGCGATATTTTGTAGCGTACCTAGATAGGAAAAAATAAGATTTTTTTTAGATATTAGTCTATCAACCAGTAAAAAGGATACAAAAATCAACATGAGGTTGCTCTGAAAAGCCAAACCCTTTTGCTGCAAGTTTCAAGTCCAAGTTATTTATATTAAACACTTCGTTCAGTGAATGTTTCTTGTAGCAACGCAAGAAAGAAAGATACGCTTTCCGTGACAGAATTTTCATATTACCATCCTTAGTTATAAGATCTTCAAGCTGAAAAAGTAACATTAATTGATACATCATATACTAACTACTACTACTATATAAACTATAACTAGATATATTTCACCTCTCCCTCTCTAATTTCAAAAAAGCTGTTAAAAATAATATTAATACTAAAAAATAAATAATCTTTTGTAATATTTAACTATATTATATTAAGGATTTTATTATTATTACTATAACATATTTTATTGTACTATCTAATTGTAATTCTTTATTAAGCATCCCATCATTTGCATGTTAAATTGTTATGTGTTAATGCAATATTTGGAAACTGTTTTTGGTTTATGTTTGGCTTATATGTTTATAATGTAAATAATTATTATAGTACTGTTTGTTTCCATAATATAAATAAATAAATAAAATCATTTCCTTAAGTGGGGACATCACTGTCTTCATCTTCCATTCTCTTCTATCATTCGTGAACTCCTTTCTTCTTATAATCCATCCACCTTTTTTTTTACCTCCCTCTAGTCATATAACCAAAAATTAAAAAAAAATATACATTCAAGTTTAAAACTTTGTTCAGATGATTTTCATCCCTCATTACATAGAAATGACCCGTATTTTTATATAATAATCTGTATGAATCGCGAAAGTTTAAAATCTACCATGTCTATAGCGACTTCATCGTCTTCATCAACACCAGCTCCGGAGGTCACGGGTTCAATTCTCGCTGATGCCCAAAATCATTCGTTGGTTCTTGGAGTTTGGGTGTATTATGTATTTAAGAATGTTTTAAGTATTAAATTACTTTCGGGTCACACGACCGCGAGTAATTGTCCCATATTTTTCCCGTTTATTTATTTATCTCGTACTTTCACATTTCCTATAATGAGTGCAACAAGCGGCGGTAGCGAAATGGTTAGAATAACGGACTTGCGATCGAGAGGTCGTCAATTCGAATCCCGGCCATTATACTACCGACATGAACCCACTCATATCATAAGCATTTAGCTTACCCCTACCCCTTAAATATATTTTGTATTTCATCAAATCTTGTCACACAACAAATCCACCTTGATATTCCTATTTCATTTACATGCACTTTCTTTCATTTAATTGTATGAAATTAATCCTATTACACAATTATACATATTTATTTTTTAACTTACCATATTTTGTACATCGTCAGGAACCTCGCCAAAATTATATTTATCTAAATATACCCTTTCTCTTTTCAAGTGTTCCACAAAATTTTCTTCCTCTGGTCGTAACAATATAACAGCTTTACCAGTATTGTTCAAACCTCTAGCTGTACGCCCCACTCTGTGTATATATTCCTAAAGATGTAAAATACTTTGATCAAAAGTAATACTGACTAAGCAGCATCTAGGACAGTTAGACGGTGCAATGCCCGAGGCCCCTAAGGTCTGGGGGGCCCTCTGGGCTTACCAGAGGCCCCCCCCCCCGATGTACTTTACGTCGAATACGTAACAAATAGTTTTACCTAACTACGCTAACTGCTCCCCCTCCTACATAACTTTAATGTAAGAAATTGAATTGTTCAGTTTCTGAGTTTGACCACCCCCCACCCCCCATTGGAGTACGTTGAATCCGGAACACGAAGAATGAGAATTTTTTATAAATAGTTTAAGATAGGGCCCTAGTTATTATTGGACACAGGGCCTTTTATTAGCTAGCTACGCCACTGCTTTCAAAATACATATTATTACTCAAACGAGTTTGCAAGTAATTTATAGAATTGGGCGTTACTTTGCGGAGATCCATAATACAATACAAAAGTAATAATAAAATTATTTTGCTATAATCCGCGATGAAGTAAAATAGAAAATATATTTTGCAATTTAGGTCGTGGAGTCTCCTGATGATGCTTCGGTTACGGGGCAAAACGATTGTTGAGTTTGTTATAGTGAACGTATGTAGTGCTTGTGTATTGTGGTGGCGGTGGAGGAGGTTTGTGCATGTTTTTACGAATCCTGCATGTATCAGGTATGATAACCGATTGTCCACTCTACATTTAGCATTATATACATTTTCTATTTTACTTCATCGCGGATTATAGCAAAATAATTTTATTATAACTTTTGAGTTTGCAAGTAATAATGAATTTATTGTTACCTTCATATCTGTAGGAGGATCATATTGTACAATCCAATTCACTGATGGAATGTCCAAGCCCCTAGCAGCCACATTAGTACAAAATAAAACACCCTTTTCAGCTTCCACAAACTTCTGGTAAGCATCTTTCCTTCTTGATTGGCTTTGCTTACCCTAAAATTATATATGATAATTATACAATTATCATCATCTTCCTGCCCTTATCCCACTCTAAGTGGGGTCGGCACAACATGTTATAAACATCTTGTCACATGATTTGGCTGCGTTTTTACGAACGGACCTGACGTCAACTTATCTTAGTCGTATTTTTCGACAGCTCGATAAGAAAGAGGGAGGTCTATTCTACTCAGCCGGATACCACACGGCGGGTCGACTTAACTTAGTCGCCTTTTACGACACCTCGGTAAGAAAAGAGGGTGGTACTATTCTATTCAGCCGGATACCACACGGCGGGATAATTATATTATTATATAAGGACCAAAAATACAATAAATACTTATATCTAAATTGAAATTATAGCTCTGAAGGATATAAAAAACAAGGTACTTAACGTGATACAAGTTATATACATCATCTTCCTGCCCTTATCCCACTCTAAGTGGGGTCGGCACAACATGTTATAAACATGCTGTAACATGATTTGGCTGCGTTTTTACGACCGGCCGCCTGTCTGACGTCAACTTACCTCTGTCGTATTTCACGACACCTCGGTAAGAAAGAGGGTGGTCTATTCTACTAAACCGGATACCACACGGTGGGTCATCTTACCTTAGTCGCCTTTTACGACACCTCGGTAAGAAATGAGGTTGGTCTATTCTACTCAGCCGGATACCACACGGCGGGTCGACTTACCTTAGTCGCCTTTTACGACACCTCGGTAAGAAAAGAGGGTGGTACTATTCTATTCAGCCGGATACCACACGGCGTTGATACAAGTTATATACATAGTAACTTATTTCTTTGGACAGGGCGAATTGTTTTCAAATGCACAATAGTTAATCTTAAAAACGGATTGAAATGTAAAAAGTATAGGGAACTTTGTGTTATTTTTTTCATTGCCAACATTTATATTGAGCACCCCACTTTTTTATACTAAAAATACAACTATTTTATTATAACTAAAATACTATTAATTTTACTTTATACTGTGTAGTATCCGGCTGAGTAGAATAGACCAACCTCATTTCTTACTGAGGTGTCGTAAAAGGCGACTAAGGTAAGGTGACCCACTGTGTGGTATCAGACTGAGTACAATAGAGCACCCTCATTTCTTAGTGAAGAGTCGTAAAATACGACTAAGGTAAGTTAAAGTCAGGCAGGCTGCCGGTCGTAAAAACGCAGCAAATCATGTGACAACATGTTATAACATGTTGTGCCGATCCCAATTAGAGTGGGATAAGGGCAGGAGGATGATGACTAGCTTGTTGAACTTTCTCTTATTTTCTGTTTGACCCCAAAGTTCTCTGATACAGAATATTGTAAGTTCTTTTAATTCGGGTTTTTTTCACTTGATTTATTTTTTGAAAAATATTTAGTATGAAAAATAAATTAATACTTACATGTATACTTGTAACTGGAGCATTGCAATGAAATTTAAAAAACTCGTAGTGAAAATCAACAGATTTACAAGATGAAAAGAATACCATGACCTTCATCTTTCTAGTTTTTTTAAGCATTTTGTAGAGCCAGCATATTCTCTTATCCAGTGGGCAAATACAATATCTAATAAAATATACTAAATTTTACTATGTAATATTCATATTAACATTATTAAAGCGAAAGTCGGTCTATTACTATTATTTGTATTTAAGTATGTATTTAAAAATATATAAGAATATATACACCAGTTGTCTGTGACACATAACACAAGTATTAAGTTATTTACTTTGGGGACGGACGATCATGTGTGTAAGTGTCCCATATATTTATTTATTACTAATATTGATAAAATAGGCCACAATTAAAGCTTCTACACTAGGGTAAAAAAAAGCGTTTTCCTTTCAGAAAAGAGAAAACTACATATACTGCATTATTGAGGGCACTTAATCGCTTAAGTTACACAAATGATGTCAAGTACCACTTGTATTATTAGATTTGTATAATTTTGAAATTATATACTTGATTTTAATATTTATATTATTACTATGAAAAGGGTTAGCCCATTTATACATAGGACAAAGATATTACGTTGTTTTAGAAGGTAATGATACTTACCCTTGCTCCAGACCTCTGATGGTAGATTGTTGTTCATCAATTACAGATATTAATCTAGGATTCTCTTTAAGTGCCAATCTTGCAAGATTTTCCACTTTGTCATCTATTGTTGCACTAAATAATAAAGTTTGCCTTTTTTCTGTTAAATCGAAATCATTTTTCTGTCATTAATAAAAAACATGTTTAAGAAATTCTTCACTAGATTTATCAGGAGTAAACATTTGGTGCTTATAAAGTTCATTTTTATACTCAATTGGGTACCTACCAGAGAGCAAGGGCAGTACCTCAGGGCCCCAAGAGTCTTAACTCGCAAACTAAGACTTGAACTAATAAAAATTTCTCTCAAATTCTAAATACAAAGAGCTCCCAGAATCAAGATTTGATAAATTGTAACTAAATTTAAAAAACAGGAAAATTCCCAACAACATCCAAAATCAAATTAAGAACACCACAAATATGGAACAAACAATTTTAAATAGTTAGTTTAGTTGCAAATCAAATATTTTATTTGTGGTACATACAAATGTTTATTTTTGCGAGGTTAATAGTGTTGCCTTTTAACTTTTGTCAAGTACAATAAGACATATAGTATATAGATATATAGTTAGATAGTTGGGCCCTAGTTCTTTTTTGCCTTTGTTTATCTGGCTACCCTGCTGATCATACTCCTTAATTCTGTTTGAATTATCTACAAATCATATTGCAATCTAAAGATTATCTTCTCAATATTTAAAAGTTAGCTAGGTAAAACAAAGCACATATTGAAGCTTACTAAACAAAAAATAGAATTAATATTTCCATGGTCATTCTTACTAGGTAGTTTTCTTATAATGCCAGCTAAATGTTTCTCAAATCCTGCTTCAAGCAACTTATCAGCTTCATCCAAAATCAGACACTTGAGCCTATCATAGTTAAAACCTGAAGTGTTTTCTAAATGGTCTAATATACGGCCAGGAGTCCCAACAATAATATTAACACCTGAAAAAATTATAATAATACTTAAGTTTACATAAATTATATGCTAAAGAAAGAGTTCAAATCATAAAAGCTAGTATAAAGTAAATAGTTGTAGGACATTTTTATCAACAAGCATTATATAAATATTATTAATATCATTTATAATGATATTTAGGTGTATTAAATTTGGTTATTCTTGCATATATCTGAGAAATTACTTTATTTCATCACAGAATTGGCAGATACCAATTCCCTTATAAAACAAAAATGTTACATAAGGGACATACTTATTAATAGAGTTTCATAAGGGAAATAATAGTGTTTCATAAGGGAGATAAGAGTATATATAGATAGTTTGATATTTATAATATTATGAAGAGTAGGTAACTAATAATAAGTATATACAATACTAACCCTTCTGTAATGATTCAATTTCTTTCAATTTTTTCTCACCACCAACAATCAAGCTGTGTGTTAAATTTATGTTTACTAAAAGTTTCTTCAGCACCAAATAAGTTTGCAGAGACAATTCTCGAGTTGGGGAAATAATTAAACAGCCCAAACCTAAATGAGAATAACACATGATAATAACACAATGATAAAATTAAAAAAAGATATACTTTTTTTTGGAATGTTAGATTTTAAATATTTTTGGCAGCAGGCACATTTTTTTTTATTATTCAAAAATTATTAAAGATTTACAAGAATAATTAAAGTCATTTAAAACTATTTAGGCGACAGAGTAAGAATTATAAATATGTATGTATTCACTCAAATAGTGTAGTATGAAAAACATTTCTTTCAAATGTAATACTTATCTTCTATTATATATATCACGACTTACCATGTTTTAGATCCCATTCCAAAGTGATTAATTTATCTATTGCTGGTATTAAGAACGCTAACGTTTTTCCACTGCCAGTTTTGGCAGCACCTATGATATCGTCACCATGAAGCGAATAAGGTAAGGTCTTAGCTTGAATGATAGTTGGATGTTCCAAGCCCATTATATTCAAAGCTCTTAGGAGGCGACTATCTACTTTAGTTTCTAACATAGAAAATTTGACATGTGAACTCATTTTGTGAAATTATTCCATTTTAAGAGAGCTCCTCTTTTTGATTACATATGTACTGTAACTTCTGTATACCATCTATTTCCGAAAGTCTGGGGAATTTCGGATATAAGAATAAAAAACATTACATATATAAGAATTCAGATTTAAGAAGTTATTTAGTTATTTCCTTGGATAAAGAATACACTGGATGCCGCCTTAGCTATTTTTATCCTATATAGTGTATTATCTATGGCTATTTTTGTGTGTCCGTTTTATGCTTGTGTGAACTTTTAGAACTGCATTAGTGTGCGTGATTAGGGAAGTACTTAGCTTATCGATAAACTAGGCGTCGATAATTATCGAAGCCTAGCTCAGGTTACTGTAAAGTTAATATACAGTTGTTACCAACCTAGTTGGTTTACTGTTCAGAATAGATTTAAACATTTGAATAGATTGACATAATTTCCTGAGTGTACAGTCTGCAGTGTAATGTCATGAATTATCCGATGCACATCTTTACTGCATATCTTACTGTGATGGGTGCTTCTCAAAAATGGTATCAGTCCATTGACTGTGAGCCTAGATTAACCAAGGAATCCTTTGAAGCGTTAAAAATAAAGTCGAAGGTGCAGCCCATACTCGGTGCTTTATGTATAGATGAAATGTTAGTGCTTCAGTGGCCAATTGAACAATATCATGATCCACATTATTCCCAACACTTACATATCCGTGAGACGGTGACAGCTTTTATCCACTGTTCTCTTATATGTGGGCATTTAGGAAACCTAAGAAAATAATCTAAAATTAGAGAATTCGCATTTACTTGGCTAGTAAATATAACTTTGACTGATATTTATCGATACATAATAATTCGTTAGTGTGTACATCACTACGTAGGTAACACAATTCAATCGAATATTTAATGATTAATTTCTATGTTTTATCAGTATCCCACACTCGTGCCGGCTAGAGAATATCAAAAGGTACTGATAGATTATAATTTGAAACGCTTTAACAGAATAAAACGCTTTAATTTAGCACGCAAATGAGAGTCAAAGATTTACTTATGAAATGGTAATTCCGTGTTTTTAACTCCTCCTTTCGTTGTTCTTGATGGACACGTTAAGGCAGCACACGACATATTCCACCTTTTTTGAAAAAATATATCAGTAACATTCGTATTTGCTTTAGATTTCAAGAAATAATCTTCAACAAACTCAATGTTATGGCCTCATTTCCATTCTCATTCATTTCTCATTCCATGGAAATAACCATGGACGTAGTATATACTGGACGGCGCCAAAAGACGTTGCCGATCTTGCGTCTGTGTGTAAGCGATTTATCGTTTGTCTCTGTTCTTATCGCGAACTATACATAAGAGTGAAAGAGATTGTGATGAAGTTTGGCAACGTCGCTAAAAATGTGTCCAGTTGGTGACACCAAATGAGGCCATAACATTGAGTTTGTTGAAGATTATTTCTTGAAATCTAAAGCAAATACGAGTGTTACTGATATATTTTTTCATAAAAGGTGGAATATGTCGTGTGCTGCCTTAACGTGACCATCAAGAACAACGAAAGGAGGAGTTAAAAACACGGAATTACCATTTCATAAGTAAATCTTTAACTCTCATTTCCGTGCTAAATTAAAGCGTTTTATTCAGTTAAAGCGTTTCAAATTATAATGTATCAGTACAGTTTGATATTCCCTAGCCGGCACGAGTGTGGGATACTGATAAAACATAGAAATTAATCATTAAATATTCGATTGAATTGTGTTACCTACGTAGTGATGTACACACTAAAGAATTATTATGTATCGATAAATATCAGTCAAAGTTATATTTACTAGCCAAGTAAATGCGAATTCTCTAATTTTAGATTATTTTCATAGGTTTCCTAAATGCCCACATATAACAGAACAGTGGATAAAAGCTGTCACCGGTCTCACGGATATGTAAATGTTGGGAATAATGTGGATCATGATATTGTTCAATTGGCCACTGAAGCACTTACATTTATGTTAACATTTCATCTATACATTAAGCACCGAGTACGGGCTGCACCTTCGACTTTATTTTAACGCTTCAAAGGATTCTTTGGTAAATCTAGGCTCACAGTCAATTGACTAATACCATTTTTGAGAACCACCCATCACAGTAAGATATGCAGTAAAGATGTGCATCGGATAATTCATGACATTACACTGCAGACTGTACACTCAGGAAATTATGTCAATCTATTCAAATGTTTAAATCTATTCTGAACAGTAAACCAACTAGGTTGGTTACAACTATATATTAACTTTACAGTACCTGAGCTAGGCTTCGATAATTATTGACGCCTAGTTTAGCTTATCGATAAGCTAAGTACTTCCCTAATCACGCACACTAATGCAGTTCTAAAAGTTCACACAAGCATAAAACGGACACACAAAAATAGCTAAGGCGGCATCCAGTGTATTCTTTATCCAAGGTATTCTTTATCCAAGGTATTCTTTATCCAAGGTATTCTTTATCCAAGGTTATTTCAGTTGGTAATCTATGGTTATTAGTCTATGTTGTTAACCATAGACTGAAACTGTCAATAACATAGACTACTAACTGAAATAAGTCAACAACAGATAACTATAATAAGCATAGATTACTAACTAGACTTGGTGAATAGGTTACGCCCCGGCAAGATCGTCCTGGCCGGTGACCTCAACGCCAAATCCGCCGCGTGGGGGTCTCCGGTCACGAACGTCAGAGGGAGGTTTCTGGACGGTTGGTTGGCCTCAACCGGGATGGCAGTCATGAACCGGGGGACAGCTGACACATGTGTGCGATGGAATGGCGGCTCCAAAGTCGACGTTACCTTTGTCGACGCCGCCATGTCACCATGTGTCAGGAATTGGGAGGTAATAGTGGGTACGGAGTCACTCTCGGACCATCGATATATATGGTTCGAGGTGTCCGCGCCCCACACTCCCAATTCCCCTCGGTCGGGAAGAGTCGACGGCCCTCGGTGGTCCGTCAGGAAAATGGATCCCGAGTTCCTCGTTGAGGCCGCAATCGTCCAGGCGTGGGCCGCTGGGCCCACGGGTGGGGGGGTTGCTGCGGAGGTCGAGGACCTCCAGCGGCGGATGTCGCTCGTCTGCGACGCCAGTATGCCGAGAGTGCGAAGCACAGGGCCGGCGTGAGGGTGTACTGGTGGTCGGAGGAGCTGGCGTGGCTGCGCGACCAGTGCGTGGCCGTGCGCCGCCAGTACACTCGGTACAGGCGTCGTAGACGACGCGACGTCGAGGAGGAGAGGCGCCGCTATGAGGCTTATCGGGCTGTCCGCGCCTCCTTGCGGACGGCGATCGCCGAGGCCAAGGACAGGGCCCACAGGGAGATGGCCGAGGAGCTCAATCGGAAACCGTGGGGGAGGCCGTACATAGCGGCACGGAAGAAACTTCGTGTCCGCGCCCCCCCCCCTCACCGAGAGCCTTCGGCCGGATTTCCTTGAATCCGTTGTGGAAGCCCTGTTCCCGCAGGGAGCCGAGGTGGAGCCGCCTCGTATGGCGCCTCCCGAGGAGGAGGATGGCACTGGGTTGGGTGCGCCGGGAGTGTCGGAGTGGGAGTTGGCCGGGGCGGTGAGTCGCATGAAAGCGAAAGATACCGCACCTGGCCCCGACGGCATCCCTGGGCGCGCCTGGTCTCTTGCCCTGGGTCCGTTGGAGTCTGGACTCAGGGCGACGTTCAGTGCCTGCCTCGAGCAGGGCCTCTTTCCTCGTAGGTGGAAGACGGGGAGACTAGTCCTGCTCAGGAAGGAGGGTAGACCGGCCGATACACCCTCTGCGTATCGGCCCATTGTCTTGCTGGACGAAGCGGGAAAGCTGCTCGAACGCGTAATAGCTTCCCGCATAGTCCAGCACCTCCGGGAGGTAGGGCCTGACCTCAGTTGCCTCCAATGCGGATTCCGCCAGGGCAAGTCCACCCTCGACTGTATCGAGGGTGTGAGACTTCTGGCGGAGGAGGCGACAACCCGGCGCGAGGTGGTGTTGGCGGTGTCGCTGGACATCGCTAACGCATTCAACACCTTGCCCTGGGGAGTGATTAAGGAGGCCCTACGCTTCCATCGCATCCCCATGTACCTGCAGCGTGTGGTCAGTAATTATTTGTCTGACCGCGCTGTCAGGTACCCGACGGCTGGGGGTGGGTGGAAGGAGCGGAGGATGTCGTGCGGTGTTCCACAGGGCTCGGTTCTTGGCCCCCTTCTGTGGAACATCGGCTACGACTGGGTGCTGCGCGGGCAAATGCTTCCGGGGGTGCGTCTGTTTTGCTACGCAGACGACACCCTCGTGACTGCCCGCGCGAGCACCCACCGGGAAGCCCAAGTGCTGGCGACTGCGGCCACGGCCCACGTTGTGGCCCGGATTCGCCGGCTGGGACTGGGGGTGGCCTTGGAGAAATCCGAGGCCATTTGCTTCCACAGGCCTCGGATGGCGCCCCCAGTGGGCTCCCGGTTGGTGGTGGGCGGGACGTCCATCGAAATCTCGGGTACACTACTGTACCTGGGATTGCTCCTCGACAGCCGATGGACGTTCGAGGCCCACTTCCGGCGGCTCGCCCCTAAGCTAATGGCGACCGCCGGAGCCCTGAGCAGGCTCCTCCCGAATTTGGGAGGGCCTAATGCAGGCTGCCGGCGCCTATACGCCGGAGTGGTGCGGTCCATGGCCCTGTACGGCGCTCCCGTATGGGCGGGGCGGCTGACCGCGAGATCCTTGCCCCTGCTGCGTAGGGCGCAGAGGATCATGGCGGTCAGACTTGTACGGGGCTACCGGACCATCTCCGGCGAAGCGGCCTGCGCCTTGGCCGGGTCCCCTCCATGGGACCTTGAGGCTGAGGTACTAGCTCAGGCCTACCGCCGTAGAGTCGAAGCCCGTTCACCGGGGGGACACTCAGCGGCGGTAGAGGTGGATTGGCGGAGAGCAGCTCAGGAAGAGCTCCTCCGCCAATGGAGGCAGCGGCTTGAATCGCCCAGTGCAGGAGCCTGGACGATTTCGGCCATCCAGCCCATTCTCCAGGGCTGGATCTCCAGGAGGCATGGGGTCCTCACCTTCCGCCTGACACAGGTGCTTTCCGGACATGGTTGTTTCGGGTGGTATCTGTGGAGGGTGGCCCAGCGCGAAGCGACTGGTGAGTGCCACGAGTGCGGCGCCGACTTTGACACGGCGCTGCACACGCTCGCAGACTGTCCAGCTTGGGCGGTTCAGCGGGCGGAACTCGTGGCACAGGTGGGGCACGATCTCTCCCTGCCCACTGTGGTTCGCGCCATGGTGGACAGGGAGCGATCGTGGGCAGCGATGGCCTCCTTCTGTGAGAATGTTATCTCGCGGAAGGAGGCGGCGGGGCGGATCCGGGAAGTCGAGTCCTTGGATCCGATCCGCCGCAGGCGAGCGGGGCGCAGGCGACTCGCCGAAGTCCGTCGCATGCCGCCCTAACGGGGACCTCCGAGCGTTCCGAACGGGGTATCGGACGCTCGCTGGAGTTAGGTCCCCGAGGCGGTCGATGCATCTGGTGCTCCCGATGCATCGTCCAGCGGAGGGAGGGGTCACTTTTAGAGAGGCCCCGACCCAGAGGTGGCGCACTCTGGGGTACAGAGTTGCTGCTGGCGGGGATGGGGGTAATGTCTTCATGGGTACCCTATACTCGCCACCAGCAGCGTGGTAGAGCACTGTCAGGTTTTTAGTCGGTGAGAGTCCGACATACCCGCCGCTCGTCCCCGTCGGGCGGTGACGACCCATAATGGGTTTTCCTGACATAAAAAAAAAAAAAAAAAAAAAAAAAAAAAAAAAAGATTACTAACTAGAGGTGTTGTATTAGGATAATATTTGAGTAATACTATTATGTGATATAATAGGTTTCTCATATTAGGGTATTATACCTTATTATTTGGCAATAGGCAAATAATAGCCAGTGATAAAATATGATGTATTATTTCTTCACTGACTAATTTTTGTGTTTACAAACAAAAATGATTTATATTTGAAACATTTTAACTCACTTGAAGAATATCAGCCATTGCATCAGATATTAATGAATTCATTGCAACAACAGTAGCAGTGCCTTGACCAGACACAGTTACTCAGACAAAAAATCCAGTTGAAATGTGCATAACTAAATGGGATAGTATGTTATGTTAAAGTGTCTTGAACAAATAACTTTCTGTTAAATAATTAAAGTATGTCTATAATCCATATTGTCTGTCGCAGAAAGAATAAACTATTCAGAAATAACCACTTAAAACATAGAATATAACTGATATTGGGTATGACATATGATATACAACACTTCAATAAAGCATACACAATAAATATTACTATAAAGGAAAAGTTTTATTTTTATTATTTTAGTTTTATTTTTACTTATATTTTAAAATTAAAAAATAAAACTTCCCAATATTATTACAGTTCAATAAAAACACTAAGGATATACTATAATGCTATATGCTTCGAGATCCCTGCTTTATACCTTGTAAACATATTAAATAGACAATAGGTTGAGATATACAAATAAATATATATATAAATTGAAAAACACTAGCTTAAATTTTACTATACCTATATTATAGAAAAAGAATATAGCACGAAAAATACTATATTTTGTATCGCTAATTGCAATTTTCGTGCTTCTTTAAATTAATTGTGAATGGAACGCACCCGCAGCACTGCATAGGGAATGTTTGAACGAAACTCATTCATGTATTTACGGGGCTTTAGTTAGTAACTCTAACTCCGTGTCATTATCCAGCGAAAATTAATAAAAAATAATCATGGAAAAATAAATAATGATTGAAAATAGATGTGTTCTATTTTTTTTTTCCTGAATTTCCTAAAAGTACTTTTTTTTTTTGATTTAAAAAGAAAAATACTATTTTTCTTCAAAAAAAAGGTGGCAACCCTGAATTAGGAGTGGAGCGAGATGCAGCTGAGACTAATTTCATAAGATCAATTCATAAATACGTATATGTGCAAGAGGGATGCGAAATAGCATGTGTTGGCGCCTGTAGTAAAACCGCCCTGCTGTTGACATTTCGGTCATAGACTAATTGTAGTATTCTTAAGCATAGATTATACACCACATAGATTCGAGATAGATTGTTTCTTGCCGAGTTTCTTGCTGGCTCTTCTCGGTAGGAACAGCTTTCCGAACCAGCAGTAGAGTTGACGATTCAAAAGCACTTGTTTACAAGTTTATTTGAATAAAGAATATTTTGAATTTGAATTTTGAACTAGATATTTATTCCATAGATTATATTTATACCACAGACCAGTTACCACTTAGCAGTACACAAAAATTATATACTACAACAACAATTGTATACTCTATGTCGATGTAATTAGTGAACGATATTGAGCATAGATAATAATATTGAGCAATATCAATACCAATGTATGGTATGGTAGGCGATATTTCTCTTATATGGCTTTATAATCGTCATCGGGCTACAAAAAGCCTGAGCGGACCGTTAACATTTGACATCAATATATGTACATCAATGGCGATAATTTACTAGCTCTGTGGTATCCGGCTAAATGGAATAGACAAACCTCATTTCTTACCGAGATGTCGATAAAGGCGACTAAGGTAAGTTGACGTCAGGCAGGCTGGTCGTAAAAACGCAGCCAAATCATGTGACAGCATGTTTATACATGTAGTGCTGACCTCACTTAGAGTGGGATACGCGCAGGAAGATGATGAATGACATTAATTTATTTTTTAAGAATTATTTACTATTAAAGCCTGTACCTTAAGCAACATCTGAAAAACTAAATTTCTTTACTGTGGTTTGGTGTAGTGTATAGTAATCATAATTAAAGCAGGTAATTTACTTTGTCAGCAAATATTAACACTTGATTTGTATCCAAGAATATACCATATTATTTGTACCATACCATATTAATAGTGCAAGCAGTATATATATGAAAGAAAATTTATATAAAAAATAAAACAAATGTTTATGATAGATTAAGTTTATTCAAATATTCATTATACCCCTTAATATAAAATTTCAAAGAAGGCCCTGTCTTTTCAAATCTTCGTAGGTCTTCCGATTAACAACATTCCCCTGTGAATCCTCATATTCTTCATCATTTTCAGCAACAAACCTCTCACCCTCTTTTTGATTTTTAATTTTTTCCCATACTAAAAAAGAAAAGTAATGAATTTATGCAGATTGGATAAACAAATACGGGCAAATTTAAGGACGGAAATTGTCCTTGCCCTTTATATTTTGCCGCAACTTTATAAATTATCTACAAATCTATTTACTAGTTATTTTAATGGTTAAGTAAATGCTCTATGAATTTATTATTGACCCTTTGCACACCTAGCACTTTTAACACGAAGTAGCAGCTCCGTGGCTTTGTATCTAGTTTCTCCTAAAGTATTTACTATGAACGTACGCGCGGTTACAACTATAGTTACAGATATACAATAAATAAGATTTAAATGCAATACATTAGGACTAATTGCCAGCATTAGTGTAGAGTGTAGAGACATTAGTGTTATATTTGTCACTAAATACCTTTTTTTCACCTTTAAATATTAGGCCATGTCGCCATTAAATCGCTTTTGTATTTTAAGACTTTATTAAACATAATTTAAATTAAGAACTAATAAATTCGAAAATATTTAAAGTGAAAACGATCTAAGTATGATGTTATTTATATTTAATGAGAATGACGTCGATCTCACACCTGAACGGAAATGCTTATACATTAAGAAATCCATATTAAACATTGCATTGCATTGCATATGCAATTTATAGAAGTAATTTATAAGAATAACTACTTAGATAATTAAAAATCTTTGTGATTATGTTACATAGCGAAATGATTATTGAGATTATTTAGTTTATGTTTAGCGGACTATATTCTCGTCTTATTTCTATTGGACTTAAATGCGAGCCCATATGGGGCCCGTATTCATTTTATTTTTACCCTTATTCCTTATTCATATTTTAAAGCCTAAAGTAAAATCGTAAAAAGGCTTTACGATTTTGTCGTGGAGTCTATCTCTTGACGATGGTTCGGTTACGGAGCGAAACAATTATTGAGATTGTGGTGGTGAATGTGTGCAGTGCTTGTGTATTGTTGTGTCATCGGTGTCGGGTAGTGCATGAGTTCTAACAAATTCTGCATGTATCAGATATGAGAACGAATAGTACACTCTACATTTAGCATTACATATATTTTCTTTTATCGCGGATTATAGCAAATTAATATTCTCATTACTTTTATATAAATAACTGCTAAGTTCTAGCTATATCAAGATTCAAAAAAGTGCATTTTGCTTAGTCTGTTAAAACGTTTAATAAAAACAAAGTGTAATAATTTCTGCATCGATTTTATTCATAGACAGAATATCTTGATTAATACGTTGCATAAATTGCGATGTGGAATTAATTAATTCATATTTCATTTTGTAATTTAACAATTTTACATTAAATTATTAGTCATTAAAATTTATTTTAAGTCGATTTAATATTCGGTTATTTGGGTTTTCATTAAGCATTTTACGTATTTTATAAGTGATTTTAATTACATATCTGCTGAGAATGAATTACATATCGATAATGTATAAATCTGATAGTCAGAATATAAGTTTAAGAATATATTTTACTACTTTTTTTTATAGATGTTAACGTTAATATTTTAAAGGAATAGTTTTTTATACTTACGTGCAAGTGCGTCCTCAATCTGAGTGACGTTGGCGAAGTGCGCGGTATTCGGTATGCCGAGACAACGCATGCCGTGCGCGTGTCGCCACTCAGCGAAATGACGCTGGAAAGCTTTGGGGCCTTTGTACGTGTAATTGCCGCAAATCTCACACGAATAACTGATATTAAGCCCGTGCAGTTTGTACAACCAGTACGGAATAGGCTGTAAATTCAAATGCAAATTCAAAATTTTTGTCACAAATATCACATTATTATAAATAATTACAAACTTAATATATAAAAAGTAAAGTATATTTGTTGTGTTGATTTTTTATTCAAATAAAACAAAAAAATATAATAAATGTTGACAAACAAATTCTTTCTTAAATAGTCAAAATCACATTAAATGTTAGTATAAAATATCGTTCATAAATGTTTTTTGTATAAAATCACTACATAGAATAAAACAAAGTCGAATTCTTTGTTTGTCCATATATCCCTATGTATGCTTAAATTTTTAAAACTACGCAAAAGATTTTGATGTTTTTTTAATAGATAGAGTGATTCAAGAGGAAGCTTTATATGTAAAATAACATTCAATATGGGGTAGAGAAATACTGTGATTTTTGAGGTTTCTAATGTGATGTCGTAAATAATCACATTTTTTCTGCTTTCATTGCAAACGCAGGCTGAACCCTACGATATTTATCAAAATAATGTACTAAGTATTTGTACACCTTGAAAAGGACTACAGACAACTCCGCGGTGGTATATGTCTAACTCTTATGGATAACCCACATTAGCATTTTTTCACATTTTCTTTTTGCGAAAAAATTTCCTTAATTTCGAAGCAATTTTAAACAATACAGCATTATATAATTTATAGAATTAGGCGTTACTTTGCGGAGATCCATAATACAAAAGTAATAATAAAATTATTTTGCTATAATCCAGATTTCGATTTGCTATAATGCGAATTCTTCGCGGATTATAGCAAAATAATT
Source organism: Morpho achilles (assembly GCA_947086495.1). Classification (NCBI taxonomy): domain Eukaryota; kingdom Metazoa; phylum Arthropoda; class Insecta; order Lepidoptera; family Nymphalidae; genus Morpho; species Morpho achilles. The sequence goes on along the minus strand of CAMTZB010000006.1, from coordinate 9,939,531 downwards.
TTATTATTACTTTTGTAATACAGCATTATCCTTATCCAATTAATCTTAAATACATTGTTGATTTACTATAGATCAATATGGCCGTTTACATCATGTATTTTAAATGAACATTTTCGAAGATATTACAGATTAAAAATGCAATTCGCCCTATCGCACTTCGAATTTAGCTGTGATTGAACCGGTTTGTTTTTCACATGGCCAATAGTATGTCGCTCTTTCAAGAATAACCTCTAAAGAAAACATGTTTGTATTGTGTAATGAAAAGAAAGCTGTGAATGTTGTATATAAAGACATTCTGTAATTAAATATAACAATAAAAAACAGGGAAAAATTTAAAAGTAAATAAGTAAAAATGTAGTATGTATATGAATTTAGATATTCCAAAGATAGCAGGAAATCTTCATGGTATAGGGAAAGGGGAACTGTTTTACTCCAAATTTAACGCGTGCGGGCCACGGGCAGTGATGAATAAAACAAAACCACTGGATAGATTTTAATATTTTTTTTCACTGAGTATCATAGGTTATATATTTTATACCCGCTAACCTAGCTATACCCGGAGCGGGCCGCTAGTTTTATTATAAAATCTTATAAGCAAACGACTTACGTACCTTTGCAAATCGCAAAGCAGAAGCCGCAAGCTTATGTCGGTTCCTACTTTGTCTATTATATACATCATCTATCGTTTTATAATACATTATATTTTTATGTTCAAGTATTAAAATTCTAGACCGCCCGGTACTTTACATTTAAATAATTAAAGTATACCTTTCCATCCCATCCCAGCGGTAAGTTCTTCGGATTGTATGGTACTTCGTCATCATCAGAGTCGACATCTGCTGTGACGGAAGCGTCACTCTCTTCGTCGCTTTCGTCCCGCCTTTCGCCCGCGGCGCGCGCCGCTCGCCTCGTTACGTTCTCAATAGTGGCCGCACGGGTGCTGCTTACGATACTAGCGAATCTGTTGCAATTATTCAAAGTTTATCTATTTATTTTTATTTATTTATTTCTTTTTATACATATATTTGGAAAAGAGAAAGAAAAAATTAAAAAAAAACATGGCGGACTTATCCCTAAAAGGGATCGCTTCCAGTCAACTTTTGAGTAATAGAAGGAAAAGGAGTTTAATTAGTCTGTGAAATTTCCGGGGCATATTTTAAACATTAAAAACAGTAAGGAGAAATTAACATTTAGAGCGGGTAACCCCGAATAGAGTAGTAGTTCGACATTGGCATGGTAACGTGGGTTGTTATTAGAGGTGTTATATTAGGATAATATTTGAATAATACTATTATGTGATATAATAGGTTTCTCATATTAGGGTATTATACCCTATTATTTGGTAATAGGCAAATAATAGCCAGTGATAAAATATGATGTATTATTTTTTCACTGACTATTATAGTAATAGCCTATTCCGTGACCTGACATATTATTTTAGTGAGACGGCGATTAAATTTTTCTTCATACTTTTAACTGACTTAGGACTGTTAAAGGTTATGTTGGCGTATTTAAAAAGTTACTAATAATTAGTTATCAATTATTGTACACCTTATGTACAATAATTGATAATTAATCATAGTTTTATATTTTTCTGTTCATTTAAATGTTTTTATTTTTTATTTTTGTGGTTATATGATTGATTTATCTTTTAAAAATAGTGTTAACTTGTCTTATATTACATATCTACATTTAAAAACATCAATTGTTTCTATCTGCGAGATATCTTTATACCAAATTTTATTTATTTACAATTAAAATCCTTTATATTTCTAATAATATTAAAACTATTGTTTACGCGATGCAAGGATTATGCAAACAAATGTTAAACTGGTTTAATTTTTTCAAACTATCCTTACAAAAGGAAACAATAACAAGTAAACAAAGGCAACTTCTACACATGCCGATTAAAAAAAACAAATGTTAGCGTTTTTAAGGGTTTAGTCTATTTTTTGTTTTCATTGTTAGTTTTATTTTTAACCAATCTATGCAGCATTCATATATAACCCGACTTGTAGCATTAAATATACATATCGTTTTTTTGGTAAAAGTTTTAGTAAAGAGCCACCTCCAACTGTTCCCGACTCTCCGAGATGATTTTTAGCGACCTAGCTGGCGCAGCGGCGCGCACGAAGTGCATTTTAATTATTAGCGGGTTTGATTTCCGACAGCTATAGTTAACCATATTAAATATTAAATGCAACAAAATTGTAACCAAATAGTACGGTGCTAGTGCAGAAGCAAAAATCTACTGCTTCTCCACTACTGTTTTACTAGTGATTATATTTTATATTTATTATTATTATATACTATAAATTTTATTAGTACAAATGCGCGTTAACATGAAACCCGACGTGCGTGTGTAACAAAATATAATTTCTTATTACAATATTATATATTATTACATTACAATATTCAATATTAGTTTAGTAAAATATATTATCGTAGTGTACACTCGTACATTGCTTACTTATTTAGTAACCATCCCAAGGCGCATTTAAACAAAGCCTGACATGTATTTAGCAAATCAAGTTGGCGACTCGCTACTACTGAAGTTCTTAATACGGGTATTACCGTATTAGCCTGTTACGGAATAGTCCCTATTATGCGGAGTAGGGATGCGATGGAGGGAATGCGTTCCGACGATCGCCACGCACACGGCGACCGATATCGACCCTATTATCTTAGACAGCTATTATTTGGCTATTATCTGGTAACAGGTTACTTTTACATTGCGTATTATAATATGGTATTAGGTGGGCTGTATTATATTCCATATACCTATTACGAATATATTCATAACACCTCTAGTTGTTATGTCAAAACGGGCGAAATTCTAATCTATTGACTCTTGATCTTATTAAATCTGGCGTTAAGTATTGTATTGCGAAGTATTATTGTATTGAAACTAAATAACTAATTGTTACATCGTTCAAGCGTGGTTTTATTTCCGAATTACTGCCACTTTCGCGCACACAATGGAGGACAATAGCCTGGACCGCGCTCTAGAAGGCTTCCTGATGCTTTTATTTATATATACGAGGTGTGTTCAAAAAGTATCGCGAATTTTGTGTATTTTCAAAAATTATTTATTTATTCGTAAATATCTATTTTGTCCCCTTCAAAGTAATCCCTCTGGGATATTATACACTTGTGCCAACGTTTTTACAAATCTTCGAAGCACTTCAAAGAATCATTTTTTTGTATCTTGTTCAGCTCCTCCTTCGATGCCGTCTTTATCTCGTCAATCGTGGCGTAGTGTCGTCCTTTCATGGGCCTCTTCAGTTTCGGGAACAAGAAAAAGTCACAGGGGGCCAGATCTGGGGAATACGGTGGCTGCGGTATCTTGGTCTGTTGTTTTTGCCAAGAAGTCGCGTACAAGCAGCGATGTGTGAACAGGGGCGTTATCGAGGTGCAAAAGTCAATTTTTGTTTTTCCACAAATTATCGATTAAAATCGAATGGCACGAGCCAATCAATATGCCTAGGTCCTCGGCAATTTCTCTATCGATGATTCGAAGATTGGTCAATTTTTTCGTCTGTTGTTGAAGTGCTCGGGCGTCCGGCACGCTCTTCGTCATTCACATCTTCTCGGCCTTTTAAAAACATTTTGTACCACCGATAAACGTTCCTTTTGTCCAAAGTAGCTTCTCCATATGCCACAGTCCACACTCGGAATTCATCCGCGCACTTAATTTCGTTTTTCACACAAAAATCGATACAGGTTCCTTGTTCTATTTTTTGAATAGGTCAAAAAATTGAAGACGAACCAAAACACGTGCAAGCAAAGCAGCTGTCAACAATTAACCGAACATTCAAAATGGCCCAACTTGTCAGCATAAGTGAGAGACATATGTACCAACATAACGCCACAAAAAAATCGAAATTGGAATATATGTAACTCGCGAAAATTCAAAATTCGCGATACTTTTTGAACACACCTCGTATATACACACACACACAAGATTAACTCATTTCAATATTAAAGATATTACAATGGATTTAACTCAATTAAGCCTAATTTTGAATTCGGTCACTTTAATACTAAGCGTGCGATATATCGTATACCAATTAAAACAAAACATGACCTGTAAACTTGCGCCTCTATAGCTGCAATATCTTTGTGCCGTTGTTGCGTCGTAACCTTGGCTTTGTTTGCCCCCTTCTTAGCGACCAATGATTTATCTAAAGCGGTTTGTCCTTTCGTACTAAATAATCTGCAATAATAAAAAAAACTTTACCAAAACATATGAGATAAATATAACAGAACGCTAATTAATTAAAAATATACGATAAATATAAACACTCTTATCGATGCACTTTGAAGGTCAGTCTCTTTAGTTATAGCGAAGTTAACACATTTTAACGCTAGGGAATTCCCAAATAAACGACAACTTAAACGGCGAATATTTAAAATAAACGAGCACCGATGTCTATGGAAAACTATTTCTATTTATTTTATTTTCTACTATTTATTTTTCCTCTTCTAGAATATCTTTCTCTGGAATTAATTTGTAAGGTAAACGTCTTACTGATTTCCCGGTCTGACTCAACTCTATTACTGGTTCTAAGCTGTTCGTACCGAGAAGAGCCAGAAAGAAACTTGGCAGTTGCTCTATTCAAAATAACTTATAACTAGTTACATTTAGTAGCTCTATCGACGCATTTTTATCATCCATATTATCCTCAACAGTATAGTAGGCTTTAACTATTTTTTTTTGGTTTTTAGACATATTAACATTGCGCCTTGGTATTATTGTTTATTAGTTAAAAGTGTAATAATTAATTGTACCTGAGTGACCGCGGTGGTAAATGGTGGTGGCGGTGTATAATTTTTTTAAAGTAAAAAAGGTGAAACGAAAAATTTTCTAAAAATAATTGGGCAGGTGCGGCTCGATACGGGGTATTAGTTCATTACTTCTATAGTGCGTCCAGTATCCGCTGAGTTATGACAACTTTATAATTGACAGCTAAAATATCATTTGCATTTTATTCTATTTATCAGCATTTTTTCATTGCTCGAAAACAGGGATAAATAGTCATTTCTTTAAATGAAACATGCTTAGTTTCATGAAAAACGTTTGGACCGTTTCCGAAATTTAGAAAAGAATAATGTATATACACAAGTCTAACTCATTTAAATATTAAAGATATACGTGATAAATCTAGAAGCATATTACAATGTTTATTATCGCATATTTGCTACAGCTTGATTTATCATGAGGTCTAAGATCATTAATAGTCAGGTCTGAAATTGAACTCGCTTACGATAAGCAAGGTAAAAATTCTTCATACGAGTACGTAAATATAACTAAATCCCAAAACTTTAGTAATAATTTCTTATTTTCACTTAAACAGCATACAAACCTTTGAGCTCTTTCTTCTAAAGTACCTCCACACTTCAAGCCTAGAGCCATGAGGGCTGACTTTAATCTATCCAATCCAAGTGATGCGAGCTCCTCCCACGACGAAAAGGCTGATAAATCTAAATGTGCGCCCACGTTTGTTAAGGCACCACCAGTTTCTTTCTAGAAGAGAAAGAAGTCGTCAGTCTTATTAGCCCAGGGGTCGGCAACCTGCAGCTCTTATGGTGCGTACAGACATCACGAGGCGTGCTTTGCGAATGGCTCGTCTCGCATGCCTCGAAGTGTGTACGTGTGTGCTCACAGTGCCCATTCGAGTCATAAGATCGTTGCGAACGCTGCCTCAGTGCGAGCCGTGCGCTCCGTGTAGACGGACTTTTTTTGTTGCACGCTCATGAGTCATGGAGCCTCTGTATCCCCATAATGTAATCTGTAGTGTTTATAAACTAATGGTGTATGAATCTATATTCATTTTTTATTTTTTTATAAAAAAATTATGTGGGTTAACGATAATTTTTAGATTGTCTACGTTCTACCCGAACAACAATAGTCAATAGTCACTGTAGTGTTTATAAAATAATGTTTTATGAATATAGCACAGGCTCAAACACGCACTAACAAGTAACAACATGTCACGACCACTCTCACCAAGGGCTCTCGTGTTATTGTCCTGGTGCATCCTGAGACCGTGTATGTACTAGCATGAGTAAGTGTGACTATGTTCATGTATGTATTACATATATGTGTCTTGTATATAAATGTACAAAATACGTTACACACGTCTCAACCCGCATACACTAAATAATCTGTCTGTCTGGTGGTTTGTGTGCTCAGCTTGAACATATCATTCTGGACGGATGTATAAATATACCGTCGTATACGTCTGGTTGAGGTATGCGTGACGAACTATTCGCGACGCACGCCTCACGATGTCTGTACGCGGCCTTAGGATGTGCTTTCTGAGCCTTAGGATCTATCTTTAATTCCATCCGGCTAAATAAAATAGTACCACCCTCATTTCTTACCGAGGTGTCGTGAAATACGACTGAGGTAAGTTGGCGTTGGCGTCAGGCAGGGGCCGGTCGTAAAAACGCAGCCAAATCATGTTACAGCATGTTTATAACATGTTGTGCCGACCCCACTTAGAGTGGGATAAGGGCAGGAGATATATATGCAGGTTTCCTCACGATTGCCTTCGCGTTTGTAATAGATAGCAAATATCAATTTGGCTCAAAAAATTTAACATAAACTCATTGGATGGTATGAACGCATATCCCCAAGAGAAAGGTACACAGTTTATATTACTAGTGTATAATAATAAAACAACATACCGGCCAACCAGGAAAGCTTCCAGGCTCCCACTGCTTTACAAACTCCTGATGGGCTGCAGCCATCTCCTGCGCTTGGTCTTGAAGTGGTTTAACTCTACTAACAAAGTCCTTGAGGTATGTCAGGAGAGCTCTGATGTAATTCCTGTACTCACTGTTCTTCCGCTCCCGTGGGATGTCAAATAAATGATCAAACATACTTAGATACGTAATATAATCAACTTTCTGAAAAATCAAATAGATTGTAGAGATACAATTAGTTTTATTGTTCAAGATAAAAAAATATTTCTTAATTTATTCTTTAACTTTAGTGTAGCTGTATGAGTGACAATATAATAAGGAACAAAGAACACACATGCAAATTTGCTCACAGACGCATCCTCACACGCACTCACCCACACACCCTCACTCGCATTTACACACGCACACGCACACAAACACATACAAATCCAAACAAACACACACAAACACATATACACAACACCTAAATGCACACACTCTCGCTCATATACTCACACACACTGTCGCTCAGTAAATCGCGTCCTCGCTGATCTAACAAGGTTAGATGCTATAAATTATATACCGTAAGTTGAATATAAATAGTATACCCTTACCTCTATACCCTTCAAGTTAATGTACTTTTCATAACATTCATGTAGATCCAGATATTTCCCATAGCCCTCCTCATCGGTAAATTCAACTGGCGCTGTAACAATAGTAAAATCTTATTTTCTATTCAATAATGAGATGTAAGTAAATAGTACCATTTAAACAGGTTTAATTTTGTTAAAGGAATATGTGCTGAATATTGTTATTAAGAGTAAAAGCAAAATTACCTACTGTAATGGTAAAAAAAAAAGCTATTATTGGGTTAATCCCGTTCCAACGCTCATACAAAGATTCGTAATTACCATAAATATATGATACTAGCTGCCTGCCCCTGCTTCGCACGGGTATAAAATATATATCCCATGTCAGTCAGTGTAAAAAAAATGATTAAAATCGATCCAGTAATTTTGATTTATTCATTACTGCCCGTGGCCCGTGTGCCCGTTAAATTTGGAGAAAAACAATTTCCTTTCCCTATACCAAGAAGATTTCCTGCTACCTTTGGAATATCTAAATTCATATAGTACATTTTTACTTATTTACTTTTACATTTTCTCTATGTATTTTATTTTTACAATTAATTACAGAATGTCTTTAAACAAACTCTTGAAAGACGGACATAGCTGCTAAAGTCGAAGTGTTATAGGGCAAAGCGCGGCGTCCTCACTGCATTTTAAATCTGTAATATCTCCGAAAATTTTCACTTAAATTACATGCTGTGAACGGCCATATTGATCTATATTAAGTCAACTATTTATTTAAGATACTTAATTGGATAAGGATTAATGCTGTATTGTATAAAAATTGCTTCAAAAATATGGCATTATTTTTCGTAAAAAGTAAATGACAAAAAATGCTATAGTGGGTTATCCATAAGAGGTAGATATATACCATCGCGTACTTTTCTGTAGACCTTTTCAAGATGTACAAATACTTAGTAAATTATTTTGATAAATCTCGTAGGGTTTAGCCTGCGTTTGCAATGTAAGCGGAAAAAAATGTAATTATTTACAGAAACCTCAAAAATTACAGTATTTCTCTACTCCGTATTGAATGTTATTATACGTACAAACCTTCCTCTGGAATCACACTACCTATTAAAAAAAACCGCATCAAAATCTGTTGCGTAGTTTTAAAGTTTTATGCGTACATAGGGATATAGGGACTTTGATTTATAATATGTAGTGATAGTGAAGCAGCACGTAAGACTTCAAGAAGGGCGTAAAACGAGAAAATACAAGTACATACCAGTATTTTCGTAGAAACTCTTGTTTTAGGCTTAAAACCATGTTTTGAGATGACAGCATCAAATTCTTCTTAAAAATACTAATTGTACAGATTTAAAATTTCTACAATTTTATAATATGTATATTGATGAAGAAATCATTTGTGTAAAAATTTTTAAGGAATGATACCAACAAGTTTAGAACCAAAATGTGGTTACTTGGAAGATCATTAATAATTTTTCAAATTTCCTTCGAAATCAATGTCAAAGTACTTGTTTATTTAAAAAAGATTTGAACATGTTATTTCAACCTCAAACTTCATCTTGTTATTGAATTCATACATTGTATGTAATCTGCATCAAAACAATGTATGATAAAAAGTATTAATATCAGTAATAGTGATGAAAAAAAAATGTAAAAATATTATTTATAATAAAAATGTATCTGTCTATAATGGAAATATTTCCAAGATACCATATTTGTTTTGTAAAAAGCGGCACCTTGTCAAATTCAAATTCAATTATTTCTTTATTCAAATTGGCTTTTAGATGCTCTTTTAAAACATTAAATTAAAATGATGCTACAACTGGTCTGGAATAGTGCTTGTACGAATAGAAACAATAAGTAACTTGGTGGTCAGTGTGCTTCAAATAAATAGCTCAATATAATAAGAATGTGCCAATCTTTGATTTGAATAAAGAGCTAAACCTTCTAAAAATACCATGTATAAAAAATCTTTATCTGTATATAACTAACAAAACAAAAACATGAATATCCTAATTTATTGACTTGATTCTGGCTATTTTTAATTTGTTGTAGGTTCAATACAGATCAAATCATCAATCATATGTAGCAAGCACATACCATTATATGTAACAATATTTTCTGTAACAATAATTGTACATCTTTATGTAACAATATTTTAACTCACTTGTGTAATCTTCAGAAGGATTCTCTCGAATTTTAGCAAGCTCTTCAAATTCAACAGACATCGGAACACAAATCTATAACAAAAACAGTATATAGATATGCTGAATATAGATAAACATATACATTATAATTTCTTAAAAAAAATTAATTACACAAAACCCTGTTTTTTAATCTTATATAAACACTGGTACATCTTGAAAAACAAACTTATACACGTCATATTTCTTAAAAATATCATAGTGATGATATACCTATAACTATATTTATACTATATAATCACTATGATTTTATCATATGTTTTAATAACAAAAGAGACATATCCATTAGAAATAGAATAAGAAAGAATATCTACTGTAATCTCAGTTCACTAACCTCATTTGGATGTCTTCTATGAAACTCTTTGATTTGTTTAAGCCTGGCATAGAACTCCTGAAACTCATTGGGGCCAGATAAAGCTGCAATTTCCTCTTTCCGCAAGCCATCTTTATCCTCATACAGTTCTTTAAGCCTTATTGTTGCTTCTACATACCTCTAAAATAGAAATATCTAGAATTGAGGCCAATACATATATGCATGTTGTGCAGTTATATATTCAAGTAACTCTCATATGAACCAATTTTATACTTGCCTTAGTTCTACATATTGCCAGTTTATAACAAAATATAGCCTCAAAATTTTGAATAACATTTGATGAACTTGATTAACAGAGCATAAAGGATGATTCACGCTACACCGTGTCGCGACCGGGCCGTGCCAGTCATTCATGTTACACCGGGCTGTTTGGGTTTATTATTTGCACGACTTATATCTATGTTAAGTAGCTTTTGTCAGCAAGTGATTTCATCTATCGATAGACTTGATGCCTAAATAAATATGCAGTTTCACAATTTGAATTAGCAGCTATTGCAATTGCCATCGATGATGAAGTATTGGAAATTATTTTATTTGTTATCTAAATACTTAGGATGGCTCATGTCGTAAATCACAGAAGAAATTACATTTTTTACAAATGAAAGTGAAATTACATACACATTCTAAACAATTTGCATTGTCCATTTTGCTGTTAAGCTGCTAAACTCACTAAGATTTGACGTTGACTGCTCTGCGGGCGCCCGGGCGCATATGTTTATGTTACAACGTGTCGGGGCCGAACCGTGCCGGAGCCGGGAAACAATACCCACCGACATTTCATCGCCGTGCCCCGGCCGTGCACGGCCGGGACACGGCCGGGGCACGGTTAGGCATGAATCACTTCATACCCAAAGTATACCATAATGTTCGACCGTGCCCCGGACGGGGCACGGCCCGGTCGCAGCACGGTGTAGCGTGAATCATCCTTTAAGCAAAACAATTTTATTTAAACTATAGAAACCGGTACAAAAATAAGCTATATTGCTTTGTTAACAGTACATACATCAATATGGTAGTAAGATAGGCTATAAATGACGGGCTATAAATGTTGTGTCCAACTTAGAAGACCCCACATTAAATATACTGAATAAAAGTTATCATAATCCATACTCAAATATAACCCGCCAATATTTCGTTTCGTAATTGTACAGCACAATGTCCTTGCTTTTCTTACTTGTATTTAAATATAGAATAAGTACTGAATAAATGAAATATAATAATTTAATTTAATATACTTATGAACTTACATCATGTAAATTTTTCAGGCGGTGGTCGGCATTGATAGTTTCGCGGTGCTGAAAATATTTTTAAGGTTAGATCCCACTCAAAGAAAATGTAAATTAATTAAGTACAATTCTTAGATTTATATGCTTAATTAATGAATCAACATATACCCCAGTCTTTTTGTGTAAGATCTCTTTGACCATTGCATCCATGGTTCGTTCCCTCTCTTCATGGTAACTTCGTTGTTGCTCCAATATTGTCTCCATAGTTTATATTTTTGTTCAGGTATATTAGTCAATAAGAAACAAAACAATAACAATAATTTTGTTGGACAATTTTCTAATACAGTAACAAAACTTCTTAGATCCAGTATCCGTAAACAAATTTCCCAACAAAACACAATTACAGTCCACCAGTGTTGCCAAAAGTTCAATAAGCTTCCCACTAGATTCAACTTTCAAAACCACCAGAAAACCACTAACAAACAGAAATTTTACACTCTAAATGACCGCTAACCGCTAAATTTTCCACTAAAACAATTTTTGTTTTATGAAAGAAAATAAATATACAAATAATAAGTCTCCTTTATTATTACTTATAAAAAAATGAACAATGTAGCAACCCAAGTATTTTGGGGAAGCCCGCACGTTACTTAGATTAGTACAGAGTTGTTTGCCGATCAGTTATGCCTACCCAAGCAAAGTAAATATCTACCAGGAAGATATACAAGCTAAAATCAGCTTTTTTTCTAAAAAAAAGCCATTTTTTCATAGGAAGGAAAAAAGATAACTTCATTCAAAATATACATTTTTGTCATCTCTCAGGTAATATATGGATAACAAACCAAAAAAAATTGTTCGTTTTTCGCGGCAAACCACTTTCTGAGCCAATTTAGGACGTCTCGCATAAGAATCGAACTGCTGCTCAGCGAGCAAATGGCACACCGACGAAAACAGATAATAGTCGGATGGGGGCCAGTTCTGGTGATTAAGTGGTATGGAGTAGCATCTAACAGTTGAGCGTCTCTAAGTAATTTTGAACCTTTTTTGATGTGTGTGACGGAGCATTGTCATGGAGGAAAATTAGCTTAAATTCTGGCCTTTTTTTCCTTCATAGCACCTCAAAATTTTATTATCTATCGGTGGTAACGGGGCACTTCGATAGTTTCAACAGATTTCAGCACTTTATAATAGATAATTATGCCCCGCTGATGACACCATACGCGCAGCATCGTCCTCCGCCCGAAGTGATTCCGTCTTGGAGTGAATGTTGAAGGTCGGCTGGGATGAAATCACGGTTTTTTTGTTTAGGATTCTCATAAATAAGGATTTTGTATGAAATGACAAATAATGTTGACTCAATATTGTTGACCGAGGTCGTACTCTTAAAAATAAAAATTATGCATGGTCATATCCGATTCATATCTTCATTAACATTTAACACCAACCATGAGCAAACAGCGGATTTAAGCTTGTACACCAATGTATATATGTATATTCAAAAAGGAAAACGAACAGATATATAAAAATCATCGTAAAATGGAAGTAAATCTAACTTTTTAACTGCTAATATACTTTACAAAGACCACCAAAAAAAACCACTAGCCACTAAAAGCAATATTTGGCCACTAAGTGGGTAGTTAAAACCACCAGTATTAGTGGAAAATCCACTAAGATGGCAACACTGCAGATAATCTATCTACAAGACTTTAGTAGTTTGACAATTAGAATTACACTGACTTTTTTATAAGGCACAAATTTTCAACCTTGATGCAAACTTGTAAGATTTTTCTAGATATATAATAAAAATTCTTACAAAATACATTTTTAAGTATTGAAATTAATAAATATACAACATACGCTTGTCTGATCAATATGAGGAAATAGACATTATCTGACTTGAAAAGCACCAAAACTAACTTTTATTGCCCTTAGGGCTTTTATTGACTATGAGCGACCCAAAATGTCGTTTAAAAGTTTTTTGATGTACCTTTGTAATGTTAACTTTTAAGTTGGAGTGGAATAAAAGGAGTAAATAGAAAATATAAAACAAGTCAGAGTACATTAGATATTATTATTTTAATAGATTATTTAAAATATTATATTAATAATGTATGCTTTATGATAATTTGCTTGCATTTAATATCTCTATTCCTCCTTTTTAATGTGATTCGTTCGGCTAAAATTTAAAAATTAATAAATCAAATAGACCTTTGTACAGTTAAAAATGAAATTATTATGTTTTTGAGGATACTTTCAAACCACCTCGACATTATCGATGTACCCTCCATATCGGGACATTTCTAATGCGTTTTTAGTTATGTTATAAAGTGTTACTTAATATATATATATATATATATATATATATATATATATATATATATATATATATATATATATATATATATATATATATATATATATAATATATATATATATATATATATATATATATATATATATATATATATATATATATATATGGGACACTTACACCCACGGTCGTCCGTCCCCAAAGTAAGTAACTTAATACTTGTGTTATGGGTGACAGACAACTGGTAAATATATACTTATATATTTTTAAATACATACTTAAATACAAATATACACCCAGGCTCAAAGACCAACAAATTCATTTATAGAAAATGTTGGCCCTCGGCGGGAATCGAACCCGCGACCCACGGAGCTAACGGTAGGGTCACTACCCATTGCTCCAACGGGCCAGTCAATAACAATAGCATAGTCAAAAACAATAACATAGCTTAATAATACTTACTCTTATTTGAGTAAATTTATGATATATTTAATTTATATTGTAATATCTGGGTGACCGAGCTTCGCTCGGTAATTTATTACAAAAAAAAGAACTTAAAAAAAAACAATTATTTCGTTAGTGATCGATCCTTGGCATTCACATTTCTCGAGTCTGCCCGTTACCCGAATAAGCCACGTCGGCTTGACAGTTAACGGCGAAAATTCAATTCAATATAAATGTTAGTGTTTTTCAATGCCCAAAAACAGTGATAAAACAATTTTTTTTTACATAAAACCTAGCTAGATCAATTTTTCTCCCCCAAAACCTCCTACATGTTGAATTTCAGGAAAATCGTTGGAGCCGTTTCCGAGATTCGGAAAATATATATATATACAAGATTAACTCATTTAAATATTAAGATTTATAAATTTAGATTTCATTTTTCTTTTGAGGAACCAAAATTTTTGGAACATTACTGTTTTGGTTTTCAAAGTTATTATTGTCACTTACTCCCTTAAACAGAACCATTTCAAGAGTTGATTTTGCAACTGATATCATACAAGACCAAATTTTTCCTCATCCTATTAGATATTATATAACAGCCTACTTATTATTATTAATTTAAAATACCTACACATTTCTTTCTTCATAAATTACGCCTAGTTCGGAATCTAAACTTTTTAAAATAATAAAAATTTTGCTTAACTTTCACAATTTCATTGTTATGTAGCCTATCATCTAAAAAATATTTTTTAAAGATAATCCACGATTAATGTGATAAAAGTTATATTATTATTTTGTATTTCCACAAAGTAATAACTTTAATATTGTATAAATTTAATTTAAATAATTTTCATTTCATCATGGATAATTGCACTCAAATTAGGTTGTACTCACAACTTTATTTTCAACAACTTTGTTTACTTTACTATAAAATACCCTCAATGATGTTACATCAATTAACATTGTTACGTCAATGATGTTATTCAGCTGATCCTGTTATTAAAGGAAATGGGAATTTTTTATCTTACGTTAATAAATTTGTAATGATACGCAAAATATAATTTAAAATATAGGACACAGTAATCAAAAACAATATTTAATTAATCATTTACAATGTTTTGTTCACATTACATGATCTTCAATCTTTCCTATTGTTACTCAAAAAATAATACAACTTTCAGGAATGTATTTAAAATTGTTTTAGCAGGTCAGTCTTCACTACAAAACATGATTTTTTAACATAATATAAGAGTAATCTTAAACAAAATGTGTAATAAATGCTGCATCTTTAAAGGCAATATTCTATTATTGACCTACTTTTTTGGACATTATTATAAATACTCATAAAGTCTACATTTGTTTTCTAGCACCGTTTTTAACTAGAGTAACAAATGTGACTGGCCAAATCTACATTTATACTTATTGTGACATAAGTTAATGAAAATGAATGACCTATAATTCTAACTTTCAATACATCACATACATTAATATCTAAATGATCTACAACTCATCATGTGATGTTTGTTGTTGTGTAAAATTAGAATCATCACATGCAGCTGGTGTAATTAAATCTATTTTATATTCACAACGGAATGGCTCAGTAACTGATATTAATTTATTTTCTAAACCACAGTTGACATGAACTTCAGTCATTCTATTGGGCCCATTCCAACATCCTAATCCATTTGTGTATCTCATAACTGAGTACTTTTTATCCTCTTTACCAGCCCATTCACCCCAGTCACCAAGCCCAACTTCCATACCACCATTCTTAGATTTTTGTGTAACTTTCTGGAATAAGCAGAGTTTATAAATATACTCCTTATCTTCATGTTCCAAGCATAGACCGTCAAGTGTGGCAAACTCTTGTTGTAAACCATAATCTTTCTCAAGATTTTGTTGGTATGTTCTTATGTTTGATTCTATTTCCCGAACATTCCTTTCAGCATCTGTTAATTGACGTCTAGCCTCTGAAGCTTCATCAATTAATTTTTGGGTTTCATCATCATACGCCTGTGATTGGTTTAATTCATCATGCTCATCACCATCATCTTGTGGGATATCATCAATGTTTTCATCATCGCCACCAACATCCTCTGTGTCTTCTGCTCCTGTTTCTGCTTCATCATCAGCTTCATTTTCACCACCTTCATCTTCATGATCGGCTGGACGGAACATACCTTGATCTACCATTAATAAAGGTTTTAACATAGGCCAAGTTGTGGACAAAAATTCCTCTTTATTTACACTTTCTCTGTCACCTAAGAAATACTGAAGTTCTTCTCCATCTACTTCCCCATCCTTATTCTTATCAAAAACATTTACTACTTTAATTTCATCAGTTGATACTATACCATCATTGTTTGAATCAAATCTATCAAATTGTTCACTGGCCTCCTTCTCTTGTTGCTGCTGCTCTAATTCAGCTTTATTTTGCCTGTCCTTTTCTTCTGCGTCTCTGTAAACTTTGAGAGCAGCATTTTCTTTGGCTTCTAAGTCATTCTTCAAAGCCTCTTTTTCTAATTTAATTTTTTCAGCCTCTAATTTATCCTTTTCCAATTGAGATAACTGCTCAGCCATTTCATTTCTTTTTTTATTACCTTTCTCTATAAGTTCTAAGCGTATGTGGTTTCCAGCTTTATGTAAGTCTGCTAATTGTTGAGCTTTAAATCTGGCTTCTTTGCCTAATTCCTCACAAATATTAGAACAAGTGTCAGGATTTGTATACTCATCAGAACCATCGCAGCAATCACATATTCCATCATTAACCCTTGAACTGGGAATATTCTGCGGTCGATGTCCTGCATTAGTACAATGGAAAAGTCCGTTTAGACAAGCCGAAGTACCTGGTTCATCGCTGCCATCAAAACAATCACAATAATCATCATTTACATATTTGAAGGGAATAGTTCTTGCTCCATCAAAACATGTAAAATCTTTAGTCGGCGAATATAACGATGCTTTGGATAAAGAAACGCCGCGAGGACGCGGTACATCGGTTTGAGCCGATATTACAAACGTAAATATGACTATCGTTAATGATTGTAGTTGTTTAATCCACGCAGAGTAAATCATATTTAATATAAACACCTCCTCTTGGACCGATAACGCGTAATTATGAAATATAATTTGATAAATAGAACGTGTAGAAAACTGACAGCTGACCGCTGACGATGACCGAATGACATTTAATAAGATGACGTCGTTTATATAGATATTAGAAGCTAAAATAATATTTTGTTAAACTAAGTACATAATTTTCCTTTCTTTATACACAAAAAATAAATTATTTCATTAGTACAACAAACAAAAGGCATTTGAATTGTTTAGTTATGAATATTTGACTAGACTCAGAAACAGTAGTTTTTGTCTGTGGTTGTATCGCTTTTAATAAATATCAGGGCGGTTTTACTACAGGCGCCAACACATGCTATCTCGCATCCCTCTTGCACATGGACGTATTTATGAATGAATCGTATGAAAATAGTCTCAGCTACATCTCGCTCCACTCCTACATACATATTTTTACGCACTCATTCTCATTTTGACTGTCTATCATATAACAAGTTCATTTTATCAATGAATGGGCGGTGTTATAGTACATTATTTTGACAAATATTATAGGGTTGGGCCTGCGTTTGCAATGTAAACGGAAAATAAATGTAATTATTTACGACATCACATTGGAAACCTCAAAAATGATAGTATTTCTTTACTCCATATTGAATGTTTATAATAAAAGTTTATAATATGTTAGATTATACATATAAACCTTTCTCTTCAATCACTCTATCTATTAAACAACCGCATCAGAATCTGTTGCGTAGTCTTAAAATTTAAGCATACAAAGCGATATAGGGACATAGGAACAGACAGAGAAAGCGACTTTGTTTTATACTATTTAGTGACGTTTAGCTATTATAACTAACGACGATATTTCTCCTTAATTCTTATGCAACAATAAAAAACAATTTTTCCAAAGTCAACTCATTTACTCTTTCTCAAAAACTACTCAATGACACATATGACAGCCACAATGCTTTTTCATATTAATGACTAACTCTGAAGGAGGTTGTATTAAAAACATGTTGTAACAGTCGACCATCCTGACAAAATTTGCGACCCCGCAAATCTCATAAGCTGACTTCTGGGAATTAATCTACCACCGATTCGGAATGCTGATTGTACTGAGAAGAATCGGCAAGAAACTCAATACTTGCTCTTTTAATCTGTAAAAGAAAAATCATTTCGCACCTTTAGCTTACCCAGTGTCCCATATATTATATTATATTATTATTAATCACTGTCATGGCATAACACAGCTCAATAAGTGGCAACCAACTCAGCAGATACACACGTAAACAGACTCGCAAATGATAACGCTCAAAGAACAATCACCACATCTAGGCAGAGTCTAGCTGACAGTCGTTGCAGATGGCCACAGTCTAGAAAACAATCGTTACAACTGGAACAAATCCAGAGAATAATCGTCATTCTAGTCATTACAGAGTTAATAAACCGAATACCAATTACCATCATAATATCATCATAATAATTTCTCCAATAAAAACTCCATTTTTTATTCCATAGCATCGCATATCGCAACTATCTCTCAAATTATACGAAATTCGCACTCTCCGTGTTGTCTCAAGATATTGATCGTCATTTGTCTTTTCTTTAAACTCTTTAAATTTCCAGATATTCCTTTTTATCCGCTCTATTTGTGAGTTAAGGTTACATCCTCTTCTGAATATAATAAACGACGATATTTCTCCTTTGTACTTATTATATTATTATACATATTCAATAAATAAAAACAGTTTTCCCAGAGTCAACAATGTTATGTTCATATTAAAAACATGTTGTAACACTATTATTTTGATAATTGTCAAATATTTTACCATACTTCACTAAAGAAAAATTACGTTTAGCTGTCATCTATGTTTTGTATTCCACTGACATTTGCGTTTTGTTATTCAATGTCATAGTCGTTCTTGTAATACCACGATT
The DNA here is from genome assembly GCA_947086495.1 of Morpho achilles. Lineage (NCBI taxonomy): Eukaryota > Metazoa > Arthropoda > Insecta > Lepidoptera > Nymphalidae > Morpho > Morpho achilles. The sequence goes on along the minus strand of CAMTZB010000006.1, from coordinate 9,920,674 downwards.
TATAGTGACTTGCCGGGATAAAATAAATGCGGTTGAACGGGATAAAAGGTATCCTATGTCCGTTTCCTGGTTCTAGGCAACCTTTACACCAATTTTCGGCTGAATTGGTTCATCCGTTCTTGAGTTATAAATAGTGTAACTTAGACCAACTTTCTTTTATATATATATATATAAATATATATATATATATATATAGATATATAGATGTACTCTAAATGAATTATATTTATATATATGTATTAGTATATTGTATGTATCTATGTATTTATTTATGTTTATGTATGTATAAATATGTATATCTTAATTAATATTTTTCATTCTTTGTATATACACACCACCTACTATATATCTGTAGCTTTGTCCTTTCATCAACCTGGTTGGCTGGAAGAAATCGCTATTTAGCGATAAGTCCGCCAGATTGTAGCACTACTTTTCAATATGTATTTATTATTATTATTTTTAGTTTTTACTGTTCTTAATGTGGTGTTCAATAAAAGTGTTCATTCATTCAAGACGGTGCTTAATAATTATGAACCAACCGAAGATCTTCATATATTTTCATCTGCATTATCGAGCTGGTAGACAGCTTCCGGTGAAAACTAGTGCAGCATATTTAACCTGTAATGCATAAGTATTTGTTAAATGAACCAGCATTTGTTAACAAAAGGTACTCTATCTATCTATCTACTCTACTCTTACAGACAATTTTGTGCATCATTTATCAATATAAATATAAACACATCCAGTCATCCGTTCCAACTACCAGACAACTAGTAAATATATACATTTATAATTTTTAATAAAAACTTAAATCCATATACACCCAGACTCAGACAGCTGTAATAGCCTAGCGGTGACACCGTGTGACTCTTTTGAGAGGTCAAGGGTTCAAATCCCGGACAGGCACCTACCTATGCCTATTAGTGGAATAGTAACAAGCCGTTACTTTACCCAGACTCGAAGAACCAACTAATTTTAAATATAATAATTTGGTTCTCGGCAGTGTACTGCCACTGCGCAAACGGTCAGTTTATTAACACTATAAAATAATGCAGATAAAAAAAAATTCAAGAAAATAATTAAAAATATTAAATAGGTATACCAAAATACAAAAGTATTAACGATATGCCGTGTGGTATCCGGCTGAGCAGAATAGAACACCCTCATTTATTACCGAGACGTAATAAAAGACGATTAAGGTTAGTCGAACCGCCGTGTGGTATTCGGCTGCGTAGAATAGGTCACCCTCATTTTCTACCGAGGTGTCATAAAAGGCGATTAAGGTAAGTCGAACCGCCGTGTGGTATCCCGCTTAGTAGAATAGACCACCTTCATTTCTTACCCAGGTGTCGTAAAAGGCGATTAAGGTAATCGATTACGACTATGGTAAATTAACGTAATAAATGTATTTTAGAAAATAAAATATTTATCCATTTAGTATATTAAAATATTGATTTATGAAACCACTTTAACAAATGCAGTTTTATATCAATTTCATTGTATATTGGTGTAATAAAATATTTGCCTCTCTTGAGGCATATTTGTTTAGGTTTAGTTTTGTTTAGGTACTTAATGCAGTATAAAAAAAATTACGACTGTTTATCATTAATGTCTTTTTATCAAATACTTTTTGTATCTATATATGTATATATATCCCCATGCCCTTATCCCACTCTAGTGGTGTCGGCACAACATGTTATAAACATGCTGTAACATTTGGCTGCGTTTTTACGACCGGCCGCCTGCTTGACGTCAACTTATCTTAGTCGTATTTTACGACACCTCGGTAATAAGGAGGATAGTCTATTCTACTCAGCCCGATACCACACGGCGGGTCGACTTACTTAGTGAAAGTGAATCCGACAAAGTTTTCATTAAATATAAGGTTCTTTTAATGTGGGTATTGTTATTTATTTGAAATTACATATTAATATATTTACTAGTTGTCTGTTAGTCCTAAACATATTGAGTTACTACTACTTACTTTTGTGCACAGACAACCATATATGTAACTGTCCCATATATTTATTTATTATTTAGTTAAATATTTACTTGCCTTCATCTTGTCATAATAAATTAGGCTAACATTCTTATTAGTCAACTTGGTTGATTGTGCTTCACCCCACAAACTGCCAAAAGCATTGGATGTCATCCCACCAAGTACATTCTTTGGTATTGAAACAAACCAGGTTTCACTGAAAATTATAACAAAAATATTTTAATAAAAATGGAACATCATACATCTCATCATCATTCTCCTGCCCTTATCCCACTCTAAGTGGGCTCTGTTATAAACACGTTGTCACATGGCTAGGTATTTTACGACCGGCCACCTGCCTGACGTCAACTTAAATTAGTCGGCTTTTACGACTCCCCGGTAAGAAAGAGGGTGGTCTATTCTACTAAGCTGGATGGATACCAAAATTTTACACCTTACAAACATATTAACACAGATAATAAGTTTAGGTATATAAATGTATTAGCAATTACTAGCTACAACGCCCGCATTAAAAGATTAAAACCGTAATATAATCTTTTTATAACACAAAAAATGGTTAGTGGGCTAACCTTAAAGCTAGACATATGCTGTCGCATTTTTTATTTAAAATTTTTAGACGGAACCCTAAAACGACAAGGCAAGCTTAAATTTTGCCGTTTTCGTAATATTTTTTATTGCTGCTCCTCTCCTATTCATAGCGTTATGTTATATAGCCTATAGCCTTCCTCGATAAATGGACTATCTTACGATCAAAGAATTTTTTAATCAGTCCAGTAGTTTGCTGAGATTAGCATGTTCAAACAAACTCTACAGCTTTATAAATAAATAAATATATAGGACACTTACACACACGGTTGTTTGTCTCCAAAGTAAATTAATACTTGTGTTATGGTAGACACAACTGGTGAATATATACTTATATAATTTTAAAATACATACTTATATAAAAATATACACCCAGACCTGAAGACTAACAAATTCATTTAAAGAAAATGTTGGCCCTTGGAAGAGATGCATAGAGAAAAAGTTTTATGCTATTAAATAACTAAATAAACAGTGACAATGCTTGATTTTAATGTAAGCTGATGAGAGACTGATGATGAGATATAATAAGTTATAAGAATTATGTGGTGAAACGAACAATCACTAGGTATCTTGCTAGGTCTTCTTATTAGGACCAGTTTTCCAATCATAGTTAAGATTAATGATTTAAAAAACTTCCAAATGTCTTTGAAAAAAGTAAACCTTGAGTTTAAGTTGAGAAACTTTAAACCAACTACACTATTTCATTAGAGGTTTTGAAGCTACTGAAGATGTTGTAGAGTTTAAGCAGTATGTTTGATCTGTAATTTATATTTACTCGTTATTTTGTGAACTTACACATGGTCTTTACGAACCCTCAATGAAAAAAAATATAATTGGAATGACATGAGAAAAAACATACATAAAGACATACAGATAAGAAGTTTACATACAGACTTAGATACTTTTACCTTAAAGTCACAGGAATGTGTGGAAATGTTATAAAATCTTTATCAGTACAACTGGTACCTTGAGTATAATATCTTTTGTAGCTTTATCATATAGCATTTTGTAGTTCCACTAAGGCCAGTGATATCTAATTTCTGAAAATAATTTTAGTACAGTTAAAAAATGAAATAACAGACATGCTGTTAAGTATAAACAATGGCATATTTTAAGTAATTTATTTAACTGCATAACTATTTCCTTGAACATAGTGACAGTCAGTCTCAAAAGTCTTTCAATATTGTTATTATTCTTTCTCTGGATCAACTAAATCTAGGATCCATTCACTACACATACTGTTATAATGTTTATTAGTACTGTAAATGAAAAAGTCTTAAATACTATAAATCATATCATGTCATAATCTAATTAAGACAAAAATTACATAAATTTAAAATAAGTTACTTGTATAATGCAAAAATCTGTAATTGCTTCGAGAACCCTGGTATTTGACTTTCTGTACATCTGTTTAAATTAACCCCCTCTCTCTCTCTCTCTCAAATTTGAACTTTGTATCAGTGTGCTTTTTAATTATAAACCGACAATTGTGTATTTACTGTGATTATAGTAATATACCGTCTCCCTTTTAATCTGTCTAAGTAAATAATAATAATTATTAATCATTTATAATAAGGCAATAAGAAGCTAAGTACTTTTATTTGATATAAACTTGCAGGACATAACCTTAGCATAGGTATTTAAAAATGTAATCGCAAATTTGTCAATTAAGATTATTGTTGAAAATTATGATAATTAATTCAAATATTTAATAAAATTTGTACCGCATAGTCAAATAGATTTCGAAACAAAATCTCTACTAACATGGTATTAGGTTATAATATTAAGAATGTAAGAATGGAAATATGTTTACTGGATTTTAAGAAGGCTATTATCGAGAGACACAAAACGATTAAATTTACTACAACATTTATATTAATATAATAATAATTTAAATCCTCTTCAAATTGTTTTACGATTTAGTATTAAAGTGTGACTTACCACGTTTTTTTTAGATTTCCTTATATCTTAACACATACACAGTGAAATAAGACATTATGCACTTCATTTGTTTTAAATACTACTTTGATAGCAACTAAATTACAAGAAAACTATATATTTTCGTAAAAAATAAAATAATTTGTCTTCACAACGGAAAATTTCAAAATTAAATACTCTTTCCATATATTCATTGATAAAATCGGCTTGTTATATGATAGAGCGTCAAAGCAAGAATGTGTGCGTAAAAATGAGTGTGGCGCGTGAAGCGAGTGCGACATGTGCATTAGGCATGGACAGAATCACCAATCACTTAATGATCATATGAAAAACTTTTCATATAGCATCATCTGCTAATGAGTTTTAGAGTAACTGCTATACTGCTATACAAAATTATGGATATTCTATGAAAAAGTAAAATAATAAATTAATACTGAGACTAATTCAATGATATTGAGCAAAAACACATGCAAGGGAACGTGGGTTAAATAAATAAATAAATTAAAATAAAGACAAGATTTGTTTGTTCCAAAGAAGACGCTATTCCAACTTAAATTATAAGCTAGAAATATTGACCGTATTATATAGGAGTTAAGAATTACATTTGTTTGTAATAACAATAATTTCACCCAGTAATATTGATTAGCAAAAGCGCTTTCCGCTATTATATTATTCAGCTATTCGCTATAATATTATTACTTGATAAAGCGATTGCTATTACAAACAAATGTAATTCTTAAATCATACTCAATACGGTCGATATTTCTAGGATATAGTTTCAGTTGGAATAACGTAAAAGTGCGTCATCTTCCCGAATTATCGACCGTATTATATAAGATAAAAGAATTACATTTGTTTGAAATAACAATAATTTTGCCTAGCAACATTGATTAGAAAAAACGCTATCCGCTATTATATTATTTACGTTAATGGACTAAATGATTGCTTATACGAACAAATTTAGTCTTTATGTCCTATACACTGCATACGACATAAAGAATACATTTGTTTGTATTCGAATAGCATTAGCAGTATTAGCATTTCTTATACGAACAAATATAGTCTTTATGTCCTATACACTGCATACGACATAAGGAATACATTTGTTTGTATTCCAATAGCATTAGCAATAGCAGGTATAATCACGTGATTACAATCGATCATATCGTGGAACGAATATGATTCTTATATAGCAATCATACCCAAGCCTAATGTGCATGGGTTCTTACATTTTCATTCATAAATACGTTTTGTGTAAGCGGGATGCAGGATCGCACGTTTTGGCGCCTGTAGTAAATAGGGCCTGATATATATTACTACTCCATATGTGAGAAAGAGTCAGAGCTGAGACTAAATCCGTTTTTATGAATGAAACGGGTGAGAGGCAGACATTTTTTTAACGAATGAGAATGTAATAGACGTGTTATGAATATATTCGTAATAGGTATATGGAATATAATACAGCCCACCTAATACCGTATTATAATACGCAATGTAAAAGTAACCTGTTACCAGATAATAGCCAAATAATAGCTGTCCAAGATAATAGGGTCGATATCGGTCGCCGTGTGCGTGGCGATCGCCGGAGCGCTCCCTATTCCGCATAATAGGTACTATTCCGTAACAGGCTTAATACGGTAATACCCGTATTAAGAACTTCAGTAGTAGCGAGTCGCCAACTGTGAGTGAGAAATCGGGATTTGATTTGCTAAATACATGTCAGGCTTTGTTTCAATGCGCCTTGGGATGGTTACTAAGTAAGTATGCAATGTACGCGCGTACACTACGATAATCTATTGTACTTAACTAATATTGAATAGGTATATGGAATATAATACAGTCCACGTAATACCGTATCATAAGACGCGGTTTTAAGGTTCCTTTTATCATAAAACAGTCAAATAATAGCTAGCTCCAAAATAATAGGGTCGATATCGGTCGCCGTGTAGGTGGCGATCGCCGGAGAGCTGCCTATTCCGCATAATAGGGCCTGTTCCGTAACAGGCTAGTATTAGACTGTTACTTAATAATAGGGTCTATTCCGTAACAGGCTAATACGGTAATACCCGTATTGAGAACTTCAGTAGTAGCGAGTCGCCAACTGTGAGCGAGAAATCGGGATTTGATTTGCTAAATACATGTCAGGCTTTGTTTAAATGCGCCTTGGGATGGTTACTAAGTAAGTAAGCAATGTACAAGTGTACACTACGATAATCTATTTTACTAAACTAATATTGAATATTGTAATGTAATAATATATAAAAGAAAAAAGAAAAAGAAAAGTCAAAGTGACAAGTCGATAATTTTGCAGCTCCGCTTTTTAAATTCATATTTTTATTTAATTGTACATTTATCCCGGAAATAACTAAGTAATTAAAATACCTAAATTGCGATTGGTAATATAATAATTGATTTTCTTCTTCCAAAAATAAACCGTCAGAATAAACGTGAAAGGCATATGTGACACTTAAGAAGAACATGACATATAAAAATTACAATACCATATAAAATTAAAGATTGCGCTGTGCTGGTCATAAATGAAGATAATAATATTATATTACTTATTGAAATACGAAACTGTAAGATTTAAAAGCCAATAATAACATACGTAATCATATTCTTTGGACATATTTATCTGGATCTATTTATGATGATGATATATGTATATAATAATGAAAGTCAAGTGGAACTCAGTGATACTTTTCTCATTTGGATTTTAGTGATTTTTAGTTTTAGTAACTTATTTTTACATTTTGTTTTTATACCTACTAATGTTTATAGTTTCGTCGTGTGGCCAATTCAACGTACCAGGTTCTTGGCAGTTATGGCGATATGTCATTAGATCCTGTGCGATGTGATAAATGTTCCCCACCCCGATTTTTCAAAAATACAAAGGGCCTAAACATTCACATAAGTAAAATCCATAACCAATCAAAACCCATTTCAAGTGTCCATTTGAACTCATCCACCAACCTTCCCCAGTCCCCATGCACTACATATGACCCATTATGGAAACAACTAAGTAAATATAAAGATAATATGCCTATCATAAGGCGAATTCCACGCGGATCACGATACACGGTAGCATCATCATTAAAACAAACAATAGATTTTGTGATTAAAAAAAATAATACTCAGAGTTGGGAACATTTGCTCACTTTTGCCTACCGTGTAGACACGTGGAGACACGTCGATAAAGGTCAGAGTCTCTCCCTTAACCAAAAAATTAAAAACAATTGTATCAATACCGCTAATTTGAGAGATGTCTTTAGTACTTCCTTTCAGCAACGGAAACAGATAAAATTTAATAAATTAATCGAAAACAAAATAAGTGATGGCGACATTAAGGGGGCAGCTCGACTTTTATTCTCTAATGACACTATTGCTCCTGAAACAGCAGAAACCTTGGAAGCACTGCGAATCAAACATCCATCAAGGTCAACCAATTTTAGTTTTTCAAATTCATTTTCTAACACTTCATCTTTCCAGGCTACTAAAGACGACGTGCTGGGAGCTGTAATGTCATTTCGAAATGGTTCTGCTGCCGGCCTCGATGGTTTGTCTCCACAGCATTATAAGGATTTGGTTTGTGGTACAAATGGCGATGCCGGTAGGAGCCTTTTAGATTCTCTTACAGCTCTGGTGAACCTTATGTTATCCGGGGGAATACCACCTGAAATTACTTCAATATTATATGGGGCTAGATTATGTGCTCTTAAGAAAAAAGACGGTGGTATTCGCCCAATAGCAGTGGGTTCAACAATTAGGCGCGTCGTTTCAAAAATTTGTTGTAAGAAAATTCTGCCAATAATCTCAGACCAATTTCAACCCTTTCAAATAGGTTTTGGCTGTAAAGGGGGTTGTGAAGCAGCTGTTCATGCTGTTCGCACCTATGTTCTCAACTCTCAACAGGAAATATTATTAAAAATTGATGTTGAAAATGCTTTTAATTCAATAGATCGCAATGTTCTTCTGTCGGAAGTTAGGGATAAAATACCAGAACTTTTTCCATACATTTCACAGTGCTATCAAGAACCATCCAATTTAGTTTATAAAGGTGATGTTTTAAGTTCTGCTGTTGGCTGCCAACAAGGAGACCCGCTAGGACCAGCCATTTTTAGTTTGGCTATACACCCAATAATTTCAGTTCTAAATTCAAAATTTAATGTTTGGTATCTAGACGATGGGACCTTAGGTGGTGACGTGGACACCGTTTTAGCCGACTTAAATAATATTATAAATAGTTTTGCCCAAATTGGTTTGAAATTAAATTCTGCAAAATGCGAAATTTTTATACCAAATTCTATTTCAGATAAAACACAAATTATCGAACAGTTTAATACTTTGGCACCCGGCATCAAGATTTTAAACGATGAGTCCCTTCGCCTACTAGGAGCTCCCGTCCTAGAAGCTTCTGTCACTCCTTTTATTAATGAACAAATTTCGAAATTCAATGACAATTCTGATCGCTTATACGAAATTAACACTCATATGGCTCTTACTATCATTCGGTTTTGTTTGTTCGTCCCAAAATTTATTTACGTGTTACGTTGTTCACCTATTTGGAAATTTAACGACCTCCTAGACAATTTGGATAACTTTTTAAAACTTAAAATTATATAGACTTACTTTTATTATATTACTTTGTGATAAAAACACACTTACATACTTTAATCTAGTTGTCACAGGTATGTATGGAAATGTTTTAACATCCTTATCAGTTAAGTTGGTAGCTTGAGTGACCTTCTCTTGCACAAATGCTGCTTTATATATTATAGCTTTCCTTTAGTTGCACTTAGTCTAGTGTTATTTAATCTCTGAAAATAATTTAAAAAAATTAAAAAACTAAAAATAATTGTTACTATTCAAATACAACCTCTTATGAAAAAGGTTGTATTTGAATCTATATAAATATTTGTTCTATAATATAAAAAAAATGTGTATCATTATGCATTGATTTCTTAAGAAAGAGTAAATGGGTTCACTTTTGGAAAAATTGCTTTTTATTGTTGCATAAGTATGAAGGAGAAATATCATTGGTTATTTACTTTCTGTTAGATATAAACAGTTGCACATTTTAAGTGATTTACAAATTACATAAATATTTCCTTTCAGTTTTATAGAACAGTCTTAGAATATTGCTGTTATTCTCACATTCTAAAATATTTTCTTTCATTCATTACTCATACTATTATATCTTTCATTAGCACTGTAAATGTAAAGATATCTCAAATCATAACTATAAATAACATCATGTGACAATCATATAAAAATAAAAAATTACTCTTAATCTTGGATCTGAGGATTCTTGAATCTGCAATTAATCAATCAATCGTTTAATCAATCGTAAATTTAAATTTTGCTTCTGCTTTTTAAGTAAAAATCAAGAATAGTGTTATATAAAGCAATATACCCTATATTGCTTTATACAGAATAAACTTGCTCTCTTTTGCTATTTACTTCCTTTTCATCTGAGTCTCATTTAAAAAACTTGACAATAATTTTTAAAGTTCTAATATAATACAATGATGTATACAACTTCAATTGAAAATACTTCTAAAAGAAAATATTAAGTAGACCATTTTAATTATGTCCAAATTATTCATAACTAATATACACACTTATGATCAATTAGAACAACTTCTAATAAACTAACTTTAACTTTAATGTTCCATTATTAATCATTTATTGCACTACCAGACCACTAGAAGCTTTAATATAAAATTGCAAGACATATCCTTAATAAGTAATGAATATAGCTAATTCATCAATCGAAATTAATTTACATAACATAATTTTTATATTACGATAACTAAGTCAAATATGAAATAAAAATTATAAACGCATGTTAAAGGTTTTAGGTTATCCATGCAAGGGGTTATGTTATTATATTTAGAATGTGAGAATGTAAATTTTAAGAAAACTCTTACTATTATCGAGATGCACAAAATTCATTAAAACTCAACACTTACATTAATATAATGATTAAGTAAATTCTCTTCTTATTGTTTTATTACTGCACGTTTCTCTTTCGTTATATTTCACATTTAAGAAATATCTCAACAGCTACTGGTGAAATAAGACTTTATACATTTAATTTGCTTGTAGTAATATTTGTTTCAAGAATTCTGCTAACTAAATTAAAAGAAAGTTATACATTCTTGTAAAAATTAAAGTACTAGAACTTCAACTTTACAACGGGAAATTTAAAAATTTAATACACCGCCCATTCATATTTCATTGATAAAATCAACTTGTTATATGATAGACAGTCAAAATGAGAATGAGTGCGTAAAAATATGTATGGAGGAGTGGAGCGAGATGCAGCTGAGACTATTTTCATACGATTCATTCATAAATACGTACATGTGCAAGAGGGATGCGAGATAGCATGTGTTGGCGCCTGTAGTAAAACCGCCCTGTATATTACTACTCCATATGTGAGAAAGAGTCAGAGCTGAGACTAAATCCGTTCTTACGAATGAAACGGGTGAGAGGCAGACAGTTTTTAATGAGAATGTAAGTAGCTATAGTGTTACTCTGCACCCCCCCTATACCACCGAAAATAGGCTCGCGCTAATGTATGAATCTCAGGTAGAGGTGTTATATTAGGATAATATTTGAATAATACTATTATGTGATATAATATGTTTCCCATATTAGGCATTATACCCTATTATTTGGTAATAGGCAAATAATAGCCAGTGATAAAATATGATGTATTATTTTTTCACTGACTATTATTGTAATAGCCTATTCCGTGGCCTGACATATTATTTTAGTGAGACGGCGATTAAATTTTTCTTCATAATTTTAACTGACTTAGAACTGTTAAAGGTTATGTTGGCGTATTTAAAAAGTTACTAATAATTAGTTATCAATTATTGTACACCTTATGTACAATAATTGATAAGTAATCATAGTTTTATATTTTTCTGTTCATTTAAATGTTTTTATTTTTTATTTTTGTGGTTATATGAATGATTTATCATTTAAAAATATTGTTAACTTGTCTTATATTACATATCTACATTTAAAAACATCAATTGTTTCTATCTGCGAGATATCTTTATACCAAATTTTATTTATTTACAATTAAAATCCTATATATTTCTAATAATATTAAAACTATTGTTTACGCGATGCAAGGATTTGCATTATGCAAACAAATGTTAAACTGGTTTAATTTTTTCAAACTATTCTTACAAAAGGAAACAATAACAAGTAAACAAAGGCAACTTGTACACATGCCGATTAAAAAAACAAATGTTAGCGTTTTTAAGGGTTTAGTCTATTTTTTGTTTTCATTGTTAGTTTTATTTTTAACCAATCTATGCAGCATTCATACATAACCCGACTTGTAGCATTAAATATACATATCTTTTTTTTTGGTAAAAGTTTTAGTAAAGAACCACCTCCAACTGCTCCCGACTCTCCGAGATGATTTTTAGCGACCTAGCTGGCGCAGCAGCGCGCACGAAATGCATTTTAATTATTAGCGGGTTTGATTTCCGACAGCTATAGTTAACCATATTAAATATTAAATGCAACAAAATTGTAACTAAATAGTACGGTGCTAGTGCAGAAGCAAAAATCTACTGCTTCTCCACTACTGTTTTACTAGTGATTATATTTTATATTTATTATTATATACTATAAATTTTATTAGTACAAATGCGCGTTAACATGAAACCCGACGTGCGTGTGTAACAAAATATAATTTCTTATTACAATATTATATATTATTACATTACAATATTCAATATTAGTTTAGTAAAATAGATTATCGTAGTGTACACTTGTACATTGCTTACTTACTTAGTAACCATCCCAAGGCGCATTTAAACAAAGCCTGACATGTATTTAGCAAATCAAATCCCGATTTCTCGCTCACAGTTGGCGACTCGCTACTACTGAAGTTCTCAATACGGGTATTACCGTATTAGCCTGTTATGGAATAGACCCTATTATTAAGTAACAGTCTAATACTAGCCTGTTACGGAATAGTCCCTATTATGCGGAATAGGCAGCGCTCCGGCGATCGCCACCTACACGGCGACCGATATCGACTCTATTGTCTTGGAGCTACTAGCTATTATTTGACTATTTTATGGTAAAAGGAACCTTAAAAGCGCGTCTTATGATACGGTATTACGTGGACTGTATTATATTCCATATACCTATTCAATTTTAGTTTAGTACAATAGATTATCGTAGTGTACGCGCGTACATTGCTTACTTACTTAGTAACCATCCCAAGGCGCATTGAAACAAAGCCAAAAGATAGCAAATCAAGTTGGCGACTCGCTACTACTGAAGTTCTTAATACGGGTATTACCGTATTAGCCTGTTACGGAATAGTCCCTATTATGCGGAATAGGGAGCGCTCCGGCGATCGCCACGCACACGGCGACCGATATCGACCGTATTATCTTGGACAGCTATTATTTGGCTATTATCTGGTAACAGGAACACCTCTAATCTCAGGCATCTATTTTATAGTTAGTAATCTATGGTCAAGAGCTCGTGTTGTGTATGTGTCATAACAAGTATTTATAATTCAAGTTATGATATATTTCTTTTTTTAAAAAATTAAATATTCTTTGGTGAATGGTATAGTAATTAAAATAATCTTTACAATGATAGAAGAAAAAAAGTGTAGTAACATATTTACCGGTGCCCGAGTGCTAGGTTATGTTAGTACACATGTACCTTTTGTAGCTCGATTTATTAAAAGACGAGGGGAAACTTTATTATGTACTAGTGTAGGAAAATGGTTTCATACTTACGGATGCGATAAATTCCGTTTATTAAGTGTTAGTGGTGAACATCCGGGACCTATTACTTGTATGGGTGGCGACAGTTTTCATGTTTATACATCAAGTGAAAATAACATTTACGCATGGAGACGTGGTTGTGAGCTTAAACACATTTACAAAGGACATCAGGCACCCGTTCACAAAATTTTACCATTCGGCATACACTTAATATCCATAGATGAAGACAATGTATTAAAAATATTTGATATTAAAGAAGAATCTGAGTTCTTAGAACTTCAGTTTGACAAGAACAACTTTCTAATAACAACTTTATGTCATCCACCCACTTATCTGAACAAGATACTGCTTGGCAGTAAAAAAGGCCAATTGCAGTTATGGAATATTCATACTTCAAAATTGGTGTTTACATTTCAAGGATGGAAATCTGCAGTTAACATAACAGAACCAGCACCTGCGATAGATGTAATAGCTATAGCTTTAGCAAATGGAAAAATTATATTACATAATATTCGTTACGATCAAATAGTCATGGAGTTTATTCATGATTGGGGAAAAGTTAGTTGTTTATCATTTAGGATGGATGGTGTGCCAATTATGGTCACTGGTAGTGCCAAAGGGCACTTGGTTTTATGGGACTTGGAAGAGAAAAAAGTTAAGTCTCAAATAAATTCAGCACACTTTGGGAAGATAGCTGGTGTACAGTGTTTGATGTCAGAACCATTGATGGTAACAAATTCTCAAGATAATTCATTGAAAATGTGGATATTTGATATGCCTGATGGTGGGGCTAGACTTTTGAAAAAGAGGTATGAATTTAAATATTCAAAGGTAATGTATTATTTGTAATTAACTTGTAAAAATGTTGTCTCATGTTACAGGGAAGGTCATGCTTTGCCTCCAAATTTGGTACGATACTGTGAGCCAACAGGTGAAAATATACTGGCTGCTGGCAGAGACAGTAGTCTTCATATAATGAACACTGTTACTGAAACATTCAATAAAAGTATGGGAAGAGCATCTACCAATAAGAAAGCAACAAAAAAGAAAAGTAAATATAACTTGATTAATAACTGTTGATCATTAATTATAATTACTACTTCATTCATCTTCGTGCCTTTATCCCACACTAAGTGGGGTCGGCACAACATGTTATAAACATGCTCTCACATGATTTGGCTGCTCAGATGTATTTTATGACACCTCGATAAGAAAGAGGGTGGTCTATTCTACTAAACTGGATACCACGCGGTGGGTTAACTTACCTTAGTCGCCTTTTACGACACCTTGGTAAGAAATGAGGTTGGTCAATTCTACTCAACCGGATACCACATGGCGAAAATATAATTACTATATTTTCGCCGTGTGAAACAAAAACTTTTCAGTCTCAATAAGTTTACAACACTAAATATCTAGGAGTAGGGGCTAGGGGGACTAGTAAGGAGCTAAAACTCTGATTTTAAAAGTTTGAAACTTCTGTTTGAATTTACACCTCCCATTCCAACTTTGGTTTTGATCTAAACTTAGGTACCTAACTTAATAAATTATTATTTAAAGAGTTAATAAATTCTACTACAAATTACTATGTTATTTACTTTGTGAATGATTAGATGCTATTGAATTTTTGTATGCAGACTACTTTCCAATTTAACTCTAATGATTTAAATTCAAAATCGCTGGTTTGCGCTCTGGGTTCAGTAAACCTGTCTCCATATGCAACCATATCCAATTTGTTGGAAAACTTTACTGTGTCAAAAAAGTATATATGGTTTGTAGAAACGGATATATAGGAAACCTCTATTTATTGTATTAAGTAATGCATTCATTCAAGATACACAAATTAAATATTAAATTGTTGTTACTTTGTAGAAAGGAATCAAGTAGACAACAATATACTTACACCAATAACAAAGCTAAGCTCCTGCATGCAAAGGGACAAGCAATGGGACAGCATTGCCTCACTTCATGAAAACAAATATCTGGTAACAACTTGGTCGTACAACAAAATATGTATGGGCAAACATATATTAAAACCTCCACAAACGGCAAAAGGTGTTCTAGCAACTTGTTTAACAGTAACACATTGTGGAAATTTTGTTATTATAGGTAAGTATTCAATATTACTGTTTCAAAAAAAATTGTAAATGTATCTGACTGTATTTATTAAACAAATAAAAAAAGCACTTTTAATATTAACTAATAAAACTTATAAGAGTACTTATAGTCTTCGGCCATGTGGTATCCAGCTGAATAGAATAGTACCACCCTCATTTCCTACCGAGGTGTCGTAAAAGGCGACTAAGGTAAGTCGAACCGCCGTGTGGTATCCGGCTGAATAGAATAGTACCACCCTCATTTCTTACCGAGGTGTCGTAAAAGGCGATTAAGGATGAGTAGAATAGACCAACCTCGTTTCTTACCGAGGTGTCGTAAAGGGCGACTAAGGTAAGTTGACCCACCGTGTGGTATCCGGTTAAGTAGAATAGACCACCCTCTTTCTTACCGAGGTGTCGTAAAATACGACTAAGGTAAGTTGAGGTCAGGCAGGCGGCCAGTCGTAAAATACGTGATAACATGTTTATAACATGTTGTGCCAACTCCACTTAGGGTGGGATAAGGGCAGGAAGATGATGATGATAAGAGTACTTATAGTCTTATGAAAATAACAATTTATAATAGGATTTTTTTTAGGACATTTTAGGGTTGTCACAAATTATTCTAACAAATATTTATTTACAGGCTATAGTACTGGCCAGGTCCACAAATTTAACATGCAATCTGGTATATACAGAGGACACTATGGCAAAGTGAACATGCTTGCTCATAAAGGTTCTGTAAGAGGAGTGGAAACAGACTTGTGTAATCAAAGAGTTATCACAGTTGGTGCTGATGATAGACTCAAATTTTGGCATTTTAAAGATGGTATGTCTTCTATTTTTTTATCAAATTTATATAAAATTTAAAATTGATAATAAGTTTTAGAATTATTAAAACGAAAATGTTGATGTATAGGCCTTCATTATAAGATCATAAAAGTTACATTGCAATATATTGTAGTTATTTTTTTATGTTATACAATTACCTTTTTTTTTCTACCCTTTTTTGACTAGCAAAGTTATTAATATTTAAATTATGTTATTTGGTAATTTTACCAAAAGCTGTGTGGTATCCACGAGTAGAATAGACCATCATTATTCATTATCTAGGTGTCGTAAAAAGCGACTAAGGTAAGTTGATCCATTATGTGGTATCCGGCTGAGTAGAATAGACCACCCTCTTTCTTACCGTGGTGTCGTAAAAGGTGATTAAGGTAAGTTGACCCATTGTATGGTATCCAGCTGAGTAGCGTAGATCACCCTCTTTCTTACCCAGGTCTCGTAAAATACGACAGAGGTAAGTTGACGTCGCTCAGGCTGCCGGTCAATACTTAGCCAAATCATGTTTATAACATGTTGTGCTGACCCCACTTAGATTGAGATAAGAACAGGAGAATGATGATTTGCTAATTTTATCCTATTATTATTATATATTTTAGCATCTATCTATCTATCTAATTTCAGGGACACCTGTTGGTTGGTGTAGGGCGGGTGGTCAGCTCCTATTCCGGACTATTCCACCCATTTCCCCATGTTGGGACAAGGGTATCACTGCTGTCCCGATAATGTCACCTGCTCTAATCTACCCGTAGCTTTTACGAACCTGATAATATCCCTGAAGGAGATATTTAGCATTATAAGTACTTGATTTTGTTATTAATAGTAAGTTTTTTTTTAAGCCACATCACCATATCATGTGTTGAGATTAGAAGAATCGGTAAACAGTACAAAATGTCACAGAGATAGTGGCTTACTGGCACTGGCTAACGAGGATTTCTCAATAACCCTTGTAGATATAGATACAATGACTGTAGTCCGTAAATTTGAAGGCCATGTTGGGAAAATTAATGACATTGATTTTGACTGTCAAAGTCGGTGAGTCAAATTTGTTGGTTTTATTGATAAATATATGTATTATGAAAGTGTTTTGAAGGATGATGTGTTTGAGTATCAAACTACATGTATAGAGACCTATTTTTGCATAATAAGCAATTGTAACGGTCCCTGTCCAATTGTTTATCTAAATTAGTAATTTATTGTTATGATTGCTTGTGGTATATTTAAAAAAAAAAATTCAAGCCTTATTTACAGAGTTTTCAAAATCCTTAAAGAAAGAAAACATGATAAAAAGAAACAAGATTTTGTGAAGTAGTCACTTTACATTATTTTTGCATATTAATTTTCGTAAAAGACAAAATAAAAAATATTAAAAAAAAGTCAATTTATAAGATTATAAGATTTATGAGGACAACCAGTTTTTTTTTATTTTTAGTTTTAAACTATCGTGAGTAGTATTCATAGTTAATGTATAGAACCGGCTATACTCACGTCTTGTTCTATCGGGTTAGCCCGACTAGTTTCGGGAACAGTCCCCGCCGCGATAACGTCGTGTAAAGAGCTCATGAATAAGTGCCCCGGATGGGTTCGAAACTAGTCGGGCAAACCCCATAAAATAAGAACAACCATTAGTAATTTTTTTTCTGTTTGTATGTTATTTGATAAAGAACATATTCCAAGGGTTTTAAGCATTAATAATTCAATTGAGTTACATTGAGCTACAGAGAAGTGTGATTAGATTAAGCTACTCACAGTTAAAGTGATGAAAGGATGAAAGGAAACCTATTAAATAAAAGAGGATGTTCGATAATTAAAAAAAATTGAATTGAATGAATAAAATTATTGAATTCATTACTTGGAAGATGCCTGGGCATTTATTTTTATTTTTGAGGGCCCAACTGTAGACATTTGATTGTTCTTTATTTATCTTTCAATGTTTTAGATGGTTAGTTACTTCATCAATGGATTGCACTATATGCACATGGGATATACCAAGTGCAGAGCTCGTTGATATATTTTCGGTGAGTTCATCATCATTTTCCTGCCCTTATCCCACTCTACGGTCTAAGGTCGGCACAGCATGTTATAAAGATGTTGTCACATGATTTGGCTACGTATTTTACGACCGGCCGCCTGCCTCACATCAACTTACCATAGTCGTATTTTATAACACCTCGGTAAAAAAGAGGGTGGTCTATTCTACTTAACCAGATACTACACGGTGGGTCAACTTACCTTAGTCGCCTTTTACGACACCTCGGTAAGTATTGAGGGAGGTCTATTCTACTCAGCCGGACACCAAACTGCGGGTTGACTTACGTTAGTCGCCCTTTACGACACCTCGGTAAGAAATGAGGTTGGTCAATTCTACTCAGCCGGATACTACACGGCGGGTCGACTTACATTAGTCGCCTTTTACGACACCTCGGTAAGAAATGAGGGTGGTACTATTCCATTCCGCCGGATATATTTATTTATTTATTTAGTATTTATTATTTATTTATTCCGCCGGATACCACATGGCGTATATTTTCGGTGAGTTATTATTCATAATAACTACTTGTTTGCCGTTTACATTGTAATACATAATCTTTTGAATCCCTGGCATTGTAAGTAACGGCCTGTTACTATCCCACTGCTGGGCATAGGCCTCCTTTCTCCATTTTTGGAGAGAAGGGTTGGAGCTAAGACCTACCACGCTACTCCAATGCGGATTGGTAGGTTACACATATCCTTCGAATTTTCTAGAGATTTGCAGGTTTCCTCACGATGTTTTCCGTCACCGAAAAGCGTGTGATAAATTGCAATTATCAATTAGACATAAGTTTTGATAGAAAAACTCATTGGTGTCTGCCCGGGTTTGAACCCATGATCGTCTCTAGAGATTCACACGGTCGCACCGCTAGGCCATCACAGCTTATTGGCATTGTAGTATTTATTAATAGTATTTTAAAACCTTACCAGGTAGAGCAGCCATGCACATCGCTGAGTATGTCCCCAACTGGAGATTTCTTAGCGACTACCCACATAGGAGAGCTAGGTGTATTTCTTTGGGCCAACAGACTTTTATATGATAAAGTGTTCCTTAGGCCGATTAAGAGGAATACTGTTGATATCCCACGATTAAGTAAGTAAAATAAAAATAAATTTAGTTTTATATGATTTATAGAAGCAGGCGTTACTTTGCGGAATTCCATAGTACAGAAATTGTTTTGCTGTAGTCCGCGTTTGTTAAGAGTATATATGTAACGCTAATCATCACGAGGATAGGCGTGCATTACGATTTTGTTCGTGGAGCCTATCCTGTTGATCCTTCGGTTTCGGGGCGAAACGATAGTAGAGGTCGTGGTAGTGAGTGTGTGTGGTGACTTGTCCTGCATGTATGGGGTATGTGATTGTTGCCTGCTTCATATACATTACATATATTATTTTAAAAAACACGGATTATAGCAAAATAATTTTATTGTAACTACTGTACATTTTATTGTTATTTGTTCTGTTAATAAAATTTTAAACAATTTTCCTAAAATGATTGTATCTAGAATTAAATGTCAGATATATACCTGTTCGAACCTTAAATTTAATTATTCTAGAGTAATCATATATTATATAATTTTTAAATAAGGTTTTATTCAAACATCAAACTCTGTTCAAGTGGTTTAAAGTGTTCATGTAATTCCTTTATTACGATGAAACTATTGCAAAATTTCAAGAATGTCAAAATATTTCCATTGTGTTTAATTTGCTTTCCCCTTTTTTATTAGAATTGCCTACTACCGCCGCAGAAAAACCAGTTCTAGACGACATTGGTCTCATAGACTTGGGAGACGAACCCGAATATAAATCACCAGAACAAATTAGCGAAGAACTGCTAACTTTATCTGGACAACCCACGTCAAAATGGCTGAATTTATTAAATTTAGATATTGTGAAAAGACGTAATAAACCTAAAACGCCTTTAACCGTCCCTAAATCTGCGCCGTTCTTTTTACCAACTATACCTAGTCTCGAATTAGAATTCGATTTAGACAAAGAAAAACTTAGGAACGCTGACAGAAAATTATTAATTCCCGATTTGCTATCGACATTGACGCCGTTCGCTAAGAGACTCAGCACTTGTGAAAAAGATGAAGAATTTAAAGAATGTTTGGAGAAATTAAAAACATTATCGCCCTCTTCGATCGAAATGGAAATAACGAGTATGGCACCGGATGCTGGCGGATCCATTGAAGTTATGACGCAATATCTCAAAATGATGGACATCTTGTTAAAATCGAATAAGGATTTCGAATTAGCTCAATCATATTTGAGCTTGTTTTTGAAAATTCATACGAAGATAATTTCACAGGACGATGAATTGCGGAAAGCTCTAGAGTCCGTTGAAGAGTCGGCGACGCAAGCTTGGTCCAAACTTCAGAATCATTTGCTGTATAATATATGTGTTGTTAAAGCATTAAAAGATATGTAAATATTCCGGAGTTTTATTTGCCTTAAATCGTTATTCTCTTGTTCCATTCAAAATTACTGTAATTGGCAGATTGTTTAAGTAATAGAGCGCGTGCGAAACATTCCTTTAAGTTATTGGAGGGTCGACATTGTTAATTTAAGTTATAAAGGTTTCAGGTCTGAGGGGAATGGAATCTTTTACAGAAATTACAGAGGTTTTTACGTTGTCGAGGTTCTACTGTAGTATCATCAGTAATTTATAAAGGGCAATTTAGTATGCTATTTGCTCCATGTAGTCCATATTGCTCAATAAGAAATGTAATTTTTAGTTTGCATGTTATAATTTTTATTAGCGTATTTATCTGTATTCTTTGTCCTCCAGATATAAAGAAACCAGTTCATACGGTTAATGCTGAGGGTCACGACTATATTCCCCTCGGGTTCTCCACCATATCTTGTCTTTTTAAGAGATCAGTCATACTGGGCTCGGGTGTTAATAGAAACTAATTGAATTCGACGGTAGTTTCTCCCTATATTCGTACTGGATCGTTTGTGAAACGCGTTCAATATGATCATGACGATTAAACCTTGATTGCATATGCTATATTGATCATTACTTTCTTTGCTTTTTTTAAAAAAGGTTACTACTAATTTTGGTATCCTTGTTAACCCCTCCAGATAAGCTAAATGCTTGTGTTAGGAGTGGTTTCACGTCGTAGTATAATGGTCGGTATTTGAACCCATTTCCTCTCGATCAGAAATCCGTTTCCCTAACCATTCCGCTACCGCCGCTCCAAACTATTGAAACAGATTTTTCACTTTTGATTTGATTGAAAGATCGACCAGTAAAGTACGTAGTGTCTCACATGATTTCGATATACCTGAGTTCTAGTTTAATTATATGTCGTTTGACCAATGAATAAATGCTCTTAATATAGCGGAAATAAGCTTTGCCGATATAGCAATTCCAATATTGGATCTATCGTAATATATTTCATAAATATTAAAGTGAATAAGGAAATGAAGACCGCGTCTTTTCTATTACCGATGCCGTTTCGAGCCGTTTAACGTTTTCCCTAGACAGTTGACTTTTCGTTTTGAAACTAGAACTGAGAGCTATCGTTTACAGTAGGTTATGTCTGCGGAGATTAAATGTTAAGTAACTTCGCAAATGAAATATATTTTTAACAATACTTACCTTCAACTTAAATAAAATAAATAAAACATTAAAATATGAATTAACTTAATTTGATTATTAGAATTAATTAATTACGTGTTTGGTGTGTGTAATCAATTGTTAAGTCTAAATCTTGTTTTTACCCTTTATATTTAGTAAGGTCTATTATATCGCCACACTTTCTTAGATTTGTTGGGGTCTACTATGTTGATACATTCAAATTCAAATTAAAAATATTATTTATTTAAGTAAATAAATGTTTTTTGAATCTTCTGCTCAACTGCTGGTTCGGAAAGCTGTTCCTAAAGAGAAGAGCCAGCAAGAAACTCGGCGGTTGCTCTTATTAAAATAATAAAAATAACTAGTTACATTTAGTCACTACTATCTTGTACAGCGTCAGGTAACTATATCCATATCTGCATGAGCCTCACGAATGACGATGTAGTGACCATTCTTACCAAGTATAGTTACTGCTTTTCTCGTCCTTATCTATTAAGTAATAATAGAATAACATACAGCAAAGATTGATAGGGAATGTTATTTTACAGATTTCTGCAGTGTTTAAATTCCTCACCCGATTAGTTAAGAGAACAACCCGTTAACGCTGTAACCGTTGTAGACGCTGTAACTGCGTAAACCTTAATGCCCGGTTCACATTATTCCAGTCCACCATTCCAGTCCAGCGCTTGAATGTTACTGGAATAATGTGAACATGCACTGGAATGTACCAATCCAGTGATCAATCCAGTCCAGTCGACTGGATTAGCGTTCTATTTTTAATTCCAGCTTGCCCATTCCAGTGCCACTGAAATAGCGTGAAAGGCCAATCCAGTTGAATCCAGTGCTTGTCTACCACGCTAAACAGTGAACACGTATTGTTTTATTTATGGAATTCTATTGGTACCTAGGTCTTAACAATGAAATTAACTGAAATATCAAAACTTCTTTCTTGATAGTATTGTCACTATTGTGTTAACCGATGCGACAGCTTTTAATGACTGTTATAATGTAAACGATTTAATCCAATCCAGCACTGGACTGGATTGACTCGCTGGATTATTGGACTGGAATAATGTGAACCGGGCATTAGGCTATACAGCATATTGAATGAAATAACAAAAAGTTAAGAGTTTGTTAATAAAATTTCACTAATAAAACACAGTGATCACGCCTTTGTAGATAGGAGAATATAGATTTGCTATCAAACAACAACGTTCATCGTATAATCATGAAGCAATCAGTTTTAATCTCCTGTTAATGCTGAGGAATTGTTGACACGAAGTAATTTGCCAGTTCGTAAAATGCAAGCAAACAAGAAACTGCATTAAGTGTAGGTATAGAGCGAACCTGGTTGTTTACCAATGGGTAATTGAAAGCAAACATTGGAGTTTACTTTGTCCATCGCAGTTCGCAGTTTCCAGGACGAATTTGCTCATATGTATACATCTGATAATTGAACTGCGAAAACAGTTTTAGCAACTAATCCGACAATTTATTTTGGTGGTTATATAGAAGATAGAGAGCGTAAGGGTACCGGATAATATCATCCTTATCATCCTCTTGCCGCATCCCACTCTAAGTGGGGTCGGCACAACATATTATTGTATTAGGGTTCCCTATAAGGATAGTGATAAGCTGAAAATAAATAAATAAATAGTATAAACATGTTGTCAAATGATTTGGCTGCGTATTTTACGACCGGCCACCTGCCTGACATCAACTTACCTTAGTCATATCTTACGACATCTCGGTAAGAAATGAGAGTGATCTTTTCTATTCAGCCGGATACCAAAAGTGGGTCGACTTACCTTAGTCACCTTTTACGATATCACAGTAAGAAATGAGAGTGGTCTATTCTATTCAGCAGGATACCACACAGCAATAAGGGAATCGAATAACCTGTTCTATAATGTTTAAAGGTTTTGGCGCGGCAACCCCCAATGCGTGGCGCTCGGTTGTATTGCACCCCCTTGTACCGTAGGTCAAGACGGGCCTAAATACTATCATCCTAAGGTAGAGTATTTTTGCTTTGAAGAAGACTATCGTTTTGTTGTCTCTATCTTCACTAATTCCGTGACTTTAGAGTCTTCACTAATTCCAGTATTAGGTGAACTTTCATACATGGTCATTGTTTTCAAAGTATACCAATTACCATTATGTGTATCTTGGATGTAGAAGCTTTCAACAATTGTATAATTGTAATTATGCAAAAACTATTTTATCCAGTGAGCCATTTTTGTTAGGCTAATAATATTAAAATTTGTAGGTATTATCTGGAGGTATTAACCAGAGAAACAAGAGAAGGAAATGTACATCAGATCTAATATTGTTCAAAATGTAATTAGAAACTCGATTTAGTCTAGAACCAATTCTAAACGTGAAATCTGTATAAGATAAAATTAATGGCATTTGGAGCTCAATGGAGCTGCACAGATAATACAAGTCAGAAGATCCCGGCCAGGACGTCAGATACCAAGTTTAGTAAATTGCATTTATACTCCCATGAGAGATAAATTTATGCAAGAATTTCTGACTTTATTTATCGTATTTTATCTTACTCCCAGATTATGTATATTTGTGTAAGATAAAGAGGTTCTTGTATGTTTTTATAAGGTCGCTCTAGGGTAGCGGTTCACCCTCCGATAAAAATTCATGTCTGTTGCGCAGTGGAATGAATTCTTAGAAGATAGAAAAATATGATACAAAAGGATATCGGACGACTGGTTTTGGAGTGTTACTTTTACAAAATACAGAATTTATTATTAAATATTTGAACATACCTACTGAAATAAATTATATCGTCGATGAAACTTAAGGAATTAAAATTTTGTTGTTATATTATTCATTTTGCAAAATCGATCGTAAATTAAGTGCATATATAAATATAGTACAAAAGATTCTCCATTATTGTTCTGAAGCGAAACTTTTACAATTGATAGTAATTTTATAATAACGGAACACAAAGAGGTCAAGAAAAGTGCGAAGTTGTGAAATAAATTCTTCATTTGAGTGTAAAAGTTAACAGAAAATAAAAGAAAGTCGTTTAAAAGTCAACCTCATTTACTACTCTCTATTCTTACTTTTTTTACTCAACAAACTTACTCTTGTGAATTAGCCATATAATATCCGGCTGAGTGGAATAGACCACCCTCATTTGTTACCGATATGTCGTAAAAGTCGATTAAGGTAAGTTGACGTCAGGCTGACGACTGTTCGTAAAACATCTAGCCAAATTGTATTACAACATTATATGACAACTAGACTTTTCGGGAGCACATACGCAAGCCCTGCATTTCGCAATAGGCGAAACTTTATTTTATACTAGTGGCCCGATCCGGCTTCGCACGGGTATAAAATATATAGCCTATGTCACTCAGTAAAAAAAATGATTAAAATCTATCCAGTAGTTTTGTTTTATTCATTACTGCCCGTGGCCCACACGCGTCAAATTTGCAATAAAACTATTCCCCTGGGGTGCCAAAGTGGTTGGCCTCCTCGTGGCGCACCCTGGGCAAGCTTAGTCTTGGCGAACGGACCACTTTGGGGTGGCCAATCCAGTTGTCCCTCTAATTAGCAGAGGGCAATCTGGCTGGGGACTCCGGAGGGGGTTGGGGTGTTGTCCCTAATGAGCGACAGGTCCGGTTTGGCTTACTCTAAGTCTGGCTGGACATGGTTCGGCCACCGTTGGCGAAACCCGGAAACCCAGCAATGGGAACGGGGACCTTCGGGTTGCGAGGAAGAAAACCTCTATAAAAAATTACCCGGTGGGGGCGGAAACGCCCACCAAGGTGTTGGGGCCCCTACTTGGGGCGCGGTCTCTCCCTGTCGACCGTGACATAACAAACACGGTGGGTAGGGAGCGATCGTGGGCAGCGATGGCCTCCCTTAGCTCTGCGGAGGGGGGCGAAGGGAGGCGGCGGAGCGGCGGAGCGGTTCCACGAACTGTTGTTCTGGATCCAATCTGCTGCTGGTGAGTCCAGGTGTTAGTGACTCGCCCAAGCCCATCGTCTGCCGCCCTAACTGGGGACCTTCGGGTATTTCGAACGGGTTATATCGAACGCCTGGCTTACAGGTCCCCGAGGCGGTCGGTGCATCTGATGCTCCCGATGCACCGGTTAGCGGAGGGGGGCTTCTCTTTCGAGGGGCCCCTACCCAGAGAAGGTGTTTGTTCTCTAGGATCAGAGCTGTCGGTGGAATGGGGGCAATATGTATGTAATACCCTGTCCTTGCCATCGGCACCGTGGTGGAGCACACAGGTCGTTTTAGTCGGTGAGAGTCCAACATAACCGCCGCCTGTCCCCGTCGGGCGGCGGTACCCATGAGTTTTTTTTCCTGAATAAAAAAATACAATTCCCCTTTCCCTATACCATGAAGATTCCCTGCTATCTTTGGAATATCTAAATTTATATACTACATTTTTACTTATTTACTTTAACATTTTCCCTAAGTATTTTATTTTTACAATTAATTACAGAATGTCTTTATATACAACATTCACAGCTTTCTTGTCATAAAGAAAGAATCTTCATTACACAATACAAACATGTTTTCTTTAGAGGTTACTCTTGATAAAGCGACATATAGTTGGCCATGTGAAAAAAAACCCGTCCAATCGCAGCTAAATTCGAAGTGCTATAAGACAAAGCGCGCAATCGCTATACCCTGCATTTTAAATCTGTAATATCTTCGTATATTAAATGATCATTTAAATTACAAATGAAGAAGAAAATGTCAGTAAATTGCTATTGTGGGTTATCCATAAAAGATAGACATAATATGTATACCATCGCGGAGTTTTCTGTAGACCTTTTCAAATTGTACAAATACTTAGTTCATTATTTTGACAAATATTGTAGGGTTCAGCCTGCGTTTGCAATGTAAACGAAAAAAAATGTAATTATTTACGACATCACATTGGAAAACTCAAAAATGATAGTATTACTTTATTCCATATTGAATATTTATAATATGTTAGATTATACATATAAACCTTTCTCTTCAATCACTCTATCTATTAAAAAACCGCATCAAAATCTGTTGCGTAGTTTTAAAGATTTAAGCATACAAAGGGATATACGGACATAGGGACAGACAGAGAAAGCGACTTTTACTATGTAGTAACGTTTAGCTATTATAACTAACGACGATATTTCTCCTTTATTCTTATGCAATAATAAAAATCAATTTTCCCAAAGTCAACTCATTTACTCTTTCTCAAAAACTACTCAATGACACATATGACAGCCGCAATGCTTTTTCATATTAATGACCAACTCTGAAGGAGGACTCTTAAAAACATGTTGTAACAGTCGACCATCCTGACAACATTTGCGACCCCGCAAATCTCATAACCTGACTTCTGAGAATAATTCTACCACTGATTCGGAATGCTGATTGTACTGCGAAGCATCGGCCAGAAACTCAATACTTGCTCTTTTAATCTGTAAAAGAAAACCGCACATGCCATGACATGACAGGACTACGCTCACGCTTTACGCTCAACTCTTTAAGTTCACGCTTTATGCTCAACTCTTTAAGCTCAACTCCTTAGGCTTTTCGCACAATAAGCATTTCGCACCTAAAGCTCACCCTCAACCACTGTCATGGCATTACACAGCTCAATAAGTGGCAACCAACTCAGCAGATATACACGTAAACAGACTCGCAAATGATAACGATCAAAGAACAATCACCACATCTAGGCAGAGTCTAGCTGACAGTCGTTGCAGATGGCCACAGTCTAGAAAACAATCGTTACAACTGGAACAAATCCAGAGAACAATCGTCATTCTAGCTGACAGTTCTATCGAACAATAGTCACGGGCGCTATGGCCTCACATAGCACATCGTCACGTTGAACTTACAGAGTTAATAAATTGAATACCAATTACCATCATAATATCATCATAATAATCTCTCCAATAAAAACTCCATTTTTTATTCCATAGCATCGCATATCGCAACTATCTCTCAAATTATACGAAATTCGCACTCTCCGTGTTGTCGCAAGATATTGATCGTCATTTGTGTTTTCTTTAAACTCTTTAAATTTCCAGATATTCCTTTTGTCCGCTCTATTTGTGAGTTTAGGTTACATCCCCTTCTGAATATAATAAACGACGATATTTCTCCTTTATACTTATTATATTATTATATTTATTCAATAAATAAAAACATTTTCCCAGAATCAACCCATTTACTCTTTCTCAACAACTTAATGACACATATGACAGCCACAATGCCTTTTCATATTAATGACCAACTCTAAGAAGGAGGTTGTATTAAAAACATGTTGTAACACTATTATTTTGATAACTGTCAAATTTTTTTCCATACTAAATCAAAGACAAAATTACGTTTAGCTGTCATTTATGTTTTGTTATTCCACTGAAATTTGCGTTTTATTATTTTACTGTCATAGTCGTTTTTGTTATACCACGTTTTATAGCGACTTGACGGGATAAAAATAAATGCGGTCGAACGGGATAAAAAGTATCCTATGTCCGTCTCCTGGTTCTAAGCAACCTCTCCACCAATTTTCAGCCGAATTGGTTCATCCATTCTTGAGTTATAAATAGTGTAACTCAGACCAACTTTCTTTTATATATATAGATAATGCGTAGATTAACATTTCAATCCAACAGAGAACATTGCAACAAAGTGTCAATACGAAATTTGCAATAGACAGGAGTCAAATTGCGCACTGTAAAATCTACAGAAAAGATTTAATCGTAGGAACTACTTTGGTAGCGAAAATAAGTTATGAGTATCAGCTTAAATAAGTTTTCACCGATGGAAGTTTGCTGTATATACGCTGCTATATATGCTGTATATATCTCTACGAGGTTTCCACGTTAAACAATCCTATGGCGCTTGGAGCCAGCGGCTCGTCGCGTCCTTTTTGGCATCATTTGTCCTCCTAGTAGATATTCCATTAGCTTACTTTGTTTATGTGATTTGAACTGAAAGAAACCTTAGGTAGACGAGTAATAAAAAAATACAAATTTGTCATTTCTCGAGTTTTTTCTTAATAACAGAATACGCTATGTAATTGCGGTACAAAAGGAGCAGGAGTTTGAACAAAAGGTGACACATGAGAAATCAGTAGCGTAAAATGCGGGTTCAATCTATTTGTTGCTCTTAATGAAGTGTCTGTTTACAAATAATATTTACCTTTATGTCAATCGTGCCTTACGACAAATCCATTGTGCCAAACTCGCTTTGAATCCGGAAATTATTCAAAGGCGAGTGCTTTACACGTTGGGGAATTGAAAGCACGAGTTAATGAAAACTGGGTGCGTCATAAATATTCCATACGAAACCCTTTTTATTCATTTCGTCTAAATGAACCTATTTATACACACCTATTTCCATCTAACTGTAAAGATTACCAGATCGTGTGCAGGATTGTATGATTTTTTCTATAGTATACAATTAAAACATTGAATATGGGAAATGCGCCGATTCAGTACATATAGAGACGTAAATATAGAGTAAAACGTTTACTAAATATAGGGAATGTCCTCATACGAGAGCTTCTTTTGGCAGACCTTTTGCTCAAGGTTACATGTAGGGGGGTATGGTTATTTGAAGAGATTGCGCTGTTGAAGATGCATTGCTGGAATGAGAAAGCAACGAACCGTGTTTGTATTTGTGACTCTTATGTTTCTAAATGTGATTTGGTTGATAGATTTATTTTGGGCAAGTATACTTTCTGACAAATAATGTAATTAAGGTAAATGTAGATTACAAGTATATTCGGATGAGCGGTTTGTGTCAGTATAGCTGATCTCTCGAAGATTAAGAAAAACTCATTCAACTAAATTAAAGCACTGAATAATCATTGTGTAAACATTTTTCTACCCACCTCAGTCTCAATAAAGGAAACTCAGGGATAAATCAATAGTAGATTCATAACGTAAAGGAAGCGCAATCAGATTTTCATCGCAAACCTCTCCCCTACCCTATTGAAGAAATGAATACTTATTGAAAATACGAGAAGGCCATTAATGAACGCCGTCGCCTGAAGTTCTAAGCGATTGGCTCCAGTTTGATTCCCTTCGAAAAATATTTAATAAACTCCTCAGTGTGGTTACAGATTGTCGATTCTTAGATTTCCAAAGTAATTACATGCAAATCCAATATTTACAACGCTTTTAAGATTACGGATATTATATTACTTCTTTATTTTTAGTACGGGTATATGAAAAAGTTCAATCTATTTTGTAGCAATGAACCTAAAGGTATTTGTAGTTTTGTTTATAAGTTGCGTAATCTGGTGGTGGAGGTGTAGCTATTTTATGCAAGAATTATCAGCGAGCCAAGATACATGAGAATCAGGCATGTTACTTCCAAGAACAATACTCACGCAGTATGATTACTCATGTATTAATACCTCCCAGGGTTTTCAAATGTGATAACATTTCCAGTAAATGTACCGAGAATGAAATGTGGTAGATAACTTACGTTTGATGTGGCTGCTGCTTTCAGAGATTAAAAATGGCCTTTCAAACATTTCACTTGCTTTATGAACTTACATTTACATTATGAGGTAAAAGCACACCGCCCTCCGCCGCCTTCTAGCCGAGCTTTCATTTCATGATTAACTGCTACATGAATTCATTGAGAAAACGAAGTCTTGTTACGTTTACGTCAGGTATTTAGCATTGTAATATTAAAAAGTAATTAAAAGTAAAAATTAAGTAGCAGGCCAAAAGTTACACTTTTGCATTTTTATACAAGAGGTTTATATACGTCTCCCAGGATAGCGATAAATTCCAAACAGAGCCATATCAAGGCATAGCCTGTATTAAATTTTAATTGCTTAATATTTACCAAAAGTATTTACGTCGTAAGTATAATTCAATACATATAATTAATCTGGAGTTTTTGTTAGCTTTTTAATGTGTCGTGGTTGCGTTGTGACCAAAATATATATTTCTAAATTAAGATGGAAAGTTATCGATTATATTGTATTATAAATTCGATATTGTACGATCTTGATGATTATATGAGCTGTAATATTATAATTTTATTACAGCTCATTTTGTAAGTTCACATGGTTGATAATAGCCTGATCGTGCGACATTAATGAAAAAGCTTTCATTTTATTTTTTTTTTTTTTTAGGTCATCTTTCAACTAGTCAGTCATTGGCATAGGATTCGAAGCGCAGTAGGAAAAGTAATTCTTGTTATTAGTATTTGCAATTACTTCTACTTCCATAGTGGCAGTAATTGCGCCTTTAAGACTATATACTTGGACTTAAAATCAGGTGATTTTGAACATCGTATATATCATCGTATACAACTAACTCTAATAACTAATAACCTTTGAGGGCATTATTTGTACTGAACTTTCTTCAAACTGCTTTTACAAGGTTCGGTAGATCGAATTGATATCTATTAAAACTATATATTTTAGTTGCATTTCAAATATTACTTATAAATTGTGTTATTCAAAGTTCGATATAATATTTTATGTTATTGCTGTACGAAATTAGTTCTTATGTCAGAATTTATGGAATTATCTTACTAAAGTTACATGTTTGAGAGTAGTTCAAATGTTCCGATATGCAGATATGGGTTTCAATTACATGTTCTGTCTAGACTGAATTAGCATAACATACTATAAACGCTACTATGTCTATAATTTGTAAAACAGGTACTGATTATTGTTTAAAGAAAATCGTATTCGTGTTAAGTTTATTATTATTATTTATTTATTTTTAGCATTGGTTGTTTTGCCTTACATCGGTTATTTAGCCCGCAATAGAGTTAATATAGTGTGACGTAGAGTTAACACAGTGCGGATGGGCGTTGGGGTCTCAAGGTGTTGGAATAACGACCCTGCACCAGAAAACGCAACGACAGACCATCTACGCGATGGACTGATGATTTCAAAAAAGGTCGCGGAAAGACACAGGATTCAATCGGCGCAAGATCGTGTGGTGGTGTGGAGATTTCATGAAGAGATCTATGTCTAACAGTGGATATCCATCATTCACCAAGGAATAAGAAGAGAAGAGTTGAACATACAAAAGCATTGTTAACAAGTTTATTTAAGTAAATACTATGTTGAATTTGAATATTATGAAGCCTAATTCGCGGCTGACAGTTGACAGTCTACGATTCCATTGGATGTGTTGTTCATTATGTTTTTCTTATTTACGTATCTATAAGCTATGACAGTTGAACGGTGAGACTTTGTAACTCATTCGAGGAGATCAAGGGTTCAAATGCTGGATTAACCAATGAGTTTTTTTAATGAAAAAATTGCCCAATTCATATTTGCAATTTATCACACGCTTTTTAGTGAAGTAAAACATTGTAAGGAAACCTGCATATTTCTGGATAATTCAGGGTGTTGTGGGTGGAGGCCTTTGCAGTGGAGTAGTTAAAGTTACATAAATGAATTGCGCAAACCGTCATAGAACATACTGCACTTATAATGACATTTTACCGTAGCGATGAGTAGTATTAGGTGCTTGAATTAAATTCCCATTTATACAGCATAATCCTTTGAACATTAGGCACGGTCGTTTGCTGTCCTCGTGATAACGCTGTCAAACGGCAGCACGATATGGTTATAAATGGAAATTCGTCGTTTAAACACAGTTAAACGCTGAATATTATACCGTTAATATTTGTATCTACTAAAGCTATTCCGATTATGTGTTACTGAACATTGTAATTACTTAGCGAATTTCAGAATTTGATTTAGATTAAAAAATAATGGAATGATTGGAATTGTTCTTGCGTTATTGAAAAGTCTAAATAGTTTGTTTTTAAAGCGTATACAATATTGTTACAACATGTTTTTAATACGACCTCCTTCATAGAGTTGGCGATTAATCTGAAAAAGCATTGTGGCTGTCATATATATTTTTATGTGTCATTCATTGAGTTGTAGCGAAAGAGTAAATGGGTTTTCTCTGGGAAAACTGCTTTTTATTTATTGAATAAGAATTAAGGAGAAATATAGTCGTTCTTTTATAATATATAGTATTATCAGTTGAAGCTGGCAGCAATATGAGCATATCATCAATGAGTTTTGTCTATAAACCACCTTTTTTAGACCGACGAGTTAGTCACATTACGTAGAACATTGATTTCTCAATGTATTGTAGTAGTAGCCCCCCAATCCGAAAATGCCTGGTAGACCCCCTATTAGGTACGTTCAACCAAGTGAAATATGAACTTATAGGATGAAAATCCCTTCCGGAGACATTGATATCCCTGAGAATCGGTTAAAATATAAGAAAGATACTAGATTTCATTTATTCTAACGTTTTTGCTTGTTCTTCTTTTACATTCGACTAGGAATCATGAAAGAAAGTTCTAGAAGGTTCTAGAAGTTTTCGTTGTTCTGGGCAAGTTGAAGGCAAGCGGTCACGCGGTCAATCAACCACGCATTGGACGAACCTAAACCTCAAAATAACTCAAAAATCCGTACTCCAATGTGCTAAAGACGCTGAAGACTGTTACAGATGGAGACGCATTGTAAAGGGCTACAATAACGGACATAAAGCAACATTAACCACTCCACACATTACGACCACTCTGTCCAGAGTGAACGACTGAGGAAGAAGAAATTTTGGAATGGAGATGGTTGGATAGTGACATAGACACTTTTTTATCACGGTCCTATAATCCACGTAGACGAAATCGCGGACAGAAGCTATAAAACTTTCCACCCTGGCTATCCCCTTATCTCATTCGCTTCAAAATTGATTACAACTGTCATTAAGCAGAAATTCGTTGAATATACTAAGGATGGCTGCGATCCAAAACGGTGCCCATTCCATCAGTTTATATTGCTTCTCGTACACAGACAGCTATTGCTTTAATTATGGACGAACAATTTGGCCGGACAGGTCGTGGACTGCAATGGGGTTGGTGTAATAGGTACCCTGGTTAGAGACTTTATGAGAGCTGGTGCTTGCGTATAACGTCTACGATTTCATGAATATTGCCATTATTTCGAAGACTGATTATAGTGTATGTGTTTACTTGTATTATATGAGTTCACAGCCTCAAACACATACTTATAGTATGGCTCTACACGTCTCCTCTAGCTCAGGGGTTCTAGTGACACTGACGTACTGCGCTTGAGACAGTGTACGGATATTGATGTACGTTTGTGTCTTTAAAGAAATATACAAAGTTATAATCATAGAACTCAACCTACATATACTACATTGATGAATTGTTTTTAAATTACATATGATTTAATACAAATATTGCTAGAACTTACAGTAGTATACAGCATCTACCTTAAGGACAATATGTTTTACGAGAAGAACCATTAAAAATGGAAAACAGTATTCGCCTATCCAGTTATGAGTAAATTAATGGCACAATTATGGATTTTCTCATTTAAACTCATTTTTGTTGAAAAAATAGGTTTGATGTTGACAATCGAAATTATGCCGCGTGGTATCCGGCTGAGTAGAATATACCATCCTCATTTCCTACCGAAGTGTCGTAAAAGGCGACTACCTAAGGTATTTCGACCCGCCGTGTGGTATACGACTGAATAGAACAGACCACCCTTAGTTCTTACCGAGGTGTTATAAAAGGCGACTATTATAAGTTAACTCACTGTGTTGTATCCGGTTGAGCAGAATAGACCACCCTCTTTCTTACAGAGGTGTCGTAAAATACTACTAAGGTAAGTTGACGTTAGGCTGTTTATAACTCAAGATGTTTATAACATGTTGTGCTGACACCACTTAGAGTAGGATAAGGGCAGGCGAATGATGGATGATGATGATGTTGACAATCGACCTTAGGAAGACAAACATCAATAAACTAATCTTAATATTTAAATGAGTTAATCTTGTATATATATATATTTTCCGAATCTCGGAAACGGCGTCAACGATTTTCCTGAAATTCAGCATGTAGGAGGTTTTGGGGGAGAAAAATTGATCTAGCTAGGTTTTATGTAAAAAAAATATTGTTTTATCCCTATTTTTGGGCATTAAAAAATACTAACATTTATATGGAATTGAATTTTCGCCATTAACTGTCAAGTCGACGTAGCTTATTCGGTTAGCGGGCAGCCTCGAGAAATGTGAGTGCCAAGGATCGATCCCAACTAAAAAATTGTTTTTTTCTTTTTTAAATATTTTTTTTTCGTAAAAAATTACCGAGCGAAGCTCGGTCACCCAGATATTATGCTTTTGAAGTACTGTACTGTATTATTAACAATATTTTTTGTCACAATTTACTAGAGTCCAACCAAATAATATGTATTTTATAAGGATGAACATTATTAAAGAGTAAGTAGTGATTATATTGCGCTAAAATGATAGTTTCATTTTCCATTTTCTCAAAGTTCCCATACAACGAGTCGTAAAAGAAAACATTTTATGACCGACGTGTAAACTTACACATGGTCTTGCTACAATGGGCTATTTACTTAGTAGGGCTTGAACATAAAACTTTACTGCACTCGAGGCATACAAAACAGCGATAACAAAAGAACAAATAAGTATTTATGCTACTGAACCCTTATTTATTTATTGTATCTAAAAAAAATAGTACATGTACAAAGACCAAAGACATGTACTATTTTTTTATAGTACGAGATATAAAAAAAACAAAAAGTGAAATACTGTAAATTTTGTATATTTAAATGAGTTAATCTTGTATGTATATATTAATATATTTTCCTGAAATTCAGCATGAAATTCAGTTTTGTTGGAAGCTAGGTTTTATTTAAAAAATAATCGTTTCATCCTTGTTTTTGGGAATTAAAAATATGGTATAATGTAGAATTGAAATCAAAGGATTTTTTAAGCTTTCAAACGTAATGTTGCGATACCCGGTGGGGGGGTGGACCAAAAATGTTCAAAACCCCGGTTCGAATCTCTCATGTCATCGGTGCCTTCTTTCTTTTTTATTTTTTTATATCTTTTAAAAAATTACCGAGCAAGGCTCGGTCATCCAGGTACCATAGAAAGAAAGAAAAAATAAATACCTAGATGAATTTTTGCACTCGAGATAACACAAAAGGAAAAAGTAAAAAAAATAATGCAATATATCTGAAGAAAGAAGAAATTAAAATACTTCTTACTTTATAAAAATGTAAACTGTATAATATTCTTAATATCAATCAAATAATATCACAGGAGTGTATTTATTGCAGGTTTAGATTTAAAGTACCATCTAAAACTTATTTATAATTTTAGTTATAACGTTCGGAATTTCTGAATATCTGCAAATGTTTGGATATCATAAGCCTACATAACGCCGTGGCAACTAAAAGCAACTTTAATCAATCATTGCAGTTACATTAATTATTCATGATTGTTAAATATAACATAAACATACCTAATTTTAATAAGTATGCATATGTAAGCTTATACTATACAGAAAGAGGGTGGTCTATTTATATATAAACAATAATATTGTTTATATATAAATAAACAACTATATAATAAACAATAGTATTGTTACGTCATTAGTCTAGTTTTAGGGTATAATAGGGCTGACATACACATGTAGTGTAAAAGCCCTTTAATTACAGAAAAAAATAATAATAATAATATTGTTACGCTATAATAAATAAGCTTAGCTAATCTAATAAGCTAAGCTAATTAGCTGTGATGGCCTAGCGTTGCGACCGTGTGAATCTCTAGAGACGATCATGGGTTCAAACCCGGGCAGACACCAATGAGTTTTTCTAATAAAACTTATGTGTCTAATTGATAATTGCAATTTATCACACGCTTATCGGTGAAGGAAAACATCGTGAGGAAACCTGCATATCTCTAGAGAATCCTAGGGATATGTGTAACCTACCAATCCGCATTGGAGCAGCGTGGTAGGTCTTAGCTCCAACCCTTCTCTCCAAAAATGGAGAGAGGAGGCCTATGCCCAGCAGTGGGATAGTAACAGGCCGTTACTTACTTACTTACTTTTACTTACTATAATAAATAATAATATTGTTACGATTTTAGTAATCTTTACAATAAAAGCTTTTAAATATGTCACTCTACGGGATATTGGACATCAAAGAAATATATTTTATTACACCTATGCTAATTATAATGATTAACATCCAACCCTTTCACGACACTTAATATATGGAATTCATTTATTACCAAAAATAGAATAGTACCACCGGCTGAATAGAAAAATACCACCCACATTTCTTACTGAGGTGTCGTAAAAGGCGACTAAGGTAAGTCGACCCGCCGTGTGGTATCCGGCTGAGTAGAATTGACTAATCTCATTACTTACCGAGGTGTCGTAAAAGGCGACGAAGATAAGTTGACCCACCGTGTGGTATCCGGTTTAGTAAAATAGACCACCCTCTTTCTTACCGAGGTGTCGTAAAATATGACTAAGGTAAGTTGCCGTCAGGCAGGCGGCCGGTCGTAAAAACGCAGCTAAATCATGTGACAGCATGTTTATAACATGTTTGAAAAGATGTTTGAAAAGAGTGACCGCCGAGTTTCTTGCTGGTTGGTTCTTCTCGGTAAGAGCACCTTTCCGAACCAGTGGTAGCTTCATTGTAATTTGACGATTCGAAAGTGCTTGTAAAGGCCAATTTGAATAAAGAATTATTTGAATTTGAATTTGTTTTGCCGACCCCACTTAGGGTGGGATAAGGGCAGGGAGATGATGATGATTTATTACCAACTTCGCACACGCCTTCAGTTCCCTAATGAATATTATTCCATATCACTCGCCAATCTTAGCTATCCTTTTTAAATCTTGATAACTTAGTAATGCTAAGAACGATAGAGGGTATTGGAGAATGCGGCCAATCGGCAGTTGTAGATCTTACCGAGTCACGTCAAGTCAGGACATTAATACCACTAATAATACTACAACGAAAAAAGAACTGGATGTCAAATAAGTTGTACAGGGCGGATTTCACCATTCGCTATAAAAACTAAGTTTTACAAAACTACGTTTTATTTAACTGAGTTAATTTTTTTTATTTTATCTTGAAAATCGGGAGTTCAGAATGTAAGCCACTTTTAGTTATAACTACGGTTAACGGGTGACCGTGAAATCCAAACTATTGCCATAAACCGAGCTCAACGCGTAAACTGAGTTTATCTTCAACTAAACGCATTTAGTTTGAATGGTGACATCCGCCCTTAATCTTAAAAAAAGTAATGACATTTAGCAACAAAGTTACTATATAATATAATCTGAATTATTTATTTCATTTGTTTAGAATATTTTAATGTTTAAAACAAATTAAACATTACAAAGGCGTCGCCTCTCCCCTGTACTGTAAAGCTCACTGTTTGTTAAATTGTATTTTCCTGTTTATACAAATTAGAAACGAAAACTTCGAAATGCATACTGTTATGGCGTACAATATTCATATTGCTTCGTTAACACACAGTTGTAAAATTTTGTTACGTAATATTAAGTATATTGAAAGATTATAACTGTATATAATTTATTTTATAGTTACTGGAAAATATAATCAGGCATTTCCTAAACGTAAATAACATTATATCAAAAAAAATCTTCGTACTTACTACTTTTCTATCATTTTGTTAATTTTGTTATTTTGAGCAATATTTTATTAACTGGCTATCAGTTACCCGCACAAACCTTCATAAGAACTCAGAAATTGATTAAATAATAATTTGTAGGGGAAGAAATAGTTATATAGAAATAGAATTAAAATCTAAAGTTGTGACGTAAGATTGTCATAAAATATGCATTGGGCTCTTAAAGGTGTTGCAAGAACAAAATAAAAATTTAAGAAAAAAAAAGCCACTGGCAAGAAATAAAGCAATAACGAAACACTAAAGGCGAATTACCAAAAAAACTACGACAGATTTAGTTAAGTTGGCGACATATAAATTTGTTGTGTTACATGTTAATTAATGGCGGTTTCTTTCACAAACACATACACATCAGACACACGCACACACTCACGCACGCACGCACGTACACGCAATATTTTTGTCTACACTATTAATGTGTTGAAACAGATAAAACATTATAACAGGAAAAATATCAGTAAAATTTTCATTGATGTTTTAAAGTATTCTTTATTGTTATAACAAAATAAGACTTGAATAACTTTGCATATCTCACATCAAATTAAAGCGAGCGTGTAATTTGAGTAAGACGTGTAGTATAAGTAATAGCGGCGGTGCCGTGGAAACGGAAAAACGAAGCGAGGTGGTATTTACGAGCCCGCTTCCGCAACTGGTGCACCACATGCTGGATAAAACTAGTTTGAAGTCGTATAGACATTATATAACGTCTTATTCATCGAGCTAGCCAATTAGCAATTAATCAGAGCATGCTATATATAATTATAACCAATTATTAATGACATGTAATTAGTTTAGCACGGAGCGATTGCCATCTAAAGTCTACCGCCTGTAAGGAATACACTCAGTCATAAATTTATATTATATTTAAGCCGAGGTGTCGTAAAAGGCGACTAAGGCAAGTCGATCCACCATGTGGTATCCGGTTGAGTAGAATAGACCATTCTCTTTCTTACTGAAGTGTCGTAAAATACGATTTAAGTAAATTGACATCAGGCAGGCGGCTGGTCGTAAAATATCATATAATATACATACAATATAATAGTAGCCAAATCAAGTAACAACATGTTGTGCCGACGTCACTTAGAGTGGGATATGGGCAAGAGGATGATGATGTACCTATTATTATTGTGTGACTACACTTTTACTGTATCGAAACAGCCCCGCTCTTGGTGGTATAGAGCGAAAGAAATAATAATTAACGATATTACTTATTGTGCTTCTTTTTGTTTACTCATAAGAATGGAATAATAGCTTTAAACGAAGTACAAAATAAAAATATTTGAGGAAAATCTAGATACTTTGAAATAAAAGGTTTAATTAAAACCATTAGACCTTTTTTATTCATTAAAGTATGAATATACGTCTTTAAAGAAAAAAAAACAAATTACCTTTGTTCGAAACTTCTTTTCATTTCAAGATAATAATCAAATCTATTTTTTTTATTAATAAAGCTGATATTTTTTTAGCATCCATCGTTAAAGTAACTTGAAAATATGTATTAAATTAAAGGGTAAGTGGCAATGGTATGTAGAATGGAATAACACGAGTTATGATTGCCATTAGCTTTTGCTCGTAACTTTATTTACATGGATAAAGAGTATGCCATGTATTTATGCAGATTATAAGCTAGCCCCGTACCAATATCGAAACCCATTAGACCTTAATGTTTGATTAAATAAAAAATATTTAAACATACAAACTTTTATGTTAGTAACACTTTATAGAATTTCTTTTAACTTTATGAATTTTCAATTGATTTTGAACTACATGCCCTGACCCTCGCTACTTCAGTGTGGCATAATGAATTGTGTCGACCACTGTATTTCTTTAATCTGATCATCATTTTTCTGCCCTCATTTCACTCTAAGAGGTGTCTGCCTGGCGTCAACATACCTTAGTCGTATTTTACACTTCGGTAAGAAAGAGGGTGGTCTATTCTACTCAACCGGATACCACATGGCGGGTTAACTAACCTTAGTAGTCTTTTCGATACCTCGGTAAGAAATGAGGGTGGTCTATTCTACTCAGCCGGATACCACTGCTTATTTTCTAATATTTTAATTTGAAATATAACGTGAAAATTACTAGAACTTTAACATGAAATCAATGTGTATTTATTTGCGTTATAAATAAATTAAACGAGACTTAATTAGAGACGAGAGAAACCGAGATTATCACGCAACATCTGCGTCCAAAATGGCTGCGTGTTCATGGATTAAGACTTAATTACGCTATCAACTTGATTAATATTTAATTCATGTTGAATAAACAAATGTACCTAAAATTCGGAATTAATTATTAATTATTAACCGTTAAATAGTGTTAACCATAATAAGCATTTTTTTCTTATTAGTGCACAATTTTCCAAAAAAAAAACGGAAAAAGTACAGATGACCATTTGATATTTTTAATTGAATTCATGGTAAGGGTTACTTAAATAAAAATGGCTGCAATATTGTTAACATATAAATTTTCTTATTCCCGCCATATCTGGTATCCGGCTAAATAGAATAAGTACCACCCTCATTTCTCACCGAGGTGTTGTAAAAGTCGACTAAGGTAAGTCGACCCGCCGTGTGGTATCAGGCTGAATAGAAAGACCAGCTTCATTTCTTACCGAGGTGTCGTAAAAGGCAACTAAGGTAAGTTGACCCAGCGTGTGGTATCCGGTTTAGTAGAATAGACCACCCTCTTTCTTATCGAGGTGTCGTAAAATACGACTAAGATAAGTTGACGTCAGGCAGGCGGCCGGTCGTAAAAACGCAGCCAAATCATGTGACAGCATGTTTATAACATGTTGTGCCGACCCAACTTGGAGTGAAATATGGGCAGGAGGATGAATGTATGAATATAAATTTTCTTATTCAGTTATGTGTTTAATCTGAGTAAACTTCAAAATTTACAGATTATGTAATAAAACATTTTATACAAACATTGATGCAGAGCAATAATTTGTTCTGATTCTCAAACAATTCCTAGTTTTATTTAATGAACATGATATCGGTTGATACAGATAAAATTACAATGAAAGAAATGAGTACACTACGAAACATTTATCGGACAAGAATAAATAACCTAATTATTGTAGCGCTAGAATACCTTGAAGCTATTTCAGCTGTAGGATATGTAGAGTGTGCAAGAAACTCGTTCAGTTGTAGTCCGCCGTGAACCTTTCGGGAATTGCAACTGTGAAACGGCGAATCGACTTCTGAATGAAAGGCTCTTTGTGTATTCGATTCACAACGCCTGACTGCCAAGTTTTGTTCACAACGGAGCTTTTAAACTGTTACAACTTTAAGAAATAGAGAAAATCGTTAAGCTTACAAAACAACTTTGGCGTAGAAGTATCTCTTTTACAGAGCACATATTTTATTTAATCTTACTCCATGTTAATACATTTTATCTAAAGCTTAGCTAAAGGTGTTTGATATGTTTTCTAATAAAAGTAAACTGAATCATTTTATTTTAAAACAGATCATCATCATCCTCATCATCCTCCTGCCCTTATCC
This sequence comes from Morpho achilles, assembly GCA_947086495.1. Taxonomy (NCBI): domain Eukaryota; kingdom Metazoa; phylum Arthropoda; class Insecta; order Lepidoptera; family Nymphalidae; genus Morpho; species Morpho achilles. The sequence goes on along the minus strand of CAMTZB010000006.1, from coordinate 9,878,765 downwards.
CACTCTAAGTGGGGTCGGCACAACATGTTACAAACATGTTCGTCATATGATTTGGCTACGTATTTTACGACCGGCCGCCTGCCTGACGTCAACATACCTTAGTCGTATTTTACGACTCCTCGGTAAGAAAGAGGGTGGTCTATTTTACTCAACCGGATACCACACGGTGGGTCAACTTACCTTAGTCGCCTTTTACGACACCTCGGTAAGAAATGAGGGTGGTCTATTCTACTCAGCCGGATACCACACGGCGGGACGACTTACCTTAGTCGCCTTTTACGACACCTCGGTAAGAAATGAGGGTGGTACTATTCTATTCAGCCGGATACCACACGGCGTAAACAGATCAATAGATATGCAATACCTACACCAGTAATAACAAAGTGAAAACAAATTTGCATTATAAATAATAGTATTTATAATATAAATATAATTAGGTGTAGAATTATATTTATTACCTGTGTAACCAAGCTAAGCTCGATATTTTTTTTCTGTATTTAAAATAAGCAAAAATAAAAAAAACAGTGATGATCATATCTGGTATATGATCCGGGGTATTTTCAGTTTTTACACAGTCTGTCTGTTCCCCTAATGTATTAAAGCTTTGCGAGTGGCGTAATTAGCCTTTGTTTTCTAATAAGATTGTAGCAGTTTTCAGTGCTTCAAAACAGCGATAAAACTAAAGTTCCACATAAAACTAACTGATATTGAAAGTCCAGGCCAATAGGCCAGTCACATAGGATATTTTTATGTAGCTAAGATTCCAGTCATTCCTAATTTTATACTGCAAATGCTTAAAATCGTAAATCTTAAAACATTATGTAAATAACTTTTTCAAACTTGCTCATGCCTTAAGCGAAGAAATTGCGAATTAATTTGCCAAATAAAGATGAGGCACGAAATTGAAAATTGCACATTTTCGTTTGTTAAATTATTGTCATTAGAGACGATGCATACTGATTTAATGGCGTTGTTTCATAAAAATTAAAATTGTATCATATGCATATGTATTTTTATATATTGTCTATTATGTAGTGAATAATTAATGAATGTACAGGATAATTAGTAAACAGCCTTGCTCGATAATTTTTTTACAAAATAAAAAAAAAACTGCAAAAAAAAAACTACTAAAAAAAGAAAAAAATAGTCAGTTGGAGGGGCTCGATCTTAGGTATTTTCATTTCTAGAGACCACCCGTTCCCCGAATAAGCTACGCTGACTTGAAGATTTACGGAAAAAATTGTGTTTTATATTTATTTAAAAATTAACTCATTTAAATATTAAAGATTACATTTACAAGTAAAATCATTTTCCGCACTTTCATACACAATGCTACTATTATCAACAAAACAGATAGTTATAGCAAAATAGAAAATTTAATAATTAAGATTTGAATTAGTGCAGTGTAGCTCCAATGCTTCTCAAAGAAACAGGAGGCGCTTTCCTTTTAGTGGGATAGATTTACGCAACAATGACTACTTTACAAACATCATCAATTTTAAAGGAAAAAAAATATAAGGCCCATTTTAATAAAAAGAATAGCTATGTAGAGGACAATAAAACAAATAGAAACCTTAAAACTTTACCAATTGCACGTTTATTAATCTGCACATCACACGCCCATTTTGAATTGAGGGATATCCCCGACGCTCGACCACAAATCAAAGGTGAATCACATTTGGGCGTTCATTGCTCATGCCATTGCAATCGTGATTGTAATCACCGTAAACCTGACTGAGACAATCGCTGAATTTCATTCATAACTCAAAGACTGTTTATTTAGTTATTTATACAGTACGGTTATTATTTTTACATGTCTCCAACAGCATAACATATTATATAATCCAAAAAATATTCAAATAGTCTCAAATTAATTATGTGTAACCAATTACAGGAAATCACATGATCACTGTGATAGCGTTACGACGCGTTGCGATAGGGGACATCACTATGATAGCGTGTATTACGAGTATAATAATGTTTTGTTATTACAAAGTTACGATAGCTCAGGAGACCTTGCAACTCTTTCTAGGAGTCACGGGTTCGATATCCGGGAAGCACCAATAAGTTTGTCTGTTAAAACTTATTTGTCAAATTGATAATTGTAATTTATCACACCCTTTTCGGTGGAAGGAAAACATAGTGAGGGAACCAATTTATATATAGAGGATTCTAGAGATACTTACAAATAAGTCGATGCCTTGGTTAATATTTAACAACTGAAAATGATTTTTTTTAATATGATTCAGAAACTTCTAAATCCAGGGCATCATTGTATAGATTCTAAAAGTGTTCGTCTATAAAGAATAGACTATCACTTAGATCTTTCAAAGGAATTGAATCAAATATTCCTACCATAATTCTGCTAACTGTATACACTTTAAGTACGTAATGTAGCAGCGGAACGACCGCAAATTGTGAACAAATCAGATTCTGAGCGCTATTCCGCGATAGCAAACACGCTTTGCTATTATGTTGTGACACAGATGTCCATGTGCATTTTCTTTTTGTATATTTTCAGCATTATATTGACATTACAGGCGAGACAGGATCTGCAAAGTAACAAAGAATATTGTGACAAGTTAAAGCGATTATATAATTTTAAAGCTTTTTAATCTATATCCATACTTATTATTAAATAAACTCTCCTAAAGCTCTATATTTGATCGATTTTCTAAAAATATGCTGAACGGATTTTTATACTGTTTTTACTAATAGGAAGTCAAATTCTTTCCAAAGGTTTACTTTAATAGAACATTACCGTTTCATTTAAATTATATTGAAGAGTTGTAAAAAAACTCGCCCTTATAAAAACTTTACTCGTGTGTGCCGCGTAAACCAACAGAGATAAGTACTAAAGAATGTAGTAGAGAATTGTAGATCTACAAAAATAGTACACAAAAGTCTCTTTCTCTTATAGTTCTCACAATAACTACTTTGATGTTAAAAATTTCAATTAAATACACTGGCGACGCAGGCGAAGCCGCAAGCATAGTTAGTGTATATCTTAATATCATTTCTCAACCAGGGGTTTTCCCTAAGAGTACGTGGAAAGAGTAAAAATTTATTAAATCATGCTTGAGACGTTGCAACAATTTGCAGGTTGAGTGCGAATATCCGCTTCAAGAGGTCTATTACGACTATTATGCCCTGGGAATTTAGCTTTAGAAAAGGGTAGTAAAGCTTCCACTATGATATATTACTAAATTTTCATAGTTAATATCAGGCGATGGTATTGCTTCCATGACTCAACGACGGTAAATGGATTACTAGTTCGACTGGCCCGTTGGCGCAGTGGGTAGTGACCCTGCCTTCAGCTCCGAGGGTCGCGGGTTCGATTCCCGCCGAGGGCCAACATTTTCTATAAATGAATTTTTTTGTCTTCGGGCCTGGGTGTATATTTGTATTTAAGTATGTATTTAAAAAATATATAAGTATATATTCAACAGTTATCTGTCTACCATAATTACAAGTATTAAGTTACTTACTTTGGGGACGGATGACCGTGTGTGTAAGAGTCCCATATATTTATTTATTTATATTTTAGTTACCACTAAAGAAGTTCACTTCATAACTGTTTACCGACTTTCTAACCTCAAGAATCTCCATGTTTCCATTATAAATTATTAATGCGAAAGTCTGTCTGTAACGCTTTTATGGCTTCAAAATTTAATATATTGCTGCTATTTTAATATTGTTAGAATTTGGTACAATTGAAGCTTATTTTCAAAAACCCTTATTTTCTCTTTGGAAACACGATGGTTTTTCGGAAAAAGGAAAAACACATCGTACATAATATAAAATTGAGGTTATTTTAACACCTAATTTAACTCACGAGTCCATGAGTAATGTATACGAATATACTGTATAGTAATTTTTTAAAAGGGAGTTACCAATTTCTGTGATGTATATCATACATCACAGAAATTGGTAACTCCCGTTTAATAATTTATCATAGATTTTTATTGATATTTAAGCTGTGGTAGCCCAGCGGTAACACCGTGCGCCTCTTTCGAGGAGATCTAGGGTTCGAACCCGGGCAGGCACCAATGAGTTTTCTAGTAAAACTTATGTGTCTAATTGGTAATTGCAATTTATCACACGCTTTTCGGTGAAGGAAAACATCGTGAGGAAACCTGCATATCTCCAGAGAATTTTGGGGATATGTGTAACCTACCAACCCGCATTGGAGCAGCGTGGTAGGTCTTAGCTCCAATCCTTCTCTTCAAAAAATAAAAAAAAAACGGAGAGAAGAGGCCTATGCCCAGCAGTGGGATAGCAACAGGCCATTACTTACTTTTATAGATTTTTATATGTGTTCAATATTTACTTTAATTACATAATTTATAGAATTAGGCGTTACTTTGCAGAGGTCCATAATTCAAAACTAATGAGAATATTATTTTTTTATAATCTGCGATAAAAGAAAATATATGTAATGCTAAATGTAGAGTGTACTGTTCGTTCTTATACCTGATACATGCAGAATTTGTAAGAACTCATGCACTACCCGACATCGATAACACAATACACAAGCACTGCACACATTTTATTATTTGTTTTATTTTATTATTTATGATTTCATTACCTTAAGACGAACTATTCCTAGAGTGTTGACAAATACTAGATCCTTGGACGTGTGAATTCAGCTTGGAATATTTTATTGGTTATACACCTATATATTTAATTCTTCATCCGTATCTTGAGAGAGCACTTAACGAAATGAAATTTGACACCCGATATCTCTTGACGTGTTTGTTATCCCATTTATACAGTAGAAATACTCGTAATGTATTATACGTGCTTTGGGTCACTATTGACGGTGAATGAATGAATGAATAAGTAATATAATGACGTATTCCAATTATAATGACCAATTTTCAGGACTAAACGGCTAACGGTGTTAAATTTATTAAATTAATTAATTTTATTTTTACAATCTTTGCTCAAAATATTTCTAGTTAAATAAATAAATATAACATTTATTCGATGTGGACTCAGTATTATGTAAAATATTCACCACTTTGAAGTTATATTATGTAATAGTAAAATCCAAGAGTGGAAAGATTATAATATAAGAGTATGTTGTCTTATAAAAGTCTTATATTGAGGTGAAACTAATGTCTAATACTGATTAATAAACTAATGTTTAAACCTTTTAAAATTAGACTAAATTGATAAACATATTAAGATTGTTAATTTAAAATATATAACTTGACAATTTTCTCTTCATTCTCAAACAATGTTAGATAAAAGTTAAAGTAGGCATAAGACGGAGTAGTTTGCATGCGACTATTACTGTAGGGAATTATTGTTACTGTCAAAGTGTCGGTACACAACAAAGCCATTATCATGAAATGTAACTAACTTATTTGGCAAGTTTTGGATTGGTCGACCTAAATGTACCCAAACGCTAACTGAAGATCTGCCTTTACAACAACAATAATAAGTTTAAATTCAAAATAGGTAATCTTTATTCAAATAAACTTGTGAACAAGTACTTTTGAATCGCCAACTCTACTGCTGATTCGGAAAGCTGTTCCTACCGAGAATAGCCAACAAGAAACTCGGCGGTTGCTCTTTTAAATATACAGGGTGTTTGGAAGGTCGATGCAAAGCTGCAAACAGGAGCTAGTATAGACTATTTAGAACCATTTAAACTGAACTTATGTTAGGCGAAGTGCGACTATTTTTTTTTTATAAAATTTTAAAGATTTTTGAAGAAAAATCCGAAGTTATGTCATTATTTGCTAATAATCGGCCATTTTGAAGCCAAAGTCAATTATTTTTTACTTTATTTTATTAAAGTAATGTGTAAACAGTGTAATAAAACATGATTAAGGTATCTGTGTTAAGAGATATTTTTTTTACAGATATTTGAAGTCAATCATTTCTTTTAAGATCAGAGAAAGCTGATTTTTGATGGCATTTAAAAAAAAATAGATTGTGCTTTTTTAGTTCAAACATTTTATTAAATATGCCTGGTCATTGTTCTTTATTTTGAGGTATCAACTATGCGGATAGCCCGCAAATTATTGAAATTAAGATCTACAAACTAAATTGCGAGAGAAAATTAAAATTTATAGGCGAAGTAATTAAAACAAAATTTTAATGAAAATCATTTATTTTTCGTGTTCAAAATGTCCGCCGCGGTGTCTAACACAGGTCCGGCCCGTCTTATTATTTCTGTTGTTGTTATTTTCAACTTCATGTCCATTTATATTGGTCGGGTTACAAGCTCGTGCGAAAGATTGAAGGGACTCTTCTAACAAAGGCCGACGCGTGACGTGTGAAATGAGATGGCAATAAACTTTTTCTGTCGCTTGCTGAAGATGGGATACACCGTGTGGAACCTGGAGTCAATGCAGGTAGACATAGTACTGATATTGAGGATGATATTTTGGCGGCGTTTCAAGCTGATCCACATACTAGCACGAGAAAAGTAGCACGAAATTTAAACATTTGTCATTGAAAGGTGTGGAATACAATGCACAAAAACAACAAGTACCCGTTTCATGGTACGGGTGTTCAAGGCCTTGAAGAGCGAGATCCTCAGAGTAGGATTCAGTTTTGTCGTTTTCTTCTCAACTCAGACATTGAAGATGCATGGTTCCTGAAGTCAATCTTGTGGACAGATGAAAGTAAATTTTCAAGGGAAGGCATTATTAATTTCCATAACCTTCATCTATGGGCTGAAAAACATAATAATCCACATTGGAAAACGCAAAAATCATTCCAAAAGAAATTCTCGGTCAATGTGTGGGCCGGAGTTATTGGCCAAATTTTGATTGGGCCTCATTTCTTACCAGATAATTTAAATGGAAATAATTATTTAGAATTCCTGCAAAATGATCTTCAAGAGCTTGTAGAGGAGTCTGGGGCCTTGATATTCGTTAGCGACCGAGAGCTCATTTTTCAACAAGATGGTTGTCCAGCGCATTGGACATTAAATGTACGGGAGCACTTAAACAATTGTTTCCCCAATAGCTGGATCGGCAGAGATGGGCCCATCCCTTGGCCCGCCCGTTCACCTGACCTGACTCCGCTTGACTTTTACGTGTGGGGTCGGGCTAAGGAGCTAGTATACACAAATGTGGAAATAAACACAAAAGAAGAATTAATTGACAGAATTAATTCAGCGTTCGCGACGATGAAAGTGGAAATGAAGTTAAAGATAACGACAACAGAAGTGAGAAGTCGGGCCCGTGCTTGTGTTAGACACCGCGGCGGACATTTTGAACACGAAATATAAATGACTTTCATTAAAATTTTGTTTTAATTACTTCGCCTATAAATTTTAATTTTCTCTCGCAATTTAGTTTGTAGATCTTAATTTCAATAATTTGCGGGCTATCCGCATAGTTGATACCTCAAAATAAAGAACAATGACCAGGCATATTTAATAAAATGTTTGAACTAAAAAAGCACAATCTATTTTTTTTTTAAATGCCATCAAAAATCAGCTTTCTCTGATCTTAAAAGAAATGATTGACTTCAAATATCTGTAAAAAAAATATCTCTTAACACAGATACCTTACTCATGTTTTATTACACTGTTTACACATTAGTTTAATAAAATAAAATAAAAAATAATTGACTTTGGCTTCAAAATGGCCGATTATTAGCAAATAATGACATAACTTCGGATTTTTCTTCAAAAATCTTTAAAATTTTATAAAAAAAAAATAGTCGCACTTTGCCTAACATAAGTTCAGTTTAAATGGTTCTAAATAGTCTATACTAGCTCCTGTTTGCAGCTTTGCATCGACCTTCCAAACACCCTGTATAATTCCTATTATTAATTATATTTAGTTACTAGTGGCCCGATCCGGCTTCGCACGGGTATAAAATATATAGCCTATGTCACTCAGTAAAAAAAATGATTAAAATCTATCCAGTAGTTTTGTTTTATTCATTACTGCCCGTGGCCCACACGCGTCAAATTTGCAATAAAACTATTCCCCTGGGGTGCCAAAGTGGTTGGCCTCCTCGTGGCGCACCCTGGGCAAGCTTAGTCTTGGCGAACGGACCACTTTGGGGTGGCCAATCCAGTTGTCCCTCTAATTAGCAGAGGGCAATCTGGCTGGGGACTCCGGAGGGGGTTGGGGTGTTGTCCCTAATGAGCGACAGGTCCGGTTTGGCTTACTCTAAGTCTGGCTGGACATGGTTCGGCCACCGTTGGCGAAACCCGGAAACCCAGCAATGGGAACGGGGACCTTCGGGTTGCGAGGAAGAAAACCTCTATAAAAAATTACCCGGTGGGGGCGGAAACGCCCACCAAGGTGTTGGGGCCCCTACTTGGGGCGCGGTCTCTCCCTGTCGACCGTGACATAACAAACACGGTGGGTAGGGAGCGATCGTGGGCAGCGATGGCCTCCCTTAGCTCTGCGGAGGGGGGCGAAGGGAGGCGGCGGAGCGGCGGAGCGGTTCCACGAACTGTTGTTCTGGATCCAATCTGCTGCTGGTGAGTCCAGGTGTTAGTGACTCGCCCAAGCCCATCGTCTGCCGCCCTAACTGGGGACCTTCGGGTATTTCGAACGGGTTATATCGAACGCCTGGCTTACAGGTCCCCGAGGCGGTCGGTGCATCTGATGCTCCCGATGCACCGGTTAGCGGAGGGGGGCTTCTCTTTCGAGGGGCCCCTACCCAGAGAAGGTGTTTGTTCTCTAGGATCAGAGCTGTCGGTGGAATGGGGGCAATATGTATGTAATACCCTGTCCTTGCCATCGGCACCGTGGTGGAGCACACAGGTCGTTTTAGTCGGTGAGAGTCCAACATAACCGCCGCCTGTCCCCGTCGGGCGGCGGTACCCATGAGTTTTTTTTCCTGAATAAAAAAATACAATTCCCCTTTCCCTATACCATGAAGATTCCCTGCTATCTTTGGAATATCTAAATTTATATACTACATTTTTACTTATTTACTTTAACATTTTCCCTAAGTATTTTATTTTTACAATTAATTACAGAATGTCTTTATATACAACATTCACAGCTTTCTTGTCATAAAGAAAGAATCTTCATTACACAATACAAACATGTTTTCTTTAGAGGTTACTCTTGATAAAGCGACATATAGTTGGCCATGTGAAAAAAAACCCGTCCAATCGCAGCTAAATTCGAAGTGCTATAAGACAAAGCGCGCAATCGCTATACCCTGCATTTTAAATCTGTAATATCTTCGTATATTAAATGATCATTTAAATTACAAATGAAGAAGAAAATGTCAGTAAATTGCTATTGTGGGTTATCCATAAAAGATAGACATAATATGTATACCATCGCGGAGTTTTCTGTAGACCTTTTCAAATTGTACAAATACTTAGTTCATTATTTTGACAAATATTGTAGGGTTCAGCCTGCGTTTGCAATGTAAACGAAAAAAAATGTAATTATTTACGACATCACATTGGAAAACTCAAAAATGATAGTATTACTTTATTCCATATTGAATATTTATAATATGTTAGATTATACATATAAACCTTTCTCTTCAATCACTCTATCTATTAAAAAACCGCATCAAAATCTGTTGCGTAGTTTTAAAGATTTAAGCATACAAAGGGATATACGGACATAGGGACAGACAGAGAAAGCGACTTTTACTATGTAGTAACGTTTAGCTATTATAACTAACGACGATATTTCTCCTTTATTCTTATGCAATAATAAAAATCAATTTTCCCAAAGTCAACTCATTTACTCTTTCTCAAAAACTACTCAATGACACATATGACAGCCGCAATGCTTTTTCATATTAATGACCAACTCTGAAGGAGGACTCTTAAAAACATGTTGTAACAGTCGACCATCCTGACAACATTTGCGACCCCGCAAATCTCATAACCTGACTTCTGAGAATAATTCTACCACTGATTCGGAATGCTGATTGTACTGCGAAGCATCGGCCAGAAACTCAATACTTGCTCTTTTAATCTGTAAAAGAAAACCGCACATGCCATGACATGACAGGACTACGCTCACGCTTTACGCTCAACTCTTTAAGTTCACGCTTTATGCTCAACTCTTTAAGCTCAACTCCTTAGGCTTTTCGCACAATAAGCATTTCGCACCTAAAGCTCACCCTCAACCACTGTCATGGCATTACACAGCTCAATAAGTGGCAACCAACTCAGCAGATATACACGTAAACAGACTCGCAAATGATAACGATCAAAGAACAATCACCACATCTAGGCAGAGTCTAGCTGACAGTCGTTGCAGATGGCCACAGTCTAGAAAACAATCGTTACAACTGGAACAAATCCAGAGAACAATCGTCATTCTAGCTGACAGTTCTATCGAACAATAGTCACGGGCGCTATGGCCTCACATAGCACATCGTCACGTTGAACTTACAGAGTTAATAAATTGAATACCAATTACCATCATAATATCATCATAATAATCTCTCCAATAAAAACTCCATTTTTTATTCCATAGCATCGCATATCGCAACTATCTCTCAAATTATACGAAATTCGCACTCTCCGTGTTGTCGCAAGATATTGATCGTCATTTGTGTTTTCTTTAAACTCTTTAAATTTCCAGATATTCCTTTTGTCCGCTCTATTTGTGAGTTTAGGTTACATCCCCTTCTGAATATAATAAACGACGATATTTCTCCTTTATACTTATTATATTATTATATTTATTCAATAAATAAAAACATTTTCCCAGAATCAACCCATTTACTCTTTCTCAACAACTTAATGACACATATGACAGCCACAATGCCTTTTCATATTAATGACCAACTCTAAGAAGGAGGTTGTATTAAAAACATGTTGTAACACTATTATTTTGATAACTGTCAAATTTTTTTCCATACTAAATCAAAGACAAAATTACGTTTAGCTGTCATTTATGTTTTGTTATTCCACTGAAATTTGCGTTTTATTATTTTACTGTCATAGTCGTTTTTGTTATACCACGTTTTATAGCGACTTGACGGGATAAAAATAAATGCGGTCGAACGGGATAAAAAGTATCCTATGTCCGTCTCCTGGTTCTAAGCAACCTCTCCACCAATTTTCAGCCGAATTGGTTCATCCATTCTTGAGTTATAAATAGTGTAACTCAGACCAACTTTCTTTTATATATATAGATTACTGTCTTGTACAGGTCAAAAAGTAGCTACGTCCACGCATTCTTATCATTTAAATAAACGTCAAACGGCTTTCTATGTTAGCCTTTTATTAATAGTATTTTTAAATTGCTGTAATAGCAAACCTAAAATTGATTGCGGGATTTTATTACAGAAACTTATACCCAAACCAACAAACGACTTACGTACTTTTGTAAAAAGCAAAGCAGGTGCCGCAAGCTTATGCCGGTTCTTATTTTGTCTCTCATATACATGGATGGCCGAACTTAAGGCCAATCTTTGTGTATATTCTTATGCACAAATTAAATTGCTAAAAATATACTGTAAAGCTGCTCTTCTATACAGCCTACAGCATTCCCCGATAAATGGACTACCTTACACTAAAATAATTAGTTAATGTATAGAACCGGCTATACTCACGTCTTATTCTATCGGGTTAGCCCGACTAGTTTCGAACCCAACCGGGGCTCTTATTCATGAGCTCTTTACACGATGTTATCGCGGCGGGAACTGCGTCCCGCAGCTCGCTGGGCGCGACTCGTGGGTGGTGGGGGTGCGGGGGGACACGGTGGCGGCGGTGACCGTACCTCTTCCAAGTGTTCCCTGTCGCTCTGGTCTTCGTCATCGCATGCACGGATGAAGTTTGTGCACGCGACGCTTACGGTGTCGGGTTCAAAGCGGTCTTTATATGAACCAGTAGTGTCAAAAATCGGTTTCCACGCTGGAGGTAGTGTCCATCCACCGTCTCTGTTAAAATTCGGGTACCGGCCAATTTCAATGGCTTCTCGTATTTTTCTAGGTACTAGAAATTTTTCCCTGGATAATACGGAAGCCTTGTCGAACCTGATGTAGTGGTTAGTACCCGAATCGTGGACATGCTCCGCTATGGCCGAACCATTGGTTTCCATATTCTTGAATATGGACACCAATTTACAAATGGACACCATTCATAAAAAAAAACTAACATAATTTTTCAAATCGATCCTGTTCCAATAGTATCCAAATAGTTCCTGAGATAAGCGCTATCAGACAATCAAACAAACAAACTCTTCAACTTAATATATTAGTATAGATATAGATTTGCAAAGAACACGTTCACTACACATTCGCTAAGATCTCTTCAGTGGTGACATATAAATAGAACGATATAAATGTACCAAAAGCTGTTTGTCAAAAAGTATTGTCGATGGAAGTTGCAATGTTGCTTTTCGTTAAATATTCATAGCTCTGTTTGCATTTGTCGCACTTTGATTGCGATCACGAATTCATCGAGTGACCGAGCGCTCGCATCACATTTACCGCAATTATCGCTGATTCGTGGCAAACATGCATCGATGTTTCATGCAATTATTCCTTGTTATGGTCAATAAAAACTTGTTTACCTTTTCAAGTATTTAATATGATCCGAAAAATATACAATTACATTATATATATAGTTTTTTTTTCAACCTGACTGTATTGTATTAGCCCTAATCGATTTTTACAACGTTACCGGGCGGGATAGGCGAGCGCAGAAGCTTTGTTGAGGGTTCAAACCGGGTTAAAATCTTAAAAGCTGCCAGTTCCAAACTATTTGTAAATCACCAATATTATGATCTAATTATTGCTAGCATAATTATTGGCTCATAGAAATTTGTCTAAAATCAAACCCTTTGACATATAATATTAACCATAGTAGTAAAAAAAACTGCGTTTCCAATGAAAACTAAAAAACTCTAATTAATTTTACTGTTCATATCTTAGAGTCTTAATGAAACGCTTTGCTAAAAATTAAAACGAGTTTTTGCAAAATTTAATTAAATTACATGCGCTGTTGACTTGACTGGAATGCAAACACTTGCAATATCGTGCTCACGATTGGCGTAAAATAACAATTTAATAATGTCATAAGAAATTTTAATAAAATAATTTAAAGGCTAGACAATCTTATAAAACATTTAAAGAAATTAATAGATTCATCTCTAATAATAGTAATACCTTCATTTGCGTAATAATAAAAAATGAAATGAGAAGTGTCTTTTTTATATTAAAACGTGTATTATTTCAGATAGTTGGTATTGAAATGAATTTCCAAGATAATTACAATTCGAAAAAGAAAATATATGAGCTATGGTTACACTTAGCTCATATATTTTCTATGCTAGACTAAGCAGTAGCAGGTTAAGTAGCAAGTAATAACATGCACGCGTGCGCACATAAAAGTGCAACTATCCTCCTGCCCTTATCCCACTCTGAGTAGGGTCGGCACAACATGTTATAAACATGCTCACATGATTTGGTTGCGTTTTTAGAACCTGAAGTCTGCCTGCCTCCAAAAAAAAAAAAAACTTACCTTAGTCGTATTTTACGACACCTCGATAAAGAGGGTGTCTATTCTACTAAACCGAATATTACACGGCGGGTCGACCTACCTTAGTACCCTTTTACGACAACTCATTAAGAAAGGAGGTTGGTCTATGCTACTTATCCAGATACCACATGGCGGGTCGACGTACCTTAGTCGCCTTTTACGACAACTCGATAAGAAAGGAGGTTGGTCTATTCTACTCAGCCGAATACCACACGACGGGTCGACTTACCTTAGTCGCCTTTTACGACACCTCATTAAGAAATGAGGGTGGTCTATTCTACTCAGCCGGATACCACACGACGGATCGACTTGCCTTAGTCCTCTTTTACGACACCTCTTTTACGTAAATCACGATTCCAGTTGTTTACAAAATGCAATTTGATTTGCAATTGAAGTCTGTTTAAAATATATGTTTGCCATGACGAGGGTAATAATAGCTGCATTCAAATTATTCTATAATGAGAAAAGACTGAAAGCAAAACACGAACACAACATTCAACTCATCAGCTTTGCGAGAAAACAATAGACATTTTTATTATGTCTTATTATGTCTGTCTTTATCTTTTTATTCTTTATTCTACTCGTGGCTTATTTGAGGGCGGTATGGCGTATAAAAGCATCTGCGAGTAACAAAGATTTGTGTTTGATAATTAACGACGATAGAATCAGAGTGATGGGTGGCTGAAACTTTGAGGAATTATTGAGAGCTAGTTCCGGTATTTGATTTATCGATAATTTAGATATTACATTAAAGAAAAAGTAAGTGGGAATCTGTCTTTCCCTATTTTATATATGATTAGAATAAGATAAGTTACGAGTTTTATTGTTCCTTACCTCTTATTATTTGCCGTAAAACTCTCACTTACAGGCTTGCCCATGGCTTTCCTACACTAGTATAATAACTCTATTGTTAAAACACATACTTTCTGTTTATTTAATATTTTTTATTTGTTTATGGTAGGAGTTTAACTGTGTCCAACTTCATAAGACATAAATAGCTAATCAAAATTTTAATTAAAATTATTTAAAAATAATTAAAATAAAAAAATATGTAATTATTTTAGGATATCTTTTTATAAACCTTTCGCAAGCTACCTAAGTATTTAATTCTTAGTATTAAAATACTCTCAAATATTATACTATATATTTTTATCCAGTTTCAGTTGTTCAAAGTTTCATCAAAATTGTTACGTTAGCCATGAAAACCAAGAAAGAAACAGACAGACAGATTTTAGAATTTACTATATTAGTATGAATTCTTGAAACCTTTTTACGTTAGTTAATTCCGTTAATTCATTTACAAAAAAAAAAAATATGACAAAAATACTTATATTTAAAAGCTTATACGTGTATACTATCCTTTTGTGATAGGAAGCCAATAAATCAGGTAATAGTTTTCTTCACAAAATTATGCATTCCAACACTTTTTCCCTCAGTTCCATTAAAGATAAGGGAGATTTTTATTCTATCTCGATGTAAATTAATCATACTTGAATTAAAAATAAAACGGCTACGTTCGGACAATTAAGTAGTAGAGATCTTTAACAGTAAAAGTTACGAATTATTTAGAAAGTTCTGGGACTATACCATTTAAACAGTTTTGTAATCAGAGTTTAAATATAATTATTTTAGAATTATACCATAGACAGATATTTAGAAACAATGGATAACTGTTATAATATTAAGTTGAATATAATCGTTAACAAATTTCTATTAAGATGAAACTCGCTAAATCAAAGTAAATACGAAATAATTTCAGCAAACTTTAAATAAATTAATTTGAATTTTAGTCTCAAATATTTCACGGAGTATGAAGTACTTTACACGTTACTCGATGAGTTTTGTAATAGAATCAATAAAAAGTTAAAAATTAATTAAAATAACTGAAATACAGCTCAATATAGTTTAGGAGACAAGGTTTCAATGTGTCATGTTAAAACTGTTTATTATTTCAATTAAGATATTTTCTTTTATTCATTTACGTACAAATTTACTATTAATTAATTATTAATTTATTTAATTAAGATTATTATTAAATTTTCCTAAATAGACAGACGTTTCACAAAATCAGATATTCAACTGTTATATTTTTGAACGAATCTTTAATATAATAACTATTTTTAGAGCAACAGTAAAAACCTGAAAAACATGAAACTTGAAATACCTGAATTTTTTTTTTAAATTACATAATTTTTTAAGTTTCTTAACAAACTATGTATATAAAAATATTGTGGGCAATTTTTCCTAACGTATATTTCATACGTAAACCCCTAATATATTATTGGAAAAGGCTACGTGATTTACAATCAAATTCCCTAGGTAACTATTTTTCATCGAGGTTGGAAAAAACGTGAACTATTTATCTGAAAGGACTTCGGCAAATAAGTTCTAGGTTAGGGGACGAAACGTGTAAACAGTTTGATTTGAAAGGATAAGTGTGTTTTCGAAGAAATCAGCACCCTCGCTACTAGCAATGTGTAAGCATTTTCTCTTTCTATGCCGTCAATACGTACCCGGTCTATTCAGGACTTCTCTCGACAATATAAAACACGTAAGGGGAATAAAATGATTCAGAGAAGCCCTTATAAGTAGCATAAGCTTAAACTACATAAAAGACCAGAAACTGTTCATACAACGCTTAAAAAAGTATTTTATTACTGTTCAATATCATCATATTCATACTGACGTACATACGATGTACTGAGATTGAAAAAAATACTTAAACGAAGAGAAATCTAGCGAAGTTTGTAGAGCTACATAAAGAAGCCAAAATTCTGATGACTGGAATTTTCAAGTTGTATTGTTATTTATACTAATATATAAAGCTGAAGAGTTTGTTTGTTTGAACGCGCTTATCACAGGAACTACTGAATCGATTTGAAAAATTCTTTGAGTCTAAGATAAATAATTAATAAATAAATAAATATATGGGACACTTACACACACGGTCGTCCGTCCCCAAAGTAAGTAAGTTAATACTTGTGTTATGGTTGACAGACAACTGGTGAATATATACTTATATATTTTTTAAATACATACTTAGATACATATATACACCCAGGCTCAAAGACCAACAAATCCATTTATAGAAAATGTTGGCCCTCGGCGGGAATCGAACCCGCGACCCGCGAAGCTGAAGGCAGGATCACTACCCACTGCGCCAACGGGCCAGTCAAAGATAGTCCATTTATCGAGAAAGGCTGTTGAGGTTATATAACATGAAGCTAAGATGAATAGGAGAAGAGCAGCAATAAAAAATATTACGAAAACGGCAAAATTTAAATCTTTCCTGTTAAGGTTATTCAAAAATCATGTATTACAAAAATGTTCCACTTTAAAAGTTTTAAAAGTCCGCGACAGCATATGTTTAGCTTTTAAGGTTAACCGACTTTAACCATTTTTATGCTTGTCAAAATACTATATTACGGTGTTAATCTTTTCACGCGGGTGTAGCCGGAAGCGATTGCTAGTATTTAAAGTAAGACTATGACGTTAGCCAAAGGAAATGTGAGTTCCAAGTCCTGACTTATTTATCAGAAAAAATTAAAAAATTGTTGTAATAATAGTTGGTTATTTGATATGCTAATTTGATTAAAAATATTTTCTAAATTGTAACCAATATCCAACAACTATCATACTCATGTTGCTTGTAGCCTAAATTCCAAATCCTTCATAAAGCGGCGACGTTGTCAGCACGACCGCAAATCAGAAGTAAATCTGATTTGGCCGTCCATTGCCCGTTGCATTCGTGAGTGCAATCACTGAAGCCGGTACAAACGACGTCACTGCGTTGATCGATGGGCAAATAATCAGAATACCTTAGGTATTATATGTTGACGGCAATATTAAACGATATTAAGACGAAGGAGACGATAAGATTTATAATAATAATAATAAGCCTTTTATTCCGACTTTTGAACCTGAATTAAGTTCATTTTTTTGTTCATTATAAGAAATCTCTCAGCTCGATGTGCCTTTTAGCATAGGCCTCCTCCAACACTTTCCATTGTCCTCTATCGCGTGCCACTTTTGTCCAGAACGGCCCAGCAGTTAATATGAGTTGGTCTTCTCATCTTCTCACTGGTCGCCCTCTAGTTCTTTTTCCATCCCTGGGGTACCAGAGAGTAAACTTATGACTCCATTTATTTAATGAACAGGGTATTGTGTGACCCGCCCATCTCCATTTTTGTAATCAATGCGAGAAATGATATCGTTGATTCCTGTTTTTGCTCGAAGTTCGTTGCAACTGGTTTTGCAGAAATTAATCAGACAATAAGATTTATCGTTTGACTAATTTCTGGGTGTCTATGGAATCTGCTTATTATTAAAGTTTACATGAAATTACTAAGTACCTGGGTGACAGAGCCTTGCTCGGTAATTTTTAAAATGATTTAAAAAAATTAAATTAAAAAAAATTGAAAAGAAAAAATAAAAAATAATAGGGCAGGTGGGGCTTGGGCTTCGGTAGTGCCTAAATGATAATTTTTGAAATTATAATAATTTAAAACTTATATTTTGATCCTTTCTAATGTTTTAGATATATAATGTTCGCAAATTAAGTGTAAATTGATGTACAATTTTCGTATGACATTTTTTTTTATTTCTACTAAACACACTCAAAGAACATAAAGTAGCGGTAAAGCGGCCACAAATTGTGGACAAATCAGATTCTGAGCGACGAGCGTCCAGTTCGCGATAACTAACACGCTTTGCTTTTACGTGGTGCAGGGCAAAGTTCACTTGCAACGGAAACATTTAATTTTATTTAATGCAAAGCTTACATAAGTATACGAGTTAATTATTTTTCTTAAATTGCATCTAAAGAAACACATATCGAGGATAGTATGGTTATAATTCCACTGGGAGTAAGATAAGATTTGGTTGTAGCAACTACGTCCCAATATTATAATTAGATCAGGGAAGTCATAAGCAGGCTTGTTAGTGAGGATGTCACAATAAATAATGAGAGGGAAGATGAAAACGTTTACTCCATATTTGTAGAATCACACTGAAAAAAGAGACATACATACACTCTCAATTGCTTTCTTTTTACTGCATATATGTCATATTTTAAGCTTCACTATTAAGTTCAATAGCACTATGTATCAAACACGACATGGTATGTCATTTATGAGTCGAAATATATTAATGGGTTAATATTGAAGGGCGGATATATTAATACACGTAAGTTTAAATATTAATTTGAATCGTCTACAAAATGTTAATGCATTCTAAGTCATTCAAATATTATTTTATTATTGTTTAAAAACTAAAGTCACTTTGAGTAAAAGAAGTGCATTCACTTCATGTTGCTTTTTAAAGATCATTGGTCGATCATTGTGAAAATTTCTACAAAGCTATATAAAATATGTATTTCGTAATACTTTTCCGTCAACCATTAAAATAGTCGCAAAAATATAAGTTTCGAGTACCGACTCGAGGAAAGAAGTATATTACTACTTACAGTTGTGATTAAACTAATTTTATTGGAATGTCTTAAAAACAACGTTAACACCACCACAGATTGCATCATTTTTTGCCATCAGGTATTTTTATGGTCCAATCCTGGCTTATTATCCGTATATCACTTACGAGTATATAATATGTTGGGTACTAAGTAATTATTGCTTTCGCGAACATACCTTTATAAATAAAATATTATCAATGTAGCGGTTTCTACATTTTATCAACCATTATTCCTTTTGGTACATTTACTAATTCTTTAAGAACATTAAAATCTCAATTTAAATTATCTGTATACCTTGCTGTTTCCTCGCAAGCAGGTTTACGGCTGCTCGTGATACTAATTGCTTCTTCCGCATCTTGACATCATTATCTTTGTAATTATGCGCAGCCGCCTAAGCGTCATCGTTTCCTTGCCCTCCATGAAAATACATGAATTTATCTCAAATTACACCTACAATTATAATTGCTGTTTCTATTTTATAGCGACTGTGTGGAAGGCAGCATAATAATATGTAAAGCTAAATAATCTTTGCAATTTATCACACGCTTTTCGGTCAAGACATCGTAAGGAAACCTGCTTATTTCTGTGAATTCGTGGGATAATATGTGTCAACTACCAATCCGCATTGGAGCAGCATGGTTGGTCTAAGCTTCGATCCTTCTCTTAAAAAAAGAAGAGAGGAGGCCTATGCCCGGAAGTGGGGTGGTAACAGTCCATTACTTTACTTTTTAATTTATATGAATTATGTACGTATATTCTGTCAATATCAAAGACGAAATAGTTGTTTACTTGTCTCCACAAACAAGAGGAAACAATATTGTTGTTGTTGACTTCATATAACTTGAAATATTGGGACTAGTATTAAAGTATTATACCAAATTATAGTAATAATAATTAATAATAGTATTATACAAAATTATCGTCTCTTTGTGTGAAATTTATTTATTTGACCTTGTATTAACTAGTTAAAATAAATATTGTATAAATTATAATTGCAATAACGGTCAAAGAAAAATGGAAAAACGGAAAAACTAAGTAAAGATACTTATAAATTTACCTAGAAAAACCTGTTTTTTTTTGAAAAATAAATAAATAAGACGTTGAATTTTTCAACTACAAATTCTTAATATTGATTTATTCCTTAATTATTTGTTTAAATTGCTCCCTTTTTTTTTCAACCTATGCTTAAAGGTTGTAACGATATTGAAATTCGGAGTCTAATGTTCGTGATTTGTTGCGGGCAATATTTTCTAAACTTGATACCAGAATACACTATTGCACATTAGAGTAGACTTTAATACATTGCCGTGATAAATGAAACACGCAATGCCTCTGTTAGCATGACTCCCTAGATAAGCCTTCTGCATGTCAATGTTAATTTTTTATCAGCTTCGTTTATAACGCATTGCTCAGCTACCGAATGCTATACAATAAAGAGTGCCTGAGTGACGAAACCATGCACGGCATTTAAAAAAAATGCAAAAAAAGCAAAAAGGGGTGGTGATATCTGACCCTTGATTTCGGATATTTTCACTTCTATAGTTTGCCCGTTCGCCACAGTAAAACTTTACAAATGACAGCAAAAATAGCCTTCTGTATTCAATCTCAATTTAAACAACTTTTTAATGTCCGATAACAGGGATAAATCGACATTTTAAAATAAAAGCTAGCTAATTCGATTTTCCCCTCCCAAAACTCCCGACATGCAGAATTAAGAATCGAGCCCTTTCCAAAATTCAGAAAATATAAATATATACAAGATTACATAACTCATTTAAATATTAAAAGATATTTTATACAAATTGTGCATAGAGTCGCACCAGACAATATCTCTTATATTGCATTTAATTAAAATTTATGGATTTCACTTCAGTTACGTATATCCACGGAGTTACATGCGCTTTATTGAGATTGACCCAGATGCTACGGCTTTATGATAAACTCATCCAAGCAGAGATAAATAAAATTAAAATGGATATGTAAATGACGTATCAGTTAATATTGAATGAAATTTGCTACTGCTTTTTTAACTGCTAAACAATTAAAACTCCAACTAATATCGAAATATATTAATTATCGTTCAGATTAGGAAATCTAAATGTTTTTGTTCTTCTTATTATTTACATAATAAATTTTACAATGCTTAGAAAATGGAGGGATATATACAGTTAAATCTCTATAATTTATTATATGAAGCGAGCATTTCTTTTTACATTATCTTTCTACACAAATAGCATTTGAGAACGTTTATTTTCGTGTAAATACTTACAGGCATATATAGAAATTTATGACTTATATGAGGATTCGTCAACAGATCAAATAATAAATTCAACTCAAGCTGAACACCTGAATTATAATATGTTTGAATAGTTTATTCGTAGAATAAACTATAGGTGTATTGACCAAGAAGACCGAGAAGTATCAAAATTCTCCAAACCAATTCATAAATATGAAAATTCCATTTACGATATTCAGTTTAATCAACTACACGACTAAAACGTTATATTTACTTCCAAAATAAATCGAATGTAAAATTCGTTTCAGAACACCGGCTTATCGGATTTTAATAAATACGACACTTTTCGCTTTGTGTTATTTAACTGCGGGTTAAAAATACACAGGAGAAGTTTATACTAATCGGATGTCGGTGACAAGTTTTTTTGAAAGAGGTTTTTAATATAAGCCGGTACAAGTTATTATGTCTTAAGAATTATATGTATCGATTAAATTTCTTTTTCTAAAACAATGCATGTCCAATACTGGACACAGGTTTGTTAAAGAGATTTATTCGTAATACGTTTTATTCTAGCGGTTTTTTTAAAGATTGGGTTATTAATTTATAAGATACCTAATTCGTTACTTTCATAACTACAAATTAATGATTATATTATTTTGAGTGGTTCCCGGCTGAATAGAATAGACTACTATCATTTCTTACCGAGGTGTTGTAAAAGGCGACTAAGGTAAGTTGACCGCCACCGAACGCCAGTTTTGTTGTTAATTTTTAAAATGTAATAGGTATGTAAATACGTTATATTGATTTCAAATCTTTTTTTATTAGTCGGTACTTACAATATGGATGATTATTATGTCATTACAATAAGAATTCCTTAATCTTCTGTCTTTGCTTATATTTTTGTACTTTTTTACTTGTCTTTATCATAAACAAACTAAAGTCGTAATTTTAATATCACCGTAACATTTAAATGGCATACTACGTAATTTAAAGTATTGTACCTATTTGTTGCGACAAATTTACACATATAGTACATTAATAAATGGAACATTCTCTGAAAATAAAAGGGAAAGGGTTTGTACAACCCTTTTAAGGTTCTTTCGGTCCACTGAGTATCTTATATGTATTTTTGTATTTCAGCGCTGTATATGAGAAAACATTTTTATAAATTTAATATATGTGTTAACTCAAATTTTACTTTTATTATTATCTTTAATATTTAAATGAGTTAGGTAATTTTGTTTCTTGTAGGACGGCTTCAACTATTTTCATGAAATTTAGAATGTACAGGGTATTCGAGGGGCGATAAATCGATTTTTTATTAAAAAAAAAGTCAAGGTAAAAAACTGCTTAAATAGAAATAGAATGCAAAGCTTAATTTTGCTGTCATTTGTCAAGTAATAGCTCAATGGGGAAAGGGCGGACTAAAAAAGTGAAAATACTCGAGATCGAATCCCAAATGTCACCGGCCCTTTCTTTTTTTTTTAATTGCTTTTTTATGTATTTTAATAAAATTATCGAGCAAAGCTTGGTCACCCAGTTAATTTTTTTATTTATACATTAAACTATACATTCAATTAATTGCAGAGACGTAAGTAAGAAAGTAAGTAAGTAGTGGCCTGTTATTATCCCACTGCTAAGAATAGGCCTCTTCTCTCTGTTTTTGGAGAGAAGGGTTGGTTGGTTATGTCTTACCACGCTGCTCCAGTGCCGATTGGTAGGTTACACATATCTCCAGAATTTTCTAGAGATATGCAGGTTTCCTCACTATGTTTTTCTTCACCGAAAAGCGTGTGATAAATTGCAATTATCAATTAGACACATAAGTTTTAACAGAAAAACTCATTGGTGTCTGCCCGGGTTTGAACCCGTGACCTCCTCGAAAGAGTCGCACGGTGTTACCACTGGGCTACCAGTTCTTGACAGAGACGTGGTACGTTTTAACTAGTCTATAATCTCTAACTTGTATCTCGTAACTTGCTTTATGTCCCGTTGCCATTTTACGATAAGTCGGTTGTTAAGATGTGACTTAAAAGGCTAAAATGGCCAATATTAAACCTGCGGAGTAACTAAATCACGGTTCACCGCAACTGATATATGTAGCTGCATAATATTTTATTGTTCTAGCATTTAGAACACAATTTCGACAAGTTTTACGTTACGGTTACTATAGAAGAACATCGTTTTAATTTATACATAAGAAAATTAGTTTGAGCTTTTATTAACATAACAAAATTATCTTACAGTTTATTTATTTTTAATTATATCGTTTAAAGTTGGAATTTAAATTTATATCTGACTGATAGTAGCACGTGTTTTATTGAGGCTATTAGTGAACTTCTTTAGTAATGTTAAGCTTTGTAAAAGTGTTCATAAACTTTTACCATGTATAAAATATATGTAAATACTACGTAATCTTTAAACGTCCGTAGTGACTCACTGTAAAGTAACTAGGAATAGCCCAGCCAGGATCATATACAGGAAGGGTGTAGAAAAAATATTTTTTTTAACATATGAATATCTCCTATTAACAGTGGAGGTTAGTTTTTACGTCTTATGCAAACCATATAAAGGGTCATTGTTTGCGGGTTCTCAGTTTACAAGCTGCCCCCATCACACAAGGACACCATAGAATAAGGTTTTTAATTCACATATATTTTCGTATAAAGTAAAATAAGGAAGAAGAGCCTTTTTAAACCTATGTGCTAGCTTGATATTGACAATTCATACAGGCAAAAGCAAAGCATCATTCTTGAGAAAACTGTATATCACTAGAGAGTTCATTCAGAAGTAAACGGCTAATTTGCACTGCATGTGACTGCACTTTTCTTTTCAAAACGAAGAAGCTTCTAAACAGTTGTTCATTAATATAAGTTACCTATTATAGAATGGAGTGCGTATTATCTGGGGTTTTCAAAGGAATTCGTGTTATTGGTATTTATTAAAGTGCACCGCCCAGTAACTTTGTTATTCTCTCATATCGTCAGAATTGATTTACAACGACACGGTTCATCAAGTAGAGCTTTATTACCCAGTAGACCTTTTAAAGTTCAACCATTGACATTTACGATGACACTATTATGAAAACAATTCGACGTCCATTTATTTTCCCTTAACTTCGACTTGCTCGGCACATTTATAAAAAAAAACAATAAAAAGAACTTTAATATTTTATCTTTACTAACAAAAATAACTTTTTTGAATTCTTTCATCCTAAAAATTAAACTGAAGCTAAAAAAATTAACAAGACTGAACAACAAACTATCTTATTCTATATTACTATCTTCTTGAATTTTATTTTGTTTAAAACTGATGCTCCGGACTGAGTTACAGTTAATAATGCCAACAACCCTTCTGGGACAGTCATCAATTGAATTTTTTAGAATACCTAAAACTTTACTATGTGTTTAAACTAATAGATTTCAAAGGCTATATAGTTCTTTTATATACCAGCTGTATCGCATTCATAATCTTACCTACATATGTGTAGTATGAAAGGCGGTTCTTTGTAGATTATATATTAGCTTAGAACGTGGTAACTTTCGCCCAGTATTATCAGTAATATACAGGAGATATAGGGATATATTTCTCAAGGTGTTGGAATGGTGACCCCGCAACGGTAAACGCAGTGTCGGTAGACCCCCCACAAATGGACTGACGACCTCAAAAGGGCCGTGGGGAACCGCTGGGTCCAAGCGGCACAAGATCGTGTGATTTAGAGATCCAATGAAGAGATGTCCATCGGTTGACAAAGAAGAAGGCACGCATTTTAATGAAGGAAAACATCGGGAGGAAACCTACATATCTCTACAGAATTCCAGAAATATGCGTAACCTACCAATAGCAGCGTGGTGGTACCATAGCTCCAACTCTTCTCTCCTAAACGGAGAACGGAAATCTATTCCACCAGTGGGATTAGCAACGTTACTTCTCGTATTTGTACGTTATAGTATGTATGGCACAATTAAAGTATGTGCCAAGAATTAAATATATTGAAATAACACTAATTACGAAGTGGTTGAGTGAAAAGTTAAAAAAGTCAGATGAAATATATTTCAGTGTTGTATAGAGGCATGAAGAGGCTCATTCGATACTAATAGAATGGGCTAGTGGCAGTCAATTTCGCTGCCTCTCTGCTGCTGCACTCGTGCAGCGCTTTCTAAAATGAAAAAGTCAAGAGCGCTCGTCAGTTACTCAACTGCGATGAAGCAAAATGAAAATTTCCTGTGAAAGGTAATGCCATAAAATATAATTACTGTCAAGTATCATACGAGTTTTAAACAAATTGAAAAATTTTTCGCTACGTTATCCGAATGTTTTATTGGAAAATATTTTTACGGCTTAATAGGTTTTATACATTCGATTCATTAGTGCCACGACTTTGTTATGTTCGAGCGAAGCGTGATATTTGTGTAGGCTCGCAATTTTGCCGTCGTTTTTTAAGATATGTTATTCCCTAACGTTTCAATATTTATTTTTTTCGTAAAAATATAAAAGTTACATTACTGGAACTACCCTTTTTACATCCGTATATCCCAAAATATCATGAATTTGAAGTGAATATTACTTATAAGTAAAAAAGGTTCCATATCAAAACGATTTCTTTCCGATTCCCTAACAAAAGAATAAAGCAATTAAATAATTTCTGAAAGCGCAAGCATTTAATTAACTCCAGTGTATTCTTGGTATTGTTCGTTATTATAATAGCGAAACAAAACTAAAAAGAGTTAATTAAGTCTGAACACCGGAAGAAATATTTATATTATTATCATTCGTGGAAGGTAGAATTTCTTTTTACAATTGCATCTATTTTTATGCTTAATGATGGACAAAGTATTGAAAAATGTTCACTTTAAGCGCAGAGAAGTTTCTAATGCATGCTCTACTATAAATCATATTACAAAATTCGTCATGTAAAATCAAATCATTCTCAAAAAAAACACGTAAGGTTTCTTCATTAAATCGTGATTATTAAACTATTTTTAGGCACTGAAAAAATGTTAAAATATTAAAGAGAAAGTAAATGAAATTTTAACTGTCAAACGTAATGCTGTGATAGCCTAATTGTTAACGGACAGATCAAAAAAGTTCAAAGTCCGGGACCGAGTCCCACATGTCACTTGCGGTTTTTTTATTATTTTTAATTGCATCTATTAAAAAATTAACTTGCAAGATTCGGTCACCCAGATACTAGAAATACCAGAATACCAGATACTAGAAATTAACTGTGACGTGTGACATTTATATTGGTATATGGCATCTAGCTCTATATTTACTGCATACCTTTTGAACCTATCCTGATAACAATATAATGGCATGGATAACTTTTACCCAAATTTCACAGGAAGCTTGCGCGCCAACAAACTGCAGCCGGAACACAACAATGCTATTAGAAAAGGATGCTCAGCGCAATCTTATTTTGAAAGTTTAGGTCTCCCGAAACTTGCTAGCCATCGACGTTGTTTCTAAACACATGTTGAATATTAAAAATATTTTATAGGTGTCGTATTCTTGAGACTCCATGAAATTACGTGTTCAAATAAAATCAGTATAAAATAAAAAAAGGTAAAATTTTAAATTCAATTAGTGAATAATATATTGTCACTTACATGGTATGTTTTTGCGAACTACGTA
Organism: Morpho achilles; assembly: GCA_947086495.1. Taxonomy (NCBI): domain Eukaryota; kingdom Metazoa; phylum Arthropoda; class Insecta; order Lepidoptera; family Nymphalidae; genus Morpho; species Morpho achilles. The sequence continues at coordinate 9,851,972 of CAMTZB010000006.1, read as the reverse complement.
TCATCCATACTAATTTTAATAATTCAAAAGTAAGTCTGTCTGTTATGCGTTAACGGTTAATCAGCTGCACCAATATTGATTAAATTTTGGGATAATTCTCAAACACAATTACCGAAAAACATATTTTGCGTTATTGGTACTTCAACCCTTAAGTTGGCGAGAACGAAGTCGCGGGTTTTACTAGTGACAAATAAATTGATTGTTATTCATAAAAATTAGAACATAATATTTTTAGAATTTTATTGTTTACAACAACGCACCTGTACAATTATAAGCAAACCAACGATGATGTCGTGGTGTATAGAAAAACTTGTTTAAGGTTTACGCTATGCCGTATCGAATTTTGTATTTGTTTGTATGTATCATTTAAGATTTTATATGCTAAATAAATAAAAAATAGATTATAAAAAAAAGTAATAATAAAATCATTTTAAAATCCACGATAAAGTAAATACAAAATATAAATAATGCTTGATATAGAGTGGACTATCCGTTTTCATACCTGATACACGTAGGATTCGTAAAAATACTTGCACAAACCTTCACCACCGCCACCACAATACACACGTTTATTATTATAAATTCAACAATCGTTTCGGCTCAAGCATCATCATGAGATAGACTTCACGACAAAATCGCAAAGCGAATAGTGAACTAAGTAATTATGATAACAAAGAAAGTTATAGAAAAATATAGGTATATGATGATGGAAGGGAAAAAATTGTTTCCAAACAATGCTTTTGCGCGATTCGTTGTCTTTATACTGTCGCCCTCGTCAAGGCAACCATGAAAAGTAACGATCGCTCATAATCCCAGATCAAGAAATAAGAACACTTTTGTTTTATTAAACGGACCGGAATAATGGCTGAAATTGGACGTTGCTATGCCGACAAATGATTTGATAGGCTTCATGAGAAATTGAGAGCCCTCGGATAAAATTTCTTTTTGGGACAATAAATTGGTATGGACTATCGGTATATTTATGTAAAACATGATAAAAACAAAACACGTAGGTACTAGTTACCTACACGATTATGAATGATGTAGTTTTAGGGTCGGTTCACAATTTTATTAATATTTAATAATAATAATAAATATATGGGACACTTACACACACGGTCGTCCGCCCCCAAAGTATGTAACTTAGTACTTGTGTTATGGTAGACAGACAACTGGTGAAACTGGTAAATTTATACATACATAATTTTTAAATACATACTTAAATACAAATATACAACTAGACTCAAAGACCAACAAATTCATTTATAGAAAATGTTTGCCCTCGGCGGGAATCGAACCCGTGACCCGTGGAGCTGAAGGTACGGTCACTACCCACTGCGCCAACCAGCAAGTCAATAACGTATATATAGTCGATATTTGATAACGATAAAGCGTTATATTTGAATTAAAATTTTAAAGGATGTAAGATTTAAAAGATAGCTACTTGAAAAACAATTTAATTTATCAGTTTAAATAGATTCATTTTAAATTTATAGGCCAACCAGTACTTTGTCATTACTTTAAAAGTTTTATCTTGGCAGAGAATACGAAGTTTTAGTAGTTTAGAAAATATGATTAAAGTTTTACAGTTTGAAATATTTAGGGTTACCAAATAATGCATGCATATATTCGCAACCAGGGTATGTTCATTGACTCTTTTATTTACTTAATTTATGGTAAAGACACGATCATAGACAGAAAGATTGATAAATAAATACTCTTAAGTATACACATCAGTATCACTTTTTTCAAATTTGAGGATGTTAAACGGATTTTTTTTACTTTACTGATTACTTTATTACGTTACTTTTCAGAATAAAACTTAACTACAAGGCTCCCGTAATATACTAGTTCTCTCAGTTTAACATACAAATTTACAAAATGTTTATATTTCCAAAGCCCAATGGAAAAATAAAGACCAATTTGACATAGTTTTTTATCACTTGACTTGTATCTACAAGCTGTTCATCATCATCATTCTCCTGCCCTTAACTCACTCTTAGTGGAATTGGTAAACATGTTTTAACATGTTTTGGCTAGTTATCATACGACCACCTGCTTGGCGTACTTAACTTACCTTAGTCGCCGTTTACGACGCCTGGGTAAGAAATGAGGGTGGTCTATTCTACTCAGCCGAGTACCACACGGCGGGTCAACTTAACTTAGTCGCTTTTTACGACACCTTGGTAAGAAATGAGAATGGTCTATTCTACGCAGCCGGATACTTCACGGCATATAATGTAGTGACCTGATTTTACGTATGATAAAGTAAAAAAAATAAATGAAAGCATAGCTTTACAAAACCTTGACATCATTATATTCTATTTTCTGTTACTTAATGATGCCAAAGCTCTAAAGCGGTCTCTAATTTGCGTTATTTTTATCATTTTACTGCTTCAGTTAAACTTTTATTATACAATGGAGTCATTACGGCGGTTTTTGTAATGAGAGTAATAAAAGAATCGCTGTTGCTTTTTATAAGTACGTCGTTTAGAGTAATTTCGGATTTTATCAGATAGAGAGAGAGAGTGACCAGTGTTGAACTCAAGAGGCAAAGTCGTGTTATATTAGTAATTTACTATTAGACAGTTCTTAATAGTAGATTACTAAATTGAAGATCTATTTTTCTCGTTGGTATCGTCGTTACTCGATTATGTAGATAGAGTATCTGTTATCCTATATAGTGTATTTATTATCTATGGTATCTGTAATGTAGCCTAGTAACTGTCAATTTTGAACTGAAAATTTATTTAAAAACATTATATGTTACATTAGCATAATATACAACATAGATAATATACTATATAGGATAATATACAAGATAAAATGATTTATTCAACTTTTATCTCAACTTATACAATAACTTTATTCTAAAAATTAAACCATTGTTTTATATCCTTTCTGACGAGGTAAGGTCAAGGTTTCTAAAGGTACAAATTTTACATAATAATAACAATAGTAATCATTTATTCGGTTATAGTGTTACAAACAGATACTCAAACTAATATGACATACCTGTCTGCTATACCATACTGCATGGTTGTACAGCTTAGCGTATATCTCTATTCCCTAAGCTAGGCCCTGATTTTCAGCTACAGATATCCGCGAAAACAAACATCAGTGCGACGGATACATTTAAATAATAAATATCAAATAACATTAGACAATTTATATGGTATATACGCTTGACGTATATGTATATAAGACAAAAGTACATTTTGGGGACGGCAAAATAAAATCGTATTGCTCTGTAAACCAAAGAAACAATAATGAAAGTTTATATTTTACTTGCAGTTTCCCTTTATACATTAACTTGTATGTCAATCTTGTTAATATGTTACAATTGTTACTGCTTTTCGAAACATTTTACTTTTCACAGTGTCAAAACAGTGCTCTGTTCTTAATTTAAACTTTTGATAAAGAAAAGGTATTTATGTATATTCTTTACATGTGTACACATTTATTGAAGTAGCACTTGCAGTAAATGATATTAAAATTTATTATCCCAAAATATTTACAACGCCAAAATTAAAAAAAATAGTTACTCAGTAGTATAGGGATTGGTGTATTATGCAACCCCTATGATGATGGACTTAAAACGCAATTTTTTCATTGTTAAATGTCTCCTAAAAATGTTAGCTACAGAGGAGTCACGCAGGTGTGTTTAATCTGTATATATTTGCATTAATAATATATAAAGAGACGCGGTTTTTATGATGAACTGACATCTTCAGTAACATCGCACTTTAAATTTGTATTATTTTAATAATAATTTTGCAATAAATTTGTATAATGGACTGTCTAACAATATTAAAAATTGAAAATAACTAAAATTTAACCTTAATAAATATAGCATATCAGTCATATAAATTTTGATCACCGTGTGGTATCCGGTTAAGTGGAATAGACCACCCTCTTTCTTACCGAGGTTTCTTAAAATACGACTAAGGTAAGTTGATGTCAGGCAAGCGGCCGGTCGTAAATACGTAGCCAAATCATGTGACAACATGTTTATTACATGTTGTGCCGACTCCACTTAGAATGGGATAAGGGCAGGAAGATGATGAGTCATATAAATTTTGAGTTTATTTGGCTATATCTAAAAAATCTGAGAATAAATAAACGTTTTAGTGCAATGAGTTGCTAAAAAAATATTATATGACTAATAATCCAAAGTACGTTGGAGAATAGTCTGTTCAAGCAAATAATTGTTACTTATATAATTACTTATGACCCATATTTATTCTTCCTAGTCTTTTTCTTCAACAGATGGCATGAGGCAGATGATCTTGTGCTGTTTGGTTCCAGAGGCTTTTTTTTTCACCTAGTGTGGAGGTCTACCATGACTGCATTTTCGATATGGAGTCACCACTCAAAACCTTGAAAGTCCCAAATCCGCCTGCCGAAGACCCATTCTGCTATATTACTCACATTAGTTCCATGCATATTTTATGTATAGAAACCGGCTTTACTCTCGTTTTATTCTTCCAGTTCCCGCTAAGATAGCAGTCTAAAGAGCTAATGAATAAGTTCACTGGATAGGCTCAAAACTACTCGGGGTAACCCGATAGAATGAGAGGTGAATATAGCCGTTTTCCATACATAAACTATGAATACTACTCACGATAGTTTAAAGTTCTACGCATCTCATTATTTCTTGTTCGAACACGTCGTTTTTATTGTCCACTGAGTGATTGTGATCTTTCTTTTAGCGGCCAAGATTAGCGATTAAGTTCACTGATCAACATATCCCTAAAACCCTCTTTGAGGTTAGAGTTTTACTTTCCTGACTAGCATTACACTCGATCAAAATCCAAAGATAAGACTCAATGCTCTTGACAACCCGATTCTATAATTTGCCATTGTTATATTATTCCCACATCATTCAAATTATTCCGTGACCTGAAAAAGGGTTCGCAGCAGTAACTTCCAACAATATAACCTTATTCACAATTCACTGATATTTAGCTTCTACACAGATCTTACGAATCAAATATTTTATAAATTAATTGTATAATATTTATCTTTTTAAGTATCTTCTTTGTAACAAAGCATGAAAAACTAAAGTAATGAGAATATTATTTCGCTGTAATCCGCGATAAATGAAAATATGTAATGCTAAATGTAGAGTGTACTCTTCATTCTCATACCATGCATCGTCGACGATGTTTCGGTTACGGGTCGAAACAATTGTTGAGATTGTGGTGGTGAATGTGTGCAGTGCTTGTGTATTGTTGTGTCATCGGTGTCGGGTAGTGCATGAGTTCGTACAAATTCTGCATGCATCAGGTATGAGAACAAAAAGTACACTCTACATTTAGCATTACATGTATTTTCTTTTATCGCGGATTATAGCAAAATAATATTCTCATTACTTTTGTATTATGCACCTACGCAAGTTACGCCTAATTCTATAAATTATTGCATGAAAAACCATCAAGTGTACTAGAATTAAAGTAAATTTGAACGTTTTCGTACTTTCCTAGCTGTTTGAATCACGTAAAATCTCTAGAACTAGTTTAAATCTTAAAGATTCAACTCGTACTATTTGATCTATTACAAAACTTCTACTGACCGCCCCGGGAGATAAATTTGATAGATAAAGAAGAACCGAAAACTTGAGGGTTATTTTTCTTCAAGAAATTTGCAAGCAGACCCCATCCTCTTCAACTTTTGCAGGCACATACAAATAGCACATACAAAATCCTATTAATACTATAAAAGCGAAAGTTTGTAAGTATGGATCTATGTTTGTTACTCTTTCATGGCAAATCCGCTGAAGCAATATCGATGAAATTTGGCATTTATTCCTTATGCACCGGAATAACATATAGGCCATAGAAATCCTATTAATTCCACTGGAATAGTATGACATTGAAAATCGCCATCCTATTATCAACGTATCACACGACAACAGTCTACGCGAACGAAGTCGCGGGTAAAGTCCAAAAGCTAGTCCTTTATATATCTTGGAATAGTATCTCAAAGCAATTAGAAACGTTCCTACCAAAGATTAGGCGTTCACTGCTTAACGGAGCGTTAATATATCCATTAAATCTATTAATAATTTATTAATATATTGTAGTATTTAGTAATATTAATATCGAGATTCTGAATAATAATAGTCCTTACAACTATTTAAGATATTTTGTAAATTTGTGTATACGCTTTTTATGCCAGTCAGTTTAATATTATGAGTTCGTCTGCAAATTAATAATGAATTGGAAGAGAGTTAATAAAATTAAATTTAAGGTTTGAATGTTTTTTGCTGGCAATAATATTTTTTTAAAGATTTGTTTATATGATTAAGGCAGTATAGCTTATATATAATCTTAATATATAAAAATGTATGTTTGTTTGTATGTCTTTTATAGACTCCGAAACAGCTGGATCAATTTTAAAGAAATTTTCAGATAATCTTCAGATTGGTCAGCTGATAATCCTGTAAAATTTAGTGATCGAAGTGTTTTTTTAACCTGTCAATTATTGTTTTATTTCGAGGGGTGATCTAAACCAGGCTGAGCCACAGCAACACGTGCGGACAGCTTGTTTAATTTTGCGTACATTTATATTTCATATTCAAAATTTTATTTCTACGATCCTCTCTTGTAGAACACTTTTATTGCTGCAATAGAAAGTGCAAATCTAAGTAATATTATATTACAGGGCGGTTAGAAACTTCAGAGCACCAGTCACCGCTGCACTCTGAGTGTCAAGCAATTTCTATAGGACAGCTTTTGTTTGAGACTTAAAAGTTTTATACCCAGGAGAGCTTTCAAACTATTATAACTTAAGATGTTCTGGGAATCAATCTATTGCAGGTGTGATACATTTATTTTGATAATTTATAAATGTATTTTAGACGTTACTTTGCGGAGGTTCATAATACAAAAGTAATGAAATTTTACCATAATCCGCGATAAAACAAACTATATGTAATGCTAAATATAGAGTGTACTATCCGTTCTCATACCTAATATATGCGAAATTCGTAAAAACTCATATCTACCTTAATTTAACACAACATTACACGAGGACTGCACACATTCACTACCACATTTTGTGGGGATAGGAGCATTTTTTTATCTGTTGAGTTCCATTTCGAGTAATTTATAGAATTAGGCGTTACTTTGCGGAGATCGATAATACAAAAGTATTACAATATACAATAATATACATATATTGACAGCGCAAGATTCTGGTCAATGTACACTATTAGTGCTATTAGATTACTCCCGGGCTTTTGACAGCATTAATTGCCCTCTTTTACTTTCAAAATTAACCTATTACGGATTTCATTACGATACTGTGAAATGGTTTGAGAGTTATTTAAATAATCGGAATCAATTTGTAGAGTTATTGCACGAAGACGGTAATCGATACTTTTGTACTCCGATGTTGGTTACAAGAGGTGTTCCGCAAGGATCAGTTTTAGGACCACTGCTCTTTGTTTTATATTGCGCTGACATAATCAGGCATATTAAAAACTCTAAATATCATCTATACGCTGATGACATACAATTATACTTATCTTTTAAGCCGGAAAAATTTCTTGAAGCTGTAGATTTGATTAATAATGATCTCAGCCGAATAGTAGACTGGTCAGACAATGATTCACTTCTTTTAAACCCTAGAAAATCAAAGTTTATGATATTTGGATCGGCTAAACAACTTGATAAGTTAAGAAACTTATCAATAAATATTCAGTTAGGAGGTAACGCGTTAGAACAAGTAAACATTGAACGAAACTTGGGATTGCTTATGGACTCCAATTTAAGATTCGAGGAGCACATAAATTCAGCAGTGCGTAACTGCTTTTATCGGTTAAAGGTCTTATATAAATTCCGCAATTATCTTTCGGAAAAACTACGTATACAACTAGTCGATACTTTGGTGCTGTCAAAGTTAAGTTACGCAGATGTAGTGTACGGACCTCGCCTTCCAGCTAGAACGAAACGTCTTATCCAACGTGTTCAAAACTCTTGTGCCCGTTTCTGTTTTAACATTCCTCCGCGGTGTTATATCACATCCTTTTTAAATAATCATCGTCTTTTAAAAATGAGAACCAGGAGGAAATTTCATTTAGCTGGGCTACTCTATACGTTAATTAAAACTAGTAAGCCTCTGTACCTCTTTGAGAAGCTAAATTGGGTGGATAATTCAGAACGGAAACCCCTAAGAGGTTGTCGAAAGCAGCTTAGGATACCTTTCCATCGAACTGCAGCTTTCGAAGGATCCTTTAAATATTCCGCTACTAAATGCTGGAACAATATTCCTCCCCCAATAAAAAGTTCAAAGTGTAAGCTTTTGTTTAAAAAAAATATTAAAGAACTTTTTATTGGAAAAGCAATTACAATTTCAGAATTTTGTAGCGGAATATTCTTATCTTTAGTACTTTGTGTTGGTATTCTAAGTATTATATGTATAAATTTTAAATTTATAAACATAAAATAATAAAAAAATCTTAATATAAATTTTGTGTGTATACCTATATAATGAAAGATAGCATAATTACTTATTTATAGATTTTATACGGCTATATATCTGTAGTGTTAGTCGTCAGTCGTCCGTGACGTACCTCAATAGACTTTAGCTGAAAATCAGTTCTGTGTGCTTCCTGTCGGGGCACACAGTATTATGCTGAGTCTAAAGCCTATTGCAAGCCTGCATTGTGCTACGGACATTTATTTATTTATTAATATTTATTTAGGTTTACTTTAATTTGTTAATGTTCTGTTAGCACTTTTGTGGAATAAATATATTCCACTCCACTCCACTCCACTCCACTCCACTCCACTCCACTCCACTCCACTCCACTCCACTCCACTCCACTCCACTCCACTCCACTCCACTCCACTCCACTCCACTCCACTCCACTCCACTCCACTCCACTCCACTCCACTCCAATCCAATCCAATCCAATCCAATCCAATCCAATCCAATCCAATCCAATCCAATCCAATCCAATCCAATCCAATCCAATCCAATCCAATCCAATCCAATCCAATCCAATCCAATCCAATCCAATCCAATCCAATCCAATCCAATCCAATCCAATCCAATCCAATCCAATCCAATCCAATCCAATCCAATCCAATCCAATCCAATCCAATCCAATCCAATCCAATCCAATCCAATCCAATCCAATCCAATCCAATCCAATCCAATCCAATCCAATCCAATCCAATCCAATCCAATCCAATCCAATCCAATCCAATCCAATCCAATCCAATCCAATCCAATCCAATCCAATCCAATCCAATCCAATCCAATCCAATCCAATCCAATCCAATCCAATCCAATCCAATCCAATCCAATCCAATCCAATCCAATCCAATCCAATCCAATCCAATCCAATCCAATCCAATCCAATCCAATCCAATTAATTTCATTTTATTTTATTTCATTTCATTTCATAAGTAATAATAAAATTATTTTGCTATAATCCGCGATGAAGTAAAATAGAAAATATATATAATGCTAAATGTAGAGTGGACAATCGGTTATTATCGGTTAATTGAAGTCATTCGATTTTGTAATTATAAGATACTAGCTTTTACCCGCGAAACTTCGTTCGCGTGGACTGTAGCCTTGAAATTAGGAGTGTCTTCTGTCACCATCCAAACCATAGACGTAGTATATACTGGACGGCGCCAAAAGACGTTGCCGATCTTGCGTCTGTGTGTAAGCGATTTATCGTTTGTCTCTGTTCTTATCGCGAACTATACATAAGAGTGAAAGAGATTGTGATGAAGTTTGGCAACGTCGCTAAAAATGTGTCCAGTTGGTGACACCAAATGAGGCCATAACATTGAGTTTGTTGAAAATTATTTCTTGAAATTTAAAGCAAATACGAGTGTTACTGATATATTTTTTCAAAAAAGGTGGAATATGTCGTGTGCTGCCTTAACGTGTCCATCAAGAACAACGAAAGGAGGAGTTAAAAACACGAAATTACCATTTCATAAGTAAATCTTTGACTCTCATTTGTGTGCTAAATTAAAGCGTTTTATTCAGTTAAAGCGTTTCAGATTATAATGTATCAGTACAGTTTGATATTCTCTAGCCGGCACGAGTGTGGGATACTGATAAAACATAGAAATTAATCATTAAATATTCGATTGAATTGTGTTACCTACGTAGTGATGTACACACTAACGAATTATTATGTATCGATAAATATCAGTCAAAGTTATATTTACTAGCCAAGTAAATGCGAATTCTCTAATTTTTGATTATTTTCTTAGGTTTCCTAAATGCCCACATATAAGAGAACAGTGGATAAAAGCTGTCACCGGTCTCACGGATATGTAAATGTTGGGAATTATGTGGATCATGATATTGTTCAATTGGCCACTGAAGCACTAACATTTATGTTAACATTTCATCTATACATAAAGCACCGAGTATGGGCTGCACCTTCGACTTTATTTTTAACGCTTCAAAGGATTCTTTGGTAAATCTAGGCTCACAGTCAATTGACTGATACCATTTTTGAGAACCACCCATCACAGTAAGATATACAGTAAAGATGTGCATCGGATAATTCATGACATTATACTGCAGACTGTACACTCAGGAAGTTATGTCAATCTATTCAAATGTTTAAATCTATTCTGAACAGTAAACCAACTAGGTTGGTTACAACTGTATATTAACTTTACATTACCTGAGCTAGGCTTCGATAATTATCGACGCCTAGTTTAGCTTATCGATAAGCTAAGTATTTCCCTAATCACGCACACTAATGCAGTTCTAAAAGTTCACACAAGCATAAAACGGACACAGAAAAATAGCTAAGGCGGCATCCAGTGTATTCTTTATCCAAGATCCAAACCTTCAAATATCTCAATCACAAAAATTAGATCGATCCGGGATGAATCAGCGGGATTTATTGTTTGATCAAGAGCTTAATATGATAATTTTAGTGAATAACCCGTACTTACATTAAATATATTTTAAAATAGCGCAGTAAAAGGAGTACAAAAACTTTATATACATGAAAAATTCTTAATGTTTTCTGCAATTAAATATCTCTATAAATATTATAAGCTTTGGAAACGTGTTAGAAATTTATTTAATAATAATATTTATACGTAACGAATCAACCATAGATAATACACTATATAGGATATAGATGAGCAACTCTGTCATTTTATTGAAGTAATGATAAGGGACTGTATTCGCTGATCTGGCAGAGATGTCGCTGTAACGTTATCATAATAATCCACTAGATGGCGCTGTACTGCATTCATTTAGTGACCCTTATATAAAAATAGCATTTACAAAAAAATAGATTGGCGCTATACCACTTCAATTTGAACGGACTTGGCATCTCCAAATTCCAGTTCAAATCAAAGAGCAGCACCAAACTATTATTCTAAATAAGGTTAATGAATAAAAGATTGAAGCTATGTAATATTTAATAATTTTTATTTTTTACATCTTTTTAAATAGTATGTCAATGCAGGAAACTTGAAAAATACTTTTAAAACATTTAAAAAATATTAAGCGTATACAAATAATAAATGTTCATCAGTTTACACGGTTATTTGTTGAAAACAACTAACTTGGCATACGTACTACACTCATTAATTACACAGTAATTAGTTTTCATAATCATAATCTTCATTTGCTGTAAACCTGAAATCACACATTTGAATTTTTGTAGCTATAGTCTAAATCAGACCAAATATTTAAAATGTATACCAAAATAATGTAACCGAAAGTTGTGACGATCTCGACCTTACATGCATATATTGGAGTTATGTACTGAATTGGTAGTATGTTAAGGAAGGTATATAAATAAAAATATTTGTTTGTCATTTAATATGGTTTTTCGTAATGAGTATTTGATACTCATTACATATATGTAGATTTTTCATTAAAATATTTTTATCAAAATTTTCCCATACATTTATGCTTAGCGCCGAACGTCACGCCGGCAGGCTGACATAGGTATTGGGTGACTGGCGGACGTTGCCGGGAGCGCTCGCGGTCTAGTACCGCAAGCCGAAGGCTTACGTTTACATGTACTTGGGGCGATACATGGTAGCGCTATGATCCCTAAACTATTTTTCAAAGCTTCGGCTTGTCATAACTGTGCAGTGAGAGACTTCGGTCTACAAGCTCACTAATAAAATGTAATTTCATTACATGTGACAAATTATATATTATTTTCTAACACTTTATAGTGTGAAATGGTTTAAGCTTCGGCTTGGCATAACGGTGTGGTGAGAGACTTCGGTCTTGAGAGACTTCGGTCTTGTAGCTCACTAAACAAATAAAATGTAATTTCATTACATGTGACAAATTATTATTATTCTCGAACGATATAGTGCCTGAGTATGACTTGGTGAGGGTGACTTCGCTGAGTGGTGCTGGGCGCTATACTGAACAGTCTCTGGTGTGTACTGGTGTCGGATTGATGGTTTCAGGCCTGCAATGATTTCGGTTGTTGTAGTGTAGCCTCGCCTCGATCTGCTCCAGGCTGTGAATATCAGGATGGGTTTCCGTTTTGGTACAGAGCAGCCAGAGCTACTTGGTGAGTTTTGGGTGATACGGATTGGATTCTAGGCCGGTATTGATCTTCGATCTTTACTGTGTAGCCTTGTTTGATCTTTGGACGCCTAGGACTCTAAAAGTAAACTGTTCAAAGCTTCGCACGGAGTCTTGCGGGGTAAACCTGCACTAGCCGTTATAGTCCTTCTCAGGACTTCCCCATAGTAATACACGAACATCGACGACATTATAGCATGTCGTAGGGCCGCTGGTCGGGTCTTTATTAACAAGATTGCGGACTAGCTTTAGAAAGTGTTGCCTGCCCAAAACTCTATCTTACGTAGCTTGCTACGCGTAACAACTATATAGGTAACTAATTCTTATATGCCGATCGTGGAATCAGCCAAAAGGATGCATTGAAGGCGGGCGTTAGTGATGGATACATCACATTATAAACATACATATTTAGCACAATAGTGCTAGCACTACAAACATATATTGTTGAATTATCAACACATAATGCGAGCGCTTTGCGTTCTTAACTCTTCGGAGTAAACATTTGCCACTTCGCGTGGTAAGAAGCAACACAAAATCTGCTATTACGTGATCTCTGCGGAGTCATATGCAAATCTTCGATATCTGCCACTTCGTGTGGTAGCAACGACTACAACTTTACTGTTATGTGATATCCGAGGAGTCATGTACAGTATTAGCTTTATGCTATTATATATTTCACTATATGTGGTTACAACGACGAATGCGGCACGCACCGCTTGAAATGCTTGCTATTGGCAAGATGCGCTGTCTTATTATAAGGATTGGATATTTATATCAACAAAACCAGGCTTTGTGCCTCATCGACACAATTATGGCTAACGCCAACTCACCACAGCTACGGCTGAAATGATATTTGGACTTAGGTCCTAGCACTGCGACCGGGCACTTGTGCCTTATCTTGGACTACGGTCCTCACCTGGGACTACGGTCCTTATTTAATTACCCTAAATCTCTTTAAGAGCATTGACGGGTGTTTATACAACATAATATAAATAACCTGGCTCGAGGGCGCAGGCACACTATAAATTGCATACCCTAACCCTAAGGGGGGGGGCTCATATCCTATGGACGGAGCTCACCGTTGGTAGCGGGTGCGGAGCTACTGACTATCCCTCTCCCTTTATATTTTTCCAAATCGGAAGAATATAATTGATAGGAGAGAGATACCACATCGCTAAACTTCTCTACGGAGTTGTTTAAGGGCTAGGTATTAAGATCGAGTGAGTGATCTTTCTGTTGGCTATAACATTTCTAATTTAAATATTATTATCTTAGAACTTCCCATTCGGGATGGTTTAAAATACGATCTGACGATTGAGCGATCCTTCTGTTTGGCTTTGAAAAGTCTTATTCCGTTTATATTGACATAATTGTTTTTCGCCCCGTATTAATGGCAAACAAATATTACAATAAATAAAATATATATCAACTAAATCCCACTCTGATGGCTATATCTATGAAGTAATAACATAAGAGACATTCAGCCTTCTGAATGTCTCACATTTTTTATTATTTTTTTATAATAACCTGTTCGTGTATTGGACATATAGGAATCGGTTCGTGCAATGAATATATGTGTTTTGAACATATAGAGTCTGTTCATGTATAGTACATGTAAAATATGTTCTTGTATTGGATACATATATAATTTGTTTATGTATCGTGCACTTATTATACAACAAATAAATCATATTAATTTAAGCTTGCTTTACGCCTCCGATCTAATGAATCTGTGGTCTCTGACGCTCTAAAAGAATTTGAGTTATTGCATACACAACGTTACATGGGTCCTAACCAACTAGACGAATCACGAGCCAATTATATTTTAAAATGCTAGCGCTCTTGCGCTAGTTTTATGCAGTTTGGTGGTAGAGAGCGAGCGCTCTAGCCCATTCTAAATATTTAATTTATTTAAATATTTAAAAATTTGAGAAGAGGAGATTTGAGTGAGGGGCAAATCGTTACAAAGTGTTAAAATATAATATTTATTACGAATAACCACATATTTTTTTCTAAAAAACAAAGTTAAAGGTATTGTGGCACTTATAATAATTTTATTTAGTACATTTCAGTGAAATGGCTGCTTTAACCCTTTTGTGCCGAAAGCCGATAAGTTGCTTCTCACTGCGCTCTCATAAAAATTGCATACAGTCAGAAATGAAAAAAAATACAAACAAATATAAATAGGGTTTTCAAAAATACACAAAAAACAGTAAGCGCCGTGTGAATTTTTACTCCGATATGCTGTATGTCTTATTATTCGCCATGTGGTATAGAATAGACCAACCTTATGTCTTATCAAGGTGTCGTAAAGGGCGACTAAGGTAAGTTGACGTCAGGCAGGCGGGTGCTCGTAAAATAACTAACATGCAACAAATTGTTTAAAACATGTAGTGAGAACCCTACTTAGAATGGGTTAAGGAGGAGCAAACTTATTCCTATTTTATTCTTAGTATATTACTTTTTGAATCGTGTAAATATTATTTTTCGTTTGGTTTTAATTGCATAAGAATGTACATAAAAAAATTAAAAGAATTCGGCTGGTTATTCTCGTGTAGGCATTTCCTTTTCACCCGGCACTAAAAGGGTTAAAAATTAAATTTCTGCAGTCAAAATTTCTATTGTTAGGAAAAGGTATTAAATGGTTTCAATAACATTATAGTAGTTACTTACCAACGTTTTCACATCCAAAATAACACATAAAATAATTTTTGGACGGCATAATTTCCAATATACCTTTACCAATATACCAAATTACCTTTAAATAAGCAGTGACGCGTTTTTGGCAGAAAAATTTGAAAATTTATGACAAATACTTATATATATTACGGTGTATCATTTGCGACATCTAGTGAATAATGATATATATATATCCTCCTGCCCTTATCCCACTCTAAGTGGGGTCGGCACAACATGTTATAAACATGCTGTAACATGATTTGGCTGCGTTTTTACGACCGGCCGCCTGCCTGACGTCAACTCACCTCAGTCGTATTTTACGACACCTCGGTAAGAAGGAGGGTGGTCTATTCTACTAAACCGGATACCACACGGTGGGTCAACTTACCTTAGTCGCCTTTTACGACACCTCGGTAAGAAATGAGGGTGGTACTATTCTACTCAGCCGGATACCACACGGCGGGTCAACTTACCTTAGTCGCCTTTTACGACACCTCGGTAAGAAATGAGGGTGGTACTATTCTATTCAGCCGGATACCACACGGCGTAATAACATAAATAAGTGTATTTTCATTAAAACACAACATAAATACACGTGAATAATGATATAAAACTAATTTTTGTTGTCCAATGCTTTCTGTAAGATGACGCTCTCGGCGACCTAAAGAGTGCTTCTTAGGGAGTTTCACCCCCCTGGAATCAACTGTCAAATTGTTTTTTTTTCATTACCTATACGTACGGCGCTGGAATTCAACGTTTTTAGTCTAAATACGAAAAATTAAATTTAAATTATGTTTTTGTTAACATAATATTTTAAAATAGGTATTGGAAAATATATTAAACTTGACTTTATTAACTGTAATGACTTTTCAAATATTAAAAATGGTGTTTAGAAATAAAATATTTTTTCATTAGCAGTATGGCCTAATTTCTTTAAGATTCAATTAAATAAAACTTCCCAATACATGTCAATTCATATTCATTTATTTCGTACTTGTTGCCATAGACTACTAACGAAAGACCGTTTAAGAATGCGTTTTCTTGAAACGTCTGTGTTTTTACAACAAAAATTATATATGATTAAATTTTACTTGAACTTAAATGATTATAGCTTATTGTTATAATTTCACCACAAATCCTATCTTTTTAATGTGTTATTATGGTATTTAGCTAGTAATTGTACATGTACATAACCTCAAACTATAATAAATAAATATTAGATAAAATAATAATTGATACTAAGATAACAAATATCTTTCTATTTAACAACACTAAAATTATTACTCTGGTCTGGGCCAAAAGATGTTACATACATCATTCTGGCGGTCTCCTTTTTATTAAATATTTTTCTCCGGTTTATGAAATAACCAAAAACCGAAATATTAAAAAAAAATAATAATAATAACTTTTTTGAAGATTTTTATACGTTATCCCGGTATATAAACATTAATTTTGCCAAATTTCATCTATATTGGTTCAGCGAATTCACCATGAAAACGTTACAAACAGACGCAGATCAGATCGCATTTATAATATTATTAGTTTATTTATTTTACTAAATGACCCGTATTACTTGTATTAATAATTCATTGTTATTACAATGTAAAATTTGTCCAGTAAACGAATATAATAAAATAAAATAAAATATAAATACTCTTTAAAGATAACTCTTTTGACGTAAGCCGAAAACATGGAATGTAAATACTTCGTAAATACAGATTTGACTTGATTTTGACACATCGTAAATAAAAATAAGTTCCATAGGTTTATTATAGATGGCGTTTTGAATGTCATCGTATTTAATTCCTCCTGAATTTAATTCCTGTTGAATTAACAGGATTTATATAGCCTATATGTTACCCCGGTATATAAGAAATATTTATGCCAAATTTCATCGATATTGGTTCAGCGGATTGGCCGTGAAAACGGAACCGACAGACAGACAGACAGACAGACTTTCCCATTTATAATATTAGTAAGGATAAGGATAATAACGTTTTACGTAGCCTTACCTAAATAGTATTCAATTCACAATTCTCTATCTAGACAGGTATTTATGTATGTAATTTAAACTACCAAATTAAATGGCCCTTTCCAATGGTATCCATTCACATTTCCACGCTCAGATTAATTAAATGTCATTCTACGATTACAAAAGGTGGCGTTAATCATGCTGTCCGACTTGATTAACTCTAAAATACGAGCAGCGGCTTCTATAGGAGTGGGCAAACAAATAGCCAGTTTAAAAACTGACACAATAAGCCAACATTGAGGCCTTAAAATAATATCACCATCGTTATTCTCATCCTCCTGGCCTTATCCTACTCTAAGAGGGGTCGGCGCAGCATGTTATAAACATGTTGGTGACGATGGTTTGATTTGGTTACGTGTTTTACGGCCAGCTGCATGCTCGACGTCAATATATCATAGTAGTATTTTACGATACTTGGTAAGAAAGAGGATGGTCTATTCTCCTTAACCGGATTTCACACGATGGGTCAACTTACCTTAGTCGCCTTTTACGACACCTCGGTAAGAAATAGGATGGTCTATTCTCCTTAACCGGATTTCACACGATGGGTCAATTTACCTCAGTCGCCTTTTACGACACCTCCCTAAGAAATGAGGGTGATCTATTATATTCACCCGGATACCACACGGCAATTAAAATAATATCACCAATAAAAAAAATGGGTCGCAAATTCTCGCACGAATCTACTTTGGGAGTAGTCGTTAATTCATTGCTAAATCATGTTAAAAATATATACATATATATAACAAAAATGAAAGATGTGTATTTATGTAAAGAGGATTTAACTTATGTTGAAAACAAAACAAGAAATCTGTTACAAATATCAAATGTGAAGTCATAAGTCAAAAATTAACTAGAATTTTATTATATTGATTAGAAAAGGATAGCGAAATATCGAAAGGAGGAAAGCGGGAATGACAGTGCACGAAATGTGAATTAATAATAGGAACATTTTTCTTGTCTAAGTCAAATACTAAGACATGGTAAACTGGTTTTCTCTACACAGATATAAAAAAAGTTACCGGATCGTTCATCCTGCCCATTATATTCACCCGTTTTGTTCTAGCTTATTTTAAATTCATCATTTTGAATATTTCTAACGAGCTATTCACACATGGAAAAGTACGTTGTTAAAGATGCGTTACTCGATTATTAGGTCATATCTCTTTTCTTTGTTTTAAGTTAATGAAAAGAAAATTTATTATTTTGTAACATAAGCCACAGTTTTGTTCCCTTATTACTCAATTATTATATACAACAAATGTTTGAGGCGATAAATGTTTTAAAGTTGTAAGTGTTATAAGTTTGTCGTGTTACGTTATTACGTAATAGCTTCGTCATAAAATAGAACTTTAAGAAGTTTAGGACGAGAAACTTCGTAAGTTATAACTGATAATTAGGCTAATTGCCGAGTTCTTGGAAGTACGCTGAGTTTGGTTTATCTATACTAATATTATAAAGAGGAAAAATTTGTATGTATGTTTGTAATGTTTTCACACAAAAACTATTGGACCGATTTCAAAAATTATTTCACCATTGGAAAGCTGCATCTTTACTGAGCAATATAGGCTATATAACATTCAAAAAATAGGTATCCGTTATAAAAATGTAATAAGGTGTAAAAAAATAAAAATAATGCCCGCCGAAGGTTTTGCTCTGTAAATAATAATTTA
This sequence comes from Morpho achilles, assembly GCA_947086495.1. Lineage (NCBI taxonomy): Eukaryota > Metazoa > Arthropoda > Insecta > Lepidoptera > Nymphalidae > Morpho > Morpho achilles. The sequence goes on along the minus strand of CAMTZB010000006.1, from coordinate 9,833,030 downwards.
AAAGCTACATTATGTATTTGCTTATAACTTATAAATACTATAATATATACTTATAAATTTTTTATTTACTGTTTTTTTTGCACCAGAAATTTTGGTGAATCTGTCAAATACGTATTATAATGATAAATCTGATATAGATATCGTAGAAGAATAAAACGTAGGATGTAACTTATACCGACAATGTTCTGGACGCAATGAAAAGTTGCATTTGTGTCACGAGCGTGGCATGTTTGTTGTCGAGGGACCACAAATCAGCGGTAAATTTGATTTGAGCCGCCGTCGGTAACGTTGACCGTATCCACAAATGTAATCAATGTAGGCTGAACACACTTGTGTACTGAATATTTTACGAAATATTGTTACGAGTAGTATTGAGTTTAATTATTTTAAGTGATTCTGCAATTAAAACTATCGTGAGAGTATTTCATAGTTAATATATGCCTAAACCTACCATACTCACGTCTTTTATATCAGGTGTGTCCAACTATTTTCAAGCCAATCCTTACCTTATTCATGAGCTCTTTATACGGCGGTCCCAATGTTGTAACGGCGTCTTTTAAGTGCCTTCATTATTTAAGCAAGTATGAGTTAAATCTACAACTAAATGGAAAAATGTGCTTTAAAAGTTCTGTTTAGTACTGATTTCTTTTATTTAACATATCTAAGAGAATAGTCCTTTCAATTTTTTATTTTATTACAAAGATATATTTCTTTTATATTTATTCAGTAAATAAGAAGTAATTTTCTCAAAAGTCAACCAAAGTATTCTTTTCCACATCTTGTCACATACTGAGGGTGACAATGTTTATTTTTTAAATTATTGATCTAACTAGTTGAAGGAGGTTGTATTTGAAAATGTTTCTCTCGTACGGACGGATATAAATTGAACTATGATAAATTAAAATAAAAAACCTATGGTACTTTAGCTAACACAGATCTTGAAACCGATTTTTTATTAGAAGGTTTGTAGAATACAGAATGTTGGACCTTGGAAATTATAGTTTTTGATAACTTTTTTAATAATTATATTTAATCATGTATGTAGTTTATGTAGACTGCAACATGTTAGAGGTAAATTTGATTTAAGCGGAGTTGTGTTGACCATTGCATTCGTGATTCGTAATCAAAGTGGGAGGAATGCAAACAATGCCCCGAATACATTGCGATGAAAAATGTATTAATATACTATTTTACTTAAATAACACATTAATGCAATCCAGTAAAAATGTTTTTAACGCCAGGTAATGTATTTATGTGTTCAAGTCAAGCTATGTATTAAGTCTGCGGAGTGTTTGATGTCGCAAGACAAGAAATCAGCAGTAAATTGCATTCGTGACCGTAATCAGAGTGAGGTGAATGTAAACAATGCTATAAGTATGTTACTCTATATATATAAAGTTCAAGAGACTTAAGCGTCTTAAGAAGAGTCTTAAAAAGAGCTTATATATTTCTATCGAATTTTGCTAATGAAATTATAAAAATATACGTATCTTCAAATTTAAGCTGTGTGGTATCCGGCTGAGTAGAATAGACCAACCTCATTTCTTACCAAGGTGTCGTAAAGGCGACTAAGGTAAGTTGACGTCAAGCCGGCGGCTGGTTGTAAAATACCTAGTCGTGTCATGTTTAAACATATTGTGCCGATTCCACTTAGAGTGGGATAATGGCAGGAGAATAATGATGATGAGAACATTCTATACAAAATGTTGAATTTTTTTTATTGAAATTTATACCATATCTACAAAAATACATTTCACGTTATGTGAGTTTAAGGAGCTTATAGCTATGTTTGAACCGATTTAAGTCACACGCACAGTATTTCAAAGCAATATGCCACAAATTAGCCGTGACGAGGGTCTTAAGCTACCGATACCCCAAGTAGACAAAAAAAGTTTGTCGGCAGCTATTCACATGAAACCGTTGCTTTGATATATTAAAAACTAGCAATCGCCAGCAGCTCCGCTCGCGTGGATAACAATACAAAAAGCTGGATTTCAAAATCTATTCAGCTTCATACAAGACTGCGGTTTCATTATGTAAAATTGAAAATGTTTAAAAGATTGACCGCCGAGATTCTTTCCGGTTCTTCTCGGTAAGAGCGACATTCCGAATCAGTTGTAGCTTCATTAATCATATTGATCCTTGAAGATTCAAAAGTGCTTATAAATAAGCTCTTACAATTATTTGAATAAAGATTATTTTGATTTGATTTGGATAGATTAAAACCGAAATATAGTCTTTTGATCACCACAAAAAGCGGTAAAAGTGGGTTAACCTTAAAAGCTAGACATAGGCTTTCGCGGACTTTTATTTAGAACTTTTAGAGGGGAATAATTTTGTGATACATGATTTTTGAATAACTACTACTGTTTACTCAGCGCACTCAAGGAAAGCTTTAAATTGTGCCGTTTTCCTAAAATGTTTTATTGCTGCTCCTTTCCTATTTATTTTAGCTTGATATTATATATAGCCTTCCTCAATAAATGAACTACCTTATAATGAAAGAATTTTCCAAATCGGTACAGTAGTTCCTGAGATTAACGCGTTCAAACAAACAAACAAACAAACAAACAAACAAACAAACTCTTCAGCTTAATATAGTAGTATGGATAAATCTATATAGTTTTTCTATGTATAGGTGTCACTTTCAATGTCCTTAGCAAATGGTCCTGACATAAAAGAAAACCAAAAATAGCTAAAGTGGAAAAGGTATGTGTTTTTGCAACGTGTAAAGAAATCTGGACTCAGGGGGTATTTACTGGCGATGGCGTGATAAGCATTTTCTCTTTCAATTGGGTGACTAGTCTATTCAGACTGGTATGACAATAGGTAACAGAGTATAATAGGAATGGAAGCATTACGGCTCTACATACGTTTCTGTAAAATAAACTTTACCTTTAAAACAGTATCCGTAAATAATTTATAGAATTAGGCGTTACTTTGCGGAGATCATACAAAAGTAATAATAAAATTATTGTGTTATAATCCGCGATGAAGTAAAATAGAAAATATATATAATGCTAAATGTAGAGTGGACAATCCGTTTCATACTTGACACATGCAGTATTCGTAAAAACAAATGCACAAACCTCCACTACCGCCACCACAATACACAAGCACTACACGCTAGGGCTATACAAATCACGCCCACGTGGAATGGTCTCAAGAATGCTGGCAGCGTTTCCGCGCTGAATCGCTAAGCTGATTCTTTGTGCGAAAAAAGAGCCTTTTCTTTATTTATTCCTTTCTTTATTTATTCTTCACCTGAAGAGGCGAAATAAATAAGTTAAACAAAGTAGTGCAAAAATTCGTCGTAAAAGTTTTTATAAATAAAAACTAATCAGTTAAGTGATCCATTAAAGTTGAATGGAAACTAACGGACTAGTCTGTATTAGTTTCCAAAAAAAACGGCCGTCATATTCAATATGAGTTATTTTTCCCAAAGGTACTACTTATTTATCGGGACAAAAAAGGTTGATGTTTATTTGTTTGAACTGTTTCTATTGCCTGTGAGATTACGTGCAGTTGATTACAGTAAAGGTTAAGAATAAAAGAGTTATGCGTTTGCAATTTCAAAGATTTATTCGTAATTTTCAACTTATTTGTAATAGCTTCCACCTACACGCTTGTTAGTTTTTTTTTAAATTTAAATATGGGTAGCCTGATAGCTGTCGGCCTATTTGTAACGTGTTTGTCACGGCTATTGGACAAATATAAATAAATGTAGCACCAGAGTTGGCTAATGATAGAGGAGAATGGAACATGAAGATATTGTGCCGACTCCATATAGAGTGAGATAAGGTTAACCTTATCTCAAATACCACATGGCAAAATTTTCTTAAGAAAATTTTGCCATGTGGTATCCGGCAGAATAGAATAGACCACTCTCATTTCTTACCGAGGTGTTGTAAAAGGCGACTAAGGTAAGTTGACCCACCGTATGGTATCCGGCTGAGTAGAATAGACCACCTTCATTTCTTACCGAGGTTTCGTCAAATGCGACTAAGGTAAGTTGATACACCGTGTGGTATCCGGTTGAATAGAACAGCCCACCCTCGTTTTTACCGAAGTATCGTAAAATACGACTGAGGTAAGATGACGTCGGGCAGGCCGCCGGTCGTAAAATACGTGGCTAAATCATGTGACTACATGTTGTACCGACCCCACTAAGAGTAGGATAAGGGCAGGAGGAAATTTTTTAAGTTGAGGTTATCGATGTATATACGGTGAGTGAGGGAGAGGGTTACAACAAATAATAAGAGGGAAGGAATAAGAAGGAAGAAAGAGAGACGGATAATAAGTCATTTGCTTCCTCTTTATTGTCGTTGGATCTAACGCTGGTTCCCTTATTCTAGTATAATTACTCTGTGGATTAAAGACGTGGGTATCACTACGGTATATATAAATCTCATCAGATGAGAGGTAGATTAGCAATCAGAACTTGTACTTAAGTAGTGAACATGTTACATTGATGAAGATGTTACTGAGGCTTAAGGCTACGTTCACGTAAATTAAACATTTTCGGATGAATATGCATAAATGGGTTGTACAAATTGTCTTTGATAGAGACAGTCTGACTCCTACGACATGGCCATAAATTCTAACCCTTGGGAGACAATTAGTTTTTTTGTTAAAACTTATGTGTCTAATTGATAATTGCAATTTATCACAGGCATTTCGGTGAAGGAAAACATCGAGAAGAAACCTGCATATCTAGAGAATTCTGGAGATATGTGTAACCTACCAATCCGCACTGGAGCAGCATGGTAGGTCTTAGCTCCAAACCTCCTATTCTCAGCAGTGAGATAGTAACAGGTCGCTACTTATTTTTTTATATGATTGACAATAAATTTTTTCTTCGCGATTTTATATAGTTGCGATCGTATTTTTTAGCTGGTTTATATGAACGTACCCTAAAACGGATTTTATTGGGATATGTGTAGAGTGTATTGAAAATTTCTACCAAAATACCTCAACAGGAAGCTTGCGTGCCGACAAACTGCAGCCGGAACACAACAAAGCCATTACCAATGGATGCTCGGCACAATCTTATTTTCAAAGTTTAGATCGAAACGAAAGTTACTCGTTCGCACGCGACGTTGCCTCCAATAGGTGCACATATTGTTAGAAGGTGGTAGCGTTTCTATACATTTAAAATAACCGTATTAAAAGTCTTAAATGAATATGTAATGTTTATACGTAATAATGATAAATAAATAAATAAATAAATATATGGGACACTTACACACACGGTCGTCCGACCCCAAAGTAAGTAACTTAATACTTGTGTTATGGTAGACAGAGAACTGGTGAATATATACTTATATAATTTTTATTTATTTATTTATTTATGTACCATAAAAAATGTAGGAAAAAAACATTATTGGTAAAAAATAGTGTACAAAGGTCAACTTATCCCTATGATAGAGATCTCTGCCAGCTAACCTACGAAGTGAGACAATTTATATTATGGAAAAAGGTACGCAAATATCAATCATTATGAATTAGAATTACCTACTAATTATTTCCTAATTTAACAATAAGGTATTGTAAGGCGGGATGGTAAGTGATTTTAGAGGCACACAAGATCGTACAGACCTGACACGGGGAGGAGCTTCGTGAAACAACTCACGTAAGTAGTTGGGTGAAGAGGTTTTTAAAATTTTAAAGAGAATACTAAGGATATGAATATTCCGGCGAAATCGAATTGGGAGCCACTTTAATTGACTTCGAAAATGTGATATGTGATCGAATTTACGCAATCCAAATATAAATCGGATACATAAATTCTGAAGCCGCTCTAATTTATTAAGAAGCTCTTCAGTTGCATCTAAATAGCAAACGTCCGCGTAGTCGAGTATTGGGAATAAAAGTGATTGAACAAGTAAGGTTTTAGTACTAATTGGAAGAAAATTCTGCAACCACTTTAAAGAATGCAGAGAATAGTGAATACGTCTGCTGACTTCGTTAATGTGAGCTGACCAGGATACAAATATACAAATATACAAATATACACCCAGGCTCAAAGACCAACAAATTCATTTATAGAAAATGTGGGCCCTCGGCAGGAATCGAACCCGCGACCCATGGAGCTGAAGGCAGGGTCACTACCCACTGCGCCAACGGACCAGTCAAACGGGCAAGTAATGTCCTGATGATGCTTCGGCTGCGAAACGATTGTTGAGGTTGTGATAGTGAAAGTATGTAGTGCTTGTGTATTGTGGTGGCGGTGGTGGAGGTTTATGCATGGGTTTTAACGAATACTGTATGTATCAGGTATGAAAACCGATTGTCTACTCTACATTTAGCAATATATATATTTTCTCTTTTACTTCATCGCGGATTAATTAAATTATTAAATAAATTATTATTAAATTATTATTAAATTATTATTAAATAATTTTATTATTACTTTTGAAGTAATAAGATATTTTTGCACAATGGCGGTAATGATCGTTATAGTTATGAGATTAGTATAAAACTGTATATTAAATTTATTACTAGTAAAATAATAATTTATAGACTAATTAACATCAAATAACAACAACAAATACACTTTATTGCACACAGAAAAAACGAAATACAAAAAAAAACAGTAAATACGATCACGTACACGATACAAAAAAAATTATCCCATGTACAATATATATATGTATATGTATATGTATATATATATATATATATATTATTTGTATATATATATATATATATACAAATAATATATAGGATCGCAATGCATACTACGTTACGTTACGGGCCAAAACGATCGTAGAGATTGTCGTAGTGAGAGGATGTAGTGTTTTGTGGTGCATTGGTGGCGGCGTTTTGAAATACATGTGTTCTTACATATATGAGGTATATGAACGATGCCTGATTCCTACACTTAGCATTACATAGATTCTCTTAACAAACGCGGATTTTAGCAAAATTATTCTATTATAACTTCTGTATTAGTTAAATAATACAAAATTTAGTTCCGTCCGTTACTATGGATTATTATGCGACTCCTTGCTTAATGTTAGTTACCATCTGTATTGCCATATAACCAGAAAGAAATAAAAGTTTTATAAATTTGCGACGTGAAATTTCTATATCCGTATATCGTTATAAAATATGTCAAGACTTATTTTGTTAATGTTTGCATATCATAATAAATTCCTCTATATCAGAAGCACAGTTTCCCTTAATTTAACAAGATAATTTACCACAAGATTTACACGGGCAGTATATTAACCTTGCGAGCACCTTGCTTACCCATTAATTCTCATTCTGTCTATGTTGTCGGTTTACTGAAATATATTAAACTTACGATATGACATCTTGGTAGCGAATCATGACTTCTTTAAATAAGCCTTAAAGAATTTATCTAAGTTTTGCAATCAATGATAAATCACAACTATAAAACTTCAATTCTTCTCTATACTAATATATAAAGCTAAAGAGTTTGTTTGAACACGCTAATCTCAGGAATTACTGGACCAATTTGAAAAATTCTTTGAGTGAGATAGTCCATTTATAGAGGAAGGCTAAAGATTATATAATATAATAGACTATATAACACGCTAAGATAAATAGGAGAGTAGCAGCAATTATAAATATTTCGAAACCGGCATAATTTAAAAGTTTCCTTGCGTGCGTTAAGTAACAGTGGAAGTTATTCAAAAATATCCTTTAATTAACTCACGATAACTACTTTAAAATTTCAATTCGGGTAAAAAAATTGTGACACACGAGCGAAGCTACTAGCTGACACAGCTATTTACAAATATAACAAAATGTTTAGTGAAATACTCAAATGTATTATGTATCTTCTGAATTTCCCCTATACTGAAATAAATAGAGATGTATAGGACATTAGAAGATAGTTTAAAATAATTTGGATCAAAACTTATTCTTACTCGTATGAGTACTGATGTATATCAGATATACTTAAAAAAGTATTGATCTTACTTTTAATTCTTTATATTTTGTATGGTTGAATAAACTACGTAAAGTGTTAAAATTAAAAATTGTTCGGGCATATTCGCACCTTACACATAACAGCATAAATACGGACGCGCGGCGCCGCCGCATTCAGTTTTGCATTCGTCTACCAGCACCGCGAACAACGCGCCCCCCCCGGCATTTATCGTTTTAAGAGCATTAGTTTATAGTAGCATAATTTAAGTAATCATTTATCATTAGTTTTATTATATGTTTGGGTAGAAAACAATTCTTCCCCTTACATACATAGATAGAAAACAAACTATCTATATCCTAAAAATAAGAAAGCCATTTTTGGGTTGGGGAATAAGATTCTATAATAAAATTCCGCAATCAACTTTAGCTTTGCCATTACAGCAGCAGAATACACTGTTGAAATGAGGCTAATACAAAAAGCCTTCTATACTTTCGAGGATTACATAAACGATAAGAATGCATTGAAATATCTACTCTTCAACACTGTACTAGACAGTAAGCACTAAATGCAACTAACTAGTAACAAGAATTATATTTTACTAGTTAATAAACTATAAAACCGCTAAAAAGTGTTTCCAATATAAGATTGAGTATTTCACAAGTATTTAATTCAATTTTAATATATATGTACTGTATAGAACTCATTACACGCTGCATTTCAATTACCATTTAACAAGCGAAATGAATTTACGTAACCAACTTGAATCGCGTGTTTCACAACTTTGTTCGGCGAATTAATGTTTAAATTTTTCTTGCAAAGGAGCATAGGATCCGTTAGCTTGGACACTTTGTTATATTTAATAATGACGCAATGTGTTGGAGAAAACTGGTCCGATGACTGAATACTTTTTTAAATAGTTGATATTTTATAATGCTGGGGCTACATTAGCGGGCTACGGCGAATATTCAGGCTATGGCAACGTTGCAACGCAGTGTATTTGGGCGGAGATGATGTAACATCGGGCAATTGACGATAACTGACGCGTATCAAAGGGATTTGCCGCAACAATATTCGTTGAGTGGCCATACCTATGACACCTCAGTGTTATCCAGACATTGACGTTTGGTTTCTGTGAATAGTGGTCATCCACTATCTCTTCTTTTGTCTCACATTCATATTATTTCGTACCTGATACTCATACAAGTGTAATAAATAATAATTTACTGAAATATAATGCAGACACTGGTCGTTTGAGACGCAAAAAACGATTTTTCCCTAGGCTGCTTTCTGAATCTTCGCCCGCCTAATATAAATAAACAAAGGGATTTCACACGTGCAGGCAGGTGTAAAAATGAATAAATGTTCTCAAAGTTATTTTATACACATTGAAAAAGTCAAACCGGTTGGGAACTTTTAGCGAAAACGCTTCTTAAAACGTTTGGGATATAACAAAACGTATGTTGTGTATGTAAATGTATGGTTGGGATATTTTATAGAACTACATTAAAGTCTGCAATGGCATTTATCTATCTTTTAAGGATAACATTATACCTAAACTAACTTTTTAATGGTCACGTACAATGCGTTATTTGGAAAGCTATTTCGACGGATACACCCTTTTACAACCCATATCAACTTCAATAAGTCAATTATCTTAAGCATTTTATGCTTAGCGTTATGATACATTACACAGTATAATTGAAATAAATATCTTAGAAGTTATTGCAAAATTAAAGCTAACACGCGCTAAATAATAAGTAAAATGGAAGATGAAAATGGACACGGCAACACATTGCTGTGTTCACTGCTATAATATAAAAGGCAGTAAAATGTATATGGGATAAATATAGCGTAGACACACTATTAAGTGGGCGGATAATCTCATTTCAATTGGATGGGTTCGCTGAATCAAAGTTGCGTTACAAAATGTGTTGAAATTGCTTAATCTATTCAAATCTAACAAAAGAGTAGAATACCTTCTTTTTCTTAATGATTAATAAGACAAAAATAGTTTCCCTCTAAATGCTTACGTGTAGTATATAATCTGTTTTAATATCACTTGATGATTCACACTAGATATTACCTAAGTTGATTATTATGCGTAATAGTGATTAGTATTCCTGTACATATTTACCCCAGGGAAGGCGCTTGATGTCGTGAGAAATGTGTACAGAGCAACACTATTATTGAATAATTGGTTAAGTTCTGAGATATAGATATAAATATCGAGACACTGAGATAACGATTTGTATGGGTTTGAGAGTTTGTAAAACTAAGAATACAAGAAATACGAGTGTGTGTTACTTAATTTTGAGAAGAATTGAGACATTCCACACATAATCTTCAAGTTTAGCCTTTTAACTTAGTGTAGTGTATGGTTGAACTTGTATTGTATAATAATTATATAGAGTAATTCTGTATGAATATAGCAGAGGCTCAAATATGCACTAAAAATACCATAATATGACTACACGTCCACTCTCAACAAGGGCTTTCATCTTATTGACTTGGTGCATTCTAAGACAATGTAATGATTCCTTTGTACATTAGTATTAGTGTGGGTTAGTGTGAGTATATTCAAAATGGCGTGTGGTATCCGGCTGAGTAGTATAGATTCATTTTATTTCATACCGTGGTGTCGTAAAAGGCGACTCAGGTAAGTTGATGTCAGGCAGCGGCCGGTCGTAAAATACCTAGCCAAATCAGATTACAACATGGGTAAAACATGTGCCGACTCCTCTTGGAGTGGGGTAAGGGCAGTATGAGTACATTCATGTATGTTACAGAATGAGTGTGAGTACATTCATGTACGTTTTACAAGCATGTATCTTGTATATAAATATAAAAAGTAAGATACACATATCTCAACTCACATATATTACATTTAGTAACCAATAAAACTTGTTTTAACCTATGAAACGCACCGTGAAAGCCGTATCACATCAGAACGGTGTCATCTTTATCTTTAATATTTAAATGAGTTAATCTTGTATATATATATATTTTCCGAATCTTAGAAACGGCTCCAACGATTTTCCTGAAATTCAACATTTAGGAGGTTTTGGGGGAGAAAAATTGATCCAGCTAGGTTTTATGTAAGAAAAATTTGTTTTATCCCTGTTTTTGGGCGTTAAAAAACACTAAAATTTATATTGAATTGAATTTTCGCCATAAACTGTCAAGTCGACGTGGCTTATTCGGGTAATGGGCAGAGTCGAAAAATATGAATGCCCAGGATCGATCCCCAACTAAATAATTATTTTTTTTAAGTTTTTTTTTTTGTAAAAAATTACTGAGCGAAGCTCGGTCACCCAGATATTTTTATTTAATAGTTTACTTTATTCTTACATGTATGTAAACTAATATTTAACTAGCTAACGCCGAAAAACTTCAGCATTTACATGAAGATTATAAACACTTAGGCGAGGAAAGTCTTGAAAAAGGACCGCATTTTTAAAGTTTCTTCGCCGTTTCTAAATTGCCACTCTTCAAAGGTTTCGGAACCACTAAACGAGCTAGCTTATACTTCTTTCATTTTTTCACTTACTTTTCTTTTTTTACTTTAAATTTACTTTTATCATCGTGTTAATCTCTGCTTTTGTAGTAGCATTTGTACTATGAAAATGAATGAATTTTAATTTTACATTGCAGTTTTACATTCATTTAATTTTTTATTATTTTTTCCTCTATATTTATATTGTACAGCATTAATCTTGGTTTATTTTTTTCCATATTTCGGTTTTGACGAATATTATGTAGTCGGTAACTGAATAAAGAGTAGAAAGTGTAAATCAATACTATATAATAAGGATGTTTTAATATTTTTGGGAACTATATATATATATTTTAGGTACCTATAGTTTGGTAAATAAATGTCTATAAGAATAAAATCATATCGGATTTTAAATATATTTTTTAGTACAATTCGTAGCGTTTTAATGTAGCATTGTGAATGTGACGTCTGGTATATGTTAAGACGAAAAATTAAAAATTATAATTGTTTCTTTGTACAGTGTCATAACGTGTTTTTACTCATAATTGGATATTTTTTTAAACAAAAGCTAGTCCTAATATTTAAATAACAGAAAAAATATTTATACATGATTTAAAACTATAATAATAAATTGTAAAAAAGGCAACAAACAGCGAAAGTAAAGAAATATCAAAATTGTCACAACTTAAAAAGTTAAAGCACAGTTCTTTTATCTCTAAGTTTTAATAGTTTAAAAGGTTCGCCTTGAACAAAGAACTTGGCAAGCGTGAATAGTATTCGTAAAGATGATGACCTACAGGAATAGTTAAAGAGTCTTACAGTTGCAATTCTCCGTAGATTACGACGCGTTAAGGCATTTTTGGTTGAAATTGGGTTGACTTTTTGGTTAAACTTTTTTTGAAGCCTGATTAATGTAAGCAAAAGTAACGAAATCAAAAATGCGCATTATTTATTTATTTATATTTAATCCGTGCTATGGTGTAAAAATAATGTTTTGGCGAAAGGCCTTTTATCACTATAGTGACAATTATCGACTGGCCCGTTGGCGCAGTTGGTAGTTACCCTGCTTTCAGTTCCGCGGGTCGTGGGTTCCATTCCCACCAACATTTGCTTTTTACTTTTAATTTATTTACCAGTTGTCTGTCACCCATAAAACAAGTATTAAGTTACTTACTTTGGGAAAAGACTGACCTGTTGGCGTATTGGGTAGTGACTTCAGTGCCACGGGTCGCGGGTTCGATTCCCGCCGAGGGCCAACATGTTCTATAAATTAATTTGTTGGTCTTTGAGCCTGGGTGTGTATTTGTATATAACGATGTAATTAGAAATATATAAGTATATATTCACAAAAAAATATTGTTAAAATATATATAAAATATAATAAAAAAATATTTGCCTTTCCAATCAATCGTCACTAAATACTTTCCCTATTATATCCTAACAAAAACAGACAAACTATACTTTTTGTATCTATCAAATATTAATTTCAAAATATGAAATTATGCCCTAGGCATTTACTGAAATGTACTTCAACAAAGTATCTGAATGGTTAAATCTATTGTTTGAAACACAAAAGAGCATGACAATATGTTTATTTGAAGCTCGCACAGAATCGCAATATATTGAATACAAACATATAAAATGACAAGCAACAAATGTTATGAAATGTGAGAGGAATATTTTGCCATAAGTAAAGAGATTTCTATAAATGTCAGAGATACTTTGATACTTTATTATCGAATATATTACGTTGCAAATTCTACGTTAAGAATGTGGCATAGGATTACTTAGAGACTTCTTTCATAGCTTTTATCAAGTCCTAAGTATTCTTTAACTTTGGCATTATTGCTTTAGTAGTGTCCCCAACTGCCTAATTGGTTTCCTTGGTTAACCAAAATTAGGGCACGCATTTTTTATGCAAAAGGAGTAACTAGTAAGCTTTTTTTGAGAGCCTGAGTATCTAGGGAGATACAATCTCCTAAAGCGAATGAGTTATATGTGATATCGCAACAGAAGCTATCTCTTTATTAACCATTATATCAACAGACGTCTCAGACACAAAGGGGTTTGAAAGTTGAAAATAGCGGCCTGATATTATAGCGTTGCTGAAAAAAGGTTAGCACTCTCCTTAAAATATAAAAATTTATCACTTTGCTACTGGTGAAGATTATAAATAACCAATGAATTCTGTGCGGGTATTTAAGTATGCTTACGACATTTCTCTTTACCTTACAGCGACTGATTAATTATAAAATATCAATTAAGTTTTGAAAACCCCATCACTTTTTGAAAAAACTAATTTAACGTTGTCTCGCTTCCACCACGCCATCACGGTTTTAGGTATATTAAACTAATTAACAAGAAAATTCAAATTAGCATTCTTAAGTTCTGAACAATGAAACCAACAAAGTGTAGACGGTTAAATGAATTGTATTGAAGACCACAGCTGTCTATTATTGGAGCTGTAGAAAATAAAACTACAGAGTACAAATTAATTAAAATGAAACTTGATGAATATTCCCACTCGTACAAAGGGCGATTGCACTTAAAAATTTAATAAAACATTTAAGTTATACCTAGCATTTGTTTTAATAAAAATTATGTTCATCTTTTTTTTTCTTCATTTATTTTTAACTGTACGACTAAGTTAATTTACGCAAGGCAGGCGTCGGTCTTAAAAGACGTCGCCAAATCACATGACAACATATTTATAACATGTGACGACCCCACTTAGTGTGGGGTAAGAGCAGGAGGATGATAGTTTATTTTTAACTGAATTTTATCAATATATAACAGTAAAGGCTTGTACACCTTGTGGTAGCCGGCTGAATAAAATAGAACCCCCCTTATTCCTTACCGAGTTGTCGTAAAGGTAAATTGATGTCAGGCAGGTGGTCGGTCGTAAAATACGTAGCCAAATAATGTGACAACATGTTTATAACATGTTATGCCAACACCACATATAGTGGGATAAGGGCAGGAGGATGATTAAGAGTAAAGGCATATCAAAAAGAAAATATATCTCATTTAACATGAATAAACGCCTTAGTATGATATAAGTTTGTTTCTAGATAAATAACAGATAAATATCTGTCTATTTATTTGGGCATCATAATTACATTCGCGATTTCGTTTAGGGAAAATGTTTCAAAGAAAATGATTTGATCAGACGAAATTAGAGATACACGTAAATAAAATATTTTCCAGCTAAGACCTAATATATGAATAATGATTTACTATTTTGTGTATAATATGTTGGCTTGTAAGTACCACCGTGTGGTATCCTACAATAGAAATGAGGGTGGTCTATTGTAGTCTGCCTACAATAGACCACCCTCATTTCTTACCGAAGTTTCGTAAAATGCGACTAAGGTAAGTGCTGTGTGGTATCTGGCAGACTAGAATAGGCCACCCTCATTTCTTACCGAGGTGTCGTAATATTGTAATACTGGTTTGTATAAACCAGTCTTGTAATAATTACTTTCCCGAAGCACGAACCAAGACATGGTGTCCGAAGTGGTCGACGTACATTAGAAATAATTGAAATACGACAAAGTAAGTCAGCGAAACACGTGCTTCAGTCGCCGCCATGTGGGAAGAAAATCCGCAAAAGCCGATGAAGATTTCAGGAATGTCCAGTCCGCAGCCCATGATAATTAAAGGTAATTTGTCGCAACAATGGAAAAAATGGGTGCAATCCTTTAAAATTTATTTACGTGCATCGTGTATGGATGAGGAAAGTGATGGCAGAAAAGTAGCTTTATTTTTGCATTGCATTGGTGAAAAATGCGTCGATATATTTAATACGTTTGGAAAACACGAAGATACAATCACATATGATGAGCTCATTGAATTGTTTCAAAATTACTTTGCCCCAAAAGCTAACCTCACTTATGAATGTCATAATTTTTTCACATACAAACAAAATGAAAATGAATCATTAGATGACTTTACCTGCACATTAAAATTAAGGTCCCAAAACTGTGAGCTAGGACAGCTACAGGAACGTCTGATTAAAAGTATTTTTATATGAATTAAAAAGAGAGAAATTATTGCTTGAAGATAAGCTTGATCTTGACAAGGTTTTAGAGATGGCAAAAGTCATGGTCGCTTCCAGACATCAAACAGATGAATTGGCAGCAGGACAAAGTTCAGTCTTATACAATAAAAGTCAACAGTCATGCTCAAGATCAAAGTCAAATGTTGAGTCAAGAAGAGTCAATCAAAATGGTCATAGTCAACAGTCAAAGCAAGTTTGTACAAGGTGCAGTCAAATACATCGTTATAAGTGTCCAGCAATAAGTGTAAAGTGTAGAAAATGTCATAAAATAGGTCATTTTGCAATCTGTTGTCGGTCAATTAAGTCAAAGTCAGTGAAATATGTACAGTCAAATAATAGTGAACAACAGGTACAGTCAGAACAAGAGGATATGTTTATAGGTCATATTCAGTCATCCAAGTCATTGTCAAGTGAATGGACAATTAATTTATGTATAAATAAGTCACAGGTAAATGTATAATTGATACAGGCAGTGATGTCAATATTATGTCAAAAAATGTTTATGATTCGCTTAACATAAATGATTTATTATATAAAACTGATGTTAAAATTAAGTCTTATACTGGTAACAGTCTAGAAGTCTTAGGTCAACAAAATTTAAGTCTTAATAAAACCTTTGTACAAACCAGTCTTATAATAATTACTTTCCCGAAGCACGAACCAAGACAATGACTATGGTAAGTTGACATCAGGCAGGCGGCCGATCATAAAACAAATAGCCAAAAAATGTGACACATTTTAAGGATGTTGTGCTGACCTCACTTAGAAAAGAATCATGTTGGCTTGTAGGTAATACTAGTTTAAGTAAAGTTTATTTAAGGATATAAAATATACTCAGTTGACAACTGCAAATATTTTATTGTATTTTCAGTAAGTTTTTCTCAAAGAATAAAATCTCAAACGTGTTTACTAACGTGTGAAAATCGCACAAAGGCGTGTGACAGAAATGGTCTACAATAAAGTTGCAATGTGAAAAATACAGAAATATACTATTCTTTTATATCTTTTAAGATAAAAGTAGTTTCAACATATTTTGATTATCTATGAGTTTATGTATGATTGTTATGAGAACTTTGTTGAATAAATTTTCAATTGAATGGAAATTATACATATTGCTTTTTTATGCATCACAGATAATGCAGAAATAAATAGTATATACTGATTTCCAGTAACGGTATTTGAATGGCCTGCTCCTATTTAAAGAAGGAATAAGTATGACTTTAAGATGCCCTATTATCTAGATTGTTAAGTTAACAATCCGTCTTTTTTTAATACGCTAAAAAAAATAACCAAATAATATTTCATTTTAACTTTTTAATATTTATATGACTTACCTTTGTTATGGAAGAGCGAGACCTTCTGACACAAGTATTTCTAATACTCACTAGAAGGTATTTGTATTTCTTGTAATGAATTATATAAAAGAAATAAATATTTTGATTAAAAAATCTGCTGCTTACAAATAATGGAATATCAATTTATTTATCACCATATTAAAAAAGGACATTTTAACAACCACAGAGACGAGTGCAAACCTATTAAAATAAACTATGAATAAATACGACCTCACAAAGGCGTCTATTGAAATAGCGTTGTAAATTTTAAAACTTTTATTATTGCACTGAACAAGTACTACCCTCTGAAGGTTGTTGTCAAAAGAAAGTTGAATTACCACTTTTATAAAATAACAGTATTTCTTATATTTCACTGTTTTTTTCTGTTTATATTATTTTATTCCGTTATATACAGCGACAGCTTGATTGTGAGAGATATTCTTAATTAGGCAATTATGCAATTAAAGTTATCGTTAGGCATTAAATCTTTACATCTTCTCTTGTAATTAAATATAATATTTTTGTTTCTTTTACATCTTCAGTTTGTATATGAGGAATTTAGATTTTCGTTTGCCCAATTGTCGTGATGTCACAAACACACTCAAACACACACACACATACACACACATACACACACACACACACACACACACACACATATATATATATATATATATATATATATATATATATATATATATATATATATATATGTATATACTATATATTTACATATTAATAGGTAACGTTGTGATCATAAGAATTAAGATTTCGTTTTAAAACAATCATCTTGTAACAATTTGAAGTTTGGAAGTGAGCTTTAATTTCGTGTTTCGACGATATTTGGCAAATTAATTCGGAAACTTGATCGGAACACGCGAGCGTAAGATGTTTGTTCTGGCAGAGTTTCTTACTTAATAACTTGTTTGCTTCAGACCAAATACTTTGACTTAATAGAGCTCTTAACTCATTTTAGTAATCCTATTATAACTTAAACACAACTCGTACGTGAATGGAGCAGATTTTATAATGTAATGTTTTAACGGAGGCGTAAAGATGTTACGTCTGGAAGTGTAACATCTATATATACATATTACAAAGGCTTTAAAAGTTGTTTGTCTGTATGTGTTAAATTTGTTCAACATTTGCTGAACAGATTTTTGTACAATTTTATTTATGGATAAAGCAATTTTAGAGGAAGGTTTAGGTTACAACATTAAGGTTAAGTTCCCGGGATCGGAATTTACATGGGTGGTGGGGGACTGATTTCCACGGGAGGAAAGCTGCGTCCGCTGGCTAGTACTTTATAAATCAGAAAATTGTTGTAAGTAGTAGTAGACAAAAAAGAATTATAGAAGATAAGTAGTCCCGATTTTTTAGTAGCATCTGCTTAGTTCTCTAAATTATGTGTTAGTATGGATACGAAAATCTATCTGTCTATCTGTTACACTTGCACTGGTAATCCGCCTTAACAATATGGATAAAATTTGGTATAATTAAATCTTTTTACCAGGAAGCCGTGTGGTATCCGGTTGAGTAGAATAGATCACCCTCATTTCTTACCGAGGTATCGTAAAAGGTGATTAACAGAAGTTAACCGACCGTTTGGTATCCAGCTGAGTAGAATAGAGCACCCTCTTTCTGACAGATGTGAAGTTGGAATCAGCCAGGCAGCAGGTCGTAAAATATGTACCCAAATCATGTGACAACATATGCCAAACCCACTTAGAGTAGAATAAGGGCAGAAAGATGGTGATAAATCTTATTAGCAGGACCGATAGAACGTTAAACACATCCTGTTTTTTCTTCTAGAATAGCATTAAAGTTGGTGCAAAAGAATTCGCGGGCTCTTTACTAACTAATATATTATATTTAACACAAGTTTAACGTCTTGTTAGCATTATATTGGAATGCAGTAATTTAAATTGCAGCATGCAAAGCGACCGCGGCGGAAGTTTTTCCCCTCGTAAATTCAGAGTTGGGCGAGGCATTTCCGCTCCCACGCCCGGTTACTGATTAAACTCTTTTACATTAGCGCATGAAATCCTAGATAACATTCAATCAGTTATGTGGTAGACTTAGTTTAGTCTGTACTACCTGTGCTTGCGACTTCACCCGCGTGGAAATCAGTATATTTAATTCAAATTTTGAACATAAAATAATAAACGAGATCATTTAGCTTTCCAGGTGTTAAGCTGTGGAATGATTTAGCAGTATTTATCCGCAAATCTTTGTCTGTAACTTAAATACCCTTTAGGTATTTAAGTTACAGACTAGAAAATATTTATCTTGTGTAATTATATATTATTAGCATCTTTTCATCTATTTATTTTACCAAAATTAATAGATTAAATAGTTAAATTTATATAAACTTTTTCTTTTTCTCTATATTACCTGTAGTCTGTTTCTTATTCAATTCTTGTCTTTTTCCTTCTGTTACTCAAAGGTTGATTTGAAGAGATCCCTTTTAGGGGCATGTCCGCCTTTAAAAATGTGCTTTTTTACTTTTTCTTTCTCTTTTCTTACTATATATATGTATAAAAAGAATTAAAGAAACAAAATAAAAGTAGTTATTGTGAGTTAGCCCATAAGAGATAGAGACATGCTGTCGTGGACTTTTTGTAATATTTTTATAGATCTACAATTCTCTAGTCCCATACTTTAGTGTCTCCTTTGGTTTACGGGACGTGCGCGACTAAATCTCCCAGCACTGCATAGAAAAACTTCATAAGTCTAAAACTTTGTATTTGATACCAGTATAAATCAGAGTTTAATTATACTGGAGATAATTTTGGATTTAGACGGTGTACATTACGACATCTTGGGTCACGACCCTTAGTATTAATTGCTTTTGCACCGTTATTACGATCAGCTATTAATGTTAATTTATAAATTCAACGTATGTACAAAAGTCTACTTAATTGTAAGTAAGTAAGTAAGTAAGTAAGTAAGTAAGTAACAGCCTGTTACTATCCCACTGCTGGGCATAGGCCTCCACTCTCCATTTTTGGAGAGAAGGATTGGAGCTAAGACCTACCACGCTGCTCCAATGCGGGTTGGTAGGTTACACATATCCCTAGGATTCTCTAGAGATATGCAGGTTTCCTCACGATGTTTTCCTTCACCGAAAAGCGTGTGATAAATTGCAATTATCAATTAGACACATAAGTTTTAATAGAAAAACTCATTGGTGTCTGCCCGGGTTTGAACCCATGATCGTCTCTAGAGATTCACACGGTCGCACCGCTAGGCCATCACAGCTATACTTAATTGATTTGACGTTAATGGTTAAAAAAAATAATTCATATGAAGAAAATATTTACATATATATTTTAATTACCTTATAATTTAAACAGTTCACGAGTTATTTGTGTAAATTGGTTTAAATAGGACGGTCATTGAAAAGGTCAAACCACCTGGGGGATTTCATTGAAAATCTAACCTCTTTAGAATATTTAAGCATTATGATCCTTTACTCTATACAATTTAAATAACATCTTGCATGGAAAAAGTTAAATTAACCCGCGCCATAATATCGGAGTTGCAAACAACAGAAACCCGGGTCCATAGCATATCAATATTTTAATATAGGTAGTAATTAAATAAATTCATCATCATCTTCCTGCCCTTATCCCACTCTAAGTGGGGTCGGCACAACATGTTATAAACATGCTGTCACATGATTTGGCTGCGTTTTTACGACCGGCCGCCTGCCTGACGTCAACTTACCTCTGTCGTATTTTACGACACCTCGGTAAGAATGAGGGTGGTCTATTCTACTAAACCGGATACCACATGGTGGGTCAACTTACCTTAGTCGCCTTTTACGACACCTCGGTAAGAAAGAGGGTGGTCTATTCTACTCAGCCGGATACCACACGGCGGGTCGACTCACCTTAGTCGCCTTTTACGACACCTCGGTAAGAAAAGAGGGTGGTACTATTCTATTCAGCCGGATACCACACGGCGTAGTAATTAAATAAATTATAACATTTATCAAGGGCGTCGTTTTGCAAATGTACTCTAAAGCAGCTCATTGTTTGAGTGTCCGAAACTTAACTCGGGCAAGTCACGGCCCAATACAGTCTCAAACAAAGAACTTACTAACGACCCAAATTTATCCTTGACTCTGCACTAATACTGTCATTAAACAACCCTTTGTTTTTCAGTTTTGATAAAAACCTCGAGTGCCACCTCGGGGTTCCTCATTTTTATCTTTCACTTCGAACAAAGGTGAAGTCGATTTTTTGAATGAAGATATTTAATCGAGTTGTTTTCAGTGGAGGTTTTTATTGGAGCAACAGCCTAGCTTCATGTAAAAGATACAATTCTTAATTATAACGATAAAAACATAAATTATATTTATAAATTATTATTAACTTGTCAACGCCGTGTGGTATTCGGCTGAATATAATAGTACCACCCTCATTCCTTACTGAAGTGTCGTAAAAGGCGACTAAGGTAAGTCAAACTGACGTGCGGTATCCGGTTTAGTAAAATAGACCACCATCTTTCTTACCGAGGTGTCGTAAAAGGCGACTAAGGTAAGTCGACCCGCCGTGTGGTATCCGGCTGAGTAGAATTGAACAACCTCATTTTTTACCGAAGTTATTTAGAGTGGGACAAGGAAGGGCAGAAGAATGATGATGATATTAACCTGTCAATACTCGTTTGCCCTTTTATATTTTGTTGATGAATAATTTGAAAGCCTTTTCTACGTGCTGAAATCATAAGTGTAATTCCTTACATCGCTAATACATATAGGATTTAAAACATCTTCTTTTCCTTTGGGAATAGGAAAAATAATATAGTGCATTATTGAGGGAATACAACCAGTGTCTTGTAATTCACACTACAGCGGTAATTTTTTTTTTTATAGTCATATAAACGGTTTCAAATAAAAAAGAAATGCCAATTTGATTGCTTAATATTATAAAATCGTCATAATATTAAGCAATCAAGTGAACGATCAAACTTTCTGCTATAATTACGAGGGACGATAATTGGTTATTGAACAAAACTTTACTCGATGTACTCATAACAGTAACACGTTTACGTAGTTTGGGAAGTTAACAGTTTCTGATGACGTCGTAGCAAAATACATTTAGACATAATAACTTGAAGCCTACACTTCACTATCGGCTATGATCGTTGATCGTGTGATCGACTATAATTAGTACAATCATCGTGCAAGTATCCACTAGATCATCCTATCCTATTAATATCATAAATTTGAATATGGATGTATGTTTGTTACCCTTTCACGGAGAATATACTGAACCAATATCGATAAAATTTGGCACAATTATTCCTTATACATCAAAATTACATATAGGCTATAGTAATCCTGTTAATTCTACAGGAATAGGATGACATTAAAAAGTGCCCTAATGCGACCTATCACACGACAACAGTCCACGCGAATGAAGTCGCGGGTAAAAGCTAGTCAGCTATATGCTTATAAGAGAAACAAAATATGTAATAATTATTATAGAATAATATTTTATTTTCCTAAAGCGTTTCTGTAGTCAAGAAGGGTCAAGTACGTTCCGCATGGATTTTGACACGCTTTTAGCTATTTACCGAAGAACGTCTGAATGGCATTTTCTTACAACAACATATTATTTACACCGATTGGCTGTCTCTTTATGTCATTTAACGATTTGTTAAAATATAAAGGGAATAAGAAGAGCGTTTCCGTCTTTGATATTGTAAGATTCTTAATTTGCATACCGCTTAGACGCTTGATTTGTATCTTTGTACGCTTTATCACATGCTTAGTTTTTCATTCGAGAATTACAGATTACAAGTTTAAAGCGTCGTTTGGCATTATTTTAGTAAAATCGATCGATCGATAAAAGATCGTAAAATAAAATCATAAATGATCTTAGGAAAATTGTTGACAAATATTATTTAACTGCAGTCAACTAAGCACCAGGTTTAAACAATGAACATGTGATCAATTAAATTAAATATATATTTTTAAAAGATTATCCTCCGAATTTCTTGATGTTTCTTCTGGTTAGGCGAAAACTTCCGAATTAGTGGAAGCTTCTTTTTATTTGACGATTCAAAAGTACTGAAAACACTCTCCTTGAATAAAGAATATTTTAAATTTCAAAAATTAGAATTCGAATTAAATTACTATAAGTTACCAGGGGCTACGTTTCAAAATACCCTATTAATTGAATATATATTGTGTAAAGTTGCAAAAAGAAATGTAACCTATCTGTTATTCTAGCTTTAGACTTGTCTCTATGTAAAATTTGGTTTAAATCCGTGAAGCTCTTGGCGCACCAAAGCGGTAAAAACACACACACACGAACTCACACACACATTTATATAAACAGATTTATTAATATTATTTTAATACACTATTCATAATTATAAAATTGTATCATTCATTCGAATCAAAATAATTGTAGCTCGAAGGAACTATGAAACCAATGACTGTATAATTAATTTTATTTTTTTTATCACTGGGCATCCATAAATAATTGGATATGTGTTTTTGGATATAATTTTTTATCAAAAATATAACTGGTGGTACGAAGATGATACTATAAAGCTATATAAGATCTTCGTAGTTTCACGAGTTTCCGTATATAATTTTTCCGACATTAAGGTTTGAGATTCAAGTTTCTAGAGCGAAACATAATACGAGTATATTCTAGGAATTCTGAAAAGTTAAAAACAAGCAGCACGTATTAGTGTAAGAATACAATTGAATAAAAATTCTTTAAGGCAAATTGCAGAGACTTCTTATATAAATCGCGTTTTGTATTTCGATATAATTTAGGTGTCGTAACATTAGTATGCTGTGATAGCTTAGCGGTGTGAACATATGACTATTTCAACGGAATAAAGGATTCAAACACCTGGAAGGCTCCAATGAGTTGTTCTTTTAAAACTTACGTGTCTAATTGATAACTGGAATTTTTCACACGCTTTTCGGTGAAGGAAAACATCGTGAGGAAACCTTCATATCTCCAGAGAATTCTGGGAATATGCGTAACTTACCAACCCGAATTGGAGCAGCGTGGTAGGTCTTAGCTACAACCTTTCTCTCTAAAAACAGAGAGAGGTGGCTTATGCCCCGCAGTTGGATAGTAATAGACTATTACTGCTTTAGTATGGTAATCATCATTTAAATAAAGGCCTCCTCTTAGGTTCTAACCTATCTCTAGATAAAGATTGGGGCTTATACTCAAACTCAGTCCTTTAATGGAGAAAGGCAGCTCTCACATATTTTAGGAATGCTCTAGGGATATTGGGTTCATCGCGATGATTTTTATATCAAGCCGCATAGATAATAGTGAATGTCAATTAGGCACAATTTATTTAAACACATATGCGTGCTTCATCTAATTTATTTGAATAAAATCATCGTTAATTTTTATGTTTGTAAAAGGGGTATTTCGTAGTCATATATTCTAATTTGGGACAGAATTGATTGAGCGTTTTATAATAAACATTGCAAAATTTTACTGTTTCGATTTTAAATGAAGGGATGAACCTTTTAAAAAGAGTAGAAATAGACCACCCTCATTTATTACCGTAGAGGCGTAAAAGGCGACTAAGGTAACCCACGTTCACTATCACAAACTCAACAATCGTTTCGCCCCGCAACCGAAGCATCGTCAGGAGATAGACTCCACGACCAAAATCGCAAAGCCATGTGCAAATAAATAAGCAAATTGTGATAGTGAACGTATATAGTGCTTGTGTATTGTGGTGGCGGTGATGGAGGTTTGTGCATGTGTTTTTACGAATCCTGCATGTATCAGGTATGATAACCGATTGTCCACTTACATTTAGCATTATATATATTTTCTATTTTACTTCTTCGCGGATTATAGCAAAATAATTTTATTATTACTTTTGCACCAAGTTTTGGTCAGTCATCCATTATCCGATTGTGAATGTTAATTCGACTAGGCTTCAACACTCTTAATTAAGTAGATTTGTTTGTGTTTTTAAATCGAGGACTTCGCTTAAGTTACAACGAACAGATAAATAACAGTTCTTGTTGACCGTAGCTAATGAAATGCTGACGAGCCCTTGTAAATACTGCGATGTTTAACTTTAAGTAAATCGCGCTTCACAGTCGCAGGCTGCTTTCATTTTTATGTGTTCCTACAAATTATTTGTTAAACGAGTTAAGGGATAAGTATAAATGTAGAATTAACAAAAACACAGCTTTTATATGATTAATAGAAGTAGCAGTTACTATGCAAAATTCCATAGTACAGAATTTACAATAGAATTAATTTGCTATATTCCGCGTTTGTTAAGACAATCTATGTAATGTTAAGCAGGCAACGTTCACGTTTCGTTCGCGAAACGATCGTACAGTTTGTATTAGTGTGTAGTGCTCGTATTGTGACTTGCATGTATAAGGTATGTGAACGTTGCTTGATTCATACACTTAAGATTCTCTTAACCGGCGCGGATTATAGCAAAATAATTCTATTGTAACTTCTGAACAACACAGTTGTTACAGTAAATAACATATAGAATAATACGATTCTGCGTCAAGTACAAAAATATTCATAAATAGAATACGGCTAGTTAAGAAAAAGTATAAAATTAAAATTAAGGTATCTATCTATGTTAAACGGTTTTATGAATATTTTTTTTTATGTATTGAAACACTCGCAAATCCCTTTTTTGGTCACACTTTTTCAATTTAAAAGCGTAATTTTAACTGTTAGCGGATAAATCATATTTAAAACAAACCACATTCACTGGAATAAATTCCCTAAATTGTGTATTATTCCATTTAACTGTAGAATTTTATTAATACGAGTATATTTAGAAGGTTGTGGAGGATTTTTTTTCAAAAGATTTAAATATCTTCATGGTTTTGAATTATTTAATGGATTATTTTGTAAAATTATTAGAAGTTTATGCTTGGTTTTGATAAAGGTCACATTTTTGTACAAAAAAATTTCTTACACTTTCTGATGCAATGAAAGTATTGTAATATAAATTTAAGTTACGTGCGCTTTTATAATTGAACAAATAAATAACTCAGACTATTAAAATATGTATCCGTTAAATCGAAAAGAGATTGTTATGAGTATGTAGTCTGTGGCATAATTGTCATCTATAATTATTATCTATTGTCTATTGTCTTTCCCATCCATGTCATGTCGGCGTCTTGTGCTATTATAAGTTACAACAATTAAGATATTCATACAAGTCAATCGGTGTCTGATATTCACCAAAAAACGTTATAGAGATATATCATAACATTACCAGTTAAGCAGTAGTGACGCGTTGTAGAGAGCAGAATCGGACTTCTACATAAATAATATTATTAACTAGACTTTTGATTATAACCGTCGTGACTAAATGTTGTAAACATTATAAATTTTCACGAACTCTCGGTTTTGAACCTTTTAGTTATTCTATATAACTTAGTTTAATTTATATTAACAAATTCTACAGTGCTCTACCTGCCCTGTATAAAAGCTTCAATTGAACCAAATTTTTTAAATATTGCTTCAGCGGAGCAGATTTTTGCATTTATAATGATAGTAGGGATTAATCATAGCTGTGGTAGCCCAGCAGTAACACCGTGAGACTCTTTCGACGACGTCACGGGTTCAAACCAGAGCAGACACCAATGAGTTTTTCTGTTAAAACTTAAGTGTCTAATTGATAATTGCATTTTATCACACGCTTTTCCTGCCTGAAACCTGCATATCTCTAGAGATTTTTGGAGTTATGTGTAACCTACCAATCCGCATTAGAGCAGCGTGGTAGGTCTAAGCTCCAACCCCTCTCTCCAAAAACGGAGAGATGAGGCCTATTCTCAGCAGTGGGATAGTAACAGGCCGCTACTACTATACTATGGATTAATCCTTATAGACAATTAAAACAAATGAACATGAAATAAATAAGGCACTAAGTACCTAAAAATTAAAATTCGAACTAAGTATGCATTTTGGTTCTAAAAGCCTTTTTTAAAAGCCTTATTTACTTTAAGTGTTCAAATACTAAATATCTTGTTATTTACGTATTCTGTCAGTGATTTATTATAAAGCTTGCTACAAGCATTTTACTGTCGTAGGACAATGCATTGGTTGAACAGCGTAATACAAGCGAACGTTCAAAATCAGATTTACCTCAGATTTGTGGTGGACCGTGGAACGCGTTCGCAGTGTCGAGTATTGTCCTATTGTGAGCCATTTAGTGTTCTTCTCATTCAATTTTGTGGACGTTTGGTGTTACTGGGAATTGAAACTTGAATATATATATTAAATACGATATTTTCATTTTTTTATGACAAGAATCGTTTTTTCATAAGTTAAAATCAATTGAATTTCTTTCTCATTTTTGACAACATAAAACCTACACGCTATTATACATGTAAACAAAAAATGTAATAGCGCCTCTCCGCACCTCACCTCATCTCTCCACACCTCACCCATCTTATCCCAATTATTTCTTCCGTTACATATATTATCTTAAACTAATATAATTAATAATAAAAAAAAGTAAATAAAAAGAAAGTAATAATTTGGCCGTTGAAAGAACATCTGAGTCCTAACTAAGAAAATTGTGTTTAGGATTATCATTAATTTTGCAGACTTGTTTGTTTTATACATTGTAAAACAATATAGTAATAGTAATTATAGTAGTAATGTATGTGAAATATCTATTTTGTAACTGCGTTGTTCCATTCTTTTATTTTTTTTTTATTGTACACTCGCTGTGATAGAGACTTAGTCCGCGTGGAAATTGGTGTCACAAAATTTTTGCCAAATTGAAATGTTGAACATAAAGGTAACTATTTTTATGTTCGTTAACTATAAGATATAGAGACATGCTATCACAGACTTTTTTGTAGTTTTTTTGTAGATCTACAATTATCTAGTACATTACCTTAGTGTATCTCTGCCGATTAACACGGCGCATACAACTAAATCTCCCAGCAGGCGATTTTTGATACAACTGCGTGACCTCTTCAACATAATTAACATAAAATCATAATGTATTATTAACCTGAACCTTTCGGAAGAATTACGCTACATTTTAGTAAAAACCCCACAAACATCCCTTCAGTAGATTTTGAAGAAATCGATCACATACAAACATACAACTTTGGGGATTTAGTTTTATATTATGTATAGATACATATATTTTGCCGAAAAAAAACCTTTAATCACATTTTCAATGAAATGGAAAATGTGTACGGATTATTACTACGAACTTATCAAATTTTGCTTGAGACTACTTACAGTGGATCGAATTAAGTTTATAATTATCAACAAAGCTGCAAATTAAGAATCAATTTTACCAAACAAACTAAAAACTTCATAAATATATTTAAGATTTCGCGGGTTTCATTATGTAAATAATAGCTAATTTCATCATTCTCCTATCCCACTTTAAGTGGGGTCGGCAGAACATGTTGGTACATGATTGGGCTACGTATTTTAAGACCTGCCTGCCTGACGTCAACTCACCTTAGTCGTATTATACAACACCTCGGTAAGAAAGAGGGTGGTCTATTCTACTCAACCGATAACATATGGTGGGTCAACTTACCTTAGTCGCCTTTTACGACACCCCGTTAAGAAATGAGGGTGGTCTATATACAATGGGATAGTGTGTTTTCAGTAAATGAAAGAAATAGTGTTAGAAAGAGCGTTGGAAATTCGAATCAAATTGAATATTACACGACATAAGCTTTTGTAAGCTATATTAAGTTATAAAGCCTGAACAATTTTTTTAATAGTTTCATCACTATGAATAGATTTATACTCTAGGAAGTTATGTCAAAGGTTTGATCTGCAGCTAACAACTTATTAAGTAGGAAACTCCACGACAAACATCTTTTGCGCGCGTGTACTCGCCAAGTTTTTGAATTAATTTTCCAAACATCTTTGAAACACGAAAACTCATCAACTTTGTTTGCCAAATGATAATTGTATTAAGTTAAAATCTTAATTTAACTCTTGGAAAATAAAAACTTTGTCGATTTGGTGTATTTAACATTTCCAATTAATTTCGTTCATATTATAATCTTTATTGGGCTATGAACATATTTAAAGCATTGCTTGTTAAGTTACCCTAGCTACACATGTTTGAAAAAAATTCTGGTTAGAGATTGTCCAAATTATATAATTTTTTTACCGCAAATATTTTCACGAGAACAACAAGCGTAAATAACAGAAACGAGAACAGAATACAAGCATAAGGCGTATATATATATATATATATAACATGCTTAACTTTAAATACCTAGGATTGATTTGGTAGTATTTTATTATTATATTAGCTATGGAGGCCTAAGAATTATTATCAGGATTTGCATCTATATCCACAAATACTATTATATACCAATACAAAATATATATGTATAGATATATATATATATATATATATATATATATATATATATATATATATATATATAAAGCATGGATTACAGAGAAATAAGTACTTTATTCATTGTCGCTTAGCTGCTAATACCAAATATTTCATATTTAGAAATTAGTGTACATAATATATAATTTTTTCAGACAGGGGAAGTGCAATTGCACCCCCTTGCACGTCGCTGCTGGTGCCCATAATGGTGTTGATATACGGTAAGTGACAAAGACAGTTTACTTTTTAACAGCTAAATGCATTCTTTCAATAAGATTATATGAGATTATTTTGTGACAGAAAATTAAACTAATCGCATCTAGGCGGTATATTTCGAGGTGTCATAAAAGGCGACTAAGTTAAGTTGATGTCAGGCAGGCGGCCGGTTGTAAAGAAAAATCATTTAACAATATGTTTATAACAATTGCAAGAGCTTGTCGGAATAATACTAGGAAATATCATTACCTTAACTTTTTCGATAATGGATTCAAAACATATACATATATCTTTATTAAAGAAATAATACAATGTTATATGTATAAATAGTTTCATTTGTTAATCTTTTATTTTTTTTTTCTAAATTTTACTTTTAATTTTAACTTTTTACACTTACGTACCATCATATTACTTTCATATTTATATTCATCACTTAGTTTTATTTATTGTATAGTGTTCACTTCTTTCACTTATTTGTGGAAACTTTGTTGGCATGCGTGTTAATTTTTCTGTTATAATTTTGTGTAATATTTTAAGTGCTGTTTGATTCCCAATTATATAAATAAATAAATAACATGTTGTGACGACCCCGCTTAGAATGGGATGAGGGCAGGAGAACGATGAATGATGAATCTAGGCGGTATTCTAAAATACCGCCAAATTTTTTTTTTTCTAAATAAATTCGTTTGTATTTCGTGTAAAGCACAATTACACCAGAGAGGTGATCTAATATCCTATAAAGTATATCTTACTAAGTAATTTATTTTCTTATATTGTATCATTACATTTATCGACATGTGACCCGGAAAAACACGAAAGTACCGACAAATATCGAAGATAAACTCAGGAATATGGTAAAATGAGATGAATTCTCTGAAATATGACGACACCGCAATGAACGTGAATCCTTATCGTTCGCTATAATGCTTTGTTGTGGAAGCAATATTTAAAATGTTTTACAGAAACACTGGAGATATTTTTGATATCAGATTATTTTTAATTCGGAACGGTGAGTTATGAAATTTCGTAACAAATACACATTCTAAATATTATAGTTCTTATTTAATACGCACATCTTTTAGCAAAATAGACTGAGATTGGTATTTCTTAATGACGTTAAGATACTTGGTCACAGATTACCTTAGGAATTTTATTACTTTTAATTTAGTACTTAATTACTTAGTATAAGTATTAATTACTATTGCCGTGTGGTATCCGGCTAAATAGATCACTCTCATTCCTTACCGAGATGTCTTAAAAGGGGGCTAAGGTAAGTGGAGCTATCGTGTGGTATCCGGTTGAGTAGAATAAACCACCTTTTTTTACCGAGGTGTCGTAAACTACGACTGCGGTAAGTTGTCGTGAGGCAGGCGGTTGGTCGTAAAAAACGTAGCTAAATCATGGGACAATATGTTGTACCGAACCCTCTTAGAGTGGAATAAGGGCAGGAGGATGATGACAGTATTAATTAATAGTAATTAAATACCATTATTTAATCGCATCTTAAGGTAGAGTGGAAGCTAATATTATTATTAATATCCACAGTACCATGTTGACCTCATTTCACGAAGTGATATTTGTAAAAAAATACGTCAATCACATACACGAATGTACTGATTAGATAAAATTATTCAGTGATTATATTATAATCAAATTATTCAACATCTTCCTTCTGCCCTTATCTCACTCTAAGTGGCGTCGGCACATGTTGTAACATGATTTGGCTACATATTTTACGACCGGCCTGCCTGACGTCAATTTGGCTTAGCCGTACTTTACAATACCTCAGTAAGAAAGAAGATGGTCTATTATACTCAACCAGATACCACACGGTGAGTCAACTTATCTTAGTCGCCTTGTACGACACCTCGGTAAGAAATGAGGGTGGTATATTCTACTTAGCCGGATATCACACAGCAATAATCAAATTATTCAACATTCAACAATAGTCATACTATTTAAATCATTATTGAACAGACTTGAGATAAAATACATTGGATGTAATTATCAACATTTATAAATACCTACTTTCGATCATTCAACAATGATTGTCGAGTTACTCGAATTTACTGTAGCTTGCTGATCAAAAACAAATCGAACAAGCATCCTGTGCATGAATAAAATCGTAGGCGTAATGGGACCGAAACGTAATTACGTGCGAATGACTTTTCCATTTAAATTGATGTTAAATTTTACAAAAACCATTTTTTTATTACGCAACAAAATTCACTTTAATAACACCAAAGAAACGATAAAATTAATTCCCTTTTTATGACATAGTTCAGATAGGTTATAGACCTAAAAAGGCTACAAAAAAGTCCGCGATAGCATGTCTCTACCTCTTATGGGTCCCTCACAGTAACTACTTTTATGTTCAAAGTTCAATTAAATACAATGATTTCTAGGCGGCATAATTACGATTTATTCTTCCCCTACTTCTAGGAACTGCATAGCTAAAATTTCATCAAAATTTGTGATGAAGGCAAAGGATAAAAATGCGATGAAAGGAGCATAGTAGCTACGATAGTGTCAGCAATTTTAGACTTATATGGATTTTAACTGTTTACTGCCGTGTGGTATCCGGCTGAATAGAATAGTACCACCCTCATTTCTTACCGAGGTGTCGTAAAAGGCGACTAAGGTAAGTCGACCCGCCGTGTGGTATCCGGCTGAGTAGAATAGACCAACCTCATTTCTTACCGAGGTGTCGTAAAAGGCGACTAAGGTAAGTTGACCCACCGTGTGGTATCCGGTTTAGTAGAATAGACCACCCTCTTTCTTACCGAGGTGTCGTAAAATACGACTGAGGTAAGTTGACGTCAGGCATGCGGCCGGTCATAAAAATGCAGCCAAATCATGTGACAGCATGTTTATAACATGCTGTGCCGACCCCACTTAGACTGGGATAAGGGCAGGAGGATGATGATGGATTTTAACTGTTTAGTTTAATTCAATGACTACTTAGGACATGTGGAACTGTTATCGTTTTATTTTTGGTAATCGAACTTACTCCGCTGCCTTCTACGAAATTTCTACTAAGGCTGGTTATTCTTAATTACTAGCTGACCCGGCAAACGTTCGTGATATAAATAACTAGCTTTTACCCGCGACTTTACGCGTGGACTTGTTGTCGTGTGATAGATATGTCGATAATAGATGGCACCTTTTAATGTCATCCTATTCATGTAGAATTTACAGGATTCCTAAAGCCTATATGTTATTCCGTGGTATAAGGAATAACTTTGTCAAATTTCTTTCATTTCTTATATAATACTAATATCCATTTTTAATATTAGTAGGATTTCTACGGCATGTCTAGTGTACATTATAAAAAAATGGTTGACAACACTTAGGTGTATGAAAAATAGAAAGTAGCCGATTCTCAGACCTAAATATGCATATAAAATTTAATAAAAATCAGTCAAGCCGTTTCGGACGAGAAAGGTAACTGACGTTGTGACACAAGAATCTTATATATGTATATCTTTTAATAGCTCTAAAAAAATAAACGTAATGGAAGGTAAAGAAACAAATGTACTTAATAAAATCTCACTTACTTTGCGAAGGGGAGCGCAGCTTGCTCAATAGAGAAAGAGGCATAAAGTCTAAAATATAGTAAACTTGTAGATAGCTAAGCTTACCATATTGCAGACTGTAGTAGACATAGAATACCTTTGACACATTGGTCCTGGATATTGTCCCTTTTTCCTCAAAGAAAAGTTGTATTTGCCCAGCTGTAATATTGAAACAGGCTATATTTAGAATATAATCAGTGTAAAGTATGATTTATAATAATGTAGCGTTATTTCCTAACGTAAGGAATTCATATATACGAAAGTAAAGGATGTCATAAATGAATTTGATATTCATTCTCAGTCTGTCAAGCAATTTGTATGATGTGGGTACATGAGATTGTCATTTTCGTAATAGAATCCTTCATTCATGAGACATTATTGATAGCTACTTATTTGATATCAATATTGTGATAAGATATTATATTGTGCGAATTATAAATCGTAATTTTGTGATCATGTATGATCAGCAAATTATTCTTATTTAGCCAAAGCCAAAGTAAACTTCAGTTGCCGCAACTTCATTGATCCATAGGCTGATTGCAACACGGTTATGTGACTTTGTCAAATGGGGTATCCATTCCATATTCCTTTTCATCCATTCCATAAGCCACACTTCAGACAGCATGATAACTAATCACAGTTAATGTATAGCCGGCTATACTCACGTCTTATTCTATCGGGTTAGCCCGACTAGTTTCGAACCCATCCGGGGCAATTATTCATGAGCTCTTTGCACGACGTTATCGCGGCGGGAACTGTTGTCAGTTCGAAACTAGTCGGGCTAACCCGATAGAATAAGACGTGAGTATAGCCGGTTCTATACATTAACTATGAATACTAATCACGATAGTTTCAATTTAATTACAGTTTAAATCACAGCTAAACCAAGTCACCCTAAGTCATAGTCCGGCCTCACAGGAGGCACCTTTAGAACGATGTTCCCCGACGCTACTAGAGTTTCTGCGTTCCATTCTTTGCATTTCGCATCCTCGATGCTTCTGCGTTCGCCCGCCTTATCTGATAATGCTCTAAAAGCAATTAGGGCTAGCACTGTAGTGTATGCGGACGCCGTGTGGTATCCGGCTGAGTAGAATAGACCACCCTCATGTCTTACCCAGGTGTCCTAAAAGGCGACTAAGGTAAGTCGACCCACCGTGTGGTATCCGGTTAAGTAGAATAGACCACCCTCTTTCTTATCGAGGTGTCGTAAAATTCGACTAAGATAAGTTGACGTTTGGCAGGTGGCCAGTCGTAAATCCAATCCAAATCATGTGACAATATGTTTATGACATGTTGTGTCGACCCCACCTAGAGTGGGATAGGGCAGAAAGATGAAGATGATGACTGTAGTGTATGCAGGTTGAGATGTGTAACTTACCTTGTATAATTATACAAGACACATATTATATGTAATACATACACGAACATACTCACACTAATACTGATATAGCAACACGAGAGCCCTTTGTGAGAGTGAACGTGAAGTGACATGTGGTTACTTGTTAGTGCGTGTTTGAGCCTGTGCTATATTCATACAAATTAGTTTATATACACTCCAGGCAGGAAGAAAATAGTTATCATATAACAAATTACCTACGGCGGCGAGTAAACTAAAACTCTTGTATTCGTAAACTGCGTCATTAAAATAACTGCTTTAAATAAATCGTGTCCAATATTAATAATTCTCAGTACGCATTCATTTGTATTTTTATTTCATCACTCAAACAGTCAAGTGCGTACGTGAACCGTATAATCAGAATGAAATGTTCTACATTTTCCCTATTATTAAAATGTATTTGAATGTGTCAGTGAATGTATGTACATCATTAATAATTCACTCACGTTGTTATTCGATCATTCAAATACTGAAGTAGCGTATCAGAATAATCTGGTTACAATGTAAAGTTAATGTACACTCCATTTTTTATTGACATATAATAAGCGGTAAGTATAACATATGTTCCTGGTGACCTCAATAAAACATATGATAAAGTTAGCTCTGTGATCGTTAAATTACTTTCCAAGCGTAGTTATCATCCTCATCACCCTCCTGTCCGTATCCCACTCTAAGTGGGGTCGGCACGTCATGTTATATACCTTACGTCTACTTATCTTACGCCTTTTACGACACCAATTATAAGTTTGTTAAGGATTCATCATAGTATGTTTTATCACACACCCACACGCACACACACACACACACACACACACACACACATATATATATATATATATATATATATATATATATATATATATATATATATATATATATATATGTATGATATTTTATTATATACTCCTACAAACGTAGGAAACTCATAATTTGATCATCATCGTGCCTTATTTACTTTAAGTGATCATTTAAAGAAATCCAGTGTTAAGTTTATTTAAGTGGGATTGAAACGCTGTTTTTTAATAAATTTAGGGATATTTATTCACAAGAAGAACAATATAAGGAGTATTAAGAATTGTTACACTTCATTTTTTACTAAAGTGTCATTAGAGGAAGAAAAACGGAAGCGCTCTAGCTGGAGCGTCACAAGAAACTTGTTATCGTCTATTTGTAAGAGTCGGAGAGACTAGTGTCAGATAAAATGTAGTCATTCAGCAGTTGATTTATTGACGAGTTCTCAAACGGCGTTCCCTTGTGTTTTCTTCTTGAGATAGAATAATCTAATCCCACTAATATTAATAATATGAAAGATAGTGCGTGTGCGTGTGCGTGTGCGTATGTGTGTGTGTGTGTGTGTGTGTGTGTCTGTGTGTGTGTGTTTCTGTGCGTGGGTGGGTGTGTGTGTGTGTACCGCTTTGGTCTAAAAGGATTAACAAAATTAAGGTTGCAGATAGATATATCATGTTATAAATAAAGATTTAGGTAAATAAAAAAAAATTCTTACTAGTAATATTATAAATGCGAAAGTTTGTGGGATAATGGGAGCATCGATCGATTAAGGTCTAGTCACAAACCTCGCATCACAGAAACTTTACCCAATAATGATTTTACCAGCAAAAGTTCTGACGAGAACAAAAAATTAGAAAAATCAAGTGAATTCTAAATTTTCTTGAGGCTTAAATTTAAGTGCTTTAATTTAAAAATGATTGCAGAGTCGTTCGAAAAGGGACCGCAAAGTCCGATATAAAGCGAATCGCAACAAGAAAGTTGTCTTAATTTAAAAGTATTTAGGTACTCCCTTTTGTTCGTGAGACATTAAAAGATAACAATTAGCAAGCCCCAGGGATGTTATCAGAGCTGAAAAACAAAGGGGTCTATAATGACGGTATTAGTAGGAATTTACGATAAATACCGGTCGTTACTGGTTATTGTGTTTTAGTTTACTATCGATGGGACTGGATATATTGATATATCAGTAACAAACACCAAAACCGCAAAAATTGGAGAACTGAGACCGTTACATAGCAAAGCAATTACGAAATGCATTGTTCAACGCTATTTCCGGATTTGTATTTGCTAAATTGATGCATACTTTTGCAAACAAATGTCTTGTAATCTAATTTAACAACTGCTATATCTTATCTTATGCTATATCTGCTTAAATATTTAAAGTATTATGATTACCTATATTTTGAGGTGTTTTAATGTACTTCAATATGAAAGTTATACGAATCATACGAATACGAAATTCGATTTACCTATGTAGTTTTTTTTCCAAATCTTGTTGCCGTATATACATCAGCAACAAAATATTTAGTTTTAATGTATAAATCGTAATTAAGATTATAGTATATCAAAAGTAATGATAAAATTATGTTGCTATAATGCATAGCAAAATAAAATCTATTTTATGTTGCTGAAAATAATGTGCATTTTAACATTTACAACTATTGCAGTTCATGGGCGATATATGCTATGTAATAAAGTAAAGTTTCATATATAAAGTAGCATCTCAGTATATTCATTTTAAGTCCATTTGCTATCAGTAGCACATAATGCTCATTCTGGAGATTGAAAAACTTAATGGCTCGGAACCATTTGCGAGTGGTTTAAATAAATCGATGTCATACCATTTCCTCCTGAAGAAACGCTTTCCCGCAGATCCGTTTTGAATATTTTATAATGGTATCATTACCGAGTGTCAAACCATTCTTGTGGAAACTGATTCCATTTGTAGAAATTTTATTTTCTAGTGCATTGAATATTATAGTCTGGAGAATTCTAACTCGGTCTGTAAATGAGGTTGATAAAAAAGACTAGACTAGAAGAAATTGATTAGAGTTTTATACTTTTAACGTCAACAGTTACGAGAAGGGGAAACAAAAGTGTCGGCAGTGCTATATAATTTATTTGTCAGCTCTGCTAACATCGACGACATTTTTACTTTTGTAACCCTTCTATTGGAAAGAATGATTATTCTATCTTTAATATTTAAATGAGTAGGTATATATATATATATATATATATATATATATATATATCCTGAAATTCAGCATGTATGCGGTTTTGGGGGAGAAAAATCGATCTAGATAAGTTTTATTTTAAAAAATGTCGTTTTATCCCATGTTTTCGGGCTCCAAATTTTGTTTGAAATTTACTTAGGCTCGAGCCCTACCTGCTCTATTATTTTTTCTTTTCAATTTAAATTTTTTTTTTCCATCATCTTAAAAATTACCGAGCAAGGCTCGGTCACCAGGCACTGTTAATTAATTTTCATTAAATTAAAATTAATGGCTTAATTTAATTAATTTTATTACTTAAGGG
Source organism: Morpho achilles (assembly GCA_947086495.1). Lineage (NCBI taxonomy): Eukaryota > Metazoa > Arthropoda > Insecta > Lepidoptera > Nymphalidae > Morpho > Morpho achilles. The sequence continues at coordinate 9,795,351 of CAMTZB010000006.1, read as the reverse complement.
GGCACTTAAGGTTAATACTAATAATAATAGGTTAAGGTACTCGTCGGAGAAAATGCAACTGAGGTCCAAAGCAGATTGGCGAAATGGCACAACCAGTTGGAGAAAGTCGGTTTAAAAATCAGTCGTACTAAAACTGAACATATGTACTACGATTTTAGTGGGACCTCCAATTTCTCCCCGATCGGTTTGTATGAGAACATTTTGCCAGTCTGCTCTGATTTTCGGTACCTTGGTTCGCTTTTTCAAAACGACGGTGAAATAGATCGAGATGTGGGTAAAAGAATGAATGCAGGATGGATGAAGTGGCGGCAGGTCTCAGGCACTATATGTGACCCTCGAATGCCCCTTAAAGTTGAGGAAAAATTTATAAAGCAGTCATAAGACCTGTCGTATTGTATGGATCAGAATGTTGGGCAATGAAAAGGAGGGATGAAAGAAGAGTACATGCAAATGAGATGAGAATGTTAAGGTGGATGTGTGGTGGGACAAAACTGGATAAAATACAAAACGAGTATATTAGGGGAAGTCTGAAAGTTGCGCCCATTATAGAAAAGTCGAGAAGTGCAAGATTGAGATGGTATGGACATGTAATGAGGAGGGATGAAAATCATGTGACCAAACGTGTGTTAAATTTGAATGTGGATGGATATGTGCCTAGAGGGAGGCCTAAAAAGAGATGGTTGGATTGTGTGAAGTATGATATGCATATAAAAGGAGTGGCGCCAGAGTTGACGAAAGATAGGACAGAATGGAAGAGAAAAACATGTTGTGCCGACCCCACTTAAAGTGGGATAAGGACAGGATGATATATATTAAGGTTAATACTATGATACACAGATTTGGAAGTATGCGACGTGATTTCGTTTCCATCTCGTCATAAATGCTTCTACTATATACTCTTACTTACCTGTTTCGTTCTATGTCCGACGGTTGCCACATATGAATACGAATAAATGTAAAAAATGTTAAAAGCGTTTTACTTTCGGATAATAAAAATACCTATCCAGGATTTCAATCAAATATATTTCCAGTGCCAGCAATATTACTTTTAAAAGGGACCACTCGGTTGTATGCGCCTTTTATTTTTTAGGTCGATGGCAAACTGAAAAATATATTACACAATTTATGTGAACATAAAACCTCACGCTCATAATTTTGTTGAGAGTCGTTATTTATTGCTGAATATATAGCTAATGCAGACACTTATTTTAGTGGAACGGACATTTATAACCGAGGCGCTATCCAAGGGCTTAATAATAATGTCTTAACATGTTATGATTTATTAAATGATTAATTTTAGCTGTTAATTTGTTGACTGTTTAACATAAAATGGCTTTATATTATATAGTTAACAAAACTATTGGTAGCAATATGGGAAAAGTTTTGTTAGGGACAGCTCAGTCAATAGTCTTCAATGATGATAGATGCAAGATTTCATTGATTGAGAACCCGAAATAAGCGCGCTGTCACTCGCTGAGGATTTCCTTTTTTTAATTTCTGTACACTACGAATGTTATTTACAGGTCTAAATTTCAAGTTAATATGAGCTGTATTACATAAATGTAATAGGTGTAAGATGGTTTGATTTTTCTAATTATCATCGCTACATCTCAAAGGATTGTTTTGACACTGTTATACGTAGGTTTTTTCTAGATACATTTATACCTTCACATAAATACGCCAATGTGAATGTGCGATGTGAATATAAAATTTTTATGTTATGAAGTTTTTATTTCCTTTAATACACTTAATCTTTTATCTATTACTATTGCTATTATTAAACTGAATGACCAAACCATAAAAATATTTAAGTTTAAATCGCATTTTACCTTCATCGCCCAAATTTTGTTATTATTTTCATGATATGAACAGTTGTATTTTTAATATATTCCTAAAAATTAATAACTCTTAAACTTCAATGAGAGAATCGAAAAGAAAGATGCGAAAAGTTTTTACTTTTTTGTTTAATATTAAATAGCTAAGTTTTATGCGAAACCATTGTAAACGGCAGAAAAAATAAATGGTTAAGTCTTTATTAATTTTATTAATTAAATTCCCTATCATTGTCAAATCTAGACAATGACATAAAATTAAAATAATCTAAAAGGCAATGTTGAAGTAAGATTTTTTTTTGTTAACTGACACATGTAAAAATTTATGATTATTGATACACTCAGCCTGAGATTAAGAAAAACTAAGTCTAAAGATGTTAGAAAAATTGACATACGAAACATGTTCTATGAGACTATGTTCATATAAATCTTTGCGTTATAAACAATAGTGAACCATAAAGTAGTTTTATTAATAGAAAGTAGAATTCTAGTTTGTCAGTAGCACGTTTCACTGCATCGTTGGAGGTAAACTTTTTTTCAAAATCCTGTTGTTAGTTGACGCGCGCACCGATGACTCTTTGGCGCTTTGCCAGCTGTTGTGTTCACTTTCAAAGCTGTTAGTATATTAAAAGAGAGATACCTTCACATTGGAGTGACATAAGAATAGCCATTAATCTTTACCTGTGGCTTCACTTTTAATCAGAAGTGAGGTTTTATTATTCATAGTCTAAAAATTAGATGATATACTTTAGAAAGGTATGGGTTTATTTATAATAATAATAAGGCCATTTATTCCATATTTCTAAGTTACAATATACATATGTTATATATTATGTATATGTATGATTTTAATAATATGCACGTCATTTTCATTTGAAATGTGGATCCCGTTATGGGTAAAAGCCTCCAGTTCTTTCCATTTGTCTCTCTCCTTGCCTGTTTGGCCAATTTTTTCCTGGGACTTGTGTTCTCTCATCAGCCCACCTTCTACTTGGTCTGCCAATGTTTCGTTTGCCCCCTGGGCTTTTGGACATTTGGGCTTATCTATTGCTTTTTTATCAGGAAAAAATCAATGGTCATTACCATCCGAAAGAAATGTGCAGCGGGTATGTCGGATTGCTGCTGAGAATATATGATGTACAAAAGGTATGACAAAAACTGCTCAAATATTTCTCAACAGATTCTGCTTTCCACTTTAATCACATTTAATTTACAATATACGACGTTTATAGGGAATTGTTCTAATCTCTGATTAAAAGAGTTCACTTAATGAATATTAGACTGAGAAATCACATCATTATATTCTTCCTGTCGTTTATATTCTACCATAAAAGATAATGAATGGAAAAATTTCTAGACGAATGAACAGTTTATGCTCAGACGGGAAAAATACAAAACAACGAGACTTAATTGATTAAGCGTCGACAGGAGGTTGAGAAAATCTATCACGAACAAAGGAAATATTATTATACAAATTAATTATGGAACGTTATGAATTTAAAAATAATAACTATTCGTATGGCCTAGTTACAACAAATAATAAACTATTATTGTGACTGTTATTATCTAATATATTAGGTGACCGATATTTAGATGTTCATGATCTGTTTGTCCCTTTACCTTTACTTTGTATCTCGGAAAGCAGGTTAAGCCGTGGGTCCCCGTTAATATAACCGACATTGGATAATAAATGTTAATTTAAGGTAGAATTTATTCCGACCTCGTAATAGTCATCCCTCACGATTTGTAAAGGGCAATTTCGGGTAAAAACTACAAGAGTATCAGGTGTGACAGTTAGTTACCAGGAATATGCTAGGTGGCTGAAGAATTAGTTTTTATTGCTGTCTCATTTGTATGTTAAATTAAACTAGTGATCACATAAATAATATCAAGTGAACTCACACTTATGCTAAAGGTTGACGTTCATTAGAGAAAACGATCTAGTGTCGTTTCCACGCAACAGTCCACGCAAACGAAGTTGCGGGAAAAGCTATAATAGTATTAAATATTGACTCTGACTTAAATCTGAGTAGTTTTACAAAATAAATGAGAAACTTCTACAACAGATATGAAAAAAACAAATATTGGGAAAATTTGCAACACACTCTCTCTCAACTCACCTTTTCTAAATAAACGTTAATAATGCCAAACTAAATAGTCTTCCAAGCGCAAAATGTTCTTAAACAGGGTAAGGTAAAAGGTTTTTCCCGTATTCATTTGTAAATTTTTATATCTTGTAATTGTTCCGCCATATAATTGTTTTTACCCCAATATGTAATATTTTAATCATAGAGAATGTACAGTATATTTGCATCTATTATACTTTCATAATTTGAATTAAAGTATACGTTAAGTAGAATTTTTGCTATGAAGCTAAAGGTCCACAAATTAGGTTACTTTGTTCCTTTCAGGGTTGGTTTGGGGACAATTCGTTCTATTTAGTCTACCTGTACCAATTTTAGGACTGTATTTTGTATTTTGTACAAAACACTGTGATATTGAATTATAATATTTCTATAATTATTGAATAATAATATTATTATACTTGTAACTAAATTACTTGTATTAATAAAAGAAATATTCTAAAACAGTTTTATTCTTTTCATAAAAAAATCTAAAACGAAATCAAGGCAAACTCTCATTCGCTATTCGCGGGCTAGCTGCTAATGACAGAGGCTGTCACATCTCCCACGTCAAAATGGCGCGAAAGGCTGTGGCAAGATGTGACGTCATGGCTTGCTTGCTTGCAGTAGCGACAAGGCGGCGTTGTTACATACTATAATAATTACGACTATACCTGAGCCATAAGTTATTTTAAGATTTTATTTTTCTGTTTTATTCAGTTTATAGTCACACCTATTAAAGCGATATATAAGCACATTAGTATTTTTACTAACAAATATATTTTAAAGGATTCTCATTTGTACAGCCTTAAACAGCGGTGTGGTAAATGACGTGGAACGACGATACGAACCGTAACGAGTACAGAAACTGGAATTTAAAGTATTAAATCGTTACCTCACATACAAAGTTGTAGATTTTGAATACATATGAAAATAAAATAAAACGCATTATTTTGTTATAGCAACATTCGGTATGTACGAGTATATTGTATATTATCTACACTAGCAATCGCCAGCGGCTCTGCCCGCGTGGAAAGATTAAAACCGTAATATAGTCTTTTGATAACCATAAAATAGGTTAAAGTGGGTTAACCTTAAAAGCTAGATATATGCATTATGCAGTCGCGGACTTTTATTCAGAACTTTTAGAGGGGAACAATTTTGTGACACATGATTTTTTAATAACTATCACCGTTTACTCAGTGCACGCAAGGAAAGCTTTAAATTTTGCCGTTTTCGTACTATTCTGTATTGGTGCTCCTCTCCTATTTATCTTAGCGTGATGGTATATCGATAAATGGATTATCTTACACTGAAAGAATTTTTCAAATCGGTCCAGTAGTTCTTGAGATCAGCGCGTTCAAACAATCAAACAAACAAACTATTCAGCTTTATATATTAGCATAGATTGGAATTGATATTTTATAATTATCCATTTTGTAAATAAATATCCGATAAGTTTATAAACTATTAAAGTGTAAAAAGCTAAAATGATTACACTGTATAAATTTCAAAATAATAATTATATTGTTACAAATATGCGTACATTTAAGAGCACATGTTAAAATTTTCTTTATAACCAAACCCATATTTAGTGATCCAGTTTCTGATACAATAATTAATCAGAAACTCTTCAATAATCACTGTTCGAAAGTTATTGTCTCTTGGTACTGAGGGATTTTGGTCATAATTATTAAGCACATAACACTAATCTTTTTACAACTCTTGTATCACTGTTATACTGCGTCCATCATATTATCAGTCTTTTGACAGCTCACGCTCATTAAGTTTTGTATTGCTTACGTACAAATATCATACAAATAATATTTGTACTTTATGGATGGGTACCGCCCACTTAGTGATGTCACACATAATGGTTACTACGATTATGCCACAGATTAAAAATAATCGGTAGAAATCGATGTTACGAGTATTAAAAGACATTTAATAACATTATATAAAGTTTTACTTTCTTCTTAGTTAATACATGAATACAAATAAAACAATCAGGATATTTTAATTTATTTTATTAGCACGAGTCGTCGGAATGATAATCAACACTAGACTCCTCCGATGAGGAGTCTTCAGTAGCAGTTATTATTAGCTCTTGTGTAGATAATATATTATCAAACGCAATATCACGTTCCCAATCAGAGAATATTACTCTTTTAGTTCTTTCCACCACACTTGCCCAGTTCTCGGCCGTTACGTGGGTGCAAGCATTTTTTAGCAATTGCAACATTTTATTCGCTGTGAATGGGGGGCTTGTATTGCATCTCGCAGCATGCCCTTTTACTTGTGCCCATATAAGTTCTATTGCGTTGTACTGGCAGTGGTATGGAGGAATCCGAAGAACAGTATGGCCATATTCTGCTGCCATTTCATTGATTACATAGCGTTTTGCTCTCTTTTTGGTTTTTAATATTTTTATTAATTCAACTTTTAACATTGAGTCGTCCACATTTTCTCCATTGTCCCGAAGCCAATTAATTATTTCATGCTTTTTATTAGCCTGTGTTGGCATTTTGTCAATTTGACGGGAGTGGTAGGGCGCATTATCAATAAAAATTATTGATGGTTCTTCCAATGAAATGAGCATTTTTTTGAACCACTCTTCATACACATTTGCATTCATCTCTTCGTGGTAGTCATTTGATTTCTTCGATTTAAATGCCAACAGTGCGTCTTGTACAAATCCTTTTGCTGTACCTGCATGGCAAATGATTAGGCGCTCACCTTTTCCCATTGGTACTGAGGAAGTGGAATCAGCAGTATCATCAGTCCAGAAACGAGATAGTGTGTGGTTAGCGTTGAGCCATGTTTCATCCGTGAAAACAATATTTGCCCAATCTTGTATTTTCTTTGCCTCTCTTAAAAAATCACAACGTGCTATAGCTATATCTGTGCGTTCCATTAATAATTTTCTTTTATTTAACTTTTTATATGAAAAGCCAATTGTGTTCAAAACTTTGACCAAAGAAGATTTTTCACCATGAAATAGACCACTTCTTTTCAAAGAAACAATAAGTTTTCTCAAAGTTGGAATTTCTTTTCTCAAGTAGTAATCATATACATGACGACGAATAGCGTCAGCGTCAAAGTCATCAACAGCTGTCACCTTATGAGCCCGGCGCTTTCTTTTTGGTGTAGATGGTTTGTTTTGCTCCAAGCCGCTCCTGCCGTAGGCATCAGTAGTGATTTTAGTCACAGTTGATAGACTGATCCCCAACGCGGCTGCAACACGGTTTCGGACTTGCGTGATAGGTATAAGAGGTCCGCCATTTTGATTTTCTTGCTCAAAATACTCATGAAGTTTTAACACTAACTGTCTCGATTGTGCTTTCAACACACGTCCTTTCGGCATTTTCACGATCAATTAATATAAGTTTCACAAAAGTTTTTCCGAGGAATAAAGCTACTTAACTCAAGGTGTAACAGATGCGAGAGAACACTCAGCGAACGTAAATGCGTGTGACTATCACGGGCGTTTCGTTGAGAGTGACAGATCACGTCAAAATGGCGGCCGAGCGGAAGGTCTGTTGATGTTGCCAGTTGATGTATAATATATTTTTTATGATTATAATAAATACACACGGATTAACATTTATTTTCAAAAAACTAAGGCAATATTAAATCAAAATGTTGATTTCTATATCTGTTATTAGTTTACGTAGGTTATCATTAATCGAATTACTTAGGTACGTAATTCGATTAATGATAGTAGGTACTATAATCGGAATGGTATCGCATACGAGAATCTTTAGGACATCACTAAATATGTAAATCGTCAATCTGTCAAAAGATGGTTAATATAATGGACAGTGTATAGGGCGTATGCTTTTATCAAGGTTTTTTTAGTAGCATTCGAAATGGGATATTTTACATAATTTTTTATATGGATATTCTAAAATGCACTTAATTGTGAAATAATAAAAGGTCATTTTGTACATATAATGGTCTCCTTAAATCCTTTACAGTTGTGAAATTGTTACTAGAAACTCGTCTGAAGTTAAAATATTTTGATGATTATTTTTATATATGTAGTTAAAATTGAGATACTACTACGAGATTCCGTATGACATTCATAATTACTTAATTTCTGCTATCAATAATTGAACTTATTTGCTTAATAAATACATTAACTAATAAGCCAAATAATAGTATATAATTATCATTCTAAACAATAGGTTAATGTGCAAAATGCATTTACATTTTTTTCCCTGTTTAATAAAACCATTGAATTCTAGAGTCGCACTTATAATTTTTTTTTCATCGGCTTAGTTATTGCGTATCGATATTTTCAGTTGCAAATATACTGAAATGAAAGAAGCCTTTGAATAACGTTTCAGAACCAGCGAGGCATCAGTTCTAAACCAAAATAAAAATCTAGTTTGTGAAAGCCTACTATTTCCCATTACCCTAATGGAGTTACTTTTTATATTCTCCAGCAGTATTTTTATGTGGGCTTCCATTCGCATATTTGGTTTTTTTGAATGCATCGTATGAATTGCAACAAACATACATAGTTAAATATATTTATTAAGTTCATGAACTATCCAAAATTTTTTAAAACGTTTTTTGATTTTGATTATCAAATTTCAGAAGCTAAAATAAATGAATATATGAAATAGTAAACTAATAAAAGCAAAGTAACGAATAGAAAAGGTAAATGGTAAGCAATAAAGTCGAGACATTGTATATTACATCTCTGGTGACGTCGTATAAATTCATCATCATCCTCCTGCCCTTATCCCACTCTAAGTGAGGTTGGCATAACTTGTTATAAACACGTTGTCATATGATTTAGCTATTTATTTTACAACCAGCCGCTTGCCTGACGTCAATATACCTTAGTCACCTGCTACGACACCTCGCTAAGGAAGAGGTTAGTCTATTCCACTCAGCTGGATACCATACGACGCTTTTACGTAATTTCGGTGAGAAAGATTAGTCGGTCGGTAGTCTATTTTACTCAGCTGGATACTACACAACATATCCACAAGACTACTCTTAACCCGGAACGGTAAGTATGCAATTTATTAAATATTAACATAATTGTAATGTTTCTTTTGATTGTACAAATTCATATTGAGTAAAATATCTTATATAGCTATGAAAATCTTTATAAAGCATTAGTCGACTATTAGTAAATAAATAGAAGGATAGACAGTGTCATTTGTGTATACAAAAGGCGGCTTTAATCACACTGCCGGATTTAATTAAATTTGCAATAGGAGTCCTGACGGCTTCTATGGAGGCAAACAAATAGCCCTCTCCAATTTGTAACGGGCTAACGATGTGAATATAATTCTGATTGCGACCTTCAAACGAAATAAATACAAGCCCGGTTGATCCGAGATAAAAGCGGCTCACAACATTAGTTGACCAAAAGTTAATTTTTCCCTTTCTTTTTTGCTAGAAAAGCTAACAAAGGCCCACGTAAGAAGTATTTTAAAGACCAACAAAAAATGTCTTCCCTGTGTTTCTTTTTCCTGTCGAAAATAATGAAAACAATGTAAGGAAAAGGCCTTTGGGCGTATTCATATTATGAAATGGCCTAACTAGAAAACTTTGTACAAGAATTTTTAATGATGACAATGATATACGTCTATATATTTTTCGCATTGCTAATAAAAGATGAAAAGGCCAAGTTTTAAGATACTATAAATAGTAAGGAAGTACCGGCCTGTTACTCTCCCACTGCTGGGAATAGGCCTCTGCTCTCCGTTTTTTGGAGAGAAGGATTGGAGCTAAATTCAAATTCAAATTCAAATTCAAAATATTCTTTATTCAAGTGGACTGTTTACAGTACTTTTGAATCGTCAAATGTTTTAAAGAAGCTACCACTGATTCGGAAGTTTGCTCCTACCGAGAAGAATCAGCAAGAAACTCGGCGGCTAATCTTTTAAAAAATTATTACAATTTGATGGTTACAAGATAATCGTCGCAGCTGGATGCGTAGCTGACTGCAGTTAAGATATGCTATCACTCAAATAATCCTCAATAGTATAGTAAGCTTTATGTAGCAACATCGTTTTGAGATAATTTCTAAACTTGTGTAAAGGCAAGTCTAGATAATGTTGAGGAATTTTGTTATAAAAACGTGTACCGAGACCGACAAATGATTTTCGGGCCTTTTGGAGGCGTAATCTAGGCGTCATTAGTTTATGTCTATTTCTTGTAAGTCTATCATACCTATCACTATTTTTACTATACAAGTGAATGTTTTTACGTACAAATAGTATATTACTGTAGATGTATTGTGAAGCTACAGTCATAACGCCAATTTCTTTGAACTTTTCCCTAAGAGAATCACGAGGTTTCATATTATAAATACCACGTATAGCTCTTTTTTGCAAAACAAAGACCCTGTGAATATCAGCCGCTGTACCCCATAGCATGATTCCATATGACATAATGCTATGAAAATAGGAAAAATAAACAAGTTTTGCTGTGTCAACATCAGTTAATTGTCTAATTTTCCTAACAGCGTAGGCAGCGGAACTTAATTTTCCACAAAGGTTTGTTATATGGGGCCCCCATTGGATCTTTGTATCTAAGGTCATTCCTAAAAACACAGTTGTATTTTCTTTCATTAATATTTCATTATTTAATATAACATTTCCTGTTGGTCTGGTTCCATTAAGCAGTGAAAACTCTACGCATTTTGTCTTTTTTGTGTTTAAAAGTAGGTTATTTATGGTAAACCAGTGAGATATTTGAGACAAAGCATTATTCACATCGTCAAGATTTTCCTTATATCTGTCAACCTTAAAAATTAATGATGTATCATCTGCGAATAGTACAATGTCGCAAATACTGGGCACAAAATATGGCAAATCATTAATATATACTAAAAACAAGAAAGGACCTAAGATTGAACCTTGAGGCACGCCCATAACTGTTACTGATCCGGATGACTTGACGTCATTTATGCATACTCTTTGTAATCTATTGCAAAGAAAAGATGTAATAAGACTAAGCGCATTATCTTTGATCCCATAATGACGCAGCTTATACAAGAGAGTTGTATGTTGGACACAATCGAACGCTTTAGACAAATCGCAGAAAATACCAATAGCGTTCTGCGAATTCTCCCAGGCATCGAAAATGTGTTTCAACAGCCTTGCGCCCGCATCTGTTGTTGATCGACCCTTAGTAAAACCGTACTGCTCAGTATGTAGTAATTTATTCAAATCGAAATGTCTGAGCAGTTGATTGTACATAATTTTTTCAAAAATCTTACTAAGAGTTGGTAATACTGAAATGGGTCTGTAATTATTGGGATCATTTTTATCACCTGATTTAAACAAAGGGACTAATTTACTATATTTCATGAGATCAGGAAATATTCCGGAATCTACAGCTCTGTTAAAAATCAAGGCTAGATAAGGCGCAATAATTTCAATAATGTTGTTCATTGTTTTCATGGACATGCCCCATAGATCTTGTGTTTTCTTCAATTCTATTGTTTTGAAGACTTTGAGAATGTCACATGGGATAATATATTGAAAATAAAAGTTAGCACTGCACTCAGTGGAAATAGTTCTTAGTAAATTAAGAGCTTCTGTTGGTGAAGAATTAATACATTGAGTGGTCGCAATTGGTATATTTTGGAAGAAATTTTCGAATGTTTTAGCGACCTCTGCATCAGAAGTAATGATTTGATCATTAATAATAAGCTTAAATTCACGATTATTTTTTTTATTTCTACCTAATTCATCGCCTATAATGTCCCAGGTGGCTTTTATTTTATTGTCTGCCTTCATAATTTTTTGTTTGATAAATAGCGACTTAGCTTGTATGCAAACAATTTTAAATAGCTTTGAGTAGTTTTTTACATATTCAACAAATGTGGGGGTTTTATTAAATTGTTTTTGTGCGTACAAATCAAATAATTTATTTCTACTCTTAAAAATACCAACAGTTGCCCAATCACTAAATTTAAAGTTTTTTAGTATACTTTTTTCCACGGTCTTAAAAACATTATTGAATTCATAGTCTATTAATCTAAAAAAAGCATTGTATAGTTCATCCGGACCTCGTTTTCTAATTTTTAGAGTCGGAACTCGAGCTATAATTTTTTCCTTAAATTTCCTAATTTTTTTATTGGTGATATGCTTAAACTTTATTACTTGTTTTTGTTGCGTTTCAGCGTATGGAACAGATATACGTTGTCCAGAATGATCAGATTTGAGATTATTGATTACAGCTTTTTCAAAAACTTTACAATTACAAAATACGTTATCAAGGCAAGTAGCTGAAGTTGCGGTTATTCTGGTGGGTTCATTGAATACATTCTCTAAGTTAAAGCATTTAAATAAATTAAGTAATTTAGATCTATTGTGAGAGTTTACTAAAATATCAATATTAAAGTCACCACATATCAACAATTTTTTCAATGTTTTGCAAAGCCTCGTAAGAACGATCTCCATGGTATCCTCAAATAAAGAAAAATCACCTGATGGGGGTCGGTACACGCACACTACAATATACTGCTCCAGCTCTACACAAGACAGCTCTATAGTGCGTTCTATAGAAAGACTTACAATATCCTTTCTTTCTTTATAGGTTTTATTATCTTGCATTAATATTAAAGAACCCCCTCGACTATTAACAGTCTTTCTCAAGAAGGCACTGCACACTGTATAATTTTTAATATTTAATAATATTTCGAATTTAGTAAACCAGTGCTCTGTTATGCATAACACATCAATATCAAATTTTTTAATAAATAATTCTATTTCAAATTCTTTGCCAGATGCGCCCTGTATATTCTGATGAACTACATTTAATTTGCAAGGCATATCTGTTGTCTTAATGTCTAGTTTAAATTTGTGTTATCAATATTGGTACTACATGTACTATTATGAACATATGAGTCAAAAGACTTTATTACACTATGTGTAACAGTATCATTAATATTAAATGCTAGCAATGTAGCTATTTGACGTCTTAATCTTAAGGGCAGATACATTGTATCTTTAGTCAAGCTAAAAGAAGATACAAATTTATTTGTATCAAAATAAAAAAATGCATCATTATGATGACATGTCAAGTTGTATAGTAACAAATTTAAATTATAAATGTGCTTATTTTGTTCACTAGTTAATGTCTTAGAGTAAGGAAAAGCACAAATAAAGAATTTACATTTAGTTTGATTGTGTAAAAACAACAATTTGTCAACACTTTTTATAATTTGTTGCTTTTTTAAATTCAAACTGTCACCAAACAGTAAAATGACATTAGTGTAACATTGTAATTCAGTACAGCTCAAATTATTAACTAAATAACTTAAGGGGGCCCCTGGTGAACATCTGTTAATCACTGGTTGTTGTGAATACATATTTATAATAGATCCAAAATCTTTGCCTAATTTGTCAGAAATAATCAAAGTTTTCTTAACTAAGCAATTACTACTTGATTCAATATTTGAGCTATTTGTATTACTTGTATCTGGAAAAGTGGACATGTGTTTATATGATGAAGGAACCTGCATTTCATGGTCCCCATCAACTTTCAGAAGGCACGAGCAAACCCTACCCTCAACTTCCTTATACTTGTTTGACAATGAGTCGAAGCGTTCCACATTGTCATTGCAAATCTCTAATAAATTATCAAAGGATGATAAATGCTCATTTATTTGTAACTGAGCCTTATCATATAGATCTGATATATGTTTTAATGACTTTTCTAATGATACAATTTGACTTTGCAATTGACGGGTTTCAATGAAATGCACGTGCCTTTGATTATGCAGTTTATCATTTAATGATTTTATTTTATTAATTAAGGACAACCGTTAAGACCTACCACGCTGCTCCAATGCGGATTGGTAGGTTACACATATCTCCAGAATTCTCTAGGAAGTGTTATTCTTCCAGAAAGTTTATATTAATAGTGCATTATGGTTTCATGTAAATTGTGTTGAAGATGTTGTGCATATTTCAAAAAATATTTCCTTTTGAGGTAATTTTCCAAAAAAAAATTAGTAGAATTTTAGGAGTACTATAAGTTTACTATTTTTAAGCATTTTGTAAGCCCGATAGTAAGGATATCTTATAATCAATATATTATATAACGTAATTGATGTTCAGCATTCTTTACTAGCTTTGTAAATAAAAAATAATTCCGGAACAATGATAAAGCTAAATCTAATATTCGCAATAACACAAACATTGACTTCATAGTTTTAAAAGTAGAGCGAGATAATTTTATTAACATACTAGTGGCCCGCTCCGGCTTCGCACGGGTATAAAATATATAGCCTATGTCACTCAGTAAAAAAATGATAAAAATCTATCCAGCAGTTTTGTTTTATTCATTACTGCCCGTGGCCAACACGCGCCAAATTTGGAGTAAAACAATTCCCCTGGGGTGCCAAAGTGGTCGGCCTCCTCGTGGCGCACCCTGGGCAAGCTTAGTCTTGGCGAACGGACCACTGTGGGGTGGCCAATCCAGTTGTCCTTCTGATTAGCAGAGGGCAATCTGGACAGGCCGGGGACTCCGGGGGGGCTGAGGTGGGGTTCCTAATGAGCGACGGGTCCGGTTGGGCTTACTCTAAGTCTAGCTGGAAATGGTTACGGCCACCGTCGGCGAAACCCGGAAGCCCAGCAATGGGAACGGGGACCTTCGGGTTGCGAGGAAGAAAACCTTTATAAAAAATTACCCACCAAGGCGTTGTGGCCCCTACTTGGGGCGCGGTCTCTCCCTGTTGACCGTGACATAACAAACACGGTGGGCAGGGAGCGATCGTGGGCAGCGATGGTCTCCCTTTGTTCTGCGGAGGGGGGTCAAGGGAGGCGGCGAAGCGGTTCCACGAACTGTTGTTCTGGATCCAATCTGCGCTGATGAGTCCAGGTGTTAGTGACTCGCCCAAGCCCATCGTCTGCCACCCTAACTGGGGACCTTCGCGTGTTCCGAACGGGGTACATCGGACGCCTGGCTTACAGGTCTCCAAGGCGGTCGGTGCATCTGGTGCTACCGATACACCGGTTAGCGGAGGGGGGCTTCTCTTTCGAGGGGCCCCTACCCGAAGAAGGTGTTTGTTCTCTGGGATCAGAGCTGTTGGCGGGATGGGGGCAATATGTACAATGATACCCTGTCCTTGCCATCGGCAGCGTGGTGGAGCACACAGGTCGTTTTAGTCGGTGCGAGTCCGACATAACTGCCGCCTGTCCCCGTCGGGCGGCGGTACCCAAAGGAGCTTTTTTCTGTATAAAAAAAACAATTCCCCTTTCCCTATACCATGAAGATTCCCTGCTATCTTTGGAATATCTAAATTCATATACTACATTTTTACTTATTTACTTTTACATTTTCCCTGAGTATTTTATTTTTACAATTAATTACAGAATGTCTTTATATACAACATTCACAGCTTTTTTGTCATAAAGAAAGAATCTTCATTACACAATACAAACATGTTTTCTTTAGAGGTTACTCTTGATAAAGCGACATATAGTTGGCCATGTCAAAAAAAACCCGTCCAATCGCAGCTAAATTCGAAGTGCTATAAGAAAAAGCGCGCAATCGCTATACCCTGCATTTAAAATCTGTAATATCTTCAAAAATGTTCATTTAAATTACAAATGACGAAGAAAATGTCAAAAAAATGCTATTGTGGGTCCATAAAAGATAGACATAATATGTATACCATCGCGGAGTTTTTCGTAGACCTTTTCAAGGTGTACAAATACTTAGTACATTATTTTGACAAATATTTTAGGGTTCGGCCTGCGTTTCCAATGTAAACGGAAAATAATTATAATTATTTACGACATCAAATTGGAAACCTCAAAAATGATAGTATTTCTTTACTCCATATTGAATGTTTATAATAAAAGTTTATAATATGTTAGATTATACATATAAACCTTTCTCTTCAATCATTCTATTGAAAATCCGCATCAAAATCTGTTGCGTAGTTTTAATGATTTAAGCATACAAAGGGATATAGGGACATAGGGACAGACAGAGAAAGTGACTTTGTTTTATACTATTTAGTGACGTTTAGCTATTATAACTAACGACGTATATTTCTCCTTTATTCTTATGCATTAATAAAAATCCATTTTCCCAAAGTCAACTCATTTACTCTTTCTCAAAAACTACTCAATGACACATATGACAGCCACAATGCTTTTTCATATTATTGACTAACTCTGAAGGAGGTTGTATTATATTAAAAACATGTTGATAATTGTCAAATATTTTACCATACTTCACCAAAGAAAAATTACGTTTAGCTGTCATCTATGTTTTGTATTCCACTGACATTTGCGTTTTGTTATTAAACGTCATAGTCGTTCTTGTTATACCACGTTTTATAGTGACATGACGGGATAAAATAAATGCGGTCGAATGGGATAAAAAGTATCCTATGTCCGTCTCCTGGTTCTAAGTAACCTCTACACCAATTTTCGGCCGAATTGGTTCATCCTTTCTGGAGTTATAAATAGTGTAACTTAGACCAACTTTCTTTTATATATATAGATTGTTTGTCACATACAGGAAATAAATCGATTTCATATATAAAAATTTTGGTTTCGTATGTTTGATTTTGCAAAATAGTATAAGTACTGACATGAAATTTTTGAATAATGCCGCTAATGCTTATAATTGTTTTTAAACATCATTAAAAAATTTGTGTATATTATCGTATGGCCTTAACAATATTATTTAACTTTCAAGCACATTTAGTTTATTAACCCAGACTAACATATCGATTACTTTACAATTTAGGTAAACATAGACCTACATGTAACAGTCACAGCCCTACATTACATGTATGTAATTACTTATGTAATTAATTATATTACTGTGTGTACAGAGAAAAAAAATTGTCTTACTATAGGGATACCTATAGGTACATATTTTTTAGATAAATTTTGCGGTAGCGGAAGCTACTGACCTTTTACTCGAGCTTCAATGAAACTCATAAAGTATGATGGCTTACATTTATAAAAATAGTTTGTGTTAAATGTAACAGACGTCTATAGAATTATCTGGTTGATTAACTGCTCGGCTCGATAGGATAAACACAAAACAAGAAAACGATGATTAAGCGCTGGCTGGGCAATAGAGCGGACATAACTGTTAATGATAGATACATCTATCATAATGCTACTCAGGCTATGTTTTGGTTATTCTGCAATCCCTTTAACGTTCTATCCCAGTGGATTAGACTAACGGTTATAAAACATGTTTAAAAACTACCCTTATTGTTATATCACAAGTGTTATCGTCAAGGTCGATAAAACGAGGAGAGTGTATTACAACTATTTAAGCTTCAATTCTTATACACAATGTACACAGAAAGGTCTATTATAGTATTCTCTTTTCTGTCTTATAATCTTCTCTATAATAGACTACTATATAATATCATATCTTAACTTATGCTATAAACATGTTGTTACATGATTTGGCTGGGATTTTACGACCGGCCGCCTACCTGACATCAACTTACCTTAGTCGCCTTTTACGACACCTCGGTAAGAAATGAGGGTGGTATTATTATATTCAGCCGGATACCACACGGCCTACTACTATATAATATATGTATATATGTAAGTTTATTATACATTACATGGCGTCATCTTAAATTGAGTCAACTGCAATTACATACTAGGGCTAATAATTCAAACAAATTTACATACATCGTTTAAAAAAGTGTCTATTAAATTCTTTCAAGTTATTTGAAAAATGATAACTGTCAAATTTTACATACAATAATTAGTAAATTTTGGGTATCGAATAATTTTTTAATGCCATCATTCGAAGATTAAATATCACACATTAATTAAAGGCATAGCTGTTGTTATACTGAGAAATATATTTGTGTTATTAAAGGGCATATTTTTTCAAATCTAAATTTACGTGAATGGGCCCCGTTTAAACGGCTAGTGCGCTATAAATTTTAAGCTAATTACTGCTGAGTGTCAAAAGCAAAGCCGTATCGCATGAACAACTTTGCGCCATAAGTTAGTTAGAAATTGAGATGTAGGAATAGCATACTATAGAATTTGGATTATACAAATTTAAAATGGCTACTAATGATTGGTGAAAACTGATCCCAGACTATTAAAATATTTTGGGCTCTTAAATTATCTCCTTACCAAAGTATAATTATATAAACAAAAATGTTTTGGATTAAATTAGAGACTAGTTGAACCCTAGAGAAGGATAAAGGCACTGATGACAAGATACTGGCTAGTAAAAAATAAATAAGTAAGTAGCGGCCTGTTACTATCCCACTGATGAGAATAAGCCTCTTCTCTCCGTTTTTTTTGGAGAGAAGGTTTGGAGCTAAGACCTACCACGCTGCTCCAATGTGGATTGGTAGGTTACAGATATCTCCAGAATTCTCTAGAGATATGCAGGTTTCCTCACGATGTTTTCCTTCACCGAAAAGCGTGTGATAAATTGCAATTATCAATGAGACACATAAGTTTTAACAGAAAAACTCATTGGTGTCTGCCGGGGATTGAACCCATGACCTCGAAAGAGTCGCACGGTGTTACCGCTGATCTACCACAGCTAGGCTGGGCTATCACAGCTGAGTAATAAAAAATAAATAGGTTTAATTTAATCTTTTTAATACTAGTTTTTAATAAGTTCGATTCTTGTCCTTTTTTCAGAAAGAAAGAACATATGATGGCATTGGTGCTTTTGAGGGCGGACATAAAATTGTTTATCTGTGTCTAAGTCCATGCAGACGAAGTCGCGGCTGAAGCTTGTCGTAAAATATATCTTACGTAATTTTGTAAAGTTAGATAGGCACTATAACAATAAAATTATTCTGTTGTGGTCCGTTACATGTTATTTAGCAGAGCGTGAAGGTTTATATCTTGTTCGGCTTTCACACAATCACTTCCAAACACACGTGTTAAGAGAACCGTGAAACTCTTTTCTGAGTTCACATACAATATGTTGAAACGGAAAACTAAGTGAAAGAAATCCAATAGAGAAAAAAGCTATATTTTCTCGGGTAGGAAATTGTCTTGATGTTTATTTATTTTACAGTTTCATTAACTGAATTGTTGGATCTTAAAAGGGAAGAAAGAAGAAGAAGAAAGATAAATACTTGCGACATTTTGATTATTTTTCACAGTTCAGAAGTAATTCTGTGATTGATACATTTGAACGTAGTTATATCTAAGATCTTAAATTGGTCTGTTCGATTGATATTAGTAGTAATAATTTACACTAGTATTAATTATACTAGTAGTAGTAATTTATAAATTCATTACTTATAAATGTCCTTTTTTTGATGCATTATTAAGGCCTTTTGTAATATAACGTACATAAAGTTTAGCCCCCAGACTTCATGAAGATTTTAAAATCTATATATTAAAGAAATCTTAATATATAATTGTTAAAAAGATAAAAGTAAATAGCGGCCTGTTACTATCCCACTGCTGAGAATAGGCCTCTTCTCTCCGTTTTTTGAAGAGAAGGATTGGAGCTATGACCTACCACGCTGCTCCAATGCGGATTGGTAGGTTACACATAACTCTAGAACTTTAGAGGTATGCAGGTTTCCTCACGATGTTTTCCTTCACCGAAAAGCGTGTGATAAATTGCAATTATCAATTAGACACATAAGTTTAAACAGAAAAACTCATTGGTGTCTGTCCGGGTTTGAAACCGTGACCTTCTCGAAAGAGTCGCACGCATGGTGTTACCGCTGGGCTACCACAGCTTATAATTGTTATTAGCGGTAAAAGTAAAATATTTTTTTAGTTATCAAAGTTACAACGTAATATGTACTGTCGTAAGATGTGTAGATTTTCTAAAAATGTTTTCCTACCGGAAACAAAAACATCACCAGAAGGGCATGTTAAATTCAATATCAACAAAAACTAAATAAAATCAACAAACCTTGATAGAGGTCTCATTTCAGGACCAATATATGTTTCAAAATATATGATAGTATATTTTCTGATAACCTGAAATTATTAGAGAAAAAGTTATCATAGAATCATTATCATTATCATTATTTTGTAAAAAAATAACCATATACTATTGGTTTATAGAAGCAGGCATTACTTTAGAGTATTCCATAGTACAGAACTTAAAATCAAATTATTTTGCTGTAATTAGCGTTTGTTAAGTGTATGAAGCAGACAACATTCTCATAGCTTATGTATGCAGGACAAATCACCACACGTATCACAAAACGCCGCCACCACCAACACTCCGACCGACATATACTACCACACTACCACAATCTCCACGATCGTTTCGCCACGAAACCGAAGCATCATCAGGAAGATAGAATGGGATAGGATAGGATAATACAAAATCACATATAGGCTAGCACACGACAAAATCGTAATGCATTGCGATTTTGTCATGGAGCGTTATTAGCTTTATGTTTTGTGATACTTGTGGTGACTTATCCTACATGTATTACATAGATTCTCTTAACAAATGCGTACTTTATCAAAATTGTTCTATTATAACTTCTGTATGGAATTCCGTAAAGTAACGCCTGCTTCTATAAACCAGTATGCAATAAATTTATTGAAAAAAAATTGTATTTAAAAAAGCAGAACTCCTTGAGGCGTTACCTTCATTTTACTATATTTTGAAATATGAGGCGGAAGAAAAATTGGGTTATACAAGGGTTCTCGTAAGATGAAGCTAGTTCGCGAGTAATTTGTTGTTTAACGTACGATCCGGGAAGTGGTTAGGGCGGAAGGGTTGTGGAAGCGGATCGTGATTGCTGACATTTATCTTGTGGTCGGTTAATTAGCTTCTCGAGGCGTTAACTTGGTTTTACCAAGTTTCAGCTTTATTTGGGGAAAAAGATTTTTGTAAGTTATACCTTATTTTTAGCCATTATTTAAGTATTATGGCAGATGTTCAAGAAAGAACGTAAATTGGTTTATATAAGGAGGGAAAATATTCTTTGTAATGTTAGAAAATATCTTTAATAGAATAATGATTTCGCCATTATAACAAAATTCTGTTTTAGACTTGCTTTTACAAAGATGCTATATTACTATACTATATAATAAAAATTAAAAAGTCTGTCTTTCTGTTTGCTTTCATATTTATTCTGTTAAAGAACTATGATTAAGATTTGGAACAAACGAATCTTATGTCCCAAGCTAACTAATCAAATCCTGTTTTTCCTTCGGGAGAAGGAGAAAAAGGGATAGTACCGAATTGAGAGTATTTGCATCTAAAGAACAAAGCATAGGTATCATTACATAATCCTATCCTACTAATATTATAAATGCAAAAGTTTGTGAGTATGGATGTATGTTTGTTACTTTCTCAAGGCGATCCGCTGTACTAATATCGATGAAATTTGGCACAACTAATTATTATACACTGGGATTACATTTAGGTTATAGAAATCCCGTTAATTCTACAGGAATAGGAAGACGTTGAAAAGCACCATCTACTATCAACCTACACACCACAACAGTCCACGCGAACGAAGTTGCGAGTAAAAGCTAGTTATTTAATACATCGGGAAACTACAAATGATACTTTTATTCAGATTTTACGTTTTACATTAATGTTCTTTGTTCATTGTGCATATTCATTTACAATATATTTGGGGTAATTACGACGGGACAGACAATATCACATTTATTTACTTTCCGAGTCAATGGCCTTTTGAATTGATGATTGTGACTGTAATCATTTTACAACCTTTGTTAAAACAATCGTGGATATTAATTTTGGTGACAATATAATTATATACTTCGTCGCTACTGCAAGCAAGCAAAGTAATGACGTCACATCTTGCCACAGCCGTTTGGGCCATTTGACGTTGGACGTGACATCCGCTGTCATTACTTATCAGCTAACCCGCGTATAGCGAGACAGAGTCTGAGAGTGTGTGTGTGTGTTAATATTGAAATATACATATATATATATATATATATATATATATATTCGGAATCTCGGAAACGGCTTCAACAATTTTCCTAAAATTCAGCATGTAGCAGCATGTTTTGGGGGAAAAAAATCATTCTAGCTAGGTTTTATGTAAAAAAAATTCGTGTCCTGTTTTTGGGCATTCAAATATACTAAAATTTATATTGGTTGAATTTTTGCCATAAACTGTCAAGTCAGCGTAGTTTATCGGGGAACCGGCAGTCTCCAGAAATGTAAATACCTAGGATCGATCCCCACTATATAATTTTTTTTTTCTCTTTTTTTTATTTTGTAAAAAATTTCCGAACAAGGCCCGCTCAACCAATTACTTTTAATGAAAAGAACAAAATCGATGTAGAATACTTCTTTTATTATACAAGTAGTGTTGGTAGCGATTTACTAATAAACCTAGATTTCTTTCCTCGTTTCAATTTTCCCGTTTGCACAGGCGGCACGGACCCTGCCGTCAGCTCTGAGGATCGTGGGCTCTATTCCCGCCACAGTTTTCTAGTTTTTTTGTATTTCTACGAGCTTAGATGTATTTATGTATTTTGTTTATTTGTATCTAGGGGCGGAATGACTCATTAATATAATAAAATAGCTCTGTTAGCAGTTTTGCCCACGTAGAAATCAGTGTGCCACAATTTTTTTCCCAAATTGAAATTTTTAACATAAAAGTAGTTACGATAAGTAAAAGTTGATTATAAGAGATTTTTTTAATAACTTTCACCGTTTACTTAGCGCAAGGAAAGCTTTAAGAAAGCTCTAAAGAAAGCTTTGGGTTAAGAAAAGTAACGGCCTGTTACTATCCCACTGCTGGGCATAGGCCTCTTCGCTCCGTTTTTTTTTTATAGAGAAGAATTGGAGCTAAGACCTACCACGCTGCTCCAATGCGGATTGGTAGGTTACACATATCCCCAGAATTCTCTAGAGATATGCAGGTTTTCTCACGATATTTTCCTTCACCGAAAAATGTGTGATAAATTGCAATTATCAATTAGACACATAAGTTTTACTAGAAAACTCAAAGCCTAGACCTCCTGAAAAGAGGAGCACGGTGATACCGCTGGGTTACCACAGCTTATTGGGTGGAGTAAATAAATATATTTACCCGGAAACCTCAACATATTCAATAAGATGCCGGAGCAATAAACTGCGTAGCACGTACGATGGTGTTCCTTGTGACCATAAACTACTGGCATCCTCGTCCCTATACTGATTACGAAAACCGCTTTATATGTTTTACTACTTGACGATTCAGTAGTCAGGGACATATATGATGGGCTTCTCTATATCTATACTAATATATAAAGCTGAAGAGTTTATTGTTTGTTTGATTGTTTGAACAAGCTAATCTTAGGAACTACTGGACCGATTATAAAGAAATATTTGAGTGTAAGATAGTCTATTTATTAAGTGAGGATATAAGCTATAACACGGTAGTTTTCATGTAATGCATAAACATAAAACAGTCAATTAGATAAAAAACTTTCAATGTTAAATTACAAAGCATGTTAAGTTAATTTATTCGCTATTTATTGTTTTTTATGAATAGAATACATCAAAATATTCGAGCCAGATACTTTTTAGTTTGAAACTGTGCGGTATCCGGTTGTTAGAAAAGACGACCCTCTTTCTTACCGAGGTGTCGTAAAATACGACTAAGGTAATTGACGTCAGGCAGGCGGCCGTTCGTAAAATACATAGCAAAATCATGTGACAACATGTTTATAACATGTTTTGCCTACACTTAGAGAAGGATAAGGGCAGGAGAATGATGATGTAAATTTACTTGTTGAAAATTAGTTTCATATAAAAAAATCTTAGCCAGGAAGTGTGTAGAATAATGGAAAACTAAATAACTTTCATTCTGGGACTATATTAACTTAACAGTTTTAACAATACGTGCATGTAATTTAGTTCCGTGATGTCATTTAACGTTCAGCCTTTGTTAGAAGAGAATTTTTTAATCTAAGTTTCAAGAATGGCGATGTGAATTCTTTCTTTTAACGTTCTAACTGGCACTGGGACACAAATAGCAGTGATATCACGTACTCGTTGCGCGGCACGTAAGCTCTGTGCCTACTTTATCACCGCCTGCAGCCACGGCTATTTCATTGAGCCTGCACTAAGTATTCTGTTTATTGTGCGCACTTTGCTGTAATAAACTGCCGACTGTTTGAATAGTGAAAAAACAAAAACAAATAAGGGGCCTTTAAAAGCTTAGCACGATTTACAATCTCATGTCTTTTGGAATGGGAAAATGAGTCTGGAGTAAATGAATGAGTTTCGTTAAAAAAGTCGTCAAATGACATAGTTAATGATAATTAGTACCTGGTAGGCCGAGCCTTGCTCGGTATTTTTTAACAAAATAAAAAAAAGAAACAGAAAATATGATATGATGATGTAAGAATGATCAGAAGAAATGATTAGATGTCGAAAAATGTATCGATCCTAGGTATTTACATTTCTTGAGTCTGCCCGTATAAGCTACGCTGACAGTTTGTGGCAAAAATAATTACAATATAAATAAGATAAGATAAGAAATAAAATAAGAAATTCTTTATTACACACAACATTACATACAAATAAAACAAATAATTAAAAATAAAATGTGTAAGGACGGCCTTATCACTGTAAGTGATCTCTATCATTTATAAATTTTATTCTATAAATTTTAGTATTAACGCCCAAAAACAGGGATACAATTTTTTTTTACATAGAACCTAGGTAGGTCATTTTTTGTGACTCGTTAACAAGGCTTTTAAGTCTGTGCATTCACCTATATTTTCTATTAAAACTTACATGTTCAATTGATATTGCCAGTTCTGCATGTGATTTACGGTGACAGAAAAAAACCTATTATTTATATATTATAGCAAGAATGGTTAAATCTAGTTTTCCCAACTATAATCACTTAAAGTGCAAATTAAGTTTATCCCGATGAAAGGGAATTTTAATACAGCATTTATGTAACTGCAATGCGGCATTGGAAAATGATGGACGAAAAAATTAAGCAATTTGTGAGCTACTGTTTTTCATTACCGTAATGGAACTATTTTTCTATTATCTGGTATGTAAAAATATATATTATCAACATTTTTTTCAAGCATTCTGTTCTTCTTTCTAATCTTCAGTTCAAAATTTGGCACACAAATGGTAAAAAAATGTATGTATGTAGCTTAATCTTTTAAATTAAAAATAGTGTGTATAACTTAAGGTTTCTTGAATCAGTAAAAGTATGAAATAAATAGATACCAAGATACGAAGGCACTAAACGTGCCAATACCGTTTTCTAGTTCACTGTTAAACAATAGCAGTTTTGAAATGCGCATTCCTATATTTACAGTGCATCAACGCAAAACTAAAACAAACAATAAAGCAAAGCGGGAGCCCACTAGTTTTCATTAGAGAAATGGAACCACTTTTCTGTTATGCTTTTATGAATAACTTTTTTTTACGTACGCAGTTGTAGCGTTATATTTACTAATAAACGATATATATCTCCGTAATAGATATATAGATATATATCTATTACGGTTTTTTTATTTTTTTAACTATTTATATAAGTATCATACAATGTCATCGTTGTCAAAACCCGTGACGACATCCGCTGATTTCGAAATGTTTTATCTCTTTAAGTTCACTGATAAAGTTTCTTCCCGTCACTACTAAACAGTAATGTACTTCAACTATTTATTATATATTATAACCAGCGGTACTTGCGGTAATTTTTTTAGGGACGACGTTCCCCGACGTTAGTAGAGCTTCTGCGCTCTACTCTCCGCATTTCGCAACTTCGACGATGCTTCTGCGCTCACCCATCCCACCCGGTGACGCTGTAAAAGCCGTTAGGGTTAACAGCATATAGTCAAATCGAAAAAAAAGGACTTATTTGGACTATTTTTGTAGATCTACAATTCTTTAATAGATTACTTTAATGTATATCTGTTGCACGCGACGCACACGACTAAAGCTCCTAGCAGGCGACTTTTTTACAACTATGCGACTTTTTAAACACAATTTACATAAAACCCTAACGTACTATTAATCTAAACCTCATCTTGTACTTCCGTTTAGTGAAAAATTGCACGAAAATCCGTTTAGTAGATTTTGAAAAAATTGATCACATACAGACAGAGAGTTTTTGGAGACTTTGTTTTATAATAAGTATATAGATTAATTCAATTGAGGATTGCCAGATTCTTGTCTTTTATTCAAGTGATATGACGTGCGATACTAACTTATAGAAGCTTTATCGGAAACATAAATATTCAAGAATTCCAACTGAGAGTTGGAAACTATTGAACGTAAGTTCTAACTTCAAACCGTTTGACACCGTCTGTCCGCCTAACAGGTCTATGTCTCTACGCTGTCTTCAGTAGCTTTATTATCTAGGGAGCTCAACTTCTATGGATTCGCAAGCTATTGTAATTTACACAATCTATTGAATTTATCGGTTTTCGTTAACAAATCGTTACTAATTGAAGTATGGAACTTAATTTACTGCTAATAAACGAACCAATGCGAGGGCCATTTGAGGCTTCAGTGAAGCTACAAAGACCTGAAAACAACTTGTATTTCACAGCCGATATGACCCATACGGCATGGAGTCTTGAATCATCGTCGCCTAAATATTGAAGAATTGGAAGAACTAAAGTGCTAGGTCAGTTGTCAATCAATCTTTGTTCTAAGTATTAGCTATTTTTAGTTATTACTTAAGTTGCATATAAAATAAAATGCACCTTGAAATATCTCAAAGATCATCTTAATTCTGATGTGAACATCCATTTATGGATGAGCGTTAGAAATATATTGATTAACAAAAAGTATCATAAAATATAAATTTCTAATCTAGACTAAAATGAATAATCTTATTCTCTGTTCTACAAAAATAAGGTAAATTATGCCACAGGATTTTGGAATGTAACATTATTTTCTTTTCAAATATTCAAATGTCTCAAAGGAAATGTTAATAAATTATTGCGTCAAGCGAACTTATACAAGTTACTTAAGTTCAATCTTCATTATCACGATTTCGTCGAAGATGAATAATTAATCAATTCAGGATTTATCTGGTTTGTTTGTTCCATAAAAGTAACAGATAATCACGTCTGAACGATTTCGAGAATCAATAATCTCTTTAATAATGAGATATCTCGTATATCTAAAATATACAAGAACTGACCTTTCTATTACTGTTTTTAGTGCTGCTTTTTGATACACCTAAAGAATCTACTGCTTCTTTGCTATTATTTTATTTACTTATATTTGATAAGATAGATTTTTTTACTATTCTACTACTGGAGAATAATATATAATAACTAACTAAGCTCCAAGCCTCTCCAGTACAATTTTCATAAATCCGTAATGCACTAAACACATTGACCTAAACCTTCCGGACAAATTGCAAAAATCAGTTCAGTAGAATTTGGAAAAATCTATCACATACAGACAGATTTTGGGGAATTGGTTTTATAATAAGTATGGATATAAATGAAGTATTGAAACTGTTAATACGTAATGTATATAATTTTATTATGATTTATATAATTATAACAAAACATTTGCAGTCGCATTTAAAGCTTAAGTAGGTAAGCTCGTTCCAGAGGCTTTCAAATTATAAGATTTGTTTGTTGATGTCAACTCTTTGTTTGCGAACGCAATGGCTGCGGCGAGATGAACAAACAAAAGGCATGTCATATTTTGCATACATATAAATTCTTTGTTATTTTTAAATTTAATATCCGCAAGAGAATACAATTATGAACTAAATACTTTGATTATAGTCAAAAATTAAAGCAATATAAATATAAATCAATTTCACAGAAACAAATCTATTTTTTGTTATTCGTATATACGGCGTTATTTTTAAATTCTTAGTTTATTCTTTTTGTACTGTAACTCTTTTTGTACTGTACTTTTTATAACTTTTGGGTTACTTACTTTATTTATGTCAATAAATTAATATTGTAAATTAATAAAATAAAAATAAAGTTACATTGTCTGGTAGGAATCTAAATAAGTAACACGAGAATTCAAAATATTTTGTTCAATTAAACTTTTAAACCGTAAATTTTTTTTTGAATCGTCAATTCTACTGCTGTTTTGCTAAGCTGTTCCTACCGAGAAGAGCCAGCAAAAAACTCGGTTGCTCTTTTCAAAATATAATTCTTATTACTAGTTACATTGATTTAATTACAAGTTACAAATGAGATATTATTATTCCTGATATTTCAAATTTCTCTGTTATCATAATATAACTTGGACTTGATTTATGTTTCAAACATTGTGATAATATTGATGATAATAATAACAAAACTGTTTGAATTTACTTCTCAATTTCGACTTTGTTTATTTTTATAAGGAATTCTTAGAATAAGAAAATATGAACTACGTTTTGAGAGTTTAATTGTTGTTAGGAATTCGTTGTATTTTTCGGGGTCTGTAAATATTTTGACAGCACAAGGATTGAGAAGTAAAAAATTCGCAGTGGTAAATTTAATTGTCTTGAAATCGAACGTTTAGCGTCTACGAGAGACTACGTGAGTCTACGACCGTCTACGACCGCCTACGAGATATCTAGTTTCTGTCAAGGATAACAAAGTAAACGATATTTAATGGAGCTGTTATGTCAGACTCGGAACCTGCAATTGCTGTAAAATACTACAAGTAGCATATATATGCTATGGCTTACCAAAGTTTTTTTAGTAGTACCTACCTAATTCATAGAGAGTCTCTAGTTTATTTGCGGCGTAGGGGCTTACTTTGCGGACTGATGCATCGAGGAAAGCTTTTAAGGGATCAGATCAACACAGATTTGAACACAGCTAGTATCCTATTAACAATAATTATGAACAACATAAATATAATTTCTATTATTATTTTTTAATTTATTAAACGAATAACAAGTAAAACAGATTAATATTTTTTATTACTACAGTGTAAAAATAGATAATTTTGTAAAAAGGAAAATGTAAATAGTCTTTAGTTGTTTCATCATCCTCCTGCCCTTATCCATCAGTCATCAGAAATATCCAAACATTTATCATTATTCTCTTGCCCTTATCCCGCTCTAAGTGGGGTCGGCACAACATGTTACAAACATGTTGTTATATGATTTGGCTACGTATTTTACGACCGGCCGCCTGCCTGACGTCAACTTAATTTAGTCGTATTTTACGAATTTTACGTCGTAAGAAAGAGGATGGTCTATTTCACTCAACCGGATATCACACGGTGGGTCAACTTACCTTAGTCGCCTTTTACGACACCTCGATAAGAAAAGAGTTTGGTGTATTCTACTCAGCCGGATACCACACGGCTGGTCAACTTACCTTAGTCGCCTTTTACGACACCTCGGTAAGAAATGAGGGTGGTACTATTCTATTCAGCCGGATACCACACGGCGTTCTTTAGTTGTTTCTAATTCATTAAACAAAATATATTATAATAAAGCGACGATATTTCTCCTTTATTCTTATTCAATAAATAAAAAGCAATTTTCCCAGAGTCAACCCATTTACTCTTTCGCTACAACTGAAAGAATGACACATAAAAATATGACAGCCACAATGCTTTTTCCTATTATTAACCAACTCTATGAAGAAGGTTTTATTAAAAACATGTTGTAAAAAAAGTAAGTAAGTAACGGCCTGTTACTATCCCACTGCTGGGCATAGGCCTCCTCTCTCCATTTTTGGAGAGAAGGATTGGAGCTAAGACCTACCACGCTGCTCCAATGCGGATTGGTAGGTTACACATATCCCTAGAATTCTCTAGAGATATGCAGGTTTCCTCACGATGTTTTCCTTCACTGAAAAGCGTGTGATAATTGCAATTATCAATTAGACACATAAGTTTTAATAGAAAAACTCATTGGTGTCTGCCCGGGTTTGAACCCATGATCGTCTCTAGAGATTCACACGGTCGAACCGCTAGGCCATCACAGCTCATTGTTCATCAAAACATGTTGTAACAATATATAATTTCTAGTAGTTTAAAAGTTCTATATGAGGCGTTTTATGATTTCTTCATCTCCACGAATCGCCAATCCATAAGCTGGATACGTACGTGACTTCCGGTAAACTGCATTCCAGCTGGAAAACTTAGACCATTCTAAAAGATCTTACTATCTCTTGATAAATATATTGAGAGCTTCATGAATGGAAATTCTTTGATTTGAAAATTTTATTTTCAGCTCGAGAGAATTTTTCAAAACTATCAATTTAATATCTATTGACATAAATTAACTTCATAAAATTAATATTTGCTACAATATTTCAATATCACATTGCTACACGTCGCCCTAAGCCGTGGTCCGGTCTCAACCTTATAACGACTTTTTGCGATGCCAGTAGAGCTTCTGCTTCTATTCTCCGCATTTTGCAACCTCGGCGATGCTTTTGCGCTTGCTCCTATCGTCAGCTAAAGCTGTAAAAACCTTTAAGGCTAATAGCATATACTCAGTCAAATAAAACTTCAGGCTACTCGGAGATCTTATTTATATCTGTATGTTAAGGACTTAAAAATGCATTACTGAATTATTTTCTAATAGCTTTTTTACTGTTACTCTATATAAAACCGTACCTATATGACCATTTCTCGTATTAAACAATGTGTACACCCATACATAAATGGGTGTACACATTGTTTAATACGGGAAATGAATACTAAAAAAAATAAAGAAGATACACACACTTTATTAGTGAACGCCGTGTGGTATCTGGCTGAATAGAATAGTACCACCCTCATTTTTTACCGTGGTGTAAAAGGCGACTAAGGTAAGTCGACCCGCCGTGTGGTATCCGGCTGAGTAGAATAGACCAACCTCATTTCTTACCGAGGTGTCGTAAAAGGCGACTAAGGTAAGTTGACCCGCCGTGTGTTATCCGGTTTAGTAGAATAGACCACCTTCTTTCTTACCGAGGTGTCATAATACGACAGAGGTAAGTTGACGTCAAGCAGGTAGCCGGTCGTAAAAACGCAGCCAAATCATGTGACAGCATGTTGTACCGACCCCACTTGGAGTGGGATAAGGACTGGAAGATAAGTATTCACACACTTTATTAATGAATTACGACCACACTAAAAAAACATACAGATTTATTGTGTCCGGAGGCTATAAATTAATTTTGGTACGTACTTTTACAACTTCGATTCGACAGCAGCGATAAACTACACGTTGAAACCCACGTTAGTCCATTACCATAATTAAATAACGTTTTTGTTGCGTTTTTTAAAGTCCATCGTTACACGAAATTGATAACTATGATAACGTGACGTCCGTTAAATTTTCCGAGTAAGCTTTTGTTGTCGCCAATGACTTTCGCTTTGTATTTTACAGCAACACTGAAGGAATATTTAAGTTTAGAAGCATTAAAGCTGAACTTTCCTCTGAAGTGAATAAAGAATTACTTTTTATAATACGTTTAATAAAATCATGTATATATGTTTGATAAACTGCTTTATAGCAGCGAGGTTGGATAAAAAATCAATTTACATTTTGTTAGTTACTGTTTCATATATTTCCGTTAAATTTGATAATGATTTTAATTAATACAGTAAATAAATTGTGACAATTCAATCACGTGGTGATCTTTTATTTAGTTCGTAATTTTTATATTTTAATAGCTGCTTGGGTTATTTATGATTAAAATTAGTAATAACTTAAGTAACTTGCATGATCTAGGAGCGGGAGACAAACTGCGTGATTATGTTATAGCAAAAGCACACATTTTCTCTTTCAATGTTCACTCTCCTGCCCCTTATACCACTCGGATAAGTGGGGACGGCACAACATGTTTTAGAAATGTTTTGAATTGATTTAGCTAGCTATTTTACGACCGGCCGCCTGCATGTCATGTTATCTTAGTCGTCTTTTATAACATCTCGGTGAGAAATGATGGTGGTTTATTCTACTAACCCGGATACAACACGGTGGGTCAACTTACCTTATTCGCCCTTTTCGACATCTCGGTAAGGGATGAGGGTGGTCTATTCTAATTTGGTGGATAGCACGAGATGGAAATTTTCTCTTTCAATATGTGGAATTAATATATTTTTTACGACCGCATGGAATATGTAAACAAAAACTTTTTTGATTTCATTCTACTAAGTTATAAGTAAAAGAAACTTCATATTTATACACCTGTGCGAGGAAACGTGCAAAAGTTAAGTTTAATTTGCTGTTGCTTTGAAAGCTTAGAGTAAGACCGACTAGGTGTATTGGTACAGTAAGTTACAATTGCGGAGAAAGTATTACAATCTTGAATAAACTTTGAAAGTAAATCTCTATACGAAGTTACCTATAATAGCAATATATATTTTTTCATATTAAGGCCGTGATGGTGAACGGAGTACTGTGAAATCACATGACCTCAAACGGCGGGTTCGAATCTAAGGCACTATAGAAGTAGGTATTATGTGAAACTTTATATTTAAAATTCGTCATGCACTTAACAGGAACAAAACCTTGTAGTGAGTTACATGCCAGTACATTTATTTAAAAAAAGGGATAGGTAAATTTTTAAGATATCAGCGAAAAAAAAACTACTGTGAGTGAAAAAGTTATACAATACAATATAAAGGTTTTCAATATTCTTTTAGATGTTTGAAATGTATATAATTGGTTGTTTATATAAACCTGAGCTAACTACAAATATACTAGCAAAAATACAAATATAAACACAGACTCGAAGACTAACAAATTCATTTATAGAAAATGTTGGTCCCTCAGGGAATCGAACTCGCGACCCGCGGAGCTGAAGGCAGAGTCACTAGTGGGTAGCGCCAACGGGCCAGTTATTATATTATATTACAAATATATAATAAAATCGAGGTAATCGAAAATTTTAAAATATATACCGCATTTTATTTATATGTAGTGAAAATCAATTAATTAAGTTACTTAGTTAGTTAGTAGCGGCCTGTTACTATCCCACTGCTGGGCATAGGCCTCTTCTCTCCGTTATTGGAGAGAAGGATTGGAGCTAAGACCTACCACGCTGCTCCAATGCGGATTGGTAGGTTACACATATCTCCAGAATTCTCTGGAGAAATGCAGGTTTCCTCACGATGTTTTCCTTCACCGAAAAGCGTGTGATAAATTGCAATTATCAATTAGACACATAAATTTTAATAGAAAAACTCATTGGTGTCTGCCCGGGTTTGAACCCATGATCGTCTCTAGAGATTCACACGGTCGCACCGCTAGGCCATCACAGCACCATTTAATTAAGTTAATCAATTTTAAATCAGATATTTCTGAGTCAAAAAAGTTTTGTTATAGAATAGAAATTTAAACATCGAAACTGTTAGTTACGTGTTTATAGAAACAACTGCGCTTCCGAAATATCCATTTGCAACTCTATTTACTGAATTGTTATTTCACTCTTCACTTCAATTTGTACTTTAAAGGCCAATTTAGTTCAACAATTTCCACAACTATTATTTCGCTTCTAAATGTGAAGTTTCTAATTTGAATGTGGTAGTATTTGTTATCAGTTGCAATTGAACTATGAAATAATTATCAATTTATAAATAAATCTTACTTTATTTTGTTATTGCTAAAAACTTTAAAAGGAATAACGACTGAAAATGGAGAAAATGAATATATATTAATAGTCTTCCATGATAGATCGTTTTTACTAATTCTTTTATACAATTCAACCATAACTCTGTCATCTATTCATTACCTCCAAATTGCCGACAGCAGATGTGTTTTAAATTGGACTTTTAACATACAAATAATCGGGTAAAAAAAATTATGTAACAAAAACTTTTATTATAAATCCGATACTTAGATATAAATTGTGGTATCCGGCTGAGTAGAATAGACCGCCCTCATTTCTTACCGAGGTATCGTAAAAGGCGACTAAGGTAAGACGACCTGCTGTTTGGTGTCCAGCTGAGTAGAAAAGACCCTCATTTTTTACCGAAGTGTCTATATAATAATAAAAGGCGACTTAGTTAAGTTGATCCACCATGTGGGGTCCAGTTGAGTAGAATATACCACCATTTTTCTTACCGAGCTTTCGTAAAATGCAACTAAGGTAAGTTGACGTCAGGCAGGCGGCCATAAAATACGAAGCCAAATCATGTGAAAATATGTTTATGACATGTTGTGCCGACCCCACTTAGAGTGGGATAAGGGAATGAGGATGATGATATATAAATGTATCACTACTATTCAACAAAAAACGACTTTTGAAAACTAAAATGAATTTAAGCTTTGCTCCTGACGATGCTTCGGTTACGCGGCGAAACAATTGTTGAGATTGTGGTGATGAATGTATGCAGTGCTTGTGTATTGTTGTGTTCTCGGTGTCGGGTAGTGCACGAGTTTTTACAAATTCTACATGTATCAGGTGTGAGAACGAATAGTACACTCTACATTTAGCATTACATATATTTTTTTTATCGCGGATTATAGCAAAATAATATTCTCATTACTTTTGTAGTATGGATCTCCGCAAAGTAGCGCCTTATTCTATAAATTAATTCTAAAAATGAATTAAAGTATTAACAGATGTAATTGATATCCTGCAGAACCTTAGTAGAAATATCATCTTGCTGCCCTTATCCCACTTTAAGAGGGGTTATAAACCTGCTGTCACATGATTTGGCTGCGTTTTTACGACCGGCCGCCTGCCTGACATCAACTTACCTCTGTCGTATTTTACTACACCTCGGTAAGAAAGAGGGTGGCCTATTCTACTAAACCGGATACCACGCGGTGGGTCAACTTACCTTAGTCGCCTTTTACGACACCTCGGTAGGAAATGAGGGTGGTCTATTCTACTCAGCCGGATACCACACGGCGTCTTAGTAGAAATATCTAAATCTTAACTGACTTATCGCGCAAAGTTGTTCACGCGATACGGTTTCCGACACTTGGCAGTAATTAGGTTGAAATTTATTACACTTATCTACACACGACTCTCATTGCAACTAAATCATTAAGATGTTCTCGGATAGGCGAACAAAGGGTAATAGATCTTACATGGAATCTTACAGTCACAAGCACTCAAATGTTTTTGATTTGGTATTCTAAATAACAATAGGTTATTATAACCAACAAGGCTTTTACGAACAATAAACGGTTTTCCTACCCAAAAAAATAATTTTACTGAAACTAATAATATCGTAATTATAAACTTGTAAATTAATACTAGAAATCATCTAAAATGTTGCAAATGTATGCCATTCCAGGTGGATTTTATCAGCGTATACCAGTAATGTATGTAACATTATAATAACTTAATCTATACTTATATATAAAGCTGAAAAGCTAATGTCAGGAACTACTGAACCGATTTGAAAAAAATTTTCAGTGTCAGATAGTCCATTTATTGAGGAAGTCTATAGGCTATATGATATCACGCTGAAATGAATAGGAGAGGAGTAACAATAAAACATATTACGTAAACGGCAAAATTTAAACCTTTCCTTGCGTGTGCTGAGTAAACGATGAAAGTTATTCAAAAATCATGTAGAACAAAATTGGTCCCCTCTATAAGTTCTAAATAAAAATCCACAACAACATATATCTAGTTTCTAGGGTTCACCCAATTTAACCATTTTTATGGTTATCAAAATTCTATATTACGGTTTTAATCTTTTCACGGTTTAATCTTTTCGCCAGCGGTTCCGGGCTAGTATCATATGAAGTGGGATAGCCTTTATAAGATTTTACGTTTGTAAGGCCAGTAAATAAACCTGAAGGTGACAATTGAAATGTTTATACAATACTATAATTTTCTTAATAAAGTTTATATTTGATTAAGAGTTGATATAACATTTTCTAACGGGTACACGAAAAGGTATGTATAAGATAGAGCTGCGTACTCAACCATACTGTGCGACATAAACCATGATTATATCACAAGAAAAACAATGAAACAATGGAAGAAAAGTGGTTTAGGTGAAAAATAAATGAGTGGCAAACTTGAGATATGCTTAAGACAAAAGACGC
This sequence comes from Morpho achilles, assembly GCA_947086495.1. Classification (NCBI taxonomy): domain Eukaryota; kingdom Metazoa; phylum Arthropoda; class Insecta; order Lepidoptera; family Nymphalidae; genus Morpho; species Morpho achilles. The sequence continues at coordinate 9,759,523 of CAMTZB010000006.1, read as the reverse complement.
TATCAACGTCCTATCTTACGACGCAAGAAAGCTGCTGTGTACAGAACAGAACTAAAAACAAAATTTTAACCCGTTGATTATTTTTTTTATGAAAATTGTAACTTACCATTCTATAAAGTGTTTACACGGTATCTTTAATTACATATGTAACACGTTGTAGAGATCAGAGCATAGAAACTTACTATTGATGGCTGAGAATATATAATGCAAGAGACAGTAAGGAAGGTTAAAAATACTGTCAGAAAAGCTATAAAAGACAAATATACACCGACTTCATGACATCAAGGACCACACCTAAGTAGCGGCCTGTTACTATCCCACTGCTGAGAATAGGCCTCTTCTCTCCATTTTTGGAGAGAAGTTTGGAGCTAAGACCTACCACGCTGCTCCAATGCGGATTGGTAGGTTACACATATCTCCAGAATTCTTTAGAGATATGCAGGTTTCCTCGCGATGTTTTCCTTCACCGAAAAACGTGTGATAAATTGCAATTATCAATTAGATACATAAGTTTTAACAGAAAAGTCATTGGTGTCTGCCCGGTTTGAACCCGTGACCTGGAAAGAGTCGCAAGGTGTTACCGCTTGGCTACCACAGCTTATATTATAAAGGGGCACACTTAATCGAAGGATATGATAAATTCAAGGCGTACAATAATTTTGAAAAAACTATTCCAACAATGTTTATTAGAAAGCATTAAATTTAGAAATTAATCTAAAACGTACCAATTGGTGCAGACTAGATGTACAAACATTTGGAAGACTGAAAGCGGCCCGCATGCTCTTATTACTTAAAAGCAAACTGCAGTTTGTTGAATCGAGGTTTTAGTCGGTACGATTTCTAAAGATGTGGTTGAGTGTTTTGATGAGATCGTTTGTGCTAATTGAAATCTTTAATATTTAAATGAGTTAATCTTGTATATATAAATATATTCGGAATCTCGGAAACGGCTCCAATGATTTTCTTGAAATTCAGCATGTAGGGGGTTTTGGGGAAGAAAAATCGATCTAGATAAGTTTGATTCAAAAAAATGACATTTTATCCCTGTTTTCGGTCACTCAAATTTTTTTGAAATTTACATTGAATACAATCACAATTTTTCGCTATCAAATGTAAAGTCATGGTAGTTCATTTGGGGAACGGGCGGTCTAGAGAGATGTAAAAATCCTAGGATCGAGCCCCACCTACCCTATTATTTTTTCATTTTTCTTTTCAATTTTTTTTATTTTAATTTTATTTACATAAGTACCAGCCAGTAATATTTAACTAGGAATATACTGAAAAGTTGCATACAATACGTAAATGACAAAGACATTATTTTCACGATTAAAAAATGCGATGATGATGGGATAGCCTCCTGTCAGATCTGGCCGTTGGTGCAGTGGGAAGTGACCCTGCCTTTAGTTCCGCGGGTCGCGAGTTCGATTCCCGCCGAGCGCCAACATTTTCTATAAATGAATTTGTTGGTCTTCGAGTCTGGGTGTATATTTGTATTTAAGTATGTATTTAAATCAATATATCAGTACATATTCAGTTGTCATCCATAACACAAGTATTAAGTTACTTACTTCGGGGTCGGACGAACGTGTGTGTAAGTGTGCCATATTTAAAAAAAAAATAGGTCATCAAGAATTATTTTACGAGGCCGTTAGTTTTAACGGTGGATTTTCCATAGAGTGTCCGTGCGAGTGGATTTGAAAATCATTTGTGCATACAAGACTGCAGTTTAGTTTAAAAATTTAAAATGTTTAAACAATTGATCGCCGAGTTTATTGATGGTTCTTCTCGGTAAGAGCATAATACAATAATTGTCCCTTCATTAATGATATTAACCTTGATGATTCAAAAACGCTTGAATAAAGACTTTTTTGATTAGATTCAAGTAGTATATGAGTAGAGCTTAAAATGTGCCATAACATTACAATAAAGATAAAGAAAATCAAGGTGTATCGATCTGTCTCTCTTTTTTTAGGGGTAGGGGGTTTTGGGGGAGAAAAATCGATCTAGCTAGGTTTTTAATTTTCTTTTTGTTACAAAATATAAAAACATTTTTTATTTTGTAAAAAATTACCGAGTAGGCCTCGGTCACCCAGGTACTTATTTGTAATGTGCTATTTCACTTACAGGCTTGCCTATGGCTCTACTATAGTATAATATCTCTATATTTCCTTCGGTTAAAACGAAGACGAATAAATTACTTTTATACGGATGGACCAAACGGACGTATCCGGTAAATAAAAATATTATCTGTTTATTATCCAATAGAGCGCGTCCACACCTTGTTTCGTTCTCACGCACTTTTACCTTCGAATAAATGAATTTGTTGGACCGTGATAATCCAGGACTATCGGTAGGTAGTGACCCAAGTATGGATAAAAGAGGATAAGAATATAAATAAAGATGTGATATACAGAATTTTATCGCCCTTTGTACAAACCTCCGAACAGCTATACTTATCTATACTAATATTATAAACAGGAAAAATTTGTAATGTTTTCACACAAAAACTAATGGATCGAAATAAAAAAATTCATTCATCATTAGAAAACTGCATCTTTACTGACTAACATAGATTATATTACATTAAAAAGAAAATAAGGGATTCTTTATAAAATGTAATAAGGTGTAAAAAATTAGTCATAAAAATCTGTCATCTGTGACGAGTTTATTGATGATAGAACAAAAAAATATTGTACAGTATTATAGAACGTATCACTATCCTACAAAAAAATCTGTAACACCATATATCCAATAACTATAATTATGCCAATACAACTACTTTTTCATTCATTAGATTATGAGTGTTAGTGTAATTAAAAACTGAGAAACCTAAGTGAAATAAAACTTTAATGTGAACAAAAATAAATCTTAAGTCCGACTTAGTAGAATTTCCACTGCCATGAGATCAAAAAACAAAGATCCTCACAGATTAACAAATATTCAGGTATTCCCTGACTAAATAAACAATATGCATAAATATTTAGACATTTACTCATACATCAAACTTTGTGTAAATTGTCTATATAATTACATGGCCACATATTTCCGTAGCAATTTATCTGTATTTATCAAATACAGTAAAATTGTTTCATTACATTTTTCTTTCATTATTTTTCGTCACATATACTTAAAATATAATAATAAATAAGCTGCGATAGCCCAGCGGTGACATCGTGCGACTCTGTCGAGAGGTCACAAGTTCAAACCCCGGGCAGGCACCAATGAGTTTTTCTGTTAAAATTTATGTTTCTAATTGATAATTGCAATTTATCACACGCTTCTCGATGACGGCAAACATCGTGAGGAAACTTGTATATTTCTAGAGAATTCTAGGGATAAGTGTAACCTATCATTGGAGCAGCGTCTTAGCTCCAATCCTTCTCGCTGAAAATGGAAAGAGGAGGCAGGGATGGAGCTGAATAAATGCAATAAAAAAGTAAAGTAGCGGCCTGTTAGTATCTCACTGCTGGGAATAGGCCTCTTCTCTCCGTTTTTGGAGAGAAGGATTGGAGCTAAAACCTACCACGCTGCTCTAATGCGGATTAGTAGGTTACACATATCTCCAGAATTTTCTAGAGATATGCAGGTTTCCTCACGATGTTTTCCTTTACCGAAAAGCGTGTGATAAATTTCAGTTATTAATTAGACACATAAGTTTTAACAGAAAAACTCATTGGTGTCTGTCCGGGGTTTGAACCCGAGACCTCCTCGAAAGAGTCGCACTGTGTTACCGCTGGGCTATCACAGCTTAATAATAAATGCAATTATTTGATACGATTTAGATTTTATTTATGACCAGAGTAAAGAAAAATATATACTTTCCACAAAGGTCCGAATTCATTTATTAGACAAATTTAAACGAGGGAAACGTGTTTTAATACGTGTAAAGCCTTCCTGGATTTTTTGATTGGATGGGTCGCGTAATTTGACGATCCTTTACAAATTATTACTAATTCGTTTATTTAATTTGATATTTGTTTTATTGTAAAACATCTTCATTAGAAGATGGTGAAGTTAGTGAGATGAAATTAATAAAATAATTTTTTATACTTATATTATTTGCCTTCATATACTTAACTAGTTGTGCCTGTGGCTTCACCGTCGCGGAAATCAGTGTGTTACAAAGTTTATCCCTGTTTTAAAATAATTACTTCTAAAGTATTTGATTGATTTGGTTTGAAGGACAATTTTGATCTAACTATGAGAGAGAGACATGCTGTCTCTTTTTTATTATTTTTGTAGATCTACAATTCTCTGGTGTATCTCTGTTGCATATCGCGGCGCACGCGACTAAAGCTCCAAGCAGGCAACATTTTTAACAACTGCACAACCTTTTCTACAAAATTTTTAATTTTGTAGAAAAGGTAAAAAAAATACATATTTAAAACCGTTGTTAACTTTTAACTTAAACCTTTCAGAAGAATTGCTCTACCTTTTAGTAAAAACCGTATAAAAATCCATTTAGTAGATTTTGAGAAAATCGATTACATACAAACAGACAGCTATTGGAGACTTTGTTTTATAATAAGTATAGATAAGCATGCAAACGTGTTCTTTCTGTGCTCTTGATATTTAAGTAATCTTATTATATGAAATATGGATTAAATAATGAATTTTAAAATTAAATTATTGATAACGTATAATTTTCTGGCCATTTATATATTATTTTTATGAAATGTGTTAAGATTCCCGACTGACTGACCCGTTGGCACAGTGGGTGGTGATCGCTTAACTCCGCGGGCTCAGGTTCGATTCCGTGGGTGTATATTTAAAATAAAAATAAAATAAATATATGGGACACTTACACACACTGTCGTCCGTCCCCAAAGTAAGTAACTTAATACTTGTGTCATGGGTGACAGACAACTGGTGAATATATACTTATATATTTTTAAATACATACTTAAATACAAATATACACCCAGACTCGAAGACCAACAAAATCATTTATAGAAAATGTTGGCCCTCGGCAGGAATCGAACCCGCGAGCCGCGGAGCTGAAGGCAGGGTCACTACCCACTGCTCCAACGGGCCAGTCAATTTGTATTTAAATATGTATTTAAACATTATATATGTATATATTCACCAGTTGTCTCTCACCCATAATACAAGTATTAAGTTACTTTGGGGACGGACGACCTTGTGAGTGTTCCATATATTTATTATTATTATTCTCTATTATAATAAGACGCTTTCATACAAGTGCTTATAATTAACTCCATGAAAAAATATGTTAGTTGCACAAGCTATAAGGTTGTATAGGGGTTGTAAGGTTGTAAGGTTGGCGCTATAAAAAATAGTTCGTCATTGGATTTGTATCACACACAAGCCTCTAGAGTATAATAAAGTTGCCGTGTAATTTGAATAAGACGTGAAGCAGAAGTAATGGCAACACTGGTGCGGAAACGGAAAAACGAAACGGGGCAGTATTTACGAGCACCGCTTCCGCGCACTGCCTTCATTAACACACGCCGGGTAAAGCCGCTGCAATTTGCATTTATTAAAATAGACCGATAAATACAAATATCACTTTATTTAAAAAATAGCAATGCCAGTATATTGCAATTCTTCCGGAAGGCTTAGGCAAATAGTGCATTACGGTTTTATGTATATTGTGTTAAAGAGGTCGCGCAGTTGGAAGAAACTCGCCTGCTGGGAACTTTAGTTCGTGGCACCGCACAAACCGACAGAGATACACTAAAGTAATATAAGAGAGAGTTGTAGATCTACAAAAGTCCGCAACAGCATGTCTCTAATAACTACTTTAATGATAATTTATAGAATTAGGCGTTACTTTGCGGAGATCCATAATACAAAAGTAATAATATAATTAGTTTGCTATAATCCGCGATGAATCATTCAATCAATTCATCGCAAAATAATTTTATTATTAGTTTTTTACTTTGATGATCATAATTTCAATTATTTACGCTGATTTTCACTCGGGCGAATCCGACACCTAGTTTATATATATTACGTTACCGATTTGTGAATCAAAGATTGTTCCTTGTTGTCTAGAAGATTTATAAGTCAGTCCCATACTGTACTATTGTGATAAGATAACTGCGGGGTAAATGGTAAAATATGCCAATGTTGCCAATCTTTTCATTTAAAATTACATATTTTTAAAATTCAGAGATGAGTTCTGAAGGCAATTGCGATGATATTGTTTTTTCTTTTTTAATTTAAGGACTTTTATACATGTGTATAAAACTATAATACTAATCTATTAATTATTAAGAAGATTACTGGCTCTTGAAATAGAATTATTTCTAGTTTAGGAGCCAGGGTTCCAATATAACATGTCAATATTGTTTTATGAGGCATATGAGTTTGCATATAAACGCCGTTTGGCATCCGGCTGAATAGAATAGTACCACCCTCATTTCTTACCGAGGTGTCGTAAAAGGCGACTAAGGTAAGTCGACCCGCCGTGTGGTATCCAGCTGAGTAGAATAGACCACCCTCATTTCTTACCGAGGTGTCGTAAAAGGCGACTAAGGTAAGTTGACCCACCGTGTGGTATCCGGTTGAGTAAAATAGACCACCCTCTTTCTTACCGAGGAGTCGTAAAATACGACTAAGGTATGTTGACGTCAGGCAGGCGGCCGGTTGTAAAATACGTAGCCAAATCATATGACAATATTTTTGTAACATGTTGTGCCGACCCCACTTAGAGTGGGATAAGGGCAGGAGGATGATGAGTTTGCATATAAATATACTTTCTGCTGATGTGGGACAGGAAAGCGTTAACTTACCTGTATATACATTTAAAATCGTGATTCTCGTAATAATATCACTAGCGGATACAAAAAAAAATACTATAATTGAGCACGTCAAATAATTTATTGGAGCGACAAGGACGCAGTCTTGTCTTTCGCAGAAAACTTCAATTTATTTCTTCTACCCGGAAACCCCGCTAGAATTCTCAATATGTATCATTTTACATTGACACTTCTAGTTGAGTGTGTATCAATAATATTTTCACGTAAATACACATAAATATATTAAAATAACCAACCACAAGATACGTAATTGTTTAACAAGTAACGATTCATTCTCCAAACTATTTTCGGAATAGTACCTACGTACAACGGCAAGTAACTCATAAAATAGCTTCGTCTTACAAGAACCCTTGTTAGACTGTTTTTATTTTCTACTCTTCATGTTAGTGAATATGACAACAAAGGAAAACGTTTCCAAAACGTTTTGACGAAAATAAAACTAGCAATAATAGTTTTGCTTACTTCGTTTTTTCTCCTGCTTTAGTCATAAAAGAATGTTTATTTATAATTATTAAATTAAGGCCATAAATTTTGGGAAGAAACTCAAGTAGCTGCACGGGATTAAATCCACAAATTACCGTCTTATTCCGTCTTATGATAGTAAAAAGATTTTTATAAAATAATAATCATTATTAATTTAGAATTGATTTACACTATTACACCTTATTTATCTAATAAGCTTATAATATACTAGTTTTTACCCGCGACTTCGTTCGCGTGGACTGTTGTTTTGAGATAGGTCGATAATATATGGCGCTTGGCGCAGGATTTTTATAGTTGATATGTTATTCCGGTATATAAGGAATAATTGTGCCAAATTTCACGATATTGGTTCAGCGGATTCGCCGTGAAAGAGTAACAAACATAAATCCATACTCACAAGCTTTCTCATTAATAATATTAGCAAAATGTATGTCATAGTTAAGACTAATTTTAAAAAACTGTAGCCAGATTGTTGACTCATTTGAAATTTACTGAATTTACGTCCATTCTAGAGTAAAAATGTCTAAAAAAACGAAAGTTGAACTTTTTGAGCAAATGTAAACTCATGGGACGCGACATGATACAAATTATCAGCTCGGTCATGAGTACACGGGTTTCGCTGCCGCAGCTGAACTTCACAACAGAGAACTACCGTGAACAAATACTCGTACAACGCAATAATTTAAAGGATTCGGAATAGTAATTCAAATTAATTTGAATAGATTTAATTTTGTAAAGCATATATATTAGACGTACGTAACTTGTTACTCTCTTAAAAAATTTCAGAAATGATCAACGAACGATGGGTGCTATGTTTGAAATAACAAATCAAGAATGAACATCCGCATAAGGGCAAAAGGTGCAGATGTAGCTCACCGTGTCGTGAAATTGAAGTGACAAGGGATTGAGTGCATAGTATAAAAAACCGAATGACGTTGGGTTAGAACTGTTATCAATTACAGGAAACCCATACTGGAAAATGCATTGGTTGCAAAACCATTAAATAATTGACAGGCGACCTCACAAACGCGGCACTGTGCAGGATTATCCTACAGGCACAATATCTCGTAGCGCAGTATTGAAACCTAACCTTCTAATGAAACCTTATGGTCATCATCTGACTACTACTGATTGTAAAAGAAGATATCGTAAACTAACTAACACAATCTAATGTAATAATTTATAACATTAGGAGTTACTTTGCGGAGATCCATAATGCAAAGCAAGCTTTGCGATTTTGGTCGTGGAGTCTATCTTCTGATGATGCTTCGATTGCGGGGCGAAACGATTGTTGAGTTTGTGATAGTGAACGTATGTAGTGCTTGTGTATTGTGTTGGCGGTGGTGGAGGTTTGTGCATGTGTTTTTACGAATCCTGCATGTATCAGGTATGAAAACGGATTGTCCACTCTACATTTAGCATTATATATATTTTCTATTTTACTTTATCGCGGATTATAGCAAAATAATTTTATTATTACTGTTGTACAATCTAATTGTATTGGTCACCTGAACAAAGTAGCTTTCTAATTGCTATACGTTTGTTAATTATACAAAAAATGTACCGAGCAAAATTTCAGCATTCGAAAGCTTTTCATTTCCCTCGGGGAAATCTCCCAAGCATAATGGTACGAAAATGTGTTCATACGTTTTATTGAGCAAAATATACACTCAAATATAAATTGGATTTTAACATAATTGAGAATAATTAATTACCAAGTCACTTCCGTAATTCTCTTTAAAAGAATAATTCATATAAAAATTCCCAATTTACATAAATATAATTAAGTATTCAATATTAATTTATGCAAAAATCTTGTTGAAAGTAAATTTGGCACTTTTAGATTTGGTATCCAGTTTTAATGTAAGACGAAATTATGTAATGACTTAATGTAACTTTTAAGAGTTCTTATTAGTGCTAAAGTAATCGCGCTTGGTCAACTAGTTGGTGACTGCAATGAACCCCTTATGTACCAATAATAACTGTACCTTGTTTCAATCGGTGTTACTTGGGTAATGTACATAGAACGGCGTGGAAATTCCTTGAAGAGACCTATAAACAAAAAGTGGACGTCCGTTTTTTTCAAATGAGAACGAACATAAATTTTAATTTTAATTAGTTGATTGTTGAGATATTTATTGTGGAGATAAAGAAAAAAGCTTTATTTAGATAACATCTTCCATAATAGGTTCACTACGGTTTTTCTTTTACGTGATGCCCATGCCAAGAAAACTTTAATGTAGATGGACAGTAAATAGAAGTTCGACTTTACCCCACACAGTGCAACGCATGACCGCATTATCATAGAAATGTTGATTCAGACAATTGGACCAAAATAGGACAATAAACTGGGGTTAAATATATATTATGAATATTTGCTTGTCTTTTTTTATGTCTAAATCGTATCAATGTGATATATAATATCGATACGATTGCAGGGTTCCACACTGATATCAGTATGTTTTAGCCCGATATTAAAGACCACGCATAAGTAGGGCAGAAGCTAATTTGAAATAAACCCTTTAAAAATCGTTACTATTTCAAAAATTATTACGTTATTGTCAATTAACGCCTAATTTACACAAAGACCAAGTCGGAATATTCACAAAAACAGACTTTAAGTTATTTAAAGAGAGGTATCCGCCAAAACTAAATTGATCAAAGATTTATATTAAATTACATGGTAATTCTACTAAGATTTGGCCGTTAGTGGAAAATGTAACAGGTAATTTTATTATATCCTTTCTGTCTTCGCCTTTCAGACATCCGTCAATGAATTCCTTTGGATGTAATAACTTTGTAATTTGATACGAATTTGGAACAGAAAATTTTAATTGCAAAAATAATAATGAAGAGATTCATTTGGGTTTAGAAAAACAGTCAAATCTAGTGATGTATGGGCTTACCCGATGTTCTACTTTCTGGTACACCTTTTTTGTCATAACTAAGTACTTTTGATGGATTTTGAAACTTTTGACTATCTCATCGGTCGATTCAAAACAATTTAAAATAAATAATTGCAATTTCCGGATTCTCAAAGGACAGTTTTAGTGAGAAAAAATTTGCGGTCCTTTATTTTAAAATTGGATAATTTTCGTCATTAGGACTGTATTCCGTCATAAAGCTGGAAGGAATTTTAGATCTTAAGTTTTTTACTTTTTCATATAAATTACAGACTATATTAATTGCTTTTTGTATTAGCACATTATTAATCTGTACTTAAAACTTGTGTGTTTAAAAAAACTGTACTTAAAAAAAATGTTCAAATGTTTAATATCCACCCAGTCATGTCATGCTTTTACCGTCTAACGCTAGGCAATTTATTATTTGATCTAAGACGTTGTTCGGAAATAAATCAAAAAACTGTTTCTTTGTTCGAAAATTATTTTGATTGATTTATAGATCATCGGAGCTATTATTTATTTCTAACCAGCCGAAAAAACAACTCGCTTATTTGATTTATATGCTAAAGTTTAGGATTTCATGTTTTCATTCCAAATACACATATATTTAACAGATATACATATATTTAGCAGAGTAAAGAGAAACGATATAAATAACTCTAATCAAGTAAATAAATTCTTGAACTATTGGAGATTCCGCATGAAAATCTATGAAAGAGTAAGCATGGAGTTTCTCACCTGTTCATTTTATTGGATGATAGCGTTCTAGCTATGCTAACCCAAAATATTTTAACTGGCACGTTGGCGTAGTTGGCAGTGACCCTGCTTTCAGCGCCGCGAGTCGCGGGTTCGATTCCCACCGAGGGCCAACATTTTCTATAATAAAAATTTGTTGGCTCTTCGAGCCTGGGTGTATATTTATATTTAAGTATGTATTTAAAATCATATATGTATATTATATTGACTGGCGCGTTGGAGCAGTGGGTAGTGACCCTGCCTTCAGCTCCGCGGGTCGCGGGTTCAATTCCCGCCGAGGGCTAACATTTTCTATACATGAATTTGTTGGTCTTTGAGCCTAGGTGTATATTTGTATTTAAGTATGTATTTAAAAAATATATAAGTAAATATTCACCAGTTGTCTGTCACCCATAACATAAGTATTAAGTTACTTACTTTGGGGACGGACGGCCGTGTGTGTAAGTGTCCCGTATATTATTATATTATATTATATATATAATGCGATGGACTCGAACGCACGTACCGTCAGGGGAGAGAATGCGTTCTATTCACGAATACGGAAAGCATCGCGGACAGACGACGGGTTCCTCACGGCATGGATGTGCCGGACGGAGGATGCACCGTCTCAGACGCGTTAGGGCGTAGTGTTCCAGTAGGATGCACTTAAGAGCCCTAGGATCTGATAGCGATGTCGATCTCATAACATAATGTATGGGTACTTCTTATATTACTACGAAAGCACTTCGATAGCGCGGAGCAAACGATCAGTGGCGCCATCTAGTTTTGAGTGCGGAATCAGGTGCTCCTAGTACGTTGTGTTACAAACTCCCCCTCTGTCCACGAAGGCGTCCCGACGAGTAGGACAGGATAAAGATTGTTTCCTCGGATGCCTCGGCCACTTCGTATCGATGGAATTGAGTAGTTTCGTTCTGGCTTGGTCTGGTAGTGAACTCCGTTGGATATTCATTCCGTCCCTTCTTCTGTACAAAACTGCAGAAGCCGCCATGGTGACATAAGGTTGAATGATGCCTCTCAACCATTTCGTTAAGCGATGCAGTGGAACAGATGTAGGCGTATTGTCTTTCGTAACAGTATATCGTATCTGATGCTGATATGTTCGCTAATGTTCAATATTAATTTGGGTTTCTTAGCAATACTCAGTATTTCTCCAGTTCTTCACAAAATTTTCTTTGAGCCGCTCTTCGAATGCGCGTTGGTCGCTAATTGGTAATACGACGAAGTGCAAATCACTATATACTTGGGATCGAAAGCTAGCTCCAGCGGATGTTTCTCTTCTCCCTCCCCCTGGACAAGAACTGCATTCAGGGTCACTCTTCGACGTCGGGTTGTGCGTCAGATTGTATGATGTAGTTAGGGCCTCTCTTTAGCTGCGAGTTTGTCGTCAGACTGTACTCAGAATCGCTTTTCGGCTGCGAGTTTGTCGTCAGACTGTACTCAAGGTCGCTTTTCGGGCCACTAGTTGGGCGCCATTTATAATGCGATGGACTCGAACGCACGTACCGTCAGGGGAGAGAATGCGTGCTATTCACGAATACGGAAAGCATCGCGGACAGACGACGGGTTCCTCACGGCATTCCAGGTGTGGATGTGCCGGACGGAGGATGCACCGTCTCAGACACGCTAAGGCGTATTGTTCCAGTAGGATGCACATTAGAGCCCCAGGATCTGATAGCGATGTCGATCTAATAACATAATGTATGGGGACTTCTTATATTACTACGAAAGCACTTCGATAGCGCGGAGCAAACGATCAGTGGCGCCATCTAGTTTTGAGTGCGGAATCAGGTGCTCCTAGTACGTTGTGTTACATATATTATTATTATTATATTCACGAGTTGTCGCTCACCCTAACAAAAGTATTAAATTACTTACTTTGGGGACGGACGACCGTGTGTGTAAGTGTCCCATATATTTATTATTAAATATTCCAAGTCGCCTACTCTTCACTCTTCCACAATTTACTCCAACAACTAAAATCTGTCTATTGTTGCTTTATTTCAACGTCTATTTTTTTCTAGCCTGTGTTTGTATAGCTTATGTTAAAGTAAACGCACACATTCCGCTTTATGTATATGTTTTGCGATTTATTAAGAAATAAAAAGTGATTTACTATCTGATAACGGTTAGCCGCATGTAAATGTCGGCTCTCCTCACGTGTAACTAACTGCCTCTTGTTATAAACGTTCAAATAAATTACAGAGGCACTTTATGAAACTTGTGGCGATATCGAAATTTTATCGGCCTACTAGACGCCCGTTACTGTGTCCGCTTACAAGGTAATAAGCCGGTTTTATATATACGATCCTGATGACGAGTAAAATGATCTTAAAAAATGTTTATTAATTCATTTATGTATATAAGAATAATATTTTTCATATAAACCAGGTTCAGTCGTATAAAGTAAACCCAAATCTAAGTAAATTTAACATCATTTATTACCAAGAATACAATTTCGCTTTTTTTCGTTTATGAGTAACTAAACTAGTGTCATCATACTCCTGCCCCTGTCCCACTCTAAGTAGGGTGGGCACAAAATGTTATAAACATGTTGTCACAAGATTTAGCCACGTATTTCAGGACCAGTCGTGTGCCTGACGTCAACTTACCTTAGTCATATTTTACGACAACTCGTTAATAAAGAGGGTGGCTTAATCTACTCAACCATATACCAGACCGTGGGATAACTAATTTTAGTCGCCTTACGTCACCTCGGTAAGAAATGAGGATGGTCTATTTTACTTAGCTGGATATCATACGGCGTAATAAAGAAACTAGTAATGGTATTTTTTATACAAATATATTTTACAATTTAAGGTCAGTATAAAACTGTCTTGTGGATTAATTAATTACTTTTTTTAGATCGATATAAATCTATCGATAATAAAAAAAAGTTATTAAATTATAAACGGTATAATTTAATCATAACTTTTATGTCTATACAAGCAAATAATTCAACCATGTTCCTTTATAGGATAAAAATTAAGTGTTTCAATAGGAAATACTATATTATCGATTTATTTTAAACGTCCCGAAAGATTCCGCGCCATTAAATTTTTCAATCTCAAGGGTGAGCATAAAGTGCTTTTGATAACGAGATGATAGACTTTAAATGCGCCGCGGATTAAATAACAATTTTGCATAAAATATATTGCGAAAACATAAAACCCTCTGAAGATATTTGCATATTGTTTGCCGTATTCGGGAAATCTTTCAATTTGGCCACCAAAAATGAATTCATATTTTTAAATATATAATCGGATCTACTTGGTGAAAAATTGACTATAGATTTTGTGTTTTTGTCTTATGTCATTATAATCCTCCTGTCCTTATCCTATGTTATAAACATGTTGTTACATGATTTGGCTTGGTATTTTAGGACCGGCCGCCTGCCTGACGTCAACTTACCTTAGTCGCCTTGTACAATAATTTAGAAATAAGGGCGGTGTATCTACTAAAGCCGGATACCACACGGCGGTATTATCTTAAGTGCATTAAACAATAGCATTATGATATTAAATATTGTAATTTTATATTTCTCCTTATATCTCATACATCATACGATTTTTTATACCGAAATATAAAAAAAAACATATTTTAATCAAAGAATTCGAAATAATATAATATTAAGTAAATATAATACAGAATAAGCGTATTTTTGATGTCTTGAGATTAAAAAATTATGTAACAACACTCTGAAAAGATTTTTTAAGCTTCTTACGTATAGAATGCCAACACCTGTACCTCCCTTTAGAAGATAAATCTGTTTTGTATAAGTAATCTTATAGCTGTAAAGAAAATCGTTGCGTTCATGCTTGAGTATTGTGTAGTATTTAATCTTCTTTAACATTGAAAGAAAATACGGCTTAAGAGCTTTATTTTATATTCATTCTACTTTTAAAAAGATACAATTTAATTGAATCTGTGTGAAGATATAAAAAAACGACTCTATGAATAATAATAATGATAAAAAATTATTTAGTATTAGTTCGATTAAAAAATAGTTATTAATACCAACAGAATAAGATTTAAAAAACTAAAAATACTGGCATCAGCCGATACACTGATATAGATGCTTTCCTTCGCAAAGTCATTTGAAAAAAAAATTGGTATCTTATAGTCTGATCATTTTTATCTAGTGAAAACTTGTAAAGACTAAAAATATAGTGTCATTTAAAGAAAATCCTTACCTAGAGATTACGTTTCGAATACTAAAAAAATTACTCTTTGCGATCTCGAGATAAATAGGTATTCATATTTACTCAACGGACCTGAATGCGGGTGGACTTGAAACGGAAAATAAAAGACTTGTTCATTTTGATCCAGCTTTATGGATATGAAAATCATAAGAAAAGTTTTTGCGGTATAATACGTGATTCCTTTACTAAAATAAAAGGCATATAAATATTAGCGATATGATGTGGGTGACAACAGGTATCATGTGTATACTAATACAATTCAGCCAATTACCAAATCAAACAATTGTTATACCGTATACTTGCTTGGCCTTTCTTTCTCTTATCAGTCAAATGATGTTACTGAGATGGAATCTCTCCTCGTACGAGTTATAAACTAGTAGCACTAAGTTAATAATTTTTGCGGTGGGAGTATATTTAATGATATTTTAATTTTTATTTCAAATAAACTTATAAATTTCTTTAAAATTAAAATCTTAATTGATTTATTTATATAATTTTTTTTATTGTTTCAAGATTATATTTCGTGAAAACGCTGTTAATAAATAATTATTTTTATTGTATTATATTTTTATATATATTATATTTCTGTAAGGATCTAATTGCAGAAATGATATAGTATCTTATATCTTTAATTAAATTGAATCAATATTATTTGCTGTTTGTGTATTGGATTGTTATGAGAGGGCTTCGAGTGACATCTAATACTGTTTTTCCATTAAGAGCAGGTGGCCGAGAATCTTGAATTTCCTTCTCAATAGAAAATTGCCTTGTTGCTCGACTTAAGTAATTTACTGAAGAAAAACGATTATGGTGTACTTGTCATAAGTAATTTAAATTTTCATATACAATTTCCTTTAGATGAAACATGACAAACGATGATTTTTAAAATATGATATTGAAATAGACACATATATTTTCAAAAGAAAGTTAATTCAAATTAGCAAAAAATGTCTACAGCAGAGTTGTATGTGTGCTCTATAAATTGAAGCTAGAGGCTGGAAACGGTCTGGATACGGTTTCCCGCTGAGACAAATTATATTATGATTAATAACTTATGTAGCTTTGATTGATTTCTACAGCTAAAGATGGGTTAATAATTAAAGTCTCGTAAAGAGTAGGTGTAGAAATAATTAGATTTCGATTTCTCATGTCTTATGTAAAACTACGTAAGTGCTTTTCAATCACTGATTCAAATAATGTTGTATCGTAGTAGTAAATTTTTTGATACTCAAAAAGTACATAGACTCTTTGTGAAATATTTATAGTGGTTTAATTTAGTTCTTTAAATATCAAACTTTTAAATTTGAATAATTGGAATACGTCAAAGTTTGTTTGGTATTCTATTCGCAATCCTATAAAGTAAAAGGTATGTAATACAGTCTCGGTAGCGGTGTCCACAGTTACGGAAGTTATCACGTACTCGTGAAGAAACATGTAGATGGTTTGATGCGTTCTTTACTGCCGACTCTATAGCATCGCATTAGACTGAATTGTGCATTCTGTCTGGATTGTTGAGTGTTGTACATAAGTAACTAATTACGGCGTTTTATTTATACCGCCCTAATTTTGTTGGCGTTACTTTATATGGTATTACTTTATACGCCGTATAAAGATTTATAAAGCGACATTTTATGTTACGTTAAAAGTTATTTGCTTATCGCGCTCTTAGATGTGACTAGCTTTTACCCTTAATTGTGTTTGCGCGGATTGTTGTCGCGTGATAGGTTGAATTATCAATCCGTTTTCATACCTGATACATGCAGGATTCGTAAATACACATGCACAAACCTCCACCACCGCCACCACAATACACAAGCAGTACATACGTTCACTATCACAAACTCAACAATCGTTTTGCCTCGCAACCGAAGCATCATCAGGAGATAGACTCCACGACCAAAATCGCAAAGCATTGTCCTCTTTACATTTAGCACTATATATGTATATTTTATATTTACTTCATCGCGGATTATAGCAAAATAATTTAATTATTACTTTTGTTACTAAGTTCTGATTAATTACAACTAAGACTAAAGTATATAACTTTAGAACTATGAACTCATAGTCACTGGTAAATTATCACTAAATAACTCAACATACGCACTATTAATAATTATATACAGAAATAATCTTTTCTAAATATTAGTATTAAGAACAAAATAAATCATATACCTATTTACCTAAGGGTTACATATTATTCGCTGTCCTGCTGCAAACAAATTCCCCCATTCAAAACAAAGAGCCGCCAGTAACAAACAAAAACGTGATTTAAGAGCACAAGAAATGAATTGAATGGGTTACCTGTTATCGCAATAATTATAGCTTTGTTACCCTGTTGAAAATATCGCATTGTTTTCATTTCTTTGATGTTTAACCTTTTCAGCAAAAATTATGAGTGTCCATTGTAATATTTGCTTTTCAAGTTAACAATTTTGGATTGATGATAAATACTAGGACGTTACACAGTTCACAACAGTTTTTAATTCTATCATTCTCGTGCTCTTAACCCACACTAAGTGGGGTCGGCACAACATCTTGTAAACATGTTGTCACGTGAGTTGGCTGATAAGATTGATCTGGTAAGCCAGATCCCTATCTAAGGTAAGATAATCACGTGCTCAGGCATTGCCGTAACATTTTATCCTGTAATTAGATTGATACTTTTAAAAGCTACGAATGATTTTTTAGAATGTTGTCAAGAGAATAGACATTGCAAGGTAGCAAACGTGGCAAATACTATCTTACAACTGCGTGAACTCTTCAACATAATTTGAAAAAAACCGTAATTTATTATTACCCTAAACCATTCAGAAATATAGCACTATCTTTTAGTAAAAACCGTACGGAAATCCCTTTAGTAGATTTTGAGAAAATTGATCACATACATAAATAAAGCTTTTGTATAATATAATTGTATTTTAAACATTTTTAACTGAGGGTGATATTAGTTGTATTATTGAGCCCAGAATATGAGCTAAAAGCATTTGAGATTAGCGACAAATATAATATCACTCTTGCTTGCATCTATATATTTGTCATAAATATCAATTTTCACAAAACCAATTTTATTTGGGAATGGAATGAAATAAAAACAAGGAAATCAAGCGAAATAGCGTTCAATTGCCAACAAAAATAACCGTGGCAGTTTTGAAAACACCCGCAAAACTACTATAGAGCTCGATTTAAGCAAACAAAGCTAGTGTTTGTAGAGCGTGTTAACATTGTTATTTGTTCTAGTAAAATTACTTTCATAAACTTTCTTTCTTCATAAAGGCATATACTTTCTTAAATAAACTATTATTTGAACAAATAGCTTGTTATGGAAAACTTTTTTGTGCTTAAAAAAATTGATGTACTAAAAATTTATGATTTCCACACAGTTTGAACCATCAATATGTCCTTAATAACCTCCCACTCTAAGACACTATCGCACACTAAATGGGGCGGCACAACATGTTATAAACATGTTGTCACACAATTTAGCTACGTATTTTACTACCGGCCGCCTGCCTGACCTCAATATACCTTAGTCGTATTTTACGACACCTGGGTAAGAAAAAGGGTGATCTGTTCTACTCAACCGGATACCACACGGTGGGTCAACTGACCTTAGTCGCTTTTTACGACATCTCTGTAAGAAATGAAGAAAGTCTATTCTACTCAACCGTATACCACACCTTATACAACACCTTGGTAAGAAATGAGGGTAGTCTATTCTACTCAGCCGGATATTACACGGCGGGTCGACTTACCTTAGTCACCTATACGACACCTCGGTAAGAAATAATAGTGGTCTCTTCTACTCAGCCGGATACCACACAGCATTATTTACTAAAACTATATTATGGAAACTTAAATGAGTTTTATAAGATCCTTTGAAGACTAAAATCTGTTCACGGTTGAATTACGTGAAGGTTTACTACCCTGAGGACTATCTCGGCAAATACTGTCTTATATTTATTCGACAGACTTGTATGCGGGCAACTTACAAAGGAAATAAATTTTATAGATTTTCAGCGGCAAAAATTTTATAACTTGTCTTCACATATATGAATAAATGAAAACTACGATTATTGTGTTAATTGTTAATAACTAGTAATAGCCCTCGGTTTAACCCGGTCCAGTCTTATGGCAGTGGAAAGTCTACTAAGTCGGACTAAAGGTTTATTTTTGTTAAATATTATCATCAATAGTTTCCGTAGCGCATGCGATGACATATTTTTAAGACTAATTTTTTACACCTCACTACATTTTTTTTACGGAACCCTATTTTTTAAAATGTTGTTGCTCAGTAAAGATGCAGATTTCTAATGGTGAAAGAATTTTTCAAATCGGTTCAGTAGTTTTTGTGTGAAAACATTACAAACATACCTACAAATTTTTCCTCTTTATAATATTAGCATAGAAAAGTAAAAAAAATATTGCACAATAAAATAAACATTTATCAAACTTTTATCATTTAACAGATATTATATATTTATTGCCACTGTACGAAAAGGTATAAAGTATTACCATCAGCTCTTTAGATAAAATATAATAGGCGACATTATCACCAAAATAGCGACAAAAGGCAACTCGTTTGGCAGGACATAAATTTTACCGTATAGTGGACACGGGTCGCATAAATAATAAAAATAGAAAAATGTATCACGAATAAAACTTGTATAACAATTTAGATATTACATCGATAAATTATGGTAGAAATGCAGCACAAGGTATATCTTTAATACTTAAATGATAATCTATATATATACTCCGAATCTCGGAAACGGTTTAAAGATTGTCATAAAATTCAGAAATTCAGCAGATTTTTTGGAGGTTAAAATCGATCTATTTAGGTTTAATTAAAAAAAAATCTGTTTTATCCCTGTTTTTGGGCATTGAAAAAATGCTAAGCTGTCAAAACCAAAGCTGTAATCCTATATAGTGTATTATCTATGGCTGTAATAGCCAAATGGTAACGCGCGGACGAAAAAAGTTTAAAATCAGGGATAATCGATCCCTGATTTTAAACTTGTCCCACATGTTACCCGGCGATTTTTTCTCTTTTTATAACTTTAAAAATATTAACGACCAAGGCTCTGTGACACAGTTACTGTATATTAATTGCGATGGTAATTTATAATCAAGTTTCTTTTAGCCCTAAACTATACGTCGCTCTTAGCTGTGGTTTAGTTTTACAGGAGACAATATTATAAGTTATCCGACGCCAGTAAAGTTCCAACGTTCTGGTCACTTAATACTTCGGTGGTTCTTCTGTGCTTGCCAACCTGGTGACGCTTTCAATTCCATCAATCATTACAGCATATCAGTCCTAAAAAGAAATTGTATCTTAAATTCGTTATTAATACTGTTACTTCGTCCTTAACTAAATAATAGCTGGGGTTGAATTTATGATATACCAGTGATTATTTGTCAATTACATACATGAAAAAACATTATCTATGTTTACTCAATTTATACCGGAAACAAACCATAAGACGATTAAAATGTACAAATTACTAGAAAATCACCTTAAAAGACTCTCTTTTAAGTATATTTTATAATGATATTTGGATTATGTACGCAAAAATAATTAGTTTATTATAACATAAAACCGAATTTAATATCATTGGCGCAGTGGGTAGTGACCCTGCCTTCAGCGCCGCGAGTCGCGGGTTCGATTCCCGCCGAGGGTCAACATTTTCTATAAATGAATTTGTTGGCCTTTGAGCCTGGGTGTATTTTTGTATTTAAGTATGTATTTAAAAATTATATAAGTATATATTTACCATTTGTCTGTCTACGATAACACAAGTATTAAGTTACTTACTTTGGGGACGGACGACCGTGTGTGTAAGTGTCCCATATATTTTTCCTATAATACTAAGTACCTGGTTGACCGAGCCTTGCTCGGTACTTTTTTACAAAATAAAAAAAAGAAACTTAAAAAAAGAAAAACTAATTTGGTAGTTGGGGATAGTTCTCCGAATAAGCTACGCTGACTTCACAATTTAGGACGAAAATAGTGTATTAAAATAAATTTTAGAATTTTTTAATGTCCAAAAACAGGGATAAAACTAATTTTTTTACATAATAACTAGCTAGATCGATTTTTCTCCCCCAAAACCCCTACATGCTAAATATCAGGAAAATCGTTGGGGCCGTTTCCGTTTATATATATACATACAAGATTAAGTTATTCAAATATTAAAGATATATATAAATATTGCACGCTACTTAACCCATAATATATTAGGGAGTACACGTAATCGATAAATTACCATTTAAAATTCACAAGAAACTAGCGTAAACTTGAAAGTTCGAGGTCACGTAGTTAATATACATGAGTACTATAACTACGCTAAAGTCGCTTTCACCAGAGCTTATTATAATCCCATTGTGTCTTCGATAAAAAGCTCTCTGTAAGTGTTATCGAATATATTATCTTTAATATTTAAATGAGTTACTCTTGTATGTATATATATATATATATATATATATATATATATATATATATATATATATATATATATATACATACACACATATATATATATATATATATATATATATATATATATATATTTTTATTTTTATTTTTTTTCTGAATCTTGGAAACGGCCCCAACGATTTTCCTGAAATTCAGCATGTAGTGGGTTTTGGTAGAAAATCTATTATTTTGGTATCAAAATAATAGCAAAAAAATGCCACTCCTTTTAGTATTACCTACGCCAAAACTTGTAGTGAGTAATTGTAACTGATTATATTTTGTCATGTAGACACTTAAACAAGACTAACAATGGCGAGGTTAACCTCGCCATAGTTAGTCTGGCTGCCCCCGGTGCCATAAAAAATCGGTGCTCTAGGGAATGGCGCGCTATGAAAAATCTATTTTAAGAAGGATGCGATACGATAGTATACGCTGACG
This sequence comes from Morpho achilles, assembly GCA_947086495.1. NCBI lineage: Eukaryota > Metazoa > Arthropoda > Insecta > Lepidoptera > Nymphalidae > Morpho > Morpho achilles. The sequence goes on along the minus strand of CAMTZB010000006.1, from coordinate 9,737,487 downwards.
CGCGGTCGCTTGTTAATAAGTAATTTAAGGAATATTATAGTCATCTAAAACACATATAAAAGACATACCAACCACTTTTAAGCTCATGACTTAGTCTTTTCTGGGATAGATGCTATGTTTGTACCATGTGTTTTATTAGAGATATTCGTAGTAAATTCAGCTATACGGTCATGTTAGCTGCTTTTGTACCACCTTTATTTTAGGTATTATATTTTAAGGGCGTAATTCGTGATTACTGAATATTAATTGCCGAACTTAAGTCAATACGGCAGACAATAATTTTATACATAGTATATTATTGCCAGGTTGCTTTTAGTTCCCGCTTGTTTAGTCGCCACGCCTATCTGTTTCCGAAATACGATGAACTATCATTATAAAATAGTAAACTTTGAACGTTGATCGTCAAGTTGAACGTTGTGTATTAAAATATTTTTATGTCGGATGTATTCTATTTGGGCTTTGTTATTTTGTGTATATTTTAAGAAACTTAAGTAAATAATTGAGTTTTTATATTTGTCTGGTATAATAGGATGGTTAAAACGGTAAACCAATACATTAATACTGTTTTTCTATATGTATATATAAATATAACTATTAAATAAATTCCGTCGTTTTCCTACAAGAAGTACCTTTTAACAAAGTTTCATGGTAACCCTTGAGGAGTTCACTCGTCTGTTGGTCGTGCTTATCATATACATGCATTTTCATCTGGACTTGACCAGTACGTAATATGCTCATGCTTAATTGGACACCGGGAGGTGGATCAAATTTAACTTGCAAGATTCCACCTTCACATACAAACATACATACAAGGCAAGTTAAATAAAATCTGTTAAAATACATATCATCTGAGTTGACGAAGACAACAAATAATAAGTGTCTTTTGTATAGTATATTTCTAATAACAATTAAAATTTACCCACCTTAAATAACTGATTTTTTATAGTCAAAATCGTTTAATAAAAACTTAGTACAAGGCAATATAATTTTACTTTATATTTTTTAAAGCAAGTTAAGCGCTCACAGCTGTTCGTGACAAGTATAAATTTCACTAGTTATAATATAATAACCGATTGTCGACACAATATTTTACATACGGCCTTAAATTGAAATGAAATTGCTGTTATTAACGGCCTACAAAGTAAGTCAAGGTAAGGGGAAAAGTCTGGACAGCTCTTAATCATTCTTAACGAAAAAATCTTTTAAAAAAACACGTGTACAGTGCTCTTGAAATTTTTTAAACAAAACTTAAAACTTCTATTAATATAGTCACATTTCCTCCTCCTCCTTGAGTCGCGTGCTCACTGCTAAGCATCGTGATGGATCCAATCTCTATTGTGAATTAGTTGCCTCCACTTTTCCCGGTCAGCAGCACTGTGCTTAGCCATGCTCAGTTTGATGTCCAGATATTCAGACACCTGATCCGTCTATCTTTTAGGGCTCCGACCCCTGGATTTCTTTCCGTCTACCTTTCCAGTGATCATATTTTTTTTTACCTCAATTTTGACATTATCATCATCATCTCAACACGTACCTATCCACTGTTGGACATTGGTCTCCCCCATATATACATAGGTCGCCACTGAGCTCGGTCTTCAGCTTTTACTTCGCAGCTGGCATCTGCAAACCACTTTGTGGATCTCATCACTCCACCTAGCCGGAGAAAGTCCGACATTGCATTTACTAAGGCACAGTCTCCACTTCAGAACACGTCTACCCCAGCGATTGTAGACCTACTGCCATTTAAGCATGCTAAACCTTTGGGCTATGTCGATAACTTTAGTTCTCTGTTGGAACACTTTACAACTTTAATTTTGATAATAACTGCAAAATTATGACTTGCTTCAGAGCTGCTAAACCGTCAAGCCACTTGCGAGTTACGAAATAATCATCCATCTCGATTGCCCAATATTAATGTTAACCAGATCTGATTAAAATTATACTATATTCAAGTAAACCAGTAAAAAAGGTTTTTGGATCCTCAACTATGCTGCTGGTTCTATTCTTTCCTATTTTGACGTTGCCAAGCTTATTGCTATTTAATTGTTGGATCGATGCGCAAGCGTTTAAAATACTACACTGCTTTTTAAGATTATTTTTTAAAAGTTTTATAGATAACATAGTCTTTAAAATTCCTAACTCCATGAATAGGAAACGAAAATGATGAGAGTGGTGGCAGGATTTCATGTTATTAATAATAATTATTGTTGCACTAACTTTATGTTTTTATCATCAACCTAGACGAACAATAAGCAACAATCAACTACCAAATAAACTCAAAGACCAGCCGTGAACGTAATAATTAACAAATGTCATCGTATGTGATTGTGTGTGCGTTTTTGTGTGTACTAGGTTACATGTGTCCGCATATTAACGTTACTGTTCGGGAAGTTAAAATAATCATCATCTTCCTGCCCTTATCCCACTCTAAGTGGGAAGTTAAAATAATATTACTGTTATTTTATCTGGGTCAGTTCTACCCTGCTATAGCAAATGGACTGTCTTGCACGTACATTTGCATGTATCTGAGATAAATCCTTTGGGACCGATCGCTTGTTCGGGCTATCTTATACATACAATTTGCATGTAAAACTCTACAAGTCCAACGTATAAAATGAACCTTAGAAAGAGATGTTTAAAATATTTGTATTAAATCTTAAACAGATTCAAAAAGCGTCATGCCCGTCGTTAATTGTGATCAAAATTTAATTTAAACAAATGTAGAATAAATTATTTTCAACCCAAAAGGAATACAAAATAATATATTTTTGAAATATAAGAATTTTTGCTTTATGGTTGGTTTATGGTTTAGCTGTGATGGCCCAGCGGTGCGACCGTGTGAATCTCTAGAGACGATCACGGGTTCGAACCCGGGCAGACACCAATGAGTTTTTCTCTTAAAACGTATGTGTCTAATTGATAATTGCAATTTATCGCACGCTTTTCGGTGAAGGAAAACATCGTGAGGAAACCTGCATATCTCTAGAGAATTCTGGAGGTATGTGTAACCTACCAATCCGCATTGGAGCAGCGTGGTAGGTCTTAGCTCCAATCCTTCTCTCCCAAAAAAAAAAACGGAGAGAAGAGGCCTATTCTCAGCAGTGGGATAGTAACAGGCCGTTACTTTTTTTAAGAATTTTTAATATAAATTGTTTAATTTGGGACGGAAAACTTATAACTTTATATAATGGGAACGAAAAAGTGTATGAATTTTAAGAAAATTTTACAAAACATTTTTAAACATGTTCCATTTGATTTCCAGTTCTTAAAATCTTGTAGAAGAGAATATTCTTTAAAAACGTACTCTGTAACATAATTTATGAAGTTAAGCTTTATTACTATAAAATTAAAACGTAGCACGAATGGTGTTTCTTGTTTATTAGCCGGCATTGTTTAACTATAAACTAAATATTAAAGTATATAAAAGTATCTTGAAACAAACAATTCATTAATCTATATTAAGCGTAGATAGTCTTAGCGTTAGTTTATTTATGAAGCTTTTTTATGTCAGCAAAATTCATTATAGGTCGCCACCGTCTGACGGGTACGAGCGGCAGGTATGTCGGACTCGCACCGACTACAACCTTGCTCCACCGCGCTGCTGGTTGCGGGGACGGGGTACCGTTGGACACATTGCCCCCATCCCCGTCAGCAGCGGTTCTATTACATGGAGTGTGCCACTTCCGAGTCGGGGTCTCTGCGAACAGTGGCCCTTTCTTCCGATAATCGATGCATCGGGAGCCCCAGATGCATCGACCGCCTTAAGGACCTACCTCCAGCGATCGTCAGATAAATTCCGTTCGGACCACTCGGTGGTCCCCGTTAGGGCGGCATGCGATAGACTTCGGCGAGTCGCCTGCGCCCCGCGTCTGCGGCGGATCGGATTCAAGAACTCGACTTTCTTGATCCGCTCCACCGCCTCCTTCCGCGACATAACGTACTCGCAGAAAAAGGACATCGCTGCCCTCGATTCCTCCGTGTCCATCATGCCACGAAGCACGGTGAGCAGGAAGAGATTTTTTTTTTTTTGAATTAAAATTTTAATTAATACGGTCTCGTTATAAAACTTTTCATATATGTATAAAAAATCTAGGGTAGTCAAATTGAATTTTGTATCAATACCTACGAAAAAGTTATAAAATTGATGAATATACAATCGGGATTTATTTTGAAAAGAAAGGAAATTGAATACCCATATACAAAAACACATACATCGTATGCAAATTTAACAATTTCTGTGGTACAGGGCGAAAGTTATTTGCTTGACAAATTAAAAGTTTTAATTTTTATTTCTGGTTGAAAGAAAAGTATGTTTTCTAAGATGATCATCAATACCTTTGCACAGAAGGAGACCATAAAGACTAGCGACGGGCTTCGTGTTTGTATTAATAGGTACACAACAAACGTCCTGAGATGTTGTGTATAAATAGGGTTGATATTATGAGAAACGAAATCATAGTGCAAGGTGCGAAGGTGACCCCAAAGTTGTCGGAAACCATAAAGATATGGGAGATAGGGTATATTTAGCTATAATATTAATAAAGAGAGATATGGACTTCTCCAACTTATAACAATCAGCAAAATTGAAGGGACTAGGCACGTTGTATGTTGAAAAACATCGTGTTAGCGTAACATCCAAGAGTGGGCCGGGAATAATTTCTTTAAAAACGTTTACCACTTGCAGAGAACAGAGTCAATTATAGAACGCTAACAGCAAACATTTAGTAGATAAGAGACAAAGAAGCAGAAGGAAAAAGAGAATAAGGTTCAAGCTATTGGTTAGGTGACTTTATGTTGTGTGTAAAACAGTAACACCTAATGTCTGACTTCAGAAGTCGTCCTTATTTAAATGTTAATACAGTTGTTTTCTAACCGTAAAACAGACTAATTTTATACATTATTTTAGTTAGTAAATATAAATGTTGTATAAAAAAGACACCCATTAGGGAAACAAGACTTCGAAAATTGAAAGAACGTTCATTTTAAAAGAAGAAATAATTTTTCTTAGGCTATCTGTCTTCGATTTAATTACGTAAATCCTCTTACAGATCATTCTCTGAGATAAAATCTTACTTCGTTAGAGACATTGGGTTGGATAATTAAATATTCGTAAAAGGAGCTTAACAGACATTTGTGCTCCTTATGATTGGTATATAATTTTTTGTTGTGTATACATATATTAAAATTGTTCATTACTTTTTATTGTTACATTTGGCTTCAGATCAACAAAAAAGAAAGATAGAGGCTTGACGCATCTAGTATTCGTGATATAGTGAAGTATGTTTTAGTCCTCACTTTACAATATATGCATAAACAATACGTCGGAATTATCTTATTCGCAAGGTTGTTGGCTTAGTATAGTATTGCATGCCCATTTTTTGCGTTTTTGTATCTGGTAGTTTATAGGTAGTTTGGAATTTGTCAAATACTGAGTTAAAATGCTCGATTCGTTCGTGCTATTTTCTTTTTCATTTGTTTAATTTTTTGACGAATTTTTTCATATCTAATGTTTAACGCCAGACTTTGACTAAATGAAATACAATTATAATACTAATATAAATACATTGCTTTGTTGCCATTGTTAAAACGTACTTTACTGTTTATAATATAATTTAATCTTTAGCAATATATGTAATAGAAAACATTTAATTTAATCTAATTAGGTTCCAATAGAAATATAGAATAAATTAATAAATATATGGGAAACTTACACACACGGTCGTCCGTCCCCAAAGTAAGTAACTTAATACTCGTGTTATGGTAGACAGAAAACTGGTGAATATATACTTATATATTTTTTAAATACATAGTTAAATACAAATAAACACCCAGGTTCAAAGACCAACAAATTCATTTATATAAATTATTGGACCTCGGCGGGAATCGAACCCGCGACCCGCGGAGTTAAATGCAGGAACATAACCCACTGCGCCAACGGGCCAGTCAAAAGTATATACAAAAATTGTGTACCTATTTATACCTAACGTAGATAGATGTATATTTAATGCGTTTTCTGGAGCCACTTCAGCACTTGCGTCAACGTGACCCACAGATTCCCGGTTTGCGATTCAAATGTAAATTTGACACTGAAAAGGTCTACAGATGGCACGTGATGGTTGTTATCTTAGTTATGAGCGGAGTAGTCGTCCTTTCAGGCTCGCAAGATGTCCCTTGACCCGAATAGAGATATATTATTAATATTCCCTGTACGATAGTAAGATTTTGTATTCGTAGTTTTTATTTCTTGCCGGCTGTTTGTTTCATACATAGTCGTACATCAGAAAGGGGTTTTCATTTGTTGTATCATGAATGACTAAACAATGTACCTACATAAAACTAAGTATATATAAGCCAAGTTTTTATTGATAATTGCAATTTATCACATCTTTTAGGTACTCATCACTAGAGAATCCTAGGGGTATATGAATCCTACCAATCCGCGTTGGAGCAGCGTGTAAGTTCCAATACTTCTCTCCAAGAACGGAGAGAGGAGGCCTATGCCCAGCAGTGGGATAGTAACAGATCGTTACTTACTTACTTACTTTACGCTGATTGTCAGAGTAGGATAGACCACTCTCATTTCTTACCGACGTTTCGTAAAAGGCAACTAAGGTAAGTTGAACCGCCGTGTAGTATCCGGCTGAGTAAATAAATAGACCACCGTCATTTCTTACCGAGGTTTCATAAAAGGCAACTTAGGTAACTTGACCCACCGTGTGGTATCCGCTTGAGTAGAACAGACCACCCTCATTTTTTACCCAGGTGTCGTAAAATGTGACTTGGGTAAGTTGACGTCAGGCAGATGGCTGCTCGTAAAAAACGTAGCCAGGTCATGTTACAAAATGTTTATAGCATGCTGTAAGACAACAGTCATTTCTTACTGAGGTTTCATAAAAGGCAACTTAGGTAACTTTAAATATAAATAAATATATGGGACACTTACACACACGCTCGTCCGTTGCCAAAGTAAGTAACTTATTACTTGTGTTATGGTAGACAGACAACTGGTGAATATATACTTATATAATTTTTAATTACATACTTAAATACAAATATACACCCAGACTCGAAGGCCAACAAATTCATTTATAGAAAATGTTGGCCCTCGGCGGGAATGGGACCCGCGACCCCCGGAGCTGAAGACAGGGTCACTACCCACTGCGCCAACGGGCCAGTCAACTTTATCCACCGTGTGGTATCTGTTTGAGTAGAATAGACCACCCTCTTTTCTTACCGAGGTGTCGTAAAAGGTGAATAGGGTAAGTTGACGTCAGACAGATGGCCGGTCGTAAAATACGTAGTACACTCATGTTACAAGATGCTAACATGCTGTACCTAACTCACTTAGAGTGGGATAATGGCAGGAGATTGATGAAGATTTTTTCATAAATCTAAAGTTCGATTCCTAGCGATGGCAAAAAAATAATTACAACGAAGTATGCGCATTTCCTTTGACCTCAAGAAAATAAAGCTCAATCCGAAATGCTTAACGATAAAGCGGGCGCCGGCAACGTAGCAATTTATGATAGCAGAATGTAAGTTAATTTAGTTACGTGTCCAATTTTCAACTAGCCAACGTAATTTAAAAGTGATAAGCTTAGGGGAGAAAAGCCTAGTATATAAAGAGCATGATCCAAATTAATGGTGTAATGCATTTTTTAAGCGAGAAATTGCTCTAGGAAAATATAATATTATAACAACGATATTTTTCCTTTTTTATTTCATAAAAGAAACGATTTTCTCAAAAGTCAATCAATTTATTCTATTTTCACAACTCGTCAACTCTGCTCACAGAGTGGCGCTACTACTCTCCACTCCATGCCGCACCTCTCCGCCTGTCGCCACACCTCACCCTGCTATCTTCACGTCTTGATGCTACATCTTCTGCTCTCCTCCTTTTTCTTCCGTTACAATATCAGTTAGATACAATATTCAGTCATGTGATAGCATGTTGTGCCGACCCCACTTAGAGTGGGATAAGGGCAGGAGGATGATGATGACAATAGTTCAGAATATATTTACTAACTCGTTATGAGCACTGTTAGTCTAAAGTTTATGTCACTACTTAATATTAAAGTATTTGGCAACTTTTGAATAACTATAACTTAAACTTTTTTAAATTCAATAACGTAAATTCATGTTTTGTTGAAAACAAAAGAAATTATATCAACAATTTAAAGGCTATCTAAGTTATCATGATAAAAAAAGACTTAAGGTGTGAATTATATTTTTTACGAATTACGCTATTATTTATGTCATTAATTGTACAGTTCAAATTATTTTGTGCGAAACTCAAAAAAACTGAAGCCACTCTTTAGAAGCAAATAGTTTCTTCAAGCTATTTGTTTTCCCTTTATCTTTCTATATAGATCCTTGGACGATTGAAAAAGAAAAATGTTTTAATTTTATAAAAATTTATATGATTATGATAAATAATCATGAACGAGAAAGTAGCATGATTTTAATAACTAATTCTGCTATTAACTTTTTACAAATACATCTACGCTACTGATGGTGGATATATTGTATAAATTATAACTCATTAGCGTTATGATTATAATCTTAACTGAGGTAGTACTTGCTAATTATGTTGCGTTCTTGTTTTTTTACATATTATATAGAAATTTAGTCTCTAAAAATTAAAATGTAATTATTTTTGACACGCAATCATTTTTACGACTGGGACGAGTTTAAAAGCTAAAATTACTGTCGCTTGACCCGAAGAAATAAATAATATCTTGTTGCATAACCATTTTTTAAAATAATATCTTTGTTTAATATGTTAATAAAAGATATATACAAAAATAAATAAAAAAATTAATTAGTAGCCTAATATTCTAAAAATACTATCCCACTGCGAGGGATAGTCTTCTCTCGCCTTTTAACAAAGAAGCGATTAAGCTTTAACCTCTTAAACGTCTAGTGAGCACCATGTGCTCAAATTTAATTTTGAAAAATCAAAATGTTTTCGTCACCAACACTAAACGTAAGTTTAACAATAAATGATTTATTGCATTCAATGGAGAACTTTATAACAAAGAAAATGGTGTCCAACTCATAGGTATAATTATTTATATAGTAAATAATATGACCTTAAAATGAATGTCACCTCCTGACCTTGACAGTCAAAGGGTTAAACCCATCACGCTGCACCTGAAGATTGGTGGGTAACACGTATCCCCAGAACTCTCTACAGATATGCAGGCTTCCTCATGATGTTTTACTACAGTGCTTTTTTCAATTAGGCACGTTCGTTTTTATAAAACGCCTCATTGATGCCTGAACGGGCTTTGAACCCGTGACCCCCTCTAAAGAGTTACATGGGTCTCACACTTCGGCTATCACAGCTTACCAAAATAGATACTTAACGTAAATAGAGCATTTGGGTATCACATAGTAGACAAATATTTCAAAGTAACTCAAGTGTAAATCTTTGTAGTAGGAACGTCGAAATAATTAATGTGCCCTCAAAACAGAGCCGCAGTCCATGAAATGAAGCAGCATTCTAAGAAGCCCGTTATTACGGCACTAAGATGTATAATTATGGTGTATATTAAAGTTATTATACCGTAAAATAGGACTTTTGTATACGGACTTCCATTGTAATAGACTTAAGGATCTTCTTTAGTCAGAAATGTAATAAGACAGATATTCTTAGTTACCTTTGCATTAATTTTATTGTATTAAGTCAAAAAGATTTGGAAAATTAATTTATCTATTATATTATATGACTTTTGGTATGATTTACTGTTTAGTCATCATTCTCTCATCACATTTTAAGTGAGGTCAACACAACATGTTTTTCTCTTCCATTTCTCCAACTCTGGCACTACTCCTTTTTTTTAATGTCATACTTCACACAATCCAACTATTTCTTTTTAGGCCTTCCTCTATCGCATATCAACATTCATATTCGACACTCGTTTGGTCACGTGATTTTCATCCCTCTCTATTTTATGTCCATGCCATCTTAATCTTGCGCTTCTTGTGTTTTCATTAAGAATAATGAGAATCATTGGAAGCTTAAGAAGCATATAACTGCCCTTTGAGGATTTTAAACTGCTTTTTAAACCCTTTTTAAATAAATATTCTTTTGATTTGATTTGAATTGTCGTTTTGGTAGAAATATAAGTAAGCACAAATTTTTCTTATTAATTAGTTGAAAGTAAGCACTCCCTACGAAATGAAACGTAAGCGGATTTTGCGTTTTTTCCATTATTCTCCCGTGATACCGTAATCGCTAAGGGAAAATTGAATTGTTAATATATGTAAAGAATATAAATTCTTTTTAATTTTGATATGTACACATCTCAATTTTAAATTTGGAAAACGAATTGGCGCCGTCAAAAAGAAAATGTTTAAAGCAAATATTAACAGTATTGATATAATGTAAATATTTAAGGGCAAAATATAAACTTTATTGTCGTTTCTTTGATCTTTCAGGTACTTATATTAGTTTCAGTTTATAGTATATAGTGTAAATATAGTGATTAAGACGAATAAAAATAAAACTTTGATCTTTCAGAGCAACACACTTTTTTTATTTTGCCGCTCCAAGAAAATTACTTTATATATATAATAATTATAACCTTTATTTATCATATACATAATATGTATATCATATTTGTAGTTTTGTTGCAAATGTGATGTTTTTTTAAGCAAAAATTCGACGGTTTATAAAAAATATTGAGGCTAAATTCGGTAATAAGGCTAAAGGCAACAATCCGTAGATAATAATTATGTGTAGATATAGTCGCATACATAATTTAAAATAAGTATCAAACCGAATTAAAATATATATCAATATGTATTATGTCACATTTATCTGTAAATTTGCGTTCTGATTACTAATTTTACAAAGTAATTCGACTTGACTAATTTATAATACAGTTAATTACCTTTTATAATGAAAATTCTTAACCTTATAATTTTGCGTGCTAACTATATTATAGAAAGTACATCGATTATGTAATTAAACAACAACAACATAACAACAAATTGCTATAATGGTAAACGCTTAAAAGTAAAAACAGTTATTTACTTATTATTTTGTTAGAATGATGTACGATCCATTGTGATTCTAGATTTTATTTTCAAAGGTTCGATATATTTGTTCCTTAGTACGTTTGAAAGCAAAATGAAGGTAAACAATCAAAACTAAAATTCGTACTTTGAGACTTAAAAAATGCCCCTGCCAGTATAAGTGTCATATAGTCCTAAATATAGACCGACCACGTCTGGCTCTTCAGGCGTCCTCTATTGGAATAATGTTAACCTTGTGTTATATTATTATACTGGCACAATTGATGGTTAAATTTAAGGGTCACTTGAGCCTTTAGTTACTATAGTTTTTCTCCAAATCCTTTAATTAACTTTTTGTGTATTCAAGTTTAACTAGAGTTTCATTCAATTATTTCTAATGCGGATATTCCATGAAAATTTGGAAGAGCGTTAAATATCTTTTAAAATACCTTCTAGTATTTTCAAGTCACGAACGTCGTTATCCGGTCTAAATCAGTGAGCCGGTACGTCCAGATAGAACCTTTTGAGAGTGATTCAATATTTTTATTATATTAAATAAAGTTAGGCCGCGATTTCGTCCATGACAAACTAAAAACAAATTTTTACTCATTCTTATACACGAAAAAGTTGTGTCTGCGATTTCATCCATGACAAATCATACTTAATTTTTGACTCTTTCCTTAACACGGGGATGAAACTAGATTTTCCTAATATTAAATGTTATTAAGAACTGTATTCTACGCTTATTGTATAATAAAATATAGCTTCGCGACGTTATCCTTCCAAAAGCTTTCTGTTTATAAATGCGATCATTGTGAAACTGTTAAGGCCAAAAGAATATTGAAAATTCAAAAAATATTAATTGCATTTTATTATTTGAGTAGGAAACCTTATTGAATATTGCTTCAATAATGCAAATTTCAAATCAGATGAACGGATTGCAACGAAGTTTACATTGTGAATTGTTATGTCAAAATAGATTCAAGACTATATTGGAAAATAAGTATTAATATGTCGTGTGGTATCCGGCTGAGTAGAATAGATCACTCTCATTTCTTACCGCGATATCGTAAAAGGGGACTTTTGGGGAGGGAGGGGTGGGAGGGGAGGGAGGGGAAAGTTGATCCACCGTGTGATATCCGGTTGAGTAGAGTAGACCACCCTCTATCTATCCGAGGTATCGTACAATACGAGTAAGGTAGGTTGACGTCAGGCAGACGGCGGGTCATAAAATACGTAGCCAAATCTCGTAATAACGTAGCAACATGTTTGTAACATTTTGTGGCGACCTCACCTAGAGTGGGTTAATGATGAATACGTTATCAACAAATTCATAAAAAAACTTTTTTATTAAATCTATATTTGTTACTTTAGTCGTACTCAATTATTTTGTTCAATATTTTATGACTAAATTTTGTTATTAGATTATAGAACTAAATGCAACTTTGTGTTATATTAATAAAAATAAATGTCCTAAATACTATAAAACTGAGCCAAGGTTATTTGAGCGTATCAAGTTCAAAATTTGCTAATCTATAACCTACACACGTACTGCTACGTGACTTTAAAGTTTCAAGTTAAAGCTCCTTTTGATAAGTTAATATCCACCCTAAGAGAATTTACTGCAAGTACGCTTTATTGATAAAGACAGGATATTGACTAGTATCGCAAGCGAGATATCTATTATACAATCTATGTTTGTATTTGTAATGTACTGAAATATGATTTTTTTTATGTAACTTATACATAATGTAGTATAGTGTATCTTTGTATATTTAGTACCTGGGTGAGCCTTGCTCGGTATCATCATCATTCTCTTACCCTTAACCCACTCTGAGTGGGGTGCGCACAATATGTCTTCTTCTTCTATTCTCCTCTATCATTCGTCAACTCTGGTCATCATCCTCCTGCCCTTATTCCACTCTAAGTGGGGTCGGCACAACATGTTATAAACATGTTGTCATATGATTTGGCTGCGTTTCTATGAGCGGCCGCCCGCCTGACATCAACTTACCTCAGTCGTATTTTACGACACCTTGGTAAGAGAGGGTGGTCTATTCTACTAAACCGGATACCACACGGTGGGTCAACTTACCTTGGTCGCCTTTTACGACACCTCAGTAAGAAATGAGGTTGGTCTATTCTACTCAGCCGGGTACCACACGGCGGGTCGTCTTACCTTAGTCGCCTTTTACGACACCTCGGTAAGAAAGGAGGGTGGTACTATTCTATTCAGCCGGATACCACACGGCGTATTCGTCAACTCTGGTGCCACTCCTTTAACATGCATATCATTTTTCACACAATCCATCCATCTTTCTTTCGGCCTCCCCTAGCCATACATCCATGCACATTTATATTTAAAACTTTATTTTGCTCGGTAATTTTTTAGAAAAAAAAAATTGCGTAGGTGGGTCTTGATCCTAGGTATTATCATTTCTCTATACCGCCCGTTCCCGGAATAAGCTACGATGACTGGACAATTTACGACAAAAAAGATGTTTTATATTCAATATAAATTAAAGTATTTTTTGAATGACCGAAAACAAGGATAAAATGTATTTTTTTTAATTAAACCTAGTTAGATCGATTTTTCCCCTGTATTCCTTGATTATTTATACAAGATTAACTCATTTAAATATTAAAGATATATTACGTACATACGTATAATACACCACAAAACAAAAAAAAAACAAGTTCTTGTACTTTTATTGCTTTAATTAGACATTTTTCGTCAACAACGAACAATAAAGACAAATTAACAAGAAACTCTAAAATTCATTAAATTCTTGCTCCCAAGAGCCTTTGATAGAGTCTTGTACAAAATAATTACACTTTGTGAAAATATCATCGTGAAATAAGGAGGACGGTAGTTAATAAAATCAATTTTCAATTAGACGAAATCCACTTTTCAGTGATCTGTACCTCTAATAAATATAACTTATGTAGAGTTTCGAGAGCAATGAATTCTGGTATGAAATTAAAATAAGGTGTGCCAAAAGCTATTTTTAATAGCTTTTATTTAACTTTACTTGTATATTTGTATGTGTAGGTGGAATCTTTTAAATTAAATTGGACCAACTTGGTTTGGTTGATTGGACAACCGGTGTCCAGTTGAGCTGAAATTTTACATTCTAGGTTGGTCAGTCCCGATGACAATGCATATCTATGATTTGATTTGTTTCTGTTGCCTAAAATAAGTCCAGACGAGGGAACTCCTTTACGGTTATCAGTAAAACGGATATAAAATTTTGTTAAAATGTTTTTAAAATAACTTTAACATATGTAGTAAGTATTAGGTACAACTTCAGTCAATCGATGATGACTATTGTAGCAGTCTTGTATGGACTATAATCATAAAATAAAGATATCTAATTCTTTTAAAGTAAAAGCATATCATAACTCTCTCTTTCCTATTAACTGATTTTTGCAGTTTAATTTTTTTTTAACTTAATATAAAGGGTCAATACTTACAGCTTGTCTTATTAAACTCTAGGCAGAGAAAGTCGTAGGAAACAATCAGTTTACAATAGAAAATTGACGTAAACGAATAATAATTACAGAAATTATTCTTGGTGATTAAATTTCTACTACAATGAAATTTATATTAACGTTAGTTCTACTATCGTGTAATCTAGTACATTAAATTAGGTTAGTACGGTTGGAAAAACAATTCTTAACTGAATTAAGCAACATTTTGCTAACATAAATTGTAATGCGTCTTGACGCTGGACTTTTATCGAACAACATTAATAAATTTCCAACTTCACCCATTACGTTACTGAGGTTTTTTATTTGGTTTGCGATTTTTTTTTGTGATTTACTCTTTATTTAAGGTTAAGTAATTTTGACTTAATTGTGTGGATCTGTCCTTGTAAAATAAACTAATTAAATTGATCTGTTGATGTCTAGAACAGATAGAAGCGGGCAATAAATTAAATTCAAGCAAGATGGCAGATTTCGGCGAACAAGCTTGAGTTGATTAATTATCAGTGCAGTTATTTTATATTATTATTTTTTAATAGGTAACTAGAAATGTTGGTTACAAATTAGGTACTAGTAAACTTATTAATCCATCAAGCAAAGCTAAATGCTTGTTTTACAAGTGGGTTCACGTCGGTAGTATTATGGCCGTGATTAGAACCCACGACCTCTCGATCGCAAGACGGTTATTCTAACAGTTCCGCTAATCCAATGTTACCGTTAGTTAGTTATTCTATTGATTTTGTATTGATTAGCGGATTGACTTCGGCTTAGAGAGACTGCCTCTTTGGGGTTATATGGTCGCTAAAATAAACACGAATCTCAATGTGTGTATGTACCTGGCTTATATAGGTATCTGAACTGAATTGAACAAGAAACCGGTAAAAAAGGGTCAGGCATGTGACAACGTCGTAAATTAAAGATGAAGTATGACCCAAGATGGAGCGTTACTTTTTTACCTTGGATACATTTTAAATGTAAAAAGAATGAACGAATACTAATAAAATATTTTTGTAAATTTTAAAGCGGGGAAGAAAAAAGGATGAATTATTATATGATGATAGACTGATAGAGTTTTGTGAGGTTTAATCTCACAAGTCTACTTAACTCAAAATCGGCCAGTATTCAGTGACCATTAAAAACCACTTTAATTTGAAACGTTTGTACTTGGTCTTAGTTTTCCTTATAGGGAGCATATAAGCTAAGTTAGATGTTCCAATAAATTTAATATATATTCGTGGTTACTATGTTCTACTTCATCGAGTCGGTGTCATCACTCAATATTCAATGCGTGACTCTCTTAAAGTGTATTTTGTGCTTCGTTTTGATGTTGTGGTATAAGGTAAGAAAAAAGTAGATAGGATTTATTTTAACAGGCAAAGTTGTACCCTAGTACTAATATAATATATCGATAATGGTCGAACTGTAAGTCCATGTGAATCCAAGTTTATGTGTATAGCTCAATTCACACCGCGCGTTTCGTTGAAGTTGGTGCCCTGAGCTGCGATAGTGTATCAAAAGCAAATCAAGTCATGTGACCAAATGAATTTTAAATATGAGTTTGGATACATGATAATTTATATAATTAGGCGTTACTTTTGCGGAGACCCAAAATACAAAAGTAATAGTTAATTTTTTTTACTATAATCCGCAATAAAGTAAAATAGAATATATATATAAATGCTAAATGTAGAATGGACTATACATACATACATCCTGATATCCGTTTTCATACCTGTATGAAAACGGATATCAGGATGTATGCAGGAGATAGATAAAATCGCAAAGCTTTGTGATTCAGTTAATGTCCTGATTCCTGGTTTCGGAGCGAAACGATTGTTGAGTTTGTGATAGTGGACGTATGTAGTGCTTGTGTAATGTGGTGGCGGTAGTGGAGGTTTGTGCATGTGCTTTTACGAATCCTGCAATTATCGGGTATGAAAACGGATAGTCTACATTTAGCATTATATATATTTTATATTTTACATTACCACGGATTATAGCAAAATAAATTTATTATTACTTTTGGATATATGACTTTAGGAAGGCTGAAAAAAAGAAAATGGATTGAGTAAGTATATTTAAAAAGAATAGCGCCAGAGTTGACGAACGATAGAAGAGAATCAAATACAGAAACATATTATGCTTATGCTACTTAGATTGGGATAAGGATAGGAGAATAAATGATGATGATGAAAAAATATGCAATAGAGCAGCATAGTGTTATTGGAAAGCAGGAGGAAGAAGAAACAGATTTTCGCAGCAGTGAGATAGTTACACGCCGCTACTTCACTATATTAAGTGGTCAACAGAAATATTTGACAGTCATCAGAAATATCCAAACATTTATCATCATTCTCTTGCCCTTATCCCACAACATGTTACAAACATGTTGTCATATGATTTGGCTACGTATTTTACGATCGGCCGCCTGCCTGACGTCAACTTACCTTAGTCGTATTTTACGACTCCTCGGTAAGAAGGATGGTTGTCTATTTTACTCAACCGGATACCACACGGTGTGTCAACTTACCTTAGTCGCCTTGTACGACACCTCGGTAACAAATTACGGTGGTCTATTCTACTCAGGTGGGTACCACACGGCGGGTCGACGTACCTTAGTCGCCTTTTACGACACTTCGGTAAGAAATGAGGGTGGTACTATTCTATTCATACGGATACCACACAGCGTAAATATCCAAACATTTATATAATTCATAAACCTACCCATTGTGATTTTATATCAGTCGCAACAGACTGGACTTTAGTATGAACGTGGATAGATTTTGTTTTATCCCGGGCATAAGCTTTTAGGTTGTAGTAGCAAGCACAGGTGTTAAAATCGCCCGCTTGGGGCAAACATAAAACACAAAAGGTTTGGGACACCGCTTGCATGATATATCATGACACTATAATCGTCGGTATTTGGTACTTTTAGTGTTTACGTGTCTGTCCTTCATATTTTACGCCTTTGCCCTTCATATTTTGTTACTCAAGTAACCTTGTACTTCAATAAGGGTTGACACCACTTATGGAACTATTGTTGGCAATAATACGTTTTTTTGTTACTATTGTTTTTAATAATTCATTATTTTTTTTCTACAATTGTTAGAATATATAAATGTTATTGCAAATAATATTTTGACTAGAAAGTTAAAGTGAATCAATTTGACTAAAAGATGATATTGAAGGTTTCTGTCTTGATATAAATTTAATAAAGATTGAAGGAATTTTTATATAAATTACTCATGATTTATTCATCAATAGTTTTTGAAAACGTATATTATTATTTTCTACTTAATATAATTTATATATTGTTTATAAAATGTTGTATTGACTACTTTTACTAGTGGGAAAAAACCAACATGGCGAAGTGTGTAAGAAAAATAAGAAAGTAAAGTCAGTTTGAAGTGCGAAAGAAGCTAGTAGGTTTTAATAGACCTAAAAACAGAAATGAAGAATATTATCAAATAAATGGTAAGTATTAGTTTAATAAACGTAGGTATGGTGAAACGAATTGTATTGATTGACTTATGAGAATTCCTATTTTATATAGTCGTAAACATCTAAAAAGTTCTATGGAGTGTCTGGATACAGCCGGTTTAAGACCTGTGGGGTAAGAAATGACTTAAAAAACCTATGTTCAGCATTGGTCGTCTATCAAATGCAAAAAAAGATTAAGATGATGTATAAATAAAGTTAAATATGGCATTGGTATACCTATAATATTTTAAGCACGATCCTTCTTTTGAGTCCTAATATTAAGGTCACTATATTCGACGTACATTTTTGATAAAGTTTAGTGTCCCACGACAAATATTTTGTCGCCACTTAGCTTCGTTTGCTGCATATTTAACTTTGAAAGTTTACCAAAGTTTTAAGTTTTATCATCCTCAATTATATGGTAACTTATTTTACTACAATTTAGCACTTCAGAAAATATATTCTGTCATATAATTTTCTTGTATACATATTTTACTTAAAACTTGTTATTGTATTTTGGTCTGATTAATCGCCTAATTTACGCTTAGTTAATCTAGCCTTTAGTTTTAACTATTGTAGTGTAGGATTATTGTTTACTCTTTTGAAAGATTCGATTCTTGATAAACTAGTTGTAAGATTTTTTAAGATTCAAAAGTTATAATAAAATTATTTTGCTATAATCCGCGATGAAGTAAAATAGATAATATATATAATGCTAAATGTAGAGTGGACAATCGGTTATCATACCTGATACATGCAGGAGTCGTAAAAAAAATAAAAAAAATTTACGACTCCTGCATGTATCAGGTATGATAACCGATTGTACCTCTTAAAATAATTGGAATTAATATAAAGTGTACATAAATATTTAAAAAAAAACAGTCTGTTTAATAAAGATCAGTATATAATTCGCCTTAATACCTTTTAAATTAGTATATTATATTATTTTACTTCTATTGAGCATTGAGCAAAATCTTATTGAGGAAAACGGTAACAAATTTAGCAGCTCATTGAAAACCCAATTAAAATTTCTATCAATATTGAAACTGAAATGTCTGAAAAATAACCTACAAAAATTGGTGAGTAGTAAATTAAAACAACGTCAAAAAGATTACTGTAACAATATATTTTGTATATACAAAGTACTAGCATTATAATATGGCAATAACAGTAAGTACAGAAGCGAGTACTGGCGCGAGTGTACTAGCAGAGCTCCGTTTCAACGCTTCCAACTCGCTCACAATCAATGTTTCCTCAAAGTTTCCATCCACTTCGTTGTATTGCATCTCTTCAAACTTACCAGAGAGGGCTGTAATAAAACAATCTTTTTAATCATATGCAATAAACATTAATGGACCATTTTATTGCTTTTATTTATATGTGAATTGTTACGATATAACATGACCTAGTAGAAACGTTAGAATTAGAGCAGTTCCACTTAAATAAACCGTCACTACATTTAATAGAATACGTTGTTAGTACCTATTGAAGAATGCTTATCTGCACAGAAGGTATGATTATTTATACTATTTTAATATAATCCGGATTATTCTTCGGACTTCTGTACTGTGGAATTCGGCAAAGTAACGCCTGCTTCTATAAATTATTTAAAATGGCCCTCTGCTTGATCTTTAAGGGCCTATTTCAGAAGTTACCAATAACCTGTTAGTTGGCTTATTCGAAACATATCTGACACATATCTCGGAATTTTGCGTTTCCCAGGTTTCTAGTAGGCTTATTCAGCACTTAAAGTCTCTAATAAGTTAACAGATAGATCATGTGGCTGTTATTTTGTTTATCTGCTGGATAGCCACTACCTATTTTAAAATGGCCGCGATTTTATTTTATTTTTATTTTTTCACTTTTTAGAGTTTCTTTTTAGAGACATTTATCTGCTACTTAGTGTATTTGTCCGTTAACTATCCGACACTTTATTAGTCACTTATGAAGCAGGCCCTAAGAGTTAAACAAATGTCTAAATAAAGCCACATAGCTAACTATACTAGTACAGTCAAGTATAAAAATGATAGAAATTTCTTAAGCAAATTTTTAATCTTGGCTTTTAGCATTCATGTACGCCTTAGATAAAAAAAAAAAATGCACTTGTGTTATATATAATAATACTCTCAAGTGATTCTACTTAGTTTGCTATGAGCATACTATAAGTAACATTTTTATATACATACTATATAACATAGTACACATAATTATATTCTATTGCCCTTATTGTACTTTCAGTAGGGTCGGCTGTACATGTTTTTCCTTTTTTTTTCCCCTATCATTCGTTAATTTTGGCGCTACTCCTATACTCGCGCTTGTCATACTTCACATACCTCTATATCTTTTTCGGCCTTTAGTCACTTGCCAATATAAAAATGTTAATCTATACTAATATAAGAAAGAGAAAAATTTGGATGTATGTTTGTAATGTTTTCACACAATTTTTTTTTGTCGGTTCAGTGACCGATTACAAAAATTGTTTCACCATTGGAAAACTGCATCTTTACTGAGCAACATAGGCTAAAAAAATAGGGATCCGTAATAAAAATAAAATAACGTGTAAAAATTAGTCATAAAAATCTAAAGATTATGAATGTTAGTGTAATTAAATAAGAAATAAAACTTTTATGGTAACATAAATAAATCTATAGTCTGACTTAATAGACTTTGCACAGCCATGAGATCGGTATATACGCGGGTGTCACCGCGGGATATTATTAGTATTATATAAAATTAAGATCTTACAGTAGAGTTTGATAGTCCCATCAGTGTCACCGAGGGAGTTTTTTGATATGCAACTGTATGTGCCGAAGGTGCTGCGTCCCACTTTCTTTATTTTCAGCCTCATGTCCACTTCGTAACCTCTCTCCACGGCCGTTACTTCAAACTTTTTGTCAGCTACATATTGGGAATTTAAAGAGTCATTAAAGTAACAGGAATTTATTAGGACTCTAGAATATTTTCATAATTTAAACTATACTTAAAATGGAATTTTAATATTTTTCTATATCAATGATAATAAATATTGTTAAGGCAGTAACTAAATTAAACAAGACGTATTATATAAGACGCTATGTATATTATATCATTTGTTTTTCAAAAATCTAAATGCGCAAATCTGGCCGAGAAGGACCCTTTATAAAATTATCATCATCCTTCTGCCCTTTTCCCACTCTAAGTGGAATCGGCACAACATCTTATAAAAATTTTGTCACATGATTTGGCTGCGTATTTCACGACCGGCCGCCTGCCTCGTATTTTAAGACACCTCGGTAAGAGAGAGGGTGGTCAGCCGGATACCACACGGCGAGTCGACTTACCTTAGTGGCCTTTTATGACATCTCGGTAAGAAATGAGGGTGGGCTATTTTACTCAGCCGGATACCATACGGTGGACCCCTTATAAAGTGTATTGAAAAAAGTATATTTTTCAATTTTAGTTTTTTACAATTTTGCGTTTTTCTAACAATGTAACGAAACATTCGACACGTGTTCATTACATATTATATACATATATTATAATGCGTTATGTTACTAATTATACTCTTAATTTTAAAAGAACCCAACTTACTTTGCGATATAATTTGACCGTTTATCGTCCAATAGTTAATAGATCTTGGGAATGCTTCTGAATGGCAATCTAGGTGGACCGTGTCACCTTCCATTGCTCCTACCAACTGGTTTTGTATCGTCATAATCGGTGGAACTGTGAACAAGATTCCAGGTTATATCTATATCTGTGTTGTCAATTTCTATTACTTGTGGAAACTGTGGGTAATCAAACATGTTTTTTATACGTAAGCTTATCCTCTGTTAATGAAAACTCCTATTTAGACTTGTAAACGACAAATTATGATTGGGTTCAAATGATCCTCAAAAAGTTTATCTCGTATGATGACAATTATTTGTTAGTGGATTGCTAGTATTGACAACTTTAACGGCAATTGGAATCAAAAAGAGTTAAATTGTGGTAAAAATAAAAATGGACATTATTAAGAAAAAAATGATCTAGATCACCGAGTAGTTGAACTAATGGATTATCTATTGACAGTTATATGTGTTTATTTAGTAATGACTCATTTTATTTTAGCAATTAACAATAACATTTTAGCAGTTAACAACATTAACAAAGATGCTTACGATATAATATTAATCCACAAATTAAAAGAAAAAAGGAATGTGTAAGTTAGTTCAGGTTCGCTAAATATAGATACACTTTTACTACATGTGTAATAAAAAATATATTATCTAAGCAAAACGTGATCAAACGATCCTTATAGAGAATTATAATAAAACAAATTAAAGTTTTTTATTTCGAGGGGTAATTTTAAAAAGCCTCAGACTTTCTAAAATAATATTCACTCGTCAGTTTCAAACGAAACGGGGAAGCTGAAGTTGATCCCTCTCGTTAGTAAGAGGCCATTACCCCACGGTATGATTTTAATAGACTGTTACTTTCCTTTTAGCATTAATAACGACCTGACTATATTTTAAAGAAAATCCATTTTTTTTTCTAAACTTTCAATAGATCCATTAAGAAGACTGTTTTCTTTTTAACTTTTTGAGTTTTAATATAGGAACCGAATTTTGGGTATTTCAAATTATATACATTTAAAAAAAAATGGAAAACACTTGAATTTAGATTTCGTTTTCCAATTCAATTCGTTGACAATTTTAGGTAATTAATCTTTAATCGTGTCGCTCCGCACCGCACCACTAACGCGCCATAGGTAATCTTTGAATCGTTAATTAAACTGCAGTGTTAAATACAAAATCATTCCTTGTCCTACGTTGGCGTATTCATCGACGGACGACGAGGGATGATTTCATTAAATTATTCTTATAATTTTTATTTTTGGCGTTATTAAGCGCGATCAAGATCCCTTTTCCCCCTTTGCTTCAGGATTTCTCATGTCTTGAAACTCCTTAAGGATATTATGTCTCTCATATTCGTAGCTTACTTTTGGTAACTCTTCCTCAAAACACCGACCTAATTCCAGGGGTCATCAAATTCGAACATTTGTTTTCTACGTACACAATTGGGGCTTTGAGTTTTACGACCGAACCACCTAAGACGAGGATTTTAGAGCTGCAGCTTGTCTTCAATGTCTCATTTCGTTACATGTACATATAAAATGCTAGTAATATACCTCGGTTTTACCAGCGTAAATTTTATTTTTTACACCTTATTACATTTTTATAACGGAACCCTATTTTTTTTCAAAATGTAATATAGCTTTTGCTCAGTAAAGATGCAGTTTTCCAATGGTAAAAGAATTTTTGAAATCGGTCTAGTAGTTTTTGTGTGAAAACATAACAAACATACATACAAATATTTTCCTCTTTATAATATTAGTATAGATTTTATGTCGTGAACTTATAAATTTAACATTTTATATTAGGTACATAGTAATATTTATAATAAACTAGTCGATCTGACCCGGATTTGCACTATCAATAAAATATAAATGCCTGAAGTGAGGCCATGCCATTAATTAATTTTCGCACGTTTAGTTTAAATTTTGTGATCACTTAAAGAACAAGGAATCATAAGCATTAAATGCTTAACGTAAGTAATATACAATAACGTATCTATTTAAATATTTTGACCCATTAGCCCAAATTTACAAATAATTGAAAATAGAACGCAAATATACATAATGAAAAAGCATCACGACAGTTGTAAAATATGATTTTAGATGTTAAATATTTAAAACCAGATTCTCTTTAAACTTAAAGTTAAATGTACCGTAAAGCAATTTCCACACGTCCATCAATGTCCTAAAAGAAAGTCAGTTAATAGTGTTACTCCGTGCAAACATGCCTCGTTTACCAATGAAAGCAAGAATTAACCGCTTAAGTAAAATTTATAAACTATCTTTTATACATATGTATGATATTATCACAATTTTATAAACATAAATTACATACACCTTTAAATAGGATAGCGTGGTTTAGAAATTAAGATATATTTCATTTCGTTTTTTAATTGTAAGATTTTTGTTGGATTATAGAATTATTTGATTTAATTATAAGAGATTATTATGGTGATTATTTCATTGATGAATATCAATTAAAACGTAACGACCAATTTGTATAACGCTGCAAAAGCGACATCTAGTGACCAATATTGCAGCGCCATACAAATTGCGTTACGGTAACGCGATCGAGTAGGATAAAAAAACTCGCAGTATCACGCAGTTACCTATATTGTAGAACATATGGTTACGTTTGTCCAAAGAATAGGTGCGCACACATACAAAACCTTTACACTCGTAATATATCTATAAGACACTTTCTTTGATATCAAATCAAAAGGCAAACCTTTCCAAAGCTCGGTATCATGGATCATGAATCATTTGTCATTCTCATTATTATCAATGGCAGATTAATGAGATAGGCATGTGAAATTGTAAATATTGAAAGGCCATAAGTAACATCAGCCAAATAACAATGGAAATCGTATTTCCTTCGAGACCTTGACTAAGCATTCTGATAAAATCATATTCTTCTATCTGTAAACAATGTATTTTGATTTTCTTATACCTTTGTTACTGTATTGCTTGTATTGGTTTTCGTCTGCTCCTAATATAAGTCTTATTGTCAATATAGATGCGAAAATAAATTTATGGATAATAAACGAAATAAAATATCTAAGAATTTTTGAAATTGAATATATAATATGATTTATGAACTATTTTATTATGTTTTATTTATGCTTTTCTAGTATTTACTAGACATAATATTATTTTACTCATTTTTTTATATTATTTTGGCAGTCTAGAAATTCAAAATTAATAATAATATTATTTTGCTATAATCCGCGATAAAAGAAAATATATGTAATGCTAAATGTAGAGTGTACTATTCGTTCTCATACCTGATACATGCAGAATTTGTAAAAACTCATGCACTACCCGTCACTGATAACACAACAATACACAAGCACTGCACACATTCAGCATCACAATCTCAACAATTGTTTCGCCCCGTAATCGAAGCATCGTTAGAAGATAGACTTCACGATTAAATCACAAAGCGAAGCATTACCCAAACAAGCAGAGTTATATAGTACCGAGATAAAATTAGTTTTTTTCTTTATAAAAATTTGCATTATAAAAGAATTTAATGAAAAACGTTTGATTTTGGTATCAGAAGTTTAATAGTTAATCAGGTAATGAGCTGTCACTCTGTTTTAATTTATTTTACTTTATGATCTCTATAATAATAAACGTAATATCTTTAATATTTAAATGAGTTAATCTTGTATGTATATATATAAAAATATTTTCAGAATCTTGGAAACGGCTCCTTTTCCTGAAATTCAGCAAGAAAAATCGATCTAGATAAGTTATAATAAAAAAAATATCACTGTTTTCGGGCGCTATTTTTTTTTTGAAATTTACGTTGAATACTATCACAATTTGTCGTTATCAAACGTAAATTCATGGTGGTTCATTTGGGGAACGGGCGGTCTAGAGAGGTGAAAATATCTAGGATCAAGCTTCACCAGCCCTATAATTTTTTCATTTTTCTTTTAAATTTAATTTTTTTTTTATATCATTTTAAAAATTACCCAGTTACTTGTTTAATATACAGAATATATTGAGTCGAAAAAAAAATTGCTTTAGATATAGTAGGCAAAAAATAAGTTTATAATGTATAGCAGTAACGATATGTATAAAAATAGAAGGTATATAGTAGCGTGATTTACTTACAATGAACTACGAGCATGACTCGTTTGCTGACGGAGGGTGGGACGCCGTTGCTTGCGATGCAAAGGTAAGCCCCCATGTGCAGTCGAGACACCTTTACTAAATGCAGCACTGCACCGTTTACCGATGAATCTAAGTAGACAAACGTATACTATTTAATACCACTCTTACATCATCATTCTGCTGCCTTTATCCCACTCTAAGAGGAGTCGATACAGAATGCTAAGCTGTTGTCACACGATTTGGCTAGGTATTTTACGACCAGCTACCTGCCCGGCATTAACTAACTTAGTCTTAGTAGTTCCCGCAGGGAAAGGGTCTTAACTTATCTTAGTCGACTTTTGCGGATACCACAAGTCAACTTACCTTTATTGCCTTTTACGACACCTCGGTCAGAAATGAGCGTGACCTATTCTACTCAGCCGGATAGCACTCGGCGGGTCAACTTACCTTCATCACCTTTTACGACACTTCGGTAAGAAATGAGGGTGGTCTGTTCTACTCAACCGGATGCTGCATGGCGGTTACAACTACAAATTATGTAGTAACTAAAGTATGAGTATGATATTGTACCAGACTAACCCACCGCTGGGTAAAAGGCTTTTTTCTACATTAGACAAATATATTTGAGCTTTCATCCACCACGCTACTACAAAGCAGTTTTGTAGATGTAGTTACATCCTAAAATTTGAAGGTTTATATAAACATTTTCTCATGCAAATTTCGTTCGATGACGTCAGGCAGGCGGCCGGTCGTGAAATACCTAACCAAATCATGTGACAATATGTTTACAATATGTTGTGTCGATCCCACTTAAAGAGAGATAATGTCAGGAGAATGATGATCTAAATATAAATAAATATATGGGACACTTACACACGCGGTTGTCTGTTCCCAAAGTAAGTAATTTAATACTTGTGTTATGGTTGACAGACAACTGGTAAATATATATTTATTTAATTTCAAATACATAAATACATCCAGACTCAAAGAACAAACATTTTTTTTTGAAAATGTTGATCCTCGGCGGGAATCGAACCCGCGAGCCGAGGAGCTAAACACAAGACCAACTGTCCAACTGCCAACTGCGCCAACGGGACAGTCTATATAATTATAGTAAAATAGTTTAAAAAATCAATAAAAGCCATTACAGTATTTACAAAAATACTGAAGACTTATTGTCTGATTGACCATAATTTCTAGATTAAGTAATTTATAGAATATGAGGCGTTACTTTGCAGAGACCCGCGATCTGAACCGCGATAAAAAATCGCGGTTCAGATCGCGATTTTCGAGGATTTCTGATGATTCGTGATTTATCGCGGATTATAGCAAAATAATATTTTCATTAGTTTTGTTATCTGGATTAAGTTTTGAATGACGTGCGTACCGACAGTAATCGTTGGACATTAAATAAATCCCAATTTCCATTTTTATTGCGCGAATGACTTTTATCAGGAGTCGCACTTTCCGTTGGAGGAAATATAATTCCATATTGTGAATGTGCGGCTGTAGTTTTCCATTTCACATTAAGGTTGTATCCACACTAGGATTATATTGAAGAAAATAATCTCCTTTTAAATATGCGTTGGATAATGATAAAATTATTTACCATCCTACAAGATCGATTAAAATTTGTAACATTGAATACACTAAAACTATCAGCATACGTCAAAATGTAGGGAACAAATAAAATATAGAACAAATTTGGTGCACACATTCTAATATAATGAAATATAGAAACACAAACCAGATTCCCATTATTCCTGTAAAATACTACGTAAATAATGTAACAGGGAGAAACTGATATGTGGGACAATTACACAAAACGTCGTCAGTCTCCAAGGTAAGTAACTTACTACTTGTGTTATGAGTGACAGACAACTAGTACCCCCTATGATATACCCCTACAATTGACGAACCAATTGTAATTTTATAGAAAATGTATGCTCTCAGCGGGAATCGAACCCGCGACCTGTAGAGTTAAAAGCGTTTGAATAACTGTTGACGTTTACTTAGCACACGCAAGGAAAGCTTTAAATAATAAAGCGTTCTCGTAATATTTTTTATTGCTGCTGCTCTCCTATTCATCTTATCGTGAAGTTATATAGCCTTCCTCGATAAATGGAAAATCTTAGGCTTAAAGAATTTTTCAAATCGGCCTAGTAGTTCCTGAGATTAGCGCGTTCAAACAATCAAACAAACAAACTCTTCAGCTTGATATATAAGTATAGATACATCTTCTGATCATTCTTCACGAAATTTTTGATATGTAACGATCATTTTTCTAAAAAAAATCTTACTGACTTTATTAGCTATTAGGTTATATTGTTAATGAATATAGTATATAATATGTGACGCTCTACTACCCTTGTAGTTGTAGTTGTATTGGTGTGGGTGAACCTTTACTCGTAGATTGAAAGTGGTAGGGTCTTTGTGGTTTGCATGTTGCATGCTTTGAAGTTGATGTTTCGTTCGGTTTTACCCATTTTCATTTCATAAAATGTTATCCGTGATATATCGTTGGTTGTAGTTACTTTACATGCTAATGTAATGCGTTTCAATGTCATTAGAATAAGTTAAGAGTATAAGAAATGAGGAATGTTAATTGTTGTATTATTTATAACACAGTGCATTTTTAAATTTTAAGTGACCACGAGTGAGAGCTTTGAGAAATAGTGAATGATGTAATATATTACAATAATACCTTAAACCGAAATGATTTTTAGTTTTGTAATTCAATAAAATGTTATTTTGCGAATAGAAACATTTTTGTAAAATTAATTATACAAATATTAGCAAATAACAAATCAGACTTTAATATTTTAAGAAAAATCAACATGACCTCTAAAGTTTTGGAGAATATTATATTCCCAAAAGTTTATAGGTTATACGTATTAAGTCTAATTTCCATTTTAAATTGTCTCATATTCTATAACGTAATACTATTTAGATTAAATTAGCCAGTAGTAATGTATGTAGTTAATAATTAAAAGATCCACATTTTATGAGGATTAATGTATACAATTTAGCTTAGATAACGTACAAATAAAGGAAGATAATATCACTGCATTACGATATCGCTCTTTGCAATCTAGACATAAATATTGTTTTTGGTTTTTAAGTATATTCTGGTTTGGATTTATTCAAGTAGAACCAAAAATTATTTTATATTTGTTTGTAAATTTATATTTTGCAATAACTTTCTGGGTCAAGAGTAGTTTAGTTTTCCAAGCTTATATTTATGTGTATGCATACAAACAAAACTTAGTTTGAACAATTCGAATACCATCCTAACAGTTATAAATTATTTGGTTATTTACATTCCAGTAAAAATAAATTTGTCGAGTAATATTTTTAGGCTAAATATAATTATCACTTACTTTTAAAGTGCTTAACATACTTTTAGAAGTGATATATATTGTTAGAATCATGTCGTTAAAGATTATATGAAAGCAAACTATAAGTATAACAGTCTTTAGAAAGTATTTAAAGTTTTGAAATTGGTTTCGTATTCCAGTTATAATAATATGGGATGTAAATTAGTAGCCTAAAAGTAAGCATAACAATACATTCTATCCTCTTGTTTCAAGTTTATATTTTACGAGATCCGGTAGTTAAACTGCAGTTGTTACTTACATAGAATGGTAATGTTCAACCCTTAAAAGCTTGAGCTAATGAGTATACCGTTGCTCTAGTATATACAACACTAGTTATACGCTACGATAAAGAGGAAAATATAATAAATATTTACTAGCAGAAGAAAAAATTTAATTGTGTCTGTTTAAAAAAAATATATGTGGAAATGGAACGTTCGATGAATGCTTGAAACGGAATGCAAGTGTGAGCGGGACAGTAGGATAAGAGGAAGAGAGAAAAAGAAATGACGAACGACGGAGACCGGTTCAGAGAGCGGTAAGTGGGAATAAATAATGTGTATATACAAAGATACGAGTTTTTCATTGTCTTCAATAGTGATACTAAATACACAATCAGGCCGAAGTTAAGATACATTAAAAGTTAAACTCTTACTATGATTATCAGTAAAATTTGAAGTTGGCAACAGATCCCCTGCTTCTTTCCTCCACACTACAGCTGGGGTAGGTACACCATGGGCTGCACATCGAAGAGTGACATTTGCTCCTTCTCTTGCCACTTGATCGCTACTCGTTGGGTAGTCTAGAATATCCGGTGGTACTAAAAAAACCAAGTCATTACAAGTCTTATAAGTAACATAATACTAATGGGTGACACAGCCATGGTATCCGGCTGAGTAGAATAGACCACACTTATTCCTTACCGAGGTGACTTAGGTAAGTTGACCCACCGTTTGAGTAGAATAGACCGGCCTCTTTCTTACCGAGGTGTCGTAAATTACGACTAAGCTGAGTTGACGTCAGGGAGGCGGCCGGTCGTAAAATACGAAGCCAAATCATGTGACAGCATGTTTATAACATGTTGTGCTGAGCCCACTTAGAGCGGGATAAGGGCAGAAGGATCATGATGATTTTATAAGGGGTCCTTCTCGGCCAGATTTGCACATTTAGATTTTTGAAAAACAAATGGCGCAACAGACAATATCACGTACATAGCGTCTTATTTAATAAATCTTGTTTATTGCCTTAACAAATGATGAATACTAGTGGTTGACACTATTCGGATTAAGCGATACAAACAAAAAGTTGTTTCTTTTAAGTTTATTTTTACTGTTGTTATTTTATATTATACCTGCGTTTTTTATTATGTATAATAATCTAAAAATATAGAATATAATTATGTACATTATTAATAAAGGCTTATACGTAGAAGTATGCATAACTAAGGCTACAAGCACGTTCTAGCTTATCACAGCTATGACCTATTATAGCAATTATAAGCCGTTGCCGTGGTGTCAGCGACACGCACTCTCTGTTATTACTGTATGGACGCATGCTTGGGCTATATTAAAATGAAACTATTGTTTGCTGCCTTACCCGTCTAATTTTCCCTACGTAATAATACTATACCTTCCGTCGTTCAGAGTAATGTGTGTGATTTCATTAGCAAATATGACTATAATAGTTCGACTAGTTTTCTGATTGTATAGCACAGTCATATTAAAATATGTATTAATAAAGGTTATATCTGATGCTAAAGCGATGACTAGTCCCTTCTTTTAATATTATTCAATAATTTATATAATTAGGCGTTACTTTGTGGAGATCCATAATACAAAATTATTATTATAATACAAAGTAATATTAAAATTATTTTCCTATAATCCGCGAAGAAGTTTAAGTTAGTTTCTTCGCGGATTATAGCAAAATAATTTTAATATTACTTTTGTATTATTCAATACTTAAAAATCAACGTTTTCGCACAGTGCGTGATGCTAAAGATTTAAATTTGATCCTTATTAAAGGGCATTATAAAAAATCTCATATACGATGGAAGGAAATATGCTTGGAGTCTCTGCGTGTTCAAATCAGAAATGGGGAGATCCGTAGAATTACCACATTGACGGACATAACTCAACGAGTCGCGAAGCTAAATAGTGTGAAGTACCGATGGATGTTGGGGTTAAGGGTCTATGTTGATGAACCCGCAGCAGAAAACGCAGTGTAGGCCTCCTAGTAGGTGAGTAGAAGACCTCAAAAATATCGCGGGGAACTGCTGGATCCAGGTGGTACAAGATCGTGTAGCGTGGAAGAGAACGTTTAAGGCGTTTGAAGATGCCTATGTTCAATAGTGGAGGTCTATTAGTTGACTAGAGAGAGAGAGAGAGAGAGAGAAAGAGACAGAGACAGAAAGAGAGATAAAGAGACAGAGAGAGAGAGATTAACTCACTAATGTTACCTGCGACTTTGTTTGCATTGACTTCAGTTTTAAATTACAAGCAGACTAATACTGAGATAGAGAGAGTCAATTTATACAGTAGAAGCTCTTCATTCGCGGGATATACGTTCCGTAAACATGTCGCGAATACAGAAAACGTGAATATGGAATGGTAATTTATGTAGGGAGAGGTTCTTTAGCGACGAAATAAAAAAAGCAAAACATAAAAATCAGTTTCATTTAAGCCATCTCGTCCTATTCCACTCGCAATTTCGGCAATATTTTGCAGTTAAATTTTGACTTCGCACAGATTCTTCCTCATTTTCCGCAGTTGGAACAGGCCACAGTTTTTGTCCCGCATGATTTATATGTGTATGGTTACAGATTTTTTGATTTGCGAATAAATAAATCTTAAACCGCTTATATAGAACTTGAGTCACATTTTTTCAGTCCGCAAACAGTTAAAACGCGAATAAAGGAAGGGTGAATAAAGAGCTTCTAGTTTATTATTAATTTTTGAAACGATTCTTCAGCTCCAGCTTAGACAAACGATGGTCTACATTACTTACCTACAACGTCGAGGTAAGCCGTTTGACTTTTCATGGGATCTGTGTTAAGTTGGCACATGTACCAACCACGGTCTGACTGGCGTACGTCGTGTATGTGTAAGAACCACACGCGCCTGTCGCTGTGGTTGACGGCTATCCGATGATTCTTCGTGATCACGTGGGTAGCTATCGTCAAGATCGTCTGCGTGTCCACGCGTAGCCACGCCACCTTTGGAAAAAGAGTTCACTTTCTGGTTAATTTATTAATAATCATTTGCACTATAAATCTAAAATTATAAATCTAATATTATAAATCTAAAATTATAATATAAGCCCCACTTATATACTATAACATATTATGAAACTTAAAACCCATTATGGGTCATCATTGTCCGACGGGGACGAGCGGCGGTTATGTCAGTGTTGTACACATTGCCCCCATCTCCGCCAGCAGCAACTCTAAACCCAAGAGTGCGCCACCTCTAGTTCAGGGCCTCTCCAAAAGTAGCCCCTCCCTTTGATAATCGATGCATCGAGAACACCAGATGTATTGCCTGCCTCGGGGACCCTTCCGGTGGACATCCGTTAAACCCCGTTCAGAACGCCCAGAGGTCCCCTTGAAATATATTTTGAAACTGCTGCTACTGTAAATGGCTGATAGCAACTATTTCGCTCTACTAATAGTATTATGTACTACTTTTTCATATTAGTTATATATTAAATATTTCAACAAATCCAATATAAATTCTTAAATAAATGGAATTTAAAATATTTTTTTAATATTATTAACTATACACTGAACGGGATACACCATATTAATTTCATGTTTAATTTTATTGATCATCATAGAGAATTTTAGGGGAACCTATAAAAATAAGAGAAGCTTTTAAGTTTTGATGATGATTAGGCACATTAACATGCTATTAATTATCCATCGTGTGCTCTTCCATTGGCGAGAGTTAAGTCGCAAAGTCTTTTAAAAGTTGCAAATTTTCTCGCAAGGTTTTCGTTAAGCGTTAAGTGCGTGATGAATTGTAAATATAAAGCACTAAAGTCTTATGGAAAAGTTCGCTTTTTGTGCCAAGGGATCGCGGTGGGCGCATGCTTAATAATTTGTAGCCGCTTGTTAAAGTTTCAAGCCTCATTTACAATATTACTAAATGCAAAAATTTCTTCAGTCATACATACAGCTAGCTAGTATTAATTAAAATATAAAATTTCCCAATATATACAGTAAGGTCACATAAAATTAAGTACTCTTTCTTAGACATACAAATAATAAGCTGTAGAGTTGAATCTAGTATACTGCGGTCATTCAGATGTTGAGACTTCTAGATTTATTATGCCTTTATAAATTCAACCATTTTTGGTGCTTATTTCAGCTTGGATAGATTTGTAATTTATTATAAAGGAATAAAGAATGGCAGAGCTATTTATGAATTTAGTCTATAATATAAGAATTTTATTGACTAAATTCATAAAAAACTCCGCCCATTGATAAGTATTTATGAAATTCTGTGTCAGTTATTTCAATATTTATTTTAATAATACTGCCTTATATTCTTTACAAGAACTGAATTGCAATTTAAAATTGAAGGCAAAAAATTGTATTCGAAATTACTTGATAGTTTTTTTCTATCCTTTTATAACATTGTATAAAAAATTTAAAGGCACTATTAATATTTGCGGTATTATCAAATAACCTTGGGATATAAAAGGATTTATTCAAGTATTAAGATTTTCGGCTTCAAACTCCAGGGTACAGAATTGTTATATTTCAAATATGAATTGATTCTATTAGAGTAAATTAACTCGTTAATGTCATACAAATTTTTGGTGGTGAGATAGAGAAAAATGTTTTTCTTCGTGGAACGAGTACTTCGATGCGCAATCTAGTATTTGGTATGGGACGATGTAGACTCAGTCCAAAAGGTTGCTTGTTTCAAAATAGCCTTAGCCATGGATATGATGAAACAAAATTGAGACTTAAAACTGGTCAGGTTCCATTATAAAAATTTGCATGTATTATGACAAAAGTCCCTTAAACTAATTGCACCGTTTTCAGTGCAATTGAAAGGTACTCATGTACCTTTGTTTGTTAGGAAGCTTCACGTACCAGAAGAACGGATTTAATTGTAAATCATTAGTTATTTGGTTGCTATTCCGCTAAGTACGGGTGCAAAAATTATGTATTTCTTATTTTAGGTATAGAAAATAAATCTTATTCTTAGTTTAGATAATCTAGCAAAGCGATATAGTTACATGTTATGAGAAAGATCTTTAAATAAACAGGGAAATAATTATCAATTTATACTTTATTATATAAGAAATGCATACACTTATCTAAATACATTTTAGGCAATTAATATTACTATAGTGGGAATAATGATTTAGTATGGATAAGTTTATAAGTAATTAATAAGTGAGATTTAAGCTACATACCGTATTATTAGAAACGATTACTTTGTGTATCAATATAATAAAAAAGTACATATAATTTACACTTACTCTGAAAGATCCGAGGTCATTGACAACACAAGTGAACACAGCTTCTCTGCCTAATGACACCGTCAGGTTGTTTAAACTGTCTTCGAATCGTGGCACTTCTGCAACAAAACAATTACATTAAGCAAAAGTAATAATAAAATTCTTTTGTTATAATCTGCGAAGAAGTAAAATAAAATAGAAAAGAAGAAGAAATAAAATAGATGAAGTAAAAACGTATTGTCCACTCTACATTTAGCATTATATATATTTTCTATTTTACTTCATTAATTATTATAGCAAAATAATTTTATTATTACTTTTGTATTAAGGATCTCCGCAAAGTAACGC
Organism: Morpho achilles; assembly: GCA_947086495.1. NCBI lineage: Eukaryota > Metazoa > Arthropoda > Insecta > Lepidoptera > Nymphalidae > Morpho > Morpho achilles. Next base: position 9,702,588 of record CAMTZB010000006.1, on the reverse strand, counting down.
CTAATTCTATAAATTAATTACATTAAGACTAATTTACTATTTCATTAGTTGTGTTTAATTTGCTGATAATATTAAAATCTTTAATATTATAAGCAAATTGAACACAACTAACTTGACAAATGATAGCAAATTTAAGCTTTAAAATCAATTTTTTATTTTAGCAGTTTTTTCAGTGCCTGTAAACAGGGATAAAACACTCTTTTTAAACTTTCTTCTCTTCTTTTTAAAATAATAACTAGCTAGCTCCCAAAACTTTTTTATTCGGTTACTTTCTTACTAAGCGTGCGAAATATTTAAAAGCAGACTTTCAGATTGTTGCTATTTTTATTTTTCGGAAGGCCTTTTCTCAGCAATGCTATACCATTGTTCAGACAAGAGATTGCTAGTAAAGCAATCATCTAGAAAATTTTATATATCGCTATCATCATCATCCTCCTGCCCTTATCCCACTCTAAGTGGGGTCGGCACAACATGTTATAAACACGCTGTTACATGATTTGGCTGCGTTTTTACGACCGGCCGCCTGCCTGACGTCAACTTACCTCTGTCGTATTTTACGACACCTCGGTAAGAATGAGGGTGGTCTATTCTACTAAACCGGATACCACACGGTGGGTCAACTTACCTTAGTCGCCTTTTACGACACCTCGGTAAGAAATGAGGTTGGTCTATTCTACTCAGCCGGATACCAAACGGCGGGTCGACTTACCTTAGTCGCCTTTTACGACACCTCGGTAAGAAAAGAGGGTGGTACTATTCTATTCAGCCGGATACCACACGGCGTAATTTTATATATCGCTAATCTATTTTATTAGAATTGATAACGGAACAATGTTTAAAATCAAAATCAGTAGTATAGAGTAAGTGCAAGTTATTTATTAGGATCAAACGTCCAAATAATTTTGAAATAGGACGTCAGCTGTCTATCTGAGTTCCAATGTGGGTCAGTGTTAAAACAAAACAAAGATTTCTTAGTCGCTGTAAAAACTAGGTCATGCCATTCTCATTTATATTAATTATGAATTTGCATATTCAATGCTGAAAAATAAAATTAAAACGAGGAATTATTGATAAGCATTTAATGCTCCGTTAATAAACTGTGCAAATTGTATGAATTAATATTAAAATTTCAGCTCAAACGAATGTTAATGAATGAATCCAGTAGTAGATTTTTATATGAACAATTTTACTTTAAGCTTTATGCATAATTTGATTTGGTTATGCACGTGTTTTGTTTTTTATATTTTATTTTTTTGTTTATTTAAATGTATAAATGTATTTGTATAAAATGAAACTGGATGAAACTAAACCATATGTTTCTTATGTTCGGATCAATATTCGCTGATAATAAATACGCTTTTCAATGTTTCGTTTCTTACACGTGTTGCTCATTATAGTGTTCATAAAATAAAAAAGAGGTTAGGACCTTAAAAGGACCTTAAGAACTCCAGATACATACTGATACAGACTACCAGATCCAGATACAGACTGAACATAAAAAATACCTATTTAATAATAACCATTCATTCCCTTACCCTTATCGTACTCTGAGGTCGATTTAACGACCGGACGTAGCCCTCACGCCAACTTACCTTAGGAAGTTAGTTGTCTTTTGCGATACCTCGGTAGGAAGAGGCTATTCTATTCAGCCGGATAACAGACGGCAGGTCAACTTATCTTTGTCGCCTTTTACGACTCCTCGGTAAGAAATGAGGGTGGTTTCTACTACTCAGGCGAATACCACATTTAAAGGCTTTTATTAAATAATATTCATTCACAATTTAAAACATTCTTTGGGGTCTATAGGTACTAACTAGGATGTGGTAGTATGGTAACTATGTACCGTAAAGCGCAGCAGTGACAGGACATATGATAATTGTCTTTTCTATAAATGTTTCAACATGAGAAACAAGATTATAACATGTTACAACTAAAATGATTTCAACCGTGATACTTAATTGAAATTTGCTGCAACGGCAAGTTTCAGATTGTTTTCAAATTTTAGAGACACAGGCTGCTATAACTTAACTTAACTCGATTAACTTAATGCCTGTCCTCACGAACATATATATTTGCATAAATTTTAATAGCAACGGATTCTGAAAACCGCTGGGTTTAGATATTTGATATTTAGATATTTGTGCGATATTTATTATTTTCGAGAATACGAAAACGTAATGGCAGATGTTCTATTTTTAAATTGCTGTTGTAGCGTGCAATAATATTATTACTTCAAAAGTTCAAGATAATACGACTCTACGATAGTTTAAGATAACTGGATTTCAAATTATAATTGAGTGCAAGTTTTTTTTTCGAAATGACTTTAATTCGAATTAACAACATACGTTGTTAGCCATAACGGCTTTTACAGTCACTGGGCGGGGCGGGTGAGCGCAGAAGCATCGAGGTTTTGAATTTCGGAGAGTAGAGCGCAAAAGCTCTACTAGCGTTGGGGAACGTCGTATAGATTGCTGTGAGGCCAGACCGCGGCTTTGGGCGACGTGTAGTGAAAGTTTTTATTGAAACCTAAAGGTTACTAAGCATTGCATCAGCGTACTCTAGTTATGGTCTTGCACTCTGCTCGGGGTCAGGCTCTTTTACCGTTGGGCCTACTAGTTTCAAGGATAAAAAAATTATTTCATGAATAATCTTCTTCAACGATTTCCACATCACATTTTTCTGTGTTGGCCGCAACCTTTTCGAGGTCGTCAATCCACCTTGTAGGGGGTCTACAAATAATAATCAATATCGTGTATACAATCCTTTTTCCTCGTACATTTAAGTTGTAAACGGTACAATAATCTTTGCCACGGGCGTGTTGTTTCTAATTACAATTGCTTTGATCGTCCTCGCTATTGTATGTAATAATTATGTTTATTCCTTTAACTAGAATATTTGTGTCCCACTATTATGAAAACTAAATTAAATTTACTGAATTCATTTAAAATCAACACTTTCCATCATCGAATTATTGTCATCGAATGTAGTACTTAAAGTAATTTTGAAAAATTACTTATAATTTTATAAAGGAAGATTGAATTCAAAATTAAGTTCGGGTAAATAAAATACCGTCACAAAAATTACCAATAGTCACTTTCAAGCCGTAAAAAATATAAATTATCCACTATTTCCTTGTTATCATATCTTATATTGTGTAACAGTGAATAAAAAGTGATATTAAATAACTTTTATAGCGCGATTTGATTATATAGTTATAATATTATACTAGATTTATATAATAATAATATTTTGTTTTTAATTTTTTTTTATATTTATAGTTTTGATATCTAATAATACACCACTTTGGCCTTATATTAAGAAAATTTTAATATTATTTTTTAGTTTCATAATGTTATATCTGGGTGACTGAGCATTGCTTGGTAATTTTTTTAAGATATTAAAAAAATGCAATTAATAAATATAAAAGAAAGAAAGAGCTGGTGATAACTGGGTCTTGTTCTTGTGCATTTTCACTTCTTTAGTTCGCCCTTTCCCAACTGAGCTATTACAACTTTACAAATGTCAGCAAAATTAATCATTGTATTCTATTTATATATTAGCAGTTTTTCAATGCCTTGAAATGGGGATAAAGCGACATTTTTTTTAATAAAACCTAGCTAGCCAACGCCGTGTGGTATCCGGCTGAATAGAATAGTACCACCCTCTTTTCTTACCGAGGTGTCGTAAAAGGCGACTAAGGTAAGTCGACCCACCCGCCGTGTGGTTTCCGGTTTAGTAGAATAGACCACCCTCTTTCTTATCGAGGTATCGTAAAATATGACAGAGGTAAGTTGACGTCAGGCAGGCGGCCGGTCGTAAAAACGCAGCCAAATCATGTGACAGCATGTTTTTAACATGTTGTGCCGACCCCACTTAGAGTGGGATAAGGGCAAGAAGATGGTGAAAACCTAGCTAGCCAATATATTAATTTAAATGTTAAAGATGTTGAATATACGCTTAATGTTAAATGATCATGTACGGAAAAACTCAACCGAGTCCACGGACGTAGAAATACGATATCACGTAAATATCTTAAATAGATAAAATAGTAATAAAATATCATTATTATTATTTATAAAATTAGTAAGTAATTAACAACAGATTAAACTTAAAGTAATTATTCCTATTTCCTTATCAATAACATCAGCTTAGGTTACATCCATTATTATTATAAAAGTTAACCTAAAGTAAGCAGAAAACAAATTATCATTATTTTTATCATACGCGTATAAAAGTTCCAAACCAAATAATCTTCAAAGCGGTGATTTTCATACGTTTACATAAAAACAATTAATTAAGTCCAGTTTTCGTAATATTGTACCATAATTTTAATTAGTGTTTACTGCCAACAATAGACTTTATAAAGTACTTAATTATTATGCCGGTCTCAGAGGCAAGGTTCGTACCGCTTTCGAAATCATATAATTGTTCTGAATAAGTTTAGGAAGTGCGAATTCATAATTTTCATACAGAGATATAATTGTGGTTTTAATTTTATTCTTTTCATTTCATTATTATTCCATTTCTATGAATAGAAAGTTCGGTATGACTTTAGTACAACACAATGTGGTCTTAAAATTTATTCAAGTATTTTATATATTACATATGTATTTAACGTGTCTCAAGAAAATTAAAGCGTAAAACTTTATTGAACTATATAATAATTATTTATTTATCTCTGAATAAAAATATATCCTAAATATAATAATACAGTAATGTACTTAGTATATATTATATTACTGAACTGAAATTATATCACGTAAAATTACGTGAAAGCGGTCACCAGTGGGATTTTTAAGCACGATCCAATATTTTACTGCGAAGCTACAGGTAAAACCTAGTTCAAAATAAATATTTTTGTTTCTGCTTGTTTTCTCGCACGCTCAGTCCTAAGCATTTATTCGTATTGTGCCTAGAGCAAATTTGCTTGCGGGACGCAATATCCCAGCGAGCGAGCCTCGGGGAGCTATTCTGTTTTATTTGCTCGCCTGAGCCGATAATGAATGTTTTTTCCCGTATCTCCTCCGAGAAGTCAATACGCTAAAGGTGTAATAAAGCCGGGTAGCTTCTCGCTTATGTCTCCACTTGGCTCTCAAATTTAACGGCCCAATAATGTTGTTAAACGATGCACATGTGTTTGAAATAAATTAAACAAAAACCGTTCCTAAAACTAAGAGTTAAAGTCTAAAATACTTACAAATGGACATGTGAAAATACAGATTAGGCAAAATGAAACAATAAATAGATGTTATTGCCGATAAAATGCTTTCGCGATGTTTATGGCTCTCGTGGTGGTGATTGTGTTAACATCAAAAGTAATTTATACGTATGGCATTTATATAAAAGGGTATTTTCGTAAGAGACTAATGTTTATAGCGGTAATAATAAGTAAATAATTCAGTTTTACAGTTTAATTTTGTGTCAACGTAATTTAATTTTTTAGTCAATTTTATGATTCTTTTTAACATAATCTATGAATATAACACTATAAGGTGAATATGTCGTTAGTAGTCCTAAAAAGTAAGTTACGTCCTCTGAATTATGCGTCGATCTTGTATAAAGCGTGCTTGTAAATAACGCATATGTTGACGGTAAACATTATTTCCAAAAAATTATAATATTGGCAATAAACTATTCTGTTTTAAATTATTTACTGAAAAAAAAAAATATACAAGATAAGAAATATACTACCTTTGTACAATACAAAGGCAATAAGGGATGTCTTTCACCCAGCATTTAAGTTTTGAAAGGACAAAATAGCAATATGCAATTCTGTTTCGAAAATAAATAAGCATTTTTTTATATTTGTATTATTTTTAGTAGTGAAATTAAACACACAAAACGCATCGAATAAAATATATTTTATAAATAGAGTCAAGTCTAATTAACTTGAAATAATTCATGAAAAATTATTCATATGGTATGGTAGTAATAATTTTTACGCCGCCAAAGTATAAAGGCTACAAAATACGATCTTTATCTTTTTATGGGTTCAAGGAGTGGGGTGAGCCGCCCGGGTAAATTTATGTCGGAATATTACTTTTCTTGGAGACTGTAAAAAGAAACTTTTCAACATCTTATGTAAGTAAGCAATGAGAGTATAATTTGATCTTCTGAGTAGGAGCTTTTTAGGGTATTATTTTATATAATCTTAACCACTTTAATTTTTCTTATCTTCATATCCTGGATCAATAGATCCAGTAGGTTACGCTAACGCGATCGAGTAGGTTAAATATTCGCCTTAAGCATACTGATCTCTGTGTGCTTGGTGCGAGTTTTTAAAACCCACTCAATCGCGTTAGCGTAACGTCAATAAGTATGACGCTGCATAGCGAGAACTAGTGACCGTTGTTCTAGCGCCATACAAATTGCGTTACGCTAACGCGATCTAGTACGTTAAAAAAAGTCACACTAAGCGCACTCCAGCTCGTCAAAACGGAATCTTTAAATAAATCCTGTCCTCTTCAATAAATGCATGCTAATGCTTCCCACGGGCTTAAAATAATTTAAATACTACACGAAACGTTTTAAAATTAACTTACACATATTTTTAACTTAACAATTCATGAAAATTCATTAAATATAAATTGAAGCTTTTGGAACTAAATAATTTAAAATTTGATAGTAAAATTCCATATTTTGGTATATTTCGTTTTCGGTCTGTGCACGTGGTACGCTATTAATCTAATACGTTATATACTTAATTGTCTATCTTAATTAGTCATCATCCTCCTGCCCTTATCCCACTCTAATTGGGGTTGGCACAACATGTTATAAACATGCTGTCACATGATTTTGATTGATTTCTATCTTGATTAGTATTACAGTTAATATATAACAATGAATATTAATGCCTAAGCGATGTATTTCATTTAGCGGTAAAATTACTTAAACATAATACATTATTCTAATGTGCGGGTCGATATGATAATTTGAGTATTGTAATGGCTCCTCTTCGTAATCGGCGATTACAAACAATTAAGTGCAAGCACGGTCGTGTTAATGGCATACTCAGCTGTACTCGACAATCATCGTCTATAATCGCCTACGATCGCCTACAAAACGTTGTCGGTTTTTCGGACACGCATCAAAGGGGATCGCTGGGTGATATGTATGATCGTAGTATGATATGATAACACGGATGATCGTGTGGATACTTGCACGATGATTGCAACGATTGTAGACCGATCAACTTTTGTTTTTTTTTTAAAGTGTAAGTTAAATTTGGATCGCAAATTACTAGTAAACTTGTTTACCCCTCCAGCTAAGATAATTGTGTTAGGAGTGGATTTACGTCAGTAGTATAATGGCCAGGATTCGAATCCACGAACTCTCGATCGCAAGTCCGTTACTCAAACCATTCCGCTACCGCCGCTTTTTATCATCAGCCGTTAGCTAATCATCGCCGATAGTCATGTGCAGGCATAATAATTGTATTCGACATCGAAATTTTTACCTCGCTGTTATAACTCCTGATATTGTTAAATGCTTAGAGTATAAAATCGGGAATATAGCTAGTGATGTTCTGAAAGTCCGTCGCATACGGACCTAATGGGGGACCTCCGAGCGATCCAAACAAGGTTTATCGGACGCTCATTGGCAGTGCTTAGAGAGGCCCCGATCCGTCCCGATCCGAGCCGCGCACTCCGGGATACAGAGCCGCTTTTGGTGGGGATGGGGGCAATGTTTACAACGGTACCCTGTCCCCGTCACCAGCAGCATGGTGGAGCACTGTCAGATTTTTAGTCGGTGAGAGTGCGGCATACCAGCCGATCGTACCCTATCGGGCGGTGAACACCCATAATGGTTTTTCCTGATACAAAAATAACGGTTGTACTGTAAATTTCATCACAAAGCTTAAGTGGAAATAGGTCAGTCCAATGGATCTTTAACGATTAAACTGTCGAAAACATTATTAAACATAACATTAAAAAATTACCGAGCAAGGCTTGGTCAAACAGGTACTGTTTGACCAAGCCTTGCTCGGTAATTTTTTAACAAAATAAAAAAAAATAAACTTAAAAAAAATAATTATCTAGTTGGGGATCAATCCTAGGTATTTATATTTCTCAAAACTGCCACAATAACCTACGCTAACTTGACAGTTTATGGCAAAAATTCAATTCAATATAAATCCTAATATTTTTTAATGCCCAAAAACTGGGATAAAACGAATTTTTTCTTACATAAACCCTACTATATCGATTTTTTCTCCCCCAAAACCCTACATGCTCAATTTCAGGAAAATTGTACGAGTCCTTTCCAAGATTCCGAAAATATATATACAAAGATATATATAACAATAATGGAGAAGATATATATAAGATTAACTCATCTAAATATTAAAGGTTACGAATAATTAGTGTTTGCTACAATTTTAGTTCATTGCAATATATGGATATGAATAATTTATATACATATATTAACATAGTCAAAAGTGACTGTTAACAGAATCTCGCAGACTAACTAATTCTGCGCGAGACATCTAACTGTCAGGCTTATCTCGGACTGTCTGAGCTAACTTTACGATTTGTACATATAAATTTTCTGATTTACGATTCATATAATGTAAACGTATGATTAAAACATAGTAATCAATACTTAAAAGGTCAACATACAGCGTTATGGGTTACATACTTAAGATTAATATAAATTTCTAGTTTTATATTATTAATTCCATATTAATGTTTAATGAATTGTTTATCTATTCAATTATTTCAGTAATATATTACGGAATATACCTCCATGTTGTTTCTGGATTAGTAGAATAGACAACCCTCATTTCTGACCGAGGTGTCGTAAAAGGCGACTAAGGTAAGTTGACCCACCGTGTGGTATCCGGCGGAGTAGAATCGATCACCCTTATTTCTTACCAAGGTGGTGCAAAAGGCGACTAAGTTGACGTCAGGCAGATCGTAAAATAACTAGCTAAAACATGTTGTGCCGACACCACTTAGAGTGCGATAAGGGCAGGAGAATGATGAATGATGATTACGGAATATAATTTTATATTTAAAATATAGTGAAAAGGTAAAGTAACTAAGTCAAATGTAAAATAACAGAATGACGGTATCTTCGCGTATTTGAAAAGTGTTGTGTATTTAGCGTTCAGAATTTCTACATTACTTTACGATACTACATAGCGATGTCATTGTCCAAAACGTGTAATCTCTGTTGCTAAAAAATAACGATATTCTACGATATTTCCAGCATTCCACCGTATTGTTAAAATAATCAATTAAGAAAAAAAGAATCCGAAGCCAAAGTGTCGGAATAAGCTAACGTAAAGGCTTTTGCGGTTATTTGAAAGAATTATATATACTAATATTACTCTCTTTATGATTCATATTCAACATAATACAGGCCTTGCCAGACACCACAATTACGTAATTATAACAAACTTACTATTTGAATTTAAACATAGAATAGTATCAAAGAAAACATATGAAGTGGAAACGGACGGTTCAGTGCTATTTCTTAACTCGAGAAATAAAAGTAATGAATGACAAAAGTGTTATGCTATCAAGTGTATGATTTCATAACTGATGCATGCAGGATTTGTAAAACGCATGCACTATAAACCCCCACCTCAATCACTACACTGTACTGCACACATGCACTACCACAACTTCAACAATCGTTTGTCCCTGTTACCGAAGCATCATCAGCAGATAAACTACATTACATATTTGGTCTTGAGTAACGCCTTTCTATGAATTCTATAAATTACTGTAAGTCAAGCGTAACAAGTGAATGAGCTGAGTTGTACTGAGTTAAATTATTCGTGCATAGTATCAGTAAGGGTGGCGATACACGAATGCACATGTTGGGTGGGGGCAAACGCGTTTCGCAACTCGTTTTATAGCTATAATAAATATCTTCGGTCATTTTTAGCACATGGTGACTATTTTTTCTTTTCTAACATTTTCATGTATGTACAATAAAAAGAATTAATAGAGCAATAAAAGTAGATGCATCTATTTTTTATTTAATAACATTAATTTTTATTTTAACCGTCGTCGGTTTTTGTATGAGGCATAGGTTTATTTTACTTAGTAGGCGAGCAATAGACAAGCCTGTAAGTAAGAGTGTCAAGATTAATAATAAAAGGAAAGATGAAACTTGTTTACTTCATCTTTGTCTAATCACACACAAAAAAAGAAAGACAGATAGATTACCCTCATTTGCGTTCTCTTTATTGTAATATATCACATTCAAGGCTGGCTTTCTTACTCACACTAAGTTAAATAACTCTATTATGAGAAGTGTGTACTACATTTTTCTGCCAGTTCACTTTTTTCACTTTGTTCACTTTTCTTTTTAGTGATGAATAAAGGCTTTCATTTAGTATTATTTTTAGTTACTTTAACTGGTATAAAAATTAAAGCAAGATCATGATAAGATTATAGCAATATAATCTAAGATATGAATAGAAGCAAAATATGTTATCACGGATTATATTTATTAAGAATTTTTCCTTTTAAGTATAATATATTCAAAGTCACAAGTACAATATATTCAAGTACAAGATATTTCAAAAAGAATTCATTCTCAAAAAAGGACCTTTAAAATAAATATTTGAGACAAGAGCATCTTTGTTGTTCAATTTGTGAAGAAATATGCAAAAGTAAGGTAATTTGATGATAAGATTAAGGCAATTTGTCAGGGTAAAATGGTTCTAAAAATGTAATAAATATTTCAATACATATTTGTACACAAATTTTTAACTTATATTGTTAAAGCGGTGAAAAGCACGCGGGTAAAAAAAAATTATGTTATAAGAAAAAACCAAGTCTATTTCTTTTTATTATTGATTCATTCTTTTTATCTGGGTAGAGCTATAAACTGTATTAAAGAACCTTAAATGCACAAAATAAGAAGTTTTTATTCGTTCACTAGGTAAATAATATATCTTACCTCTTTCTAGACAGTGGCTTTACCTGGGTGCAAATCTAATACTCGTGATGTGATATTTTATTAATATTTCACATCACTGTACCCGAGCGCTTTATATGTACAATTCATCATCCATGATTTATGATAGCACTTATAATACTTAATATAAATTTACGACAATATCTTTCAAACAGAGAGTGCGCAGTTTATTTGCTACGTGACTTTGCGGTAAATTATATTGACGGGCGATATTTTCTGTTTAAAATGTGCCGTAAACAAGACTACGCTTTCAGGCAATGACTTTGAGATTTAACGATTTAAAAATATTTGCGTATCACATCGCGACTGAGCTCCGCCTACCTATGTTGGCATTTTTAACGTGTACCGTCACGCAAGCACCAGGCTAAATGTGAGAAGTTTATTTTACTTTAACTACCGTTTGTATGCCCGATCGATGCTTATTCTGTAAATTAGGGCCAAACACTATGCCCCAGATACCAAAGCTTACTTTACAAATGCTAACAATACCCCAACAACTCCATCAAAGCTGAAATTCGTGCCATTATCTTAAAACTTTTGTTTGGCTTTTGTTTATAAAGATATCAAAAAGATATCACAGAACGCCGATTCTAATTATTCTAAGCAAATTTAAACAAAGTTAAAGAAACTTTTCAGACGTTTAAGTTGGCAAATAAAAGCTGACGCCAAGTATTTTAAAATATCGTAAGTATCTAACAAATTTGAGAACGATCGGCGTGATTCCACAACTTTTCCACCGAAGTTAGCCGTAAGTTTCGGGGAAGTTTCCAGCCGTGTTTCCAAACCTTATCGTCCGTAGAAGTAACAAGCCGAGATAAATGAAGTTTAGTTGTTCTTAATTTAATGGCTGGCCCGAAGTTAGGCGGACGTGATCGGATAGCCGAATTTCTGGACCATTAATTGCCTAATTATTTGCTATCCAATTAAAATGTTTCCTGTTTTAATGCAGCTTATGATGTAATCTGTGAGATGCCCAACGGTGACAACGTACATCTCTTTCGAGGAGGTGATGAGTTTAAACCCCGGGCAGGCACTAATGAGTTTTTCTATTTAAACTTGTGTATAATTGATAATTGCAATTTATTACACGCTTTTCGGTGAAGGAAAACATCTCGAGGAAAACTGCATATCTCTAGAGAATTTTAGGGATATGTGTAACTTACCAATCCGCATTGGGCCAGCGTGATAGGACTTAGTTCCAATACTTCTTTCTAAAAACGGAGAGAGGAGGCCTATGCCTAGCAGTTGGATAGTAACAGGCTGTTACTTTACTTTTTACTTTATTGACTTAATAATTTGTAATTAACTTTATTACAGATATACGAGTAAAAAATACAGAACATCAGTCTTGGACTATCCTTTATTTTTCTAAATACGTATATATTTACGTATTTATAAGTTTTTTTTCTAAGTCGTCTAGTATTCATGAGTAATAATTATTACTGTAAAGTATATTCTACAACGCAATGATTCCTAGGTGGCCCCACAGCGATGCATTCCGCATCACGGGAAACACATATTTATATTATTTCTTTTTTAATAATACAGATAATAGTATATATAGTATCTGTATTATTTTCATTGCAACATCGAGAAAGAGAATTAACACGAATCAATATGAAAAAAACTGGAAAACAGTTTTTGTGATTAATTGAATAAACCATCAAACGTTTTAAATTACTATTTCATAAACTATAAAAAAATACGAATCTGTACTAATTATTTACGGTCGCCGTAGATAAGCGTTACTCTTTAGTTAAAAACAATTCAACGGACACTTAAAAAATCCTGTTGTACGCCATCACAGGCTATAATAGAATTAATGAATTCGAGAATTTTCAATTTTATAAATGCAATGCCGTGGTAGTGTTTGTTGAGTATAAAATTCAGCTAAAAGCATTGTTATGTTACTCGTTTGGAGCTTTCGTGTGATGGACAAACAGTTTAACGTTTATGAGAAATTAAATAAATAAAAGACGTACATATATATATATATATATATATATATGTTTTTGTAACAGAAATTTTAAAACCACACCAAAAATCTTACGGTGTTAAAATGTTACCCGGTTCTATCAATTTCAGAATATTAATTAAGCTGTATTAGAACGTAACATTTACGCATTTACCAAGTGGCCCATTGATGCAGGTGGCAGTGATCCTGCCTACTAGGATCGCAGGTTTGATTAATATAGGGCCAGAATCTTGATTGATTCTTCATTGTTTATATACGAGTATGTATTTATAAAAAAATATATAGGCATGAGTATATATGTATTTACCAGTTGTCACCAATAACACAACTATTGCCTTAAATGAACACTTCATTGCTTAGTAAAATTTCAAAAATATAGGGTAATAAAAATGTTTTCTTTTTTGCTTCGGTTCAATATACAAGGTGATATAAATCATTAATCTATTCAATCGAATAGCTTTGTCATTCAAAACTGAAAATAGTTGTTTGAAGGTCATATCGAGGGTAGAATGAAAACTGTAAATGTGTGTATTATATTATACATATAAAATAGTTTTTATTTATAAGTGTGACGTAGATTTAGATGATTAATTTAAAAGAGGTAAATAAAAATACATCCGCGACTTCGTTTGAATCCACCTACATTAACTAAGTCCGCCTACCTACGCGCTATTTTTTTCTCTTTTCTAACAATATGTATGTACAATTAATAAATAGATAAACAACCTACTTAAAATACTCACCATTATTTAATATATGTTTTTTATTGTCTCCGAAAAATATATACCTATAAATACCGTTATCCCTATTACTTACAAGATAACAAACGAGGACTACAAATGAACCAAATTTTATTAATATCGATCCGCGTAAAAGCGTAACAGACAAACAAACAGATTTTTGTATTTATAATGTGAGTATGACTCACTATGAAGTAATTTTTATAATTTCTATTGTTAAGAAAATTAAGTAAGTAGTAAGAAGTACCTTTTAAAATTTTTAATATTAAATTAACTCATTCACCTTGCGCTTTAGTAAAAACTTCTGCCATAAAAACTTTATTTAAAGCGAGATATAAGTTGTTTTAAAAATGCTTTTATATAAGAAAAGCGTAGAAAAGTCCCACCTACTTACAATCACAAGGGAGGCATTAAAAATTAGCAACGCGAAGGAAACTGCGGAAAAAGTAGATTTATTGAGACATTGAAAGTTGTGGTCACTAATTCTCATCCCGCTTGCTTTTGCAACGTGGGTAGACATATTTTATTGAAATCTATTTTAATGTTGTGTTCCTCAGTGGCTTCAACTTCTAAAGGTTAAAAAATAGTTTTATTATTTCCACAATGGTAACCGGCTGAGTAGAATAGACTACCCTCATTTTTTACTGAGGTGTCGTAAAAGGGGAATAAGGTAGGTTGACCCACCGTGTAGTATCCGGTTGAGTAGAATAGACTTTCTCAACCTCTCGACTCTCTTGATTACTTAGGTGTTGTAACATACGACTTAGCTAAATTGACGCCAGGCAGGTGGCTGGTCGTAAAATATTTAACTAAATCATGTGACAACATTTTTATGACATGTGCCAACCCCACTCAGAGTGGGATAAGGGCAGAAGGATGATGACATTCAGGATGTTTAACTCCAGCCTCAGCTCAAACTAATCTTGTTTAATTAAATATATATAATCTTTGGCATTAAATGTTAAAGTTATAGCCTATACTAATATTTTAAATGAGAAAATTTGGTATAAATAAATAATAGCTCAGTTCATAACGGGCGAACTAAAGAAGTGAAAATACCCGGAATCTTTTTTTTGTTTTTTAATTTTTATTTTTCTTTTATCCTTTTTTAAATTGTATTTTTTTAATTCATTAAAAAAAAATACTGAGCAAGGTCTCGGTCCATGTACCCAGGTACATTTACATACGCATATATAGTTCGATGACGTGTAACAAAATAAAATCGATTCCAAACTTGACTTCGGCACGTTTTATTCGAGTTGCGTGTTAATTCGCCTTCAGATACGATCGGCTCTAGTTGATTAATCGGGACTATGTTTTCAGTTACGGGATTTTCTAAATTGGCAGTGTAAGTGAGACAGGGGGTGGTTGACGCCACTAAGCCGGCTTAGATTCAAGCTAATGTTACAACCTACAAAGGCTTAAACTAAATTATAATATTACTTTAAGCTTTAATTAAATATCATTACGGAGCTTGAATAGCCGTGTTATAATTTTAATAGAGAATTTTATAAATTCTATGTTAAATTTTTATTAATTTTTGCTAATGTTATAAATATTTTTGTATCATTTTTTAGACATAAAATGTTCCACAGCATTATATATTCCAGCACCTAAGGACATCAAACATTTGACATTTAAAATAGGTCGCTTCATCGCCCGCTTAGTATAAAGCCTTAACTAATTAATTTAGCCTTAAATAATTCTTTAAATTATAATAATAAAAAATATAGCCTTATTAAGTTAAAAGCCTAAAGTTTCGTTTAAAGCCTCTAAGTCAAAGAATAAATTTCAGGTCTATGGGTCATAACTAAAACCACGCACTGCTCAAAGACAGATATTTAGACTTTGAAAATTTTGAAATGATGAAAGGTTTCGTAGTCATGTTCCCCTAAACTATCTAATATATAAAGGTCTAATATAAAAAGATTTAAAGGTCGATCCACTTGGATAATTACTAAGTTAATAGTGGTCGCCCAATGGTCAAAATTTACAATAATATTTTGTTTATTTAGAGAAGCAGGAGTTACTTTGCGGAATTCCGTAGTACAGAACCTACATTAGAATTATTTTGCTGTAATCCGCTCTTGATGATGCTTTGTATAATTTACAAAATTTTCTGTTATTATTAATAACTCTTCTCGGTAAATTTTTCGAACCAGCAGTATAGTTGAAACCACAAAAGACACAAAACACATTTAAAATAAATACATTCTAATTCGAATATTTTTTTTTTTTTTTTTTATTCAAATAAACTTGTAAAGAAGTTCTTTTGTGGTTTCAACTATACTAAGTAAGTACTTACTTACTTACTTAGTATAGTTGAAACCACAAAAGAACTTCTTTACAAGTTTATTTGAATAAAAAAATATTCGAATTAGAATGTATTTATTTTAAATGAAAATTACAATTAAACCATTTACTAACTACATTAATTACATAAAACCTGCAGTATGCACAAAATACTATGTTATTCAAGTTAATATTGCAGTTTGAATATTGTAACAAAACTGTTTAAACTCAATTGAATTACTTTGGACATACGAAATGTGCTTAATGCACCCCCGCGTCAAATATGGAAGTTTTGCTAAATTCAAGCATAAAACTTTACGGTTATTATTAGTATGTAAGACCGACAAATATTGGTCTTTTGGGATGTCTAAGTACCCTAGACTGAAATGTAAGATGTTAGCAATTTTAATGTTATACTATATTATAAGATGTCTGCAATTTTACCATGGTAAGATTTTAATTACAGAATCTACAATATTGAACCAATTTTCTTTGACCTTTCGGATCTACGTAAGTCTGTTATACATCGAATACTAGAAGTAAACAGTTAGTATATAAAATTAAGTTTATGTATGGGTTTCTAGTTATGGACGAATATAGAGTTTTATTTTCTACATGCAATTTACCGCAGGGAAAATAGCTTGTTGTTTAATTATTGTTTTGAAAGTTATTTAGTGGCTTTCTAGGAAATGCCTACTACAAAGATCAACCATAGATGGATTGAAGGTTTAGTATATACTTAGAGCTTTAGATGCAAATCCGTTGGCTCGGAATACATGGTCGTCTTCGTCAAATATGTACGGCTTTGGCGGCTTTCACTGCGGCGGACTACATAAATAAATTTTATTTCCAAAAGTCCTAAAGAGGAACCTCGTACTAGGCGACATGTTATTTTTTATAAAACGAATACAAAATTTTTGTATCTATCATGATCTTTAATATATAAATGAATAAATCTTGTATAATAATAGAATCTGAATTTCGGAAACGGCTCCAACGATTTTCATTAAATTTAGTATGTAGAGGGCCTTGGGGGAGATAAATCGTTTGTATTAAATACCTAATTTAATACAATTCATTATTCACTTTAAAATTAGGCAATTTTATTATTCACTTTTTAGTTTCTTTTTAGAGACGTTTACGTGTTACTTAGTTTATTTGTTGGTTAACTATCCGATACTTTATCAGTAACTTGTGAAACAGGCCCTTAGTATATAACTCTATTGAACTCCAATCCTTCTCTCCCAAAACGGAGAGAAGAGGCCTATTCTCAGCAGTGGGATAGTAACAGGCCGTTACTTACTTACTAAATTAGGTATTTGCTTCCGAGCAGATAAACAAAATATAGAGTGATATATTTGTATTTTTTTTTTATATTTGATTAGACAAAGATGAAGTGTATACCGAGTATCATCTTCCCTCTCATTACTTATTGCGTCATTGTCATTCTCAGGCCTGCTTATGGCTCTCTTATTCTAAGCATTATAACCATAGACTTAACTTTATATTAACAGTAGGGAAGCTAGTCTATAATGTGACATATTACAATAAAGACAAATAAAGAGAAAGCAAATGAGAGTGATCTATCTGCCTCTCTTATTTATGTGTCATTAGACAAAGATAAAGTATACTAGTTTCATCTTCCCTCTTATTATTTAATGTGTCATTGTCACTTACAGGCCTGCTTAAGTCCCTCTTTTTTATATAGGAAAAACCCCTTATATATACCGCTGTCCGCAGGGGACAGGCGGCGGGTATATCGGACTTGCGCCGACTAAAACGACCTGTGTGCCCCACCAGCGCTGCTGGGGGCAAGGACAGGGTATCGTTGTACACATTATCTCCATCCCCGCCTACAACTGCTCTAGAGACACCTCCTAGGGTAGGGAGCTCTCAAAAGAGAAGCCTGCCTCGTCTAACCGATGCATCGAGAGCATCAAATGCACCGACCGCCTCGGGGACCTGTAAGTCAATAATCAGATATACCCCGTTCGGAACGCCCGAAGGTCTTTTGCCCAGGTGGGCTTGGGCAATTTGCTTACACCTGGACTCAGCTTATGCCTCCCCTACTTTAAATATAATAATTGTATACCATCACGTGACTCAAGTGCTAGATTCATAAAAAATAATTTATAGAATTAGGCGTTACTTTGCGGAGATCCATAATACAAAAGTAATGAGAATATTATTTTGCTATAATCCGCGATAAAAGAAAATATATGTAATTCTAAATATAGAGTGTACTATTCGTTCTCATACCTGATACATGCAGAATTTGTAAGAACTCATGAACTACCCGACACCTATGACATTACGGGGGGAAATAATTGTTGAGATTATGATGGTGAATGTGTGCAGTGCCTGTGTATTTTTGTGTCATCGGTGTCGGGTGCTTTTTTTAGATTCATAAAAGTTTAATATTGTAAAGCAAAATAATGTATTAGCAGAAAAATTTAACGTTTAATCTAATTCGAGCGAATGGAATAATTTGATAATACAAGAAATCATTTTTCCGATAGAAATAATATGATAACACAGGTATTCATTTTTCCCAGAAATCATTACGTGAATGCTAGCGGTCGAAGCGGCTAACAATTATTACGTGTTAAAATTCCATTAAATCGTCGCAATTTTCACGCATACACAAAAAGAGCTTATAATTTTCATTTTACAGTAAAAACTTCCGCTGCTGCTTACATGATGTCATAAAACATTGCAGTATGCTGGTGACAGCTTTAAGTATTTTATACAAATAGTTTATTTTTAACATTCGCTGTGTGGTATCCGACTAAATAAAATAGTACCACCCTCATTTTGTTACCAAGTTGTCGTAAAAGACGACTAAGGTAAGTCGACCCGCCGTGTGGTATCCGGCTGAGTAGAATAGACCAACCTCATTTCTTACCGTGGTGTCAAAAAAGGCAAATAAGGTAAGTTGACCCACCGTGTGATATCCGGTTTAGTTGAATAGACCACCTACTTTCTTACCGAGGTGTCGTAAAATACGACTGAGGTAAGTTGACGTCAGGCAGGCGGCCAGTCGTAAAAACGCAGCAAAATCATGTGACAGCATGTTTATAACATGTTGTGCCCGATAGCTTAGTTGGCAGTGATCATTTCTTCGGCTCCGAGAGCCAACAGTTTGTTGGTACTTTGAGTCTGGTATATATGTATATAAGTCATCATTATCCTCCTGCCCTTATCCTGCTCCAAGTGAGGTCGGCACAACACGTTATATACATGTCACATGATTTGGCTACGTATTTTACGATCAGCCGCCTGCCTGACGTTAACTTACCTTAGTCGTATTATACAACACCTCGGTAAGAAACAGGTTGATCTATTCTACGGACACATGTATATACGTATTTTTATATACGTATATATGTATATTTTTAAAATTATAAAGTAAGTAGTGGCCTGTTAGTCTCCCACTGCTGGGAATAGGCCTTTTCTCTCCGTTTCTGGAGACAAGGTTCGGAGCTAAGACCTACCACGCTGCTCCAATGCATTGGTAGCTTACACATATCACTTGAATTCTCTAGAGATATGCATGTTTCCTCAAGATGTTTAAGTAAAAAAAAGTAACGGCCTGTTAATATCCCACTGCTGGGCATAGGCCTTTTCTCTCCGTTTTTTTTTTGGAGAGAAGGATTGGAGCTGAGACCTACCACGCTGCTCCAATGCGGATTGGTAGGTTACACATATCACCGGAATTCTCTAGAGATATGCAGGTTTCCTCACGATGTTTTCCTTCACCGAAAAGCGTGTGATAAATTGCAATTATCAATTAGACACATAAGTTTTACTAGAAAACTCATTGGTGCCTGCCCCGGGATTGAACCCTAGACCTCCTCGAAAGAGGCGCACGGTGTTACCGCTGGGCTACCACAGCTTCACCGAAAAGCGTGTGATAAATGGTAATTATCAATTAGACACATAAGTTTTGACAGAAAAACTCATTGGTGTCTGCCCGGGTTTGAACCCGTGAACTTTTCGAAAGAGTCACACGGTGTTACCGCTGGGCTATCACAGCTCTAAAAAAATTATATACCTATGTTTATTTATATCACATATACATTAATTTACTTACTTTGGGTATGGGCGACCGTGTGTGTTGCCCCTTATATTTATTAATATACAAATTCTCAGTATTTAAATATAGTATACAATTCCATATAAGTCATGCTACTAATTTTAACAAGGAGTGATACCATTTATTCAGCTATCGTACACGTAAAACCTATTTCCTAACAGTTCATGAGATACAAACATACATATTGCGCAATTAGTTATTTTTAACCAAATTTTTACTTTTATACCGAATGGGGAGTACTTCTTAGTTAGCCTACACACTAAATAATATTTATTTATTTATAAATTGGAAACAAACAGTACTTAAATTCTTTCTTCTTCTTTCAAAAGATTAAGATTAGTAGTACATTACGGTTTTATGTAAACTGTGTTGAAGAGGTTACACATCTATATTTATTATAAAGTCCCCAAAAGCCTTCTGTAC
This sequence comes from Morpho achilles, assembly GCA_947086495.1. Classification (NCBI taxonomy): domain Eukaryota; kingdom Metazoa; phylum Arthropoda; class Insecta; order Lepidoptera; family Nymphalidae; genus Morpho; species Morpho achilles. The sequence goes on along the minus strand of CAMTZB010000006.1, from coordinate 9,682,127 downwards.
ATCATTATTTTTTTCAAAGTTTACTGAACAGATTTTACTTAGATCTAATGTAAATCAGACTAACAGAATCTACATAAATAAAGGAATGAAGAATTTTCATAATCAAAGTATATCAAAAATTTCAAACTCTATAATGTATAGGTTCATTATATTATGCTTATAATATATAGTAGAGAGCTCAAACTATCGTTAAATTTAAGTTTGTATAAAGGATTGGGTTAGGTTACCCTATAAATATAATACAGTAACACAAATTTGATAATATTTTACATAAATAATACTTAATATGTTTCTGACGTAATTTTCTGATTACATTTTGATATAATACTATTGATGATTATTTAAAATCAATGTACTTGTTATGTACACTGAATATTTATGCTCACATATACCCAATCTTTTATATAATTTGATTTATACGGATATGTATAAATCAAAAGATAGTATGTTTGAGAAATTGGCACATACAATACAATTATACCCATGCTGAAAATTTAAATCCTAATTTTTATATGTATATTTGCTGTTTGATTTGTTAAACAATCAGTGCCTAAATCTACCCCCAACTAATAATTGTTATCAATTGATCTTTAACTATAAACAAATGTCAGAATAAATTATAAAACATTTGTGACTTTCTTTCGTTTCTTGAAAACTTAATTACACGTATTATTATGACAAATTAACGTGTAGTAAAAAATTGCTTTGAATATTATGAAAATTAGTCAAGTTAAAATATCAATTGTAAATTAATGCCAGGCAGGCGGCTGGTCATAAAATAACTAGCCACAATATGTACCAACATGCTTAAAACATATTGTGCCGACGTACTTTGGGTAAAATAAAACAAAAGTATGATGATGATGAGTTTCAATATACTAATATTCACGATTTTCAAAACATCTGAAACATTCGTTAATGCTAAAAATACTAATTCTATCTAACTACTACAGTACTAAGTAAACCTTCCCTAGTCCTTACCGACAGTATCCTTAAAACAAATCACTACGTGGAAGACGAGTCCAAAGTGTATATAGAACAAAATTTTTCCAACCATTATTCAGTTCACATTGCACCACAGTTCACTTTTAGCTTATGTCTGAAACTTTTAACGGGATATTTGGAAGTACGACACGCCTGTATTTTATTTCATCGTTTTGGCGCTAACTTCGTAGCGCTTAGAAGTTCGTAGCGTGTTTACCGTAGCTGAGCTACGTGCGGTTGTCTACGAACGTGTAGCGCGACTGATGCTTTAGAATAAATGTGGAAGTTTGCTAACTTGGTGCACATGCGCCCGATAACCTTTGCGAGTGAATCCTCTTGATATTCCAAACCACCAAACGAAGTTAATAACTCTAAGTAATGTAGTAGAAACGCTTGACGGGGTACATTAAATGTACTTAAGCAAGATTCATATTCCCTTTGAATCATGTACATCGAACTTTCATATATAAAGGGTATGCATTAAGTATTTACGTATAGATTGAGCCAAAATATATTGACAAATATATGCGAAGTTTTTTCTTAGCGCACAATGTCATTATACAAAATGAGACCCTATTTAATCCAAAAGCTGTAAAAACTATATAATGAAGTAATGAAAATCATGATGTATAGAAATACTGATATAAATATTAAATACTGATAAAACGACAAAAATATTTGATATTTGTAAAGACTTCATCTGTGCTTAAATAAAGTTTTTCAATTTGAATTTTAGAAGTCCGTTGAATTCTTAATCTGAAGCCAAAAACTTTTTCTTGTAATTTTGTGTGTTGAAAAAAAAATAATCTGTGGATTAATAAAATAAACCTCAGAAAGTTTTGTGATAATTTATTCAAACCTGTACCCTAAGCTTTAAATCGATGAAGTACTATAGTTTAATTTGTATTTTATTCGCAGCGTAAAATGTTCATGTTCATCATAGAATACAATTTTTTACGATTCATTTTCGCCAATGACATCTAAACAGCTTGTGAAACCATGGGTTGCATTAGGTTTTATTGTTGGTAATTTTAAATTTTTATTTCGAATTTTAAAAATATGCATAATTTATATAATTTTAAGAGTAATTAATGATGTCAAATAAAAATTAAAATAATGCTATCCTCAGTAATCAAAGTCCGTAGTAATCATAGTCAGACTGTTTGCTTTATTTTAAAACGTCTCATCTTTTCAATAACAGACTATATTGTAAATATATATTATATCTCTACATACTATATATAGTACTCAAGTTTGGTGTATACTTCGGCTGTCTTGTAAGTTTTACTTTTGTTACATAATTTATAGAATTAGGCGTTACTTTGCGGACATACATAATACAAAAGTAATAATAAAATTATAATGCTATAATCCGCGATAAAATATAGCTGATAATATAAGCTGTGGTAGCCCTGCGGTATCACCGTGCGCCTCTTTCGAGAAGGTCTAGGGTTCAAACCCCGGGCAGGCACCAATGAGTTTTCTAGTAAAACTTATGTGTCTAATTGATAATTGCAATTTATCACACGCTTTTCGGTGAAGGAAAACATCGTGAGGAAACCTGCATATCCCTAGAGAATTCTGGGATATGTGTAACCTACCAATCCGCATTGGAGCAGCGTGGTAGGTCTTAGCTCCAATCCTTGTCTCCAAAAAAAAAAACGGAGAGAAGAGGCCTATGCCCAGCAGTGGGATAGTAACAGGCCGTTACTTACTTTTTTTACTTTTGTTTTTTGTTACATTGATTGAGATACCCTCAGTATTGTTAGCATCTTTATATTTAGCTTTAATATACAGTTATATTATCATCTTTATTGACATATTGTACACAGATACAGCATATTATGCCATTCCATATGTCGTGTCATTTGGTTTTCTGAGCTTTGATTGGTTGAAACTATTTTGCTAACTTAAATGATACTGTCAACCCATGTTACCTTCATCCAAGTTTATACCTAGCATCTTCACAATACTATCTCCGAAATATTAATAGGTATCTTATAATACTTGGTATATCATTTGTTGTTTCCTACCATTGCTAAGAAAGCGCATTAAGTCAATATGTCCAATCGGTATTACTAAAATATGTCGCTTATAAATCACATAGAATTAAATAATCAATCATCATACACTTTTACATATTGTACTTTTAAATAAATTTTATGAAATATACAGTACAAAAATTACACCACTCCTTACACCGTAGTGTAGCTAATACTTAACTACTACTAATATAAGACGTTACTTTGCGAAGATCCATAACACGAAAATAATAGTAAAATAATTTTGCCATAAATCGCGATTATTTATTTAATATAATTTACAAAAGTAATAAAATTATTTTGCTATAATTCGCGATGAAATTTGAAAATGAATTACGTCGCGGATTATAGCAAAATAATTATAGTATTACTTTTGTATTATGAATCTCCGCAAAGTAACGCCTAATACTATAAATTATTTAATATAATTTACTAAAAGAGGTTTTTATCTTTTTTAATTTAAGGAAATTTAATTAAATAATTTAAGAATTATTAATCATAGATTATAGCAAAATAATTTCATTATTACTTTTGATTTGTATTGTATCAATGATATGTTAGAAGTTACAATAAAATTACTTTGCTGTAATCCGCGTTTGTTAAGAGAATACATGTAAGTGTATGAAGCAGGCAACAATCATACATGCATAACAAGCCGCCAAGCGCGCATTACAGCAAAGTAATTTTATTGTATATTCAGTACTATGGAGTTCCACAAAGTAACGCCTGCTTCTATAAATCAATTGTATGTTAATTATATTATTCGCAATATAGAAATGATTTCAAATACCGCCGCGTGGTATCCGACTGAATAGAATAGTACCACCCTCTTTTCTTACCGAGGTGTCGTAAAAGGCGACTAAGGTAAGTCGACCCGCCGTGTGGTATCCGGCTTAGTAGAATAGACCACCCTCATTTCTTACCGAGGTGTCGTTAAAGGCGACTAAGGTAAGTGACTCACAGTGTGGTATCCGGTTAAGTAGAATAGACCACCCTCTTTCTCATCGAGGTGTCGTAAAATACGATTAAGATAAGTTGACGTCAGGCAGGCGGCCGGTCGTGAAATACGTAGCCAAATCATGTGACAACATGTTTAAACATATTGTGCCGACCCCACTTAGAGTGGGATAAGGGCAGGAAGATGATGATGATAGAAATGATTTCAAGTAGTGATAATTTTGTAGATTAAGTTGAAGTTTCTAAACAGTTTCTATGTCTGAAAGGATCCTTCCTACCCGTTGTTTGAAACGCAGCTGGCATGTTTCCGAGAGTACGGTTGAATGCCGCTGAAGCGGCCGTTCTTCGCTTTGAGTAGATATCAAACTTATCGAACAATACTAGCTGTTTTGAAATAATACTGTTATTGTTATTTTTACGTTACTTTACTTTACTTGAGAAAAGGTTGATTAGGCTCGTTTGATTATTTCTTTTGAAATGTCAATATGCTGACAACGTAAGCTAGATGGAAGGTCTCAATATATAAGTAACGGCCTGTTGGCATTACCAACCCACTGCTGGGCATAGGGCCTCCTCTCTCCATTTTTGGAGAGAAAAATTGGAGCTAAGACCTACCACGCTGCTCCAATGCGGATTGGTAGGCTGAATATATGTATGGGATCGTTTAAATATGAAATATATATAATAAATTATATACAGTATAGAATAATATGGAAAGATCACTTTAAATAATTAGCGTTGATTCGGAGTAACAGATATTGATATCGGTTTAGATTGAAGAAAATCTTCTTGACGATAGTATAATTCTGGCGGCATAAAATTTTACTTAGATTTAATCACTTATCGAATGCGCATGAATTAAAATAAACTCCATAAATAAAATATGTAAAGTAGAGTACTTAGAGTAAGATAAGGGCAGGAGGAAATAATATTTTGTATTTCGGCAGCGTCTACTTCATAAAAGAAAAAGAAACTTTGCAAATATGTATTATACATTTCTTTTACAAAATGCGAAATAAAATATAAATAAAACTATAAAGTCTTTAGAGTGAAATTTTTCTAAATTAGCCTTTCACTTTGAAAATGAAATTAATTAAACTTAAACAACAAACATTACATTGATTTGAAGGCTATAAGAAGGTTCTCCTACGAAAAAATATTCCTATTTATTATTTAAAATGGTTTGGTTCTTTGTATTTATTCTGGTATTTTTTTACTTTTGTATTGTGTAGGTAGCCCGGACTCTTTGTTTACTTCAAACGATAGCTTGCGGCTGTTATCAATTCACCTTACGTTGGGTTATGTTTGATATGAAGTATATGGTGAATATATGTAGCTCTAGGAATTTTAATGAGATATACTATGTTAATATTAGCAAAATGGTACAGTTATTTAGAATGAAAAAGTTATTAAATCCAGAAAGCGTCACGAACAAGACTTTATCATAGTGGAAAAAATATTATATAATTGAAATCCCATATCCAAAGGTGTGCAAAAGTAAATCAAAACTTCACCGATTTAACATTTTTATGCAAAATTATTAGAACATCATCATCTTCCTGCCGTTATCCCACTCTGAGTGGGGTCGGCACAACATGTCATAAACATGTTGTCACATGATTTGGCTACGTATTTTACGACCGGCCGCCTGCCTGACGTCAACTTATCTTAGTCGTATTTTACGACACCTCGATAAGAAAGAGGGTGGTCTATTCTACTTTACCGGATACCACACGGTGAGTCAACTTACCTTAGTCGCCTTTTACGACACCTCGGTAAGACATGAGGGTGGTCTATTCTACTCAGCCGGATGCCACACGGCGGGTCGACTTACCTTAGTCGCCTTTTACGACACCTCGGTAAGAAAAGAGGGTGGTACTATTCTATTCAGCCGGATACCACACGGCGTGCAAAATTATTAGAACAATTGAATTTATTTATTTTATTTGTTTATGAATGTATTATAAAAATGTTGGAAAAACATTATTAATAAAAAAGCGTACAAAGGTCAATTTAAGTGCCACATACAGCATGTTTTAGTATGTTATTTAAGATAATTACGATATGTTAATAATACCAAATTACAAAAAAATCATACTTTTTAATAAAAAAAGTTTTAATTGTTTTCACTTTATATGAGAGCATGATCATTAAACATTTAAAAGAAGTGAGCAAAATTGACGCCTTTAAAGTAAGAGGATAGACAACATCAGTAATGTGGAAGGTTAAGCTTCATATCTTTTACGCTGATGAATGGAATACTTTAACCAGCAATAGCATATTAATATTGACAATATTAAAAAGATTTTAAAATATCTTTTATATAATGATGTCCCCGTAGTATATTAGTCGATTGGTCGACTCAGTATTTACTTCTATAAAAATCATGAAAACCTTTTCGCAATTACCAAATCGCCTGAAGATACGTTAGTTTGTTTGCGTTTAATTACTGTACGTAATGAACACTAGAGGCTAATTAAACGTAGACATTCGCTTATAACATGTAACGAAATTCGGTCTAGATTCTGACGTAATTACATTCGCAACACGAAAATAATTGTCTGATTTTCACTAATGGACGTTTATTACCGGCCTTAGTAAATGTTCACTACATTTATTAAAGTTTTGCAGATAGGTACTCAAAATTGATTTTAGTGCTGATCACACACAGTATAGGTTTCAATTATAGAATGAAATTGACGTCATACATTTTTTTTTTTACTTTATAGAAAATTATCAAGCCCCTCCTTTGCTTGGTCATGTAATTATAGCGTTTTTGGTATTAAACGACTAAAGAGATGACATTTGACTATTTCCATTACTAACAATTTAAGATGGCGACACAATCGCTGGCGCTGAAATAATTGTGTCAAAAGATAATTTATAGAATTAGACGTTATTTTGTGCATATAATACAAAACTATTGAGAATATTATTATTCGCGATAAACAAAATATATGTAATGCTAAATGTAGAGTGTACTATTCGTTCTCATATCTGATATATGCAGAATTTGTAAAAAAAAGCCTTGCGATTTTGTCGTGGAGTCTATCTCCTGACGATGCTTTGTTTATGGGGCGAAACAATTGTTGAAATTGTGGTGGTGAATGTGTGCAGTGCTCGTGTATTGTGCACAATGTATTGTGCAGTGTTATCGGTGTCAGTAGTGCATGAGTTTTCACAAATTCTGCATGTATCAGGAATGAGAACGAATAGTACACTCTACAGTAAGCATTACATATATTTTCTTTTATCGCGGATTATAGCAAAATAATATTCTCATTATTTTTGTGTCAAAGAGCAACTTATTTACTGATTTAAAGACGCAATAAATCATAACAATAGCACTTGATATGAATATTGATTATTAATTATTATACGTCACTCGATGTGACGTATTCTTTAGTTACCTATTACTCGTGCGATAACACAAGCCTGTAAATTAAACAGTAACAGAAGCAATATCCTTAATTGCAAAAATTAATACGCAAATGAGCTCGAATCCTACAGTCAAATTAAAAATAAGATAATTCGAATAAAATTCAAACTGGAATTTAGTTTTGAATTAGAATTGGTTTATTAGATCGATGAAACATTGTTAAGTCTGTCCGTGTAGACTGGTTTTTGTGAATTTGTCCCTCTTCTAGATAAGTTCGTCCTTGGGGAATAGTGTGTCGCTGAGTCAGGCTGTCATTAAGGAGTCTCTTAGCAGCTGTTCTTGCAGATAGCAATTACATATAATGTTTATGTTCTCCTATCATTGTATTTTGTCTTTGAGATATGAGTGCAAAATAAAAAATTAATCATTAAACTAATATGCAACAAATCCTTGAGTCTAATGCATAAACTATTGAAGTTACAAATAAAATTACTTTTCTGTAATCCGCGTTTGTTAAGAGAATACATGCTAAGTCTATAAAGCAGGCAACAATCACATACCACATACATGCAGGACAAGCCGCCACACGTATCACAAGACGCCGCCAACACTAATAATCCATACAAAGCACCACACACACTGACTACCACAACCTCTACGATCGTTTCGCCGCGTAACCGAAGCATCATCAGGAGGAAAGGCTCCACGAACAAAATGTATGTGGTATGTGATTGTTGCCTGCTTCATACACTTAGCATTGAATTTATTCTATTAATAAACGCATAGAAATTTTGCTGTAACTTCTGTACTATAGAATTCCGCAAAGTAACGCCTGCTTCTATAAATCATGTCATAATTGAATTTTCCATTGCCGTGTGGTATCCAGCTGAGTAAAATAAACCACCCTCATATCTTAACGCAGAGTCGTAAAAGGCGACTAAAATGCCGTGTGGTATCTGGATAAATAGAACAGATCACCCTCATTTCTTAACGCGGTGTCGTGAAAGACTATAGTAAGTTTACGTCAGGCAGGCGGGTGTTAAAATACCAAGCTAAATCACGTCACAACATGGTTAAAACATGTTGTGGCGACCCCACTTAGAGTGGGATAAGGGCAGAAAAATGATGACATAAAATTGCCATGCTAAACTTTAATTAATCCAAACCTTAATGCGATAAATCTTGCTCAAAAACTGTATTATCATTTAAAAAACCGTCCAAAACTTCAGTTCAGTAAATTATGAGAAAAACTATCACATATAGACAGTCGGTTGTAGGAGACTTGTTTTATAATATGTATAGATTCACATTTAAGAGAATTCTTTATTATTCGCTTTAGTAACTAGTTCTTAAGTATTTTAGGTCTTTACTATATACACTCATAAGAATGAACCTCATTTCTTACCGAATTCTTGTAAAACGCGACTATGGTAAGTTGACGTCAGGTTGGTGGCCAGTCGTTAAAAATAGCCAAATCATGTAACATGTTTAAAACATGTTGTGCCGGCGACTTAGAGTAGGAGAATGACTATATACACTCGTCTCATCTCATTAAATTATCTATTTTTTTTGCATTAGACTTATATTTTGAAAATTTTGAATACTTCATACCAAATGTGTAAATGAGGTAAATTGTAATACCACAGGCCCGAGCCAGCAGGATATGTAAAGTTTCGCTCATAATGTAGTGTTTAATTACTAAAACGCTTACCATGATAATAAAGATCAAACTCACGGTGTAGATTAATCGAGAACGATAATAGGTAAAAGTAATAGCCGTGTGGTATCCGACTGAGTAGAATAGACCATCCTCATATCTTACCGAGGTGTCGTAAAAGGCAACTAAGGTAAGTTGACCCACCATGTGGTATCCGGTTTAGTAGAATAGACCACCCTCTTTCTTACCGAGGTGTCGTACGAGTATCGTAAGTTGACGTCAGGCAGGTGGCTGGTCGTAAAACATGTAGCCAAATCATGTGACAGCATGTTTTTAACATACAAAAGTAACAATAAAAAATAAAATTATTTTGCTATAATCCGCGATGAAGTAAAATAGAAAATTATATTTTACTTCATCGCGGATTATAGCAAAATAATTTTATTTATTATTACTTTTGTATTATGGATCTCTGCAAAGTAACGCCTAATTCTATAAATTGTTTTTAACATGTTGTGTCGACCCCACTTAGAGTGGAATAAGGGCATGAGGATGATGATGATAGAAGGTAAAAGTAAAGTAACGGCCTGTTTCTATCCCACGGCTGGGCAAAGAAATCCTTTTTCCGTTTTTGGAGAGAAGGGTTGGAGCTCCACCACGCTGCTCTGATGCGGATACGTGTAATATAACAAGACATATCTAAATATATGATATATTTAGAGCTGTGATAGCCCAGCGGGTGACCATGTGTCTATTTTGAGGCGTCGCGGGCTCAAACCCCGGGTAGTATTTTTCTGAGCTTTTCTGTTAAAACTTATGTGTCTAATTGATAATTGCAATTTATCACATGCTTTTCGGTGAAGGAAAACATCGTGAGTAAAAATGCATATCTCTTGAAAATTCTAGGGATATGTGTTACCTACCAATCCGTATTGGAGCAGCGTGGGAGATCTTAGCTTCAATCCTTCTCTCCATAAATGTAGAGTTTAGGCCTAAGCCCAGTAGTGAGATTAACAGGTCGTCCCTTTTTTTACTTACTAATTGGTGAAGGAAAAAATCGATACCGATTTGCATTTTATAAGAATTTGAGCCGCTTCGATTAATTAAGGATCTAAGGAGTATCAGCAGTTTTAAGAAGAAATTAAAGATATTTTTGCTACAGAATCAAATGTTTTACGAGCAGTATACCATCGAAAATTCCATACTTTAGTAATATGAATATAAATATAATAACGAATATGCTTAATATTTATATATTTATTTTTTATCATTTACAATATGTACTTATTTTTTACCCATTAATATTTATTTATTATTATAAAATATATTAAAAAGTGTGTATTTTCTGTTTATTTATTAAATATATTTATCAATATAGTTAATTAAAGTATTTATGTATTAGATATTTTGTAATGCTGTTAATATTTTATTCTATTTTATTTTCAGTTTAACCGTGACGCAATCCATCCTGGCTACAGCTGAAAATCAGTGTTGTGTGACAAAATTTTGTCACTCAATTCATACTGAGCTGTTTGCCATTTTCCTCTTTCTGTGCTATCCAGTATATGTATTTATGTATGTGTATATATATATACATATATTAGGTTTAGGTATTTTATTTAGGTATTATTATAGTTATATGTTTGTATAAGTTACTGTATAAGTGTGCTGTGTAGCACAGGAAGTTGAAATAAATGTTTTTTCTTTCTTTCTTTAATCGGTTCGCTCGACCTAAACCGACCTAGGGTCATCTGTCTATATACTGGGATGCCTACCATCGCTAGGCTTTTTAATGTGCGACTTGCTCACTCAAACATTTTTGGTCTATAGGTTTGAAGTGCATATTTACATATTTTTTTAATTTTAGTTGTATACTAGAAATTCATAATGACGCCGTGTGGTATCCGGCTGAATTGAATAGTACTACCCTCATTTCTTACCGAGGTGTCGTAAAAGGCAACTAAGGTAAGTCGACCCGCCGTGTGGTATCCGGCTTAGTAGAATAGACCACGCTCATTTTTTACCGTGATGTCGTAAAACGTGACTAAGGTAAGTTGACCCACAGTATGGTATCCGGTTTAGTAGAATAGAGCACCCTCTTTCTTACCAAGGTTTCGTGAAATACGACTTATGTAATTTGATGTCAGGCAGGAAGCCAGACATTAAGTAAATAATAAAGTGACAACATGTTTATTTAATAAAATGTTCTGCCGACCTCATTTAGAGTGGGATAAGGGTAGGAAGAAGAAGAAGATTAGAAATTCATAATAGTAAAAGCAAAATAACTTTTCGTCATAATCAAGTAAAAAGTTTATTTCGTAGTAAACATAGTTGATTATTTCTCCTTTCTCTCCCGTAATCTATGTTAATACAATTACAGCCACTAAAGGGATGTCTAACATTACGGGATTAGGGAAGGTAAAGATAAAACGTACGCGACTACTTTAATCAACACAAATTACACTATACAAAGATAACGAAAAGTTACTTGTACTACATATAGTCGAATGTAAAGAGGGATTTTGATTAAAGTATATATGGCTTGTGAAACTGGATTGAATGACTAGACTGTATACCTACACTGAGATTAATTGACGTGCTGTGATTTTTTTATATTAAGAAACTGCTTGTAGTGTTTGCGTGGCCTAAAATTTCATACTATTTTTCCTCGTTATGTCCACAGTATATAAAAATAATTTGCATATTAAGATAGTTTGATTTAGATTGGAATATTTTTGCTTCATATTTCATATCATATCATTTTGATTAATCTCTTAGGAGGTCTTCGTTCAATGGTTGAAATAAGAATCCGATATTAGAAAGTGTAAGTGAAATGTCGCAGTTTGATATTGAAGACTGGAAATGTAACGAGTAGTTTCATCAAACATGTTGAAACATGATTTGACTTAGTATTTAACAACCGACCGCCTGCCAGACGTCAGTTTACCTTGATTTAAGACACCTCGGTAAGAAATAAGGATGGTCTTTTCTACTCAGCCGTACACGGCATGGTGGGTCAACTTATTTTAATCGCTTTCTACGACACCTCGATAAGAAATAAGGGTGATCTATTCTACTGAACCCGATACCACACGGTGGGTCAACACACCTTAGTGGCCTTCTACGACACCTCGGTAAGAAATGAGGGTGGTCTATTCTACTCAGCTGGATACCGCACGGCTAACAAACTTTATTTTTAGATGTAGACGTAAACTGTTGTAGTTCCTCATTTTCTAATGACGTTCAGTTTGTTGTTACAAACCAAGCGCGAACTTAAAGTCTACTAATAAAATATGCTATAACAAACAAAACATTACCTAAGTGAATTTCACCGCAGGGCAATCTTTTACGAAACGAAGACTTTTTGTTTTTGTTTATGTTGGTAACATTAATTTGCAAAATAACATGTTGGTTAGTTTACTCGGGTTTGGTTTTTGTGTTCCATTGAAAACAAACTAAGCTCTTTGTAAGCTGCGAACCCTATGCCCCCGAGCGGTCATATCAGCTCTTACATTTACTAACTACGTATCTATAAAAAGGGAAATGTTTTATTTATTTTGACTGCTGAAAGCTATTCCTTTTTTTTAAGATTATATGTGAATAACATACTAATGTTATATACTTCGAATACACTATTTCTAAAATTCTTCATTGTTAACTTCAATCAATTTCAAAATGAATCTCCGTGTTTTTTAAACAATGTGATTTGTGGCAGAGATCGCAACTTGATAAAAATATTATAATTTAATTATTAATATTCTTAAAAAATATATTTATATTCTTAAGGATAATTATAGTTATCCGTTTATTATATTGTTATTTAGGGTAACATTGAGTATTAATAATAATACAGAAAATCTAAAAATAACGTTGTAAAGATTTTCCTAAAAAGCTTTATAAACACTTTATTTTTAAAGAGTTCGATACTTGTAGTAAGAGAATAATTAATTTTCTAACAACATTCCCTATATTAATTAGGTTTTAGTATCTATGGATTTAGTGGTCCAAAAAACTATGTGGTTATCAAGATACTCGTATATAAATCTAACCATATTAAAGTAACGGTCTGTTACAATCCCATTGCTGGACATAGGCTTCCTCTCTCCGTTTTCGGAGAGAAGGGTTGGAGCTAAGACCTACCACGCTGCTCCAATGCGGAATGGTAGGTTACACCTATCTCCAGATTTCTCTAGATATATGCAGGTTGCATCACGACGTTTTCCTTCACCGAAAAGCGTGTGATAAATTGCAAATATCAATTAGACACATAAGTTTGAATAGAAAAACTCATTTGTGCCTGCATTAACCGTATTGTGGTGAGTTATTTTGTTCTCAACACTTATAATTTAATACGAATTTGAAAATGTGTGGGCGAGCGAAAATTTGAAACTTCGTTCTAATTGTATAACTATAAACATAATTAATCCATAGACATAAAGTTTATAAAGGGCACTTTAAACTATTAGTAGTTTCGATAACATCTTGATAAAGTGACCTTTGATTAAAGCCAAGAGATATTAAATTCGAACCTAACTGGTAGTAACTTTAGTTGTTAAGGAGACTTTTGGTCGAATTAAAGGACGCTCCTGAATTATTAAAGCTGCTTATGAAGTCTATATATATTTAAGGCTATTCTTGTATAAAGCAATAAACTTGTGTATAATGGACTAATATCTCCTTAATATAACTTTCATGCCTAATTGTTTATTAGTAAAGTTGGTCAAAATCATTACTAAGCACTAGTTACAAGTATATACCATGCGGAGTTCCAAATTGTATTTGACTTAATTTTTCTGTCTACATTGACGTTTATAAAGTCTTATTTTGTACTGAATTAATGGGAATCATGGACTAGCTGGCTGGAATATTCATCAAGGTATTTTTATTTGACGACTATGGCAAGTACATATTACTAATTTTTTTCGTACAAAATGTTAACCTGCTAACTATGTATATTAAAAATGTTATTTTTTATTAATCTATTATTCAGTTTCAGAGTAGCTTTAGGTCTCCGATTGGGAACCACATTGTGCCTTAAGCACCGATGTCCATGTGGAAAAGAGGTAGACACTTTTGGCATACACGGGCTTTCATGCCATAGGAGCTCTGGTAGGCTTTTCCGTCATGGTTCTCTTAATGATACCATCAAAAGAGCTCTTGCCACCATCGACATTCCTGCTCTTCTCGAGCCTTCCGGGATATGTCGGGATGATGGCAAGAGACCAGACGGCTTGACGCTGGTTCCTTGGGAACGGGGACGGGCCCTAATGTGGGACGCAACATGCGTTGATACGTTAGCCTCGTCCCATATCAGGGAAACAGCGTCAAGACCTGGAGCTGCGGCGGAAATGGCCGAAACCGGCAAACGGCGGAAGTATGCATCTCTCATCGAGAGTTATATATTTGTGCCGTTTGCAGTCGAGACCCTAGGGCCATGGAGTCAAAGTGCAAAAAATTTTTTATCCGTTTTAACACCTCGGTTGATTGCCTCTTCAGGTGACAAGAGGGCTGGCTCCTTTTTCGCACAAAGAATCAGCTTAGCGATTCAGCGCGGAAACGCTGCCAGCATTCTTGGGACCATTCCACGTGGGCATGATCTGTATAGTCCTAGCGTGTAAGTAATTTAAGATAGATATAACTTGTACATTTTTGCTGTAAATAAAATAAATCTATTATTCCGCTAATAATAATTCAACCAAGCAATGCTTTGCTGTTCTTTCGTCCATCATGTTCAAAATGCCTTATTTAAGGAAGCACTACTGTGCGTGTAGTGTATGTAATATGCGAGCTTGACATCTGTGATTATTAACTTGTATATTTATATAAAAACTAAAACATATTAACATAATAAAACATATATACATACATCAATATCCATACACTCTTAAGCGCACCACGTCAGTAACACCAGAGCCGTAGGCGTGAGTTAACGTGTAGTGACATACTGTTGGTGCAAGATTAAGCCTCTGCTAAACTTATACCATACAAAACAAAATTTCTATAAACTAATTTTTGTTTCATTCAATATTCACCTATAAAAACACGAACTACATTATATTATGTCGTAAGTAAATTAAAGCTATGTTTTGTTTTGACCACATACTATGCTGTCAGTATATACTATACTGACAAACAAGAACCATAGCTCAATTATCTTTAGTATACATTAACTACTACGATAACGCCATAGTTTTCAATTAGTATCAATTTATTTTACGAAAAAGTCACTGAGTTAATATCGTGTTTTATCCTATAATTCATTAAACTTTTGTCGCCAATACAAATTTAATCATTAAGCCGGCAGCTTACAAGTTAGAGAAACTGTAAGCCGCATAAAGTTTCAATAATATATCTAACTGAAAGCACTTTGATTGTAAGTCAAGGAAAGATAATTCAGCCCAAAACTTATACAATACTGTTATTTGAATCTATTTTAAAACAATTAGTGTATAGAAGATGTAAGTTCAATCCTAGATACGATCCCAGACTAACAATGTCACTTGAATGTGACTTCACTCACTTTATATGAAACGAACTTAATTCTATTGGCATGTTTGATTCCAAATTCGAATATCGAATATTATATCTAGATCTGACCTTTTTAGTACATAATATAACATTATGTGACTTCTATATATCTATGAACTTATCTGTATTATATTGTCTATTGCCAACTTGTGATGACGAGACGCAACGTCCCTTCTCTTTTAATCTAGGCACCTACTTTTATAATTAACTTGACCTTTATTATTACTTACTTCGGAAATTACAGAATTTATACTAGTATATCGACTTTATGTCATTTCATAAAGCATTTCGACACAGTTGGTGGTTTAGTGAATACGGATATAATTAATTACGGATATAATTTATATACATACTAAGTATATTTTTATATACTTAGTATGTACAAAAAAATATAAAAAAGTAAATTTTATATTCAATATATAAAATTGCCACATTTGATAGATTCTTTATTTGTTTTGATTTAAGTTAGAACAGAATACATATTATTTTGCAAATATATAATTGCCTTATTTATAAGTTCAATGGCATTTCGAATAGGAGTAGGATTGTCTGATAAACAAGTTTCCAATAAGTAAATAAAATAATACATGGTAATTCACGAATGAACGAAACCGCCCACTCTAATCAATTGTCCTTAAACAGATTTATTTGTAAAGGACATTTCTTTAACAAACATCTGTCTCAAATAAGTTTCCGCTTTCTTTCATATCAATGAAAAGTCTGTTGTGGAAATCAGCAAATACTACTATTAGATAAGGAAAAATCTTGAAATATATATATTTATATAATATATATAAGTAGTAATATAATAAAAGGATTCGTAATAGCAGTGTGTGTAGCGAAATATCGCGAATTGCAGGTAAAACAAACGTTATGAAACAAAATATTGCGGGTAGAAATATAGAAAAATAAAATTTCAAAATGGTTAAAATTATAAAGTATGAAGTTATATAATTATAATTCAGATTATTTTATTAATAATTTTGCTATAATCCATGTTTGTTTAGAAAATCTATGTAACGCTAAGTATAGGAAGCAAAAACGTTCTTATGTCTTATACATGCAGGATTAGCTACCAAACGTATCACAAAATATCATCACCAACGAGCGACAACACACATTCACTATGACAATTTCAATGATTGTATCGCTCCGTAACCGAAGCTTAATTAGGAGATAGGCTCTATCGCGAATTTGCGATTTTTTCCGAACTTATGTCATTTAAGCGGTAATACACAAGTATAGAACCAGCCGTGTAACCATGGAAATCGCCCGTGGGCACGACATTTTGTTTGCATTCAATTATTCTACTTGATTGAAATTCTGAACTATGGAACAAGTATATGACGTAACGAGATTGGTATTGCAAATAAAAAACTTTTCCGTAATTATTTCATCTATAAATCTGGAGTTTCAAAATGTTATAAATGATTTTACCTATATTTTATATGTAATGTATGTACATTACATATATAACAATAGGTAAAATAACGGATATTAAAATAAGAAAAGGCACAGATTTATTTATTCAGCTTAGGCTCTGATTTTAGTACTGTGTGACAGACTAAAGAACATTCGAATAATTTCAGCACTGCCATTACAGCAGTTTAAAAACACTGTTAAAAAGAGGCTGATACAGAAAGCCTTCTATACTCTTGATGATTTTTTAGAAGATAAGAATGTGTGGATATAGCTCTCTTTGAACCTGTACAAGACAGTGACGACATAATGTAAATAGTATTAAGAATTATATTTTTAAAAGAGCAACCGCCGAGTTTCTTGCTGGCTCTTCTCGGTAGGAACAGCTTTCCGAACCAGCAGTAAAGTTGACGATTCAAAAGCACTTGTTTACAAGTTTATTTGAATAAAGAATATTTTGAATTTGAATTTGAATTTGAATTCGTGGATCGTAAATCTCAAAATCACTATATGTGGGTTATATACATGTAACATATTCGTTCTAATGTCATTCACTGTTCAAACCGTGTGGTCCGGCTGAGTAGAATAAAACACCCTCATTCTTACCGAGGTGTCGAAAAAGGCGACTAAGGTAAGTTGGCCCATCGTGCTGTATCCGCTTAAGTAGAATACACCACCATCATTTCTTACCGAGGTGTCGAAAAAGGCGACTAAGGTAAGTTGGACCACCGTGAGGTAATCGTTTGAGTAGAATTTACCATTCTCTTTCTTACCAAGGTGTCGTAAAATACGACTAAGTAGTTGACGTAAAATACGAAGCCAAATCATGTAATGGCATGTGTATAAAATATCATTTTTATATTCAAATTTTTCTTTATACAAATAAACTTGTAAAAAGTACTTTCGTCAACTCTTCTGCTGGATCGGAAAACTGTTCCTACCGAGAAGAGCCAGCAAGAAACTCGGCGGTTGCACTTTTCAACATAATACTTATAACTAGTTACATTAAGACGTTACTATCTTGTACAGGGTCGGACAGTAGCTATATCCACGCAGGTTATCGTCCAAATAATATGTTGTGCCCCCCTTCAAAGTGGGTAGGGGGATGATGTTATTCACTGAGCCTGAAAGGATTTTCCTTTAACAAATAAACGAAAAATAGTAACGAGTCTTATATTATTTGTAACTTCTCTTAATAATTCATTGGTATAGAGGTTTTAATATCCGGTGTCCAGAAATTAATTTGCAACAACATTGGAAATGAATTTAGTTGTTTAGGGATACTTTTGTCGAAATGAAAGTAATATATTAGAATTCTGTCGCAATATCGTGACCCGTGCTTGTATTAGATTGGCTCGTGTAAATTTGTCCCACGTCTAAATGAGTCGATCCTTCGGGATTCGTGGAACACCAGGTCAGGCTTTTATTAAGATATCTTTTGTTTAGTCGCTGTGTTTGTAAATTGGTTTAGAGATTGAGTTTTATTTATTTGAACATTTATATCTGGAACGCGAATTACTTAGAGGTAATTTATTTTGTATTACTTTGTATATTTTTTAAGAGTATTTAAAATTTGTTACTTGTAATATAACTACTTTGTAATTTTTTTATAACATATAACCGTTCGACTTTCATCTGTTGATATATAGGCCAGTCGATGCATATGCACTTTTATATACACTGACGTATTATTTTATTTACAAAACTTTGCCGTACTACTTTGATATTATTTGTTAAATTGTTTGGTACATTATCATCCTCCTGCCCTTATCCCAGTATAAGTGGGGTCGGCACAACATGTTATAATCATGTTGTCGCATGATTTGACTACGTATTTTACAAGCGGCTTCCTATCTGACGTCAACTTACCTTAGTCGTATTTTACGACGCCTCAGTAAGAAAGAGTCTATTATATTATACTCAATCAGATACCTGGGTCAATTTACCCTAGTCGCCTTTTATGACACTTCGGTAAGAAACGAGGGTGGTACTCTACCTGATACCACACGGCGGGTCGACTTACCTTAGTAAACTTTTAGGATACCTCGGTAAGAAATGCGGGTGGTCTATTCTATACAGCCGGATACCACAAGACGTTTGTTACATTAGTACTAAAATATCTCGATTTTGGTGAATTAGATTTTGAATATTTTGGAATGCATCGGAAAACTCAGCGTCACTAGACTCTCTACGACGGTGACTGAAGACCTCCAAAAGGTCGCTGGGCTTCTGGACCCCCAACAGCAAAAGATCGTGTGGTGTGAAAATCCCATAAACAGTCCTATATCCAGCCGCGGACATCCATCGGTACAAGAAGACGATTTATAAACTTTAAAATTATTTCATTATCGTGGAACAATTTTTACAAAGCAGAAGATCCATTTTGAAGTTTTAGATGCAAAAACTGCATCATTTAGTTGTCAGCTGCAAATTATTCTAATATATTCATGAGCACAGAAAGTAGGTAATAGTCTTTGGTGCGGCCTGCATAAACAGGAAACAGTCAGTGTACGAATCACCGAGGTGTATATTATTTTGTACATTGAAGCAAGATTGCCTGCTAACCATTATATCTAGAGACTGCTCTTAAAGGAAACATTCATTTGAATTGGAATCCAAATTGCTCAGAGGCATCACCCTATTTCTTTTTAATTCTGATTAGCGATTTGCAACATTTCCCTTTATAACATTGTAACATAGTATCATAGTATTATCATAAATAATTACTTGTATTAATAAATAATTTATTAAATTGGGGGTTACTTTGTGGAGATCTTTAATATAAAAGTAATAATGAAATTATTTTGCTTTAATCCGCGATTAAACTGCAGTTTATATTAAAATAATTTCATTGTATTAATAGCCAAATTCAAGAAAATAAATAATAAATAAATATATGGGATGCTTACACACATGGACGTCTGTCCCCAAAGTAAGTAACTTAATAATTGTGTAATATATACACCCAGACTTGAAAACCAACAAATTTATTTATAGAATATGTTGGCCCTCTGCGGGAATCGAACCCACGTCCTGCGAAGCTGAAGGCAGGGTCACTACCCACTGCCACGGGCCAGTACGACAATTTGATTTTTCATAAACAGAATAAATATTGCTATGTAATTTTGGGAATTCTTTTAACTACAAATAAAGCGAATTGTATATATAGTCATCAAAATCATTTATATTTGTAAACGTGCAAGTTATCCTATCATTTTATGATATTATTATTTTATTTTATTTTTAAAATTAGATACGTGATCCATATTAATGTTAGTTAAATTGTTTCTTAAAACTATGTTAGTGATATTAAATTTTGAATTTGTATTAACAAA
Source organism: Morpho achilles (assembly GCA_947086495.1). Taxonomy (NCBI): domain Eukaryota; kingdom Metazoa; phylum Arthropoda; class Insecta; order Lepidoptera; family Nymphalidae; genus Morpho; species Morpho achilles. Next base: position 9,661,826 of record CAMTZB010000006.1, on the reverse strand, counting down.
AACATATTAAAAAACACACTTAAAAACTAATAAGCACTAGTTTGATTTTACATGAGCACCGTTCCAGTGGCTCATAAGGGGGGAAAAGATATAAAAATATTTACATAACAATAACATCGACAGTGTTTGCCTTGTTAGACATGGCTACGATGTAGAATTGTTATTTACATATTTCAGAATTGTTTCGGATGTATCTACTTACTATACTTGCTCTACATTGGGAATTAGGCAAACTGTAGCTACATGCAATGCAATGTAGTTACATTTATCCTCCTGCCCTTATCCCACTGTAACTGGAGCGGCACCTCATGTTATAAACATGTTGTCATATGATTTGGTTACGTATTTTACGACCGGCCGTCTGCCTGACGTCAACTTAACACAGCGGGTTGACTTAAGTAGTCGTAAAGTAGATTTCCAATTTAAAAAATTATATGAGTGTAAAATAGTCCATTTATCGAGGAAAGCTATATAACATCACGATAAGATTAATAGGAAAGGAGCAGCAATAAAAAATATTACGAAAACGGGAAAATGTAAAGCTTTCCTTGCGTGCGCTAAGTAAATGGTGAAAGTTATTCAAAAATCATGTATTACAAAATTGTTATCCTCTAAAAGTTCTAAATAAAAGTCCGCGACAGCACATGTCTAGCTTTTAAGGTTAACCAGCTTTAACCATTATAATGATCATCAAAATATTACAGTTTTAGTCTTTCCACGCGGGCGGAGCCGATGGCGGTTGTTAGTTAACAATAAAGATAAAGAAAACGACGGTTTATCTATCTGTCTCACTTTTTATGTATGATTAGACAAAGATGAAGTACACAAGCTTTATCTCATTATTTATTGTGGACAATCTCACGTATGTATAATAAATCTATCCAAAACAGTTACAAAATAAGCGCAGAATATATTAAAAAGCTTTTATGCGGAAATAGAACAACTACATATAACAAATAGCTGATTCAATGAGTGCTATGCTTACTTTTTACCGCAGAATAAATTTCACGTGAATTGGTTTTTGAATTTGCATGAAATAAAAATAAAAGTTTCCACTTTCATAGCACTATTTATGTTTGAACGTAAATAGCAGTTGCAGACTGGCACTGTGTACAGCTACTCTTGTTTACTGTGTTTAATATTTAAAAAAAATGTATTTTGTGTTTTTTCCTTTCATATTCCCTCACATTATTTAAGTATTAAAAAAATAGTAGCAAATCTATTTAATTGGTTTTATTAACTATCTGCAATTTCGTAGCCAAGGTTTCAGGATTTAGACAAAAAGAAGCCTAACTCTTCGTTCTTATACTTTTATTGGCTTGATCTCACTCTAAGAAGGGTCAGCATGTAACAACATGTTTTAACTGATAAATCGTGTCGCAACCTCGGCGATGCTTCTGCGCTCGCCCATCCCGCCCGGTGACGCTGTAAAAGCCGTTAGGGCTAACAGCATATTGTCAATTCGGAAAAAAAAAAAAAAATAAAAAAAAAAAAAAAAAAAAAAATAAATAAAAAAAAAAAAAAACAACTTATAAATGTGTGACTGTTGTCGTGGGATAGGTCGATAATAGATGGCACTTTTCAATGTCATCCTATTGCTGTAGAATTAACAGGATTTCTATAGCCTCGGTGTACTCATGTAAGGAATAATTGTGCCAAATTTCATCGACATTGGTTCAGCGGATTCAGCGTGAAAGAGTAACAAACATACATCCATACTCACAAACTTTTGTATTTATAATATAAGTATCATTAGTCGGATTAGTAAGAAGTAGGAAGAAGAATGTGGACGTTTATATGCAGTCATATCATCTAATTGTCATATAAATTTTTAAAAAGGATGAGTTAACGGACTACGTCACAAATCATAAAAATGTGTTCAAGAACAAAATTGGCCATTAAAAATGTAGTCTTTTTATGACAGTAGATGCTATTCGTTAAAAAAATAAAAGGGAACAAAGTTAGTACGTGACCAATCCAGCTCAAAACGCACGTAGTCAATTAACTGGGAGTGACGTCTGCAGTGATACATGAGCTAAATGAACCGGCCCTTACTACAGAGTGGAATTTATTATATACACGTTGTATTTATTGGTATGAAGAGGATGAACATGTTTCTGCCTAATCTATAAATATATTATTTACTCCTTCTTGGTAGTAAATATGTAGGATCACTCTTGCCAGAATCTATATCCATAATATTATTAAACATATGACTGCTGTTAAATACGCCGTGTGGTATCCGGCTGAATAGAATAGTACCACCCTCATTTCTTACCGAGGTGTCGTAAAAGGCCACTAAGGTAAGTTGACCCACCGTGTGGTATCCGGTTTAGTAGAATAGACCACCCTCTTTCTTACCGAGGTGTCGTAAAATATGACAGAGGTAAGTTGACGTCAGGCGGGCGGCCGGTCGTAAAAACGCAGCCAAATCATGTGACAGCATGTTTATAACATGTTGTGCCGACCCCACTTAGAGTGGGATAAGGGCAGGAAGATGATGATGATGATGATGACTGCTGTTAAATGAAATCAAATCAACTCAAATAATTTTTCAAATACTCTTTCGAGATCTTTTGAATCTTTAAGGATCAGTATGATTGTTGAAATTACGAATGGTTTGTAATGTTGCTCTTACCGAGAAGAACCAGAAAGTAGCTAGGCAGTCAATTTTTTAAACATTTTCAATTTTACATTATTAAACCACTGTCTTGTATGAAGCTGAAAGGATTTTCTAATCCAGGCATTTTTATCATCCAAATAATCTTAAATTTTATACTGTGCTTCACGTATAAGCATATCTCTTTTATCTTCTTAATCTCTTAATTTAAACCTTTCTGTAGACTGGTCTAGTATGGATTGTGGAAAAGATGCAAACACCGAGACTATGGAATGAGTTGCTAACTCCGCTGAGTCGCGACGCAGGAATCACAAGCTATTTGTGACTTCTCGTATGTCTATGATATCCCACAAATTTCACAAGTTACGTTTCACTCCTGTTACGCTTGAGCTAATTAATGCTATTCAATCATTCAATTAAAGCCTATATAACTAAGCAACGGCCTGTTTTTTCTCTGGGCAAAAGCCTCTTATCTCCTTTTCGAAGAGAAGAATAGGTTCTTAAGATCTACCACATTGTTAAAATGCATATTGGCAGGTTACACTTATCCAAGGACCAGGATATTCTTCTGCGATATGCAGGTTTGTTCATGATGGTTTTCTTCACTGAAAAGCGATAAGTTGTTAAACAAGTAAGTTTTTAATGAAATAACTTGTTGGTATATGCCCGGTATTCAAACCTGTTTTACCATTCGGCTATCACAGCTTTGCGTATATACCGAGCTAATGCATAGGAAGAATAAACAAATGTTGACGCGAAAAACAAATTAATGAGATAACATTGTGTACTATTCTTATAGACTTTATATTTAGTTAACATCAATTCAAAAATGATTTCATTTATGGGTTTAAGTAAATTCTGTACATATTCACTTTGATTTTAGTCCAAAACTTACTATTCTTCTTAGACTATTAGTTTGTTATAATATAATAGAAATTCCTTGTAATTCAGAAACGATATACTTGTCTAATACTTCTAATTAAGTGCTATGTGCGGAATGTTGACTTGATGTTGATAGCAAAGAGGCTTGACCTCAAAGGCACTTAGCTATTGGCTTATTGTTGGGTCAAGAGTACACAGAAGGCAGAGTTACTTGAGACGGAATGTGTAGTGAAAAGGTTACTCACTTTGGATCCCTATCTACTGGTAGCTTTAATCATTTATCGCTGATGCGTTTGTATATATTTGTATAGAAAGTATTTTTAATAATTATAAATAATTTAAGAATAATCTATACATTTTATAAAACAAAGCCCTCCAAGGCTTGCTGTCTGTACGTGATCAATTTTCTCAAAATCTACTTAACAGATTTTCGTGCGGTTTTTACTAAAAAATAGTGCGATCCTTGAGAAAGGTTAAAGTCGATAATATAATACGATTAAATTACCGCGGGGTTAGGATTTACGCGGGAAAACTTTGTGACATGCTGATTTCCACGCGAGCGAAGCTGCAAGCACGTAGCTAGTAAGAAATAAAAATAACAACTTGTAACAATGAAACATTTATTAGTATCTTTATTTATTTTAGTTTTATATTATAATTTTAAGCAAACACATAATTCGAATTACAATTTCTAAAATTCTGGGGTAGCGTGAAAGAACACAACGTTGGCATATTACGAATTCAGATTGCAAAGATGTGCATTTAACTACAGAAATTCAAGAGTTTTTGAACAAAATGAGTAATATGAAAGTAACAGAACTACTGCAAATTGCAAACAAAGCTTTACCTACAATTTTATTTTTTATTCATCATTATATGCAGTTTTTTATCTAGTTAGAGCATTATCAATGGATGTATATAGCTAAGTTTTTTCCTGCCCTTATCCCACTCTGAGGTCAGAACAACATGTTTTAAAGATGGTGTTGCATGTTTTGGCTAGTTATTTTACGATCGGCCGCCTGCCTGACGTCAACTCACCTTAGACGACACCTTGGTAAGAAATGAGGGTGGTCTATTCTGCTCAGCCGGATACCACATGGCAGGTAAGCTTACCTTAGTCACCTTTAATGACATCTCGCTTAGAAATAAGGATGGTCTATTCTTCTCAGCCAAATACCACACGGGGGGTCCACTTACCTTAGTTGCCATTTACGATACCTCGGTTAGAAATGAGGGTGGTCTATTCTACTCAGCCGGACACCACACAGCTTAGTTATTTCTAGCATTTGTTAAAGTATATATTAATTATATAAGATATTTCAATAGGAGGGATAAAATCTTTAATATAAGATTTACTTGCCAAAAGCCGCTTTGACTTTGCATATAACAGACCTGCAAGTAAAAGTTCGTAGCAGGCAGTATGAATTACCATAAGAATAGATGAATAAGCTGAATTTAACTCTTAAGTATTTCAAAGTGAAATTGATCCTCTTTTGAATTACTCTATTTTTATCTTGCTGAAGATTATTTTAAGCCCTTTTAGGTTTCAGTAATATTTCTTTGATGACTCTATAATTTTATAATACTTCTATATAAAGAGAGTAGATAATAAATTCAGTGCTCTTTAATTTTTAGATTTTTATTTTTTTAAATGTATGCTATAAATCGCAGTATCCATTAATTACGGCGTAGTCTGTATTTTATTTTATTTCATGCCCATTTTATTATTATTTATTACAGTTATTCATTTAATAAATCAACGTTAAATTCAACCGTCTTTTAAAGTATTAAAAAAACATTATTGAGATGGCTATTGTAATGAGTTTGATTGCAAAGTCTACTTTAAAGAGTCAGAAGTCGTTATTAAATAATTGTGTTTTATTTCACGAAAGTACATTGTAAGGTTTAACCACATTTTAATAATATTGAAGTCTACTTCAGCTTACAGTGCCGATGAAGGGGAACAATATTTGCTTGACGTCGACACGAGGCGTATTTGAAACTATAGGCAGGGTTACCAGTTATTTTATTTTACCAGCATTTATTTTATAATGAACTCAATATCACAACTAGGCTCTCGACTGCCTGCTTTCAACGATCTTGAGTATTTCGATAATATCCAAAAAAGCTTCCAAAGAACCGACACCTTTAACGCAACATTGTCCGTGACAAGTTAATCCGTGCAGGGGGTCACGACGTTAATGTTAAGGACAACAACTCTAGGAGGAGGACGAATTTTATTACTATTTTTGTTAAATCTAGGCTATAGAGCAGTAATATAATAAAACAATTATTAGTTTATAAACTGATATTATAAAAAAAACTTGCAACTCAAAAATTGCTTATACGATAAACAATTTATTTATATATTTATTTATTTTTATACATATATTAGAAAAGAGAAAGAAAAATTAAAAAAGCACATGTATAAAGGCGGACTTATCTCTAAAAGGGATCTCTTCCAGTCAACCTTTAAGTAATAGAAGGAAAAGGACAAGAATAGAAGAATAAAGAGAGTACGGGTCGTATAGAGAAAAAGAATTAATTAATTAACAATTAATACATGTTGCTCTAAAACCCTTACATATTTTTTAAATCATCAATATAAATATAAGAATCACAGCCGTTTGGTATACGGCTGAGTAGAATACAACACACACAATTCTTACCAAGGTGTCGTAAAAGGCATCTTTTTTCATAACTTTATACAAAAAATTAATACTGGAATTATATATAACTTAAACCTGATAGTTGAAATTTAATGAAAAATTTAAAAATTATAATATTTAGGTTTAAAGCACAATCATTTTAACTTGATCCAATTTAATTTACAGTCTTACATAAAAAATATTTGATTTGAGATCATGAAAGTATAATACAAAATTGACAGCCCTGCAAAAACTATCGGGTCTTGCGGTTAGATGAAAGAAACAAGCAGTACTCGTCGTTTTAAATGTAGCAATACTATATTAACATTTATTTTAAACAATTTAATGGCAAGAATAATGTTGCCTAACCATTCGTACAAATATGCGTCAGCATTCAGCACATTTAAAGAGAATTGTTTATAAAAACGTTATCAATATTGGTATACTGAAAAATTCCGTAACAATCTAATTCACAGTTTTGTGAGTGATATAGTTTTAACATCTAGTATTCCATTTTGTACAACGTCCCATCCAATTTGAGTAACTTCTAATAAAACTTAGCGATAGTAACTTTGAAACTATTATCCACAAAGGCTTGGCTGCAGATTCACGATTGAGTAACCTAAATTCAGATATTGTCTTCAGCAACTAAAAGTGAAACTATGTTGGTATCGTCTCTGTCCACTTAGATGCATGGCTGATATTACTAGTTCTATATATGTATATATTAAACGGTTATATTATATATTAATTAATAAATAAATGTATATATTAAACGTTAAACACTATCACAAGAGCGCGGACCTACCACGCTCTTGTGATAGTGAACACATAATCCAAGAATTCTTTATGGATAAGGTGGTTTCATGACATTTGTTTTCAACTTAAACTGAATTGTGATTTCATTTAAATACATAAATTTTTAAAGAACACTCGTATATGTCCGGTTAGTTGACCCACCGTGTGGTATCTGGCTTAGTAGAATAGACCACCCTCTTTCTTACCGAGGTGTCGTAAAATATGACTGAGGTAAGTTGACGTCAGGCAGGCGGCCGGTTGTAAAAACGCAGCCAAATCATCTGACAGCATGTTTATAACATGTTGTGCCGACCCCACTTAGAGTGGGATAAGGGCAGGAGGATGATGACTTGTATATGTCCGGTTAAAGTCACCTCACGTCCCGATTTTGGCGAGACAGTCACGCTTTTTGGTATAATGTCCCGCGTCCCGCCGACTTGTGAAGTGTCTTACTATTAACAAAATATTTTCTTATTTTAGATGAAAGATAATATGACAAATATGATAAAATAATATGACAAATCTAAGACAATAATATGACCGTTGTTTCGTAGAACCGTTGGTTGTCCTACGCTTTCAATATTAGTAGATCATGGCTTTTGTTATTTTACGTCTTACGTTAAGTGTTGTGTAGTTCGGAAGAGCATCCTAATGCTTTTCTAATTTATTACACTGCATCCGCTGTGGGCCATGACGGACTGCAAGGAATGCATTACTGTTTAGATAATACTATATAGATTGTGCTCTCGTATTGATCTATTTATTTATTCTTATTGCAGTATTCAAAGGTACATTGGTTTATAAGAAATTAAATTAGGACAAGCGTGCAATGGCGGTCTTATCGCTAAAGCAATCCCTCATAGACAACCTTTGGTGAGAGGAGAATACTATGTGATCGGGTATAGTGCATTATAAACTATAAAACATACAAATAAATACTATTACTACTATTACTATAACTACTATTACTTATACTATAACTACTAATACACAGATATTTACAATTATTTATATTATAATACATGTATCATTAATAAATTAAATTCTTAACCATTACAAGATAAAAAATACACATTTATATATCGGCCATCATAAAGTTGAATTTTTTAACAATTTATTTAATAAAAATACGTTTGTTGTTTTTATCGATGTTTTTATGAAAGTTTTATTCTAAAAGGAACTAGAAATTGTATTCTACCGAACAATCTTTATAAAGAGGAGATTAATATGAGAGTACATTTCCCACAAACGGCTTGTTGAAAGTTTATTGCAGTAAAGAGTCCGACCATGCTCCGAGAAAATGACTCGAGGCTTACAATAATGACATTTTAAAGTTGCACTCTTTGTATTATTTTGCATAATGTTTTCTGACATAAAATGTTTTTCTTGGTTATTTATTCAGAATATTAAAGCAATAAATACTCTTTAAATCCAAATACTCTTTTGGTAAAATGTTGTACAGGATGTATCCTTTTTTTAAATCTCAATTATAAGGGTATCAATCAATAGGAATTTAATAACATAAAAAAGATCTTATCTCGGAGACTTTGCCACCGTCTTGTTATCTATACAATAGATAAATATTATTTTTGATTTTGGAAGGTTTGCATCTGTAATCTTTAATATTAAAATTAGTTAATCTAGTATGTATCTGAATTTCGAACACGCCTCCAATGATTTCCATGAAACTTAGTATGTAGGGGGTTTTGGGGGCGATAAATCGACCTAAAAAAATCCCGAGCAAAGCTCATCACCCAGGTATTAGTTATTTAATTCATGTTATCAAAGAGGCAATGTGAAATATAAACAATAAAAAACTATAGTATAGGTAGGTATATGCGAATATAGTTTAGAACTGTGACTTTAATATTGATGTAGAACAAAAGATACTCCATGCCTCCGACCGCTATTATTTCAACCCGAGTCCAATAACACGGGTCAACGGATCTAGTAGCTCGTGATATCCGTTTATTCATATTCGGTTAAAAACGAGCAGCTTTGTGATCCAGTGTTGATAACGGAATTGCCAATTCCTTATCTCGCGCTTAAAATGAATTCGGCGACGCCGAGTTACGGGCGCCCTTCGTATAAACTGACCTTCCATTTTTCGCTGAGTTGATATGGACCCCGCCTGAATACCAAAATGTTTATTCTACTACTTTGCAGTCTTGAATGTTATACGATGTTTTACGAAATATGAGGTTAGAATTACATCTATTTGTAGACAACAAAATTAATGACTCATTTTATATTGTCGTATGTATGTAAGCGTCAAGAAAATTGTCTTTGATGTTGAAATATATTTAGTACAAAAATATTATAAATGTGAATGTCTATTTGTCGGTCTCTTACGCTTTAATGGTTTGGAACCCTAAAATACATACTTGGGTATAAAGTTACTTTTTTTATTGACGGTTTTATTGTAATAAGTTGATTTTTTATTACACTTGTTCGAAACACATTATATAAAAAATTGGGTGTATTTTACAATGATAATATATTCATGAATGGTTGTAATATAAAAAAATGACTGAAACTTATCTGCCTATTTACTAGCGTTTTATACAAAATATTACAATTTGTATATAACGAATATACAACTAAGACGAGCTTACTCCTTTCACTGCTTATCCTTGTACACTTATATTTAATATCACATTATAAAATTGTAACCTTTTATAGGCCATTGGTAAGACCGTGTGACTCTTTCGAGGGGTTCTTTAAACTCATTTAAACCCTGGGAAGGCACCAATGAGTTTTTCTGTTAAAACTTGTTTATTTGATAATTGTAATTTATCACACGCTTATAAGTGAAGGAAAACCATCGTGAAGAAACTATCTCTAAAGAATATTGGTGATATATTTTACCTATTAATCTGCATCGAGCAACATTGTGGGTTTTCGCTGCAATCCCTCTCTTCAAAAACGTAGAGAGGAGGCCTGTGCCCAGCAGTTGGATAGTAACAGGCCGGTACTTTACTTTATATAATATATAGTATGATAATAGTATATTGAAAAATCTTTTTATGTATGGACTGAGTTATATTTGTAAAACTATTATATGAGACTTTCAATTTCGTTGTTCCCATACATAGCAATCACTATGTTATAATACTGACCATTCGGGTCGAGTAGGGTTTTGAATAGGGTAGCTGAATAAGGGTCACCCATATTGAACTAGCCGATTGTTACAGAAGTGAAAAGGACTTTTCCATTTTAAATAACGGAGTCGAACTGAAAGTTGTCAAATGTGGCCCAGAACCCATGACGGATGTTGTTCTGCGGTCAAGCCGGCGATGTTAACACCTTGTGCGGAGCAATGTTATTACACGTCAAACTTACAAAATTAATGAGAATATTATTTTTCTATAATCCAAAATAGTAAAATAATATTCCCATTAGTTTTGTGTTATGGACCTCCGCAAAGTAACGCCTAATTCTTTAAATAACGTCAAATGTAATAAACGCTTATTAACACGTTTATACACGTCGGTGAAAAAAATGTATTAATTTTTTTGTACACGTGTAACAAAAGCAGAACCCACTGTGTGGTATTCCGGATGAGTATAAAAGACCACCCTCATTTCTTACCGAAGTGTAGTAAAAGGCGACTAAGCTAATTTGAGATGAGGCAGGCGGCCGGTCGTAATAACTACCAAATCAAGGAACAACATGTTGTGCCTGTTAGGAGAAGAATTTTTTTGTACTCCAAACTTATAATAATACTAAGGATAAATGATTACTAATGAATGCTATGCTAGTATAAACTAATGCTACTAAAACTATAAATGCGGGAGACGCGCGTTGTTCGTGGTGCTTGTAGACTAATGCAAACCGAATGCGGCGGCGCCGCGCGTCCGTATTTATGCTGCTGTATATAAGGTGCTAGTGCACCGAACAGTTCCGACCCCACTTTGAGTGGTATAGGGGCAGGATAATGATGTGTATCAAAAGCAGATTGTTGTAATTTATTTTGTTTAAGAAAATGTAGTGCCGTACAAACAATATTTAAAACCATGGGGGTTTCAAATATGCGCCGTTCAAATTATTAATTCAGTGTCCTTATTTAATATTTAAACATTTGAAATTGAACATGATATTATATATAGTTCTCAACTAAAGTATAAATTTTTTTGTGAATCGATAAAATTAAGGATTATCTAAGCTTATTAATGATCCGTCGTTTTCACACTTACTATTCGTATTAGTTAAACGTTTTTATGAAAGCTTGAAATAAAACAGGTATGTACGACTTCCATGTAAAAACTGGATTTTTGATATGATTTAATCACATCGACCCGTTTCAACGTCTCGACGTAAGAGGAATACAAACAAACGAACAAGCTTTCGCTATCACGATATTAAAGTATGAAGTGGTATCAAATTCAAGTCAAAACTTTTAAATTTTTCTGTTTATAGAGAATTCATATATGACTGTCCAGGGTTTGAACACAGAAGTTCTCCCAAATATATTGTATGCTAATATTATTGTAATATAAAATATATTATACGCTACTAATAAAAAACTAAATGCCAAATTATAAATAAACCAGTCATTAATTATTAAGGCGGATTATAGCAAATTATTATTTTTTACATTTCTATATACAATTATTTTGACAAACTAATTATGTGGTTTGAACTAGTAAATTTCCGCAAATCGCTTTAGAACCATACAAAGAATATCTCATATATAAAAATTAATGTTTGTTTGTATTTTAATATATTTTATAGACTTCGAAACGGGTGAGCAGTTTGGAAATTTTCAGACATTAAAATATTAATATTTCTGTTAAGATTTAGTGGCGATCGGATCTTTTTTCTGTTTTGTTTTGAGGGGAATTTGAAACAAGACAGCCACAGCAACGCGTGGCCGGACAGCTAGTTTAAATATAAGCCGTAAGAAATAAAACTCCTCGAACAAACAAAGGAATAAAGAGCAAACGAAGTGTCGACTACAATCGCTATAGTCACATTCAATCAAACTATTCAAACATTGTAAGCGGGAAGGAGAAATAAAACCGTGTCACTAAGCATAACAAGCGTGAGGTCTATACTACGGTGAAACAGTAAGATCTCATCCAATTTAGTATTCAATCTACGAGCTCGAGAATTGCGTCTTCCAAGATGACCCGCCGCCTCCATTGCCGCCGTAAAGCGTTGACCTCATCCGGTTTATTTGATTGAAGTTCCGACCTCAGTTACAGTCAGCAAATTTATAATAACGCTTATACAAAAGTACTGCAAATATTATTTTTTATAATCCATGATAAAAGAAAATTTAGAGTGTGCTATCAGTTTTCATACCTTATACGCCATCGATTCACGGTCATCATTCGGTTACGGGGCTTAACAATTGTTGAGATTGTCGCAGTGAATGTGTGCGGTGATTGTGTTATAGGTAGCGGGTACTACATTAGTTTACGAATTCTGCCTGTATCAGTTACTGCACTCAACATTTAACATTACGAGTAGGTATATATATTATCTTATTTCGCGGATTATAGCAAAATAATATTTTCATTACTTTTCTATAATGGACCTCCGCAAAGTAATGTCTAATTCTACAAGCTCAACTGTAGTTACTATAACAAACTATAAATAGTTTATCATATTCTAATGTAATGTACCCGGAACGAAAAACTTTAAATGCATAAACTTTTAATTGGCTACTATAATAGTATATTGGCATTCCCGTTACTGAAATCTAAAGATTAGCTGCATTTTGCTAAAATTGGCTTAGAAAATAGATGAGTTTGCCTATATTATAAATATAAAATTCATATTATAAACAGTTCCTAAGTTATTTAGGGATTTATGTAGTATTTTAGTTAGCGATTATTGAAATTCAAGCTATATTTGGATTCATATTAGACATATTCTGCGTATAGAACTAATTAAACGCTATTCGGTATCAGCCTCCGTGAAGTATTCTTCAATACAGACAATACATGATCTGATATCATACTTCCTATCTATATTAGAATGAGCTTAAACACGTAAAATACTACAAAGACATTGTTAGAATTTAAATTACTAGTCAATGTCATTAATATGTAGCGATTGTATGAAAAATGTCTGACAATTCAATTGAAAATAAAATCATATTTACAGAAATAAAAAATAAAATATTTAAACGCTTTATGTTAATGCGTATATGTAACCCTTTGATATGGAAATGCTATAAAAATTATGAAACCTTCCACTAATGGAAACAAATTACTATAGAAAGCTTTTAGTCCACAGGCACAGTAATTCACAGACAAATAGTAATTCGAGTACATTAATAATAAAAAATGGAAAATAACACCTGTTTCCAGTTCGGGAATAATTGTAAAGCTGTAATAACATTCAATTAAATAAATTGTTGTGAATGGATAATAAATAATTCGGTCAGTTTCTTTTTTGTTATAAGCAACAAATAGGTCTTTTGAATGAATAATGAATATACAGATATGTGAGTAAATATTTGTAATATATTGCTCCTTGTCGTATCCGACAACGGCGACCCTATGCATTCCTTGCGTGAGCACGGATGTGGCTGGCAAATCCAAACTTGTGCGTGATAATGATACACTGAAAAATTTAAACAATTAATAACACCGAAACCCTGTTTTCCTCGATCAGGAACGATCGATTACTGTTCATGAATATTTTATAATAATCTCCCCCAAGATTGTGAATGATGCAAGTTTAAAACTTTATTATTCTGTTAAACTTCTTTGAGGTGTGATAAGAAAGTTTGGAAGTTTTATGTTCGCTTCAATTTTAAATTATCTCTGTTTCTTTCTTATTATTAATCGATGTAATTTTAATGTAATAATCATTTAAATGTTTTTAATTGTCAATTTAATTAGATAGCCGTGTGGTATCCGGCTAAGTAGAATAGTACCACCCTCATTTCTTACCGGGGTGTTGTAAAAGGCGACTAAGGTAAGTCGACCCACCGTGTGGTTTCCGGTTTAGTAGAATAGACCACCCTCCTTCTTACCGAGGTGCCGTAAAATACGACTAAGGTAAGTTGACGTCAGACAGGCGGCCAGTCGTAAAAACGCAGCCAAATCATGTAACAGCATGTTTATAACATGTTATGCCCCACTTAGAGTGCGATAAGGACAGGAGGATATATATATGTCAGTTTAATTAGAGTCATCATAACTACAACAAAATAAACTTTTCATAGGCAAATGATACGTGCCTTGGATTTCGCAAGCCTTGATATGCGTCGCACATTCTCACGGATTTTCTATCATGTCTTAACTTAGTTCTTAACTGAGCCGCTATTAGATAGCCATATTGCGAGTATATCAGGGGAAGTCTGAAAGTTGCGCCCATTATAGAAAAGTCGAGAAGTGCAAGATTGAGATAGTATGGACATGTAATGAGGAGGGATGAAAATCATGTGACCAAACGTGTGTTAAATTTGAATGTGGATGGATATGTGCCTAGAGGGAGGCCTAAAAAGAGATGGTTGGATTGTGTGAAGTATGATATGCATATAAAAGGAGTGGCGCCAGAGTTGACGAAAGATAGGACAGAATGGAAGAGAAAAACATGTTGTGCCGACCCCACTTAGAGTGGGATAAGGACAGGATGATTTTTTTTGTTTGATTGGTTCTATGGGAATCAACTGCTTTGTTCCATGCAGCTCAATATTTTAGCATATACAACAACACAATCATGAAGTTGAAAGCTATACACCACGATATAAGCACTGTTTTGCATGCGTAAAACGTTATCCCTCTATAAACGTTAACAACTGACAATGAGGAATAAATTTATGCTTGTAACATGCTGCGGGTTTTATGTTCAGTTAATGCGTTCATTTTGTTCAATTTGTAATACTACCTTTATAATACCTCAGTATATTTGTCGTAGTGATGAACTGTGAAAATTATTAACTTAAATGACCAGGGGATCGAAGTAGTTGGCTTTTGAGAATAGAAATCACGTTTTGGTAGATAAAGATAAAAAACGGTGTTTAAATTTATCAATCATCATCTTCATGCCCTTATCCCACTCTAAGTGGGGTCGGCACAACATGTTATAAACATGCTGTCACATGATTTGGCTGCGTTTTTACGACCGGCCGCCTGCCTGTCGTCAACTTACCTTAGTCGTATTTCACGACACCTCGGTAAGAAAGAGGGTGGTCTATTCTACTTAACCGGATACCACACGGTGGGTCAACTTACCTTACTCGCCTTTTACAACACCTCGATAAGAAATGAGATTGGTCTATTCTACTCAGCTGGACACCACTGTTTAAATTTGTCAATAACAGCGATTATTGTTTAATTATTTCTTACGTATATAGGCAATATGAATTAATATTCTACAATTTTATAATATACAAACAACGCGATATACGAATTAATGTTGAAATTTGAAGCATGTTAACGTCGATTTTAAACTTTCGCGATTCATACTGATTATTAAATAAACATACGGGTCACATCGCGTTATAATCGATTACCTTTGTATAAGGTTCTACGTTTCGGCAGAGTTGCATCCACCGTGGTCACGAACTGACTGGAGCGCCGCGGCGTCTTCGTTCCCGAGTACTGCAGTCATTATTTTGTTCATCTACCCGCACTTCAAGTGCGGGTAGATGAACAAAACGGTGGGACCACGGTGGATGCAACTCTGCCGAAACGTAGAACCTTATACAAAGGTAATCGATTATAACGCGATGTGACCCGTATGTTTATTTAATAATCATGTTAACGTCGGTAATAAATTGTTTACTGAATGAAAAGCACGAATAAATATTTGAGTACTCGAATGTACTTTAAACGGCATCTAGATACTTGAAAAACAGTCTATTTTAAGTACTTTTATAGGTTATTTTACTGACATGCCAAATTTTTATCCGGTAACATTTTTTAAACCTTATCGTAAAGTGGTTATAATTTTTATAATTACACGTAATATTTATATTTTTGTTTTATCATCATACAAATTTCCAATTGTTTATTTGATTATTTTAATTCAAACACAAAATATATCTATAAAAATGGTAATTTCAAACATGTCATTATTGAGTCGAAGAGATTTTATTGGTATTCTATAATAAAATTCCGCAATCAATTTCAGCACTGCCATTACGGCAGTTTAAAAACACTGTTAAAAAGAGGCTGATACAGAAAGCCTACTATACTCTTGAAGATTATTTAGAAGATAAGAATGTGTGGATATAGCTCTCTTTGAACCTGTACAAGACAGTAACGACTTAATGTAAATAATATTAAGAATTATATTTTTAAAAGAGCAACCGCCGAGTTTCTTGCTGGCTCTTCTCGGTAGGAACAGCTTTCCGAACCAGCAGTAGAGTTGACGGTTCAAAAGCACTTGTTTACAAGTTTATTTGAATAAAGAATATTTTGAATTTGAATTTGAATATTGTAAAGGTTATGTTAGTAATGAAATCTTGGGGATATCTTCACTGTTGTTTTTAATATTTAACCATCTATCGCAAGTGATTATTATTATTTTTTTTCGAATTGTCTATATGCTGTTAGCCCTAACGGCTTTTACAACTTCACCGGGTGGGAAGTGATTAGTGTTTATGTGCTCTAGTACTTTGTAGTCTGTATAATAATACGGAGTTTTAGTGTATTACATAAGTATAATGTAATATATTACGTTTATTACATTATACCTTATCATTGTCCTGTCCTTAACGCACTCTAAGTGGAGTCGGCTCAACATATAATAAACATGTTGTCACATGATTTGGCTACGTATTTTACGACCGGCCGCTGCCTGACCTCAACTTACCTTAATCGTATTTTACGACAACTTGGTAAGAAAGGGGGTGGTTTATTCTACTCAACCGGATACCACACGGTGGGTCAACTTTCCTTAGATACCTTTTACGCCACCTCGGTAAGAAATAAGGGTGGTCTATTCTACTCAACCGGATACCACACGGCGTTTACATTATTATATTACGAGAATCCCTCTTAGATCAGAAAGTAGTTTATTGATGGGGAGTCTTTCAATTTTTCATTGCCAATGCATAGCTACAGTTTGGAAGCTACCGATCAAAGATTTTCGTAAATAACATTTCCCATCACAACCGATAGATTTCTTCAACATTAACATTTAAACTTCTTCCTTCCTTTATACTCGTGGGGTCATCATAAAAACTGACGACTTTAAGTTATCTTCTAAGGGAACAAAACAGTGTTAATTTATATTGCTATTTTCTCGATATATTTTCTAAGGTGTAATTTGAATTTTGTAAATATAAAGAGAATGATTTGAGCTAACAATATCCAAAAATATTCTCGTTATTTATTAAGACGTTGAAGTCACAGAATTTCTTTAGTTCATTATAAATTAGATTCGGAGAAAACTTATAACAGGCGAATTTCAAAGAGGCGGTCGTTTACTGCAATAAACTTCAAACAAGCCATTTGTGGTCGGGAAGTGTTCTTTCAAATTAATCACTAGCTTTACTACAAGATTCGTTTACAAAACCGAGGACTTTTGATAACTTCTTCATTTCAACATTTACAAAGGATTAGGAAGACAAAACTTTTTTTCTCAGAGCTTTTAAATTATTCCTATTAAAGGAATAACTTCGCTTGTTATAAAAGAGTTTTGTTTTTTGTTTTCAATGGCAAAAAAATTAAGGCGCTGATGTTTTTTCACAAAGGAATAACAAACAAAATATAATTAATAATACATTAAAAGAAGCAAAAATAATAAAAAATAAATTAGTTAAACAAATAAACTAGCGTGATGAATTTTCAAAATATACAAAATGTTAAATCATTGAATTATCATCATCATCCTTCTGCGCTTATGCTACTCTCTAAGTGGGGCTGGCACATGTTGTAACATGATTTGGCTACGTTTTTTATGACCTGCCGCCTGCCTGACGTCAACTTACCTTAATCGTATTTTACGACACCTCGGTAAGAAAGAGGATGGTCTATTCTACTCAACTGGATACCATACGGTGCATCAACTTTCCTTAGTCTTCTTTTACGACACCTCGGTAAGAAATAAGGGTGGTCTATTCTACTCAGCCGGATACACACGGCAATAAATAGTTAATTTATATTTACTGTAAACATGATTCTGGTAAACATCTGCGAAATCGAAAATTGAAATCCACGGTGAAAACTTTGTTAGAGCATCACTTAAGCGATATATAGTTTAAGGATTTATATGTTCAAGTATTTTGGCTAGCAAAGTTAAAGTTGAAATCTTTTTGTTAATAAATTATGTTTCTGTTATTAGTACATCCTCAGAACTGCTCTCGCAATAGTTTTTCTATCTGTAACTAGAAACATTAACTCAGTTTTCCGGGCGTATAAGAGCCCTTGAGCTAAATAAACAGGCTGTACAAGTGAGCCATCCCTCTCCACTGATTCAAATACAGTTTGGAATATTAGCTTTATATATAATATTACAGTTACGGTACGATTGTATAACATCAATTCAAATTATGCATAGGAATTAATACATTGAAATGGAAAAAAGTATGTACATTGAAATGGAAGTAAGTATAATTAATGGAGTTTAGCAGGTAATCAATAAAAATTGTAAAACAAACGCCTCCATCGCGTCTGTTTGCTATAAACTTCTAAAGGAATTTTTATGTAGTGTAAACGGATGCACGAGTGCAGCTGATAGATTAAAAACTTGCCGAGACGCCAGAAAGCAATTATCCCTATATTCCCTATCACCGACCGTCCTACGAACAAAGCCAATGGCGTGCTCGGAGTAACGCGCAGCAATAAATGTAGGTTGCGATGGCAACGGAAAAACATGCCATCTGGTTTGATGTTACGTTTTGCTTTTGGATATGGTATTAATAACGAGTGCGGTAATACAAGTTATACAAAAGTTCATTAACTCACTTCTGGACCGTCTTTAACAGTAGATAACTTTTATGATTACAGTGTTTTATATTGGGTACGCCGTGTGGTATCCGGCTGAATAGAATAGTACCACCCTCATTTCTTACCGAGGTGTCGTAAAAGGCGAATAAGGTAAGTCGACCCGCCGTGTGGTATCCGGCTGAGTAGAATAGACCAACCTCATTTCTTACCGAGGTGTCGTAACAGGCTACTAAGGTAAATTGAACCTCCGTGTAGTATCCGGTTGAGTAAAATAGACCACCCTCTTTCTTACCGAGGAGTCGTAAAATACGACTAAGGTAAGTTGACGTCAGAAATGAGGTCGGTCGTAAAATACGTAGCCAAATCATATGACAACATGTTTGTAACATGTTGTGCCGAACCCATTGAGAGGGCAGGAGGATGATGAGTGTTTTATATTGGGTAAATTGGTGGAAATATGACGAGAATTGTTAAAAATGTCGCCACGAATGTTATGAAATGTTAAGAAAATCCGCAAATTAGTGGGAAGAGACTTATTTCTGTAAACAGAATGCGTAGGTAGGTAATACAAATGTTAATTATTTGCTTGTTAATAAAATATAATTTTGTTACAAATACATTTTCAAAGAGAAATTTTCAATTAAGCTTTTGAGTTGAAATGAAATAAAATTATTCAAATGATACAATGCATCTTCTATGAATATTTGGATTAGAATCTTATTAAACTTTTATTTGCCAGTAATTATTAAGCCGTAATGGCTTATTTATTTAACGTATATCCCGCTCATATTGACACATATGAATATATGATACGCTTTTAATGCTAGTCTGGACCAATGTTTTGATTGTAATTTAGAAAAATTTAAGCTTGAAAACCGGTCTCATATATACATAGAGAAATACAGTTTTTCTTTTAGTTGGAGGCAAAACACTTATTTCATAATTGAGGGTACCTAACCCTTAAGTTGACTCGTAAAAGAGGCTTTCAATAAGTATGCTCAATTTGCGTCAAAATATATGTATATTTTTTATATAATATTATATGTAATAAATAAATGTGTTACGAATACTAACAACTACCTACATCAAAATTTTATTTGTTATTTAACCATCATCAATAAAACAAAAAATATATTATAAAAACGATATTTTTCGTTCATACTTATTCAATAAATAAGACGCAATTTTCTCAAATTCAAATTCAAATTCAAATTATTCTTTATTCAAATAAACTTGTAAACAAGTGCTTTTGAATCGTCAACTCTACTGCTGGTTCGGAAAGCTGTTCCTACCGAGAAGAGCCAGCAAGAAACTCGGCGGTTGCTCTCTTAAATATATAATTCTTAATACTATTTACATTATGTCGTTACTGTCTTGTACAGGTTCAATGAGAACTATATCCACACATTCTTATCTTCTAAATAATCTTCAAGAGTATAGTAGCCTTTCTGTATCAAAAGTCACATGACTCAAGAAACATAACGTATATACTCGTATCATTTGAATTAAATGCAGTATCTATTCATCTCTAAGTCTAGAACTACATATTTAGATAAAATGCTAGTCTAAGGCTCTATATTGAGATATTATAAATGTTAAAAGTCCTCGCTTCTGCGGCCTGTTTTGCGCGTCTTCTCGGTACAGTTGAAAGTAAACTGAACACTTTCGCAAAATCCAGTCACAAATGTCGAGAATTTCCTTTACAAATGCCTTGCGTATTTTTCCTGCCATTTTCTAAGCGCTGGGTATGCCGGCTATTTCATAATTTCTGAAAAGGCTACTTAGAGGCAGTTTTTCATGAAAAGCAGTCTGACGTATGGCTCCTATAAGTTTGCGCACAAGAGGCCGGTTTCATGTAATTAGATGCCTTAGAGATTTATGTTGCGATATTTTCTTTCAAATTAAACTTTTTTTTTACCTGAAATACCACTCTTACTCTAAGACTCTTTTATAACCAGTGCTATAAAAATTCTAGGCTTAAAAGAAAATTTCTTATAAGCCGAGAACGGACAAAAGTGTTTCTTTAAAATAGAATTTATATTATTTCAGAATTTTATCTTAACATTTTGCAAATTGCGCGTAATTTCTTCAGAGCAGAAGACTTTTAAATGCTATTAGTAGTATAATAACTTTGTAACGTTATATATCTCCGTGCCCCAATTTTCTTTTAAGATATATTATTTAAAATATTAGAACGCCAGAAACCTTTTAAAGTAAAGCTTATTGAAGTTGATTTTAGATCGAATGGATATAAGGGTATAATAAAATATTTTTATATAAAGAAGATTTAATCAAAGTTGGCAAGTTCTCTACAACTAAAATTAAATGCAATTAGATTAACGTTAATTTACGTTAAATTACGTTTAATTACGTTAAAGCGTTCTCCTTCTATTCTAATCCTTAATATCCGATAATAAACAGTTAGGATAAGGGTTGTATGTTTGTGATTTTAATTTAATACCAAAAAATGCTGTGTTGTAAACTATATTGTTTTTATAATCATAATCCTCCTGCACTTATTCCACTCTAAGTGGGGTCGGCACAACATGTTATAAACATGTTGTCACATGATTTGTCGTATTTTACGACACCTCGGTAAGCAATGAGGGTGGTCTATTCTACTCAGCCGGATTATATTGTTTTTATAATGCAATACAATTAATTTTAAATTTGAAGTAAACTCAATAATAATACATTAATGTATAAAACATATAACAAATATTCACATAATTTAATATACTTCAATAACTCTTAATTTTGTATTGTATAACCGTTTTTGTTGTTTTTATAACCGTGATCTGTTGTACAAATATTTTTTCGTCGAATAAAAACGAGCCCCCAAGTTACATTATGTAAGAAAAAATTAATGTTAAAATTAAAATATCTTATGTTGTATCGATTAAAGAATTTCAATTTTCATTGAACTATCATTGAAATTTCTTGAACGCTAATTTCAGTATTGTGTTCCTACAGTTAGGCTGAAATATGATGTTCTAGTTAGTGTTTACAATACAATTTCTTCTCCATTACGACATGAGTGTTTTGAACAATGCAGGGAACGGAAACGCACATTTTTTTCCATGACTTCTGCACATTTCTCCAAGTCATTGTTAGTTTAAACTGCAATAGCTTTTGTTTTGCAGGGTATTTGCTATACACCTAGTACTATCTGTTTAATGGATTGATATGATGATAGTCTAGGTGATGCTTTTTACTTATCCTTCGACAGTACTGAAACGTGCTTAATATCAATCAGTGTTGCAGAATATTATCTTCTGATTAGTAAATTATACAAAGCACGAATTACATTACAAATCAAACGTCAAATGTAATTTAAATGTAATCAGAAACTCCGCCAAATAGTCTTTGACTTCGATTAAAACGGTAAATTAATATTTACCTACATGTAAGCGCGCTTTGAAAGTGAACGTATAATATGCTTTAAGCAAAATTTGATTTGTGAGGCTCCTAACCCTGTGGTATCCGCCTGAATAGAATAGACCAGTCTCGTATCTTACCGAGGTGTCGTAAGAGGCGACTAAGGTAAGTCGACCCGCCGTGTGGTATCCGGCTGAGTAGAATAGACCATCCTCATTCCTTATCAAGATGCCGTAAAAGGCGACTAAGATAAGTTGACCCACCGTGTGGTATACAGTTGAGTAGAATAGACCACCCTCTTTCTTAACGAGGTGTGGTAAAATATGACTAAGGTAAGTTGACGTTTGGCAGACGGCTGGTCGTAAAATACGAATCCAAATCATATAGCTAGATAATAATCATAGCGGCATAAAGGAACGAAAATGATGAATATCCATATTACCATTAAAATTGTTAAACTGTGCTTTTTTATTTTAAACGTTCCAACGAAGAAGATGAATATATATAAAGCGATATACTAATTTTAACTACAAACAGGAGCCAATAATTTACACATCAGTACGCCTCTGATATTGAACGCGATTACAACACGATTTAAGCATGCTTTGTATGCGAAAATGGTTGTCAGTTATTAACGTGAACAACTAACAATGGGATATTAATTTACGCTCGTCACGTTTTCGGTTGAAGTGGTCAAATAATCACAACTGCGTCAATAGACCTCAGATGCTATTTATGCGCAAGAAGGGCTATACCCTCTTAAAAAGAAAAAAATTAACAACAAACTGCAGACATAAATATAAATGATAAATTATAGGGTTCTATTGCAAAATGTCTGAGTATCTTCATATCAGGCGTTACTTTGCGGAGATCCATATTACAAAGGTAATAATAAAATTATTTTACTATAGTCTGCAATTAAGAAAATAAAAAAAATATTTAATGCTGATAATGATAATTGATACTCGAATATGAAAACAGATCTACATTTAGCATTATATACATTTTCTATTTTATTTTATCGCGGATTATAGCAAAACTATTTTATATTTACTATTGCATTGTGTGCCACCTATGGGTTTAAGCTTTTCGTTTTAAAATTAGTAATTTAAGCAGCACCGAGGTAAAATAAAAAAAATTATATTGTAACATATTTTATTATATTATATGTAAACATATTTAAAATAGTTTAGATAATTATATGCCATACCACGTTAGTACAGATCAGTAATACCTTAAGTAAAACATAAAATGTTGACTATGATTTACCTGATCTTTTTATCTCAAGTAACTTTAGGTAATAAAGCTTTTCTGCTTAAAATTAAAATTCCTTTTACTTCATAACAAAATATCTATCATAAACAGGATATTTCTCAAATTCCACATTAATTTAGCGTAAATTGGAATGCCTTCTTTATACAAGTCAGCGTTATTCAAATTCTTGAATTTATTTACAGGTTTAGATTAGGATACAAAGTTTTATTATATAGTGATTTTGGAGTTTTGTTTTGGATCTTTGAGTATACTGCCGTATCAGAGGATAGAAGTCAAAACTTTACAACACCAGCTTAATGGAGGACTTTAGGTTAGACTCCGGATTCAAGATCCAATCAATTTTAGCTTTGCCGTTACAGCAGTTTAAAAACACAAATTAAAAAAGGCTATAACAGAAACCCTACACTATACTATTGAGGATTACTTAGATGATAAGAATGGACATATCTACTCTTAAACCCTGTACAAGATAGTAATGACTTAATGTAACTAGTTATAAGTATTATGTTGAAAAGAGCAACTGCCTTCCTTGCTGGCTCTTCTCGGTAAGAACATTTTTCCGATCCACCAGTAGAGTTGATAATTTAAAAGCACTTAGGTATTTACAACTTTATTTGAATAAAGAATATTTTGAATTTGAATTGGAATCTAAAGTTAGATGCATAACACGTACTTGTGCAACATATAGGTATAAAACTGCTAACTGTGGAGCCAAAATGTTGCTCCCATAGAATAGAAATATATAGGTTTCTCCGATTTATTAGTCTAATTTTAATAATCGTAGTAATCAATTAAGAGTGTAACCTGTAACTCTGATTGATTGTTATTCTTCTACATAAGACACTAATTTTTAATTTAAATATTAGTAAAGATATGGTGCAAATGAAAATAAAAGAACTAATCACAAACATATGTTACGGTTTTGTACGAAACGTGTTTACGAAGTCAGGGAAAAAAATACCTATAAAATCTATTTATAGTCAAAATGGGCACATCCAAAAACGTACAAACAACTTAATTTTCTTTTTCGTTTGCGCAGTGCACATGCTGTCTGGCTGCAGTTAATCATTGAAATTGGTTTTCTAGAATTGAGGCTACCTGATCTATTAGATTTATGGTCGTATAGTAATAAAATGTAGGAAGGAGGTTATTTTTTTATGCGTCCGGTGGTCCAGAAACTTTCTTCTGGAATGATATAAAAAATCTTTCATGTCAATGACCTAGAATGATAGTACTTTTATTCGAATATGCCATGAACATATTACTTCAAGTCATTATTCAAGTAGTCGTACAAGTAACTGTTCAATTTTGACATTGCAAGATTAACATTAACAACGAATGTTGCGTATTTTCAAATTTTTTTCCTTATTTTTTCAATTACCTTTTTATGATACTTGATCTTATACTTCTCTGTAGGCGTAAAAGGTAACTGAATTTTCTTCAAATATAGACACAATACATCGTACGTTCGTTACAAAGCACAGATAATTGGTGGCAATAGCGACATCTGTTTGGTTCAGCAACATAAATACCATGACAAATCTACACCATAACCTAGATATCAAGGCGTATAATAGTCCCTCGAGTCTTGGGAAGACATTAGTTCTGTTACGACCTTTAAACAGTATTTATAGCTATGTTCCTCTAAACTATGTGCCACTTACTTTTATTATAGTACTATCTTTAACCCGCGATTTCGTTCACGCGGACTGTTGTCCCGTGATAGGTGATAATGGATGGCGCTTTTCAATGTCATCCTATTCCTGCAGAAGAATTTCTATAGCCTATATGTTATTCCAGTGTAAAAGGAATAATTGTGGCAATTTTCGTCGATATTGGTTAAGTGGGCTCGCCATGAAAGAGTAACAAACATACATCTATACTCACTAACTTTCGCATTTATAATCATCATCCTCCTGCCCTTGTCCCACTCTAAGTGGGGTCGGCACAACATGTTATAAACACGCTGTTACATGATTTGGCTGCGTTTTTACGACCGGCCGCCTGCCTGACGTCAACTTACCTCTGTCGTATTTTACGACACCTCGGTAAGAATGAGGGTGGTCTATTCTACTAAACCGGATACCACACGGTGGGTCAACTTACCTTAGTCGCCTTTTACGACACCTCGGTAAGAAAAGAGGGTGGTACTATTCTATTCAGCCGGATACCAAACGGCGTAACTTTCGCATTTATAATATTTGTTGGATTTGCACGATAACGGGGATGCCACTTAAAATTCTAGCAAATTAATTTTATTTTATAAGTTCTGGAAAGCTGTGATATCCCATCGGTAAGACCAGGCGACTCTTTCAAGGTTCGCAGGTTCAAAAACCCGGACAGGCAGCAATGTGATTTTTTATTTAAACTTTTGTGTCTAAAAAATAATTGCAATTTATCGCACGCTTTTCGGTCAGGAAAACTTCTTTGGTGAGGAAATAAAATGTCACTATAATTAAAATCAATCTAAAGGCATATTCATTACAATCTAAATGTAAGTTAAAACATTATAATACCTTTCGGCTAAATTTAATTTAAGTCGTCTTGCTTGCCAAGAAGAAATATTCAAGTTGGATAGCAAATTCGCAGTAACAGCATTTAATTTCCTAGAAATAGTGAAGGCAGCATAATTAATCGCAACGGAGTTAGTTATCTTTGCCTCACTAAATCTCATATCAACATCGTATAGTTTGTTTATCGCGAAATGTATGCAATTTTCATGCTTGCTGCATTTTATGACGCAATTATTCCTTGTTCCATCTAGACATGGTATCTTTTAGGGTATACTTCTTCCATAATTCACATATGATTATTTCTTCATTAAGTAGAAGGGTTTACAAACATGCTTTTTACTAAACATGCAACTAAGGTTTTTTTTTTTTTTTTTCTGGTTCTAATCTCGTAACGATGGTTTCTAAACGCGCAGATCGTCTTGCAGTAATAGTAGATTCAAACAATCCTTACTTCGATGATTATCTTCAAAAAAACAATAT
This sequence comes from Morpho achilles, assembly GCA_947086495.1. Taxonomy (NCBI): domain Eukaryota; kingdom Metazoa; phylum Arthropoda; class Insecta; order Lepidoptera; family Nymphalidae; genus Morpho; species Morpho achilles. The sequence continues at coordinate 9,635,374 of CAMTZB010000006.1, read as the reverse complement.
CCAGCAGTTAACGTCCAATAGTTGTGACAATATATTTAAAAAATAACATTCATAGCAAACATATCTTCAACAGTTTTAATAAAATAAACTGCATAACTGTTTACTGCTAGAAGAACTGTACAAAAGTTCCATTCATTCTATTTATGACCCGCATTAAAGTTATTTAATAAAACGCAGCGAGTTTCTCTCTCAAGATGCATAAACGTATATGAAATTTTTCATTTAACTGGAGCTTAGCTTGCTTTGTATCTCTTATAGTATTTTAAGCTAGTTATGCGTGACGGTTATAAGTCTTTTAAATCACAATTATTACAAAAAAACGTAATTTTTGGAGTCTAGGGCTTATACTCGTAAGATTTAATAATTTAATAAATAATTTTATATTTATTCTTACAAGGCTATTCGACATGAATTGAAATGGACGCTTAGATAATTAATTCTCTCTGTATTGTTTAAAAAAGCCGCTTCGACATCCTGTGATTTAACGTAATATAAAATCCAAATATATTAAAATGCCGAGATGATATCTCACTGATCATACGTGTTGAACTCAGGCAGACTTAGTGTGATTTCTACAGGATAACAAAAATAAATAAATAGACAAACCTTTACTACAGTTGTGCTTTACAAGCGAAAGTGCATACCAGGGGATTTAAACCACAGGCGAGTTTTCAATCCTCCTTGCGTCGATCTCCTCAATGCTGAGGGGTCGTGACCCCCCCCCCCCGTGAGTTTTCAATAAAGACATGTAATTAATTGATATGTACAAATCACCAGGCGAAAAGGTAATGTTGCATATACCTAAAAGATTTCCTATGATTAATGAAGCACATTGGAACAAGATGAAAATTCTTAGCTACAATTTCGGTCACCAGGGAGAGATAAAAACATTGCCCCAGGTATGGGAAGTCTCTTATTTAATACTTAAAAATATTAAAACTGCTACAAGTGGTCTTGTAGTATAATGATTATTGGAAAAAGAAAATAGTTCTGAGTACTATGACTGAAATATCTCCCTAATTTATTAATCGAAACGGAGATATTTGCTGTTTTTGTTCTCTCTCTAGCTTGACTTTATATTAGCCGACCCTTAATAGGGCCCCTTTTGCAAGTATTGTCACAGAAAAACAAGTTTTATTATTGCATGATCGGAGGTAATTTCCCGTCGGCAAAAATTTACGGCCTATAAAATTGATTAAGGATCCTTAAAAGCTTATTCTTTAATAAAACCTGGGTTTCACTTTTAAGTGTTTGTTAATTAATGTCTACTCACGTATCAAAGTTAGGCGTTACTTTGCGGAGCTCCATGATACAAAAGTAATGAGAATCTTATTTTGCTATAATCCGCGATAAAAGAAAAATGTAAATGTAGAGTGTACTATTCGTTCTCATACCTGATACATGCAGAATTTGTTAGAACTCATGACATGGCCTTGTGATTTTGTCGTGGAGTCTATCTCCTGATGATGGTTTGGTTACAGGGCGAAATAATTGTTGAGATTGTGGTGGTGAATGTGTGTAGTGCTTGTGTATTGTTATGGTATCGGTGTCGGGTAGCGCATGAGTTCTTACAAATTCTGCATGTATCAGATATGAGAACGAATAGTACACTCTACATTTAGCATTATATATATCTTCTATCGCGGATTATAGCAAAATAATATTCTCATTACTTTTGTTTTAGACTCATACTCAACTCTGTCTAATAACACACATGTAGAGACATATTACTGCAGGTTTTTAATTAAAATACTTTAAATCTTATAAACACACGAACAAAACGTTTAAGCGTTTTTATGCAAAAGGAAAATAATATTTAAAATTTTCAACTCCCAACTGATCCAACTAAAGATAACGGGAAAAATAAGATAGATAACTAGTCTCTTTTACTTTCTCTTTTTTTTCTATGGACGCCTTTTTGGTTGTCCCACTCTACTAAAATAAATCTATGTAACGTTTGCATCAACTATGCATAATTATTATTTTTAGGCATTTCTTTTCATAATACCAAAACAAAGTTTTAAAAGAACATTACCCAAGACTTTGTGGTCCTCTTAATACAAAATCGAGCTTTTTACCGCAATAAACTTTAAACAAGCCATTTGTGACCGGAGTGTTTTCTCAAATGAATCACAAGCTTCACTACTAGCTTTGTTTGAAATCCCCACAGACTTTTAATAACTTCTTTCCTCTAACATTTTTATTTATAGCACGGACTATGAGAAAAAGTTTACTCTTTGTAATTTTCTTCTATGGAAGAAGAAAAAAATGCAAGACTTTGTTTTTTTAATTCGGAAGATTTTAGAATTATTATAGCAATCGTTTTAGGTCAAAGTTATTGAAGGATCTGAAATGATCGAGTACATTTTCCAAGTTGATACGTTTTAATGTTGAAGAGTTTAATAACATTTGTGTCGATGGCAATAATTTATAATAGTATTCATACTCACATAGAGAATGTCGTGTGATATCCGGCTGAGTAGAATAGACCACTTCCTTTCTTACCGAGGTGTCGTAAAATACGACTTAGGTAAGTTGACTTAAGGCAGGCGGCCAGCAAATAAAACATTTGAACCTAAAAACCCAAATAGCACCGTTTCGTAAAATTTATATATTTATTTATCCCTATTATTTTGCTAAAATAATTGTCGATATAAATTAAAATCATTTTTTTTTTCTGTACTTTTATGTTACAATTTTCTGAGAAATAAATATTTAATTTTTACAATTACCAAGTTCTCATAATGAGTCTGAATTCATTATTCCAGTTTTATATTCGTTCTGAAAACAAAACAAAAACTATTATAATTACGTAATCGTAAATATTAATCCGTTAAATCGAAATTAAAACAATATGGATTTATTTATTCCGCCTCAAGAGAACGCATTTCAATTATGTGAATATAGATTAAAAATGAGCTGGGTTATTGAAAAAGAAGGGACTATATTACCCCATGTCTTTGCTTTGCTAGTTAATATCTCCTGAATTGTAAATTTCATTCAAAGACATTGCGTTTCAAACCGCGCTTAATATTTTCCATTACCATTCCAGTAGTACGCGGCGCCGTGTGGTATCCGGCTGAATAGAATAGTACCACCCTCTTTTCTTACCCAGGTGTCGTAAAAGGCGACTAAGGTAAGTTGTCCCACCGTGTGATATTCGGTTTAGTAGAATAGACCACCCTCTTTCTTACCGAGGTGTCGTAAAATACGTCTGAGGTAAGTTGACGTCAGGCAGGCGGCCGGTCGTTAAATACGTAACCAAATCATGTGACAACATATTTATAACATGTTGTACCGACCCCACTTAGAGTGGGATAAGGGCAGGGTGATGATGAAGGGACTACTATATTACCCCATGTATTTGCTTTACTAGTTGATATCTCCTGAATTCTAAATTTCATTCAAAGACATTGCGTTTCAAACCGCGCTTAATATTTTCCATTACCATTCCAGTAGTACGCGATATTTGCCCAGTTTATTCGCCGAGAGCCCTCGAGTTTGAAAAAACGTCGTAGACATCGGTGCGCAATTCTGCACACCAAAGCTAATGTGGTCGTATTGTGTCGTTACATATTTCTTCCCATAAAAATGGCGATGTATATTTTCTGGATATTTTTCATTCATTTTCGTTATTAGTTTAGACTAAAATTGTTAATGCTTATAATTAAAATAGTGCTTATCTTTTTCACACGACAATGACCGAAGTAACTAAATATTGTACTATTTATATTTATTATATTGACTGCTGTATTGACATATGGGGCGGACACTGACAATGCCATTAATTTAAGGTCGTTCAGCGAGTTTCCCAATGACTCTTTACAGAAGTTCCAATAGAATTATTTTGCTATAATCCGCATTTGTTGAGAATCTCTGTAATGCTAAGTGTATAAAGCAGGCAACATTTACATACCTTATACAAGTCGCCAAATGTATCACAAAACGCCGCCATCAACAACAATCCACTCACTCACTACCACAATATCTACGATCATTTTGTCCCGAAACCGAAGCATCATCATGAGAATAGGCTCCACGACAAAATCGTAATGCATTGTGTGTCTGTCCTGCATGTATAAGGTATGTCAATATTATCTGCTTTATACACTTAGCATTACATAGATTCACTTAACAAACGCGGATTATAGCAAAATAATTCTGTTGTAACTTTTGTACTACGGAATTCAGCAAAGTAACGCCTGCTTCTATAAATTATTTTACATGTATTTAATGAACAATTGTGATTGAATTTAAATTTGAAAAAAAAAATTGTAAAGGCTTTATAAAGGTTTTCCAAAAAAAATTAAAGCCACAAAATTTGAGTTTTCAAATGCATAATATAAAAAGAGGTCCCCAAAATATTAAATCGTTAACACCGCAACAGTACTATCACTTAATGTTAATTAATATAGAAAAATACTAAACTAGCTATAACTATAAATATTTAAACTTCGAGTACCTGTCAGCTATGATGAAATATTTGAATTCAATTCTGTAAAAAAAAACCTTCAACCAAATTCTATTACGACGCTTATAGTACCTACATAATGAAAATTTAATTCTTAAAATTATTTTAAGGTCTGTAAAAAGGTTTGTAAGGTCTGTAGGCGTACCTAAATAAGCTTTTCATCTAAACACCCTAAAAGTTTTAAAAGTTATTTAGCTTAAAAGCAAATGGCCTTCGCCTTATAAGAATATAATTTTAGCAACTTATTTAAAAGCTATAACTAAGTTATCTTAATGTATATACTTTCTGAGGTTTATTTATTTAATACTTTTTATCGTGCACCAAAAAGGACTAACAATATATCGATATTCCATTTATTTAGGAAAGCTATAGGCTATATACCATCACGCTAAGATGAATAGGAGAGGAGCTGTAATAAAAACAGTACGAAAACGGCGAAATTGAAAGCTTTACTTGCGTGCGCTGAGTAAACGGCAATAGTTATTAAAAAAATATGTATTACAAAATTGTTCCTCTCTAAAAGTTTTTAATATAAGTCCGCGACAGCATATATCTAGCTTTTAAGGTTAACCCACCCTAACCATTTTTATGGTTGTCAAAATACTATAATCTTTCCGCGAGGGCGGAGTCGCTGGCAATTGCTAGTTTTTATTTTAAATCACCTTATTTCAATGGTGTTCTTAGAAAGTATCATAAAGAGTTTTTGAAAAGAGAAATAAACAAAATCTTTTAAATTAGGTTACACATAGAATGTTGATGGATAATTGTGATTCCTGAGAGTAACCCGCGCACCCAGTTTTTCAACATTTATAATAAAATTCAATACACAGGTTTTTATATTATTCAGTTTTAACTGTACTTCAAAAGCTCTTGTATTAAGAGATAAAATACAGTCGGTAACAGTGAAGAGAAATGAGAGCATGCCCTTACTTAGTCAAGTAGTATAAGATTACGGATGCATTAAATTAAAGGGTTATTGAGGTGCATTTTGTTTTTTACTTTTACTAAACGTAAAGAGACTCTTTTTATGAACGCTTTATTAAGTACTCCTTTATAAAAAAAGTATATGTGCATATTAAAATTAAAGGTAAAATTGTTTTACGGTAAAAAATATTCAATGATGATAACATAGAATCTATTAAATATAAAAGATATAATGTATTTCATAATTTAGATGTAGCCATAAGATTATTTTTCTAGTATCTGTAGAAAAATAATTTACATTCTGATTCGATAAAATAATAATACGCACTGATCATGGAATGGAGTACACACAGCATAAAATATGGGTGTTAATTATGGAACATACTAGAATATTAATATTATAGACTATAGTTTAATAAGTTAAATATAATTATAGCTTTTAATAAAATTTTATTTCCCTACTGTTAACTATTGAGGAGTTCCTTTGTATGGAACCAATTCCGGCAGCAAAATCAGGTCATGCTTATCATAAACATGCATTATCATAGGGACTGAACCAGCACGTAAAATTTCTGCCCAATTAGACACCAGGAAGTAGGTCACATTTAACTTGCAAAATTCACATACATACGTTACGGCACGTTAAATAAAAGCTTATAATAAGTCGTTGATCTTTCGTTAAACTCCTTGATTTACTCATTCGATATAGACACAATAGATATCAGAAACTAATAGATACTAATAGAGCCGAATAACTTTAAACTCACCGTCACCAATTCGAATATAGAAACTCATTGATGGAATATTTGATAATTTTTGCCTTTCGGTTCGGCGTGTAATGAAAAAAGCACTCACAGTATCAAATATTGCGCCTATAGGAAATATCGCTCTACATACTTTGAATGCTCTGTGATGAACCATCCATGAACTTTTGAGAGTATAAAGTGCAGAGATTAAATCCAATAAAAAGTCGATGAGATTTTTCCAGATATTCCAACAACGAAATAGTGCTTCAACAGCTTGAATGATATTAAGTTTTGTCTAATATTGTAGGGAGCGAAGATATTTTCGGAAGAAATAAAGAATAAGGTGATAAATATATATGGCGCCTAAATATATATGGGTGATAGACTTTATCAGTGAGAGTGTACACTCTTTTTCGTATTTTCAATACTAATACTGGCATAACTCATAAATCTTAGGTCTTTCGTTTAAGGAAACTAAAGCATTTTTTGGGCATTTCCTTAGCCAGGAAAACTTAAAACCCATGATTTTTTTGAGATGCACCGCTATTATAACCCATTAGCGAATTTTTCTAATAAATAACAAGTCTTGTTTTAGTAAGTAAGGTAAGTCTTTGGGAATATGCTACATCTAAGAGACTGTAGACAATAACAGCTTAGTTTATTCAACCAAACAATTAAACTTGAAAACCTTAACTGAAGCGTTCAGCTTATTCATCCATTCTCATGTTAATTAACCCTTATAGTCACGCGACCTTCTGGTTGGTTCTGATAAAATGCAAATTGATTCCTCTATAGACTGACCTTTAAAATTACTCAGTTAATGTATAGTGTTTAACTAATGGGATTGTTAAAGAAGTGGATTCCGATAAAACAAAAATGCATGCAAAATAGAATTTCATTCAAATACAACGGAAAAATCTAAAAAAAATCAAGCCTATTTGAAACCACAGTAATATCTTGTTTAGGTAGTTTATCATTATTAAGTAGTTTGTAATATTTTACACATCACATATTATTTCACTAGCTTTTACCCGCGACTTCGTTCGCGTGAACTGTTGTGTGATAGGTCGATAATAGATGGCGCTTTTCAACGTCGTCCTATTCCTGCAGAATTAACCAGATTTCTATAACCTATATATTATTCTAGGTGTATTAGGAATAATTTTGCCAAATTTATCGATATTGGTTCAGTGGATTCGCCGTGAAAGAGTAACAAACATACTTCTATACTCACGAACATTCGCATTTATGATATTAATTAGTAAGATTATCCTAAGAAAAATTAAATAATAGGTAGGTAACTTTAAATTTTACGTTTGTATTTTTTACAAGAAAATAATATTATTTGCTGATCAAGTTACAAGTTTATTCCTAATTTTCCTATTAAGAGTTTGCCTTAAAGTAAGTTGATAACACTTATTTCATAATTAATTACATTAAACTACGTTTTAACGAAATCAAAATGAAGGCAACAAATTCTATTTTTTTAATAATATTGCTTCTTTTTCCAAATAAAAAAAATACTAACGATAAGGAATAAGTATTAAATTAAAATAAAAAAAAACGATAAAATACACAAGAAAGCATTTAAATGTCAAATTTTTAACTTTATTATATTTTCGACCCACGCCGTGTGGTATCCAGCTGAATAGAATAGTACCACCCTCATTTCTTACTAAGGTAAGTTGACCCACCGTGTGGTATCCGGTTGAGTAGAATAGACCACCTCTCTGACACCTCGGTAAGAAAGGGTGAGGTGTCAGAGATGTGACTAAGGTAAGGTAATAAGTAGCCAAATCATGTGACAACATGCTTATAACATGTTCTGCTGACCCCAAATTTGCCAATTGCCAAATTTTTTACCATAATTAACCAAAGACAAAATTACGTTTAGCTGCCATTTATGTTTTGTTATTCCACTGTCATTTGCGTTTTTTTATTCCATGTCATAGTCGTTTTTTCTACACCACGTTTTATAGTGACTTGGCGGAAACGCAGTCGAACGGGATAAAAAGTATCCTATGTCCTTTTCCTGGTTCTAAGCAACCTCTACACCAATTTTCAGCCAAATTGGTTCATCCGTTCTTGAGTTATAAATAGTGTAACTAAGACCAACTTTCTTTTATATATATAAGACTAGTGGCCCGCTCCGGCTTCGCACGGGTATAAAATATATAGCCTATGTCACTCAGTAAAAAAAATGATTAAAATCTATCCAACAGTTTTGTTTTATTCATTACTGCCCGTGGTCCACACGCGTCAAATTTGGAGTAAAACAATTCCCCTGGGGTGCCAAAGTGGTCGGCCTCATCGTGGCGCACTCTGGGCAAGCTTAGTCTTGGCGAACGGACCACTGTGGGGTGGCCAATCCAGTTGTCCTTCTGATTAGCAGAGGGCAATCTGGACAGGCCGGGGACTCCGGGGGGGCTGGGGTGGGGTTCCTAATGAGCGACGGGTCCGGTTGGGCTTACTCTAAGTCTAGCTGGACATGGTTACGGCCACCGTCGGCGAAACCCGGAAGCACAGCAATGGGAACGGGGACCTTCGGGTTGCGAGGAAGAAAACCTCTATAAAAAATTACCCGGTGGAGGTGGAAACGCCCACCAAGGCGTTGTGGCCCCTACTTGGGGCGCGGTCTCTCCCTGTTGACCGTGACATAATAAACACGGTGCGCAGGGAGCGCCCGTGGGCAGCGATGTCCTCCCTTTGTTCTGCGGAGGCGGGTGAAGGGGGGCAGCGGAGCGGTTCCACGAACTGTTGTTCTGGATCCAATCTGCTGCTGGTGAGTCCAGGTGTTAGTGACTCGCCCAAGCCCATCGTCTGCCGCCCTAACTGGGGACCTTCGGGTGTTCCGAACGGGGTATATCGCACGCCTGGCTTACAGGTCCCCGAGGCGGTCGGTGCATCTGGTGCTACCGATGCACCGGTTAGCGGAGGGGGGCTTCTCTTTCGAGGGGCCCCTACCCGAAGAAGGTGTTTGTTCTCTGGGATCAGAGCTGTTGCCGGGATGGGGGCAATATGTAAAATGATACCCTGTCCTTGCCATCGGCAGCGTGGTGGAGCACACAGGTCGTTTTAGTCGGTGCGAGTCCGACATAACTGCCGCCTGTCCCCGTCGGGCGGCGGTACCCATAAGGAGTTTTTTTCTGTATAAAAAAAAAACAATTCCCCTTTCCCTATACCATGAAGATTCCCTGTTATCTTTGGAATATCTAAATTCATATACTACATTTTTACTTATTTACTTTTACATTTTCCATGAGTATTTTATTTTTACAATTAATTACAGAATGTCTTTATATACAACTTTCACAGCTTTTTTGTCATAAAGAAATAATCTTCATTACACAATACAAACATGTTTTCTTTAGAGGTTACTCTTGATAAAGCGACGTATAGTTGGCCATGTGGAAAAAAACCCGTCTAATCGCAGCTAAATTCGAAGTGCTATAAGACAAAGCGCGCAATCGCTATACCCTGCATTTTAAATCTGTAATATCTTCGAAAATGTTCATTTAAATTACAAATGAAGAAGAAAATGTCAAAAAAATGCTATTGTGGGTCCATAAGAGATAGACATAATATGTATACCATCGCGGAGTTTTCTGTAGACCTTTTCAAGGTGTACAAATACTTAGTACATTATTTTGACAAATATTGTAGGGTTCGGCCTGCGTTTGCAATGTAAACGGAAAATAAATGTAATTATTTACGACATCACATTGGAAACCTCAAAAATGATAGTATTTCTTTACTACATATTGAATGTTTATATTATGTTAGATTATACATATAAACCTTTCTCTTCAATCACTCTATTCAAAAACTGCATCAAAATCTGTTGCGTAGTTTTAAAGATTTAAGCATACAAAGGGATATAGGGACATAGGAACAGACAGAGAAAGCGACTTTGTTTTATACTATTTAGTGACGTTTAGCTATTATAACTAACGACGATATTACTCATTTATTCTTATGCAATAATAAAAATCAATTTTCCCAAAGTGAACTCATTTACTCTTTCTCAAAAACTACTCAATGACACGTATGACAGCCACAATGCTTTTTCATATTAATGACTAACTCTGAAGGAGGTTCAATTAAAAACATGTAACAGTCGACCATCCTGACAACATTTGCGACCTCGCAAATCTCATAAGCTGACTTCTGGGAATGAATCTACCACCGATTCGGAATGCTGATTGTAATGAGAAGAATCAGCAAGAAACTCAATACTTGCTCTTTTAATCTGTAAAAGAAAAAGCATTTCGCACCTTAAGCTCACCCTCAATCACTGTCATGGCATAACACAGCTCAATAAGTGGCAACCAATTCAGCAGATACACACGTAAACAGACTCGCAAATGATAACGCTCAAAGAAAAATCACCACATCTAGGCAGAGTCTAGCTGACAGTCGTTGCAGATGGCCACAGTCTAGAAAACAATTGTTACAACTGGAACAAATCCAGAGAATAATCGTCATTCTAGCTGACAGTTCTAACGAACAATAGTCACGGGCGCGTCTATGGCCTCACATAGCACATCGTCACGTTGATCTTACAGAGTTAATTAATTGAATACCAATTACCATCATAATATCATCATTATAATCTCTCCAATAAAAACTCCATTTTTTATTGCATAGCATCGCATATCGCAACTATCTCTCAAACTATACGCAATTCGCACTCTCCGTGTTGTCTCAAGATATTGATCGTCATTTGTCTTTTCTTTAAACTCTTTAAATTTCCAGATATTCCTTTTGTCCGCTCTATTTGTGAGTTTAGGTTACATCCTCTTCTGAATATAATAAACGACGATATTTCTCCTTTGTACTTATTATATTATTATACTTATTCAATAAATAAAAACAGTTTTCCCAGAATCAACCCATTTACTCCTTCTCAACAATTTAATGACACATATGACAGCCACAATGCTTTTTCATATGAATGACCAACTCTATGAAGGAGGTTGTATTAAAAACAGGTTGTAACACTATTATTTTGATAATTGTCAAATATTTTACCATACTTCACCAAAGAAAAATTACGTTAACTGTCATCTATGTTTTGTATTCCACTGACATTTGCGTTTTGTTATTCAATGTCATAGTCGTTCTTGTAATACCACGATTTATAGTGACTTGACGGGATAAAATAAATGCGGTCGAACGGGATAAAAGGTATCCTATGTCCGTTTCCTGGTTCTAAGCAACCTCTACACCAATTTTCGACCGAATTGGTTCATCCGTTCTTGAGTTATAAATAGTGTAACTTAGACCAACTTTCTTTTATATATATAGATTTGGAGCTTTATTTTCATCTTTTTAAGTTTTATGTTCATATATTCTACATTTTTATATAATAGTAAGAACCTTTCCAAATGATAAAATAGACATTGCTCTAACAAACTGTAAACAGAAGTGGATTTCGAACCCCAAATCAAATAAACCGGATTAGACGATCGCTTTATAGCGGTGTCAGAATAGGCGGGTCATCTCGGAAGACGCAATTCTCATGCTAGATTGAATGCAAAATTGGATGATGCCACTCTTTTATTGTAAGGATACTGAGATTGCTCTGAGAGAATATAAACGGGTAACTAGGCAGCCAATTTTATGTTCTGTCTCGAACATTGTTGATTGTGTTAGTAAATTGTTAAGCTGTGTGGTATCCAGCTGAGTAGAATAGACTACACTCATTTCTTAGCGAGGTGTTGTAAAAGGCGAGTAAGGTAAGTCGACCCCCCGTGTGGTATCCGGTTGAGTAGAATACACCACCCTCATTTCTTATCCACGTGTTATAAAAGGCAACTAAGGTAAGTTGACCCACCGTGTGGTATCTGTTTGAGTAGAATACACCACCCTCATTTGTTAGCGAGATGTCGTAAAAGTGACTAAGGTAAATTGACCCACCGTGTAGTATCCGTTTGAGTAGAATAGACCACCCTCTTAAGAAAGAGGGTGGTCTATTTAACGATACGTCGGTAAGAACCGACGTATCGTTAAATACAACTGAGGTAAGTTGATGACAGGCAGGTGGCCGGTCGTAAAATACGTATCAAAATCATGTGATAACATGTTAATAACATGTCGTGCCGATCCAATTTAGAGTGGGATAAGGGCAAGACGATGTATGCTGGTTAAAAAAATTGTTTAAATTTTAATTCGGATTTTTTTAGATTCATACAACTATTATAGTGTTCACGTTATATTGTATATTGTCCAAATTGTTTGCTGACATTGGCCTGTTGGCGCAGTTGGCAGTGATCCTGCTTTTAGCTCCGGGGGCAACGAGTTCGATTCCCGTTGAAATCCAATATTTTTTAAATACATATATTGATTTTGAATATTTAAATACATTAGTATATTATAGTATTTAAGTATTTTCTTAAAACTACATATGTATATATTTTTTACCATTCTTCTGTCACCTATAACACAAGTATGAAGTTACTTACTTTGGGCACCTACGACCGTGTGTATAATTGACCCATATTTTTTTAAATAATTGTTCACCGATACCCTTATATTAACAAGAAAAATATGCTTCAGTTGACCAATATACACTTTTCCATCCCTTACTAAGCGGATTAGTAGATTACATATCACAAAGTTTATTAAAATTTAATGGTTCATCTAATACTAGTTTCATCTAAACTTTTTTAATAAAACTTTTACTTAATATGTTTTGCTTTAAAATGCTCTCATCCACGAACTACTTTTCAGATTTCACTTTTAGTAATTTAAGTTCTTTAATGAATAAACATTTCAACCAACGATCTAAAATTAAATTTAACTATTATTTGTTTGAAATTATTGTCAAGGTATTAATTTGACTACGCCATTACTTTTCGAATTGTCATTGACTATTAATTTACAACCACAATGATTTCTTGTTATTATTCCAGTATTTACTTCAATCGACGTGCTTTCAGAAAGTGTGGTCATATGGCGATATTTAAGTAATATTTTAAATTAAAAATAAATTATTGATAATATATTAATAACAAATGGATTGACTGAATAATTTTAAATATTCTACTAATATTAATAATGCGAAAGTTTGTGAGTATGGATGTATGTTTGTTACTCTTTCACGGCCAAATCCGCTGAACCAATATCGATGAGATCTGGTACAATTATTCCTTCTAAACCGAGGTAACATATAAGCTGTAGAAATCCTGTTAATTCTACAGGAATAGGATGACATTGAAAGGCGCCATCTATTAACAACCTATCACGCGACAACAGTTCATGCAAACGATTATGACGAAAAGTTGTTTGCTTTCAGTATTATGAATTTCTAGTCATCTCCTCCTTCTACCCTTATCCCACTCTAAGTGGGGTGGGCACAACATGTTGTCACGATTTAGCTACGTATTTTACGACCAGTCGCGTGCCTGACATCAACTTACCTAAGTTGTATATCAAAACATTACAAGTAGAAACAGCGAATACTACTTATCTTTTAATGCGTGATTAACTTGATTTGATTCGTTCAGCAAATAATAGTGGAATAACGATATAATGTGACAAATACAAATTGTTACAATTAATTAACGAGAGATCCGCAAACCTGTATCAAGTTTCAGTTTATTGACTAATTACCCATTTTGGGACACGCCAATATATATTAAATTAGGTCCGCTCACCACATTAGTAGACAGGGTAAGTTCAAAACAGATAAATCAATAGTTAATCGATTCGTTGGTTCACCACAGTTTTAGTTTACGGTGTGATGGACAAGAATGGTCGAATTATTTAATTAATTCATTATATTCATAATCAGATTACTTACTAAGTTGTTGTAAAATTTTAATTAACGTAATTCGAAGAACCTAATTAAGATCAGTAATTGCTCTAAAAATTAATCCAAACATTTTTGGTAATTAATTATTATTCAGTAAAATATAATATAGGGCGTGAGGTTTGAGGTTTGACGATGAGATATAGAAGTTAATTTTATTTATTTTTTATTTTTCTTAATAACTGGCCCGTTGGCGCTGTGGGTAGTGACTCTGCCTTTAGATCCGCGGGTGGCGGGGTCAATTCCCGCCGAGGGCCAACATTTTCTATAAATGAATTTGTTGATCTTTGAGCCTGGGTGTATATTAGTATTTAAGTATATATTTAAAAATATATAGGTATATATTCACCAGTTGTCTGCTTACCATGACACAAGTATTAAGTTACTTACTTTGGGGACGGACGACCGTGTGTGTAAGTATCCCATATATTTACCTATTTATTAAATATTCTTTTTTTAAACACATCCTTACTTATGGATACTTATGGTGCCAATCCTTATCAACTCCTGCCCTTATTCCACTCTAAATGGGGTTGGAACAACATATTGTCACATAGAAGGTGATTTTGAAGAGGCGCGACCACCGCATTTGCCGTTTTTTTAAATAAATAAATCTAAACTTATTATAAAACAAAGTCCCCAAAAGTTCTCTGTCTGTAAGTGACCGATTTTTTCAAAATCTACTGAACGGATATTTATTACCAGTTAGGTCAATTCTTATTCAATATTAATGTTATAAATATTTAATATTAAAAATATTTAATATTATAAATATTAATGTTATAAATATTATAAAATTATAAGTTTAAAATTGTGTATTTGTAGCTGCAATTAAAAAAACTATTATCAGATTATAATTTATGAGAGTTACAAGACAACATACTAAAAAATATATACGACATTGGAAGGGTTGATATTTTGCATGTCAAACAACTAATCGGTTAATTTAGTTTGTATTGTGAAACGATGAAGTATCTGGAAAGTTTCATTATAACGTCGATTGGGATGCAGTGCATGTTTCGGGGCGCTAATAAACTCGTGAGATGCCATGCGTGGCAAATAGCACTATGGCGGGATGCGATGCTTTCGTTTCGTTTGCAATCTTATGAAATTGACTCGACAAAATCTAATTCAGTCCGCGTACGTGACTCTAATATGAATAGGTGTAATATTAGCGAACAGCTTTTTATATTAAAGAACCGTTATCAGTGCTCATTCATGCATATTTAATTTTTTTTTAATTTTGAAGCCGCCGTGAGGTGTTCTGAATAGAATTAGCCACCCTCATTTCTTACCCACGTATCGTAAAAGGCGAGTAAGGTAAAATACTCGGCGTGTTGTATCCGGCAGCTGAATAGAATAGACCACACTCATTTCTTACGGAGGTGTCGTAAATGGCGACTAAGGTAAGTTAAGGTAAATTATAACAGAATTCTTCAAAATTAAAAAAATCATCATTCTCTTGCCCTTATCCCACTCTAAGTGGGGTCGACACAACATGTTATAAACATGTTGTTACATGTTATGACTAGTTATTTAAGGACCGGCCGGCAGCCTGACGTCAACTTACCTTAGTGACCTTTTACGGCACCTCAGTAAGAAAAGAGGTGGTCTATTCTACTTAACGGCGGATCGTCTTACCATAGTCGCTTTAATGACACCTCGTTAAGTAATGATAATCGGTGGTCTATTCTACTTAGAACGGATACCACACGGCGGGTCGACTTTCTTAAGTCACCTTTGAACACACCTCGGTAAGAAATGAGGGTGGTATATTCTACTCAGCCAGATATCACACAGCTGAGTACAGTATTCAAAGTGTACCTATAAAATAAACAGACTACCTTCGACTGAATTTGTATTTAGAAAAGCAAAAAGTATGTATAACGCTTAGGAACGATTAAGGTGTATGAACAAAGATAAAGGACTTTAAAACCGCATAATATGCACGTTCAATGACTGTTTTCCATTGACGTCGGGCAAATGTAATTTAATTCACTAAAGTTCATTCAAGATTTTTTTAACTCGTAATATTTTTCCCTGTTTCAATGGCTGTTCATATTTGCTCAGTTTATTTTCCGGCGTTCCAAGGGTCCTCATGTTGAACACAGCCAAGTTGTTCAAGAGAGCTGCCTCGCTAGTTTCGCACGATGGAGCTAATATAATATTACTGTTACGCGTTCCAGTCAGTTTAATAAATGAAAATAATTTCACCTACTTTTTAATTTTGCAGGATTCTTTAAACATACTCAAACTGCCACCACCGATACCACAATATACAAGCACACAATACACGTGCACGACAAACTTAACAATCGTTTCGCGCCGCAACCGAAGTATCATCAGTGTGCTTAGTGCGAGTTTTTTTAACCTACTTAATTGCGTTAGCGTAACACCAATTTGTATGACGCTGCAATAGCGACATCTAGTGACATACAAATCGGTGTTAGTCTAACGCGATCGAGTAAGTAAAAAAACTCGCACTAAGCACACAGGAGATTCCATGGAGAAATCGTGGAATGTCCACGTCAATACTCACTTTAATAGTAATATTTAAAAAATTACTCCGTGTTTAAGTTGTGAATCCGATTTAGTTCCGAAAACACATATTTGAGTTAATTTTATTCATTGGTGTAAAACTATGTATGTATACTTGTTGTTGATAATATTAGAACAAAACTCTCATAATCTTCGCAGTAATCTTGACTTATTATCAGACACTAAGCAACTTAGTGAGCCGAGATTATTGTAAAGGGCAAAGAGCATACTAATCATTGTTTCTTATATAAAATTGATTTTGTGATTAATAATTATTAAGAAAAATATTTTTTTAATAAAAAAAAATATAGCTTTGGGCTTAGACATCGCGACTAGTTATCTCTCTCTTTTGATCTTTATTTAACCAATAGCAATAGATTATAGCAAATTATAAAGTTAAAAAATTATAATGTTATTTTGTTATTTAAGCAAAATAATTTTATTATTACTTGTGTTAATAAGAGTGTTTCCTAATCTCTTCAGGCAACTCACCACATCACACATAATTATATACTGTCACGACAACGTGGCTAAACGTATATCTTTATAACCTTTTTAAAAGACAATTTTGGTCCAACTTTTTTCATAAAACTCTGCAACACATATACACTCGCTGTAAAGTTGCTCCGGGTAATTAAATCCAGTGAAGATTTATGCCACGACATCGTCTTAATTAAATTTTTCGCCGAAAAAAGTGTCTCGTCCAGTAAAAATGTCTTCTGTAATGAATACTTAAACAATTTCTCGGGTCGTTTTAGCTCAGTCATTTAAAAGAAGTATGTAGAACAGTTAAGCTTCTCAGATTTTGTTTAAATTGCGTCTGTTAACCCAAGTACCTATTAAATTTGTACCGCTTGCAATTGACACGTTAGGGCCATGGCTAGTCAAAGTGCAATTTCTTATCCGTTAACACCTAAATTAATTGCCTGTTCAGGTTACAAAAGGGCTGACTCCTATTTCTTACAAAGACTCAGCTTAGCGCGCGTGAACTCTGCCAGCACCATTTTAGGACCATTTCACCTGGGCATGATTTGTATAGTACTAGCGTGTTAGTAAATTAAGATAGACATAAAGTAAATAACGGCCTGTTGCTATCCCACTGCTGGGCATTGGCCTCCTTTCTCCGTTTTTGAAAATAAGGATTGGAGCTAAGACCTACCACGCTGCCCCAATGCGGATAAGTAGGTTTCACATATCCCTAGGATTCTCTAGAGATATGCAGGTTTCTTCACGGTGCATTCCTTCACCGAAAAGCGTGTGATAAATTGCAATTATCAATTAAACACATAAGATTTTAATAAAAAAACTCATTGGTGTCTGCCCGGGTTTGAACCCATGATCGTCCCTAGAGATTCACACAGTCGCAACGCTGCGCTATAGCATATTTTCGTTGTAATGAAATTAAATAATATCGATGTGAAATTAACAATAATTGCTTTATTGAAATTGTAATTCGTGTTTATTTATCAAGTACACAATAACTGACAATACTTACAGTATTCCCAGTTATTAATATCGTACGCACATCTAATATTGTACGCTTCGTGGGTAAATACAGTGTCTCAACATGACTACCAACAATAATATTATGAATTAGTCATGACTAATGCCTTTACATTTAATTAAAACACTATTACCAGATTGTTTTCCGATCTAAAGCTTTACCAGCATTATTATAATTTTCTTATCACACGATAATAATAAAAGATTTCAAAACTAATTTTTCTTTTTAACCTTTAAATGGATTTTAATTTTTTTTTATTTTAAATGTAAGAGTGCCTATATCTACACTGTTTTAAGCTTCTATCGATGATGAGTTACTTCGCGGTACCTAGTAGTTAAGCAAAATTATACCTCTCTTTACCCAGTAGTAATTTAGCTAAATTATACCTCTTGTTACTAAGATATCGTTGCTCATTTGAAGTAGAATGATAAAACACTAATAAATATAAGCCACCTTTAATTTCTTAATATTATTAAAATATTGCAAGCCTTCGCTCAATCCTTATTTGCCTTCGAAGAGAAAATTCTTTAAATAAAAAAAATGTGCATTGAAATTAGGTGTATTATTATTCTAAAATTGTAATTTGTGTAAAATTGCGCTCTATATTAGAAAAATAAAAAATGTTACATTTTGTGTAAAATTTGTTTTTTGTCTTAGGAACAATAAATTTCTTTAAATATTCATAGAGTATGGGATAACAATAACAATTTATGATATTATTATACTATATATATACTATAGTATTATTTAAGTATAGTATTATTTAATTTTTTCTTATTGCTATAAAATTTATTTTTGTTTGCTATTATTAAATAGGTACGTATAATTTTTTTTAAATTCATTATTTACTTTTTTTTTTAATTTGGTTGGCAGGAAGAGATTCCTATTCAAGAATAAGTCCCCCATTGCAAATTATGTTTTTTTTAATTATTTTAATATTAATTAGAACAATAAAGAGATTACAAACAAAAAATAACCTAATTGACATTATTAAACCTGACATTACTGACGGATAAGATCATCCTTCAGATTTTATGAAATTAAGTTTATATTATATTTTTTTAATATTTTTAATTAGTTAAATTTCATTACGCGAATGTAGAATAATGATGTCTATAAATAGAAGTAAGTTAATTAAAACATATACACTTAGGTCTAGATGTAAGCCATAAAGCAAGATTAAATATAGAATTCTCCGACGTTACGAGTTATAACATGATAAATGTTGATTACTTACTGCGAAAATCTGATTTACAGAAAAGGCTTTTGTGCAAACCCAATTTATATAATACATGTTTTATTTATGTTTCAACAGGAGCATTATATAATTTGTCTATTAAAGTGATAAAATATTTTTGCGTTTTTCCAAGAATAGATAAAATTAACATCAAAGTATGATTATATATTTAAGAAAGTTTAAGTTTAGTTTCATCATATGTTTAACCGGAATAGAACTGAATGTTTTGTGTAATATACATCTACAGTTACAAAAACATCAACAAATACACTTTATTGCACAAAAATTTTTTAAAAGAAATACAAAAAGAAAATTTAATAAGACATATTTTACGTACACGATTAAAAAACAAGCTTAATAAACGAGATATATTGTACAAGAGTTACATTATAACGTAAAGTAAAGTAACGGCCTTTTACTATCCCACTGCTGGGCATAGGCCTCCTCTCTCCGTTTTTGGAAAGAAGGATTGGAGCTAGGACCTACCACGATGTTCCAATACGGATTGGTAGATTACACATATCCCTAGAATTCGAGATATGTTTCCTTCCTTGTTTTCATGCACCAAAAAGCGTGTGATAAATTTCAGTTATCAATAAGACACATAAGTTTTAACAAAAACAGTAATTTGTTTGGCCTACCCTGGGTTTGAACCCCAGGCACCTCGAAAGAGACGCACAGTCTCACCGCTGGGCTACCACAGCTTAAACCTTTTTTAACTTATTCTATCAAAAATATATGTGACTATAGCGTTCTACTGACTGACTATAAGTATCTTACTCAGTCAGTTTTGAAATCTTACCAAACAGTGTGATGTTTAATTGCAATCATACTCAGAGTCGTAGGTCTTATAGACGATAAACACAGTACGTAGTTTTGTATACCAGTAAAACATAACACAAAGCTATTGACAAAGCCATCAAAGTTGTTTTTCTAAATCTTTAATATTTAAATGAGTTAAAAAATATATTATTGAGTTAAAAAATAAATGGTATTAAAAAAATACTAAAATTTATATTGAATATAAAACACTATTTTTGCCATATATATAGGATCGATCCCGAACTACCTATTTTTTTTTTGTTTCTTCTTTTTGAAATTACTGAGCAAGGCTCAACCAGGTACTATATATATATATATATATATATATATATATATATATATATATATATATCTTAATATTGAAATATATATATATATATATATATATATATATATCTTAATATTGAAATGAGTTAATCTTGTATATATATATATTTTCCGAATATCGGAAACGGCTCCAACGATTTTCCTGAAATTCAGCATTTAGGAGGTTTTGGGAGAGAAAAATTGATCTAGCTAGGTTTTATGTAAAAAAAATATTGTTTTATCCCTATTTTTGTGCATTAAAAAACACTAACATTTATATTGAATTGAATTTTCGCCATCAACTGTCAAGTCGACGTAGCTTATTCGGTTAGCGGACAGCCTCGAGAAATGTGAGTGCCAAGGATCGATCCCAACTAAATAATTGTTTTTTTCTTTTTTTAAAGTTTTTTTTTGTAAAAAATTACCGAGCGAAGCTCGGTCACCCAGATATTATATATATATTGGAGCTAAGACCTACCACTATATATATATATATTTATACATGTCATCAATCTGCACTATAAATATTCCTTGTGACATCTTTGCCCTTACGCTAGAAAGATTAAACGTAAGGTTTTCATAACCAAAATCGATTAATTAGTAGAACTGACTTTACGAATTTTTAATGAAAATTAATCATTGACCGTGAAATGTACACATAGTATCGTCACTAGGGACTAAAACTTTATGAAATTTATCATTAAGTAAAATTTTTTGAATGACATGCCACTTTTATATTTCTTTACATGTAATAAAAAATGATTAATAGTAGCAAGCATTACCCTACAAAATTCTGTTATAACTTTGTTCGAGTTTTAATCTCTAATTTATTAATATACATTTAAAAGTAACGCAGTATACACTAAGTTGTATATCATTACAAGAAATTTAGATTGAGACCTTCTTGTAAGTATTAGAAATATTTGTGTCAGAAGGTCTCACTCTTCCATAACAATATATATACATATATATATATATATATATATATATATATATATATATATATATATATATATATATATATATATATATATATATCCATTTTTTTTATTAATTATGTCGTATAGTTGGGACGTTTGTTTATTGTACTGACGGCCAGCAAAAGCTGAACATTTGACGATATGGAGCCTATAGCCCTTTAAGTCGCGACTCAAAAGTGTTGATAGAGCATATAGTTTTGAGTCGATGGATGTTAGATTCTTAAAGTGGTTAACTCGAACCGGATCATGCAATATTGTCAACAGCTGAATCTTTTGATATGGACAAATTACCCCAAATAAGTTGCTGGGAGCCAAAAACAATACAAGTTTCGAGTGTCCATAACATAATTTTATAAACAACTAATGTACAACGGAGGACGTTTATCAGTACCTGCCCTTTGTCATGAAAAATTTCAAGTCTCAGTTATGATTTTTTCGGATCCACGGACTTAGAGTACTTTGTCGTGTATTTTCTCACTAAAATAAAAGTTAATTGCGTTATACCCTTTTATTAAGAATAACATTGAATTTGGCATTTGAGGCTACTCTTAAAAGCGCTCGCAGTCAGCATTATACTTAAATTTAATGCTCATAAAAATATTTAGCATCATCTATATATTAGGATCAGTTCGTAGTAACCTTATTTGTCATCAGACACGTTTGTACTTTACATTAGTTTAAACATATCTCTACTTGCTTTTTAAAAAGCAATTATTACCATAAGTTCTTGCAATTAATAATAGGAAGTCCGTTTATATTATCAGAAGTACGATATATTTATAACAACAGATGCTGGCAATAAAGTACCCTACTAAATTTAGGATACAACAAGGTATATCAAAGAATATAATCTATTGTATCTTTTATTTTAGTTTGGTACGTAATAATAATACAGTATTTACTGAATTGATTGTAATAAAAACCAAAATAATAAAAATATATATATCTCATGATCAAGTTACTTATATTAACAGAATATCGTAAACTTGAATGCCAGTAAACAGTCTTTTTTAAGCCGATTAAGCTCAAGAGAATTCTGATTTAAAAGCTACCATAGGGCATTTGCACGGGCATATCAGTCAGTCGACTCTCATCTCTCATCAATCTACCTGCAAAGAGTGCTTGAGTTCTTTGGTCACGTCGCCAGAAAAGAAGGGAATAACTTCAAGCAACTATTGGTTATCGGAAAAAATGACGCAAAAAAGACCAGCAAGATGAAGCCTAATTAGATGGACTGACCAGATACGAAACACCCTGGACATTAATGCTCTTCACTCGGCCAAGGAGAGGAACAAGTGGCGAGCAACTGTCCGAAAATGATCGAACCACTCACGACCCTCGATCTCGACCACGAAACGATGCGAGCAGGATATCCAGTCATATATGTAAAACGAGCTGCTTAGATGAGTACTAATATGTCAGCTACTTACCATAGGACATAATTCACAGTCTCCTTGAGTTGATTACATCAACATCATTAACATTGAAACATAATTTAACGTTACAACTTGGTTAATTAACAACTAATTATGTCTAATTTACACCAAATACGTGTTCTAATTTAGGTCACTGGGACTTCGTAAATTAGAACGTCCTCACAATGGTAGGATATCTACTTACAGAACTATTCCGTCTATGGACATGTCATTACAGCAGTTTAAAACACTGTTAAAGGAAGACTGATACAGAAAGCCTACTATACTATTGAGGATTACTTAAATGATAAGAATACGTGGATATAACTACTGTTAAAGCTGTAAAACATAGTAATGACTAAATGTAATTACTTATGAATAATCATCCTCCTGCCCTTATCCCACTCTAAGTGGAGTCGGCACATGTTATAAACATGCATATGATTTGGCTGCGTTCTTACGACCGGCCGCCTGCCTGACGTCAACTTACATTGGTCGTATTTAACGACACCTCGGTAAGAAAGAGCGTGGTCTATTCTACTAAACCGGATACCACACGGTAGGTCAACTTACATTAGTCGCCTTTTACGACACCTCGGTAAGAAAGAGCGTGGTCTATTCTACTAAACCGGATACCACACGGTAGGTCAACTTACATTAGTCGCCTTTTACGACACCTCGGTAAGAAAGAGCGTGGTCTATTCTGCTAAACCGGATACCACACGGTAGGTCAACTTACATTAGTCGCCTTTTACGACACCTCGGTAAAAAATGAGGGTGGTCTGTTCTACTCAGCCGGATACCATACGGCGGGTCGACTTACCTTAGACGCCTTTTAAATGTAATTGCTTATATGTATTGTAAAAAAGAAACCGCCGAGTTTCTTGCGGTTAAAGCGGTTTCGTAGATAATCGATGTAGATGTTAAGTAAAATTTGTGTAATAGCTGCACTAGAATACAATCGCATGTCGAGCCTTTGTAGAAACACTACGTGCAATTAGGAAAATAATTTTCCAACGGCAATCATAAGCTACAAGTCATACTTTGATTAACGACAAGTCATGATTTGTTTGACGTATATTTACAACTGATTTTGCTTTTCTAACTAACCAATTACTTAATGGAATTAATAATTGTTGGTGTGATTTTAATCATGAAATAAATGTTTAGGTAATATAAGCATTTTGAACAAGAAAAAGATAAGGCTTACCTGAGTAAAGCTCCATTAAAAATTCGTAGTTACCTTTATTTCTCTCAAGTTATATTAATTGGTGTTATTTCGTAAATCCAGTAGAATATCAGTCAAGCGAAAATATGCATTAATAATTAACATATATTTTACGCCGTGTGGTATCCGTCTGAGTAGAATAAACTATCCTCGTTACTTTCCCAGGTGTCATAAAAGGCGACTAAGGTAAGTTGACACGCCGTTTGGTATCCGGCTGAGTAGAATAGACCACTCATTTATTGCTGAGGTATTGCAAAAGGCGACTAACGTAAATTAGCGTCAGGCAGGCGGCCGGTCATAAAATGACTAGCCAAATCATCTAACAACATGATTAAAACGTGTTGTGTCCCACTTAGTATAAGAGCAAGACAAGATGATGATGAAATTATATATACATTATATAACCGTCACGAACATGTTATATACAGATATATTAAAAAAGAGGACTGACATCATCAGCGTAAATCAGCGTATTATCAGCGTAAATCTTAACATAGTAAAAAGAAAAAGAGTAAAAGTATGTAAACCCGTAAGTGCCAAATAATTTTACTAAAACGATACAATTTTTTCAAATAGAACTATACCTATAAGCTCTTGATTAAATAAACCGCTCAATGAACTGAGAATCTACGTTACTCAATATGTTAACAACAGAATGGTCTTCCGTTCCTATTGTAGAATAAAGACCAATAAAATTCTCTCAGCGATTGTTGTTCAGTGGAGCGGCCATCTGCATTTTACACTCAACGCCGTCTGTAAGCGCTCGTACATTTTATTTTTTACTTTGCACTTGATATCAATAGAGCTTGGAAATTGTTTATTTATTCGTTCCAATATCCGATATAAGATAGTTTAGATGCATCTTCGATGGATTTTTGATTGTTTCGCGTTAATAAAACCGACAAATCTACTCATTTTTATGTCATAATCTAAAGGGTATATATAATATGCGACTTTGTTTTATACTATGTAGTGATAAGGCATTTTCCGCCTCAGTAATCAAGACTGATAAATTTACGAACTTTTAATAAGTCAACCCATCAGCCTTCTTTAAGAGTGCATCATGTCATCATAGGCCAATATTTCTGAGATGCACAAATAGAGAGAGAGAGAGTCAGCAAATAGAGGCGCATAGCGAGATCTTCATTAATAGGCAAACCAAACTTAGTAATAAGCAAACCAGGAACCGAAATAAATTAATAATACCCAGGATACGGCTTCAGAAAGTTCGTAGATCGTTTGTGGGCCTCGGTATACATTTTTATAATAAAATTCCACAGTCTATTTTGGACTTGCCTTTACACATGTTCAAAATAGCAATTAAAAAGACACTGATTGATAAAGCTTATTATACTGTTGAGGATTATATTGATGATAAGAAAGCTTGGTTTTAAATTGCGTCCAGCTACGCACTAGATTATATTGTAAATTTTTTAATTTTTTCTTAATTAAGCCATTATTGTAGAACTCAATTTTGAAAAGAGTGACCGCCGAGTTTCTTGCTGGTTCTTCTCGGTAAGAGCACCTTTCCGAACCAGTGGTAGCTTCATTGTAATTTGACGATTCGAAAGTGCTTGTAAAGGCCAATTTGAATAAAGAATTATTTGAATTTGAATTTGAATTCATTGATCAAATACAATGCATCGTTATCAATTATGACCACTGTATCAAGGGTGTTCTATTGAGGAAGAGGGGGATAAATATTAATACGAGTCTTCCCAGTTTCCGACTGCATGTTATCTTGATTGACAAGGAATCTTAGACAACATAAATCATCATAACGTAATTTATAATTCATCATCATACTTTATACTTCGCCCACTTTTGGTGCGGCCGGTGAAACTTGTTTTTTCTTCCATTCTCTCCTATCATTCGTCAACTCTGTCGTTTCTCCTTTTATGCCTATCGTATTTCACATAATCTAAGCAACTCTTTTTAGGCCTCCCTCTATTCACATATCCTTCTACATTCATAGTCCACACTCTGATCACATGATTTTCATCCCTTCTAATTATATATCCATAGCATCTTGCACTTCTCGTTTTTCTGTAATGTGCGTAACTTTCAGACTTCCTTTTCAGGAACCTTTAACATTTAACCAATTAAGTAAGAACATTCTTTCAGCATGCGCTTTGTTGTTACAGCGTTCATACATTGAAACAATAGGGCACTTTAACAATATTTGTAAAGCAAAAAGAAAGGCGCCGCTGCGGATTTTTGACTTTAATGGTCTTAGCAAAAGTATGACATCGCAGAAATTACAATGGACGCTAAATGAGAAAGTACAATAGCCTTTATACTCTACAATAACCAAACATCTTAGAATGAAAGCTCTTTACTTTATGGAATTTGTGTGTTGGTACAATATTTCGTTTCGTTTGTCATTCTTAATTGATGTTCGTTTATTTAACTTAGGATAAAGATCTTTATAAGTCTAGTAGGGTTTACTTGGTTGCTAGCGTTAGTGTTATTTGTAATAAAATATATGTAATATTTTAAAGCACATTGTAGGCATTTCTATGTAAGTGGCACAAACGATTCAAATCCAAATTTAAAATATTATTTATTTATTTCAATTACCAACAATGGTTACAATACTTAGAATCTTAAAATTATATTTCCATTTTATTATTACAATTGCACCACCACTATATAGATAATAATTAGGTATATAGGTAATTATGACATAATTTGTAAGATAAAACAGCGGCTCTAAGCTCTTACTTATATAAACAAAAAAAAATGTTTATTTGAAGTGTAATAACAAAGTCAGAAATTAAAAATTATACAGGTAAACTTAATCTGTGATAATATAAGCAAACAGAAGAAAAACAAGTAAAACTTCTAAACAAGTGACTCTACTGCTGGTTCGGAAAGCTGTTGCTACCGAGAAGAGCCAGCAAGAAACTCGGTGGTTACTATTTTCAGAATAATTCTTATAACTAGTTACAGTCATTACCATCTTGTAGAGGGACGAAGATTAATAACATCTACGCATTCTTATCGTCTATATAATCCTCTATAGTAGGCTTTGTGTGTCAACCTCCTTTTTTCATTTTATCTCAACCTGTTCGGAAATTATAGACCTATATATTATTCAAATCACTTCAGAGAATCCGTACCCGTTATCACATGACTCTTTAAAGGATCTCATGAGCGATATCCGTTTTAAAATTAGGTATTCACACAGAATTCACGTAGTACGTATTCAAATCTCTGGAAGAAATGATACATCACACTGGTATGGAAATAGTTTCCAAACTGCAAACATAAATCACATTCCTTGTTTCTATGCTCCTATTGCATTTTTCTATACCATATTTAAAATAGATTACGTTGCATGCCCAATTTTATATAAGAATCTACAATTCTATAACTAATATTTAATGGAGTTGTCTTCTGTTTATTCTATCAGATAAAATACAGAACACACTTTAAAAAACGAAAATATAAGATATTGTAGATATCTTTCTTTGATTCAACCAGTAGACTTCGATTATTGACTAAGATTGTTCTGATAAATGTATGCCATAAAAAACTAACATCAATATTATATATTTGAAAGAAAAGGAGATCGTCTTTGTATTGATACTACAATAGCCCTCCTAACGTAACCTCTTCATGTAGCATTTTTTTTAAAGATATTACATAGACTGTACGTGATACAATAAAATCTATGATTACTCTATGCTATCCGGTTGAGATGAACATACCACCCTAATTTCTTACCGAGGTGTCGTAAAAGAGGTGGCGAATTCGAATACGAATACGATAAGTCGACGTCAGGCCGATCGTCAAATACCTAACCCACTAAATTATGTAACAACATGATTTATACCTGCCAACACCACTTAGAGTGGGATAAGGAAAGGAGAATGATGAACGATGATCTATAATTAGTTTAACATTGTCTTTTCAGCTATCATAATATTTTAAAAATATAATTTAACTTGAAGTGAAACTTCAAAAATTCATGCTTTAAAATTTGATTAAAATGACAAGTTATATGAGTAATGTAAGTAAATAAAAAAAAGCTAGCCGTGTTGTATCCGGCTGAGTATAAAAGACCACCCTTATTTCTTTTCGAGGTGTCGTAAGAGGCAACTAAGGTCAGTCGACCCGCCGTGTGGTATCTGGCTGAGTAGAATAGACCACCCCTATTTGTTACCGAGGTGTCTTAAGAGGCGACTAAGGTAAGTTGACCCGCCGTGCGGTATCCGGCTGAGTAGAATAGTCTCTAGTAGAATAGCCTCTTTCTTACCGAGGTGTTGTAAAATACGATGGAGAATCTCATTCAGGAGAATGATGTAAGATAAATAAAAAAATCATGTAAAACTATTACCTATAATGTTATTGCTGTGGGCTTTGGTGTATGATAAAGTCAATTTACATAATGCCCACTAGGACGTTGTTTAAAAAGTGAGTAATGCAGTGTCATTAAAAAGATGTGACCAGCACGCAAATGTCTGTTATTTTAAACGAAGGCAGGTGATGCTAACAGGCATCGTTGAAGCGGAAATTGCCGGCGGTCGGGAAGTTAGAGCTCGCACTAACCGTCCGCTTGCACCCTCGTTAATTGGCGGCCGACACTAAAAACAATTAAGAACACCTGTGCGCACCGATACGTCCTGGTACATCGGACAGTGAAATAGGTAGTGAAATAAGAAAAATTTTCATTAATCGCTTAAAGCATCGTAGTTTTGAATATATAAGATAAAATAGACTATGACCTATCATAGATTGAATAATTTATAGAATTAGTCGTTACTTTGAGGACGTTATTCTACTCAGCCGGATACCACTCGGCTTTAAGTCATATTATTTATTGATTTCAAATATGTGAATAGATTTATTTATACAGAAACTTAAGAGAAAAAATCCTCATCCGACAAATAAAGATACATGTCCCATGTATTAGCATAGGAATCATCATGCTCTTGCCCTTATCCCACTCTAAGTGGGGTCGGCACAACATGTTATAAACATGCTGTAACATGATTTGGCTGCGTTTTTACGACCGGCCGCCTGCCTGACGTCAACTTACCTCTGTCGTATTTCACGATACCTCGGTAAGAAAGGGGGTGGTCTATTTTACTCAACGATATACCACACGATGGGCTAACTTACCTCAGTCGCCTTTTCTATTCAGCCGGAAAATGGACTTTATTCTTGGCATGCGGCGAAGTTTTCAACGTTTTTGTTAGGTTTCCTCTCTTTTTGTACAAATTGTACACCCACTTGTATACCCTTTATTTAGTAAGAATAAGTAGAAGTTTACATTTTTATTAATCTAAATCTTAAATCTGAGGATAATTAAAAGACACTAAGCCTTTAACCTTTATTCACGACTAATCTTCTTCCTAGCCTATAATCTACCTTATTAAATGATAAACTAAGAAAACGTCGTCAACAATTATGAATATAGTATTAGAGTGCACTAATTAAAATACAAACAGTACCATTTCTAGGTTAAGAAAACCCGTTAAAACAATAGACCGCTTATACAAATTAATAGTAAGCAAATGGAAAGGCGCCGCCCTGGACTTTAGAGCTTAATGACCTCGAGCTAGAGCCATAACGATGCATTAGCAAACAATAGAGCCTAAAACAGTCCTTTATCTTATACAATTGTTGTAAGCACGTCCAACTAAAAGCTTTTAGTATATAACCATATCGCGCTTTTAACTATTAAATTTCAACGTTTTGATTTGTGACGAGCAACAAGCGCATGGTACGTAAATATTTGTATTTATGGATGAGTAGCTCTATTGTTTACCACAACGTAGCAGCGGTATTGCATAAATTTAGAATCAAATCATTTTGGAAATTGTTTATGAACTAAACGATGCGCTTTAATGAACACAGAGTAATGTGCAAATCTATAAATGAATTCGGAAAACTGTAAATACTTTTTGATTGAAAATTTACTGGGTGTAATCTATGTATGTATTTATGTTTATTCCGTGGCTATTTGTATTTGTAAGTGTATCTAATTATTTCATGAAGATGGTAGAATTATATCATGGAAACTAAAATATAGCTTATACTTGCCTTCTTAAACCCTGTGTATTCTTATATGTTTGTTCTTCGTAACATATTTCATATTAGATACAAAGTTGTTAAATAATGGTGTTAAAATAACGTTATACAATATACATATGCTAAAATTATCGTATACTTTGCGAATTATCGAGCGAATAAAGTCGGGCAACTATACACTGTCCATTATATTAACCATCTTTTGACAGATTGACGATTTACATATTTAGTGATGTCCTAAAGATTCTCGTATGCGATACCATTCCGATTATAGTACCTACTATCATTAATCGAATTACGTACCTAAGTAATTCGATTAATGATAACCTACGTAAACTAATAACAGATATAGAAATCAACATTTTGATTTAATATTGCCTTAGTTTTTTGAAAATAAATGTTAATCCGTGTGTATTTATTATAATCATAAAAAATATATTATACATCAACTGGCAACATCAACAGACCTTCCGCTCGGCCGCCATTTTGACGTGATCTGTCACTCTCAACGAAACGCCCGTGATAGTCACACGCATTTACGTTCGCTGAGTGTTCTCTCGCATCTGTTACACCTTGAGTTAAGTAGCTTTATTCCTCGGAAAAACTTTTGTGAAACTTATATTAATTGATCGTGAAAATGCCGAAAGGACGTGTGTTGAAAGCACAATCGAGACAGTTAGTGTTAAAACTTCATGAGTATTTTGAGCAAGAAAATCAAAATGGCGGACCTCTTATACCTATCACGCAAGTCCGAAACCGTGGTGGTGTGTGGTGGAAAGAACTAAAAGAGTAATATTCTCTGATTGGGAACGTGAAATTGCATCATCGTCCTGCCCTTATCCCACCCAAAGTGGGGTCGGCACAACATGTTATAAACATGCTGTAACATGATTTGGCTGCGTTTTTACGACCGGCCGCCTGCCTGACGTCAACTTACCTAAGTCGTATTTTACGACACCTCGGTAAGAGAGAGGGTGGTCTATTTTACTAAACCGGATGCCACACGGTGTGTCAACTTACTTTAGTCGCCTTTTACGACACCTCGGTAAGAAATGAGGTTGGTCAATTCTACTCAGCCGGATTCCACACGGCGGGTCGACTTACCTTAGTCGCCTTTTACGACACCATATATTATCTACACAAGATAATATATTATCTACACAAGAGCTAATAATAACTGCTACTGAAGACTCCTCATCGGAGGAGTCTAGTGTTGATTATCATTCCGACGACTCGTGCTAATAAAATAAATTAAAATATCCTGATTGTTTTATTTGTATTCATGTATTAACTAAAAAGAAAGTAAAACTTTATATAATGTTATTAAATGTCTTTTAATACTCGTAACATCGATTTCTACCGATTATTTTTAATCTGTGGCATAATCGTAGTAACCATTATGTGTGACATCACTAAGTGGGCGGTACCCATCCATAAAGTACAAATATTATTTGTATGATATTTGTACGTAAGCAATACAAAACTTAATGAGCGTGAGCTGTCAAAAGACTGATAATATGATGGACGCAGTATAAGGCATGTCATACGCAACAAATGCTACTATCTTCTCTATGGGTAGAGGCCAAGTCAAAGTTGAATCAGCACCTATATTGGCTATTACTAAAAAATACGTTTTAATGATGTTTAAAAATTATTCAGTTTAATTATAATAATTAATTTTCATGATAGTGACATAAATATGATATTTGTAGTACCCATAGACAACAATAATAGGTGTGTTATTACTAAGGGCTGTCATAACAGCCTTTGTAACGTTTTACATTATGAAGGCTGCATTGCCTCCGGCGTATCACGTCCGCAATAAAATCTGTTTGGATTATATGCTTTATGCACATACTAGCTATGGGTAGGTTAATTAATTGTGTGTATTTTGAAAAAATATAGCACTTTTAAAATAGCTAGTTGTGCCTGCGGCTTCGCCTGCGTGGAATCAAAAATAGCAAAAACGGAGCTAATATTTTTTGTGACGTATGATTTTAATTGATCTATAATATCTTCTGAAGTATTTATTTAATGTATATGGTGTAAAGAACAATTTTAATCTATATTTAATGGCGAAGCTAAGGAACTTATTTATTGCGATAAGGATAGATACTGAACAAAAGAAAACAGTCTTAGAAATTTTGAACATAAAAGTAGAAAATTATTAAAAAATTATTCACATTTTTTTATAATAAGTATAGAATTTAATGTATATCTCATTTAATAAAGCAATTGAAATCATACTTAAATTATCGCACTTTAAATAATAGTGTAAATTTTGTTATGGTTTTATAAAAAAAATATACAGAGAGAGATGAAAATGAGAATTTTTTCACATTAAGAATTTGTAAACGTTGAAGGCGTTTAGTACTATGTAATAATTGTTTGTATATTAAGAGCACGTGTGAATTACAACCGTAATATAACAGCTGCGAGTTATTTCCAAACTATTAAATGGGAGCAGTAAATAAAGCTCTACGTTTATTGTGGTGACATTCGAGTGCTCTGAATTTCAAAGCGTCGATTTCTCTTTAATTTATTTAAGCCTAAATGGTTGCTAGACACGACCCGGGCTAATTAGAATTTATTCTCTGAGTCTATTATTTCGTGAATATTTCGTATTTCGAATATTTATATTTATTTATCCACGTCTTAAATTGAATTTAGGCAGGGCTAGTCTACACTAATCTACGAGTTATCTTTCTATACTAATATATAAAGCTGAGAGTTTTTTTGTTTGTTTGAACGCGCTTATTTTAGGGACTACTAGACCGATTTGAAAAATTCTTTGAATCTAATATAGTGCAGTTATCTAGAAAGGCTATAGTCGTCTTTTAAATCACTTCAGTAAGGAATGAGGGTGCTCTATTCTACTCAGCCGGATACCACACGGCATTTACGTGAATAAAGAGTATTTTGTACTATTATTTAGTCTTGGATCATAATTAAATTATTATACAAACCCCACTTCCCTTAGCGAATGTTGTCAAACAGTTTCGATTTATATTTTCCAGTCTACGTCACACGTGAGCGTGCACTTTATTTCTTTACTTTGTACCTGATATACCCATCACTAGCGCGCAAACATTGTTTATTCAGCAGATCCGATATGCGATAGCCATGTTAAATATTTTACGACATGCAACTTTGTTTACGTTTGGTACGGGAAAATAAAATTGTTATGTTCACTTTTTCATCCAAGTGATGCACCCAGTCCATCCTATTCTCAATTAGAAATAAATTTAAAAACTTTTAATTTAAATTAGACGATTAGGGATTAGGGAGATTAGGGATCGTACGTGGTACGGCTATGCCGTTACAGTGGTAGTAAGCCACAGCTGAAACTATTATTTGGAAATAAGTTAAGGGCACTAGTAATTGACCATGTACTAGTAGTTGACCGTTTTGTATGAAATTTGAAATAATGTTGTAGCTAATAAAAATAAATTTGTAATTACCTGTTGCCATCTATTAACAATGAAAGCTCAGAATGCAGCTCATTGTTTAATATTTAAAATTTAATATTATTAATTAATATTTTTTATTAGCTACTACTACTAGCGACTACTAGTCATGGTCAATTACTTGTGCCCTTATCTTACATATTGCATTTTATATCGTTAATCTAGACCAAAAACTCCAAACATATCGCTGAAGATCAATCTTCTACAACTCGGAAAAGGTTGAGTCAACGTTTAAAAACGGAAAATCCATTAATTCAAATCCAAACAAAAAAATTTCCTACGAAAATTTTACGTCTATAACAATCTACGTTTAGTAACATTGTTATTTAATACATAAACCAATTCATTAAACATCAATTTATTCGAATGAAAATAAGAAATGGATTTAATCGAATAAAAAAACCGAGAAGTAAAAATGTTTCAAATATGGCAACGATAAAACAATTCGTCTAAATTTGATTGAGAAGTGGAAAAGCCTCCTTTTATATTTATATTAACCAATGAGTTGCAAAAATCATACAGAAACGTTTAAACTGTAAATGTATTTGCTTTCATAATTGTACTATGTATGCGTAAAAATTCTTTTACATTTTTATCGGCAAAATAGGCTCAGCGTAAATCATTTCCATTGTTTGGATTGAATGTTTAACTTTGTTTTGTTTATTCAGAATTAAGAGTGATAAAAATGAGTTTCTTTTTATGTACATTTAAAATCATGTCTTTTAGATTTGAAATTATATTACCTTCCGATTAAAGCCGATTTATCTTTTATTAAAACCACTATTAAGAATATTATTTAACAAAAATAAATATATGTTTCAACTTTTTACGTTTCAGATTGATTTTTAGCACATAATATAACAGATATGGCTTTAGATTTAAATAGGCAGTAGTAGGCTGTCGGAAAACCAGTTTTCCCCTTACTTTGTGACATCCCTTGACATCATCCTCCTGCCCTTATCCTCCCCTAAGTGGGGTCGGCTGAACCTGTTTTAAACATCATCATCCTCCTGCCCTTATCCCACTCTAAGTGGGGTCGGCACAACATGTTATAAACATGTTGTGATATGATTTGGCTGCGTTTTTACAACCGGCCGCCTGCCTGAAGTCAACTTACCTTAGTCGTATTTTACGACACCTTGATAAGAGAGGGTGGTCTATTCTACTAAACCGGATACCACACGGTGGGTCAACTTACCTTAGTCGCCTTTTACGACACCTCGGTAAGAAATGAGGTTGGTCTATTCTACTCAGCCGGATACCACACGGCGGGTCGTCTTACCTTAGTCGCCTTTTATGACACCTCGGTAAGAAAAGAGGGTGGTACTATTCTATTCAGCCGGATACCACACGGCGTAACCTGTTTTAAACATATTGATACATGATTTGGCTACATATTTTACGACCGGCAGGCAGGGATCTCTGACGTCAACTTACCTTAGTTATATTTTATGAAATCTCAGTAAGAAAGAGAGTAGTCTATTTTACTCAAACGGATACCACACGGTGGGTCAACTTACATTAGTCGCCTTTTACGACACCTCGGTAATTAATGAGGGTGGTCTATTCTACTCAGCCGGATACCACACGGCGGGTCGACATACCTTAGTCGCCTTTTACAACACCTCGGTAAGAAAGAGGATGGTCTATTTTAGTTAGCTGGATACCACACGGCTAATGTGAGATACCTTGACGTAGCTCGTATATTTATCTTGCCGACCAAAATCGATATCGTAGAACTGGTTGTCGAACTATTTTTATGAAGTACTGAAATCTTTTTTACTTTCCAATAATATTTCTAAAATAGTATATTATAATTAAAATTTAACCATTTTTATGAAATAACGTTATATTGTATAAAATTAAAATAAAAAAACCTTAGTTGTTTTCTGTGATACGCGTACAAAATATCGTCTCTGACCCTCGCCTACCCACGAAAATAATAAGCAGACCATTTGGGTTCCATCGGTGCCTTTGAGTAAGTTTTCATCGTGGGTGTATGATACATAAATTACTTTGTTCAAATTAACCTCTGAACATTTCCTACCTACATTGCTTATAGGCTAGAATGTTATGTGGTACAGAATTCTTACATGGAATATTTTTAATAAAGGAGTTTCTATTAAAGACACTGTAAATAAAATACTGAAGGCGTAAAAGACTCTTTAAAAGACTTTTTGATTTCTCACTAGACGATGTTGTATTTAAAAACCTGATTTCTATATCTTGTTTTCTACAACAAAGTTCTCGTTTACACTTAATGTATCTGGGGTTTCGATTGCGCCGTTGTTATATTACCAAAAGGGCAGAAAAACAAGAATGTAGGTCGGCATCGAATAACCGCACATCTGCAGCTGAATGAACGCTTTAACGCAGTAAGTTAAATAAGTTTTATATATTTTAATTACTAACAAGTATAGTTGAAGCACTCCTTCTGGTTTATCTACCATTATGCCTTGTCCACGACCCCTTTAATTAAACTCAGTTACTTTAAGAAAGCTGATAACGCCGTGTGGTAACCGGCTGAATAGAATAGTACCACCCTCATTTCTTATCGAGGTGTCGTAAAATACGACTAAGTTTAGTTGATGTCAGGCAGGCGGCCGGTCGTTGAATACGTAGCCAAATCATTTGACAGCATGTTTATAACATGTTGTGCCGACCCCACTTAGAGTGGGATAAGGGCAGAAAGATGATGACTTTAAAAAAGCTGATAAATACACCTACCACTTACAGCATTGACGTCCACTATTCTAATGTATCCGTCATATGAAAAAGGACACTTTTGTTAGGTCAACAAAATAGTGCTTTTTCATCTACTGAGGTGGGATTCTGAACAACGTTAAACGTTCCATTTAAAAAACAAAAAATATAATACGAATGAAAACTGAATTTTTAAATCGTATAGATGTAATATGTACTAATTATTAAGTAGCTTAATATTTAACTTCTTCATAACATTACTCTAAATTTGTGTTCTATATATACACGTTCCAAATAGATTGTTGAACCATGTAGTCTTAATGTAGTCATTTATCTACGGTTTAAGCATGGCGCTTTAACTAAGGGCCTTAACATAAATCCGTATTGAGGTTACTCTAGCCATACATATTGGTATCGTTAGATACGTTAATAATTAATTACTCTGTTAATTGTAGTTTCGGTGTAATGCACGTAGGGGTGATATAGATGTATCGTTTGCTTATACGTGACCGAAGTGTAATGTCACCTACATCTATACCAAAATAAAGGTTACATATTGGGAACGACCACTCGTTTGTTTATGTTAGGGATAGAGCGAATTATTGCCTCTCTTGGACGCATAGTAAACATTTAAACTAAACTTTATATTCTTAATGCTTCGCTGGTGAATAAAACTTTTAAATAATATTCTAAATAATAAATAAATATTGATCATATTCATACTCTACAACCAATATAAATACGATGTTTAATAGTATATAACATCTTGTTTGGTTTCCCATATTCTATAGTCCAAGAGTCTGATAATTCTGACTTGAATCATTGCATAACAGTTTTTTGATGAAAATATTTTACAAATTATAAATACATTCTAAAACTGGTAAATCAACTAAGTATTAGTAAATAATTTAGCTTCAATCACAATATTTATTATTATCAAACGGATGATAGCTTAGTTTATATTACGATTTAGTTTATATTACGATTTAGTTTATATTATAGTACGATAAAGCCACATCTAGGGACTTTAACTCGTTAGCAAAGCATATCATACAACGTTTTATTTTTGTTTTTACCCACAAATTTATCTTTTTTTTCTTATTAATGTTTATTTGGGATATTTTATATTAAGTTATAAGTTATTTTTTTGTTTAGCACGCTCCTACATGCAAAAAATTGTACTTAGTTAAGTAAGTGTGTCTCATTTAAGTGAATGTAAATTCTTATGAGAATAAAATTTTCTTAAACCGTATATTTACGTACGTAAACGAATATCTGAGCTATTTATAACTTGACGAAATATATGATCTTAGCTTGCTTTACTGAGATAAGGTTTTTAAAAGGATTTTAATGGATTGGATGGATCTTATTATGCCAGCAAAGCTGTATTATTAAATCATTTAGTATCCTGTAACGATGTTGTGTAAACCCATATAGGATATTTTTACCAGGTATACGCGCTTTCATCTTATACTGTGTTCTCACTTTATATTAGAAGACATAACAGCCAAACTCAATAGTTTAACCAATAATAAACAATTAAATTAATAAAACATTGAATGGCCCGTTGGAGCGGTGGGTAGTGACCCTGCCCTGGCTTCGCGGGTCGCGGGTTCGATTCCCTCCGTGGGCCAACATTTTCTATAAACAAATTTGCCTATATATATGCCTATATTATTTGTATTTAAGTATGTATTTAAAAATTATATAAGTATATATTCACCAGTTCTCTCACCCATAACACAAGTATTAAGTTACTTACTTTGGGGACAGACGTGTGTAAGTGTCCCATATAGTATTTATTTATATTTATTTTAAAGAGAATAGCAGAAGTAATTAGTACTCTGCAAGCAAAAAGTATTAGCATTAAAGTAAATCTCTTTGCTAAGAGACACACCCAACCTAAGTCTCCTAATTAACACAATTATGGATCAATCAGTAATACTAGAGAATTCTAGTTAGTTCAGTAATACTACACAATTTTATCTTAAAAGATAAAACCCAAGAAAAGATAAGATAATGTGTAAACAAAACACATACAGAATAGAAACAGTAATATTACTGTTTTAGTAGCAGTGAGCTTTGATGAGCGCCTTTGTTATTACTGCGTAAATTGCACCGGAAATGAGACGCGTTTACACTTTACGTGTGATATTTGCTGCGCTGGCTAATTAGACAGGCCATAGAAATTCTAAATTTAACGCCGTGTGGTATCCGGCTGAGTAGAATAGACCACCCTCTTTCTTACAGATGTGGCGCAAGAGGCGACTAAGGTAAGTTTACGTCAGGCAGGTAGCCGGTCATAAAATACGTAGCTAAATCATGTGATAAAATGTTGTGTTGCGTCATGTTGTACCGACCCCACTTAGAGTGGGATAAGGGCAGGAGGATGATGAGTGAGAGACAGCTGTTACACTGATTAATATAGTAATATAAGGGATGAATATTCCAATTGATTTCCAATATTAACACGCAAATATTCAGTTACATCGTATTGACTGAATTGTTCTAGTTTCAAAGACTTGTTCGGCACTGAATGAAAAGGTATTGTTTGCTTTGGTACATTTGATATTGCTAGCTGGCAAATTCCGTATAATTACTACTTAGCACCTATGTATAGAACTATAGTACGCATTATATAAATTTATGTGGTGAACAACTTTTTATTGTGGTATGTATTTAGATAGATAATATTATTTATTTTACACATTATCACCCTCCCGCCCATGCCATCCCACTCTAAGTAGGGTCGGCACAACATGTTATAAACATATTGTCATATGATTTGGCTTCATATTTCACGACCGGCCGCTTGCCGGTCGCTTGCTTGACTTTAACTTAATTTTAGTCGTATTTTACGACACCTCGTTAAGAAAGAGGGTATTTTACTCTACTTAACCGGATACCACATGGTGGATCAACTTACCTTAGTCGCTTTTTATGACACTTCGGTAAGAAATGAGGGTGGTCTATTCTACTCAGCCGGATAACACTCGGCGAGGCAACTTACCTTAGTCGCCTTATATGACACCTCGGTAATAAATGAGGGTGGTACTATTCTATTCAGCCGGATACTACACGGCGTAAACAGATGTCTCTAACTATGAGTTATTTAATTGTTTCGAATTCGCATTCTCTTTATGTTCATTCAATGGTAGATATCATATCTCACAAATTTTTTCCACT
Source organism: Morpho achilles (assembly GCA_947086495.1). Taxonomy (NCBI): domain Eukaryota; kingdom Metazoa; phylum Arthropoda; class Insecta; order Lepidoptera; family Nymphalidae; genus Morpho; species Morpho achilles. The sequence goes on along the minus strand of CAMTZB010000006.1, from coordinate 9,595,995 downwards.
AATGCATCATCTGCCTATTAATCTAGGACTGTTTATATGTCTTCAAAAGTGTGTTCAATGTATCTCTTACGCATCTCTTTGACATGAAGTGCAAGACAGGGACGGTAAGTTACAGACACTTACACTGTTTCTCTTTATCCATTTCTTTTTCTCCTTGGTTTTCCCGATTTCACCGTAAAACGGCCTTCGTTCAAAAGTCAAAAGTTTAATTTATATTTAAATTTCCTTCACAAATGCATCATCTGCGTATTAATTTAGGACTATTTACATTTTTCAAAAATGTGACCAATGTATCACTTACGCATCTCTTTGACACGAAGTGTAAGACAGGGACGGTGAGTTACAGACACGCTGTTTCTCTTTCTCCATTTTCTTTTTCTCCTTGGTTTTCCCGATTTCACCGTAAAACGGCCTTCGTTCAAAAGTCAAAAGTTTAATTAAATTAAAAAAACTGGTTATGTTTAACAGTAAATTACAACAGCGAACAACCCTGCTAATTTTGACATAGTTCAACTGTAAAGTTTTTTTTTTTAAGTAGATATAGTTGAAACTAAATTTAACGAGATTTCAGGACTATCTTTTATTCATGAAGACTACTTTCTGAGCCAGAAATTGTCACATCATAACTGTTACGGTGAAACCTGAAATAGATTCGGACAGGTTTCAGTTACTGGAGCTGGGGATAGAAAAAAGTTTATCTATAACTTTGATATTCTTACTTAAAATTTATATTATAGATCCCATTTTATAATTCATGTATGCAGACCAAAACGCTTGGGAAGGTTTTCCTTTAATAGTTTCAGAAGTAGAAGTTATTATAATCATTTATTTATAGTAGTACACTAAATTATATGTTTGTAATAATTGTATAATCATTTAACTTACTTTAAAATACGCTCCAGCGTTTAAATTTCTGTACTGATTTTATTTTATTCTATAATAAAGTATTACTTAAAAACCCATTACGAAATTAAGATTGTATAAAACAAAAAAAAAACAAATACTAAAATTACAATAATGATATAAGTGAACAATAATTATTTATTATTTGTTTCAAATATGTGAGGTATATATGAAATAAAAGGTTTATTAATCACAACTGAATTTAATCGTTTAATAAACAGTAATTACGTAAACACTGCTATACTTCATTTGTTTTGGCAGTACGATATTAATTTAAGAGCGTTGATGGCTCTTGAATACACATTACCCTCAATTGATTGACACACAATGATTCAAAATGGAAATTCAAAGTTGAGTGATATGAAAACATAATTTAACGGTAATAATAATTATTGTTAGGTCCAATTTGGAGAGGTCAGCAGCTGAATCCAACTCGGATGGGCAGCGTTTGGGAAGCTACGTGAGATCTTTTTGTCCAAAATACCTCACCTTATAGACCTTGGTCTACAGGCACTGCCTGAAGTTCACAACCAAAGTCAACCGTCATTTTTGTTTTTTTTATTTCTTTTTTATATTTTATAAAAAAATTACCGAGTTAACTTTTAAATATTTAAATATTATTATAATTAATATAAATATAAATTAACTTTTAAATATGAATGTGAATGGATGTATGACTAGGGGAAGGCCGAAAAAAAGATGGATGTTTGAAAAATGATATGCATATTAAGGGATTGGCATCAGAGTTGACGAATGATAGCGGAGAATGGAAGAAGAACACATATTGTGCCGATGCCACTTAGAGTGGGATAAGGGTAAGAGAATTATATACTATATCCGTGTCCAACCATTTAGAGCTTTATGTTCGTATTTAATGTAGTTATTTAACTTTAAACATCTACAGGCTTATAATGTTCCGTAATTGTTACATTAAAAACCTCTGTAAACAAATGAAATGCTTTATGGGCAGTTTATTATTTCTTTAAATAGTGACGTGAAGTGCCAATCATCACCGATGTTTATTGGTCCGAGTTAATTGAGAAGATTGATTTAAATTTAACCACTTTTTTACTAATTATTCGTTGCGACGCTTTGTCGGTGAAGGATATTATTAATATTATATTAAATGTCCCATACCTATATTGTCTATTATTTATGAGAGTGTTATTGATAAATACTAAATACTTTTTTTTAAGAACTCGTCGTGTAGTGTCCGGTTAAGTAGAATAGACCACCCTCATTCTTGCCAAAGTGTCGTAAAAGGCGACTAACGTAATTTGACGTCAGGTAAAATACTTAGCCAAATCATGTGACATGTTTGTAGCATGTTGTGTCGACACCACTTAGAGTGGGATAAGGGCAGGAGAATAATGATGTTTTATTTTTTAAGTAATGCTATAAATGTAAATATATAGTTATGTTAATACCTACATACAATATAGTCATTTAAATGGCTGTTTATTTGTATAAAACAAAGCAAAACGTTTCGTAAAAAAAATAATATCAACATGATAAATTGATTAGAACTCATATTTAAATAAAATCGATAGTTATAAAATCGATTGTTGAAAAAAAAATCGAATCAGACATGCAATGTGGATATCACTACTTTACCTGTCAAAAGTGAAATAAATGATGGGAACATTATAGTACAACTGATTCCGATTTTTGTCCTGCAATGTATACTGCGGTTCGATGAAATTTATTCAAAGAGAACCTTTTTAATTGCGTCCATTCAATCAGTGATTAATCATCGTAATTTATTTAAAAAATAAATATAACGAAAAGATATTTACTTACCACACTATAACATTTACAGTGAAATTGTTTTACGTATGTTCCAAGTTAATTGAGATGGATATAAAAAAAAAGTAAGTAACGGCCTGTTACTATCCCACTGCTGAGAATAGGCCTCTTCTCTCCGTTTTGGGAGAGAAGGATTGGAGCTAAGACCTACCACGCTGCTCCAATGCGGATTGGTAGGTTACACATACCTCCAGAATTCTCTAGAGATATGCAGGTTTCCTCACGATGTTTTCCTTCACCGAAAAGCGTGTGATAAATTGCAATTATCAATTAGACACATAAGTTTTAAGAGAAAAACTCATTGGTGTCTGCCCGGGTTCGAACCCGTGATCGTCTCTAGAGATTCACACGGTCGCACCGCTGGGCCATCACAGCTTGAGATGGATATATACAAATATTTATATTAATATTGGTAAAGAATTAAAAAATGCACTGTGCGGTATCCGGCTAAGTAGAATAGACCACCCTCATTTCTTACCGAGGCGACTAAAATACGTTGGCGTCAGGTAGGCCGGTAGGGAGAAAGATGACGCCGTGTGGTATCCTGCTGAATAGAATAGTAACACCCTCATTTCTTACCGAGGTTTCGTAAAATACGACAGAGGTAAGTTGACCCACCGTGTGGTATTCGGCTGAGTAGAATTGACCAACCTTATTTCTTACCTAGGTGTCGTAAAAGGCGACTAAGGTAAGTTGACGTCAGTCGGTCGTAAAAACGCAGCCAAATCATGTGACAGCATGTTTATAACATGTTGTGCCGACCCCACTTAGAGTGGGAAAAGGGCGGGAGGATGATGATTTAACTATAGCAACAGATACAGAAAAAAGCAAACTAAAATAATTTTATCCATCCTCACATCTATTAGACGTCAGTTTTCCTTTTTGGGATTAGTCCATAAATATCCCCCGAAATTCCTTATTTAAAATACTGAAGAAAAGTGCTAACGATATAGTTGGGGTGGCGTGAAGATTAAAGTGAGACATTCATTAGCAGTAATCAGTCAAGTGTACAAGAAGGGCGGCTTTCGACGGCTACTTATCTAAATAAGATCAACGACATGCTTGATGGATTTTAAGGCCTTTGTTCGTTGGAGCTTCAGACTTTTTTAAATTAACATTTAACTACTCAATCTTTTTAACCATTATTAAAACGGAGTTCTTGTATTTATAAAACTGAAACGAAATTTGAAAAATATCTCTAAACATGGCATAAAAGCAGGTAGGTATATAGAGATAAGCAATTTGAATTTAATAACATTGCCTTATTATTATCTAAATTTATGAAAATTTCCGCCATGTTTTTCATATAACAATTTAAAATTCGAAGAAAAACTTCCACATACTGTATGTGGAATAAATACGTCGCCTTGCATTTTATTACTTACTACTTACTATGTGAACTCTATGAGCAAGATTTTTTAAGACGTAAATAAAATGGACATAGTGCATTTTAAGTTTAATTTATTATAATCCGTCTGTATGTCGCTTTCACGGCTAATTTGCTGGACATAATTGAGAGTATTTTAAAACCAAAAGCGAACTAATAAGCGGGTATCAATAGTGATAATATATCGCGGACTAGAAAATTGCTTTGTCAATTCTAAATGGAAATGATTCTGTTTTTTTTTTCTGTTATGAGACTATTATACGAATTCGCGAATAGCGTAACATTAAATTGCGTATGAAAACAGATTCCATTTTGCGAAATATCACACAAACTGCTCAAGGTATCACGTGTAAAGGGAAAATTTAGATTAAATGCGACAACCAGCACTTTTGCTTCGAGTTCCACGATTACGGAGTGTTCACAAAGATTGGAACGTACGCAAAATTGTGTTATTGGCATTTTTCCTTTTATAACCATGTTAGTTCTAGTCGTTTAGTCTTATTTTTACGGCAAAAAATTTCGTCAGAACATCAGTGTAGATTGCAATGCTTTTTCGCGTTAAGCTTTCAAGAAGACAGCAAATAAATTCAAGAAAAAGTGTTATAAGTACATACTAATACTACTATTAAATAATGATACATCGTCAATGACAAATCATCGTCATCCACTCCCTTATCCCACTCTAAGTGGGGTCGGCACATGTTATAAACATGTTGTCATATGATTTGGCTACGTATTTTACGACCGGCCGGCAGCCTGACTTCAACGTACCTTAGTCGTATTGTACACCTAGGTAAGAAAGAGGGTGGTCTATTCTACTCAACCGGATACCACACGGTGGATCAACTCACCTTAGTCGCCTTTCACGACACCTCGGTAAGAAATGAGGGTGGTAACTATTCTATTCAGCCGGATACTACACGGCGTTTAATAACGATAATAATGATACAAAATGTATTCTATTTTATTCTAGTTTTTTCTTACCCGTAAACGCTAAAATACAATGACGTCAAGTTCATTAAACTCATCAACACAATCAGCGAACTCATAATTTAGGTAAGAGAATTATTATATATTTTATAGAAGGTATTGCTAAGTAAATTATGATTTTCGTTAATAATATACTGCAGCGTGTATAAAATATGCCGTTTCCATATTAGAGTATTACGTATTACTCGAGAATTATCTGAGGTTGTTTGATCAACAAGTCTCCGTTCACATAAAAGCGTGCCGCTGGTAAATATGAATTGTTCACGAAAGAGGTGCCCGCCGGGGATTTGAGGGCTCCAAGCGTTATAATCATAGGCTCATAAGGCGCTTAATAGTTGTTAATTCGAGCCAGATTATATGAAACGTCCCCTCAGGGTAATTCGCAATAACACAGCGCTAATGACCCAGCATTCACAAGGGAGAATTCTCAGCTAACTGCGGCATTAAGACCTTCTTATTTGGCTATTTCACTTCGTTATGGGACCTTTGTGGGAGTTAAGGAAAATATAGTTTGCAATGCCCCTAATAAAAACGTAGTTATGCGTGTAAAGAAATATGGAAGAATATTTATACTTTAATAGATAATTACCTATAAACAATCAGCTAACCGGCACTGTAGTTTGAAGAATGAAATAACGGACAAATGTTCATTACGACTATTATATTATTCTGAGTTAGTAATTAGAAATATATATTAACTCATTTAAATATTAAAGGTAACCAGACATTACTGTTATGGAAGTATGAACTTACTCCATAGTGTTAATGTTACCTAATGACTATGTACTTAATGACTTAAAATGACCTAGTCCTCTGAATGAGTTTCCACGTTTTATTAAATGTGGGTCTTATTAATCAACGTTTTTTTGTATAATATAATAATAACTAATTATTTCATTTATCTGTCTAAACAATTCTAGAAGGGAAACGGATTACGTAAATTGTCATTAAAATAACATGTTTTAACTCTTAATTATAAACACCTTAGCAACCTTAATAAATTACGTATCCTTTGAAATTCCAACTGCGTGATAAATAGGAGGTCGATCAATATTGGCGATGTATTCAGCGGAACTAATACGGTAATTATTTACCTGCATAAAGGAGCTGAATTTTCCATTAAGCGTCTATTTCTAATTAATTGGGTTAAATTTATTTAATAAGTGTTAGGTACTTTATTTGTTTATTGTAAGATATGTATGCAAAGTATCCTGGCTTGTAAGCATGCCTATTCCGTGAGAGATTCATTAATAGTAAAATCAAACGTACTCTTGTTCTAATATTTTTTAAATTCATTGACTTGGGACTTTTATAATTAAATTGGACTTGAATGGGCCTTTTAAAATTAAAAATGTACTTTCAGCCTAGTATGACCATGCATTATTTATAATTTTTGACCTCTCAATAATTCATCAAATTACAAGTGATTTTAATATGTGAGTAAGAATATATAAATAAATCACTTAAACGTAATTTTTTTATTACATTAATCCAGCCTGATATGAATGTAAACATTCTAACATGATGTTTTAAATATATATGAACAACGAAATAATATTGTTTTAAAATATATCTAATACTCGATATCGCTGCTTTTTTGACCTGACTACTTTAAAAAATTGTAACGGTTCTGGACTGGTAACTTAACGAAGAGGCTTCTATAAATCTGCAAATGATACGTAATTTATTTTTTAATGATCTGCTTGCTATGAATAATAAGTTAAATTGTAAGAATAACCTTTTTAAATCACAGATCCATGTTAGGGTAACGAAGTAAATTAAACTTATAATACTAGCAAGTTCCAAGTATAATAGAATTATATGATACAATAATTTAGTTGAGGTGTGCGAAGCGATGTGATGCACTACACGTTGTTGCATGTAGCGCCTGCGGCTTCGTACACTTAGCGTTGTGGTATGTAACATTAACTTAAGCGACAGGCGGTAGCGTTGTATCGATAAGTTCTTTATTGTTTCAAAAGATTGTCATTGCTTATACATAAGGCTGTCTTAAATAAGCTAGAGGGCCCTTTTACGGTGTTTCACATTAAATTATTGCATTTGCATAAATGCATTTGTATAAATTTCTTAGAAACGCCAATATTAATCGTAACGAGAGTGGCCTAAGTGAGGATTTTCAATACTAAGTTTTATTTTATTAATGAATCAGATGCTTTGGGTTAGTAAAATCACAAAAAAAAATTATATAATAAGAGAGTAAGACAGCAAATATTTATAAAAATTAATAAAATAAATTGTTAAAGATGCAATTATTTTAAATCAGGGCTTATTGTTTATCCTTAATACTGTAACCTTTTTTTAAGAAGTTAGGCCACTCTCGCTCTCTCGGCCTCAATTACTAGTATGTGGCCCAGGTAATATAAACGATATCTTTTGCAGTCAGAGGCCAGATTCTCTTGACGCGTTTAGTCTAATAGTTTGTCATCAAGTTTTACCGAACTAAGGTGAAGTTGTCAAATAAAAGTCACGAATAAAAAAACGGCATATTTCACTGTAGAGATGTAGTCATTGCTGTCAACACCTTCAAACCTTCGTTGGGAATAACGTTATAAAACCGAAATATATAAATTTATATCTCGAGCTCAACTAAGCAGATAAAAATTAACACAATCAACAAATTTAGCTTTCAATATTACTATAGGTAAGTATATAAAAGTAATGATAATTTTATTATTATGATATAATGCTTTTTGTGACATCTAAAAGAAACGTGGATGATAGCTAAATACTACTATACTGTTCTATGGTTCATCTTAGCTATTTTAGAAATTAACTTAAGTATAGACTGAATTAATGTTTTCCGTAAATCATTCCGTAAATCCAAAAATATGCAGCACTTAAATATTAGGCATTATTTCTTTTACTTATCCTTTTCCTAAAGAATTGTCGGCTGTAATTTAAACCATCCTCTCTCACACAAGTCTCCCACCTAAATATCTGACGTACATGCTAGACCACGCAGTTTATGGACTGAACACATGCCTTTAACAGGCCTGAGATTTTGTTTTTGATATTAAAAAATTTGTATATAAATGTAGACAATTTTCATAAAATGCGCTAATTGCCTAAAATCAGATGTTGGAACAGTTATAAAAGTGAATCAAGGCAGCAACTTATTTAGTTATCGATTTGTGAAGTTATTTTTTTTTATATTTTGGCGCCTCAACTTCCACCGTGTGATATCCGGCTAAACAAAATAAACCAGCTTCTTTCTTACCGAGGTGTCGTAAAGGCGACTAAATTTATCATAAATATAAATTAAATTGTCTCACTTCGTAGGTTAGCTGGCAGAGATCTGTGTCATAGGGATAAGTTGACCTTTGTATACTTTTTTTTAACGTTTTTTTTAATGTTTTTTTCCAATATTTTTTATGGTACATAAATAAATAAATAGCTTTTAACCGCAATTTCGTTTGCGTGGACTGTAATCGCGTGACTTGAGATAAACAGTTGCTTCTGCCACTCGCCAAGCCTTCAAATATCTCCATCACAAAAATCAGATCAATCCGGAAAGACTGAGAGAGTTTTATCGTTATTGTTAAGACCATAGTTTTATTACTCGCTATAACAATGTATAATTAATATAAGTAATAAACCATACTACTTATATTAATTATACATTGTAATCGCTCAATTAAATTTATCCAGTAAACATAAACCAAAATCTACATATAACAACTTTACAAATACCTAAGTGTTTCGAATTACGCCAAAAAAACTTAATACTTCTATATTACGTTTAATTATGTATGTTTAGTACTTCTGTATAAAGAAGATTCTCTATCTTTATTTCGTCGATATTGGTTCTGCAGATTTTCCGTGAAAACGTAACAGACAGACTTTTGCATTTATAATATTAGTAAGGATAATTAAAATGTTAACAATATGTCCTACAAATCAACAATTAACAATAACAATCAAGGAGTATAATTTTCATTCACTGCACGTTAGAGATGTGAAAATAATAGATTTTTATAATAATCGAGAATGTTCAAAGACCAACAAATTGATTTCAATTTGTTGGTCTTTATTAAATAATCGATTTTAAAATAAACGATTATTTTTTTTAAATAATCGTTTTTTAAGAATCAATTATTTGTCATGTAATCATAAAAATCGATTTTTTCTCTTTTTCACTCTTTTTTCTTATTTTTTAAGATTACGTATGCATTGTCGGATGAAACCAATGTAAATCGAATGAAGCCAAACTACACATTTTAATAGAATTTGACAAACAGCGTATCTGTTTACTTATTGGTACTTATCCACTTTAATTAGCCTTTATTCTAATTAATTATTAATATTAAAAAAGGAAACTTGTCAAATAGAAAAATCGATTATCATTAATAGATTATTAGGTATGAAACGAAAAAATCGATTCTTTAAAATCGTTTTTTTAAGGGGAAAAATCGATTATATTTGTTAATCGATAACGATATATCGATCGATATTTGTTAATCGATTTTTTCCACTCCGAGTCACATCCCTACTGCAAGTTCAATTTGGCTATGGTAAATGGATTAAATGCCTCCTCCAAACGCCACGTCCGAGAATCCTATTTCTGAGCAAAGTGCCAACTACAATTATTGCTAGCACAAGTTTCGCTTTGACGAATCAAGTTTTAGACTCAAGCTCACATATGTGAATTTAACTTGTAGTTTTTAATTATAGACATTTTTAATGCTTGAATAGTATAAAGATCGAGATGATTACATTAAAACTGCAAAAATATAATTTAAAATTTAAGAAAACAATTTTAAATAATTTTCGGAAACGGCTCCAATGATTTTCCTGAAATTCAGTATATAGGGGTTTTAGGGAAGAAAATTTAATCTAGTAACGTTTTATTTTTTTAAAATCTAGTTTTATCCCTGTTTTGGGGACTTGAAAAATCTTCTAAAATAGGAATAGAAATTGAATGAGATTTTTAGCTGTCAAACGAAAAGCTGTGATAGCCTAATGATAACACGCGAACAAAGTTCAAAACCTGGGATCGATTCCCGCATGCCACCTGGTGCTTTTTTCTTTTTTTTATATTTTTTTATTGCAGTTTTTATTTCTTAAACAAAATTACCAAGCAACGCTCAGTCACCCAGGTACTACAAACAAAATTGCTAACTGGTGTATAGCAACCATTTACTTTTCTAAATAAGATAAGTTTTAAAAATTTCAATTTTCATTATTATTTCATCAACTTAAATGAAATTCTGTTAATTTTTAAAATAATATAAAAAAAATCAACTGATTCTTGCTTGTCATATGTTGATTCGATTAACAAGTAGTACTACTACAGAACGTCCAATTCAGTTAACTGTCAGGGTAAACGGATTAAAGGCCTTCATACGTCACGTCCGTAAATCCTAATACTGAACAAAGTGACAAGTACATACGTTTGTAGTTTGCACAAGTTTCACTTTAAAGAACAAAAGATGGTAAAGTTAATTTGGTAAATAACAAACGTTTAAACTGATTTTACGCTTTAATAAGGTTATGTTCCTAAATAAAAGGTGTAATTTATCAATACATATAATAAAATCGTAGAGACAAATTATGAAATAAAATTATTATCATCATCATTTACCATCATGTGTACTTTCGTGTGATATCCTTATTATTGTTTAATAAATTATCGTACAAAATAACAATAGAATTATTTTGCTCGCGCGATAAAGTAAATAGAAAATATATATAACGCTAAAAGTAGAGTGGACTATCCGTTTTGATACCTGATGCATGAAGAAATCGCAAATACACACTATACACAAGCACTGCACACATTCACTATCACTATCGTTTCGCTCCTCAACCGACACATTATCAGGAGATAAATTCCACGACAAAATCACAAAGCATGCTTTGCTATTTTATCGCGTCTTATAGCAAAATAGTTGAGATTTTGTATTATGGATATCCTCAAATTATCTAAGCGTAGTTATAGAAATTAAATTATATTATATAGTAAAGTTCATAAGAGGCGGTTTATAAGTTGTGTGTAAGAGTTTGGTTTCCGACTCACTGAAGTAACCTTTATAATTGTGACTATTAGCGAAATATGAAGGTAGAACTAAACAAAATATACAATACTAAGTACGTACCTGCTTAGATTATAAAATAAAATCAGCCTAGTACTTCTAGTCCTAATATGAATTTTAAATGGATGGAATTTTTGAAAATTTATAGATAAGGTTTAGAAAAAAACTGGGATAAGGTTTAAGAAAAAACATTATAGGGCCGTTACCGTATACAGGGGTCGTAACCTTTATTTGTTTTAAGGAATAATACTTGTACCATTCGTTTATTGACATTAATAATACTGTCACAATCAAAGCCATACACATAAACCAGTTAATAATAAATATTTACTCCCCACTTTAGTAGAAAATTAATGTCAACAGACATTAGTTTGATAACGAACCTGTGCGTGTCAGGCGAACATTGGACCGTTAATAAATTAAACACCGTCAAAGCTTCCGATTTTAGAGCGCTCGAATGTCACCACGAAAATATAAAGCTTTGTTTACTGTCTCTATCACCGAACCTCCGTCAAGGTTATTGTGGAACATAATTATTCAATATCATTAAGATCAATGTTATTAAACTATACTAACATATAACTGTTATTTTCTTACGAACCCACCCGCATAAAAAATAACTTATAAATTAAATATAATAAAATATTAAAAAATAATTAAATATTAAAAATAACTTGTAGTAATACTGCTACTACTAATATCATTTAATTTTTAATGATATTAAATGATATAAGTAGTAATGCTACTACTAATATCATTTAATTTTTAATGATATTAAATGATATAAGTAGTAATGCTACTACTAATATCATTTAATTTTTGATCAATTCATCAATTTAAACAGTTTCAAATATAAGAATATAGTGCATTTCTTGGTCTTACATCATTATGCGCGTCACGTAATAAGTTACCGATCAGGAAGTTAAACTTGCTGGAAAATTAACTAATCCAATCTAGTTATTCACGTGCCTTTGACTTGCGTATAGCATATACTATTGAACATAAATTAAGTACGGCCATGAAATAACAAGTTAAGTAAATGTTACTAACCTACTGGGCACAGGTCTCTCCCTCGTTTTTGTAGAGGACCATTCCAACTAAAACCCACCATGCTTCTCCAATACGAATTGTTGGTAGGTGATTATAAGTTACACGTATACTCTGAATTCTCCAGAGATATACCAGGTTTCCTCGCGATGTTTTCCTTCACTGAAAAACGTGTGATAAATTGCAATTATCAATAAGGCACATAAGTTTTTCGGTAAAATTCATTAGTGCCCACCCGGTTTGAACCTGTGACCTTCCTAAGAGAGTCGTACGGTCTGACCAATAGTCTATCCCAGCTCTGTCACAATTACAATTACTTAATTTTTTTACAAATCACCTAATAGAATAGAAACAAATATTTTATTTTTATTAGTATTATTAGTATTAAATTTGTATTAGTCAGTCGTCCTCCTGTCCTAATCCCAAACTAAGTGGGGTAGGCACCTGTCACATGATTTGGCTACGTATTTTACGACCAGCCACCTGCCTGACGCCAACTTACCTTAGTCGTATTTTACGACACGTCGGTAAGAAAATGGGTGGTCTAGTCTACTCAACCAGATACCACACGGCAGGTTGACTTACCATAGTCGCCTTTTAATACACTTCAGTTGATATTAGTCAATGTTATAATAAAAAATGCATATTTCCATTTCTCGAGATCGCCCGTTGCCCGAATAAGCTACGCCAACTTCTTTTTTTTCGAATTGACTGTATGCTGTTAACTCTAACGGCTTTTACAGCGTCACCGGGCGGGAAAATGATGGCCCTCGGCGGGAATCGTACCCGCGACCCGCGGCGCTGAGACAGGATCACTACCCACTGCGCCAACGGGCCAGTCCTAAAAAATGCAACATACTAATCCTAGGTACGAAAAACACGAAATGTAAATTGTGAAGCTGTACCGCATGCATTTAAAAATTCTACAGATCTGAAAATACCTTTAATATTCCAAAAAGCTTTCCGATGTTATTCGGTTGGCCTGAATATACATGAAAGTCGGAATGTTAGCCAACGATCTACATTCAAGAGAAGTTGCCGAAACTATCGACTGGTGTTTTGATTCGCTATTTGTAGGTAGCAAACTCATATTTAATGAACACAAATTTAGTATTTTCATTTGTTTTATGTTGAAACTGTTAAAAATTCTTATCCAGATTCGAATATTTAAAGATGATATCGTGTCACATATTATTTCTCCTGCCTTTATTCAAGCGAAAGTGGGGTCGGCACAACATGTTTAGCCATGTAGTAACATGTTTGGCTAGATATTGTATAACCCGCCGCTTGCCTGACGTCAACTTACCTTTTACGACAACTCAGTAAAAAGTGAAGTTTGTCTATTCAACTCAACCTTAGTCGCTTTTTACGACACCTCAGTAATAAATGATCTATTCTAGTCAGCCGAATACCACATAGTGAATCAATTTACCTTGGTAGCCTTTTACGACACCTCGGTAAGAAATGAGAGTGGCCTATTCTACTCAGCTAGATATCGTGTCACATATGTGACAGAATAATGAACTTACCTTAATTTTTGTTCTTGAGAAATGTTTGTACTAGCGGCCTATGCTAGACGAAAACTTCCTCTCTTCTTAGTGAGACTAGACTAGAGCTTATGTCGCATAGCCTTAGCGAAGCGATATAATTATGCGAATAACCGACATACACGTATTCTAAAAATCCGCTAAAAAAAATTCCTTCACCGCAAACGTATTTTCAATTGGAAATATCAATTATGCTTAATTGATATTTCCAATTGTATATATTAAACTTTAAACTCGGAGTTTGAATGCATGGCCCCTTCGAAGAAAATTATCATCTTCATTATCATCTTCCTGCCCTTATCCGACTCGACGTGGGGTCGGCACAACATGCTATAAACATGTTGTCACATGATTTGGCTGCGTTTTTACGACCGGCCGTAGGATACCACACAGCGGGTTGACTTACCTTAGTCGCCTTTTACGACACCTCGGTAAGAAATTAGGGTGGTACTATTCTATTCAGCCGGATACCACACGGCGTCCCCGTCAAAGAAAATATTTGTATAATAATATATCCAAGTACATCATTGCATATTGTGAAAATATCTAGCACAAATGGATATTCTAGTACCGATTAACGTAATAATGTCACTTGAATTACGGTAGATTAAACAGGAGGGTTCTCTGAAAATGCTTTACACGAAAAACTTCCAAATAAAGGGAAAGCCCGTTCCGCTTAAAATGTTCACCGAAGAATTACAAAGAAAGCTGTGTCATCTCGGAGGCGAATTCGTGGGAATCTCAACGGCTGGTTTAATTAGCCGGCTTAATGAATGTCGAGGCACGTACGGTGTAAACGCGGCCCATTACCTGCGTAATTCACGCAACGATAACAAAAGCGTTGGTGAAATTGCTCGTAGACTTCTGCGACTGAAATGAAAATGCCGGTGAGTTCCTTATATTTTGAAACAAAGAGAGTCAGCATTCCTTCACAGTTACTTTTATACATATTAATACATATGTGACTATGTGTTTTTTTTATAAGATATACAAAAGATGCAGTATCAAAAATGGATATCTGGAACCTAGACGCAAATCACAAATCAAATCAAAATGATCTACCTATTTTCATTAAATCTACTGAACCGATTCTTGCACGATTTTTACTTAAAGGTAGTGCAGTTCTCAAAAGAAAGGTTTAAATTTTAATACTAAATTACGGTTTAATGTAAATTGATGCGTACATGTTTCTCATATATGTCTTCGTAACATTAATGAAATTGTTATTTAATTTAAAATGCATTTTTAGTTTGTCTTGAAGTGCGGTGTCTGATGATAATATACTCTGTAGACCCATATGATGTACACCCATACACTGTCCTTAAATTAAATTTAAGTTCTTAATTTAATATATTCTGTTTATTTACTTAGTATTGTTACTTAGTATTGTTAGTAGTTTTAGTATTGTTTGTTACTTAGTATTGTTTATATTAAATGTATATATACATAATTTATATTATATTTCTATTTTGTGTATTGTCCCATGCTTCTCTACTTTCTCTACGTTCTCGCACAATGGCAGC
Organism: Morpho achilles; assembly: GCA_947086495.1. Lineage (NCBI taxonomy): Eukaryota > Metazoa > Arthropoda > Insecta > Lepidoptera > Nymphalidae > Morpho > Morpho achilles. The sequence continues at coordinate 9,580,739 of CAMTZB010000006.1, read as the reverse complement.
CACTGAAAATCAGTGCTAGGGTTCTCGCCCTAGCTTAAAGCTGAGTGGTCTACCATTTTGTGACCTATTATATTTTTTTATGTCTTTCTTAAGAATCTTGTTGCTTATTTTAAATTCTTTGTATTGTTTTTTTAAGTTTTATTTACGTTATGGTCACAAATAAAGGGTTTTGAATTTGAATTTAAATATAAATACTTAGTACCTGGCAGTTTTTCAATGCCAGAAAACAGGCATAAAACAACATTTTTTAATAAAACATACATCGATTTTTCTCGCCTACCCCTACATGCTGAACTTCATGAAAATCGTTGGAGCCGTTTCAAGATTAACTCCTTTCAATATTAAAGATAAAGATATAAAACATATAATTGAAACAAACCTTTACAATCGCATATAATTTGATATTGTAAAACGAAGTAAGTACCTAATGAAATCCATCACTAATAAAAGACTTAATTGAAACTTCTTTTGAATACCATTAATTAACATCGAAAATGATAGTAGTTCTATCTAAACGTAGACATAGTAATTATAATATATGATTGACAACAAAATGTTATACCAGATAATTACTTGTTGCAAATTAAATTAGGTTTCAGACATTTTACGTAAACATTCCGCCTTGGACTTTTAAAGAGACGAGTTGTTTGTTGAACCAAAGTAAACTTATTTAATGTTGCCTTTCTAAGCTCACAGAAAAGTTACGGCACTCAAAAAACTTTCAAAAATGGATACCAAATTATCATACAATTGTTTAAAGCCACATTTGTTAAATTTGCGTATCGCTGGCTGTTTTTATATTGATAAAAAATCGCCGAAACTGTATAAAATTCTTCATTTATGTTTTATCTCCGTCACATTCGCTTGTATGAATATATATTTAATGCAACAGGCCATTAAAGTTTTTAAGGTAGATACTAAAGAGAATCCATTATTGATAAGCGCCTTTTTAAAACGTAGACACAAAATTTTCATACAGCAAACTTCAAAATAAAATTAAAAAACTATGATAAATAATAACCTCAATTTAAAAGTCATAATAATATGTTCATCATTCTCCTGCCCATAACCCACTCTAAGTTGGTCCGGCACAACATGTTATACACATGTTGTCACATGATTTGGCTAGGTATTGGTAGGCTGGTCTATTCCACTCTGCCGAATATCACACGGTGGGTCATTTACCTTAGTCACCTTTTACGACACCTCGGTAAGAAATGAGGGAGGTCTTTCCTACTCAGCCGGATACTACACGGGTAAGTCATGATAATAATATGTTATACCAATTTTTGGGCCTTCTTTAATATTTAAATGAGTTGAATCCTGTATGTATATATATAAATATATTTTCCGAATCTCGGATACAGCTCAAACGATTTTCATGAAATTCGGCATGTAAAGGGTTTAGGGGGGAAAATTCGATCTAGCTAGGTTTCATTACAAAAAATATGTCTTTTTATCCCTATTTTCGGGAAAATTCTAAAATTTACGTTGAATTTAAAGGATAAATTTCGCTGTAAAACGTAAGGTCATGGTAGCTGATTTGGGGAACGGGCGGTTTAGAGAGGGGAAAATACCTAGTTTCGAGCCCCACCTTCCCAACTATTTTTTGATTTTTTTTATTTTCATTTTTATCATTTTTTATATCTTTAAAAAAATACTGAGCATAGCTCGGTCAACCAGCTATTATTATTTTTGTCTTATGGACCTCCGTAAAGTAATGTCTAATGCTATAGATTTTCATTCATATACTTGCAGTTAACTATGACCATACATAGGTATAACTTGACTGGCCCTTTGGCGCAGTGGGCAGGCTGTCAGCTCAGCGGGTAGCGGGTTAGATTCCCGCCGAGGGCCAACATTTTCTATAAATGAATTTGTTGGCTCTTCGAGCCTGGGTGTATATTTGTATTTAAGTATGTATTTAAAAATAATATATGTATATATTCACCAGTTGTCTCTCACCCATAACACAAGTATTAAGTTACTTAATTTGGGAACGGACGACCGTGTGTGTAATTGTCCCATATATTTATTTATATTTTTAAAAAGATCGGAACATTTTATAATTTTTTAATTCATTTTGTTATACAGGACAGTTTAAGACAATAATAAATAACAGAATATGCCTAGCAACAGACTTTAGAGTTCTGTTTTAATTTTCTAGGTACGTAATAATATGGATGAAGTAACTGGAACAATGTTTCTATTTCTGACTCATAGTGATTCAGTTTACAAGCAAGTTGTAATGTTGGTCAGGGCGAACGATGTACAAGAACTTCTGGACATTATGAAAGGTTTATTTTGATTAGTTGACCATTGTTTGATTGAGAAAGAAACATTTTATATAATTTATTGATTTTCCAAATAAATTGTTTATATACCTTTACATATTCTAATACTATAATGGTAAAAGTTATGAAAAAGTCCTGTGCTATTTAATTGCCTAATGTAGTCTATGGTTTGATGCGTGATTATTACTTTTTATATTTATATAAAGACAAATGAGAAGAAACGTAACTCTAGAAGGAGAGTGTACGTAATTTTTTTTATTAAACACCACAATCATAATATGAATAAACCAATAGATTAATTTAATAAAATACATAATTAAATAGAGCTGTGCTGTGCTGAGCGGTGACACCGTGCGACTCTTTCGAGGAGGTCACAGGTTCAAACCCGGGCAGACACCAATGAGTTTTTTTGTTAAAACTTATGTGTCTAATTGATAATTGAAATTTATTACACGCTTTTCGGCGAAGGAAAACATCGTGAGGAAACCTGCATATCTCTAGAGAATTCTGGAGATGTGTGTAACCTACCAATCCACATTGGAGCAGCGTGGTAGGCCTTAGCTCCAATTCTTCTCTCCAAAAACGTAGAGAAGGCCTATTCTCAGCAGTGGTATAATAAGAGGCTGCTACTTAATACATAATTTTTCTTCCCTAGGACCATTATTTAACCAAGGAGAAGCAGACCACAAGAAATATTTAACACAAATAGCTCGTCATGGGAAATTCTTTCTTCGAACACACAATTACATGGCTTTATGCACTTGCTTCCTATGGGTTTTGTATCCATTAATTCTGCATATTCAGGGGAAACACACAGACTTCGCAATATGGCTACCTTATGATATCAACATTAATTACAAGTAATTTTTCCAGATCATATATTTTTTTAAATAAATGTTATATTTTAGAATATATTATGTTGATATTTCTAGGCATTGTTTCATAAAGCGATATTAGTCTTATATTTTCTTGAGAACAATATCTCAATCATAATATAATAGAAGCTTTTATTCAACTTGCAAAGTATTTATGTGAAGGTGGAATCTTGCATGTTAAATTTGACCCGTATCCCGGGGTCTGATTGAGCTAAAATTTTATATATTGGTCTCGCGGTGACTATGCATGTTACGATACCTGATGACCTGTGCTGTTGCCAGGATTGGCTCCAGACGAGGGGATTGCTTAACGGTTAACAGTAGGAACATGATATTTTGTTTAATACTTTTTAAAAGCGTTTTTAACTTGATTGTTTTTATTACTGTTAATCAGATGAAACATTCATAAAAACCATAAACTTTCAATTTTAAACCATTAAGCTATTTTAATAATACAGTATTCTCTAGGATGTCTACATGTTCAATAAAGTATGAAATATTTCATTCCATATGTTTTTTACTGGTTTTCTGCATACTTCTGCACCTAGTAATATTATCTATAGACGGATGTTCTGAAAATAGTATCGAAAATTGGTTTAGTTTATTTGGGTAACTCCTTTATTTTAATATAAAAACCTTCTTAAAACAAAACAACGTGTTTTCAAAAAGTATGATAATTGTTAGTAATTAACTGAATACAAATCTGTTATGTATAATTTTAAATAACTAGGCTTTCTAAACAATAACTGACAGCATTATAATTATTGGCCGGTAATACATGTGCCGTATATTAGTGTCAATTTTATAGGAAATAGTCGTTTTGCGTGCCATTTTACTCAAATAGCGTGCTGGGTGTACTTTCATGTTAAGTATCCTTTAATTAACAGCCTTCCGTAATAGTTGATTCATAATTTACCCTTTTATCAAAAATTATCTACGATGCTATAAGAAGATAAATGGTTAAATGATTTAAGTTAAAGAAAATAATTATTTCGGGGTAGCTACAACGTTAAACTAGAATATGAATATAAAAAATAATAGAATATTTTATAACTACAATAATAAATAACTAGAATATTTTAATAAAAAAATATGCTGCAAACTATAATATTCTTAACGTGCTTAATAAGTCTGAAGCTCTTTATAAGTTTTATGAGTCATAATTAGATACTCGTAGTTGCCTAAAGGGTTTACTTATTTTATTTAAATGGAATGTTACAGATTCTACCTGACTGCTTTATATGTTTGGATAGTAACTTCTTGGTTCGCATTTTGTAATACATCTATTGATGTGACGGTAGCATTTCTTTGGGGACAGTGTAAAGCACAACTATCTATATTAAGGTAATAATAAGAGTGCACTTTTGTATATATTTTTCTTTAAGAACTTAGATTACCTAATCGATTCTTTGATCGATCTTAAGTAATTATATATTAGTAGCATCTTTTCAGCTATTTATTTTACCAACATTAATTAATAGATTAAGTAGTTAAATTTATATAAACTTTTTTTTTCTCTATATTACCCGTATTCTCTTTCTTCTTCAATTCTTGTCCTTTTTCTTCTGTTACTAAAAGGTTGACTGGAAGAGATCCCTTTTAGGGATAAGTCCGCCTTATATATATGTATATATGTGTTTTTTTTACTTTTCTTTCTCGTTTCTAACTATGTCTAAAAAGAAATAAATTAATATATAAAAAATACGACCTTGGAGAAATGGCGGGATTATTTGTATTGATTATACTGGTGGCGCTGCTGCCTTCTATATATATTTTGTAGATATATAAAGTAACGGCCTGTTACTATCCCACTGCTGGGCTTAGGCCTCTTCTCTCCGTTTTTGGAGAGAAGGATTGGAGCTAAGACCTACCACGCTGCTCCGATGCGGATTGGTAGGTTACACATATCACCAGAATTCTCTAGAGATATGCAGGTTCCCTCACGATGTTTTCCGTCACCGAAAAGCGTGTGATAAATTGCAATTATCAATTAGACACATAAGTTTTACTAGAAAACTCATTGGTGCCTGCCCCGGGTTTGAACCCTAGACCTCCTCGAAAGAGGCGCACGGTGTTACCGCTGGGCTACCACAGCTTATATGTAGATATATAGTCATATCTGATTCAACTAGAAAGAATTTTAATATCACCACTAGGCTGAAAATTATTCCAACACCACATGTTTACACAATATGCAAAGAACAATGGACAATTTCCTCGACGTATTAATTTTTTTAAAAAGAAACTAAGAAGCAGCTTAGCGATTCAACGCTTCATACTTCAGGCCGTTCCACATGCTAAATACTAGCTTATACTATACAAGCTAGTATTGTAGTAACGTCTAAGTAAATTGGGATGGATGTATTGTATACAACTTGTATTAATATAATACTTGTATGTTTTTATTGTAAATAACTAGTAAAAAAATTCTTCTTATTCTGGTAAATTAATATACATTATAAGTGGCTAACAAGAGAAGAGATGTTGTCTTTATTCCAACTTAGGCTTCTTTAAACTCTATAATTTCTTCTAGTACCTATTAACAAAGCACAAATCAATATTTGATATAAATATTCCATTCATGTATATACATACACGACGCTAATACACATAAACTCGGTACTGTTTGTTTATGTTTCATTAAACATAAACAAACTTTTTTTCAGGAATGATCTTTTGCATTTAATTGAAAGGGCAAGAAGAGAAAGTTTAGCTACAAACGAAGATTTTGCCGATGTACTAAATAGACGTTTTAAAAATATAGTTAAACATCATATACAGATCCTGTAGTAAGTAATATTCAATGATAAGAACATGTTTTTGAAGATATGTCTCAAAGACATATCTTCAAGCTAAAATACACAAAAAAAACAAACATGTGTTTTAAGTAAAACGCAAAAGGTAAATGGTATAATACATTTACATACAGTAAAGCTACCAGAACTAAAGCTCTAAGCAATATGTGTGCAAATTCATATATATATATGAAAATAAATAAAGGAATTTAGAAAAAGCCCTACAAGCACGTTTCCGCCTATTTGTATCCACGCAACACGGAAAAAGTATTAATAAATTTTATTTAAAAGCAATCACTTCCAACAGCGAAGCTTACCGTGTTCAGAAAGTTTTATTCAAATTTACTTAAAGAAAACATAGAAAGCAGTCACTACAATTAATAAAATCTAGCTAGATCGATTTTTCTTCCCCTAAACCTCCTGCATGTTGAATTTCATGAAAAAAAAAGCTCAACCAAACTTTGTTTAAATATTAAAATGTTAGCGCCAAGGCGCTACACATCGATTGCGCATGCGTGTTGCGTCGCCGCGGACTCGTTCATTGAAACCTTTTTTTTTAAGGTAGAGATTCAACCTTCTTGGTACAGCTGGAGGATGTATAGGTGTATCTTTTTTTTATTTTTTTTATTTTTATTTCTTATATTAAGGAGCTTAATCTTTATAGATTATGTCGCTCCGTACGACTACTATTAAATATTTAATTTACAATTATATTGGCTAACTCTAACAGTGCTCTGGCCTCGTCTGATGAAGGCATGGCCAATGCGCTGTTACAGCCGCCAGTCTCCCTCAGCAATGGAAATTTCACAAAAAGTTTGCGTCTCAGAGATTCGTTAAGGTGTATCTTTATGACTAAAAAGTTATATTATGATACAGACCATACAAGACCTGTATCGTAATAAAACTTTTTAATTTTTTATTTTTGACCTGAACGTAATGTTTGTCATAATAATTTTGGTTTCAGTTTTATAATCTTTGTATTATATACACACGTTTCGCAGTATGATACACCTCTCCATGGCACCGTGTATATAAAGCTTGTATTATATCATATTTACGTAATACACTTATTCGTACAGGCTTTTATTATAAAATTTTAAATGTTATGTATTACTTGTACAATAATTTTTCAACTAGAACTTCTGATTAACTTTACTTACGACAGCATAAAATGAGTTTTTATGTTATAGTTTTAATAAAAGAGTACAAGATATATTTGGGAGTACAGTTGCTTACCAGTTCATAATAAGTGGTTGGATTATATGTACATCTGTATATAAAATGGTTGATGTAAGTAAAAACACAGTTTCTAGAGCTAAGTGTAATGTGAATTTTTTATAATATTTTCTTTATAATATTTACAGGCAGATCCAACAACAGTCCAATTTTGGTCAATGGTTTTGTATATTTGTTGCATACTAATGGAAGTTTTTATATACTGTTTCTATGGAAATGAGCTTACTCATGAGGTACGCTATCTGACAAGAATGTATGTAACAAAAAGCTCAAATAATTTTCAGCACATCAGTGTTTTCAATATGCCTTATGAAATACTTTAATAAATACATTATTTCTATAATTGCACAAATCTGTGTGCGTGTGTGACATTTACAAAATATAAGCAATAGTAATTTTTTTTTTCCTTTCGAAAAAAAAATGTATTTATTTTTTAAACACGGATAACAATTAACGGATTTCAATTCTTTTTTGACAGCTAAGTCATAACCTAGAGTAACATATACTTCTAAACTAGTACTAGACTAGTTTTCATTTCAAGAAGATCCATGGTCCTAAAGAAATCCATAATACACCCTTTTTCCATAACATAGTACTCTTAACGTACCTACCATTGCATCGTCGGATCGCAGGGCGCATTATTTACTTGCAGGATTTGGGATCTTCTGATATAATATTTCCATTACTAGGTAACGAGAGGTGGTGACTATAAAATTCCCCGTTTCCTTGTTTTACTTTATACTTATAAATAAATACAACACATCTTCGAGCATAAAGATTTTCAGCTAAGAACTATTAATTATTTTTTTATTTTTTGGTTTTTATCGTAAATTGCACACTTTAATTAATGCACATACCTAATCCAATTTCAGAGTCTAAAACTTACGGAATTTGCTTACGCTATGGAATGGTTGGGATCTCCAATCAAGCATCAACGTAATCTGTTATTGTTTATGGAAAGAATAAAAAAACCTATCCAACCTTTAGCAGGAATCATAATCCCACTCTCTAATAACACGTTCATTTCGGTAAATAAACACATTACTAAGTCGATATACTATTATTATGTAATTAATATATAAGTAAAAATTATTCAGGGGATGTCAGAATACTTACACTTAGTTTTAAACTAATAATAAGCAGATATGGAGGCATGGTAAGTGCTGGAAGTGAGTAGCTAGGTAACCACAAGCCCTGGAGCAAAAAATAGACTAGGACCCCCTCAGAACTTATAGCGTTTGGTCGTATTAAAGTAGCGTTAATGCGCTATTTGCCCACTTATTGTTAGCGTTATTTTCATTAGCTACTGTATTAGGGTTATAAATAAATAAATAAATATATGGGACACTTACACACACGGTCGTCCGTCCCCAAAGTAAGTAACTTAATACTTGTGTTATGGGTGACAGACAACTGGTGAATATATACTTATATATTTTCTAAATACATACTTAAATACAAATAAACACCCAGGCTCAAAGACCAACAAATTCATGTTGACCCTCGGCGGGAATCGAACCCGCGACCCGCGGAGCTGAAGGCAGGATCACTACCCACTGCGCCAACGGGCCAGTCAATTATATGTGAGAGGTTAGGGTTAAGATGCGTACAGACATCGCGAGGCGTGCGTTGCGAATGGTTCATCTTGCATGCCTCGAGGTGTGTGGACGTGTGAGCTCACAATGAGCAATGTGCAAAATCGCGTCATACGATTGTTGCAAGCACTGCCTCAGTGCGAGCTATATAATGTACCTTGTGGTGCGAGTCGTGCACTCCGTGTAGACGGACGTTCAGTTCGCGTTGCACGCTCATGAATCTGAAGCCCATGTATTCCCAGAATATGTAAGAAAAAATATTTTAGTCTACCAGCGTCTTTTCTTTTTTTTCAATATTTTATTAATTACTTTATAAGCCGCAGTTGCAATCCGCACGTCTTGCCTTGTCGGAGCCATTTTTCTACTGATGAATACCATGCGTGGTTGTTTGTGTGCTCGTAAATGTACCGTCGTATGACGAACTATTCACAACGCACGCCTCGCAATGTCTGTACGCGGTCTTATATTTGGGGGTTAATGTTGATAATATACACAAATTATATCTATATAATATAGTTAAGTAGTTGTCTTCTATTTGAAACGTAAGTTACGTAAAAGTAGTAGGAAAGTATCCTCCGGCTGCAGTTGTTTTGTCAACTGAAAATTGTTTTCTTTGATAATGGGTTCAAATCTGGTTCTATAAAGCTCAAATATATAAATCTGTAGAGGGTATTATCAAAAATGTATATAACATAAAATATTAAAAATAAAAGATTCTCATTTACATATTTTTATTTTTACAGATTTTGAAGAGTTCTTACTCATTCTACGCTCTGCTAAGAAATACCGATAGAGATACTTAAATATATAAAACTAACACTTTTTTATTCCGTAGCTTAAATATTAAAAAGTTATAGTATATAAAATTATAGTAGGTTTTACCCGCAACTTCGTTCGCGTGGACTGTAGTCTTGGAATTAACAAAAGCTTCTGTCACTCTCCAACCCTGCAAATATCTCTATCACAAAAATGAGATCGATCTGGGAAGAATCAGAGGGATTTATCGTTTTATCAAGAGCATAATTTGACAATTTTAGTTAATAACCCGTATCTACTTATTATATGAAAAGTATATTAATATAAAAAGACCATTTATTAATCGATTCATTCATTAATAAATTGTCGAATTAATCGATGTAGTGATGTGAAAAAAATAGATTTCTATATTAATCTATTATTTTTTTAAATAAATAAATATATGGGACACTTACACACACGGTTGTCCGTCCCCAAAGTAAGTAATTCAATACTTGTGTTATGGGTGAGAGACAACTGGTGAATATATACATATATTATTTTTAAATACATACTTAAATACAAATATACACCCAGGCTCGAAGAGCCAACAAATTCATTTATAGAAAATGTTGGCCCTAGGCGGGAATCGAACCCGCGACCCGCAGCGCTGAAGGTAGGATCACTACCCACTGTGCCAACGAGCCAGTCAATTTAAAATTTCCCGTTGTAAAGTTCTAGTACTTTAATTTTTACTAAAATGTATAATTTTGTTTTAATTTAGTTAGCAAAATTCTTGAAACAAATATCACTAGAAGCAAATTAAATGTATAAAGTCTTATTTCACCAGTAAGCTGTTGAGATATTTCTTAAAATGAGAAATATAACAACGAAGAAACGTGCAGTCATAAAACAATAAGAAGAGGATTTACTTAATCATTATATAAATGTAAGTGTTGAGTTTAAATGAATTTTGTGCATCTCAATAATAGTAAGAGCTTTCTTAAAATTTACATTCTCACATTCTAAATATAATAACCTAACCTTGCATGGATAACCTAAAATCTTTAACATGCAGTATAATTTTTATTTCCTATTTGACTTAGTTATCATTATATAAAAATTATGATATGTACATTAATTTCGATTGATGAATTAGCTATATTCATTATTATATTAAGGATAGGTCTTGCGATTTTATATAGCTTCTAGTGTCTTGTAGTGCAATAAATGATTAATAATGGAACATTAAAGTTAAAGTTTTTTAGAAGTTGTTCTAATTGATCATAAGTGTGTATCTATCTTAGTTATGAATAATTTGGACATAACTTAAATGGTCTACTTAATATTTTTTTTAGAAGTATTTTCAATTGAAGTTGTAAACTTCATTGTATTATATTAGAACTTTAAAAATGATTGTCAAGTTTTTTATAATGAGACTCGGATGAAAAGGGAGTTAATAGCAAAAGAGAGCAAGTTTATTCTGTATAAAGCAATATAGGGTATATTGCTTTATATAACACTATTGTTGATTTTTAATTAAAAAGCAAAAGCAAAATTTAAATTTACGATTGATTAAACGATTGATTGATTAAATGCAGATTCAAGAATCCTCAGATCCAAGTATAGAGTAATTTTTTATTTTAATATGATTGTCACATGATGTTATTTATAGTTATGATTTGAGATATCTTTACATTTACAGTGCTAATAAAAGATATAATAGTATGTGTAATGAATGAAAGAATAACAGCAATATTAAAAGACTGCTCTATAAAACTGAAAGTAAATATTTATGTAATTTATAAATCACTTAAAATGTGCAACTGTTTATGTCTAACAGAAATTAAATACCAAACAATATTTCTCCTTCATACTTATGCAATAATAAAAAGCAATTATTCTAAAAGTGAACCCATTTACTCTTTCTTAACAAATCAATGCATAATGACACACACAACATTTTTTTTATATTAAAGAACAACTATTCATATAGATTCGAATACAACCTCTTTCATAAGAGGTTGTATTTGAATTTCCGGCTATGCCGCAGCTGCTGTCGCTCCACCGTCGCCTCGAGCGCTCGAACAGCACCAGGCCGAACACTAGCGTCAACCACCAGGAACAGGACCGAAGACGTCGTACGCATCTTTCGACCTCTGTAATTTGAGAAAATGCATTTGAAGTAACTAATACTCAAGTGAAGTCTGAATTTATGAAGCTAAGTTAGATTCCCGTAATTTCAGCCACAGATGTAAGCGTGCACTCAAACATCAGTAGCCAAAAGCGACTGGGAAAAGACTTAAGGTTTTACATGTATTGCAGGTGCCAAATACCGGCTCTTTGTCAACCGCAACACATAACCATTACAAAAAATATGTAAAAGTTAATGACGTACGAATTAGCAAAACTGCGCAATTTTAGAACTCAGTACGACACCTTTATAATGGCTAGCCCGTTAATAAAACGTCTAACAAAGTAGCGCGCTTTTGAAGCTAATGTTCGACGATACAGAAAACGAACATTACCAACAAAACGCCTACACAGTATGGGAAGAAAGAACACTGCAGTGTCCACCTCAACCATACTGTTAAATGAGAAGAAAAAGCCCTGCAGCTTTTACAGGAGGGCAGTCAGACGCTGCTAGTGCGACGCGGGAGTCCGACAGTTGGCCTCGTGACTCCACGAGCTACGCTGGTCTGGCCTCGCTGCCGCCAAAGGAGACGTGCCGCCGCCCCTCACCCCAGGCCGGCCCGTCCGGCTATGCCGCAGCTGCTGTCGCTCCGCCGTCGCCTCGAGCGCTCGAACAGCGCCAGGCCGAACAGTAGCGTCAAACACCGGGAACAGGACCGAAGACGTCGTACGCGTCTTCGCGTTCGGCTACGTTCCGCGGTAGCCGTATGGCGGGACGTCCTCGACCGCTTCATCACAGTTTTCGGCCTCTGTAATTTGAGAAAATGCATTTGAGGTAACTAATACTCAAGTGGAGTTTGAATTTATGAAGCTAAGTTAGATTCCCGTAATTTCAGCCACAGATGTAAGCGTGCACTCAAACATCAGTAGCCAAAAGCGACTGGGAAAAGACTTAAGGTTTTACATGTATTGCAGGTGCCAAATACCGGCTCTTTGTCAACCGCAACACATAACCATTACAAAAAATATGTAAAAGTTAATGACGTACGAATTAGCAAAACTGCGCAATTTTAGAACTCAGTACGACACCTTCATAATGGCTAGCCCGTTAATAAAACGTCTAACAAAGTAGCGCGCTTTTGAAGCTAATGTTCGACGATACAGAAAACGAACATTACCAACAAAACGCCTACACAGTATGTAAAGAAAACACTGCAGTGTCCACTCAACTATACTGTTAAATGAGAAGAAAAAGCCCTGCAGCTCTTACAGGAGGGCAGTCAGACGCTGCTAGTCGTTAATTTTTAAAGATTACAATGTTTATATTTACCGAAGCTATGATTAAAACAGAGTAATTATGCAAAAGTAATAATAAAATTATTTTGCTATAATCGGCGATGAAGTAAAATAGAAAATGTATATAATGCTAAATGTACAGTGGACAATCGGTTATCATACCTGAAACATGCAGGATTCGTAAAAACACATGCACAAACCTCCACCATACACAAGCACTATATACATTCACTATCACAAACTCAACAACTCAAATGTTTGAATTTCAACAAACATTCTCGGATAAAATGTGAGTAGTTATCCAAAACTTAATAACAAATAAACTATACTTTTGCACTATTTAATACGAAGAAAATTGAAACGTACTGACTCACCAGAAACGTTCGTTATACGTAATATATAACTGTAATCACTTTTTACTTACGCAAAAATATACAAACCAACAAATGATTTTTAATTAAAATTAGACAAGAGTAAGTTTAAAAAGCCAAAATTGCCGTAAATCAGGATGCACGGACAACGGGCACGACGCGAGTAAACTTTTACACTTCTGATGTCAACGCACACTATATACACGAACACGATATGCACTTCTCTTGAATGACGAACAAGGACTGAATGTCACTGAAACGTTTTATCAATAGTAAGACCCCACCGGAAACAATAACGGCACAGTGTTGCCCCTATTTAATCAAAAAGGGCGCGATTAGGGTTGCCACCTTTTTTTTGAAGAAAAATAGTATTTTTCTTTTTAAATAAATAAAATATTGTACTTTTAGGAAATTTAGGAAAAAAAATAGTACACATCTATTTTCAATCATTATTTATTTTTCCATGATTATTTTTTATTACTTTTCGCTGGATAATGACACGGAGTTAGAGTTACTAACTAACTAAGCCCCGTAAATACATGAATGAGTTTCGTTCAAACATTCCGTGCTTTCGTGCTATATTCTTTTTCTATAATATAAAGTAAAATTTAAGCTAGTGTTTTTCAATTTATATATATATTTATTTGTATATCTCAACCTATTGTCTATTTAATATGTTTACAAGGTATAAAGCAGGGATCGCGAAGCATATAGCATTATAGTATATCCTTAGTGTTTTTATTGAACTGTAATAATATTGGGAAGTTTTATTTTTTAATTTAAAATATATTCACTAGTTGTCTGTTTACCATAACACAAGTATTAAGTTACTTACTTTGGGGACGGACGACCGTGTGTTTAATTGTCCCATATATTTATATTGATAAAAACCACTAATATTGTATAAAACTACTACTAATATATCTAAAAAAGACTAATATTTATAATTTATCATCAAGTATACTCCTTTTAAGTATAATGTTTTTTCCTAAATACATAAACGGTAAAAACGAAAGCATCTATTGTTTCAATTACTAATCTTGTAAATTTGTTTTCGAGTGAATACTTATAATTAATTTTATTTAAAAATAATATATAATAATTTAAATTACAATTCCTACATTTTCAAGATACATGATCGCCGATTCTGTTTCCTATTTAAAAATAGTTATCATTTTTGAAGTTGCACTTTTAGCGTGTTTAGGAAAAAACTTTTTTTTTAAGAAGCATGCACATAGAAATGTAAAACGGCTGTTGAATATAAATTTTTTTATTACAGTAAAAGTATATTAAAGAATTTCCTTAAATATTTTGTTTTAATAAAATCTGAAAATCATTATTAATATGTTACAGGAAAACCGGTTATACAAATAATCGGTAAGAGTAAAATGCGAATCGATAAAACTTTGACATCACTAGTTACGGTTTTAGCGCACCAAGTACATCACTAATTTTACTACGATTTTACGTCATACGTTATATATATTACTACTCCATATGTGAGAAAGAGTCAGAGCTGAGACTAAATCCGTTTTTACGAATGAAACGGGTGAGAAGCAGAAAGTTTTTAATGAATGAGAATGTAAGTAGCTATAGCGCTACTCTGCACTTCCCCCCCCCCCATACCACCGAAAATAGGCTCGCGCCAATGTATGAATCTCAGGCATCTATTTTATAGTTAGTAATCTATGCTCATAGCTGTCATTGGAAAATATTTATAATTTTTATGTTATCTATGATTTATATTGAATTTGGAACTGTTTGGAATAAAGTGTTGCGTGATTGATGTACCGTTATATTTTGCAATATATTTAAAACAGGTTTTGAATAACCATTGCAACTTTTTTGCCACTAATTTAATCATGCACAGTATCATTATAGCAATATTTTTAATAAATTCCCTTTACTATAGTGTAGGATACCCAATATCTAATGTAACCCAAAATTTAATACTTCAAAATCTATCAAATGATTGTAAAAATCCTTTTCTCGCGGATATACTAAAAAAGAATAATTTGCGCTGTAATATTAATGAAACAAGATTAAACCAGTACGACTTAGAATGTTTTATGTTTTACGATATAAACAGTCAACTGTGTGCTACGTTTAACCATTCAGAATTCAACTTGTTAGAAAATTACAATACAAAAATAAATGAAACCCTGAACGTTGCATCATTGTGCGAGCATGCCAAAACATGGAAGCTGACGACCGTGAAAGAACATCCCAGGTTCAATATATTGGAAAAAGTGTTTAATGATTCAGTTAATTGCCAAAAATTATGTGGAGTTGGTGATTTGCTCAGCGATGACGCAAACTACTTTTGCTTGTATTACAAATGGGGAACAGACGTCATACAAAAGCAACAGTCAACATTACACGAAAACAATGTTGCTGCCTCTAATTCATCATCGAATCATAATGAAAACAGCGATTCATCATCCACCACTAATACTGCCAGTGTGTCAGCGAATAAAGAACATGTAAAACCAGTTGAAAATCCAAAACTTTCTGAATCTGTTAAAAAAGATGATGCTATCAGTGTGCCAAGTTCATTTCCCGATATTCAAAATTTACCAGTATTGCCTAAAAATCAGAAAGCTAATGCCGAGCAATCTGTATCACCAGGTGTATTGAGTTCATCTGTAATAGCAGAAGTGGAGAAACCACCTGTAAATAAAGATCCCCCCAAGAAAGATGAAGTTGAGAATAATGAGCAGGCATTAGATACAAATAAAGAATCTAAGGATATTTTATTGAAACCTGATTTTTCAAATCAAAATGAAGATGATGAAAATGATGAAGGTAAATAATTTGTATATTTTATGTATATTGCAAAAGGATTATGATATTCAAAGGTTTCTTTTTGACAGTAAATTCTGATTTCAATCAATATTAACTTGGAAATTGATTTATCACTGCTGCCTGGTGTTATAGTGTCTTTTAATGCTCTTTAAAAAAAGTAACAGCCTGTAGTACTAAACCTCCGGTAGATATCTATCTATCTATCTCCGGTAGATATAGGCCACCTCTCTGTTTTTGGAGAGAAGGATCTGAGCTTACATCCTTTAATGTTGATATATATACATTGTTTACACATATCCCAAGACTTCTCTAGAGATATGTAGGCTTTCAAGTATGTTGTCTGTTTCATTTGAATTTTAAGGAAAAAGTTTATAGTGTGCAATAAAATATTAGCGAACTAAACTCTTTCTCTGTGGCTTTTCCTCCTCTCATTTAACTAATAGTTATCCACCACCATACAATAGGATCTTCACATCTCATGATCATATACTACTTGGACCCAAAGACTCCCTGCTCCTTAAAATTGTCTGTCCACTGGTTGTTCTATCAATCAATAATATAGTTTTGAGTTTGTACTCTGTTTTTGCATTTTCTTGAAGATACATTTATATGTATATCTCAATTGCTGAAAACTTACTGAGACAGGTGTTCAAATAGGTATTATCAATGAATATTTGTTATCCTATTTTTAATCACAAAGCCGCAGGCAGGTTACTGTGTGGATCCTTTTACAACCATGAACAACAATTAATTGGTCAGCAAATATTCAATTTCAATATATTCTTTATTCAAGTAAGCTAGTAAGCAAATGTTAACTCAACTGCTGGTTTGGAAATCTGTTCCT
The DNA here is from genome assembly GCA_947086495.1 of Morpho achilles. Lineage (NCBI taxonomy): Eukaryota > Metazoa > Arthropoda > Insecta > Lepidoptera > Nymphalidae > Morpho > Morpho achilles. The sequence goes on along the minus strand of CAMTZB010000006.1, from coordinate 9,563,760 downwards.
ACCAAGAAGAGCAAGTAAGACCCTCAGCGGTTGCTCGTTTAAAATATAATTCTTATCACTACTTACATTTAGTCATTACTGTCTTGTACAGGGTTGAAGAATAGCTATGTCCGCACATTCTTATTATCTAAGTAACCCTAAATAGTATAGTAGGTTTTTTGTATTAGCCTTTTATTAATAGTGTTTTTAAACTGCTGACCCGCCCGCTATAAAAGCCGTTAGGGCTAACAGCATATGGTCAATTAAAAAAAAAAACTGCTGTAATGCCAAAGCAAAAATTGAGTGAAGCATTTGTTTATAGAATCTTATACCCAAACCCACAAATAACTTGCATACTTTTGCAAGACAAAGTAGGATCTGCAAGCTAGCTTATGTCGGTTCTTACTTTGTCTATTATATACGTCACCAATCTTTTTATAATTGTGTATATTCTTATGCATGACAGAAACTGTACAGTGGGTTAATTAGTAGTAGTAATTGAAGAAAATGATTTGATTGAATTGATATTAGGGAGCACAAAAGATGAGCCAGAGCTAATACAGCATAAGGCAGTATCAGCAATCTCTTGCTATTCTCACCTGTCTAGAGTGCCTGAGTGGCAAATTTAGACCCTTTCAGATCAAATGTTAATACAAACAGTATGATAAGTAACAAACAGCACTGTAATTAGTTATTATTGTGACCAAGTACGCTTTAGGTATAACTGTCAAGGGTAGCAAATATTCATAGAACAAATCCAGACCAATATGTAACCTGATAATACGAATTTTGTCCTCGGATTGATTAGAATGGTAATAAAAATATATTGTTTACAGACTTTGTTCAATCTGATGAGTTGCCAGAGGTGATTAAAAACCATGATAGTAAGTTTTTTTTACTAATGTTTAAAAATTTTTTTTAAGCATTTTTGTAAATTTAATGTTATTCAAAAAACAGAATCAATACAGTTTATATTATAAAATGTTCTAAGACTGGTCTGAAAAGATTGAGAATGTAGGTAAAATGTGCAGGAACACAGAAAATTGATGTAGATTAAGATACATGATCTGTTATAATTATTATAATATGCATGCATAATCTAGTAACACATATCATATGCTAAGTATTAAAGACCCGTCTGGTGATGCTGGAAAAGCTATAAGGGCTAACAGCATAGTCAATTCGAAAAAAAAATTAGTATTAAAGTGAACAAATAAAAAAAAGATGTTTTGTACCAATTCCAAAAAAGTTTAGCATCTATAAAACTTGTTAGTGTTAAACCCATATTTTGGTTTTGAGCAAGAAAACATTACTTTTTTAATAGTTTGTAGTGTGATGCCATAGGTAGCATTGATATGTAGTACAATCAATGTTTCTAACTCAGTTTAGCCTAATTTGAATTTGGTTACTTTTAGTATTTAAGTGAGCATGCTATATGTATGAAAGTGGCAGTAAAAGTTATATTTTGCAAAGCGTAGTTAAGTATTTATTCTTTCATGAAATTTATGTAAATTAATAAAATACACACTATGCATTTATACCTTGGATAAAGAATACACTGGATGCCGCCTTAGCTATTTTTATGTGTCCGTTTTATGCTTGTGTGAACTTTTAGAACTGCATTAGTGTGCTTGATTAGGGAAGTACTTAGCTTATCGATAAGCTAAACTAGGCGTCGATAATTATCGAAGCCTAGCTCAGGTACTGTAAAGTTAATATACAGTTGTAACCAACCTAGTTGGTTTACTGTTCAGAATATTAAATATTTAAATATTTGAATAGATTGACATAATTTCCTGAGTGTACAGTCTGCAGTATAATGTCATGAATTATCCGATGCACATCTTTACTGCATATCTTACTGTGATGCGTGGTTCTCAAAAATGGTATCAGTCAATTGACTGTGAGCCTAGATTTACCAAAGAATCCTTTGAAGCGTTAAAAATAAAGTCGAAGGTGCAGCCCATACTCGGTGCTTTATGTATAGATGAAATGTTAACATAAATGTTAGTGCTTCAGTGGCCAATGGAACAATATCATCATCCACATTATTCCCAACATTTACATATCCGTGAGACCGGTGACAGCTTTTATCCACTGTTCTCTTATATGTGGGCATTTAGGAAACCTAAGAAAATAATCTAAAATTAGAGAATTCGCATTAACTTGGCTAGTAAATATAACTTTGACTGATATTTATCGATACATAATAATTCGTTAGTGTGTACATCACTACGTAGGTGACACAATTCAATCGAATATTTAATGATTAATTTCTATTTTTTATCAGTATCCCACACTCGTGCCAGCTAGAGAATATCAAACTGTACTGATACATTATAATCTGACACGCTTTAACTGAATAAAACGCTTTAATTTAGCACGCAAATGAGAGTCAAAGATTTACTTATGAAATGGTAATTCCGTGTTTTTAACTCCTCCTTTCGTTGTTCTTGATAGACACGTTAAGGCAGCACACGACATATTCCACCTTTTTTGAAAAAATATATCAGTAACACTCGTATTTGCTTTAGATTTCAAGAAATAATCTTCAACAAACTCAATGTTATGGCCTCATTTGGTGTCACCAACTGGACACATTTTTAGCGACGTTGCCAAACTTCATCACAATCTCTTTCACTCTTATGTATAGTTCGCGATAAGAACAGAGACAAACGATAAATCGCTTACACACAGACGCAAGATCGGCAACGTCTTTTGGCGCCGTCCAGTATATACTACGTCCATGATTTATACTTATAGTTGTAATATTAATTCAAAATGGAGTCATTTTGTGCATTTACAACAGATTATATATTAATTTGTAACAACAATTGAACAATTCATCAACAATTGATAGTATGAATTCTTTGCATGGTTAAACCCTGGGTATTTATTGTTTTCCTTAAATATATTTGCATTTGTTTTATTTTATTGGAATTTACAATACATAAAAACATCCATATATGTAAAGGTAAATATATAGAACAAGAAACCTTGATTCATTGCGTGAGGTGATCTGTAATAACACAGACAAAATAACATGGGTGTATATATGTATTTAAAATTATGTATATAAGTATATATTTACCAGTTGTCTGTCTACCATAACACAAGTATTAAGTTACTTACTTTGGGGACAGACGACCGTGTGTAAGTGGTCCATATATTTAATATTTAATTTAATAACACAAACATGGGTGAAAACTCTGAATTTCTCTAATAGTAGTATTGCTTTTGACTTAAAGCTTTTAACATTCTGTTATACTTTTCCTTTTATGTATAATTTTGAATATATTTACAGATGATGTGATAGAACCTGATCCAAATGTGGTAATTAAAGACCAAAACAAGGTCAGATTAGGAATAGAGTCTATAACATCTAACAATGGCAATCACCCTCTAAAAGGTAAAATTACTTGCTTACTTATTTTATACATAACTTGCAGCAGCTTCACCCGCATGGAAACAAGTGTATTGCAATTTTTTTCCCAAATTAAAATTTTGAACATAAAAGTGGTTATCGTGAATTAATTATAAGTGATTTTTAATAAGTTTCATTTACTTAGCGCATGTGAGGAAAGCTTTCAATTTTGCCGTTTTCGCAATATTTTTTATTGCTGCTCCTCTTCTATTTATTTTAATATTGTTTATGGTTTCGAAGATATGATGATGAGCATTATGGTTCACCCAAAGGCGATATAACCATTCCCCTTTGTTTGAAAGATCAACAACATGTTCATAATATGTGCCGACCCTACTTAGAGTGGGATAAGGGTAAAAGGAGGAAGATTATAATTTTTTATAGATAAATCCTTCCCGCTCATGATTTTGAGCGAGACTCTCTGGTAAAGTTTACGTTTTCTCACCATTTAGCGGTCTTAACGGGTTTTTAGCATTAAAGCAGCAAGCAATATACTGCCTTATGTCCAAAAGTAATAATAAAATTATTTTGCTATAATCCGCGAAGAAGTAAAATAGAAAATATATATAATGCTAAATGTAAGTGGACAATCGGTTATCATACCTGATACATGCAGGATTCGTAAAAACACATGCACAAACCTCCACCACCGCCACCACAATACACAAGCACTATATACGTTCACTATCACAAACTCAACAATCGTTTCGCCCCGCAACCGAAGCATCGTCAGGAGATAGACTCCACGACCAAAATCGCAAAGCTTCGCGGATTATAGCAAAATAATTTTATTATTACTTTTGTATTATGGATCTCCGCAAAGTAACGCCTAATTCTATAAATGCCTTATGTCCGTTAATACGTAAATTATATGTAAGGATTCCGTTACATTAGTTTTTGCATCATAAAGTTATATACCAACACGATATATGAATTATATGAATGAACAAAAAAGTATATTGATAAAAATGATTACCAGAAATCGATATTACTTAGATACTTGAATTTTATCTCTGTATTTGATTTTACACTTGTAATGTATTACTACTTAATCAAAATAAAAATCAACTATTTTATCAAGAGTCTCAGTAAAAGAGGAAGGAGGATTTAGATATAAAATAGTTTATGAATATGTAAGTGTGCTTGTGTGTGTTATCCGGCAGAGTAGAATATATGACCCTCATTTCTTACCGAGGTGTCTTAATAGGTGATAAAGGTAAGTTGACCCGCCGTGTAGTGTCCGGCTGTGTAGACCAACATAAGATCGTGCGACTCTTTCTGGAGATCACGGGTTCAAACCCCGAGCAGGCACCAATGACTTTTTCTCTTAAAAAGTTACGTGTCTATTTGTAAAGGAAAACATCGTGAGGAAACCTGCGTATCTCTACATAATTCTAGGAATATGTGTAACCTATCGATCCACATTAGAGCAGCGTGGTAGGTCTTAGCTCTAATCCTTCTTTCCAAAAACGGAGAGAGGAGGCCTATGCCCAGCAGTACGATACTATAAGTGATAATTAGGTGTACTTAAAATGTAAAATAAGATTTTGATTCAAATATATCGAAAATGTTTTGATAGAGTTTTTAACGACAATTCCTATTATTTTTCTAATTCTTCCTAAGATTAATTACGATATAGGAGTTAATTTATAGAATTAGGCGTTACTTTGCGGAGGTCCATAATACAAAACCAATGAGAATATTATTTTGCAATAATCCGCGATAAAAGCGATCTTATCGCGGATCATAGCAAAATAATATTCTGATTAGTATTAATATAGAAAGTTATCACTATTTTTGAAAACACATTTTTACATAAATTATAATAATTATAATCAACATACGTCTAAGTCTATTAAACATTCTCATGTTTATTCAGTTGTTAGCCTTGAATCTTGTATTGGTATGTTCGACTATGTTGTAATATTGCATTTGTCTTCAAAAACGCTTTCTTGAAGATAAAAATGGGGTCATGTCCTCGTCCTTTTTCTACCTTTATTGTTTGTGAAACTTAAGCACTTGATTCCTTACTTAGTCCTTACGTTTAAACAAGTTCTAAGTTGCTCCTTTAATCAGACAAATCTGTTTAAGTCTTTAGTATAGCTTATATGAAACTAGCTTTTACCCGCAACTTCGTTCGCGTGGACTGTTATCGTGTGATAGGTCGATAATAGATGGCGTTTTTCAATGACATCCTATTCCTATATAAGTAACATGATCTCTATAGCCTATATATTACCCCGGTGTATATGGAATAATTGTGCCAAATGTCATCGAAATTAGTTTAGCGCGTTCGCTGTGAGAAGTGTAACCAACATACCTACATCCAAACTCACAAACTTTATTTATAATTTTAGTATGATTAACCAATCTAAGTATAAGTTTTAGTTTCCAAATTTCGCTTTTATATCTACATTTTAAAAACCTTGATTCTACGCAAATATTTACATAATTTATAGAGATATTAACGTGATACATATAGTGTGTGTATACAGGATTAAAATATAAGCCTTTTATAAATCTCGTTGTTGGATGAAAGACTTGAACATCAGAAAGTAGTATATAGAATTTAATCCCACAATACTGCTCGTAAGAAAAAAAAACTGTATTAGTTATCATAGATAATTTCAGTTTTTTTTTATCGTAATGCTATGCTAAGAAAGTTCTTATCCTCTTTTAAATTTTCTCAGCATTTGCAAAACTTATTACGATGTTATCCTTTACTATAAAGCGTATAACCGATTGTATTTGAGTGGCCCGTTGGAGCAGTGGGTAGTAACCCTACCTTCTGCTCCGCGGGTCGCGGGTTCGATTCCCGCCGAGGGCCAACATTTTCTATAAATGAATTTGTTGGTCTTTGAGCCTGGGTGTATATTTGTATTTAAGTATGTATTTAAAAAATATATAAGTATATATTCACCAGTTGTGGGTCACCCATAACACAAGTGTTAAGTTACTTACTTTGGGGACGGACGACCGTGTGTGTAATTGAAAAAAAAAAAAAAATATCAATTAAACGTTAAATTGTTTATAAAAAACTCGTATCTACTTATCGAGAGTTTGAACTCACGTTCTAATTGAAAGAATTACCATATAAAATTGTAAGGTTAACTCGACTCGCTACGTCAATGCATTTTTTTATACTATATCGTTTTGTTTCTATGACATTGAAGTTAGTTAATATTTTTTCTCTTTAGTTCCAGAGTTGTTCCCTAATACTCTTCAAGATTCATTCACTGATGACGACGACCACTTCTTCCCGATCTTCTTGACTGCAATAATCCTTGTGGTTCTTCTATATATTTTGTATCACAACAAAAGTAAATTCACCAAAGTGGTAAGTGTATAATTTTTTAATTTAATTGTAATATCATGTTGTGCGATATCAATAATTAGTCATATCTCGATAGGAAATACTTGTGAGTTTTACCATTATGAGACATAGTTTATTTTAATTTCTATAGCATCTTAGAAATATACTTGTATTGACTTATTTAAAAGTTGATAAATATATGACTAGCTTTTATAGCCGTGTGGTACCTGGCTGAGTAGAATAGACCACCCTCATTTCTTACCGAGGTGTCGTAAGAGGCGACATAGGTAAGTCGACTCGCCGTGTGGTATTCGGCTGAGTAGAATAGACCAACCTCATTTCTTACCGAGGTGTTGTAAAAGGAGACTAAGGTAAGTTGACCCACCGTGTGGTATCCGGTTAAGTAGAATAGACTACCCTCTTTCTTACCGAGGAATCGTAAAATACGACTAAGGTAAGTTGACGACAGGCAGGTGGCCGGTCGTAAAATACGAAGCCAAATCATATGACAACATGTTGTGCCGGCCCCACCTAGAGTGGGATAAGGGCAGGAGGATGATTTTGGTATATATTTCCGTTATTTTTTGGGTAGGAAACAACATTTTGCATTAATTTATAACTTGACCTTGACCTTATTTTTTACAGATTTTGGGACTAATATTTGAAGGAAGACAATCAGGTCGACGAAGAAATAGCAGGGGCCACGCCTACCGTCGCTTGGATACTTTAGAACAAGCAATGAGTACAAACACATCAGCGCCGCCAAGTAAAATTATATACTGAATAATTATCTAATTTGTAATTATAAGATGTACAAAGTATTTACGTAGCTCTTTGATGTTAAAACTCGCTAACACGTGAAATTTTAGTGAGTAATTTATAGAATTAGGCGTTACTTTGCAGAGATCCATAATACAAAAGTAATAATAAAATTATTTTGCAATAATCCGCGATGAAGTAAAATGCTAAATGTGTGTATATATATATAATGCTAAATGTAGAGTGGACAATACGTTTTCATGCCTGATACATGCAGGACTCGTAAAAAGATATGCAAAATCCGCCACCACCGCCACCATAATACACAAGCACTACACACGTTCACTTGTACAAAAATGGATTGTCCACTCTACATATAGCATTATATGAAAGGGTTAGAATCAAACCTAGCTATATCCAAAATAATTAAAATTGAGTAACATGAAAATTTTGTTTTATGTGTTTAACTCTTGGAATATCTATCGAAAAATAAAAAATATTAATCACAAATTTAATCAGTGTGAATTTAAGTAATATCAATCTTTACGTTTCCTGCAAACTGTGATACAAATATTTAAAATTAGCTAAATTTGATTGTGAGTTTAGGATTTAGCTATTTTTGATTCTAATCCCCTCATATATATTTTCTATTTTGCTTATATCGCGGATTATAGCAAAATAATTTTATTATTACTTTTATATATAATTTGAACTTAATAGATGGGATGCTTTTTAGTGGTATAACACTCATTTTAATTATATGTAGAAAAAAACATTTTTTTTTACTAATGTAATATTTGTAATTGGCTGATTTTTACTACCAAAATTATTTTTACGTATGTTTTATAATCGAAATGATATTTATGTCTGAATTTTTACAATTTCTAAGCCTTGATTCAGTCGTATAGCTAAATTCTGTAACAGTTTTCTTAAAAAATGGTTAGTTAAAATTTGATTGTATTGTTCTGTCCTTTAGTATGACTTATGTAGTATTTGTATATAATAATTGGCTGATTTTTACTACTAAATTATTTTTACGTATGTTTTATTAATCGAAATGGTATTTATGTCTAATTTTTTATGATTTCTTATCCTTGATTCAGTCGTATAGCTAAATTCTGTAACAGTTTTCTTAAAAAATGGTTAGTTAAAATTTGATTGTATTGTTCTGTCCTTTAGTATGACTTATGTAGTATTTGTATATAATAATTGGCTGATTTTTACTACTAAATTATTTTTACGTATGTTTTATTAATCGAAATGATATTTATGTCTGAATTTTTACAATTTCTAAGCCTTGATTCAGTAAAAGTTTTCTTTAAAAATGAGTAGTTAAAATTTGATTTTATCATTCTGTCCTTTAGTATGACTAATGTATTATTTGTATATAAAAATTGGCTGATTTTTACTACCAAAATTATTATGTATGTTTTATTAATCAAAATGGTTTTTATTTCTGCATTTTTACAATTTCTAAGCCTTGATTCAGTAAAAGTTTTCTTTAAGAGTGGGTAGTTAAAATTATATTTTATTGTTCTGTCCTTTAGTATGACTAATGTAGTATTTGTATATAATAATTGGCTGATTTTTACTAGCAAAATTATATTAATGTATATTTTATTAATCAAAATGGTATTAATTTCTTCGCCTTAATTCAATCGTACAGCTAAATTCAGAGATATGAGAGTGGTGTTTGTATGCGGCATTTATAAAAAAAAACTGTCTCTCGTTTCTATGTGCTTATGATTTATTTATCTATTTCTACTTAAACATTATACAAAAAGAACAATTCATGGGCCGTTCAAGTATTACGTAAGCAGATTTATTATAATTACTTACCCCCCCATCCAAGGGGGTTTGGGGGGGGGGGGTAATTTGAAGAATAAGAAAAAAGATTTACGATAGAGATCATATTTTACTAATACGGTATTCAACATAGATAAAGAGACAAAAATACTATATCTTACTAACATAACAAACAATTTTAAATTTTTGGTGCACATAAAAAAAAAAAAGCAAAGACAATGTGAGGGTTGCCATTCGTGTAAAAAAGTAAATAACTACCGATGACGTAATTATCTAGACTCCCCTACCCCCCAATGTCATCCTAAATAAGCAAAGCAAAGACCCCCTCCCTGTCCCCCCAAAGTGTTTACGTAATACTTGAACGATCCCTGATCAGAAAATTAGAATTTATTATTTATTTTCAAAATACTTTATAAGTTCTAGTTATACATGTTTATATGAATATTAAAATAACTATACTCCCCAAGTGCGTTGAATGCTGTGTGTCATGATTTGGGTGCCATGGAAGGTCATTTCCGAGAAAACATGATGGCTCGTTGTTACTATATTTTAATAGTTAACAATAAAGACATAAAGCATTACAATTTAGAATTTTACTATCTATAATTACTACAATCACGCACATTTAGCTCCGCGCGCACGTTATAATGTCTATGTAACGAATTTTTCACTATAATTATTAACGAAAAAATTGAACAGTACTAATTTTAACCAAGCTTCTAAACTTACTACCTAGATTTGTGTCAATTTAGCATTGTTTCATTATTTATTTCGCAAACATCGAAATATCAGTGGTGTTGTACTATGACTGCCGTAAGGCCAGTAAGTGCGACAGAGAGCGTAACAGATGGCGTCTTGTTTCCACAATTTATTACCCCGCGTGCAGCGAGTCTTTATTACTACTCTAATTGATAGGGTTCGAATTAAACCTGGCTATATCCAAATTAATTAAAATTGAGTAAAATGAAAATTTAATTCTTGGGGTTGCGACAAATAAAAAAATATTAAACACAAATTTAATCACTGTGAATTTAAGTAATATCAATCTTTACGTGTCCTGCAAACTGTAATACAAATATTTAAAATTAGCTGAATTTGATTGTGACTTTAGAATTTAGCTATTTTTAATTTTGGTCCCCTCAATTAGGCGTGCTCCTGTTATGATTTACTAATGTGCAGCATCGATGGAATATTTCCATAAAACAACAAAATTGTTTTGTTTGTTTACTAATCCACAAGATTCTAACGTAACCGGCGCTAAGAATCATGCAACTTGCTTTATAATAGACAAAAATATCTATTTTAAAAGGTTAAATTTTCTAAGTACAATTTTAAAGACTTCTGATTATAAGTACAACATTAAATTATTTAAATGGGTTGAAAATATATAAATCAAATTTTACATCGCTAGAGTTAAACTATCTTGATAATAAAATACACTATTTTATTTTCTTATGATTTGTGATATTTACTCATTATTTGTATTAGATTTATCGTTTCAAAATTAAGGCATTTTTTATACGGTAAATTTTATAAGTACATATATCATAGTTAATGGATAGGATGGGTTCGACTTATTGGGCTAACCCAATAGAATAAGACGTGAGTATAGCCGTTTCTATACATTAACTATGAATACTACTCACGATAGATTAAATTAAAAAATTACGTATACACATGTCAAAAAGAGCAATTCCATTACCTGCTTAATAAAATTAAGAAGAGCTAATTTATTTCTTTTAATATTTACTTTGAATATTATGAGTTATTTATATTTAACATTGTGAATGAAATGTTTTGGTTACATGTAAAAATATTTCGTACTTTATTACTTTACTTTTTATAAAATTGCTTTTAAAAATAATTAGATTATTAATGAAGCTTTAAATTCGATATTATATATTTTTCCTGGGTATATGAGAAATATTATGGTCATTAAAATAAAATAAGTTCTTTTATTTTTATTGATCAAAATATTTGTATTTGCACATCGAAATCTGTTCAGATCTCTTGGACCAAGAGATCAAGATATGACAATATTTTAAACTTTTATATACTGTGGCATAAATGCCGCGATTTCCCTTTACCTTTATGATATATAAAGGTTACATTAAATCATCCATTTCGAAGTTTAGGTGAACAGTTGGCTAATTGGAAAAAGTTAAAAGTTTGATTATTCTTTAGAATGCAATGTGCGTACATATCGTACGCTTAGTATTAAAATGACCTAATCCAGATTTTTTTTATGGCAAATTGCAATAAAGCTTTGCTTACCACTTACAAAACTCATGAGTGTTATAGATACCCATAAACTGAAAGAGCAAGGAAACACAATTTTTTTGTGATAATAATTTTGAATTAGGTCACTTTAATACTAAGCGTGCGATATACCTGGATATTGTATTTTATTCCCATGTTAGTAATTAATAAGATAAAAATTTATAACTATACTATCTTTAATAGCTTGTATTTATATGAGTAGCTATTTTTAGAGTCGCTCTATTATGTTTCTTTTAGATCTCAACGTTTGTGATTTGAAATCTGAAAAAGGGATGTTATCTTATGATGTAGTATATATTTATTAAATCTATTCCAATCTTATTAAATTGATTGATTATGTAAGTCTTTTTTAAAATTGATTAGGCATAGTTGATTGGAAAATTAGCGGTAGGCATATGTTGGGCCCAATGGCCACAATACTGGATTTAAGGTTGGAATGTAGGTATTTAGTATGGCTGCTATACTTTCTTAAGCTGCCCCGTCTCGAGCGAGTGTATGACAATGAAATTGTCGTGCTGTGTTTATATTCATAAATTATAAATGTATTCTCTACACGCCAATATAAAGGAGGCGAACCTTTATGCATAACGTGCCATTTTTTCTAAACAAATGTATAATGAAATCATTACCGTGTCATCGGAAATGACTTCTGGAGTAATGACAGAATAATTAAGAGCATTAATTTATCTTCAAGTAAAAGGCGTACTTGAGTGATTTTAAAACTTTTATTGGGAATTTTACAATATAATAGCGCGAGACGTATATACGGTGTTGCGAAAATTTTTTCGTATCTGTCAAATTTTAATTTGAATTTTTTGAAACTGGTGGTTCGACGTTCGTTTTATCGTTTCACGCAGAATTGCTTGAACATGCCCCCGGTCAAGACCGGGGGCATGTTCAAGCAATTCTGCGAAAGCTTCCAAGGAAGCTTTCACTTGCAACAGAAGAAGATAGTCTTGTAGCTATGAGGCTCCCAGGTCATAGGCAGAGGGCAGATCTCAGAGTAGCGCGTAGTAACGCGCTTTCTCTACGTTTCACGTTGCCCGTAGCCATCCGAATTGAAGGTTTCCTTTCCTAGAAAGATACCAAAAGGTACATTTGCAACGTGTGTGTCTAATTATTGTAATCTGTGAATTTAGTGATCGCTGACATTCTCAAAATATTGTGTTGCGTGCCGTTGGTTCGCTATCCCTGCTACATCACAATGATGTGACGCCGCGTGTCGGCTGAGAGATGTAACCTATTAGAGTAAAGCCCGTTGCAGAGCCTAGACTCTACCGTTTTTTACGGTTATTCCCTTTAAACCACTACTAATGGTACGCGCGACTTCATTCGCGATAACTCAAGCGTATCTTTAAATATGTTTTCCTCATTCCGAAAAGAAAACTGTTTTTTTATATCCTATATGATTCCATATGTTACGCCGATTTATAAGCTTAAATTGTTCCAAATTACATCAATATTTGCCCGCTGTAAAGACTTATCGTCAGTAATAAGAGACACAGACGTGCATTTATAATTGTATGGATTACACCAGTCTGCAGAAACCTGTCGAGATTTTCTCAGAGAGACAAGTTTCGGTCACAGGGCCGGAATGTAACAAGATCGTGACGATACGTTTGTAGAATTATGGTAATCTCGTAGAGAATTACTCGACAATATCAATCTACCTGCGATACATAAGCTCGCGATGGAGCCTATAATTTCAGTTAATCATTCGTCATTAACACCTGCTGGTATAAATTACGTTTATGTAAATTAATTATGGAAACAAAGAAAATAAATCAAATATTTTATCATTTTCTTTTAAACCTAATTACTCTTTAATATTTATGTAAATAAATCTTTAAAGCAATAAATTTAGTTGTCTTATTTTAAATGTTTTTTTTCCCCCCTTGTGAGGCATGAGAGAGTTTTATGCACTAACATGAAACTTAAATCTAGTTTTTATGATAATTATAAACTCACATACAAAAAAAATTTGATTGAGTACCCGGAACTAGATGAAGCATTTTATTTTTCTGCTGTGAAAAATGATGGTCAACAACAATGCAGAGCAATGAGCATTTGGGCGTATTCTCGGACTTACTTTACACAAGTTCCAAAAAGCAATTAAAAAGACACTTATTCATATAGCTTATTATACTGTTAAGGACTATGTAGATGATAAGAAAGCTTGGTATAAATTGCGACGCACTAGATTATATTGTAATTTTTTTAATTTGTTCTTAATTAATTAAGCCATTATTGTAATACTTAATTTTGAAAAGAGCGACCGCCGATTTTCTTACTGGTTCTTCTCGGTAAGAGCACCTTTCCGAACCAGTCGTAACTTCATTGTAATTAGACGATTCGAAACTGCTTGTAAAAGCCAATTTTAATAAAGAATTATTTGAATTTACTTCAAATACTGAAGCTCATTTCCCAACAATTTCAGTAGATTTAAACATGTCACTAGATAGGTACATTAAAATATTTGACTCGATTTCGCGGCAAAAAACAACAAAAAAGATGAACTCAGAACAAAAAAGATGTAGCATCTTTTTTGTTCTGAGTTCGTCTTTTTTTTCTCTCATCTTTTGTTCTGAGAGTAGATAGTTTACAGAAATTATGAGTTCAAACATAACAGTTTTGGGGTGAAATGATTCAGACCGGTTGCGGGACCTAGGTTATTATATTAACCATCCATTCCATATGTTTCATAGATTACCAACAAACGTCCAGGAAGATGTCCCATTTTCCTTGAGGTCTCTATGCAAGAAGGGCAATCATGGATTTCCAAATAAATGTATGGTTGCATCTTTATTGGAATTAGCTTTGATTCGCCAACCGTCGCATTAGCGTCAGTGACTTTCCGATGCTTTTAGGGGACTGTTGAAGCAGTATTATATCGATATGTATTTCAGTTATCGCTTATTTTTGGTAAAAGTAATAAATATAAGCGATTGCACTTTGAAATAATCTATAGAAGCACCCAATGCACAAAGTTCTGGAAAGGCAGAGTAGTTCATCAATTCTCTCATAACAATCTTGTTCTCATAACAAACAAATAAATCACTATAGCATTATAACGAAGAAAATTTAATAGAATACGAAGAAAAGCAAACACAAGTAGCTTTTAAAATCTTCCATCAAACATCGCGGAATGTTATTGTTAGTGTATTTGGTTCAAAGAGTTCTTAGAAATAGTTGTTATAAGTTCGTATAACAGGATGCAAGTTTGTTCAGAAAATTTTAAATAATCTTTAATGTCACGTAGAAGTAGCTTTTACGGTAACGCGTGGCTGATTTTGCGTTCAACAATGAATCATTGTAAAATCCTTAAGATAGGGACATAGGTATAAGCGATTTTTAAACTCCGGAATCTTGTGCCGTTTGGATACAGGGTCACCGTATGATCTTTTTGAGCCCGTTCGTCTACCTAGATAGGGTCTACTAGTGCTGAGTTGTAACCATCAATTAAATACATAAGTTGTTATAGAAAACTCATACAGCTATGATATCCGGCTGAGTAGACCACCCTCATTTCTTAGCGAGGTGTCGTAAAAGGCGACAAGGTAAGTTGACCCGCCATGTAGTATCCGGCTGAGTAGAATGGACCACCCTCATTTCTTACCGAGGTATCCTAAAAGGCAGTTGACGTTAGGCAGTCGGCCGATCTAAAAATACTCAGCTAAATCAAGTGAGAACATGCTTATAACATTTGTTGCCCCCAATCGGAGTGGGATAAGGGCAGGCAAATGCTGTTATAGAAAACTCATAGGCCATCGCGGCTCTATTATCTCACCAGAATTTCAATGCAATTAAATTTAACTTTATATTTCATATGAAAACTACTATCTAACAACTTTCAAGATCATTTGAGAAAGGGACACATAATTAATTACTCAAAATTTTATTCATTACCTAACATAGATTTTGCCTCGATGTTGATTGATTAGGTTACAATTTAGTAAATTAAATAATAATGTAAAAGTTAGTGTGATAAGTTAAAGAACACTTTAGTCAATTCTTATGGTTTATCAATATTCTCCTGCCCTTATCCCACTGTAAGTCGGCACAACATATTATGAACATGTTGTAACATAATTTGGCTACGTATTTTACGACCGGCCGCCTGCCTGATGTCAACCTACCTTAGTCGCTTTTAGCGAAAACTCGGTAAGAAATGACAGTGGTCTTATCTCCTCAGCCGGATACTACACGAGATTCTTATGTTCCATACATTATTTTATGATTATAGAATTGCATCTGAAATTTAATCTTTTTGAGATGCGAAACATAAATGCCCAAGAAATTTTACTATACCCTTAAACGCTTGATTAGTAATCAAAATTCTAACGGCAGTTTCAATATCCGTTTAAACTTAGTACCGTGTACTAATTCAAACTATGGAAAAAATTACAGACGTATTTTATTTTCATTTAAAATGTACAGCATAACAGATTCCTTTAGAATAAAAGCAAAGGCTACAGTGTTTAAAGAGCTAAACAAAGAGCGTCAGGTCAGAATAACGAGATCTTTGATCCTTTCATTTTGTAGATTATCCACAAAGTTATTTACTAAAAACAAGTTTGAAATAAATAATAACAGTTTTGTTCATTTTTATTACATTATTTATAACAATTTATCGTAATACTATTTCACTTTAACTGATTTCTTAAAATTTGCTAAGCACTTATAAGCAGCAAAATCTTCGCAACACATTGTACCAACTTCGAAATAGCAAGAATTTTTGTTGTTATATTTTTTTTTAGTCAATTACACACAAAAGCAAAGTTACTTAATACTTGTGTTAAGATGTAACATATGTGATTTATAATAAATACTGTAAATACATATACACACCTTGACTCAAAGAACCAACAAATTGTCTATTACAAAGTGTTGGCTTAGC
Source organism: Morpho achilles (assembly GCA_947086495.1). Lineage (NCBI taxonomy): Eukaryota > Metazoa > Arthropoda > Insecta > Lepidoptera > Nymphalidae > Morpho > Morpho achilles. The sequence goes on along the minus strand of CAMTZB010000006.1, from coordinate 9,547,302 downwards.
GGGAATCGAACCCGTGATCCACGGAGCTGAATGCAGGATCATGGCCACCTACGCAAACGGGCTATTAAAATAAATGTTCTGCTACATAAATGCTTTTCAAATTGGATAATACGAATTAGGATATTTTTTTTACACACGTTTTCTTAAAAATTCTTATACAAAACTTAAAATTATTTTTATTACAATCAAAAGTGTAACGAGTTAAGTAATATAATGTTATTACTTAACATTTTTATAATTTTTACCTCAACGTGATTGCGTTTTATGATCATTTTACTCGTACTAATTATGTTTTTATAAAACACATAAAATTTTATATTTATTTAAACGAACAATGCTAAGAATAATTTATAGAAGTTGGAATTACTTTGCAGAATGTTATAGCAGGAAAGTAATGATGCATTTATTTTCATATAAAATTAATAATAGATATATGGAACACTTACACACACTGTCGTCCGTCCCCAAAGTAACTTAATACTTGTGTTATAGTAGATAGACAACTGGTGAATATATACTTATTTATTTTTTAATTGCATACTTATTTTTTTGTATATTTAACTATTTACTTTTGAAATTCCGGTATTGGCTTATTCCAATCGTCTCACGTATTTTTCTAGTAACTAGTAATTTTTCTGATTAATACGGTAGCCTTATCGAATCTGCCGATACTCGAATCTTGGACATTTCTACGCTGTGCCTGATCCATTACTATCCATATTCTTGACACTACGTATGTGCTCAGATATTCTAGCCAACATGTTGCGACGAGTTACGCCTATATATTATCGCTACACCCGCAGGATATAATTGTACGCTAAATATACCTAATCATCATCTCCCTGCCCTTATCCCACTCTAGGTGGGGTCGGCACAACATGTTATAAACATGCTGTCACATGATTTGGCTGCGTTTTTACGACCGGCCGCCTGCCTGACGTCAACTTACCTCAGTCGTATTTTACGACACCTCGGTAAGAGAGAGGGTGGTCTATTCTACTTAACCGGATACCACACGGTGGGTCAACTTACCTTAGTCGCCTTTTACGACACCTCGGTAAGAAATGAGGTTGGTCTATTCTACTCAGCCGGATACCACACGGCGGGTCGACTTACCTTAGTCGCCTTTTACGACACCTCGGTAAGAAATGAGGGTGGTACTATTCTATTCAGCCGGATACCACACGGCGTACGCTAAATAAACCTAAATAACAGTTTATTTTGTATCATAAATTCATGGATTTCCTTAAGTGAAATATGTCCTCGGTATAACTTTACTAAGTCCTGCGGGTTACTTTGCAACTTATAAATTTCTTACGGACGACGTTGAAGAAGTTGCTAATTACTTTTTCCATACTACAACAACAAAATTGTGTCTTTATTCTTTTTTACTTTGCGGCAAATTAAGGCGGTTAATCTATAACATGGTTATTATAAAATGATATGGATTCAAACACCTTTGATTAGGTTTAATGAATACGTAATATAACTATTCAGTTTAGATGGTTAATATCGTGTGGTAATTGGCTGAGTAGAATAAACCACCCTCTTTCTTACCGAGGTGTCGTAAAAAGGTGACTGAGATAAGTTAACGTCAGGCAGGCGGCCGGTCGTAAAATACGTAGCCAAATCATGTTACAATATATTTATAACATGTTGTGCCGCCTCACTTACAGTGGGATATGGGCAGGAGAATGATTAGATGGTTAATATGTTTAGAGGCCTTCACAGATATCTGTGAAACGTGTCTGTTGCTTTTTTTTTAAGGTTTTAGCAATTTGGGTTACCAATTAGGTAATAGTAAACTTGTTAACCCCGCCAGCTAAGCTGAATGCTTTTGTTAGAAAGGGTTTATGTCGGTAATGTGGGCCGGTAATATAACCCACGACCTCTCGATCACAAGTCCGTTATCCTTACCATTGTGCTACCGCCTCCGCAGGTTTTTAAAGGGCAGTACCATGCACAAATATAACTGAAATATTCTATCTGGAGATCAAAGAAACATCAAAAAAATAAATACTTTTATCAAACGAATCTCTACAATATCCTGTCGTTCAACCTTAACAGGATATGGAGTGAAAAGCAATCAAAGTAAAATAATAAGCAGACGTTTTTTCAATACTATTTTTTCGACAATATTTGTTACATTTAGTTATAATTATAACATTAATTCTGAAGGGTTATCGTTAAAATTGTAACTATTATTGTTATGAAAATTAGCTTTGTCTTATAGTAATAAATTACTCGTTGTACAATAGCGGCCTGTATTAGCCTCCGGTATTAAGACAAAGAAGTTTTTTTTTTCCGATTTTAAGTGGGTCGCTGTATTTTTATATTCGGCCCACTGCTGAGAAACGCCCCATTTGGCCAAACTCATCCAGGTCAAGGATGGTGGCTTCCGCGGTTGGATACATCCACTGCCACCCTGCCTGTTCGCTTAACTTTGTACACTGTATTCTACAAGACAAAGAAGTAGAATAGAATAAAATACTCTTCATTGAACACCACAAAATTTACAATATTACTAAATAACAAAATCACAATATAAACTGCGGGATACAGTGAGGCGGCCTTATCGCTAAGCGGTCTCTTCCAGGCAACCTTTGGGCTAGAGAACTTCACAACTCAAGGAATGAAGGTAGGGTGGTGCATATTTAAAATAAATATATACAAATATAGAATTATATATATTCATATATAAAAACATTAAACATATACGGTAATAAATACAAATATATATCAGATACATATATGCATCAGGATTAAGCAAGGTCGTCCTAAGCAGATAGTGATAGATAGTAGTTTTTAAGCATTCTTTTAAAACTGCATAAAGATTTAGCTTCCCTTATAGCTAGTGGTAAAGAATTCCACAGTTGGACCGCCCTGACATTAAAGGAGCGTCCAAAAAAGGATGTCTTGTGGGAAGGCATTACGAGGTTTAGCCTCCGAGCGTATCTTATTGTATTAACTCGAGGTCCCGAATATAGGAAAATATATTAAGCAGCAAATGTTTAAAGAAATATTTGCTTATTATAAAAATTTTCATTAAAAATGTTATACAAAACTCCCTTTATTCATGGAATCGTTCAACTTGACTGGATGCTCCATATCTTTAATCGGTTTTCCGAATGAAAAAGTTAAAGCAATCAAAAACAGAACGTATTAGAACGTGACTAAGTATAAAATTGCTTGATTATAGTTTTGAATGATTTCCTTTAACGTTTGCTTTTACATAGTTCCGCGGTAATCAAAGAGTGTTCAATAAATTGATTATAAGGAAATGTTTCTTATTGTTAACAGCAAAACGTTATAATGCATTTTTATATAATTATTATTGCGACAGCAAAAATCTATATTGTTGGTATCATTCTATGAAAATAATATATTTAGTATATAGGTATGTATAAAAAATATATTTGTAACTTTATTTTGACCAAGTGAAATTGCCTTTATTGTTTATCTATACTCATATTATAAAGAGGAAAAATTTGTATGTGGTGGGGATAATTCCAAGAATAGGATCTGTGTGTTTTATCCAGTTATATATTTCTTATCCAAGATTATCTAAGATTATATGAGTTCCAAAATTGACAGACTTGTTACTCTGTTTTTTCTTATTATTCTCGTTGCCGTAGTAACGAGGCCGTCCGGTGTTGCCGGCCAGACGTATTAGAATTCCCAACATCCTCCCCCCCCTTGGGAACTTGCTTCCCAAAGAGCTCTTGGGAATCTGACGTGCCTTCCAGTGCACAAAGTTTCGAGATGGATCTCTTGATGATACCACCTGCAGTTTGAACGTCGACGACTCTGCATAGTCCGTCGGCGCCAAGGTAGAGTTGATGGATGCGGCCTAGAAGCCACTTCATCGGCGGTAAGTGATCATCCAGTACGAAGACAAGATCACCGATCTTGACATCTCGCTGTCTTGTCCTCCATTTCACACGTTCCTGTAGAGTCGACAAGTAATCCCTTTTCCAGCGTGACCAAAAGTGATGTCTCAGGCGTTCGATCAGCTCGTATCTGTTGAGGCTGATACGTTCGATATTAGGCGAAGGCAGTGAAGTCAACGGTCGACCCACTAAGAAGTGCCCAGGTGTTAAGGGTAGTAGATCAGAAGGATCAGATGACATTGACGTAAGTGGACGTGAGTTCATGATCGCTTCAACCTGAGCAAACAGTGTATACAATTCTTCGAAAGTCAGACTAGAGTTACCTGCTATTCGTTTTAACTGATATTTGGCCGATTTAACCCCTGCCTCCCAGACCCCACAAAACTAGGTGCATAGACGGGAGAAAATTTAAAATTAATACCTTCATTGCACGCAAAGTCGCTGACTGATGCTTGACATTTCTTTAGAAGTCTGTTTAGTTCATTACTAACTCCTACAAAGTTTTTCCCATTATCGCAAAAAATAGTATGAGGTTTACCACGTCTTGCGATAAACCTACGCAAGCATAGAATAAACGCATTGCTATTAAGGTTTAATTAATTAGGTCGCTAACTACTTCCAAGTGTACAGCCTTTGTAGCAAAACAGATGAAAATACATAAATAGCACTTGGAAGTCTTTGCACCTCTACCTTTACGATTAAGAATAAGAAAAGGTCCAGCGAAGTCGGTGCCACAAGTCTCAAAAGGAGAAGCAGGAGTAACACGAGGTTCAGGTAAGTCACCCATTAATTGTTGCATAGGCTTAGCCCTAAATCTTTGACAACGTACGCATAATCGTACAGTAGCAGTTGCTAACACTTTGCCACCTAATGGCCAAAAAAGTTCTGTAATGGAACTCAACAACTGTTGAGGACCACAATGTAAAAGCCGTAAGTGTTCTTTTTCAAATAACATTCTCGTAAATACATGTTTAGGGTCTAGTAAAATAGGATGCCTTTTATCATAAGGGCAATATGAAGCGTTGTCGATACGACCACCGACACGTAATATGCCTTGATCGTCCAAAAACGGATTTAAAGAAAGAATAGAAGATTTACGATTTAGGATTTTATCAGTTTCTAGCGAGTGTATATCTTTAATGAAAGTTTATCTCTGTGAAGCTTTCGCCAGCAAGGTAATTGAAGTGTGCAATTCAGAACAGGTGAGATAACCAGTTATTTTGGTATTATTTTTTCTAATATTATTCATAAATCTCAGTACATAACCAATAATTCTTTGCAATTTATAGAGTTTAGAGTATTTATTGAACGGTATTACATCATTAGGTAGAATATTAGTATTTAAGCTTATTCTTGTTTCAGGTAACACAGCAGGAGCATGTGGAGAAGAAGGCCATTCTTTTTCAGGTTTAGCCAGAAAGGACGGGCCGTGCCACCAAAAGACATTCCCAGGAAGAAGACGAGGCTGAACCCCTCTGGAAGCCATGTCAGCAGGATTCAATTCGGTAGGTACATGACGCCAGCAGTTTTCGTTAGTTAAGTCCCTAATTTGTTCAATACGATTACTAACAAACGTTTTAAGTGTTTTAGGTGGAGTGTGCAGCCATCCCAGAACAATAGTAGAATCTGTCCAGAATACAGAACGAGTAATAGGAATTTTAAGTGACTGTATAACCTTAGAATATAATTTAGCGCCAAGCAAAGCGCCTAGGAGCTCTAAGCGTGGAATAGTTTCAGATTTCAACGGACTGACCTTGGCCTTAGCACAGAGTAAATTAACAGATTGATCACCCTTATCATTAGTAGATTTTAGATAAATGCATGTCCCATAAGCGTCTTGTGACGCATCTGTGAAGCAGTGCGCTTCTACAGACGTAGGAGATTCACAAAGTACATATCTAGAAACATTTATGTCTTCAAACAATTTCGTCTCATTATAGAAGCTTAGCCAAGATTTTTTTGTATCTTCTGGGAGGCTATCATCCCAGTCAAGTTTACTAAGCCATAATTTTTGAAGAGTAATTTTATGGAATATGGTACAAGCTGATAACAAACCCAATGGGTCAAAGATTTGACAAGAGTTTGACAGTATAGAACGTTTAGTTACTTTAGCAATGTTTTCGACATCAACCGAAAAATGTAAAGTATCAGAGTCAGGTGTCCATCTTAGTCCCAATACAGAAGACTGTTTACAGAACTCTTGAAATTCATTACAAGTAGGAATATCGTCAAATATATCAGGAGCATTAGTACGGAATTTCCTCAAAGGAAAACAACCTTCGTTAAGTTTATCAATAACCCCTTTCACAGTGGAAGCTAAGACAGTTTTAGAATCAGAACCAGTATTCGAATCATCGACATAGAAATCGTGCCTTATGGTATTAGCAATCATCTCATCAGAACATTCATCAGCGAGTTGAACTAAACACCTCGTGCTAAGATATGGAGCGGAGGCGGTTCCGTATGTAACTGTATTAAGTTTTAATATTCTTAGCGGGAGTGTTTCTTTCTCCCTCCACAGAATTAGCTGCAGGTGACGTTGAGAACTGTCCAACTCTATTTGGCGATACATTTTCTCAACGTCACCTGTCACTACATACGCATATTGACGAAAACGTAGTAGTATAGCCATTAAGTCATCCTGGACCACAGGTCCAACATATTGAATATCATTTAGTGATTTATTACTAGTAGTTTTACAAGAAGCATCAAAGACTACTCTGAGGCGAGTGGTTTCACTAGCTTCACGAATTACAGCATGGTGAGGAATGTAGTAACCAAAGGTAAGTCGGTCCATGACCTCTCTCACGGTACCCAAGTTAGTTAGATGTCCTAGTTTTTCATACTCATTAATAAAGTTAGCATAGTCTGCTTTCAAGTTACATTTAGACAATTTATTTTCCAGATTATAGAAACGCCTCTTGGCCAGATGATAAGAGTCGCCAAGAGCCACCTCGGGGATCTCGCGAAAAGGAATTTTAACAGAGAACCTACCATTATCCAACCGCACAGTATTAGAAGTAAAATGATTTTCACAATATTCCTTATCTTTAGAAGGAGATATATAAGTAGCTAAAGGAATATCTTCGATTTCCCAGAATTTAGCAATAGAATCTTTAATCTCTTGACAAAAGTTAGAATAAGTAGTAGAAGTAGGACCCTGAGTAGTAGTAGGTCCTGTCACGAGCCAACCTAGTTTAGATTTCTGGAGCATGGGCTTATTTTTGCCTAACTTGATTTGTTTAGAATCCATTATGTCCCAAAAAATATCTGCTCCAAGTAGTATATCAATATCAGAAGGATGATAGAAATGTGGGTCAGGAAGTTCAATAGAATCAGGAAGAGAAAGTCGCGAAATATCTACCTCGACACCAGGTAGTTTACCACTAATCGCAGGTATGACATAGCAAGAAACATTACACTTGAAAGTATTCACCCGTGACTTCAATGTTACCTTACATTTCTTAGTAGTAGTGACTCTATTGTTTATACCAGCAATAGACAGATTAGTATTCGAGCAAGGAATTTGTAATTTATTTTGTAAATTTTCAGTAATAAAAGAAGACTGAGATCCATTGTCTAGAAGAGCTCTAACAACATGACACTTATTAGTATTAGTATCAACAAGCTCCACTTCAGCAGTACACAACAAGACCTGACCGGAAGTTACAACGGACAATGATACAGGATCTATCATAGCAACACTGGAAATCTGAGCAGAAGCTTTTTCAGACGAAGAAGACGCAGGAGCGGACGCTGCGACAGAAGCGCCAGATATCATTCTAGTATTTTTATGTAATAATAGATTATGTTTTTTGTTACAGAACTTGCATTGAGTATGTTTGCACCTAGAAGAAAAATGTCCAGGACGCAAACAATTTTGACACATGCGGTGTTTTAAAACCTCACTGTATCTAGAGTCTATTGACATAGATTTAAACTTATCACATTTATACACTAAATGTTGTTCTGAGCAAATAACACAATTAGCATTTTTCAAAGTAGGAGAACCTACAAAAGATCTAAAAAGTTTATTTTCGTTTGAAAATTGTCTTTGTTTCTCAGATTTAGTGACATTATTATACTGCAAAGTTTCTAAAATATCAGCGCGATTGCGCAAAAATTCATTGAATTCAGCTAAAGTAGGCGAAGTACTCGTGTTAGTCCTACTTTCTTCCCATTTGCGACTAGTGGCGCCATCTAGTTTCGACACCATCACATAAACAATCAATGTGTCCCAATGAGAAGTAGGTTCATTTAAATTATTTAAGGAACTCAAATTTTTAGAATAGTAATCAATCATATAACGCAGAGACTTGAAGCTTTCCTTAGAAATCGGTTCAAAATTAAAAAGAGAGTTTAAGTGGTTGTTTACAAGTATTCTATTATTATTATAACGTTTAACAAGCAAATCCCAAGCAGATTTATAGTTAGCAGCAGTGAACTCAACCGATTTTATAACTTGAGACGCTCCGCCTTCAAGTGAAGAGCGTAAATAATGAAATTTGTTGATGTCAGGGATATTATTACTATTTATTAAAGACTCAAACGTATCCCTAAACTCCATCCATTTAAGGTAGTTACCGTCAAAACGCGGAAGTTGGATGGTGGGAAGCTTTATACTATCAGTATTATGGTTACGAACGTTTTCAGTAGAGTGCGAAGGCACTTTTGAGCCAGCTATCGAGCCATAATTTGAGGAAACATGTAGAGCAGTTACACTTTGAATTATACTTTCGGCACGAGCAATATTCAAACAAAAATCATTTTCGATTTTCTCATGTTCCTCTAACTGATCGAAATCTAACATCTCAATATTATCCTTTAAAGAATCAAACTGAGTAAATAAGTCTCTATGTCGCGATAGTTTTAATTCAAGTTCCGCAACTAATGCCTTTGTAAGTTCCTTAGGATCAATTAATGTAGTAGTTTTTAAGTATTTCGCAAACGTCGTAATTCGACTCTTTATACTAGCACGTTTCCGAACAAGTTCTTTCAAATCTTCCGCCATAGTAAATAACAATTTAATGCCTTATCACAATAATCAACTAAACAGACTGTTCGGGGTAAGTAATGACAATATAGGTATCAAAGAACCGCAACGTTAGTTACAGCGTCAAAAAATGACGACGCCGGCCCCAGTCAGGTGCTCGCGGTCAGTGGAGGTCACACGCAGTCGACGCGATGTAACAGCACCGAACACCAACTTTACGGCGGGGTCGGAGAAGCAGTGGCCACAACGAACCTAGAATGATTTAGATTGTTAGTTAGAAAGATGCAAACAAGAATGAAATTATAGACAGTTTATTTAATGTCAATATTTATAAGAAATAAAGATAAGTAAGTAACTCTAATTGTTTCAATTCAGTATTTAGAACTTCAATAATATTGTAAGAGAGTAACATTCGTTCTTATATAAGTAGATAGGTAAGTAGGTAGCTAATTTTAATATAAGTAGTTTATAGTAACACAGTTGTATTCATAGTAAAGTAAATAGCTTTATAGTTTTACCTAGTTCAATCTAGGGCTAGTTTTAAGTACTATAGTAATAGTATTCAGTTGAGTTTAATCAAAGAGACTAGATTGCAAAGTAGTGGACAGAATAATAGGCTATGCAATCTAGCTTAATAAGTATAGAAGCTTTAAACTCAAGCAGAATAAAGTAAGTATTTTTAGAAAGAATTTTAATCTGACTCCATAGATATAAGTAGGGAAGCTAGTAGTATTGAAGATGCAAACTACAGAGTAGCATTTTAACCAAAATGCATAATAGCGGATGTGAACATTGTTTGCAGATGCAAAACAATCATGATCACAACGTTCTTCCGTCTGCACACACAACGTATAATACCAAAATTGGGCGTACTTCCCTGTGAGTAAAACAAAAGACAACACAGATCCTTCGCGCAATAGTATCACGTAGATCACGATCACGTCTGGTTTCACCAAATATGGTGGGGATAATTCCAAGAATAGGATCTGTGTGTTTTATCCAGTTATATATTTCTTATCCAAGATTATCTAAGATTATATGAGTTCCAAAATTGACAGACTTGTTACTCTGTTTTTTCTTATTATTCTCGTTGCCGTAGTAACGAGGCCGTCCGGTGTTGCCGGCCAGACGTATTAGAATTCCCAACAGTATGTATTTATAATGTTTTCACACAAAAACTACTGGACCGATTTCAAACATCCTGTCTCTATTGGAAACCTGCATCTTTATTGAGGAACATAGGCTATATTAAATTTAAAAAAATAGGGATCCGTAATAAAAATGTAATAAGGTGTAAAAAATTAGTATTAAAACACTGTCATCGCATGCGCTGCGGAAACTCCGCCGTGTGGTATCCGGCTGAGTAGAATAGATCAACCTCATTTCTTACCGAGGTGTCGTAAAAGGCGACTAAGGTAAATTGACCCACCGTGTGGTATCCGGTTTAGTAGAATGGACCACCCTCTTTCTTACCGAGGTGTCGTAAAATACGACAGAGGTAAGTTGACGTCAGGCAGGCGGCCGGTCGTAAAAACGCAGCCAAATCATGTGACAGCATGTTTATAACATGTTGTGCCGACCCCACTTAGAGTGGGATAAGGGCAGGAAGATGATGAGATGATGATGATCGCATGCGCTGCGGAAACTATTGATGACATTTTTAACAAAAATAAATCTATAGTCTGACTTAGTAGACTTTCCACTTCCATGAGATAGATATGTACGTGGGTGAAACCGCGGGATATTAGTAGTATAATTATTAAGCAGTTTGTGTTTCGAAGTTAGGGGTCATGCAGAATAAAATTATTACGATGCTATTGCACTGTTATTGAAAGAAAATTCTTTTAATCGATTAAGCTTTCAGTGATTGTTCAAAAATTTCGATACAATTCATCATCATGCTGATGATTCATCATAAACATGCTGTCATATGATTTGGCTGCGTTTTTACGACTGGCCGCCTGCCTGATGTCAACTTACCTTAGTCGTATTTTACGACACCTCGGTAAAAAAGAGGGTGGTCTATTCTACTAAACCAGATACCACACGGTGAGTCAACTTACCTTAGTCGCCTTTTACGACACCTCGGTAAGAAATGAGAGTGGTACTATTCTATTCAGCAGGATACCACACGGCTTAGAAATTCCGATACAATTCGTTGTAATAAATTGGATCAAATGAGGATTGCATAAGTCACTCGATACAGGATGCACCTCAGGCAATTAAGGGAATTTAAGTAAACAAGAGTAGGACAGCGGTAGCAGGGTATAACGAGGTGCAATGGCCTCCTGTCTACAAAGAAAGTTCATAAAAAAATGACATATTTTTTACCCGACTAAACTAGTTGGAGAGTATGCTTTTGTGTTTAATGTATAATATCTGGGTAACGGAGCCTTGCTCAGTAATTTTTTTTTTAAAAAGAAAGTTAATAAAAATTAAAATAATAATTTAGTTGGGGATGGTTCCTAGGTGTTTACATTTCTCGAGGCTCCTCGTTCCCCGAATAAACTACGCTGACTTGACAGTTAATGGTGAAAATCCATTTCAATATAAATGTTAGTGTTTTTTAATACCCAAAAACAATTTATTCTCCCCCACAACACCCTACATGCGAAATTTCAGGAAAATCGAAGGAGCCCTTTCCGAGATTCCGAAAATATAATTCACTCGTTTAAATATTAAAGATGTGTGTATGGCTGTATGTTTATGTATTTGTATGTAATTAAATATAGCTTTATAGTTTATATTGGTTAATAGTCATCATCCTCCTGCCCTTATCCCACTCTAAGTGGGGTCGGCACAACATGTTACAAACATGTTGTCATATGATTTGGCTACGTATTTTACGACCGGCCGCCTGCCTGACGTCAACTTACCCTAGTCGTATCCTACGACACCTCGGTAAGAAAGAGGGTGGTCTATTTTACTCAACCGGATACCACACGGTGGGTCAAGTTACCTTAGTCGCCTTTTACGACACCTCGGTAAGAAATGAGGGTGGTCTATTCTACTCAGCCGGATACCACACGGCGGGTCGACTTATCTTAGTCGCCTTTTACGACACCTCGGTAAGAAATGAGGGTGGTACTATTCTATTCAACGGGATACCACACGGCGTATATTGGTTAATAGTATGTGTAGAAAGATAGATGCACCTCCCTATAAATAATCCTGGCGGCGCCCATTAAGGGACAACAGAGAATTGAGGTTTTGCCTTGCTCCCTGTCATCCCAGCTTACCTTTACACATTCCATTTATAGAAAATCATTTACATTCTAATTCTATTTCATTCAAATTAAAAAGAAATCAATTTAAATCAAAACTTAAAAAGAACAGATTAGTTAGTTCATAGCGAACTTTAGACAAACGGAAATCGCTATATCGGAATTAACGCTCAAACGAATATCGCATTTGTCAAAAGCCTATTAAAGGTTTATAAAATAAAATTTGGTGATTGAAAAAGCGGTGTATATTTAGTGTATATTTGTGTATATTTTTATAAAAATGTATAGTGTATATTTTTATAAAAATGCTGATATCTGTCTCTGAAAAAATAGGATAAGTGATGGACAAACTTGACTGAGACTGAGTTTGACGTTTGAATAACAAAGAGCGGATTTAAGAAGCGGATTGACACCTATGAATCATCTCTAAAACGCAACAGAGCTTGATATTAGCCATGTGGTATCCGGCTGAGTAAAATAGACCACCCTCATTTCTTATTGAGCTGTCTTAAAAGGCAACTAATGTAAGTTAACCCGCTGTGTGGTATCCGGCTGAGTAGAATAAACCACCCTCATTTCTTACTGAGGTGTCTTAAAAGTTGACTAAAGTAAGTTAACCTGCCGTGTGGTATCCGGAGTAGAATAGACCACCCTCTTTCTTACGGGGTTGTCGTAAACTCGTAAATTGTACGACTAAGGTAAGTTGACGTCAGGCAGGCGGCCGTTCGTAAAATATCTAATACCACTTAGAGTGGGATAATGGCAGGAAAATGATGACAACAGAACATTATACGTGAACAGAAATCCCAACTGCATGTAGTCGGACAACTTTTGAGATACGTGTAACCTGCTATTCCGGTTTAAAATTCCTTATTGGTCTAAGCCCATCTATAAAAGGATTCAAGCTTTGTCTTTTCCAACAAGAGTCCTTAGTCCTGCGATATTATAGTAGAAGCCCGCTAGCGCTTTTTACTTATCTTAATAACGAGAACTGGATTTATCTTGCGTACCTTAAATGCTTTAAAGTAGAGAAAAAATCTTAAATCTTCTAAAAATAATACTATTTTTTTTCTATTATTAATATTTTTCTTCATTTTTTTTAAAATATTTTTTACTTGTTCTTTTATGGATCCCTAGTTCTATAAATTTCTTTAATCATCAATGAAAATACGATGAAGCAATTGATGATTATATGACGCTATTATGGACTGTAAGGAAATAATACCATTTTATTGTACATTTAAATACTTATATTTCTGTTATTGTGTTACAAATCAAAATAATGAAAAAATTCATCTTCTTCACATTTCATAAACATCTCTTATCTTATACAGTATATCAGCCTTAACTTTATTTAATAGAAAAAGTCTAAGATAGAGCCAGCAAATGCGTTATGTTCGAGTATTGCGTTATTTAGAAACTTTCACCACGTGACATGCGAGGCCAAGGCTCCATTTATTATTTTGAACTTGGTCCTCAAGGTAGCGATAGTAGTCTATGTCTATGTTCAAATAGGGTTTTATTTCTTTAGTTTATTATAATAAAGGATGAAACTTCTCTAGCGCCGAAACTTGAAGACTTTTGTAGGTTATTGGGATACTTTAGTTAGTTCATGAACCCCTGATTTCAAATGATAAAAATGAAATCTCTTTTCTAAAATATAATCAAGCTTTATTTTTGAAAGACTTATGTATGTTACTAACCTACCAGTAAAGCCTTTATGCCAAGAGTCTTATCGAATAGATGAGATGCCTTTTAGAAATTGCTGCTACGCTATCATCAAGTGTGCTCTGTTTCGGAATTTTTTATCTTTAAGTACACATAAAAAAGCAAACCATTATAACAATAAAAACTTGTCTGTTTGGTGTGCTTTTACCGCTAATCTGCGAGAGCAACATTTATAAAACAATAAAATAGAATTGAAGCTTATAATTGAACTACATTACATCCGCCGTGTGGTATCCGGCTGAATAGAATAGTACCACCCTCATTTCTTACCGAGGTGTCGTAAAAGGCGACTAAGGTAAGTCGACCCGCCGTGTGGTATCCGGCTGAGTAGAATAGACCAACCTCATTTCTTACCGAGGTGTCGTAAAAGGCGACTGAGGTAAGTTGACGTCAGGCAGGCGGCTGGTTGTAAAAACGCAGCCAAATCATGTGACAGCATGTTCATATGTTGTGCCGACCCCACTTAGAGTGGGATAAGGGCAGGAAGATGATGAATTGAACTACATTACATGATAAAAATTGTCGTTTTTACTTTAGCTATAGGAATAAACAGATACCACATAATTAAGGATAATTTTACTCTTAAATTTTCGTGAACAAAGTCGCGGTAATAGCTTGTATATTAATATTATCGGTATTAAGCATTTGCTTGAAGGAAGTATTACTAAAAAATAGTTATAAACTATTTTTTATCAATACTTCCTTCCTTTAGTTAAATTAAAGTTAAATACAGTGAACAATCAATCAAATCATTTCCTTGCCCCGATCGTTCGCGAAAAAACATTGATAGGGAGAGATTGTATATCTATGTGAAAAAAGGACTAACATACACTCGCATTTAGGTATAACTAGTAATTAGTACAGATTAATTCGAATTTACGAAGCATCATCCTCCTACCCTTATCCCACTCATGTTTATAAAATTTTGTCACATTTGGCTACGTATTTTACGACTGGCCGCCTGCTTGAAGTCAACTTACCTTAGTTGTATTTTACACCTCGGTAAAAAAGAGAGTGGTGTATTTTACTCAACCGGATACCACACGGCGGGTCGACTTACCTTAGTCACCTTTTACGACACCTCGGTAAGAAATGAGGGTTGTCTTTTCTATTCAGCCGAATACCACACGGCGGATAATTCGAATTTTCGAAGCGTCCCATAGAAAAATATGAAGAAATTAATTGGCTCTTATTTTTAAATATCATTATAGAAATTGGATAGTAATTTTAATAGCCTATTTTTTTTATTATTACATAAGAAATGCTATAACATATTGTGTTTACAAGAACCGATGGTCGTAAAGTAGATTATTTATTTAAAACTGCCAGCAATTTTCCAATAACATTTATGCTTGACAGATTTTTTATTGGCAAGGTTAGCTATTATGTAGAAATAAAAAGTTTGCATTCATTTAAATTCAGCAGAGCGAAAATAATAGGTTTTATCTCAAATGTTATTATTGGTCATTAAACTAAATAATTAAATAAATCGAGATACATTTGAATATCTAAAGATAAGTACTTTTATTAGGAACTGTTTGGTTTACCGTGATACAGTAACAGTGGTTTACCGTGATACCACGGGTCGCGGGTTCGATTTCCGCCGAGGGCCAACATTTTCAATAAATTAATTTGTTGGTCTTTGAGCCTGGGTGTATATTTGTATTTAAGTATGTATTTAAAAATATATAAGTATATATATTCACCAGTTGTCTGTCACCCATAACACAAGTATTAAGTTACTTACTTTGGGGACGGATGACCGTGTGTGTAAGTGTCCCATATATTTATTTATTTATTTATTTATTTATTTATTTACTGTTACAACATTTTTTTCCATTTTGAAACTATAAGTAAATCAGATTTAGTTATAAACAATATCCATGACCAAAGAATAAAAATACATTAATTGTTATATTAGAAGTGAAGTTAAATTTTTTAAGATAACGGTGTTTTATATTCCCACTGCTGGAGAGCATAAATTAAAATTCAAATTTAAAATATTCTTTATTCAAGTAAACTAGTAAACAAGTGCTTTTAAATCATCAACTCTACTACTGGTTCGGAAAGCTGTTCCTACGAGAAGAGACAGCAAGAAACTTGGCGGTTGCTCTTTAAAAATATTATTTTTTAAAACTAGTTACATTGAGTCATTAGCGTTTAGTACAGGTTCCAAGAGAGCTATATCCACATATACTTATCATCTAAGTAATCCTCAACAGTATAGTAGGCTATCTGTATCTGCCTCTTTTTAAGAGAATAAAACAGCTGTAATGGCAAAGCTGAAAGTGATTGCGAAATTTTATTTTAGAATCTTATACCCAAACCCATAAAGGACTTACGCTCTTTTACAAGGCACAAAACAGGAGCCGCAAGCTTATGTCGGTTCCTACTTTGTCTATTATATAAATCACCTATTTTTTAAATCTATATGTACATAAAATGCTTAACATATACTATATTCTACACATAGATCTCCTCTCTAATATATCCCCAGAATTCAAAAAGAATAGAGATATGCAGGTTTTCCTACGATGTTTTCCTTCAACCTAAAACGTGTAATAAATTGTTAATATTAAGCGGACACATAATTCTCTCACTCATTACTGCCTACTCGAGGTTTGACCCCGTGATCCTCTTGAAAGAGTCGCACCGTCTTATCAAACAGCTTTATCTTTTACCGGAAAATAAAAACAACTCACAATTTTATAGTAGCAAGGGTCGATTACGTTACGCCCTCAGAATATGAATTACTCAAAGTCAACATTAAAAGCACCAGCATTATGCAACCATAATCTATTGGTACCAAGATTACGTGATTAATAGTTTGTATCGTCTTAAACAAATATTGGCTTCATAATTGAATCCGCTCTGATTCTTACACGGAACGCGTTATAAATTTGTCTGGTCCGTTGGCACAGGTGGAAGTGACCCTGCCTTCAGCTCCACGGGTCGCACGTTCCATCCCCGCCAGTGACCAACATTTCCGATAATAATTTGTTAGTTCTTCGAGTCTTGTATTTAAGTATATGTTTACTATTTGGTTGTCACCCACAACACAAGTATTAAGTTACTTACTTTGGGAACGGACTGCCATTGAACATTGTGTAAATGTCCCATATTTAAACAGTAACTTTAGTATATATACGGTAAATCAAAATAAATATGTTTTGCACAGGAAACTGCAATTGCTCCATTTACGGTTTTTTTTTCGCTTGTGTTTTTTTCGTATTAATATTTCAAAGTTGAAAAAGGAGGAAGCATGCAATTTGTTCAAGCTCTTTTTGATAAGCTCCTTACAATAGATTGATTAGTCTAGTTTTAGGGTATAATAGGGCTGACATACACATGTAGTGTAAAAGCCCTTTAAAAGTTCAAAAAAGTTTATGTTCAACTCTAGTATTCTTTTCGTAATAAACGTATGATGCAAATTAATTGAAATATTAATTTGTGAAAATCCACTCTGAAATATTTTACTTATGTAACATAATAATAATCACCTATTATATCACTTTTCATATAATTATGAATTATGTTGATTTAATGAGACGATAACAGCTTTATTACAATTTATTGCCATGTCGAACGTCACAGTCGATGAGTATATTGTAACAAAGACCGAGAAAATTAAAAAGTTATGCAAAGGTTTTAATAACGTCCTCTTACTCTAAATAATTACTGAACTATCTCACCTCATACCAAAGGAGCAATTTTACTCATATGGAGAAATTTTACCAACTTAGCAATTTGTTTATTGTATCTTTAAGTTTTCTGTAGAATTGAGTACTTAAACGATAGTACCTGGATGACCGAGCCTTACTCGGTAATTTTTAATATGATGTAAAAAAAATAAAAAATAAATAAAATGGAAAAATGAAAAAAATAATAAGATAGGTGGGACTCGATCCTAGGTATTTTCACCTCTCTACAAATTAATATTTGTCAGTGTTTTCCGTAACCAATGCAAAACTTATGGGCCATCAAGTCATTTGACTAGAAAAAAATATAACACTAACATTGTGCGCGCGTTTAACACATGACTGGATCTTGCATCGATTAGCGGACGGAGGAGTCAATGTTTTGAAGAGGCTCCGATCCGACTCAGGTGTTCAGAGTTGCTGCTGGCTAGGATGGGGGCAACCACCCTGTCCTCACCCCCACCGTGAAGAACAATCAGGTTTTTTACTCGGTGCAATTCCGGTACCCGCCATCTGCTTTATGCGTTGCAAGGGGCTTTTCTTCATTTAAAAAAGGGTAAAAAAAGAAAAAAGCTGTGATAGCCCAGCGGTAACAATGTGTGATTCTTTCGAGGTGGTCACGGGTTCAAACCCGGGCAGACACCAATGAGTTTTTCTGTTAAAACTTATGTGTCTAATTGACAATTGCAATTTATAAGACGCTTTTCGGTGAAGAAAAACGTAGTGAGGAAACCTGCATATATCTAGAGAATTCTGGAGATATGTGTAACCTACCAATCTGCATTGGAGCAACGCGGTAGGTCTTAGTTCCAATTCTTTTCTCCAAAACAGTGAGAAGAGGCCTATTCCCAGCAGTGGGAGAGTAACAGGCCGCTACTTACTTACTACTTAAAAAGAGGACTGTAATAGCAACGCAGATACTACTTAAGCGTTAACCAGGTAAATATGGGAAGTTGTATTATTTAACTCAGTGTAGACGTTAGAATATGGTACTATGAAATAAGTTTATTATAACGCCGTGTGGTATAAATAAATAAATAAATAAATAGGTGGTGTCGTAAAAGGCGACTAAGGTAAGTCGACCCACTGTGTGGTATCCGGCTAAGTGGAATAGACCACCCTCATTTATTACCGTGGTGCCGTAAGAGTTGACTAAGTTAAATTGACCCACTTGTGTGGTATCCGGTTAAGCAGAATAGACCACCTTCTTTCTTATCGAGGTGTCGTAAAATACGACTCAGGTAAGTAGGCGGCCGGTCGTAAAATATTTAGCCAAGTCACGTGACAGCATGTTTATAACATGTTGTGCCAAACCTACTTAAAGTGGAATAAAGGCAGGAGGAAGTAAGAAATGAGTTTATTATTATACGGACTCAAAAAAAATACATTTATGAATATGTAAATGTGTTTCTTTCTTTATTTCATTTAGTAAGTACGCTACGAAACAACATATGCGGACAACCACTGGTGTCCACTGTTTTCATGGTGATGAATGCGTTGCGTGGATTGAGATTACTACTATAAGCCTTGAAGAGCTTCCAGTCTAGTCGAAACCCATTACAACCCGCCAATTTACATAATTGTCAAATTAAAACAGTTGCAGACTATTAACTTTATGCATAACAATTTTTATATTATTTAATAAGAATTGCATCTGTGAAAGCAATACGGAAATACTTATATTATTATAATAATTCCATTTCCATATAAAATTAAATTTAAATTTTGAGAATTTTAAAGTAAAACAAAGCAGTATAAAAATCACATGAATGATAGCCCAGCGGTGAGACCGTGCGCTCTTCCAAAAGGGTCACGGGTTCAAATCCCCGGCAGGCTAATTACTCTTTATATTAACAATTTTGCGTATAATTTTTTAATTGCAATTTGTCACACGCTTTTCGGTGTAGGAAAACATCGTTATGAAACTTGCATATCTTTAGATAATTCTAGGGATATTTGTAACCTACCAAGCCGTGTGGTATCCGGTTGAGTAGAATAGACCATCCTCGTTTTTTTAAAAAGGTGTCGTGAAAGGCGACTATGGTAAGTCAACCCGCCGTGTGGTATCCGGCCGAATAGAATAGACTTCTTCTTACCGAGGTGTCGTAAGGTACGGCTATGGTAAGTTGAACTAAGGCAGGCGGCCGGTCGTATAAACGCAGCCAAATCATGTGAAATGTTGTGCCGACCCCACTTAGAGTAGGATAAGGGCAGAAGGATGATCATATGTAACCTACCAGTCTTTATTAGAGCAGTGGTCAACCCTTATATCAAATAACGGAGGGAGACTGTCTAATAAGCAGCCGGTTACTATACCGGCTGCTTTTTTGGATAGTAAAGAATAGTATAGTATATATTACTACTATATACTTTACTATATTATCCTAATGACAACATTGGGATAGTAAACGGCCGTTTCTTTACTTTTTACTGATAAAAAAAGAACGAGTTTTCAATATTTCGTATTTGCGTTCGTATATCGTGTAAGCGGTTTGTATGATATTGTATACAAAAATGTAAATTAAATAAATCAATGATTTGTTAGAAGTGAAAGGGTTCTTACGATATGACGAAATAAATGTAAATAGCAAATTAGTTTTAAGTATAAATTAAAGCCAAAAACAATTTTGAAATTGACAAATCAACGGGCTACGTAACATATTTAGTGGAAATCTTATTATTAGTCGCTGATAATTTTAAAGTTAATTGTAAGTTTTGAAACACATTTAAGATCTCATATACCACAACTTTGTCTGGATTTTAGTACCGAGACTTAAGAAACTTATGATATTTTCACGACTTTTGACTATTTTCATAAAATAAATGAATCTAGTCGTTGTTTCGTTCGAGCGTCAAATAAAAACTATAATAAAAATATAATATTATGAATTTATAACGGTCATGTACTCGTACATAATTCTCATGCCCTTATCCCACTTTAAGTGGGAAGTCAATTTTTTATGTCGAAAGCGCGTGAATTTCCGTTTTTAATAAAATATCAATTGTTATTAAGAACGGAAATGCTTTATTTTGTTAGTTACCCTTTATGTTTTTTTAATTGTTAGTGAATACTTTTTAACTTTTAAGGCAAATGGACATAAACTTTTTTTGCTTTTCATACATTTACATCAGTGACAAGATCATATAAAAAGAACAGAGATGAATTTGCATGCAATCCATTTACCTAAAATGCATTCAGATTCCAAAACTAATAAAAGTTTGAATATCAATTTTGTATACTATTCAAAAGTTTATCAGTCGTAATTAGTTTTTATGAGAATCATTTGGATAATAATTGTAAGGATGCTTAAGTTATATGAATCAAATATGAACCACCGTAAATCCGATAACTTTAATCCAATTTTAATGTTACAACTCGCTTACTTAATTAAAATTCAGATTCAAAATATTCTTTATTCAAGTGGACATTTGACGATTCAAAAGTATTGTAAACAACAGTACTTTTGAATAGTCAAATGTTTTAAAGAAGCTTCCACTGATTCGGAAGTTTGCCGAGAAGAACCAGCAAGAAACTCGGCGGCTAATCTTTAAAAAAAAATATTACAATTTGATTGATGATAACGTGATAATCGTTGCGCCTGGAAGCGTGGCTGACTGCAGTTAAGAATTGTTACTCATCATCATCATCTTCCTGCCTTTATCCCACTCTAAGTGGGGTCGGCACAACATGTTATAAACATGAAAGTTAAGTAAGTTGTTCTAGTAAGCTTGTATACTAGCTTTTCTTAGACAAATCACGCTCATGCACAACCAGTCACCCCGTCATTGTAAGGCCATTAATCATCAATGGTGCATTGCAGCGTGTAATCGCTAAACTCATTCTTTGAGCAAAAAATCAGACAATTCTCACTGGCAGTGCCATTAAACTAAGTCTTGATTTAATCAATGAAATGTAAGTGACATTAAGAAAGTACATGTAAGTGACATAAGTGACTTAAGTTAATGACATGTAAGACCTTTTAATACTTTGTAAACTAGTAACAATCTTCTACTATGTTATATTTTGTTATTTAAAAAATGTTATAGACTCTTTAAAAGTCTACTTGAATCATAAGTATAAAGTGAATGTACTGAATGTATGTAATGAGAAGTGTGAAAATAAATTTTACGATTTTTTATTTTGTTCACGTCAATTTAAATGTGAAAATTAACTACCCTTTTTTATTCTTTTTCGGTATGAAAAAATGTTTTTTTTTAAATTAGTTTCAATGGTTTCAAATCAAAATTTCATCAATATTGCTCCAGTGAAAGCATAGCACAGACAGACTTCCAAATCTCATTTATTAACTTTGTAGACGACACAGTTTGCTGTCCAGAATCATTAGGACACAGAAGTTAATCTCGTCAATTGAATGTTAGTGATTTAACGTACTAAGTTTCGTTATGTGACCCAAATTTGAAACAAATCGTTCACTTGTTTCAAATCGTAATCACACGACAACATCTGCAATTAAGACAGCATGAACGATTTTTATCAAGTGTGCAGATCTTCCCGTTGAATACATCAGACATAAGCTGTCTATCTTACATAATAAATACCAGATAAAGCATATCCCCGCTTTTTCAGTATAAATTTCCACGGCCTCCCTTCGCGCGGCTTAGTTTAAACAAGGTGCGCGTGCGCAAGAAACAAGGCGCGTGCGCAAGAAATAACGTTTAGCCTAACTTTACACGAAATACTTAGTTTTACTCTTGTTGTGTCTTGTGCTTTTAAGTATACACACATTTCAAAAACAGGGTAAGTAACGTATATATAATAATAATTTTACAATACTTTTAGCTGATAATAGTAAATTATGAAAAGAAAATTCAAATGTAACGGTTTTTGTGTTACCAAAGTATACAGGATACGCATCTGCACGTATTTTTTTAACAAATACATTCAAGGGTAGTTCTGATTTTATAAATTTAATCAAAATAAATAATGTTAATAAATAGTAATAATATAGAGACATTGAAAGATTTTTTTTAACCATAATACGGTATGCCGTGAGAAAGAACTTAGCAATGCAAAATTATGCAATAAACTAGTACCGTGTGAGAAGTGTAGTTAAGGCATTTACCAAACAAGGAATCGACAATTTACTATGATGTATAATTTTGTCTACCTACGGCACTGTAATAAGTATATACTAAGAAAGTGAAGGTAAATTTCTAATTTTTTTAATGATTTTTTTATTGAAATTAGCTTGTTACTGTCACAAATATAATACTTCTACAGTATATTATGTAGTACGTATATATTCTTTTTAACTAAGTGTAATATTTTCTTTATATGTAATTAAAATTAGAATTTGAAACGAATTTACAAAAATTTGAAATAAATAAAAATCTAAAATTAAGATTTTTATGGGTAATAAATTAATAATAAAAAATATTTTTAGTTTCAAAAATATATAGAATAAGGTTTTCTATACAATACATTGACATTTTCAAATACGAAAAATTGGAACATATTGGAAAATCTACTGAACAACGTAGAATTTCCACATTACACATTCTTTTAAGGATTTACTTAGGCGATCTCAATTATGATTATAGAGTTACCTATTTATGCCCCTACTCTAATAATGACGATATTTACTATAATTATGACGGTAATTATATTTATAATAAAATTTATTAGATTAAATTTATTAATTATTCTCGGAAAAAGAGAGGGTCTATTCTAATCAACCAAATACCACACGGTGGGTCAAATTACCTTAGTCGCCTTTTACGATACCTCGGTAAGAAATGAGGATGGCCTATTCTACTCAGTCCATGGATTGACTAAGAAAGTATTAGGTACAAAATATTAGATTGATACAGATTTATCTTTAGCTATTCGCTAGGGATTTCTCAACGAACTTTATCTAAAAGTTCCTTTTATTTATCGGGATACTCGATAAATAGAAGGATCTTTGAAAATGTACTGTACTTCGCTGGTTTCTTACTTTAGCTTTTGTCATGGTGCTATATGCCTTGGTGATCAGTATTTTGATGAAGGATTAATTTAATGATATAATGAAGTATTGATTTTTACATGTCAAATATTTACATGTTCATATATTTTTTTTTAATTCATCCTGCTGATTATAATAAAATATTAATTTTCATTTCTTTGGATATTATAAAACAAAGTCCGCTGTATGTATGTATGTGATCGATTTTCTCAAAATCTACAGACCGGATTTTTGAACGGTTTTTACTAAGATATAGTTCAGTACTTTCAGATGGTTTAGATTCATATTATATTACGGTTCTATTTAAATTATGATGCTCTTCATCATAATTTAAATAGAACAGTCGCGCAGTTGTAAAAAAAAACTCACCTGCTTAAATCGCGTACGCCCCGTAAAACAGACACTAAAGTAATGTTCTACAAAATTGTAGACCTATAAAAATACTACAAAAAGTCCTCAATAGCATGTCTCTATCTTTTATGGTTAACTCACAATATCTAATGGTATGTTCAAATTTCAATTAAATACACTTATTTCCATGCCGGCGAAGCGGCAGGCACAGCGTTATAAACCAAAGTTCTCCGTCATAGTAGTCTGACTGGTAGTTAAACTCTAAGCTAACTTGAACTCAACAACTAAAGAACAAAATGTCAAGCGGTTTGTACAAATACATATACAGAGTAAATCCCGAAAAGCTTTAAATGTGTAATTTGTTCAGGTTTTGTATAAATTTGTTGAAATATCTTAGCCCAAGCAGCCGCCTGGGAGCGTTCATCGAAAACGCCGAGTAATCCGTTTGAGATATACTAAAAAAATATCGTGGCGATATTCCTCTTTTATAGGTCTATAAAAAGTCCACAATTGCATTTATCTTTTAAGGATAACTTTCTATACCCATTCTAACTTTGTTTTAGATATTCACATATGCTGTATTTGGAAGCTATTTTGACGCATCCAATATTAATCCTTATCCCTTACTTGCGCGTACGAGTACGTTCGGAGATTAAATGTGTATTGTTAAATTCAATAGCCAATAAAAATAACATAGATAATCCATATAGCTGTATGGATATTACGTATACAAAATTGATTCTGTTTGTTTACGTGCATTTGACCAGAAATTAAATACACCGTATTACAATTTTAGAGAAATCAAAATGTTTTAGTAACCAACGATAAATATGTAAGTTATTGTTATATAATAACTTATTGTATTTGATGAGAAATTTTGTAACAAAAAAAATGCAATGCTAATCAAAGGTGTAATTATTGTGCAGTAGAAAATTGATCAAAAAATAAATGTCAATAGTTCATTTTAAGTAAATAAATAACATGTTGCACATAAACATTCAATGAGAAACCTTAATCATTTCATGGACTTTACCATATCACATATCGCTTACACCATATAATTAAATTGAATATCTAAAAATTTATTGCAAAATTTAATAAACTAGACCGCGCCAAAATATTAGCAGAGGTTAAACACAAACAAAACAGCGAGGCGGGCTCAGATACATAAAGCTATTTTATACCTTTTTTAAATACTTTTCTGTCTACACCGTGTTACAAATTATCTTAGGTTGATAAAAATACATATATGAGGAGGGATGAATATCATGTGACGCAAAAAAGAGTTTTAAATATGAATGTGGATGGATGTATGGCTAGGAGGAGGCCGAAAAAAAGATGGATGGGTTGTGTGAAAAATGATATGCATGTTAAAGGAGTGGCACCATAGTTGACGAATGATAGAGGAGAATGGAAGAAGAAGACATATTGTGCCGACCCCACTTAGAGTAGGATAAGGATAAGAGAATGATGAAAAACTAACTCCTTCTTGGTATGTACAACAAGGGTTAATTTGAAAAGCAAATACGAGTATCGCAGCATGTTAAATTACACACGTATAAATAAGTTACATTAAAGATCCCCGTCAAGTGTTCATTAATAACAGCTTAAGTGGATATTGATCTTTACCAAACGCATCTATATTTATTCAGCCAAATACTGTAAAAAAAATAAGACAATTTTATAGTCTTCATTATAAATTTTCTTAATGTGACAATCCGTTTCAATCTATTAGAATGTTAACTGTATCTAATCCAACGCAGCTACAAGTTAACTTTTTAAATATAAAAAAACGTTACAAATGTAATAAACTATATTTGTAATAACGGAAGTGTAATTTGTCACGTAAATGTGTTTTACATTTACTAAAAGGGTTTTTATATACGTTGGGTGCACACCTAATTATAAGTTTGATTTAAAAAATGACTCGCAACGTAACATTTATTACACTTTTTATAGATTACGTAAGCAATAACAGAGTTCCACTACATCGGTCATGACTAGTTTACATAGATAAAATATAATAACTTCCTTAGAAGAAATAGATTTTAAGCAATTATGTAATAAGAAGTATTTGTTAAATTCCATTTATCAACTAATATATTTAATATGGATGAAAAGTTTAAAAACATGTGAATTTAATAAATTATTATAATGTACTAACCGTGCCCGCGTGAAAATCTGTTAGTCACAAAACTTATTCCGCGTAAATTCTAAGATAAAAAATAGTTTATATTTTGCTTCACAGCCTCGTCATCGTGTGATAAAATTCTATCAAAATCTGTTTAGCCGAATCTGGCGAATTTATTATTAACCTAAACTTTCCTAAAGAATTGCTTTTTATTAGTTAAGTTACCTACAAAAATCCGTTACTGACATCCGTACATACAGCAGGGATTTTCTTTTATAATAGGTTCCTATGTATAGATTTGAGCCGTGTGGCATCTGGCTGAGTAAAATAGACCACCCTCATTTCTTACCGAGGTGTCGTAAAAGGCGACTAAGCTAAGTTGAAGTCAGGCAGGCGCCTGGTTCTAAAAACGCAGTACGATATTCCAAAAAGTATTAGTGAATTATGAGTTAATTAAAAAATACTTAATTATCATATTGAGCTCCTAAGACTCAATCCATTAACCATGGTATAATTGTAATTTAAATTGTGTATTAATGGGAACAATCTGGCACGATATCAAACTATCTCATGCAATCATTGTACGTTATAGTGTAAGAGTTAACAGGAATTTTATTGTTAGCTTATGTATCTTTAATATTAAATGAGTCAATCTTGTATATATATATTTTCGGAATCTCGGAAACGGCTCCAACGATATTCCTAAAATTCAGCATGTAGGGGTTTTGCGGGAGAAAAATCGATCTAGCTAGGTTTTATGTAAAAAAAATCGTTTTATCCCTGTTTTTAGGCATTAAAAAATACTAAAATTTATATTGAATTTAAAACACTTTTTTTTGCCATAAACTGTCAAGTCAGCGTCATTTATTCGGGAAACGGGCAGTCCCGAGAAATGTAAAGAAATGTAATGTACATCCATTTATTTATTTAGTAATAATACTGTTTATTATATCACATGTTATTGTATATTATTATATATATCATATTGTATTGTATACATGCAAAATAGTATTAATAAAATACACACTGCCTAGATAAAATTTTAAAGATGCCATTAGAAGGTTGCCTGGATGAGATCGCTGCTTTAGCGATAATGCCGCTGTTATGTAAGTAATTGTTATTAATAATGGTTTTTTTTATTACAGAATATATAATTTTCATTAGAATGTTTTGATTTAATTTGATTTGATCCAATAAATTAGCCATGGCTAGGACTTATTTATATTAGGTCCAGCATTGTGCCGGAATCTACCTTTTCTACAAATCAAGATTTAAAAAAAAGTGTGGCCACTTTCCCTTGTATTTTTAATATCTTTAACATTATTAGAATTTTACTAAAAATATCTAAGAATACGCTGGTACGCCCTATCCGCAAGATCGAACGACACCACATATTCCTAATTTTATTAATACACTCTCGTTCTTAACTGAAATATAATGGTTGGCTCTTGAATCTAGTTGTTTGGCGTCAGCGTTAGAAAGACAATGTCAAATTTACCTATTATCATTATGGTCTACAATGCCTTATTATTTTCAAGCGTCGCACGTTTTTCCTCGACACGGTTACGGCTGACAGGAAACGAATCAATTGTGAAATACTTCTGAGTAACGGTTTCGTTTGCCTAATTAGCGTTTTCCTTATAAACAAAGTCAATTTAATACACAAAATTTTGCTACAAGTCAATCTTAAGGCTACTCAAAAAATTTCCATTAGAAAAAATTAATTAATGATTGACCAAGCCTAAGCCTAGTCATATTTTAGAGGTAATAAGATAAACTTTAAGTTTTTCATATAGATGGATCGGTTAGCGGAAAACTTTTATCATCACAAATCGATAAAAAACTGTGAATAATAAGAATGATTTTATTATCACAGCAGTAATACTCACATAAGAAGTTTATTATTCTTTTTTTTCATATGGGTAAGCCGGGTATAAACTTTAGTAGCAAGATTTTTATAACGTAAGACATACAAAAGTTTATGTCTTTTATATATCATGTAGATATATCGCTCACGGGTTTCAACAGTGGCACAACTCAAAAAATCGTGTTTTAGGTTATATATGGGTTACAAGTTTTAATTTCTAAGGAAAATGCATAAAAAATTCTTATACGAACGGCCTTTAATTATGAGTTCTGTCGCTTTAGCTGTTGAAAAGAATGTGTATTGTAATATTTATACATTCCTATCCCAAAACACATAAACACATGTTTTTTTATTGTACCACTATTACAGCCCGTCAGCGATATATTAACTCAAAAACCTCAGCTTTTATTACTAAATTTACTACTCTCGATATTCTATTAACTTTCGAATTTCATTTACAAAAATCATTTCTTGAACACAAAGAGTAGACATAACGTTCAAGTTTCAGTCAATTTAAAAAAAAAAATATTTAAAACAAAACATGTATTAGAAGTTTGTGATAAATAACGTATATTTATTACAAACCAATAAAACGTAATTTATGTAATAACACAAACGATTCCAACTTGTTTAGGATATTTAATATTGGACTTGATATCAGTATTTTATTTATAGCATCGAGATAACAACGCAAAACTTAAAGTGCCTATTTCACCCTCTCAGAGACGCGACGGCTGTTTATAATATTTTAAGAAAGTTGTAAAACATTATACATTGCTTCGTAATTCATTCCTTAAAATCAAATATTTTGAAGGCTTGATTTCGTGATAGCCTAAATGGGTGATTCTTTTTATATAGACATCTAACTACAAAATATGCTAACACTTAAGAAACGAAGTGATCAAGATAATGTTTTGAACTTGTTAAATAAAACCACTTAAAAATATCTTTACGTCACTACAAAATTCATGTAATCCATCTTTCATTATAATATATAAATGTATATAACATATAAATATTAGTTACCACACGTATCATAAAATACCACCACAAACAACATGAAGTATAAATGAAGTAGGTATCAAGCGACTCATTCATCTTGTGTTGTCAATTACAACATATACCTACTGGTTATTTCGATATATTACCCCGTATATTCCCACGTATTATCGGATGATTGACAGGTCGTTAGGATGTTTAATTTAATGCATCCATTCTTATCATAATACATCGAGCGTGGAATCTAAAGAGAAATACGGATCGATGTGATTTTTGGTAAATAAAAACAATATATACGGACGGAAAAAAGCTGTGATGGCCCAGCGGTGCGACCGTGTGAATCTCTAGAGACGATCACGGGTTCAAACCCGGGCAGACATCAATGAATTTTTCTCTTAAAACTTATGTGTCTAATTGATAATTACAATTTATCACACGCTTTTCGGTGAAGGAAAACATCGTGAGGAAACCTGCATATCTCTAGAGAATTCTGGAGGTATGTGTAACCTACCAATCCGCATTGGAGCAGCGTGGTAGGTCTTAGCTCCAATCCTTCTCTCCGAAAATGGAGAGAAGAGGCCTATTCTCAGCAGTGGGATAGTAACAGGCCGTTACTTACTTTTTTATACGGACGGAACATTGACTTTTATTTCAGTACTAAAATCCACGGAAATTAAGTCGCGGCAAAAGCTATCGTCATTCTCCTGCTCATATCCCACTTTAAGTAGGATCGGCACAACAAGTCTAAACCATGTTGTGATGTGATTTGAATGTGGAGGGAATTTTAGGACCGGCCGCCTGCCTGACGTCAACTTACCCGACTTTTACGACATAGCGGTAAGAAATTGCCAGAAGGGATGGGGTCATGTAACGATTTACCAATATAGCTAACCTCACCTGTTTTTTTACTCGGCACCTGTAAGTTTTCATTTAATGAAAATTTCAAAATCCGGTTCGAAAAACTTACACTTCACAGTTTTTTTATTGAAATAAAAAAATATGTAACCAACAATTTACACAAACAAAAATACAAATTCCAAGTTGCTCTGATAATACCAAGCAATCCAAGAATTTTAATTAAAAAAAATACATGTAAGAAGGACAAGCGTCTAAAGCCTGTTTTATTATTGACTAGCTGAACCAGGAAACGTCTTGCTATATAAATTATTGCTCCTCTCCTATTCATTTTACGTGCTATAGTTTACTTACATAGACTATCTTACACACAAAGAATTTTCTTCAATTCATTTTCTTTTAATCTCGGTCCAGTAGTTCCTGCGATTAGCGCGTGTAAACAATCTGACAAACAAACTCTTCGGCTTATATATCAGTAAATGTAGATACAAATCATAAGTCGTGAAGGTTGAACAGTGAGAGTTGAACCTTACGGTCACGCGCTTTCACCATCGCCGGGATCGCGAGTTTTAAGCTCCTGGCAGGTACCTTTGATTTATCTATAAAAATTTTTGCTTAATTTATATTTATGAAACAAGCGGTTAAAATAAACTACTGCTGTTAGCCCTTGGTCTTGACAGCGTCACCGGTGGGACGGACGAGCGCAAAATCTTCTCCGGGATGGCTAGGTGACTTTAACATATCTACTTATATACAGAATAAAGCGTGTGATAGAGACAGAATCGAATAAAAGATGGAGAAACACAATGCTCAGACAAGCAAAGTTGTTTCTCAAATCATTTGATACAAAGAAGTCTAAACAGCTGATGTCTCAGAGCAGAGAAAATGTATCAATTGTAACAGGCATTACTACTAGACGCTGCCTGTTAAACAGACACCTGTCAATAATGAGAATAACAGAAGATGCTGAGTGTCCAGAGTGTGGAGAGGAAGAAACGAGTCTACTTATGGCTGAGTGCCCTATGTACTCGCTGGTAAGATGGGAGATATAGGTAAGGATGCAATTGAGGATCTGACAAATATTCCCTTCAGGGATATTATCAAGTTCGTAAGAGCTAAGGGTAGATTAGAGCAGGTGACACTGTCGGGACAGCAGTGAAACCCTTGTCTCAACATGGGGAAATGGGTGGAATAGTCCGGAATAGAAGATGACCACCCGCCCTGCACCGACTGGCGTCCCCGAAATTAGATATATACGTAGATAGAATATATACATAGATATAATATTATATATATTATATACTATAATATTATATATATATATATATATATATATATATATATATATATATATATATATATATATATATATATATATATATATATATATAATATTATATAGATATACTGAATAAATAAGTAAAGAAAATAAATATTGAAATCCTTTAAGACCAACGCTCGAACCGAGCTAGACTGATTCTCTTAACCTATAAAACGGAACTGAGCTAATGAAGCTTTGCAATGAAGCTCGCCGATTGGTCTACACTCGTGTCAATTCCAGTGAACGTTAGGACAAACAGGCCATTCGCTTTGTATATGATTTATAGTATCAAAACGGTGTGGTATCCGGCTGAGTAGAATAGATCACCCTCAGTTCTTACCGAGGAGTCGTAAAAGGTGACTATGGTAAGTTGAACCATCATGTAGTATCCAGTTGAGTGGATAAAACCACCCTCTTTCTTACCGAGGTGTAGTGAAATACGACTAAGGTAAGTTGACGTCGGGGCCGGTCGTAGAATACGAAGACAAATCACATGACTACATGTTTAGGACATGTGTCAACCCTACTTAGAGTGGGATAAGGGATGATGTATTTAACACTTTTTATACAACATCATAACTATTATTTCTTATTTCTAATTCTAGTCTAGTACGTACCCGGAATAGTTTGTTGATGTTATATACAACTCTTTATAATATAACATGATGAATAATATCGCAATAAAGCCATTAAAGAAAATTAATGGCTAGTAATAACAAGATGAGATTCTATAAAAATCTTCTATAACGAGAAAAAGTATTTCAACATAGATCGTTAAACAATTGAATTGATAGTAGGTACAAGCAAAACATTTCGTTACTATTGTTTGTTCGACACAATAATAATAAGTAAGGTTCTATTTTTGAATTTCAACATTTATGATCGCGTTAATTCCTTTATTACAAATACGCCTTATAACCTCGAATCCTGATGATCGATCATTAAATCTGTTAAAAAAGTATAAATTTATAAATTAGACACCTACATATTCTATTAAGCTGTGATGGCCTAGCGGTGCGACCGTGTGAATCTCCGTGTGAAACCGGGTTCAAGCCCGGGCAGACACCAATAAGTTTTTCTATTAAAACTTATGTGTCTAATTGATAATTGCAATTTATCACACGCTATTCGGTGAAGGGAAACATCGTGAGGAAACCTGCATATCTCTAGAGAGTCCTAGGGATATGTGTAACCTACCAATCCGCATTGGAGCAGCGTGGTAGGTCATAGCTCCAACCCTTCTCTCCAAAAATGGAGAGAGGAGGCTTATGCCCAGAAGTGGGATAGTAACAGGCCGTTACTTACTTTTACTTACTATTCTATTAATCCAATAAAACGACTTTGTGCAATTCTCCTTACTTCAAATTAGAAATTTGAATTATATTCCTCCGGTCCTTATCTCACTATAAGTTGGGTTTGCACAACATGTTAAAAACACGTTGTTAAATGATTTGGCTACGTGTTTTAAGGGCGACCGCCTGCTTGACGTCAACTTACCTTTATAGTATTTTACGACACGTTCCTAAAAAAGGTTGTGGTATATTCTACTCAACCAGATACCACACGGTAGGTCAACTAACCTTAGTCGCCTTTTACAATACCTCGGTAAGAAACAAGTGAGGTCACTTCTACTCGACCGGATACCACATGGCAGGAAAATTTGAAATTAGAAATTTATTACAAAATCTACGCATTGCAATATTTTGAGAATCTTACAACATCAACCCTTAATTGTCATTCGAAAGTTCAAATTTACAAGGAATTCTGTTTAATTTTTCTCTTGTAACATGAAAGATAAATAATCAATTTATAGAATTAAGTGTTACTTTAGGGAGAGTAAAATAAACTGTTACAGTCTATGTTTCGTTGGGACTAAAAGTAAATATAAAGAGAAAATACAAAGTAGAAAAGTAAAAGTAAATATAAAAAGAAATATAAAGTATTTTTTTGTAATATGTACTTTGAGTAGATTAAAAATTTTTCCTGGCTTGTTGTTGTGGCTGTTGTTTACCAAACTACGAAGAATTCTTTAATTTAATCCTTTCATACACGTGTTTTAGTATTTTTTAATTAACAGAGTATTTTAAGCATAAATTATACTTAATAGGTGACCTTTTGAAACACCACTGATTGCTTTCCGCTCGTCATTGATTCGTGTAATTGATGTTTCCTGGTATTGCTATGAATTTAATAGGCAATTCGAATAAAGTTAAAAGAGTAGTATTTTAGCTTTTAGATAGAAGAGAATGTATTTAATAGCCCCTTATTAAAATTCAAATTCAAATCCATATTTGTCTTTATTCAAGTAAACTTTTAAACATGCGCCTTTAAATCGTCAACTCTACTGATGGTTCGGAAAGCTGTTCCGACTCAGAAGAGCCAGCAAGAAACTCTGCGATTGCTATTTCCCCAAAAAAAAAACATATAACTAGTTACATTAAGTCATTACTATCTTGTACAAGATTGACCAGTAGCTATATCCACTGATTCTTATCATCTAAATAATCCTCAACAGCGTAGTGAGAATTTGTATCGGCCTTCCTTTAAAAGTTTTTTTAAACTCCTATAATGGCAAATCTAGAATTGTTTGCGGAATTTTACTATAGAATCATTTATTATACAATTTATTTTATGGTTTTGTTTTTGAGTTTCAC
The DNA here is from genome assembly GCA_947086495.1 of Morpho achilles. NCBI lineage: Eukaryota > Metazoa > Arthropoda > Insecta > Lepidoptera > Nymphalidae > Morpho > Morpho achilles. The sequence continues at coordinate 9,513,625 of CAMTZB010000006.1, read as the reverse complement.
TGCAAATGCATCTTCAAATATATCTTAACTAATAAGTAGTAATGCCATGAAGGTAATCAAATTTAATGTTAACGTTTCAAGTGGAATGGAACTTATTCCACTAGGTTCCAGGAAATGCAATTTAACCTCCAGGATCGATCTGGTATTTGTAATGGAGATAGAACAGAGCGGTCCACGTGGAAGAGGGCACGGGTAAAAGTTAGTATAAAAATATAGCGTAAAATTCTAAAATATTCTCAGACATGCTAAGCTGTACACCAAGATTGCATAAAAACTAAGTGATGTCACAAAGGTAAACACCTAAATTGATTTTCATAAATTACTTAAGGGTTTGTGTAACATTTACTTAATTCTTGTAACAATTTATTACTTGATCTGAATTATTCAATATTGAAAAGTGAATTGCTTTACGAAATTATTATAATTACAATAGCCAAGGATTTTTATAGATAGATACGATAAAAAAACTAATTACTTCAACAAATAATATTTATTAATACAATTTATTATTAACTAATATTGTTAACGATATCTATACTAATATATGAAGCTGAAGAGTTTGTATGTTTGATTGTTTGAACGCGCTAATCTCAGGACCGATTTATAAAAATTCTTTAAGTGTAAGATAGTCCATTTATCGAGGAAGATAGCCTTTCTATGATATAACATGATGCTAAGATAAATAGCAGAGGATCAGCAATAACAAATATTGAGAAAACGGAAAAATTTAAAGCTTTGCTTATGTGCGCTTAAGTAAATGGTGAAAATTATATTTTAAAAATCAAATTCAAAGTTATTCAAAAATATGTTCAAAATTTCAATTCGGGAAAATAATTGTGACACACCAATTTCTATGCGTGCGAAGTCGCTGTCACATCTAGTATGCTAATAAACTACGATTTGTTATAAAGGAAGCTTCTGTAGCCACTAGACAGTTACGGTTATTAATAACAAGCATGGGAGTAATAATGCATGCCTTTATGCAAATTATTGTTATGACGCGCTCAAAATAAGCACACCTGGTGCACGTAAATTAACTTAATTCAGTCTGGCGTAAATGAAATCTAAATAGGTAGAAGAAAAACACGGATTTAACTTGTGGCAAATATGGAAATTTTCATTTAAAATATGTCTGAAATAAACATTTTTGGTTAAAAATCGCCAACTGGCGTTGAAATAAAACATGAAATGAAGAAAGCATTCTAGTGAAGAATTTTAGTAATAGTCTTAATTTCAGTAGGTAGGTATAGGGCATTTTTAATAAGCACAGTCGATATGTCCATATCCATACTTCAATGTCTGTCTGCAGTGAAACTTTAACACTAACGGCTAATTCTCTGTACCAAAATTGATGAAATTTACAATCGAATTATAAACCGGATGCGGCGTTAGCGGAATGGATAGGGTAACGGACTTGCGATCGTGAGGTCATGGGTGCGAATCCCGGCATTGTACCACCGACGTGAACCCACTCCTAACACCAGCATTTAGCTTAGCTGGAGGGGTTAATAAGTTTACTAGGGATTTGCAACCCAAATTACTAGTAACCATTAAAAAACCGGACTCCATTTCGGATAAGGTTGCAGTTTCAAACCCCGAAAAGGCACCGCTGAGTTTTGGTGTGAAAACATATGGGCCTAATTGATATTTTTATCACGCGCTTTTCGATGAAGGAAAATATAGTGCGGAAACCTGCATACCTCTAGAGCAGTCGGGGTATAAGTGTAATCTACCAATTTGCATTGGAACAGCGTGTTGTGTCTTAGCTCCGATCCAACTCTCCAAGAAGGAGAGAGGGGGGCTATGTCCAACACTGAGATAGTTACAGGCTGTTACTTTACTAAATTGGATAAGAAAATTCTCTTTTTCCCTTAGGATACGTTTTCAATACAGAACATAACCGAGAGGCATAACATGCCAACGAAATAGTAAAATTATATGTTTAAGTTGTGTATAATTTTATAACACTGCGATTGCAGCATCAAGCGACTAGACCATAATTGCGAAAACTTTTAACCAACAAGCTGTTTAAACTTGTCATACCAATTTACTGACACTAAATTATTATAAAACTCATTTATAATTTAACAAAAATGAAACGAAAGCTAATGTCATAATAGGTTTGTATGTACTGATCAATTTCATGGTCGAGTACAAGCGAATGAACTTATGGACTCGTAATCTAAAGTGTCCACACGTCGTGATTTAGATTGGACAGTCCCGCTACTTGGTGGACTATCCTGCGTCCTACCGGTTTTAAAAATTGTCCCGCTTTTTAGAAAATAACTTTTTAAAAGCAAGAAATTAATAAACAAAGAGATCATCATATGTTATGCAAAAGCATAAAAAAATAATTTGTTTAAAAATCATTCAAATTATTAATTTTATAATTACCAATAACTGATAATAAATACATTATACAGTATCAATGAATGTAAATATATGAATGTATACAATAAAATTTAATTGTAATTCTCATTTCAATTAATTTCGGCCAGCTGAGTAGAAAAGGCTACCCTCATTTCTTACCGAGGTGTTGTAAAAGGCGACTAAGGCAACTTGTCCCGCTTTGTGGTATCCGGTTGAGTATCATAGACCAACCTCTTTCTTACCGAGGTGTCGTAAAATACGACTAAGGTAAGTTGACGTCAGGTGGCGGTCGTAAAATACATAACCAAATCATATGACAACATACTCATAACGTGTTGTGCCAACCTCACTTAGAGTGGGATAAAGACAGAAGGATGATAATTTCAACTCATTTGTCCCGCTGTGTCTGCTTGTCTCCATAAAAATATGGTCACTTTAGCGTAATAGCAAAAGTGCACAAACAACTCCAGCCGTTTGAATGGATGAAAACAGCGGCAACGTGAGTTTTGTTGTCTCTTATCTGACCTCGTATTTATTTTTGTCGTATGCTCCAGTTTTGGTAACATTACGTATTTGTGCAATGCGGCGGTCCCTTTTTTCTTTTACGTTAACTTTATTACTTATTTTACGTATTTAGTAACGTTCATAGGTCTCCCAAAAAATATAGACCTCGATAATAGAGATTCCAATGGTGATACTGTTGAAATAGAGGCTAAATAAAATAAAAAAAAATAAAATATACATTAAATGTAAATAAATATTAAGTTCCAAAAATTAGAAACTACAAAAAAGGGGCATTGAGAACATTTAAACAAAATAACAGGAATCCCTAATTTCTTCCAAGGAAGATAGATTCCATCAAAGTATAATTATTAATTCATTAAATATTCCTTATAATTTAGTCTGGTACAACTATAAAAAAAACTCTCATGATTCTCATTCTCTGATGCTGCTACCAATTGAAAAAAACACAAGAAAAGGATGGCATAACCCCTTTATTTACAAATACATGTCAATATGTTGGATAAAGTAAAGTATTTACTTTAGGTTTTTACTAACTTTTTATCTTCCTTTTTTTATGTTTCATATTTCATTAACTTAAATTGAATTTGAATAAAGAATTCACTTTTATTTTAAACTCATATTTTAATTCATTAACATTTGCAATTATATCACGTAATACATCGATATATTATTTTTGTCTTTTGATGAAGTGAAAACTTGTTATTACGAATTCATGCTAAATTTAGCTTTCAAAGAAATTAACTCGTGTGAACCAAGGAAAGTGTATCGACCTTCTTGGTCAATTAATGAGTGTAGTATATTTTAAACTTACAGTCAATTTATCATCTTAATGATCAGTTATTTTGCATTTCTTTATACTCGTAACGAGATTTCAGAAGGAATTGGAAAGCAATATAGATATATACTTTTATTATGTCTTGTCTTAATTATATGCTTCATTATATCTTGATTCGTGTAACTCAACTCAAAGGCCATACCGAACTTTACTTTATTTTACTGAGTCTCGAAATGATTTACATTTCGAGACTCAGTAAAATAAGTTAAACTCTTATCAAACGAAAAAATTGATTCAAATTGTTATATATTTTTATTGTATTGTAATCTATAGATTACAATACAAAATTTCGTAAATAATTAATTATTACAAAATGCTGGGAGATATTCTGCTGAGGCTAGTTTAATTAATATTAAAAATACAATCTATCTATCTAAAGCTGTATCACAACCTACGAGTACCTACCATTTGTTTCTAATATAGAATATTTAATGAGTAAGTAGACGAAAGATTTGGCGTCGTGGCGTTGTTTCATTAAGTACCTAAGTATTACAAGAAGAAAGATAAACATAAGGAAAATTAATCACACTATATAATTCAAGTAAATCAATGTTAACAATTTCAAAATAGAATATCTAATATCGTCACAAGTTTACGTTTTGTGCCTTCGTGTTAAGTATAGTTTCTATCAAGAGATTAAAGGCTGTTTTATAACAAGAGCTTAACAATGTAACACTGGATATTAAATACAGAAATATGAATGACTAGTTTTTACTTGCAATTTCGTTTGCGTGGATTGTTGCTGTGTGATAGGTTGATAATAGATAACACTTTTCAATGCCATCTTATTCCTGTAGAATTAACAGGATTTCTATAGCCTATATGTTATTTCGGTGTATAAGGAATAATTGTGCCAAATTTCATCGACATTGATTCATCGGATTCGCCATGAAAGAGTAACAAACTCACATTCGTACTCACAATCTTTGGCATTTATAATATTAGTAGGATAGGGTAGGATTAAGTAGGAAGTAGAATACTATAGATTTGAACACCAAATCACCAAAAATTAGATCGGATCAAAAATCACATCTCAGTCAGGTCAGTTACACGTCAGTAACCTTAATGTGTCTTCAACACGTCAGATCTCAAAGTAACGTAAAAAGAGCAGAAAGTTTAAACGGTTGTCAGTAATATAATCCGTCACGGTCTAGCTAGATTTTTTGCGCGTTTTAATATTAATATGCAATTAATTGTAACCACTAAAACGTTGAGTAATTATATCATTTTGAAGCTCATTTAAGTTATACTTACACGTTAATTAACACTTTGTTATTAAATTAATTGCATTCTTGTCTGTTATATATATTTCAATGATATTAAGGCTTTGAAATACAAAGCCAGTACATATTACGGTGTCTTAAAGGCATATTTTTTGGAGGATTTAATCCTATGAAATATAGTTTTCTTATTGAATTTCAAAAATCGAACGCATTATATATATACTTCAATATAAAATATGATATTTAAAATATGGTATGTTGTTTAATTCTATACGAAATACAATAAAACAGTACAATAAATGAAAACTTTAGTACAAGCAGGTTCGAATCTATTCAAGTTACAATTATCTTAGCAACGCGATAATGATTTGTTTTTATGACATGCATTGCTATCATAAAAAATAAATTGTGTAATTCGCAATAGAAAGTCCTCAACGGGTTAAGAAATCTGCGGCGCGAGTGTTTAATCATCAATGTTTTTATAAGCTAACATTTTTGATATATGAATGTTGTTAAATAAATGTATACACATAGAGTTTCAGTAAAAAAGGCTCTTTTACTTTTTGTTCGATTAAGTTAGCAAATGAACGCAGTAAGCGTACTTAGAACGTATTTGTAGATAATAGGACGACGCAAATCTATTTCGTAACTTAATAGCTACACGTAAAAAACCGCAGACAAACTTGTAGTGTTGTACATATTACTAGTAACAATGTACATGCTTAAGAAGATTTAAACGCAATTATGATTTAATTCAATTCAAATTCAAAATATTCTTTATTCAAATAAACTTGTAAACAAGTACTTTTAAATAGTCAACACTACTGCTGGTACGGAAAGGTGTTCCTACCGAGAAGAGCCAGCAAGTCGGCGGTTGCTCTTTTAAAAATATAATTCTTATTACTAGTTACATTTAGTTATTACTGTTTTGTACAGGGTCGAAGATTAGCTACGTCCACGAATTTTTATCATCTAATTGCTCAATAGTATAGTAGGCTTTCTGAATTAGCCTTTTTTTTAAAGTGATTATAAACTTTTGTAATGGCAAAGCTAAAGATTTATTTACTATACTACATTTATACTATTTATAATATAATATATAAATTTTACAATATATATTTACTACTAAAGTACTTATTAACAGTGACATCGTTCGTGTCCACGTTAGTGATAAAAAAACCGTCAATTATGCACAATATTGATTTCTCCCTATTCTCGAAGGTTAAACAGTTTTTCAGGGTTTTCCTATATATTAGCGCGTTATACAAACTTCAGTTGCACCATATTTCACCAATATTGCACCGATGGGTTAGCCGTGAAAGCATCACATACAGACAGACCGACAAAAAGATAGTCAGATAGCCAGTCAGACGTTATAATACTAGAATGGATTGTTACGAAGGAGGCGTGGTTTATGTTCATAGAAATCCTATGAATGGATTCTTCTTATAATATTATTGACTTCATTTAAGACAATTATTTTTAATACTCAGACAAATTTGCAATTAATATTACGTGAAGCAAACTGTTCACAACATTATATAAGACTTAATAGTCAAGCCATGAAACATGTGATCTAAATTGATGTGTGATTTGTAAATATACATCCTATATTTTTCGTAAGGATTTTCACTCTCAAAATTACTTCCTGAACTTGCTGAATAAATTCCCATATTTACTTCATTGGCTATAATGAAGTGAACTCGCAAAAACAAGTTATGCTACAGGTGATTTCAACTTTAGCATAATGCTTTCGTTACGGCAGAAATAACGCTGTAAGCTTCTCGACCTTTAGCTACTTATGTACAATACTACGATAATATTTTAAACTTAAACTCAATATTTTCCATATTCAAATACACTTTTACGAGTAATTTTTAATCGTCGTTTGCTAAAAAATTAGGATTGATTTATCATATAAGCATTTTATAAAAGCATATTATCATCCTCCTGCCCTTACCCCACTCTAAGTAGGGTCGTGGGGTCACAACATGTCATAAACACGTTATCAAATGATTTGGCTACGTATTTTACGTCCGGCCGCCTGCCTGACGTCAACTTACCTTAGTCGTAATTTACGAAACCTCGGTAAGAAAGAGGTTGGTCTATTCTACTCAACCGGATACCACACGGTAGTTCAACTTACCTTAGTCGCCTTTTACGACACCTCGGCAAGAAATGAGGGTGGTATATTCTATTAAGCCAGATACCACACAGCGTCATTTTATAAAAGCAAATATTTTATAAATGTAAAAATTGTTTGTTAATAATAATTGTATAACGATATTATAAAACTCATTTAAATGTAAATTTTTTATAAATTAATATAAATTTGCAATATCGTTTACTTTTCGCAAATAAGTATGCAAATTTAATCGCGATATGTGATATAATTTCCAAATTAAATTTGTGTGTAACTGAGCTACAAATGCGTAATTCTTTCGGTATAATTCAAGAGGAAAGTGGGAAAGTGTTCTTGGTTTAAACTCAGAATTATATGTTGCCTGGAAATCTGGTTTGTGTTAAACGTAACGTATTATTACGGAAATTTCCGCATTGTTGGATTGGCAGGAATTTGAGTTACGTGATACATTCAAGAGAAATAGACACTGTTATGATTTTGTAAACGCCGGATGTCAATAAATAATTTTATCTTTATTCATACCTACATCATTCTCCTACCCTTATCCCAGTTTAAGTGGGATCGGCACAACATATTTTAAGCATGTTTTAGATGATTTGATTAGTTATTTTATGGCGCCTGCTTAAAGTTAACTTACCTTAATGGCCTTTTACAACACCTCTGTAAAAGAGGATGGTTTATTTTACTTAGCCGGACAAAAGTGTTATTTCAAAAGTATTACCTTCATATATCAGGTATGAGAACCGATAATGAACTACATTTAGCATTGAATATATTTTATTTTATCGCAGATAATAGCTAAATAATATTTTCATTATCTACTATGGATTACCGCAAAATAGCGTCTAATTAACTAGCTAGTTAAAGTTGTGACTAATTTTATACTCCTACGTGACATTTCTGCCTTGTATTTTGAACTTTAGTTGTCAAGCCACTACTCGCAATAAGACTGCTCAACGTGCGATTTTCCTTTTTGTTTACTAGATTAATGCACCCGATAGACATTGTCTTAGTCCTATACGTGAACGAAAATTCGACGCAGCACAACATAAACTTGTAAGCTAAGAAAGCTATTTCAAAAGTAAATTGCAAGTTTTATTTTGTTTATTAACAGAAAATATCACATTTTCAAACTCAATTTTCTTAAAACAGTCGTATTTTGTGTAAACACGCTGTTGCTAAATGGCCGTGTATGAAAAACGACTATATCATAGTAAATCCTAGACTAAAATATATTAAATGCTGTTTTTTTTTTGTAATAGAACTTTTTTAGCCATAGACAAAATAATCAAACTTTATCCGAGATAATGTTATACAAAGGTTTTGTGAAACATTCCTTTGTTCTCTTAATCTTTAGAAATCAATGTAATAATTGTTTGTGGTCCCGCGCCAAGGATAATGACCTGAAATCCTTAACCCATTATGAAAATTCCTCGCTTTGATGCTCTATTATAAGTTTTATCTAAGAACATTGTAGATGTTATTTGTTTAAAATGTCTATTTGGTATAACTTCAAACATGGCTTATTCAAATGAAGATGCATCATCTTCCTGCCCTTATCCCACTCCAAGTGGGGTCGGCACAACATGTTATAAACATGCTGTCACATGATTTGGCTGCGTTTTTACGACCGGCCGCCTGCCTGACGTCAACTTACCTCTGTCGTATTTTACGACACCTCGGTAAGATAGAGGGTGGTCTATTCTACTAAACCGGATACCACACGGTGGGTCAACTTACCTTAGTCGCCTTTTACGACACCTCGGTAAGAAATGAGGTTGGTCTATTCTACTCAGCCGGACACCACACGGCAGATTCAAATGAAGATGATTTTTTGGGATTTTTTTACCAAGATACAGTATCTTGGTTTATTAACTTATTTTTAACTAAAATCCTTAATAAGAAATATTCCATTAAAATTAAAAATTAAGTTAATTCGAAAATAATTCTAATATTTTAAAATGATAGCGGACTCCGTGTGGTATCCGGCTGAATAAAATAGTACCACCCTCATTTCTTACTGAGGTGTCGTAAAAGGCGACTAAGGTAAGTCGATCTGCCGTGTGGTATCCGGCTGAGTAGAATAGACCAACTTCATTTCTTACCGAGGTGTCGTAAAATACAACTGACGTAAGTTGACGACAGGCAGGCGGCCGGACGTTAAAACGCAGCCAAATCATGTGACAGCATGTTTAAAACATATTGTGCCGACCCCACTTCGAGTGGGATAAGGGCAGGAAGATGACGATTTTAAAATAATAGCGGAAAGGTTGTCATAGTCGTTTAGCTTTTATTTCGTTTTATACACTTACGAGTAACATTTCATTTAAAATAATGAGCTGCAGAAAATAGGCAGATTACTATTATTATTACTACTATTCAAAATTATTTATTGTTATCTATCCGGAACATCATCAATAAATTGCTATTATGTACACATACGCTATAACATTAATGTTTTAATAAGCAATACCTAATAACTTAATTATAGTAGTGTAATTAATAACTCTTAATTATCTCATAACAGTTGATTAACGAACAACACAATTTACAGCTCAAACAGTTACCTCGTAAGTTTCTAGAGATATGTATCAGAGAGTGCTAATAAATTGTTTTATGATATTATCTATCTTTTATCGAAATCATAACAGGTGCACTTAAATTTCTGGTTATTGTAATCTTTAACAACTAACTTTCTCAAGATCCGATCGCTTTAGTAGAAATGCGTTACATATTCTACGAAGTATATACGAATATCTCTATACAGGTCGATCGAGATTGATGCATCCCTTAAATCCATTAACATCACTGCTATATCGTTCATTTTTAATGGCTAATTTTTCAAATCATTATTTTTTTACATTTTTTTAATTTGATCTCTATTAAGTAACATAAAGTACCTGGGTGACCAAGCTTTGCTCGATAATTTAATAAATTGAAAAGAAAAATGAAAAAATAATAGGGCAGGTGGGGCTCGATACTAGGTATTTTCACCTCTCTAGATCTCCTGTTCCCCAAATGAACTACCATGACTTTACGTTTGACAGCGAAAAATTGTGATTGTATTCAACGTAAATTTCTAAAAATTTTAATGCCCGCAATCAGGGATAAAACGACATTTTTTTTAAATAAATATTATCTACATGTAGAATTTCAGTAAAATCGTTGAGCCGTTTCCGAGATTCCGAATATATATATATACATACAAGATTAAAAAAAGAAAACGCAAAGTTTGACCACATTTCCTAATATCGGGTGTAAGTAAAGTGGTTGCCAATCAAGACTACGTTGACATTCACATGTCTTATTGCTTGTCTATAGTATTTTGAACCATCCTCAATCCATCTTACCTTAAAGAACTTTTCCTTTTCTTTGGCTCCGGCAGGTTTGCTCTCCATACAACTACCGATTATAATATTACGTATTTTTATACGCTGATTATAACGAAAAATACGCGTAAATTATATAATACACATTACCTTTATGATTATATAATATTTTTGGAGATAAATTGCAGTTTAAGCTTTTTGTTGTTATAAAAAGCTCACATAGCAATATATTTCCCAAAAGCTCTTAAATTTAGATTACCCACGCTTTAACTAAGTAACTTGTGATTTACCGAAATCAAAACTTTAAGCTGGACTAACTTTAAATTAGTAAAGTGCTTTAAAGTTTGAACGCAAAGCTAACAGTTAAAATTATCTCAGTAAGACTTTGTTCGTGTGTAATAAATATAAGGATAACCTGAAAATAATAAATAGTTATTTTTAATTTGAAGTCGTGTGGTATCCTGCTGATTAGAACAGACCATCCTCTAGCAAGTTGACGTCAGGCAGGCAGCTGGTCATGAAATACCTAGCCAAATCATGTGGCAACATGTTTATTACATGTTATGCCGATCCCACCTAGAGTGGGATAAGACAGAAAGATGATGAGGTATTTTTAATTGGATATTTTTTTAATTCTTAGCTAAAATAATGCTTAGGTAGGGCTTGATATCATACCAACTACGTGGAACGATTTAAGTCAATATTCAAATAATCTAAAGACTTTCCACTTCGAGGAGAAAGTCGACTTCATAATATCTTGTCCAGAGTATCCTAAGATATCGTTCAGAAAATCAATATAATTTATCAATTTGTACCACCTTTTTAATTTTCTTTATAACTATCCCTATCGGTTGAGCGATTCACTTAATTTAATTCAATATTTCACATCACTGAACCTTTAAATATATTAATCGGTTTGGTATTTGGTGTATTAATTTTAAGAATTTATTCATTTACTAGTGATATCCCGCGGTTTCACCCGCGTAATTTTTATTTTTTTACACCTTATTACATTTTTATAACGAATCCCTACTATTTTAAAAATGTTATATAGCCTATGTTACTCGGTTAAGATGCAGCTTTCCATTGGTGAAAGAATTTTTGAAATCGGTCCAGTAGTTTTTGTGTGAAAACATTACAAGCATACATGCAAATTGGTCCTCTTTATAATATTAGTATACATTTATTAGGAAGCCAACGTGATATACAATTTGGTTTATTTAATACTAATATAAATTTCTTAATAGGTTTTTTTTATTATATATCCTACTTAAATGTATAATAAAGCATGTATAATAAAAAAATTAAATAACGTTGTAATCACTACTTACATCAAAAACAATAATAAAGAAAGAAAAAAATATTACAATAAAATAATAACTACTTTAACAATTAAAATGTGGGAAAAATAATCAAAAATAAAAACAATAATAATAAAAATAACTATTAAACATGGTAGAATATGCTGTCTTTTTATGAAGTATATAGGGGCCGTGCTAATTTTATGGTTAAGTATTTTTTCTTTTTTCTTTCAAAGTTTTATTAGAGTCCCTAAAAATGTTTAAAGACGATCTGAGACTTTTCATTGATACACAAAAACGCAACGATGGAAAAGTATTCAAATTTCTAATAGGCCTTGTTGTCTTTGGACTACCATTCTACCAAGAAAAATACTATAAAAAAGACAAATATTTCTTGTTTTTTCGCTGTTAAAAGACATTAGACGTAGCGTAAATCGTTTAAGGATTTTAACTTATAAATGTCGCGAGTTGCTTAGCACTCCAAAAATTTCATTACTTAAGAATTTGTTTTACCCTGTTACCAAAACACATAGATCTTACAAAGTTAACAAGTGTTTGCTATTTAAACTTGGACATAATACCATTTTCCTTTTACGAGTATCTCACATTTATTCTTTAGAATAAGAATTATATACGAATAGTTAAAAGCATTTTTAATCATATTAAATAATCCTCTGGTATCAAAGAACCTTTAAAGAATTTAAATTGCTAGCGTTTTCATGATCTTTCTTTTTTTGTTTTTATAGTAGAAAAGCCATTATACCATTTTTATTTAACGTATACGAAAGCGAAACTAATGGCCAATTCCGGTACTATTAAGTTTTATTGGATCTAATAATTAGTTGATAAAGCTAAAAGCTTTTCCATATATTCCAGAAAGGTATTTATTGCATTAGATATACATATCCTATTAGTGAAATTCAGAATATGGGTAAATATATAAAAATATTAATAGTATTCAAGGTTAATGAACCTACCAGATAATAATTAAATATATTCTGTATTGAATTTAGTACTCTATGGAGTAATGTTGAGTAGAAAGTGAAAGCAAAGTCAATGGAAGTTGAGCAATAAATATCTAGTAGTACTAATTGATTGATAAAGCAATTGTCACGCTAACTAGATTTTTAGACACACAATTATAATATGCACCTTGGCTAGATGAAATAAGTTTGATAAAGAAGAATAAGTGATAAATGATTAAGTCTGGCTTTAGTCAAAATATGGACCATATTTAACAATCACTCTCTCGAGATTTAACATATCAAGAATGTTATGGGCATATGCTTGTTTCATTACGATATATGTTTTCAGCGCACATGATTAACTAACAAATAAATTAAGCAGAACAGTTTTTTAAATCATATATCATAACTCACATCATATCGCATAACTCAGACTTGCTTCGAGTTTGAACTCGCGTAAGTGATACGCACTTTTATTGTTATTTACTTTGTATCTGAACTTCTTTGCGTCTAACTTAAGAACAATATAACAAGACTGACCTATTGGTGCAGTTGGCCTGTCACTTCAACACTACTGGTCGCGGATTCCATTCCCGACGAAGTCCAACGAATTGTTTTTTTAACAAAATGTTGCTCTCAGTGGGAATCGAACCCGCGAACCACGGAGCTAAAGGCAGGTTCACTGTTCCGTGAGAAAACGCGCCAGTCTATCAATATAATAGTATGGGAAGGGTAAAAAATTCACGTCCGGGCTTATGGTCATGATTAATGGATAAACAAATAATTATAAGCTCACAAATCAAACGTAAACTTCAAAGCCCATTGCGGAAACTTAAGAAAATATGTTACTTAACTGGATAAAAAAAAACGGTGTAATACTACTGTGTAGTAATGGTACATGGGCGTAACAGGAACGAGTATAATTAAAAAGTATCAATTACACAATCGACATAAATTGCAAAGTCGGAAATGTGAATAAAACATGCGCTAATTAATATCGATACCTAATTAGCTAACATTACATCTTAAAAGTAACATACATTTAAAAATTTCACGACAAAAATTCGATAAATTACATGCAAAAAATTGTATGGAAAAAGTTACTTCGCTAATATGTCCCTCTAATTAACGCAAAATTACAAGCAAGCACATATTTGTGACTAATCTGTAAGAGACCGGCATGCATGTAAAAATAACTTAATTAGTAGAATGTATATGGAATATTTTAATGAAGGTTTTTTTTTATATGCTAACACATATTTACGGTAGCAACACCAATTTAAAAGTTTGTGATGGCTACCGTTCCGCAAACGTCTAAATAAACGGGTTCATAGACCTGAGTTGTTTCAATTATACATACTGCACGTTTAGTATTAAAGTGACCTAATTCAAAATTAGGCTTACTTTATAGAATAAGATTAATTGTAATCCTTTTGATTTTAAGAAAAGTGGATAAAGCACTGACTCCTGTTTAATTTATTGTTCAATTATTTTTTTCACGGTATCCTATGCTAATATTTTTTGTATGTAGGAAATAGAATATTTTTAGAAAACAGTTTAAGTTTTAGTTCAATAAATGTTAATAATAGTTTTAGTACTTCATTTGTCTGTTTGTTTATCGTACGTAGTTTTCTATAAAATCAGGCTGTATCTACCTATAAGTAAAATTATTTATCAGGCTGTATCTACCTATAAGTGAAATAAGTGTTTCTGCTCTTCCAAGATATGGATCTGTTTAACACTCCTGAGTTTTTTAGGTGCTACACTTTATTGCAATTTGTTACGAGACAACTTTTTTGAATTGAGTCGTTTTAATACTAAGCGTGTGATATATTCAAAGATCAAAGAAGGAATAAAGCAAAGTTCAAGTAGTGTCTTGTATAGTAAGTGGGTCAAGCGTGTCCTGTTAAAATTCTTCGGATACATTTTCCCCCTGGGTTTAGTCACTTAGTCGCTTGCAAAAGATAAAAAATAGAGACTTGTGACTTGTTTGTAGTATACACTATTTTTCTGATCCTAAGCAGTCCTTATTTTACGATTATCTCCTCGTATCGTATTGACTAATCAAAGTCATACCATCAGCCCTCCACTACACGTCGTCCTAAGCCGTGGTCCGGCCTCACAGGAGGCATCCTTAGGACGACGTTCCCCGACGCTAGTAGAGCTTCTGCGCTCTACTCTACGCATTTCGCAACCTCGGCGATGCTTCTGCGCTCACCCGTCCCGCCCGGTGACGCTGTAAAAGCCGTTAGGGCTAACAGCATATTGTCAATACGTATTATTGTATTGAACTTATGTATTGAGAGAATCTCTACATAAGTTTCTAATAACTTTGATGATGCGTCAAATAGGAATTAAATTGTGTGAACAAATCCTACCACAGCAAATGACTTTCTACTTTATAGAAGTAGGTGCTTCTTTTACTTTAAATTATAGAAGTTTAAAATGGTTTTTTCGAATATTTTTATAAAATTTTTTCGCGATCAATTCCGGTTTTACACGGCTAGAACATGGCTTGAGTGTAACTCGTCTGTAATTAATACACTCGGTCCTCATTTCACGAAAATTAAAACACCATTACCTTATTTATGAAGTATTTCATCACAACACGAGTAATAAGCACGCAATTAGCCTTCATCCAAACAATAGATGTACAACAATACTTAAATCCAATAACCTTGACCTAATTATAAAGGAAAAATGATCATATAATTACTGTGCTTGCTTCATTAACAATCAGACCCATAAATCATTATTCTCCGGCCCACCTAAGTGGGGTCGGGGCAGAACATGTTTTTCGCTTCCATTCTTCCATTTGTTAACGCTGACTCTACCATAGAGTTGTTATACTAGAGTAGAGAAGGTAATATAACCCAAAATGTGATTATTATAAATATTAAGAAAATGAAGTTGATCATATATATACTTTTTGCGCGTCCCACACTACGCACGCTCACAAAAAAACATCATTATAAAGGTGTCCAAAAATGTTATAAGTATTTTTGAATGAATAAATATTTCTCCGCGCGTTCTTCAAAATTAACAGTAAATAAAAATGGAGATTCTCCAAAACTTATGTGGAATAAATATAAATATTCTTGTAAAGGCAGCGGTAGTGGTGGCACTTTGTTAAGGTGACGAATGTTTAAATTCTAAACAGATATCTTTGAGTGTTCACGTGCCAAGTCCCTTATTTATATTTACAATTCATGATATGATGAATTTTAAAACACGGCGACACTATCTGTTCCACGGCTTAAGTTTAGCAAAGTCTTTGTAGTCTACACGTCTCTGTTTAATACAATAGAAAGCCTCTCTAAAGAAATCGAATATTAAGGGCCTGTTTCACAAGTTACTGATAAAGTGTCGGATAGTTAACCGACATATAAACTAAGTAACAGATAAATGTCTCTAAAAAGAGACCCTAATAAGTGAGAAATTAAAAAATAAAATCACGGCCATTTTGAAATAGGTATTTGCTATCCAGCAGATAAACAAAATAACAGCCACATGATCTGCCTGTTAACTTATTAGGGACTTTAAGTGCTCAATAAGCCTATCAGAAACCTGACAAACGTAGAATTTCGAGATATGTGTTATAGATATGTTCCGAATATGTTAACTGACAGTTTATTGGTAATTTGTGAAACAGGTCCTAAGTCTTTTATTTATAGGTTGAGATGATTGAATTGTGTGAAGTATGACATTCATATAAAAGGAGCACCACCAGAGTTGACGAATGATAGAAGAGTATGGAAGATGAAGTCATACTGGGCCGATCCCACTTAGACTGAGAGAAGGGTACGAAAATGATGATGACATCCTATTGTTACCATGCCACATTGTGCCTTAATATCTCTATGTGATTTTGTGATTGCTAGTCTGCTTTAAAATTTCGTGCGTGATTCCGTTTAGAAGACAAAAGCTGCGGTCATGGACGTTTTTCTACAATTCTTTTCTATTAGGTCAGCTATTGTTGAAATGATAATATCATAAATCTTAACTATTTGTCTTGCATTTGGTACTTAGTCAAACAATCAACTGAAGGGAATCGAGGTAATTATATTAGGCATTTCAAGGTTTGTAGTTGTTATCTTTTCTAAATTGCTCAAAGGCCTGCTGTCCGATGTTAACTCTGTTGGGAAAACCGTATCTTCAAAGTTATTCAATGTCAGTATGCCATGGAAATTTTGTAATAATTTTGGTTATGATATGTTTGTGTATTTGTTAAACTGTTTAATTAAACGAAAAAATTAAAAAAAGTATCTTTTTATTTCAGGTTTTTCCAAAATATTAGAGAATTTTACATTACTTTTTTAAATTATTTATCTGATATTAAAGTTACTTGAAATAACTTAGTTGTATTTTGATTATCATATCCTTATCAAAAGCGCTTGAAAGAGCTTATTTGAATAAAGATTATAATGATTTGATTTTAATATCTGATATAATAATTATAAAATTGTGGTAAATATATTCAGTGAGTTTTCCAACAAGTTTCATTAGATTAGATTAGATTAGAGGTCATAAGCAGCCGCTACATATAAAAAGGGGCGTGTACCATATTGGTTGGAATTAGACATAGACCTTAAATGCCAGGGATATGTGAAGTCGAGTAGAACCAAATTTTATACATTGTGCGTACAAGTATAATTTTGTATAACGCTTTCACAGTCAATAGCTCTATATAAATATGACCATAGATCAAAGATATACACTTAACTATAGTACTGAAATGTTGAAAAAAAAATTTATAAGTATATCACGTTCTATTGGGCATTCTGTTATTTTCTAAAACCTAGGGATACTGCATAGGTATGCAGGTTTCTTCAAAACCTTTTTTTTTTCTTAAAGCGCTGTTAATAGTTTTTTTATAGAAATGTAGACGCAAAACCAGTGTTTCCCGACCCTCTAAGTAACATATAACTTTTAATATTGAAATTTGATATTTAAATTGTTCACTTCAGAAATTTCAACCTGAGGGCCGTGGTCCCGATGTTGGGAAAAATACAGTGGGTATTTATGTTATTTTTATTGCAAACACTACTTACTACAATCTTACAGATTTAATATTGGCTATTTTATCTGAAAATTATTTCTGAACATCTATCACACTTGATTGAACACAATTGCTTAAAAAAACCACTTTAATTTATATTATTGTAAAACTTGATACGATTTTATAGAAATAATGCCAGGAATATGTGTAGTCGAGTAAAACCAAATTGGATTTTATAGATTGTGCAGAGTACAATTTTGTGTGATAGTGTAATATATGCAAAACCAGTGTTTCCCGACCCTCTAAGTAACATATATAACTTTTAATATTGAAATTTAATTTTTAAATTGTTCACTTAAGAAACTTAAACCACTGGGCTGTGGTCCGCACGTTTGGAACCACTGTACTAGACAATTATTTGAATCCGTGACCCGTGATGAGGGTCACGCGTTGTCCCCGTTCGGTTTTTTATGAGAAGTAAAAAAATATTTTATATATAACTTATTATTTTTGTACTTACATTTAATTCATCGACAGTGTATCAGGAAACAGTTATTTTTATTGCAAACACTACAATCTTACAAATATAAATTTATTTATAAATATGTCACTTTTTACCTTGTTATTCTATTTCTTTGGCTATTTTATCTGAAAATTATTTCTGACATACATCACACTTGATTGAACACAACTTACAACTTTAATTTATATTATTGTAAACCTTGATATGATTTTGTAGAAATAATAACTAATATTTTTTGAAATGGTTGCTTGGTAATGGTACGATTTAAAATATTAATAAACCATTTTTTTATTAACTCCTATCAGTACAATTCTTCAACTCATGCGGAGTTGAATTTTGGCATTTAAACATCAGCCAAACATATACCGTGATATAAAGTTTAGTTAATTATTTATCTTTACACGAAGAGACTTTCAACTTAACTTTAAAATACGTCAAGAAAATGCCTAAGTATTAGAAAGATAGATCAAAATAACATCATCTTAATATTAAACAATAATTATACGAGTATACCAAACTCATCATCATCATCATCATCATCCTATCGCACTCTATGTGGGTTCGGCACAACATGTTATAAACATTTTGTCACATGATTTGGCTAAGTATTTTACGACCGGCCGCCTGGCTGACGTCAACTTACGTAAGTCGTATTTTACAACACCTCGGTAAGAAGGTCTATTCTACTCAACCGAATACCACGCGTCTTACGAGTAAACCAAACTAAAATCTAGATTTTTAATAGTAAGTACAATCTTTGAAATATGAATCGTAGCAAACATATTATTAGTACGTGAAGATGAAGAATATATGCATTTTTAATACTAATATGAATTTATGAAATATTTCTGACTGCTACATTGTACATTGGCACCTATCTCAAAGACTTCAAAGACAACATATTTGTTTTTTAATATAAAAAATCGATACATTCAAGTATTGAAATATTCAGACGTAAAAGTGAAAATGACGCAGTTATTGCTAAACTCGGAATTCAATTCTTTCATGTATTCTACCATTATATTAAGTTTTCGTGGCTTATTTCAAATGTATTATAAAAAACTACAGACACGTTCATGTACGGCTACAATGTTCAATAAATAATTTTAGTTGGTATATTTTTTATGGTACATAAATAAAAGTAAATAAGTAAATAATATAAACTAGTTAGAACTACACTGCGAAGGACCGACAAGAAACTCAATGGCAATATTTTACTTATATTTTAAATTAATATTTAAAATGTAACAGTAATTATATGAAGGTTTAATATCACTTAAGGTGTGGATTAACCTGAATAACATTAAAATCACACTACGTAATTTTTGAATTAGGAAGGATCAAATTAAAATTCAAAATTCAAATTCAAAATATTCTTTATTCAAATAAACTTTTGAATCGTCAACTCTACTGCTGGTTCGGAAAGCTGTTCCTACCGAGAAGAGCCAGCAAGAAACTCGGCGGTTGCTCTTTTAAAAATATAATTCTTAATACTATTTACATTAAGTCGTTACTGTCTTGTACAGGTTCAAAGAGAGCTATATCCACACATTCTTATCTTCCAAATAATGTTCCAAATAGTGTTAACTAGATTATACCCATTTGTCTAAGCAAGCCAAGCTTTAAACGATTTGAAACGACGCGTGGGCATCTAATATTCGTAAGAGTCTACGTTTAGAATGAGACTGTTTTCACTATGATAAGCTCCGCTATTTTAATAATAATGTTAATTACACTCACATTAAAACCCCTGTCTTCGTTATTGATCACTTGAGAACCCCGTTTCCAGTATACTCAGATACAAATCTAATATCCGGCATGAAACAATTATATAAATGTCGACTGTAACTAAATTAATTTTGAAACTCATCATATTCGAATGTTTTGTCGAATTTATCATATACGAATGTCACATTCTACATTTAGAAATATTCAAAAAAGAATATTATTTATTATTTTCCCCGATATTATTTCGTATTTTTTTACTGGCAGAGGCTGTTAAGAAATAAAAAAAAAGTTATCTAAATAGAATCATTACAAAAGTAAATAATTTTCAGCGAAAACTAATATAATATATATAGAAGCATCAGGAAGCCTTTATAGAGCACAGTCCAGGCTATTGTCCTCCATTGTGGACGTGATAGTGGCAGTAACTCGGAAATAAAACCACGCTTGTATGATGCGACAATTAGTTATTTAGTTCCAATACAATATACTTCGCAATACAATACTTAACGCCAGATTTAATAAGATCAAGAGCCAATAGATTAGAATTTCGCCCGTCTTGACGTAACAACCCACGTTACCATGCCAACGTCGAACTACTATATTCGGGGTTACCCGCTCTTATTCAATTTCTCTTTACTACGTTTTTCCTAGTATAATCATTGATAAAATAACAATCTCATAACTATTTGTAATAATTAATCAAATAACTTAGTTCACAACTTATAATTACTCCACGCGCCGTCATATATAACAAAAGATGAATATAAACCCTACATTTCATAATATCAAATTTCTCGTATCACATTTATAATTATGCTTGCCATGATTTATATTAGTTCTATTAGTATTATAATTACTTCATAACAATATTGTGTTAAAATGTGGTGTTGGAATATACTCGTGTTTAACGAAATTTATGTCACTAATGTGTGACAAAATATAATTCTTTACAGTTGAAAAACGATACTTATTTTGTCTCGAAAAATTAGAACCTAATTATTTTTTAAAGGGAACGGTTTAACGGTTACAATAAATAGTTTAAAGAAACTATTAAAGATAATTTTTAGTATATATCAAAATGTAAAGTAGAAGCACTGAATAATAAGAGTTATAAGTAACTGAAATAATATAAAATTATATTTCTCCTCTCGGCTACTAACCAACTCTAATAAGGAGACTAAGATACCACATGGCGGGTCGATTTGACCCGCCGTGTGGTATCCGGCTGAGTAGAATAAACCACCCTGATTTCTTTCCGAGGTGTCTTCTAAGGTGACTAAGGTAAATTGGCCTGCCGTGTGGTATCCGGCTAAGTAGAATATACCCCACACTGTTTCTTACCGAGGTATCGTAAAAGACGACTAAGATAAGTTAAACGGTAGTAAGCGGCCGGTCGTAAAATACCTAGCCAACATGTTTATAACATGTTACGCCGAGTGGATAAGGGCAGGAGAATGAATGATGAGTCATCAAACAAATTCTCGGATCTTTAAAATTGGCACTAGCACACTGACAGCATGCGATTTTCAAGAGATGTTTGCCTTCCAATACCGAGAAATTTTAAAATAAAAGATCTCGGGTAAGTTTTCGAATAGTACATACAAGTTGCATTCGGATGAGTAATGGCAGATATCAGACGCTGAATCTAACAAACAAAATGGATCCATTGTTTTTACTATAGCAGATTTTTGAAAACTATAAATCACTAGCTTTTACCCGCAACTTCGTTGGACTGTTGTCGTGTGATAGGTTGATAATACATGGCGCTTTGCAATGCCATCCTATTCCTGTAGAATTAACATGATTTCTATAGCTTATATGTTGCCCCGGTGAGTAAGGAATAATTTTGCCAAATTTCATCGATATTGGTTCAGCAGATTCACCTCTGTAACGAAAAAGTAACAAAGACTGTCAAAGAGTAACAAACATATATCCAAACATACTCACAAATTATCGCATTTATAATACTAGTTTTTACCCGCGACTCCGCGTGATAAGTTGATAATAGATGGGGCTTTTTAGTGTCATCCTATTCTTGTAGAATTAACAAGATTTCTATAGCCTATATGTTATTCCTGTGTAAGGAGCAATTGTGCCAAATTTCATCGATATTGGTTCAGCGGATTCGCCGTGAAAGTAAAAAACATACATCCATACTCACAAACTTTCGCATCTATCATATTTATTTATTGCATGCTTTATAAACTATTTTAACTTTTATTATTTCATAATTGTTTATAATAATCATTATGAGATTAAATGTGTTAAATTAATTTATTTATCTACTCTGATACTATAATACAAGGATTATAAAACTGAACCCAAAATTCATATGACAAACATTACGTACAGGCGAAAAATAAAAAATTAAAAAGTTTTATTACGATACAGGTCTTGTATGGATACCTGTATCATAATATAACTTTTTATTCATAAAGATACACCTATAAAACCCCAAGCTGGACCAAGGTGGTTGAACCTCTACCTTAAAACAAGGTTTCAATGAACGAGTCCGCGGCGACGCAACTCGCATACGCAATCGCAAGCGCCTTGGCGCCAACATTTGACATTTAAAAAATCTTTTCAATATTTAAAGAAAGTTTGGTTTTTATTAATATTGTTTTACGTATTATAGTATCAGTGTAGATAAAGTAGTGAATGACATTGTACATTGTTCTTATAACACTCGTGTGATACTATAAAAAACCCTTATTATGCAACAGTATCATAATTTACTATTTTTCTAATAGAATCGGAAATTATTCTGTTATGACAGATGTTAAATTTACAGAACTTTAGTTCTCTCAGATAAATGAACGAGCAAAATTAACTTTCAGTAACATCATTATAAATTATACAAATGAACAAACATAAAAGATAAACAAAGAAGCTCCCTGAGAAATGTTGTTGTTGAGTATATGAGTTTATGTAGACTTAGCCATTCGCCTCAAATTGAACTGTCAAATAAATTCATTCGTAGTATTTCATTGTTACATTATAATAACAATTTATATAACACTGCCTATGGTAATATTATATGAGTTAAATCTAATACGTATATTAAGTATATTCATATTGTATCATCCATTATCCTCCTGTCCGTATCCCACTCTAAATGGGGTCAGCACAACATGTTGTCACATGATTTGGCTGCGTTTTTACGACCAGCTGCCTGCCTGACGTCAACTTACCTCTGTCGTATTTTACCACACCTCGGTAAGAAAGAGGGTGGTCTATTCTACTAAACCGGATACCACACGGTGGGTCAACTTACCTTAGTCGCCTTTACAACACCTCGGTAAGAAAGGAGGGTGGTACTATTCAATTCAGCCGGATACCACACGGCGTTATATCGGTACGACATGTTAGAAACATGTTGTCATATGATTTGGCTACGTATTTTACGACCGGCTGCCTGACTGACGTCAGTTTACCTTAGACGTATTTTATAATACCTTGGTAACAAAAAGGTTGTCTATTCTTTCCAACCGGATACCAGACGCAGTGGGTTTGTGATCCTGCCTTCATGCCTTCCACCTATAAAGTATTAAAATTACTTACTTTAGGGACAGCCGACCGAGTGTGTAAGTGTTCATAAAAAAAGTTTAAGTTAAAAATTTCACAACAAAAAAACTCGTCAATAAATAAAATAAAAAATACTTAGTTCGCCATCGTCATATTAAATGAATATTATCTCTTAAATGTATTTAGTTAGGTAAAGAGGATATATATCTTCCTTAACTAACTAAATATACCTATAAATATACCGTTACATCATCATGATCTTCCTGCCCATATCCCACTCTAAGTGGGGTCGGCACAACAGTTTTGTTACATGCTGTCACATGATTTGGCTGCGTTTTTACGACCAGCCGCCTGCCTGACGTCAACTTACCTCTGTCGTATTTTACGACACCTCGGTAAGAAGGAGGGTGGTCTATTCTACTAAACCGGATACCACACGGTGGATCAACTTACCTTAGTCGCCTTTACGACACCTCGGTAAGAAATACTCGGTACTATTCTATTCAGCCGGATACCACACGGCGTTATAAATATACCGTTACATTTAGATATATATAGGTATAAAAAATTATGTTTAGGTATATAAATATATACCTAACTAAAAAACTAAAAGTTCACTATTTGTCTTTCTAAAGCATTTTATCTATTTATTTTTTCTTTCTATTTTCTCTTTATTATTGATGTACTGTATTTATATTATATCTATTATATTTATACTATGCATATATATGTTATATGTATGTTTTATGAATGAATGAATGAATGAATGAATGACTCTTTATTGCACACCAGGTAAATAATAGAATATTATTTACCTGGCTACAATTACTATACACACAAATATATATATATATATATATATATATATATATATATATATATATATATATATATATATATATATATATATATATATATATATATATATATTTGTGTGTATAGGTCTGTATGTTAGATATGACTATTTATTTATTTATCTTTAAGTATATAAATATAGATATGCAAGTAGATTTAGTACGTTTTCTTTTTGCACACTCGCCACGTTCATACGTGTTATCCTATAATAAGGGTTGCCTGGAAGAGATCACTATTCAGTGATAACGCCGCCCTTTGTACATATACATAAGGTTAAGTTCTTTTTTGTAATTTTGAATAATTTAATGTGTAAGTGCAATAAAGTTTTAAATAAATAAATAATAAATAAATGTAACGAGGTCGTAATAGCTCTTGGTAATAATGAGCATGGTGCTAGCAGATAATACTTTCAGAATCAGCACTATTGCACTTACAAAGTTACCGTCCGTTACCGATTAGTGTAATTAGGTATCCGTCTATACACTATCATGCTCGGACGTAAAGTAAGTCGACTATGATCGTCAAACGTGCACCGTGAAAAGTAGAGCAAAACATTTATAAACTGTTTTATATGCGTAATAAAAAAACAATTCAAAACGTCTAGAAAGACTGCACTTGCAACCGAGAAAAATTAGTCTTATATAAAGGCTGGCTGGCCCGTTGGAGCAGTGGGTAGTGACCCTGCCTTCAGCTCCGTGGGTTGCGGGTTCGATTCCCGCCGAGGGCCAACATTTTCTGCAAATGAATTTGTTGGTCTTTGAGCCTGGGTGTATATTTGTATTTAAGTATGTATTTAAAAAATATATAAGTATATATTCACCAGTTGTCTGTCACCCATAACACAAGTATTCAGCTACTTACTTTGGGGACGGACGACCGTGTGTGTAAGTGTCCCATATATTTATTTATTATTTTATTTATTATTATTATTAAAAAGGTATAAGAAAATGATACTTTTATGTTTAATATAATAATCATCCTCCTGCCCTCTAAGTGGAATCGGCACTAACATGTTGTCACATAATTCGGCAATGCAATTTACTGGCTGCCTGCCTGACGTCAACTTACCTTAGTCGGCTTTATTTTCGGCTCGGTAGCAAATAATGGTGGTCTATTCTACTCAGACGGATAACATACGATGGCTCAATATACCTTAATCGCCTTTTACGATACCTCGGAAAGTAAGACTGTGGTCTATTCTGCTCAGCCGGATAACATACGGCAGCTCAACATACCTTAGTCGCCTTTTACGATTCCTCGGCAAGAAATGAGGGTGGTCTATTCTACTCAGCCGGATAACATACGGCAGCTCAACATACCTTAATCGCCTTTTACGACAACTCGGTAAGAAAGACTGTGGTCTATTTTGCTCGGCCGGATAACATACGGCGTTTCAACATACCTTAGTCGCCTTTTACGACAACTCGGCAAGAAATGAGGGTGGTCTATTCTTCTCAGCCGGATAACATACGGCGGCTCCACATACCTTAGTCGCCTTTTACGATACCTCGGTAAGAAAGACGTGGTCTATTCTGCTCAGCCGGATAACATACGGCGTTTCAACATACCTTAGTCGCCTTTTACGACAACTCGGCAAGAAATGAGGGTGGTCTATTCTACTCAGCCGGATAACATACGGCGGCTCCACATACCTTAGTCGCCTTTTACGATACCTCGGTAAGAAAGACGTGGTCTATTCTGCTCAGCCGGATAACATACGGCAGCTCAACATACCTTAGTCGCCTTTTACGATTCCTCGGCAAGAAATGAGGGTGGTTTATTCTACTCAGCCGGATAACATACGGCAGCTCAACATACCTTAATCGCCTTTTACGACACCTCGGTAACGAAGACTGTGGTCTATTTTGCTCGGCCGGATAACATACAGCGGCTCAACATACCTTAGTCGCCTTTTACGACAACTCGGCAAGAAATGTGGGTGGTCTATTCTACTCAGCCGGATAACATACGGCGGCTCCACATACCTTAGTCGCCTTTTACGATACCTCGGTAAGAAAGACGTGGTCTATTCTGCTCAGCCGGATAACATACGGCGGCTCAAGATACCTTAGTCGCCTTTAACGACTAATCTAGGTAAGAAATAAGGGTGGTCTATTCTGCTCAGCCGGACACCACATGGTGGGTCAACTTAGCTTAGTTGCCTTTTACGACGACTCGGCAAGAAATGAGGGTGGTCTATTCTATTCAGCCGGATACCACACGGCAGATAATAATAATGATGTACGCTTTATTTATAAAATTAGAAAGTGGCTATTATTATATAACAATTAAAACAAAAAGTGCTTCGACCTCAGTAACTAATTTGGGTTATTTTTATTCGTTCGGCAATTAACGTAATACTGCACACAAAATGTATTCTTAAAGTCGTTCACGTTGCATTTTTATGATGCGATCGTTTAGACCCAATATGAAATGCGAGGGGTGTGGTCATGAGATATATAAAGTCCCCTTATTTGGTATATAATTCCGAAAGTTAGCAAGTTCTTAATATTTTTATGACCAATCATTAAAGTTATTTATGTATCAAAACGAATTTAAACCACGATATTTTACACACTTACAGACTTTCCTACACCCAGTTTCTTTTTATAATTAATATGAAATTTATGTTTATTTGTTAAATGAAAATATCTTAATCATAGGATTATCGACACACTAGAATCACACTTATTAGTTTAAACATCATCTTCCTGCCCTTATCCCACTTTAAGTGGGGTCGGCACAACATGTTATAAACATGCTGTCACATGATTTGGCTGCGTTTTTACGACCGGCCGGCTGCCTGTCGTCAACTTACCTCAGTCGTATTTTACGACACCTCGGTAAGAAATGAGGGTAGTGTATTCTATTCAGCCGGATACCACACGGCGTAAATTTACGTCCCTTTATCGTATATTAAATGTAAACACCTTATTCATGGAATTATCGACATACTAGACTCACATTTATTATGATTAAACTTTAAAAATTTCTATCCCGTTACTAAATGTAACGGTCTTTTAATTTGTTTGTGTTAACTTTGTATCTATTAGTAAAAAGGATTAAAACAACTTATCCTAAACTTTTGCGAAGTCGGAAAAAACTAAAAGATATGGAATACTTAAACGTGCTCAAAAATATTAAATGCGTTATTGAGTTATCGTTAAAAGATATGACATCGTGGACTTTATAGTGCCGCTATAAAAAAGCAAAATCCTCAACATAAATTCTTTTGTTATGTGTCAATAGCATTTGATAGCGTTTTTGATAAAAGTCCCCATGGGGCGTTCCTTTAACCGAAATTTTTCAAGAATTATCGTTATAGTTCCAGTAATTTACACAAAATATTAATAAATTATTCACTAAAACCTTTTCCACCGTTAACTTTCTCTATAAGCAAAAAATGCATGAAAATCTGTTCAGTAATTAAGTAAGTATGTAATTAAGTAAGTAATTAAGTAAGGAAGAGTTTATCGCCAACAGACATATACACAAACACGGTAGGACTATTAGTTTTATAATGTGTTGACAATATGTAACCATTTTATGAAAATCGAAATATTAATTTAGAACATATTTATTTTATAAACATCGTCTATTTAAAAATCGCTATGAGAATTTAAAAAAGCTCAGGGAATAGGTTATAAACGACTAACAGGAAATTTGCTCGCGGGATATGATAGAATTTAATATCGCAAACATGATAGCGTCGTAATCCGTGTAATCCTCTTGTCTATTTAATTTATAAAATTAATCCCGACTCTCAAATTTCTTTGTGACTAGAGAATTAAACACGTTTGAAAAATATTTAATTATAAATTGAAATGCTATTTATTCTGCATAATACTTAATTCTTTCTAATTAAAAACACAAGTTAAATACATATCAGCATAAATAGCAAGCTGTATTGAAAACTGAACTCTTTTATGACCCTGACGATCAAATCACGAATACAACGCTGTCAGCATTATCGCCAGTGAAAACGAGGTTCTAATATTTTAATGTTAGTCGTTTGAAGCTCTCCAAACTCCTAGACAGCGGGATGACTAGCTATATTACTTGTACTAGCTCTCCACAATATGTCGCCCTAAATTGTGGTCTAGACACACAGGAGGTAAGCATAAAGTCCCAGACATAGCTGCTCATCTGTTATTTACGATAACATTATAACTTAATCAATTAAACAACTAATTACTAAAATTTCTCACTAAAATTTATTGCAATGAGCCCAATAAAACTCAAAACATTTCAGCTCATATGACAAATTTAAATTTGGTTCTTATAGCTAAATATAAGTTGTTGTTTCATCATTGCTACAGAAAATAAAGCACTCAAAAAACTGAGTGACTTTAAAGGCTCTGTAGTCTCGTCGTAGCATCGAGAAATAACTTACTTTGTGAATAACGGTAACCGGAAACAAACCGGACTACAAAGGGTTTCTATTATCACAATACAAATTCAATTCCCAAAGGAAAGCAACTTTATTCCTTATCTTCCCAGTTCACTGGTTTGTCCACCTCTATGTACTTAACGCTTTATAGTTTTGACAACGATGGGAAACTCCTAAAATTTAGCTAAGGATTTCTCGAAAACGTTGCTTTTTAATCCTTATTTCTTATAGGATACCTAACATTTCTAGAGCCAGCGATTAACATAATCGGTTAACTTAGCTATTGAATTGTTTTAACTTTTTTCTCCTGCCCTTACCCAACTCCAAGTGAGGTCGGCCCGAACTGGTTTCAAACATTTTGTGATGTGATTTGGCTAGGTATTTTATGACCGGTCGCTTGCCTGACGTCAACTTACCTTAGTCGCCTTTTACGATACTTCGGTAAGATTCGATGATGGTCTATTCTACTCAGCCGGATACTACACGGTGTGTCAACTTACCTTAGTCACCTTTTACGAGACCTCGGTAAGAAATGCGAAATGAATATACAAAAATAATTAATAAAAGGCGACTAAGGTCAACTTAACTTTGTCGCTTTTTTATTTATTATTCATCTCGGTAAGAATTGAAGGTGGTCTATTCTACTCAGCCGTATACCACACGGCGGTATTGAATTGCTCTAACCTCTACAAATATTTTGCAACGAATTTTTTAAATAGGTTATTTGAAAAAAAATTATATCGATAATCTCTAAATAATTTATAGAGATGTAGATATTTCTCTAAACACGGCCAGATCCTATCTTGAATCCATTTGATGTGTTTTGCAATGCCGGTACTTTGTGTACAATAGATACAATTTCATTTCTGTATCATTGTGTAAGATAACAAGGTAATACATCTCCTACGAAAAATGGGAGACAGAAACTATTGACAACAATACAATACTTTTTAACCAAAATCCTGTAATAGAACAACTAGAAGCTTATGGTAATTATCGTTCAAAGTCGTGGCTTTTAATTGTTATTTATTTAATACCTTTTTTAAATTTAATGTTCCATGTTTATGTGTGAATTATTTAATCTTATTTTCATTTGTAAAGTAAGAATTCTAAGTAATTTATATATTTGTATAAAGCATCAAACATATAACATTTAATATATAAAACACGTCAAGTCAAAATAATAAATAAATAAATATATGGGACACTTACACGCACGGTCCCATCCCACGGTTGCATCCCAAAAGTAAGTAACTTAATACTTGTGTTATGAGTGACAGCAACTGGTGAATATATACTTATATATTTTTTAAATACATACTTAAATACAAATATACACACAGGCTCAAAGGCCAACAAGTTATTTATAGAAAATGTTGGACCTTCGAGGGAATCGAACCCGTGACCCGCGCAGGCAGGGCCTTACCCACTGCGCCAACGAGTCAATCAAATGTTTTTAAAAAGATTTTAAACAAATTTTATATCCCTACTGTTAACCCCGTTCCCTTGTCTGGAGTCAAATTTCGCAGCAGCATCAGGTTATGCTTATCATAAGCATGCATTGTCATCGGGACTGGACGAATATATGAAATTTCTGCTCAACCGGAATATTGGATACCGGGAAGTGGGCCAAATTTAAATTGCAAGATTCCACCTCCACATCCATATATTGCAAGTCGAATAAACGCTTTAAATAAAATGTTTGTCTGTATATCCTTAATAGACTAAGCTGGCCCGATTTTAGTGATTAGATAATCTTTAAAATGACCTGGTAGATAATCCTGAGGTTTGACGCGCGAGCATTTTTCTAACTGTGAGTTCTCAAGGGGTAATCGAAACCAGACTGAACCACAGCCACGCAGGGCTCTGTCTGGCGGACAGTTAGTGTTATATAAATATCTAGCCTATCAACTTTCAAAACCAGGAATAGGAATAAGCAAATCATAAACTTATTATGTGACAAATCGAAACAGTTGATTGAGTTATAGTCTCTGATGGGTTCATAACTAATCGGGAAAGTTTTATAATTTCACTAGCTGCGTCCGCTGCTTTGCCCGCGTGGAAAAAGTAGCTATTAACCACAACAGATAGAGACATGCTATCGCGGACTTTAATGTAGTATTTTTGTAGATCTATAATTATCTACTACATTACTTTAGCGTATCTCTGCTGCTTCCTCAAGAATTCCACTATCTTATAATGAAAACCGTATTAAAATCCGTTCTGTTTTTTTTAAAGATTATTTTTTTTAATTTATTTATATACAATATGTATGAATATAGGTGTAATAATATATAATACCCAAGCGATACTAGTCAGGCGTTTTATCGCATCATAACAAATTTTTATATCGGTAGCAACTTAATAATTCATAACATTACGTAATATGTTATAATTTCCCGTCGGATGCCGTGTAGTGTCCGGCTGAATAAAATAGACCAGCCTCATTCAAGGTGTCGTAAAATGCGACTAAGGTAAGTTGACCCGAAGTGTAATACCGGGTAAGAATAATAGACTGCCCTCATTTCTTACTGAAGTGTGGTTCAAGGCGGCTAAAATAAGTTGACGTCAGAAAGACGGCCGGTCGTAAAATACATTGCAAAATTGATGCGTTGATGTGACCCCACTTAGAGTGGGGATGAGGGCATACAATTTATAGATATGTCTTTAGTATTTTATTTATTATGTTATGCAATTTCCTACCTGACAAACAAGATATACTTGCTTATGTTGCCGATAGGGCAAATGAAAGTTTTCTACAAATTATTATCGTCAAGAAAATCGTCACTCGGTAGCATTAACAAAAGTTTTTAAATGCGAATTTAATCTTTTAAATTATTTTTTTAGTTTTAAATTTTGAACCTTATTAGAAAAGGGAATTTCCAGGTAATTGATCTATTCGCACAATAGGCGTTTGTAGCTTGCCAGCTTTTGTGACGTCGTTTTAGTGCCTTTAATTGTATGCCACGCCTCAGTTACGTTCCAGGAAATTTCATTGTCGAAATACGAACTATAGCTTTATTGAAAATGTATGGTAACCTTTTGAATTTTTTTATAATGACTCAGTAAAGCAATAAAATGAAATTGAAAAGGATTCTTAGCAACTTTGAACTACGTAGTTCAAAAGACTTACATATATATGTATAACAACTTATAAAACTTAAAAGATTATATCTTTATTATGCATATTCTTCATGTATGAGCCAAACCTTAGAAACACATAAATATTCAAGACTAGTATAATTTTACTACAATATTTTATAATATAGCAAAGTAGTGAAATAAAAAGTAATTACCAGTGTATTTATTTGTATGTATTTAATAATTTAGAATAGAAAATGGGCAAATTTTAATTTCGTGATGAAAAATTCTTCTGTTAATAAAAGTTGTCAGTGCCGAAACTTTCCTTTCGGGAAACATTACTTTTAATTGAACGATGATGTTAGTCTATAGAGGTTCGAATATGGAACTAAAATTTTATTGATCGGCAATTCAACGTTTTGAAAGCCAAACACTAATATTATAACTACAAACATTAATATTAAGTATTAAAATAATAGAAGTATTTAGAAAAAACCTTTTGATATTATTCGCATAGACCTACAATAGAAAATTACTGTTACAAAATCAGTCTTTAGTATACTGACTTTTCAATTCCTTTTTGAATATCTTTAATATTTAAATGAGATAATCTTGTATGTATATATGTAGGTATATATATATATATATATATATATATATATATATATATATATATATATATATATATATATATATATATATATTATCGGAATATCGGAAACGGCTACAACGATTTTCCTGAAATACAGAATGTAGGGAGTTTTGGGGAAGAAAAATCGATCTAGCTAGGTTTTATGTAAAAAAAGTACGTTTCATCCCCGTTTTTGGGCATTAAAAAATACTCAAATTTATATTGAATTGAATTTTTGTCACAAACTGTCAAGTCAGCGCAGCTTATTCGGGGAACGGGCAGCCTCGAGAAATGTAAATACCTAGGATCGACCCCATTTGAACCTCGGCGATGCTTCTGCGCTCGCCTGTCCCGCCCGGTGACGCTGTAAAAGCCGTTAGGGCTAACAGCATATAATCAATTCTAAAAAAAAAGGATCGATCCCCAACTACATAATTATTTTTTCTTTTTTCAATTTAATTTTTTTATATTTTGTGAAAAATATAGAAAAATAAACTTCAACCAGGTCAACCAGGTACTAGTATTATTAACCAAGAGATCAACTACTTAATTGTTTAATGCCACTTAAATATACCATTGAAATACATTGAAACCCAATATATTGTGTTCACTTTGTTTTTATGCACCAATAAAGATTATTTATTATTATTATATTAGAATAAGAGTTACAGAATATTTCAGGCTTAAATAACTGTTCATACCTCAGTCGGTTATTTTCTTTTAAAAAATCATTATTTGGTGGTTTTGTTGGTGTAATAGAACAATTGAGTTTTTGTACAGGTCATCGCTTTGAAAGACTTCACATGCAAGTATAATTTTATGCAATCCAAGCCTATTAATATGCGCGCGTTTTAACTAATGCGCCGACCACAACTCCGTAATAATAGGCAATTACACGGTGCACTAGTAGTTTCGATCACAAGTAATGCTTGACAGTACTATATAATATGTTCTATGCTATTAAAACGATACTACGAGTATAAAAATCTGATATTATTTCATTTAAGTTAAAGCATGTTCCACTCACCGTACCTTGTCCTATAAAACAATATTGTATAACCAAGTCTTCTTATTAAAAATTTGTATACTTAATATTAATCTATATTTACCTTACTACCACTATTTGTTAATTAATATCTTTATATTTGTTCATTCATTTCTTAAAATATTGATTGGTACTGTACTATAAATCTCTATTCTCTTAATCCTTATACTCTTATTGAACTCTTTATTTCTCTCTTTTCTTCTCCGAAGTATCTAAACCCTTTAATATATTTCGATATACTATTCGATATACTAATTGCATTTTTTTAATAGTTGAATTTTATAATTTGATTTTTTAAAGTAAAAATCTTACACATAACATATTAAAACAGCGAAATATGCAATCATCAATTTCTTGTTCAGTTAGCAGCCAGCAAATATGTCGGTTATTCTTGCAAGTGAGCGCATAATAATTAGAATTTAAGAATGAATAATTTTCTATTTTATATCAGATCTATAAACTATATTCATTGTTACAGATAAGAAATGGTCAGTCAAATAATATGGTTGGTGGCGATATGCAGTTTAGTACAGGGGCAATACATAAACCTCCAAAGCAATCCGACACAACAATTTTTACGGGGGATCCAACCAAATTTCCAAGAAAACAACATTGGTAATTTCTTTCCACCACAAAGATTGCCAGTTGCCGGACTTGGGTAAGTTTAATATGATACTGCGTATATCACAGTTTTAAGATCTTAAAGAAATAGGAATTAATTTAAAATAATTTAAGAATCGAAATAAGAAATATCTAACATAGAAGCTTCTGTTACAATATTCTTATTGGGCACAGTTAAAATACCAAAATTTATACTTGCTTGCGTAATTTATAGAATTAGACGTTACTTTACGGAGATCCATAATACAAAAATAATAAAAAAAATATTTTGCTATAATAAAAAAAGCGATAAAGTAAAATAGAAAATATATATAATGCTAAATGTAGAGTGGACAATCCGTTTACATACCTGATACATGCAGGATTCGTAAAAACACATACACAAACCTTTACCACCGCCACCACAATATACAAGCACTACATACGTTCACTATCAAAAACTCAACAATCGTTTCGCCCCGCAACCGAAGCATCATCAGGCGATAGACTCCACGACACAATTGTGATTTGTGGTGGCGACGGTGGACGTTTGTGCATGTGTTTGTTACGAATCCCGCATGTATCAGGTATAAAAACGGATTGTCCACTCTACATTTAGCATTATATATATTTTCTATTTTACTTCATCGCGGATTATTGGAAAAATTATTTTATTATTACTATTGTACTTGCTTGCGTGTTATATGTGCATGGATATTTTTTCTATATATATATATGGATTCACACTTAAATATGGTTGAGAAAGGACATATAACTTGGACGACATGAGATATAAAAAAAAATCATAATATTTTATTGCCATTAACACCATGCCATGCACTATTAACAAACACCCTAAATCTTAGTGCACATTCAGCAAGAACATCTAAACAACTTTTTGCGATAGTATAATGCAGATAAACGCCTTTAATAACTTTAATCCGCAAAATTCTCTCCGTTTTAGCTAATATCTTTTATTCATTCAATGGTATATCATTAAGTACCTATTTTCCGCTTCCTCGCTTCCCTTGAGTATTCATATACCCGTTTCAAATATAAGCTTTGCTCTCGGTAAAGTGGCGAGAAACATTCGTAATCTTATGAAATACATATCTTTAATAATAAACAGCATTTGATCATAAATACACCGTGTGATATCCTGAATAGAATAGTACCACCCTCATTTCTTACCGGGGTGTCGTAAAAGGCGACTAAGGTAAGTCGACTCGCTGAGTGATATCTGGCTGAGTAGAATAGACCACCGTCATTTCTTACCGAGGTGTCCTCAAAGGCGACTAAGGTAAGTCGACCCGCCGCGTAGTATCCGGTTGAATAAAATAGACCACCCTCTTTCTTAGTGAAGTGTCGTAAGATACGACTAAGGTAAGTTGACGTAAAAGTTTTTCCGGCATAAACTCTGACCTCGTGGGTAATCTAGTGTTATGCACTATTAAACTAAACCTTCCTCAAGAATAGCACTAACCTTTAGTAAAACTAACTTTAGTAAAGCCATACGAAGATCCGTTCAGTAGATTTTGTTAAAATCTCTCATATATAGACAGACAGTTTTTGGCGACTTTTATAATGTATAAATGTTATTTGACTGTTAATATAAAAGAATAGACTGTTAATATAGATATAAAACTTTTTTATTATATTGAACCCGTAACAGAACTAACAACTTTTTACGAAATAACGAAGCTCCTAAGAAATAAATTTTCTCATGCAAGAAAACGTATTTGAGTTTTTAAAACACAACCAGAAAAACTGAGTAAATCCCCTTTTTCTTAATATTGACTAGGTCTGGTATTGTTCGGATTACTATCCTCCCCCTATTAAGATCGTAACGCCTAACAATACAAAGCTTTTATTACAAATACATTACTAGCGAGTATTTACATTTTCATTGTAGATTAAAATATGACTTCAACATTTCTTATTATTTGAAATGTTGCAGTTTACTTTTAATCTAGCATTTATAAAAAAATTGTTTTATAACTTCAAATAATTCAGTAATGCTGGTGGAGTAATTACTACTTTATAAAGTACATACTTATTGAACATTTAAATTAAATCTAGCTTAGACGATATATAATCCTTTAAAATAACAATATCAATAGTGAACTTAAACTTTTGTTATTCATTGTTATTCAATATTGTTACAAACTAAAATCCGATCTGAATCCAAATGAAAACTGAGCCAACGTTTTCTTCTCGACCCTAATCCCTAAATAAGATTATAGTTTTTATTATAAAAGTTACATGCTTTATTTATATTCAAATTCAAATTCAATGTATGTATTCAAAATGTGTATATTATAGTCAGTTTATGACAACCGGGTGATTGCTAGTATATAAAATAGAAAAATATTATATTTCCCTCAGTAAATTTGACTACAAAGGGTTACTAGAGGGAGGTAAAGTTTATAGTAAGCTTTCTTCAAAACTAATGTATTATCTATTTGAAGTTTGCTCTAACCCGCATTATATGCGTGTATTGTATTATAATGAAGACTAAGAACAACTTTTATTTCATGTCCATTTTAAACATTACATAAATGTGAATATGGATTGATGTTGACAATCGATCATATGCGGTTCACGTCAAGATATAATATCAATCTAATCTATCAACCGAAGATTCTTTAGAGTCGTATCAGCCCGTATAATGATCCTTACTGTTATATTATAGTGTATATATGATCCTCACAAATGCAATTGTTAATATTCACCATTGCTTTGCGCACTGCACTTAATAAATTTTGCACCTATTTTGTTAACAGCTATACTCAAGCGCAGGATATCCACGGATTCCAAAAAAGGTTATTTTTGTTATATTTCTTGTATTATAAGTTATTTCTTACTTACAAGTTATTCTTATATTATAAGTTATTAAAACCTTAAAAATCATTTCAAAAAATATTGTCGGTGTTCTTTGTTGCTTATTACATTCCTTTTTTAATAGTAATAGCTTTGTTTGTTTAAATAAGTTTATATATTATATAGGTGTTGGAGCTTTCGTTACTGCAAAGCATTCATTCATATTTATTTTATTTTTTAATTAATATTTATTTTTATATATCTTTATCGTCTGCATGTATTTTAATTGAATATTTAATTATAACTATATCAATGATAAAAATAATGATTAACAATAATAAACAACGGTTTCTGAAATATATATGTAACAAGTTACAACATATATCTATTTAAATATACACCTCAATATTGTTATTCATAGCATTTATAATTAAAAACATTAATAATGACATTAGAACAATTTCTAAAATTAAATCTTTTGAATAAAATCCACCTAAAAATGGAATCTCACATAAAGCGAAATTTAAAAAATTTTAAACATTAAGATGTTAAAGGATATGTAGTAATAATAATGTCATGTATGTACAAATTAATCGTTGCTAGAGTAAAATAATCCAGCCATAATAGAAACGGAAAAATCTGTTTCTCTGTTAAGCTTTTATCGCAATTACGCAAATCCGTTTTACAAATTTTGATGAATGTGGCTCAATTGAAGGTTATATATACACCGGGCTAACATACTGATCAAAAATTTTCGTTCATCTTTTGGGATTAGGAAATACGGCCTCGCAGTACGCGGGCACACTTATATTTTAGTAGCACCATTTATCTTCTCTTTCGGGTTATTAAACTCTTAAATGATGTGATTTTTACTGTTTTCCGTTAATTCTGTGGTGAAAATAAAGAGGTCTTTCGTCAAACAAGTTCTCTACTAGAACCTTTGCTGTGCCGTTTGCCGTTTGCCTAATTTCCAAACATTAACCTATCCTATAACTACAGTTATCTTATCAAGTTCTTATCTTATATCTCAATAGTTTGTTTGATTCAAAATTTAATTTTTTTTTTATTACAGTTTCAGTAACCCACCCCCACCGTTGGGTTCCGGACAAGACCCAGCTACGCAGACGTGTGGAATTGCTCCATCATTTTGCGCTAAGTCTCGTTATCGCTCAATAGATGGTACTTGCAATAATCTTCTGCGACCTACTTGGGGTATTCCTCAAACTCCTTATGGAAGATTAGTTAAATTCAAATATGGTGATGGTAAGTTAATTGACTTTATATATACTGGCTGTATCAACTTATACTTTTCTGTATAACAAAAACGAAATCGTATATTAACGATTTAAAATTGTATTTTTAAAAAAACATAAATATATTTTCACGATTTGTATATTATTGTATAATTATATGGATGATATCGAAATAAAGCCGGATTACCTTTATATAAGAGTTTTTTTTTTTGTTTGTTTGTTTGTTTGTTTGTTTGTTTGTTTGTTTGTTTGTTTGTTTGTTTGTTTGTTTGTTTGTTTGATTGTTTATAATCTCTTTATTGCATTAATAATAAAAATAAAAAACAACATAATTTACAATGGCGGGCTTATTCCGGTATCGAAATCCAGCCAGACAACCAGTCTAAAATTAAAAAGAGGTAAATTAAATTGTACAGTGAATTAAATAAAAAAGTTTGTTCAGATTTGATCCCAGTTATAAATAAATGCAACTTGCGAAAGTCATTTTTATATCGCGTGAATCAGAGTGAAGTGAAAGAAATAGAGACGAAAGATAGTTAGAGATCTTAGGTTTACTTTGCGGAAAGGAAAGAAAGATAATAGCTGTAGAACATGTTATTAAAGAAGATAACGCTCTCTAGTTAGTTTCCACCATAGCGAATGCTACTCTGCTGAAATGTCGAACTTAATCCAGCCTTATTGCTATATGAACCGTGTTATTTTACAATAATAAGTATGGATCAATAAAATGTTTGTTATTAATTCAGTTAAAGTCTTGCTAATTTTGGAGTTATTATATTTTAGTTTTGTGTCAATTACGTAGTGTTAATGTTATGGAACCATAACTATTAAATATATCACTTACGTCGCGCAATATATTTCATACTATTTTTATTTCAATCTTAGACCTTGCTATTTTAAATCTCCCTACGGTTATAATTAATGTTACTACAAGTTTTTTAATTATAATAACGAGCTTAGCCACTATGTGTTCTATAATTTATTTCTAAGAGCAATTTATTTAGTGGGCGTTCAAAACTTACTAACCTCGTGATATACTCGCATGGTAGATAAAACATAGACACCTTTAATTAGTCTCTACACAGCATTGTTTCGACATATTTTCCCTCGCTTGAAGTAATGTTGATAATTTACTCACACGATCATAGTAATAAACCATTAATTAAGGTAGATCTTATCTTGTTATTATAAAGTTAGATCTTGATTTTAAAGTCACATTATGGTAAATATTTTACTCCTATCGTAATATGCCGTGTGGTATCTGGCTGAATAGTACCATCCTCATTTCTTACCGAGGTGTCGTAAAAGGCGACTAAGGTAAGTTGACCCACCGTGTGGTATCCGGTTTAGTAGAATAGACCACCCTCTTTCTTACCGAAGCAGCCAAATCATATGACAGCATGTTTATAACATGTTGTACCGAACCCACTTACAGTGGGATAAGGGCAGGGAGATGATGATGATTTTACTCCTATCGTAATATTTTCATAAGATGTCTAGTCTCTTTAGTTTAGCGAAATATTTTCAGAACTTTATCGTAATATAATGGTATCAAATTTGAAGCTGAAATTACAGATCATTAATCATTTTCAAAGAACAATAAAAGAATCCTTTTTGTCATACAAAATTTCTTTTCTTCAAAACCGTATTGTTCTTATCGAGAATAATGAGGGGAAAGAGAAGACTGAATAAAGATATTCAATCAATTCAATTCAATTCTATTTAAATAAGATTTATTTAAGCGGTCATGCGTTCTTTCTATTGAAATAAACTTGTTCGTCAGTTCATAAGTTATTTCCTGCAAACAAATTTCTTAGTAGACCGAAATAAAGAAAAGAGTCGTTATACAGTATAGTCAGCAAATATTTTATATTCTTACAACTAAACTGTATTGAATAAAGGTTACTCCACTGTACTATATCAATGAATGAAAAGCTACGATAGCCGAAACGTGCAGCGTGTGACTTTTCGAGGGGTTCACGGGTTCAAACTTTGGACCAGCAAGTTTTTCTATGAAAACTTATGTATGTGCCTTATTGGTCTTTTGCAATTACGATTCTTAATACAATTTTAACACTTACGCCGTATGGTATCCGGCGGAATAGACCATCCTCATTTCTTACCGAGGTGTCGTAAAATACGACTAAGGAAAGTTGATGTCAGGCGGGTGGCCGGTCGTAATATACGTAGCCAAATCATATGACAACATGTTTATAACATGTTATGCCGACCCCTCTCAGAGTGGGATAAGGACAAGAGGATGAATACAATTTTACCACTTATTTTACATGTTTTAACAGTTTCCAATTTTACAGGCATCAGTGCATTTCCAACGACGGTTAGTGGAAAGGAACTACCCAATGCTCGGGAAGTAAGCAACATCTTGTTTCCGAGTAAAAATCTAGTCGACCCAATATGGAACTTAAACGCCCAGCAGTGGGGACAAATAATAACTCACGACATGTCTCTCACAGCAGGCATTGCGCAAAGCCGTAAGTTACGATATTTCAACACTTAAGACATTTAGATTGCGTTGCTTAGCAGTTTTAATAGCAGGGTTAGATATTCATGTACTTTTTTTTTTTGGAAAATGAACAGCTTAAGCTATTTATACATTGTCACATATCAACTACTTCATTAATAGTCCATTCGGATACAATTTGTAAGCAAAAGAAAGAACAGAAATTAAAGTAGAACAAAAAATTAACGAAGTATGGGAATCGAGTCAAACCACATTTCAGACA
Organism: Morpho achilles; assembly: GCA_947086495.1. Taxonomy (NCBI): domain Eukaryota; kingdom Metazoa; phylum Arthropoda; class Insecta; order Lepidoptera; family Nymphalidae; genus Morpho; species Morpho achilles. The sequence continues at coordinate 9,472,740 of CAMTZB010000006.1, read as the reverse complement.
TATGTTGTTTTATTTCTTTGGGTTTAGATGCAGGTATGCAGTAAGATGCATTCTAATAGTTTTTTGAACCTATTTTTACAGAACATTTACACAGTCCATGAAACATTCACACACGTCACGTATCTGGTCTGTCCACTAATGGAGAATAACTAGACAATATTTTCAAAATATATAGAACTAGCTTTTACCCGAAACTTCGTTTGTGTAGATTGTTGTCGCGAGATAGGTTGATAATAGATGGCGCTTTATAATGTCATCCTATTCCTGTAGAATTAACAGGATTTCAGGAGAACTTTCGCATTTATAATATTAGTAGGAAATAGGATTTAAAAAATGATATAATATTTCCTACGTTAAGTATTGTCGGCATCAGCTACCATTTTGTAATTATTAACGCATACTAGCTGCTCCCCGTGGTTACACCCACTATGTAAAGGTTAGGTAATAAATAAATCTAATCTTTTAAGCAAATTTGGTCGAAAAATTAGCCTTTTGATTATTCTAAGCTTAGATTTATTTGTATCAACACACGTCACAATTCAATCACTATTACCTCACCTAATAGTAGCAGAATTATAATATAAAAAAACTAAAAAAAGTTTACTCTGCTACCAGACGACAATTTTTAACCATTATTAAGTAAACATACTTCGATATCATATTTATAATAATATGTATAATGTAAACAATATTAATTTATATTATTAAGCTGCATTCCTGTACGAAGCTGGAAGAATTTCCAAGTATTTTTATATCGTTTAAAATAGTAACTTAAATCTTCTACAATAAATCTTTTAAAAAAAACCGTATAAAAATCCGTTGAGTACATTTTGAGAGAATCGATCCAAACACTTATACAGTTTTCGGGGACTTTGTTCAATAACAATCATTTATATAGTCTTATATTGTATAACATGCTTTGCTTATAAGAATATGCCTTACACTTAAATTAAACCTTTGTGTAGGTAAGTATAGTATGTCTTAATATTTTGTATTGATCTACACGCAATTAATAGGACTATATTTTTTCCTATAGATAAAGATACAGTGACATGTTGTGACGACAACGGTCAATTATCCGCTGATGCAGCGTCCAACCCGCTCTGCGCACCCATCATGATTCCTCCGACCGATGCCGTTCATTCACACGTCGGCACCCAATGTATGAATTTCGTCAGGACTGGTACAACAAGAGATAGAGGATGCACACCTCCCTATGCGCCTGCTGAACCGGTATACATAAATTTACTATTATTTTTCACAGAAATTCACCATTATTCTCAGATATTTAAATTCAAATTGAAATTTGACTTGCCCGTGACGTAGTGGGTAGTGACCCTGCTTTCGTCTCCGTGGGTCGATCGGGTTCGATTTCCGCCGAGGGCCAACATTTTCTATACATCACTTTTTGCTCTATAAGTGTGGGTGTTTATTTGTATTTAACTATGTATTTAATAAGTATATATTTACCAGTTATCTGTCAACTATAACACAAGTATTAATTTACTTACTTTGGGGACGGACGTGCGTGTAAGTGTCCCGTATATTTATTTATTATTATTATTAATTCAAAATATTCTTGATTCAAGTGGACTTTTTACAGTACTTTTAAATCGTCAAATGTTTTTAAAGAAGCTACCACTGATTCGGAAGTTTGTGCCTACCTAGAAGAACCAGCAATAAATTTTTGATTTAAAGAATTTGATTGATGGTAACAAATTAATCGTAGCTGCTTGGTGCAGTTAGGATATGATACTATCACTCAAATAATCTTTAAATAAGTACTAAGCTTTATGTAGCAACATCGTTTTAAAATCATTTCTAAACTTTTGTAAAGTCGAGATAATGTTGAGGAATTTTGTTATAAAATCTACTTTCAAATTACATTTTATTGTTAACCCTGGTGAACTTATGCACTGTCGTCAGTAAAAAGTTATTAGAACTTAAATTAGAAAGAGATTAAAATAGAATGAGGACGAGAATTATTAAAGGTAATTTTGACATAAACGAAAAATGTTTTTATTAATATTTTAACTTTTCATTCAAAATCTAGATTACGAACTACCTACCTATTTTATGACATCTAAATATAATTATAATTCTTATGCAAAATCAAAATCAAAGTAATATAAAGGCACTAAAACCTCTCCCTCCCACCCTCTCATCAGTTGTAATTATCTCTAAATGGTTTATACTATCACAATCAGCGCGCTAAAATAAAACTATATTAAACTAAATAATGTAATTGATCGATTCCATAGATTAATTAATTAAACGAAACGCAAATGATTGTAAATAATTTTTGTTTTTGGTATGTATTTACAGTAAAATATCCCGTTACATAAGTAAATTATAATGACCAGACAGACACTCTATCTGAAGTTAGATAATGTGATCCTATTAATTTAAAAACAAGAACCAAAATTTACTTTACCAAACCCTAGATCAAAGGATAAAGCCACAGAAGGTTTTGACGAGTTGTTATAATAAATTCGTATCCTTTGTTGGATTTATGTTTCTCGGTTTTATGACGTAGTTAAATAAATTTTAATATTTTATTTTTAGAAAGAAATACAAATACACAAAATATAATTTTAGGACTGTTTGTTGTTTGTCTGTGACACTGTCCTGTACGTTGTAAACAATACTATGAAAACAGGTCTTCACCGAAACAATGGCCTTTTATTACGAAAACGTGATTAAGTTATAATTACAAATTCTACAAATAAATATACTGTTAAATAAAGTCTATTTTCTAGCACATTGTAAGTGAGAATAAATCTTATAGCGTAGTAAAATACCAAATCATGTATTATTTGCATGAAATATGATATGATATGATATGATATGAATGATAATATGAATTTAAATTGAAAATTGATTATATATACAGGATGGTACAGAGCATACGACATCATCTTTAATTTTAGGTACCTACACACCTCGAAACCCTACTTAAAAAAACAGTAAATTCAGTGACGTATTTTTCCCACAGCAATTAATTTACTTTTTTTCAAAATAAACACGATATATAGAGATCAATGACCGTAACCTAACACACCATTCTAACCTTGACCTAAATACTAAATAGTGCAGATGTGGAAGAGACTAAACAGTAATGTTATTGTTTTCTCCAGCTTTTTGAACAAACGCGCCGCGTAAGGTCAGTCAAACATTACTCACAAAGCCAGATCTCAATTAAATTATACTTTTATTTGTAAAAAAAAAATTAAACGATATTTAAGAAGATTGAATTATGACAAAATTATCTTATACGTTTTAATGATTAGCTGATTCGTCGTATTGTACCACCTTATATAAGCTACAGGAGAGCTAAAACCGAAACGCATAATATTTTCGACTGTTTTATTTCACAGTCTTGTAACCGAAGTTAACTTTTATCATACTTTATGATTTTTTTAGCTAACAACTGTAACAGCTTATATGGATGGTTCTTTCATTTACGGCAGCAGTGATGGTCAGGCTAGACCGATTCGGGCCTTCCTCGGAGGTCGTCTGATAACAATACTTAGAGGAGGACGAGAATGGCCACCCCAGGATCCTAATATAACGCTCACTTGTGAATCCGCACAATCACCTAATGAACCTTGCTACTTGGCTGGTAAATTAATATTTACTTTAAATATATATTAAATTAAAAAGTGTATCGATCCTCAATTCACAGTTTACGTGAATAAAAGGAGTTTTATGAATAGTATTTATGAGTTACTTTACCTATCATTTATTTTTTTATAATAAACTAGCTTTTACCTGCAACTTCATTTGTTTGCGTGGACTGTTGTCGCGTATAGGTTGATACTAGATGGCGCTTTTCAATGTCATCCTCTTTCTGTTGATTTAACAGGATTTTTAAAGCCCAAATGTTAACCCGATGTATAAGGGATAATGTTAACCCGGCGAATAAGGAATAATTCATCAATATTAATTCAGCGGGTTTTCCATAAAAGAGGAACAAACATACATCCATACTCACACATTTTCACATTTATAATATTAGTAGGAGGATAGGATTTAAGGAGCCATTTCAACAAATTACAAGCAATTTGACATAGTATAATCTCCTTTAACAGGCGATATAAGAGTGAACCAGAATCCTCAATTGACGGTACTTCAAGTAATCATGCTTCGGGAACACAATAGAATAGCTGATACGCTATCTGCTATCAACCCGCACTGGAACGATGAAACTCTTTACCAAGAAGCGCGTCGTATTCTGATTGCGGAACTTCAGTACATTAACTACTATGAATATCTGCCTATTTTCCTTGGTAAGTACTTAATATATCAAATTTAATATATTCAATAGGATGTTAACGATTTCTCTAAATGAATTTTGTATGAGGACATTTAATATTATTATTATTATTGGTTTTTATACCTATTATAATATTAATGTCATATGCTTAAGTTTTTATATATATTTTTTATGTACATTGTTTAATAATTTTTGCATGCCGTGACATCAAAGTGAAAAATATGTCAATTTTATATTTAACCACAACTGGCTGTCCAAATAAATAAAAAAAAGCTGTAATATGTATATAAAAAAATAATAATAATAAAATTACCAACACTCCACACAAGCACTACACACTCACTTCCACAACCTAAACTTTGAGGTTGTGGTAGTGAGTGTGTGTAATTTAGATAGAACGGATTACAGCAAAATATTTATTGTACCTTCTGTACTATGAAATTCCGCAAAATAATGACTGCTTCTATAAATCAAGTAAAGGTCTACAAACAATATCAATATATCTGGTTTTACTTTTTTTTATGAATATTTTAGCTTTATGTGCGCTAATGACTCAAAAAGTTTTATATATTTAGAATTGTAAACGTATATTTTGAAGCGTTGAGATCCAACGCTCAACTTTAACTTTAGCTCAACTTTAGTTATTATATTGTATTTATTTGTTAATTCATAGATAATAAATTACTAACATAGTTATAAGTCTGTTACTGACATTATGAGCTCTTGTTGTTTAGAAATAAATACATTTGATTTGATTTGATATAAGACATTATTTCTACTAAACAAGCTTTCCATTATTATAATATGTTATAGTTTATATTCTTATTTCGTTATTATTTCAAAGGCCGTTGATTTTATTAGTCAAGAGCAAAGTACTAATACCTATCAAAAATATTCCAGAAATGATAGCAAAAGATCGTGTCTGATATAAAACTACGGTTAAAATAGCTTTCTCATAAATCTAACTGTTATTAAACCTAAGATTAGGTCCAAGATAAATGTAAACTCATTACTGATAAAAGCAACGATCTTTTATACACAAGATTTATAGAAGGCGTAATGTACGAGTGTTATACTGAAACACTGTAGTTTAAATTTGGTAATGAATTTATATATGTTTATAATGAAATAAAAAAGAAAGAAAAGTAAACGACCTGTTACTATCCCACAGCTGGGCATAGGCCGTATTTGATAGCAGGGATTGAAGTTAAGACCTACCTGCTGCTCCAATGCCGATTAGTAGGTTTTCTCACGATGTTTTTCTTCGCCGAGAATTAAAAATAAAATAAAAAGATTCATTTCTAGATACGAGAAAAAAGAACAGGATTCATACAGATATAGAGATCCATACAAAAGTAAGATTGATATTATTTAGCTATAATCCACGATGAAGCAAATAGAAAATAAATGTAATGCTAAATGTCGAATGAACTATCTGTTTCCACATCTGATACATGCAGGATCCGTAAATAGTATGGGCATACACTATCACTATTCACTATCGCAATCTAACTCAACAATCGTTTCGCCTCGTAACCAAAGTATTATCAGGAGAAAGACTCCACGACAAAATCGCAAAGCTTTACAAATTAGCATTATCGGGAGAAAGACTCCACGTCAAAATCGCAAAGCTTTGCGAATCAGCATTATCGGGAGAAAGACTCCATGACAAAATTGCAGAGCTTAGCAAATTAGCATTATCGGGAGAAAGACTCCACGTCAAAATCGCAAAGCTTTGCGACATAAATTGTTTATTTATTTAATAGCTATATAATATCATTACTACTTATTATTATCATTATTCTTTTTAATCTATTGGGTTTTTAATTTAATAGGTTACAACAATATGGTTAAGAACAAACTCATATATCCCGGTGCTCATGGATACGTGAATGACTATAGCCCGGATGTTGATCCCACTGTGCTAGATGAACATGCTACTGCTGCATTCAGACATTTCCACACCCTTATCCGAGGATATCTTCAGTAAGTACTTAGCGAATAGGATAATATTTATTAATACCGGCATCCACGGATTTGAACAGATGGAAATTAGTGTATCACAAAATTTTTCCCGCGTTAATCCCGACTCCGCGGAAAATCTAATGAAATGTACTAGTAACATTAACCTCCCTCAAGAATTACACTATATTTTAGTAAAAATCCGTTAAGTAGATTTTGAGAAAAACGATCACACACAGACAGACAGCTTTTGGCATTTGTAATTGCATATCAATTAGGCAATAAGTTTAAAACCTATATTTTTTTTAAATGATATAAAGAAGATGCAAAATAAGAAAAGGAAGTTCATATCTAGAACTTAATCCACGGTATTTTTACTTCTAAAGTCCATTCGTTCCCACTGAGCTATTATAACTTTGCAAGTGACAGCGTAATTAGCGTTTGGTGTCTAATATTACTGTAGATTTTTTTGACTGTCTGAGAACAGGGAAAAAACTACTTTTTTTAATAAAACCTAGATAAATCAATTTATCGCCCCGAAGCCCTCTACATACTAAGTTTCATGAAAATTGTTACACCCGATTCCGAAATTCAGATCCGATATATACATCCAAGATTAACTCATTTAAAGACTAAAGATGTACATAAATAATGTGAAATCATCGAAAAGTATTTAATGATGTACCAAAAAGTCAATGTTGAGAGCGTTTAAAAAGAAAATAAATGTGTTATTTCTGTATGCAAACAAGGCTGGTGGAGTTTAAAAGTTCTTCAATTTCTATTAGCATAATTCTTTAATTAGAAACCCGCAACAGAAAACAGGAAATAGCTTTGGTATTATACTTTGTCGTTTCGGTGAGTTTTTTCCTTTCGCGATTTTTAAATTTAAATTGGAAAACATTGCAATATTTCAGAAATGGAACATTACCATATTTATGGGTTAATACAGAATGAAGTTTCATTTCAAAAGTAATAATAAATTTTTGCTATAATCCATGATAAAGTAAAATAGAAAATATATATAATGCTAAATTTTCTATTTTACTTAACGCGGATTATAGCAAATTAATTTTACTATTACTATATTATTTGTATTATGGGTCCAAAAAGCTGTGATGGCCCAGCGGTGCGACCGTGTGAATCTCTAGAGACGATCACGGGTTCGAACCCGGGCAGACACCAATGAGTTTTTCTCTTAAAACTTATGTGTCTAATTGATAATTGCAATTTATCACACGCTTTTCGGTGAAGGAAAACATCGTGAGGAAACCTGCATATCACTAGAGAATTCTGGAGGTATGTGTAACCTACCAATCCGCATTGGAGCAGCGTGGTAGGTCTTAGCTCCAATCCTTCTCTCCCAAAACGGAGAGAAGAGGCCTATTCTCAGCAGTGGGATAGTAACAGGCCGTTACTTATGGGTCTCCGCAAAGAAACGCCTAATTCTGTAAATTAAATGGTGTGGAGATCCCTTAAGGAGACCTATGACCAGCGGTAGACGTCCATCGGTTAAATAAGAAGAAGAAGAACTATAAAATTATTCAGAAACTTTCTTCAATTAATTTTCAACCCGGAAACATTTAAACATTTCGGAGTAAGGATTCGTTTCACTATGAAATTTTTAACAGGCAACATTTTTTAACAGATTAATCACGGAGAACAGACATTTAGCTGGAATTGTACGCTTAAGTGACTGGTTTAATAGACCGTTATTACTTGAGCTTGACAACACATTCGACGAATTGACGAGAGGGCTCACTTATCAGGCGCAGGATTACAGCGATCAGTTTTGGGATAGTGAAATCACCCAGTTTCTGTTTAAGTAAGAATTAAGAAATGATACTACTAAATGTAGGGAAAATTTATGAATAACATCTTAATTCGATGAAGCGTTTCTATTTATACCATTTACATCAATATACGAGCTAACTCTGTAAAATAAATTTGTAAATTCGTAATAGTTAGTTAAGTTTATTAGAGAATAAAAATATAAAATTGAAAGAGATTTAGCCGTGTGGTATGCGGCTGAGTAGAATAGATCATCCACATTCCTTACCGAGGTGTCCTAGGAGGTGCCTAAGGTAAATCGACTCGCCGTGTGGTATTCGGCTGAGTAGAATAGACCACCCTCATTCCTTACCGAGCTGTCCTAAAAGGCGACTAAGATAGTTGATCCAACGTGTGGTATCCGGTATAGTAGAATAGACCGCCCTCTTTCTTACCGAGGTGTCGTAAAATACGACTAAGTTAAGTTGATGTCAGCCAGGCGGATACGAAGGCAAAACATGTGACAACATGTTTATAACATGTTATACCGACCCCACTTAGAGCGGGATAAGGGTAGGAGAATGAATGGTGAAAGAGATGAGAAGAAAATTAGCAAAAATAGAAAAATATTTTCCTATAAAAAAATTTAAATTATTATATTGCAGTATCTAATTTAATAATTTTAGCTACATTTTAATAGTTAGGTATGTAGAAATTATTTTAACGTTACTATTTCGGTTAAGAAAATTCCGCGCCTTACCATTGCTCAGTTATATGAGTATGCTCTATTTTTATAACACCATGAAATTCTTTGATATATAACATATTCTAAACGTCGAAATTTTTTTCTTAGGCGGAACAATACATTCGGCGGAGACCTCAGAGCTACAGACATACAAAGAGGTCGTGATCACGGCTTAGGCAGCTACGTAGCGACTCGAGGCGCTTGTGGTTTGAACGTACCCAGTACCTTCCACGAGATGACTGATTTTATCTCTAAGGAGGTACGTTATTACTGCTAATCTATTTACCTTTTTCAAAATTATTAATATTAAACTCTTTAGAATCCTCAAATTGATTCTGTCTGTGGTTGACAAATATGCTACTCGAGAAGCACCAGTAAGAAACACGGCGGTGGGTTATTTTCAAAGAAATATTTTCACACAACAAATATGCAGACATACAAATAATAATAGTTACAATAATCAAATCTAATATCAGTAGTTCAAATCCAATCTTTATTTTAATTTGCATAATCTTCAAGTTTTTTTTTAAACTATTGAATTTGTGTAAAGGGAAAACAGATTGCAGAGTTATGATAAGCTTTAGGGTAAGAAAGTATAGCGTAATCTGCATACCTCAGATAGACCAAAAACATGTGTCAATACAATGAAACAGACACAGAATATTAATTCGAATTACAATATTGCAATTAAATAGCAACAATACAAATTTCACTAAATTTTACCGTTTGACTTTTAAGTCTTTACATTTAAGTCAAATCTGTGACCATATATCTAAAAACATTTGAATAATATCAACAACTGTTTTATCTTTTTGCATTTTAAATGCTAACGACATTTAAGAGTACCTGCAGTTAAAGACTTATTTATATAGATAACTGAATGTTACATAAAAAATCATTCTCTATTCGTAGAACGTGGAGTTACTACAAATTATCTATGAAAACCCAGAAGATGTAGACCTAGTTGTAGCTGGATCGCTTGAAAGAAACGTGCCGGGTGCCCAAGCTGGACCGACCTTCCTTTGTATCCTCACCGAGCAGTTCTATAGGACGCGTGTGGGTGACAGATTTTTCTTCGAAAACGGCGCCGATCCAGATATTGCTTTCACTTCAAGTAAGTACCTTTTAAAGGTTGTGCATAATACGTTGGTTATATATGCCGTGTAGTACACGGCTGAGTAGAATAGATCACCCTCATTTCTTACCGAGGTTTCGTAAAAGGCGACTAAGTTGACTCACCATGTGGTACCCGTTGAGTAGAATAGAAAAAATTACTAATATTTATTATTAATATTATTAGAACGTATTACCGGTCACCTATACTTTATTAATAAATCATATTGTCTAGCTGGCATCATAATTATAATGCTAAGAAAAATATTCTGTTATACTACTTAAGTATCATTCATACTTTATAATACTAATTTCTTAATAAACTGTAGTTATCCTTATCATATGTATTTTATTTTACCATTCTATCCAGCACATAAGTTTACAAGTATTACATGTATGAACGACGCTATACCTTTCTTTGAAAACGGCTTTCCCTTTTATAAAACACATTTTCAAACACTTCCCTTATTTCTCGGGTTTCAAGTACCATGTACAACATAGTATCAAAGCATAACATTCGCGTGACCTCAAAATATAACTAAACTAATAAATAACTTTCAAATATTTTTCCATACATAATGAAAAAACATCTACATTTACAAAGGCAAATCAACCATACAAATAGCGCTATTCTATTAGAAATCATGTTGCTTTGCGTTAAATGTAAAACAGTCAAAATTAATTTAGGTATAAGAACTCAACATTCAACAAAAAGAACTTAATATTCCTCAACATTTACACAACTGGATTTTAATAACGGTTAATAGTAACTTTATTTGCTCAAACCTAAAATACAGCTTTATAAATTGTCTTATTACATAATGAACGTTACGAAAGAGTAGGGAGTAGAATATCTATTGTCCACATGACGCATGGCATTTGTTACCGCATCACGTGATACAGTCACATAACTTATTCAAATTCAAAATATTCCTTATTCCAGTAAACTTGTAAACCAGTTCTTTTGAATCATCAATTCTGGTAATTCGGAAAACGGCGTGTACCGAGAAGAGCCAACAAGAAACTCGGCAGTCACTTCCTTCTGCTTAACTTAGAACAGTTATTATTATTACATTGATTGGAGTACTGATTTATAAGAAGTACCTAATTATGCATATTAATTTTTTTTCTTGCATTTATTTTCAGGTCAACTACAATCAATTCGCCAAGGATCATCCATAGCACGTATATTGTGTGATAATGCCGATAATATACGCTACATGCAACCAAAGGCCTTCCAGCAAATATCAAAGGGGTAAGATTTCCAAGCATTATGTATAAATAATGTAAAATAACAAAGGGTGCTATATAAATATTTACTCTTAACCAAGCGCGCATTTAGAATTTATTGACAGATATTTGCTACCTCGAAAGAGCCACACGCAGGCCTGTAAGTGAGAGTGTCGCAACAAATAATAAGAGTTAAGATGAAACTTGAAAATAAAACTTATCCTTATCTAATCATACATGAAAGAAAGAGACAGAAAGTTTCATGTGCTTTAAAAATAGGGCACATCTAAAAGACTGGATTTCCTACTCTAGATACTCTCTCTACTTCCTATAATAAGTCTATGATCCTTTACAGCAAAGAACTTGAAAGTGCCTATTTTTTTATATCTCTCATTCTACTAAGATGCCAAACTCAACAGGATACTATATATGACTATAATCTTTCTTTAAAGCAATAGTAATTCATTGGTTTTCTCGCTATCCGATTTTCATTGCAAAAAGACACGTTATTTTTCAATACGAAGTGCATGCAGTCTGATTTGTGTTTGTATACAGATATATATATATTGTACGCAGATGTCATATAATATCAACAGATATTACAAGTGAATGGATAGTGCTATTGAGATTTAATCTTTCGCATTTCAAAAATTATATAGCCTGTTATCGTATATCGAAAACGATTTATTGAAAACGATTAGCATATTAGGCTCAAACTAAACCAGCATTTAGTAGTAGTCCTTATTAATGTGTATGATAAATTAAACTGGTCCATTTACAAAAGTACACAGAACACAAAACACACAAAGAAAGTTAGAAGTTACAAAAAAGGCCTCTTTATTTACCATATATAACGTTAGAATCGCTTATAAATGTTCCCACATTTACAAGCAAGAAGAAAGTCTAAAAGTTTATTGTCTGAGTACAAGAAAACTCGGACTAACAACACGATTCGTAGTCCAGCTGAATCATGTAAGATTGTAATAAAAAAGTACAAATTGAATTTCTTTTTCAGAAACATGCCGGTGCCTTGTGAGAAGTTGCCAGCAATTGATCTCAATTTATGGCGAAACATCGGCATTTAGTTGTGTAATATATATCTTATTTGTTTGCGTAATATAAAACAAATTATTTTTAGGTAAAATGTGTCATGTACAACAAAGGTAAACACATACAAAGATAAAAAATACTTTTATGTAAATATAATATATTAATTACGTAATAATTGTAAGACATAATTAAAACAGAAAGTAGGTATTTCTTTTTTGATATTTTTCTATCCATTTCATTTAAATATTTTAGTATTTAATCTATGTACTTTTACCGATGTGAATGGTAAAAATTTCCATTGTGACTATTTTTATTTTATTACGTTATATTTTTTACTTCTTTGATATTGTTTTTCTTTGTGAATGTACGTACGTAATATTTATTTTACTTTTACCACTTCTGTGTTAATGTAAAAAATATCAATTAATAATGTAAATAAATGTATAAATAACAATATTATATTCATTTTTGTTTGATATTTGAAATCTAGTTGATCTTTCTGACTCGATGAGAGCTAAATTAGTCTGAGATTATCTCACTGTAAGCAACGCCATCTTTAAAATATAATAAAATAAATTCATTGACCAGATAAAGAGCTTTTCAAAATTACATCACGAATACTTTTTTAAAGAAAATCAATATATCTTCTACTTTTCGACCCAAAATATTTTTTACCGATATTTACTATTCTTCCATTTTATTTTAAATGAAATCAGCTGATACACGAAGCGACTGCTTTCAATCTTCACGAACCTTTCAGGATAAAATAAATGATACTTTAGGTTAACGTATGGACCTATGATTTTAATGGCTCTTCCAGGCACGGAATTGCATTTAATGGCCAGGGGACGGTTTAAAACCTCCGAATATCGGCCACCCCCTCTAGCTCTTATTATCTACAAGCCTTTGGCTCTCTTACAAGAACACAATCGTTTGAAGTCTTAACAAAGCCAATTATTGACTACGAGACAAAAACGTAGGACTTAATAGTCGTGTACCTAGTAGCCGCTTTTCATCAATACAACTGCTACTTAAACAAACTCGCCACTACTTTACGGCGTACCTATACTTAGTACTTTGTGTCCTTTATATCCTCAATTAGAAATGGTTCTTCCCGCCAATAAAAAATCAAAACATCTCATAATCTCTTTCTAATAAAGATGATAAAATATGCTAAAACAAATATATCTATTTATATTAATTATAGAGTATTTTTTTTATATAAATAGATATATTAATTATAGAGTAAAGTAAGTAGTAAGAGCCGTGTGGTATCCGGCTGAGTAGAATTGACTAACCTCTTTTCTTACCGAGGTGTCGTAAAATGCGACTAAGGTAAGTTGACCCACCGTGTGGTATCCGGTTTAGTAAAATAGACCACCCTCTTTCTTACCGAAGTGTCGTAAAATACGACTAAGGTAAGTAGACGTCGGGCAGGCGGCCGGTCGTAAAAACGCAGCCAAATCATGTGACAACATGTTTATAACATATTGTGCCGACCCCACTTAGAGTGGGATAAGGGCAGGAGGATGTATTGTATGTGGAGAGTATATTGCTTTATTTAAAGCATCATGTGAGCAAACATATGTAGAAAGTTGTATATACCCTAGGGTAGAAAGCGGATCAAACTTTATTACTATGGAATGATCTGCAAATATTTCCAAAGTTGCACGTACATATTGCAAAGTCACTTCTTTGATAAAGTAGGTCAGCGTGACAGATATTATTCGAACACTTTACTAAAGTTATAGTATATAATACAACTCCTGCCGATAGTCGTAGATATAATATTTAACATCAGAATGAACACTGAATTTATATATGCAAATTGATATTATAATCATATATATAAACAGTAATAAAATTTAATTTAACAAATCATCTAGACTTATTTAGTTCTTCCACGAATGCTATTGGAGGCTTTATCGCTCTTGCTTCAAATATGACTTTTTTACAACATTTTGAATGTTGAAATATTTGTTTCAATATGTGAATATTAAGGAATGAATAGGAAATTCATTCCATAATATTCCCAATTTTGTTATTTGTGCGCGCCTAAACTCAGTGATGTCACTATTAGCTCTAGCGAACAAAACTATTGGAAATAGAGTTATATTAAATATTTGATTCTATATTTGAAATCATTCTGTACTATAAGCGATACTCGATGTTGAACTTTTTCAATAAAGCCACGTTATGAACGTATAAACCTGCAACGGCCCTAGTTCACTATTTCTTTGTTAGAAAACGCTGTAAAGTTCAGTTTATGCTATATTGTGTAAATTCTTTAAAATTGAATTAAATTCAAATTTCTTACGCAAGCTTAATTTCTAAGAAATTTACAAGGAAATCATTGACATTAATTTTAACAAGAATATATAAAATTTTTGTTAATAACTTATTGTAATAGCGTAGTGTAAAAAAATTGGTTAAATATAATAAAATCTTATAACACATATACAACTATACAATAAATCTCAATTACAAATGTCTTGCGGTAAACATTGGAGGTATACATTTACCAGATACAAGCTTTGCCCGCGGATTCACCCGCGTGGAAGTCAATGTTTCACGAATATGTGTACCAGTCAACTTACATAAACCGTACTGTACTTTAACCTTCTTCCAGAATTACCTCTATTTTTACGTAAAAACCGTATGAAAATCCGTTTAGTCGATATTTAGTAAAACAACCACATACGGAAGCAAGCTTTTGAGGACTTTGTTTTATAATATGTCATAGGAAACATTTTGGAATCACGGATTGGTAGATTATACAATTCACCGAAAAGCGTGTAATAAATTGCAATTATCATTTAGATACATAAGGATTAATAGAAAACTCATTGATGCCCGCCCGGGGGTTTGAACGCGTGACTCCCTCGAGAGAGTCGCCCGTTCTCACCGATAGGCTATTCAGCTTAAAAATTTTAGCGAAACATAATTTATTCATCTCTTGTTTTCCCAACCAATTCCACAATATTTAAGATGAATACTTGTTTATCCAGTTGCTGAATTCAAATTTGGAAAGTAATTCGTATATGTCCAACGGTATATACACTAATTCAATTATTTAAGTAAACAAGCTTTGTTTGATAAAAAACGGAAAAAACTAATAGAATCGGCTAAGAACAATCTTTCATATACTTTTATTTTTTGTCGCAGATAACCTTTTTATTGAAAACTATATGCTATTATGTTGTATGCCAATTTTGAAATCCTACTAAAATTATAAATGTGAAAGTTTGTGAGGATGGATGTATGATTGTTACTTTTTCACGGTGAATACACTGAACCAATATCGATGGCATTTTGCACAATTATTCCTTATACACCGGGGCAACCTATATGCTGTTAATTCTACAGGAATAGGATGACATTGAAAAGCCCCATCTATTATCAACGCATCACGCGACAACTGTCCACGTGAACGAAGTTGCGGGTAAAATCTAAAGTATTATAAAGCAATCATTGAAATCGATTTTATTTCAAAACATTGTACATTGAAGCATATAATTTATTTGTCTACGAATAACAGTAATGAATTTAAGAACATATTAAAAAAGATTAGAATGCTGTCTTAAACATAAACTTATTTATGTTCTTTTGTAAATTTTCCTTTTACAGGCTTGTATTTCATTCGTGACATATTACAAAACGTAACGAGTGACATATTACAAACGAAAACAGCATTTTAATCCTATTTCTAAACTTCAATACTAAAGTAATGCATGCATTCTATTTATCACGCCCAAGCTATACCATTTTCAATATCACTCATTCCTTCAAAAGTGGCGGGAGATGTATTCTTATAAAAAAATTCAAGAATGAATAAGATTACCCTTATCTTTAAACTAATAGTCAATTTAATAGTGCAATAAATGTTAAATACGCAATCTGTACCATCTTCTCTATCCTATAATACTGACAAAAATCAGCTCAGATGTTTATTTTACAATACCAATTAAGTATTGTTTAAACATTTAAGAATGTATGTGGTTAAAATAACTGGAATTAACTGGTACATAAATTAAATAATACATGCACAACATTATTATCAGCGACCATAATTTAACTAAATAATAATACGTGTAATAGGATTAAGAGAGAGAATAAAGACAATTATTAACGTAGCAAAAACACCCAAAATTAATTAAGTTACAGTCATAGGAGAACATTGAAAAATGGGAGTTATAAAAATAGCTCTGAAAGAACAACTTCAGAGACAATAGTATTACGAAGGGAATACTAAAGCCCAAACAAAACTCAAGAGACGATCTGGGGATACACGAAACAATTTGCTGAAATTCTGTATATAACTTATGACTAGGGATCTGTTAGGGTGCTCTCTTCGGCATAATTTAATGTAGGCACAATAAATCTCTCAATCACAATTGAGATAGGTATTATGTATTCGCCTTTTCTACGCCTTGAATTTGACACATGTCTTTTATTTTTATTTGAGAAGTGGAAATCAAGGTTTAATGTAAATACTACAGTATACATATAAAAATTTACACGGCACTTAAAAACTATTCGATAATAAATTTCTGGACACTAAAAGATTGTTAATCACTTGAACTTTTCAATTGATATCTACTTTGCAAAGGCTTATACACAGATTGCGTCGAAGTTGTGTCATTGCTTACAGTTTTGTTTACATGAATATTTTGTTCCCAGTTTATATTGTTATCAATAACATCATTATCTGATAATAAATCTTCTTTACTTTCATTTGAAAACTTAAAAAAATCTTTGTTCTCTTTTTCAATTTTTGCTTCAATACGGTCATTTTCTATAACTATATCTTTACTTGTTTTTTTTAATGATATATTTATGTTTGGATTATTTCTAGCATGTTCTTTATTATTCAGATCATCTTCTGGATGATAAGGATTATTATAGTTATTTACTTGTCTAAAAACAGTTGGATTTTTTTTGGCATTTGCAACTTCTACCAAATCTATGAAACCTTTTAGCACTCTGACTAAGTCTTCAGAATCTATCTGTATTGATACACTCTTTCCTGATACATCTATCGCTGCGAAACTACAAATAAAAATTAAAATAACTACAAAGACGTATTAATATAATAAAGTTCAGCTTATGATAAATAATTCCTTATCAAAATATACACTTACATATTCTATAAAGTTTTAACTTCATCGTGAGTTGTGTAAGCATACTGTAGGTATTATATCAGGGGATTTGTAATTTATTTTTAATGTTTGAATAATTTACGCTTTGTTACTTTACCGATATTACAATTTCATTTCCTCATTTTTATGGTTAATCATCCATATTTGCATTCCGATCGTAAATATTAATTTATTATTCCATATAATGGTTAGTAGATATCATACACCATTCGATAGCTTTTTGTCTTCCCTTTATTAAAATTATATGTAAAACACAACTAGTAGTAGTAAACATAATAGTACCAGTAGTTTCCGATATTGTAAATGTAATTGTATTTCTTTAAAATTTCTTTGAGCTTCTACTATTCTTGGTAATATAGTTACAAAAAAATTGTGACTATTAACAAGAATTGCAATTTTCTTAAATACATAAAAATCTCGTGCTTACTTAAAATATGCCCTGTCGTATACCTAATGAATTTTTAAGATATGAGATAAAGACGTGGTATATTTGCAATATTCTTTTTTCCGAGGATAAATTAACATACGAATGTTTGATGTAAGAGATCGATGTCGCCTTGGTGACCATTAATTATATATCCATTAATAAGTATCCACATATCCAATTACCGAGACTATAAACAAAAGCCTTAGCCATACAACCTAATATCTTTATTAATTTTCGATAAGGTTGTGAGAATCTAACCGTATTGGGCTTAGGCTAAATAATAAACGAAGAACGTAAATAAATAACGTAGTTTCCATCTGCGAGAGGATTTTGTGGTTTGATAGAAATAATATAACTTTGCGTCGTAAGTTGCACAGGTTTTTAAATATATTTAAAGGTGTATATTTTATAAACAATGCTTTTTCAATTCTGTTCTTGTTACTGCAAAGCTTTTATAATTCGCATTACAGAGACAAAAATTCGTGTTGTACTTCAAAGAAATACTTGTTTATACCGCTCACAAACTGTTTGTGGTTTGGCATATTGTCCACCACAGAGATTAATGGTCAACCTTATTTTATATTGTACGTATTATATGATACAAAGAAAAACATTTCTTTAATGTTACTACTACAAAATTACATTTTATATAGATAGAGATAGAGATAGAGTAAATTAGAGAGGAGTGTCCAAAAAGAGAGAAAGCCTTTGTCCAACTGTGGACTGTAACATGCTAAAAAAAAAATATTTCTATAATACTTTTAAAAAATATTTCTTCTTGGCGCGACTTAGTTCCCGTCATATTTTGTCATCCATTAAAACCTATTTAGTTTCAAATATATTCAATATTTGATAGAACCTTTCTGACGCGTAAGTATTTACCAAGCGACCTTTTTGTCCTATTCAACCACAAAACAGTAATGCTTACTCAAACAAGCATCTATTTTTGACTATATAAATTACGTAACAGCTTTAAATTATTAATAAAATATATTATAAAACACTACACTATAAAAGTTTAAAATGTTTAGACAGAAGTAAGAAAAAAATAAATTAAAATTCATCCATATCAACCTAAGCCAAATTATTTCATGACTTTAAAATGATACTTTATTTCTATCCTGTACACATGATGCATAATGTCAAAAACATTTAAAAATTGATAAGATAAAATAGTAAACAACGACGTGTGGAGTACACATTATAATTTCACAAGATATAACTTTTAATCCAACTTTATAAGTAATTTTATATTACTTAACACCGACATCTTAACAAATACTATTCTTAACTATAAATATAGTAAAATATTAATATTGAAACACAAATTATTTAATATGTTCACTGAAGATTCACAATAGGTCCATAGTTAAAATGGATTGTTTGTATTTATGCATGGCACAACATGTTACAAACAATGATTGTAACATATTGTGCCAACCACCACTTTCACCTCGAGGGATAAGGGATGATGAATGAATAAATAACCTAAAACCTGAATCCTACAACATTATATATTTTATTTATATCATTGTAATGATAAAACGCGAAAAAAATAGAAAGTAAAGGCCTATTATAATCCCACTGCTGAGCATAGGCCTCCTCTCTCCGTTTTTGGATAGGTTTAGAGCTTAGACCTGCCACGCTGCTCCAATGCGGATTGGTAGTTTACACATATCCCTAGAATTCTCTAGAGATATGCAGGTTTCTTCAAGATTTTTTTCTTCACCGAAAAGCGTGTGATAATTTGCAATTATCAATTAGTCGCATAAGATTTAACAGAAAAACTAATTGGTGCATGCCCGGGGTTTGAAACTGTGACCTCTCGAAAGAGTGGCACGGTTTCACTGCTGGGTTATCACAGCATAGCAAAAAAACTAAAAACGCGTACTACATCTGAATACTAAAAAAATACATAAATACAGGTGTAGGTGTTATTGTGTGAATAAAGAACCTTTAAAAATATAAATGTTTTTACTTGCACTGGCGGCACGTAGCCGCGTATAATAAGTTTTCTGAAACAGGAAAACCTTTGTTTTTGCCGGACATACATTCGTTTAAGGACAAATGTTTTTCCCGAACAAACAATTGTTTTGGATACTCATGTAAATATACTTATTAACATACACATTGAAATAAGATGAAATTGAGTGTGATTCAGGAAAACATGCGATTCAGGTTGATCATCACTAGGCAAAGTTTTTATAAGGCTTAGGAACATTCCGTAAGTACACTATTGTCTAACAGACGAATAGAGATCCAGAGAAATAGAGAGAGTTATTAACAGGGGGTGAAACTCTGTAAGAATCACTTTTCAGGTTGCCGCGAGCGCCATCTCTGAATAAGTAACAAAAAGAGGGTTTATCGCAGTGCTTAATAGATCTCTCGTGCGGACGCGCGCAGTGAACGGACGCGTATTGTTTACGTGAACGTTATCGCTGTGCGTATCGTGTGAGACGCAAAGTTCGCCAGTTTCGGTTAACGCCCCTGCACCCCTGCCACCGGCGCCAGTTGTACTCGCCGCGACCCGTGTTGCGGCTCGAGGAAACGGTCGGCAGCGCATCGCGTGCACCTGCTCCGCCGAAGCTGTCCGGACGCAGCGATCTGCACCGCCTTTCGTTGCAAAGACGTATGCAGACGTGCCCTCAGTGAAACCACCGTTCATTATCCCATTGTGTTTGTAGTCTCCGCCCCCGCTCGCGGGCGCCTAGCTGGGCCTCCCCCCAGGGGTCTCACCCGGCTGGGTTGCACGCGCCGAGGGTGCGCGGAGCTGCACTCGCACAGGAGCGGCTCACTAAGGTACCTCTGTAGCTACTATCCGAGTAGCATTACACGCATTTGTAATACTGCGCGACCATGTCCGGTCGGGGGGAGCCCCCCCCGAGGGACCCACGTATTAGAGGGGAGCGCCCCGCGTTCCCCCGCGCTGTAGTGCGGCGCGACATACGGGACAATACCACCGTCCCGTTTACGCCGATCGCACCCGCAGCAGCGCCACCATCACCGCCAGCGCCACTACCACGCTTCCGGATTCCATCCGGCGAGCGAAAGTCGCCAGACTCCGCGCCTTTGTTCTCCGCCGATGTAGCTGGGCTTACATCGGGCGGCGAAGCACCGAAGCGTCCGCGGGTTGCCGACTCTTCGCCCGAATCGCTCGAGGGAGACGACAAGCGTCCGAAGACGGACCAGTCGCCGACCACCTCACTTACAACGTCGTCGTCATTCGACGTCCATCTAACAGCCGAACAAAGGACTCGGCCCACTCCTCCGCCGGCCTCCTCGCCTCGGGATGAGGGCGGCGTGCGACCGCCCGCAGAGAGCGCGTCACAGGGATCCACCTCGTGGCCTCGTGATTCAACGAGCTACGCCGGATTCGCTTCGACGCCGTCTCCTATGGCGACGTCCCGCCCCCCTACCCCTCAGGCCGGGCCGTCCGGTTACGCCGCCGCCGCCGCCGCGCCGCCGTCACCCCGCGCGCTCCAGCAGCGCCAGGAAGAGCAACAGCGTCAGCTTAATCCACCATCCACTACCGGAGCGAAGACGGCGCGCTCCGAGTACCCGCCCATCACCGTGGAGTGCCTACCCAACTGGACGAGGCACTTCACCGCAATCCGAGGCATGCTCGGACACGCCCCTAACGCCCGCCCGATGGGGAAGGGCGTCAGATTCCTCCCCAAATCCGCGGAGGAATTCCGGGTGCTCCAACGGTACCTTCTCGACGCTGCCAAGCAGGACCCGAATATCGCGTGGTTCTGCTACAGCCCAGCGTCGAGCCTACCCAGCAAGGTAGCCATCAGGGGGCTACCTCAAGACACTCCGCCAGCAGAAGTCATCGCGGCGCTGCGCAGCCTAGGGTACCCGGCGACCCAGGCGAGGGCCATCCCTGGGGTCAGAGGGCGGCACGGCTGCACATATTTCGTGCAGCTGGAGCACCTGACCTTTGAAGAGCTCGGTCACCTGTACAGAGAGACCGAGCTCCTTTCGATGCCGGGCCTCATCGTCGAGGCATGGAAGGGCGGACGAGGTCCGCCTCAATGCCACAGGTGCCAGCAGTTCGGACACTCATCGGCCAACTGCCACCGGCCGCCCAAATGTGTCCGCTGTGCAGGCGGGCACCTGGCCCAGGACTGTGACCGGCCCCAAGAAGCCGCGCCCAAGTGCGCGAATTGTGGAAAAGCGCACGTGGCGCGGGATCGCAAATGCCCGGTCTTCCGTCGCGAGGCGCGAAAGCGCGGCATCGATGTCGCACCGCCGCGCCCAGACAAGCAAGCGAAGCAGAGGGCAGGAGGGGGTGGTCAAGTTCCCCCCCCAACCGCAACACCCGCCGCCGCTATACAAGTCGCCGCAGCGGCCCCCGCCATCCCCGCAGTACGTCCCGCGGTAGCCGGACGCGCCGCCCCTGCCCCCGCGGCACGCCCCGCAGTGGCCGTGCCTGCCGCCCCCGCCCGACCCGCACTGAGTAGCGCCCCGCCGTCGCCCGGCGTGATCATTCATGCTACTCGACGGAGGGAAGCGGGAGGGGCTAACATAGTCGCAGAGCCGGCGACCAAACAACCGCCGGCCTACATCCCGACCGCCCCAGCTACTCAACGGAGGGAAGCGGGCGGGGTTACTATAGACCGGGAGCCGGCGACTCTGCAACCGCCGGCAAACGACCCGATAGGCAGGGGGGAGCCCCTGCGAAGAAAAAGAAACCGGCGCAGGCGCAGGCAGCCGAGGCCAGCAGAAGCTGAGCCCGCCGCCGCGTCCACACCGCACTCCAGGCCGCCAACATCAACATCGTTGGCGGCAATACCAGAAATTGCCGAGGCGCCGAGAAGCCGCGGCCACCGACTGGCCACAGAAGAGGCGGAGCTGCGAGCTCCGCAATATCCTACGTTCCTCCCGCCACCCCTCGCGCAGGACTCGGGCATTAATAATATTGTCCGGGTCCTTATCGAGGCGCTTATGGCGGCGCTCACCCACTATCTGAGCAACAGGGACGTAGTCGGCGCCATCACGGCAGCAATTACCCAGTTTGGGAGGTCGTATCAATGACCTCCCTACGAATCCTATATTGGAACCCGGGCGGCATCAGAGGTCACGTCCGTGAATTAACACTACTCGCCCAGTCGCAGGATATCCACGTCATCCTCCTGGGCGAAACTAAACTCACGGACAGCGTCGAGCTCCGCGTGCCCAACTACTTCGTGTATCGCCGCGACGAAGTCTCTCCCCGGGGCCGCCCGTACAGAGGTACGGCCGCTCTGGTGCGGAGGGACATCATACACGAAGAGCTGGAGCATACCCCGTTCACTAGCACCCGTACACAGGGGGTGCGAGTCAACGTGGGCAACCAGGAGCTCCGCATCTATGCCGCCTATAAACCACCCGGACTGACTTTCTGCAGCACTGATGTCGAGGCAATCTTCGGGCAGCAGGGACCTGCAGTGATCGTGGGCGATCTCAACGCGAAACATCACGCGTGGGGATCGCGAATCATCACTGCGGTCGGGAGGCAACTGCACGAAGATAGCGTGAGGAGCGGGTACGGTGTGGTGGGGCCGGGAGCGCCGACCCACATACCCACCGACAGCCGCTCCCAGCCAGACGTCATAGACATAGTGCTGCACCACGGATTGGACAACCCCTTCGATGTCGAGGTACTCTATGACCTCGACACGC
Organism: Morpho achilles; assembly: GCA_947086495.1. Classification (NCBI taxonomy): domain Eukaryota; kingdom Metazoa; phylum Arthropoda; class Insecta; order Lepidoptera; family Nymphalidae; genus Morpho; species Morpho achilles. Next base: position 9,449,347 of record CAMTZB010000006.1, on the reverse strand, counting down.
AACACCTTCCGGTTCTGGTCACCCTAGCCACCCAGGGAGGCTTCTTAGTGCCCCGCCCGCCGCGGACGCGGACGAACTGGGAGCGCTACACCGCAGAGCTTGCCGGGCTTGAGCTAGCAGGCCCGATCACTACACCTTCGGGAGTCGACGATGCTGCTGCGTTCGTCGCGGAGGCGATCATCGCCGCCAAAGCAGCAGCTACCACCACCACGTCGACTTCACAGGATACCAATCGAAGGAAGGACCTGCCGAGCTCGCTCCGCAATATGCTTAAGCGGAAGCGCACCCTGCGCCGCCTATGGGCCCGCACTCGTTGCCCCAGGGTGAAGGCTGACCTGAACCGGCTTGCAGAGAGGATCGCGCGTGCCGTAGTCGCTCTCGACGAGGCGCGATGGGAGGATACCGTCGATCGAGCGACAGAACACGACACAGCGCTGTACTCCCTCTGCAAGAAACTCACCGGACAAGACACCCCCGTTTACCCGCTGCTCGATGCCGCGGGTAAACGCACCTATGCCGCCAAGGATCGTGCTGAGATTCTGGCGGCACACCTGGAACAGACATTTACGCCCAACGCCCCCAACACCTCCAACCTCCATGTCATTCGTCATCACGCGGCTGTCCAGGACAAGCTGGAGAGGTTCCTGTCGGCCCCTACACCGCCGCTCCGGGGAGAGGACTTCATCTCCCTGTCAGAGCTGCGGTCGGTCGCTGCTCGCCTTGATAAGCGAAAGGCGCCAGGCCCCGACGGAATCGCCAACGCCGCGTTGATGCTGCTGCCCCGAAAAGGTCTCGTAGCGCTCACGAGACTGTTCAACGGAGTACTCCGCACCGGCCACTTCCCAGAGGCGTGGAAGACCGGGAAGATCATCGTTCTTCCCAAGCCGGGGAAGGACCGCCGCCTGCCTGGAAGCTACCGGCCGATCACCCTGCTCTCGCACATAGCCAAGCTGTTTGAGCGTCTGCTGCTGCGTCGAGTCACGCCCCACCTGCCCCTGCGCGAGGAGCAGTTTGGATTCCGCAGCGGCCACTCGACGACGCTCCAGCTGGCGAGGGTAATAAACCACCTGACCAGTGAGCGGAACAACGGGCGCTACACCGTGGGGGTCTTTCTCGACATCGAGAAGGCCTTCGATCGTGTGTGGCACGCCGGGCTCCTGGTCAAAATACTGGACACCACCATGCCGCCTGCTTATGTGCGAGTGCTGGCATCGTTCCTACACGGCCGTAGCTTTTACGTGGCAGTGGATGGTGCCGAATCCCAGCCACGCACCATCCAAGCCGGAGTACCCCAGGGCAGTTGTATATCGCCGCGTTTATACGCGGCGTATACGGATGACATCCCCACCCTGCGCCACCATCTGCGGGAAGGGGAGGAGGACGTGCTGTTGTCGCTGTTCGCCGACGACAGCGCGTATTTCGCGTCGTCCTACCATCAGATCGTCGCCACCAACCGCATGCAGCGTATGCTGGACTTGTTGCCGGAATGGCTGGACAAGTGGAGGATGGCCGTCAACGTCGGGAAGACGGCCGCTCTGCTCACCAGCCGCTCCAAGCCGCTACGTCAGCTGACTCTCCGAGGCCAGGACGTAGAGTGGAAGACCACAGTGAGGTTTTTGGGGTGTGATTTGGACCGCAGCCTGCGCATGCTCCCCACGGTGAATCACGTCGTGGGTCGAGCCGCCGCTGCTAGGTCCAAGCTTCACGCGCTATTCACATCCCATCTACCTATGAACACCAAACTGCGGGTCTACGGTGCCTACGTCCGCTCGCGCTTGACGTATGCGGCACCCGCCTGGTACGCGTTATGTTCGGCGTACCAGAAGCGAAGACTGCAAGTCCAGCAGAACCGTTGCCTGCGACTGATCGTAGGAGCCCCGAGGTATGTGCGGAACGACGTCGTGCATCGGGACACCAAAATGCCGACCGTGGAGGAGTATGTCCGTCGCCTTGCGCGCCGGATGTTCGCGCGTGCGGACAACAGCGCGCACGTACACCTCCACGGCATCGCGCCACTCCATGCGCGACCACCCGATGGACGTTCCCTGCCTCGCGAGCTCCTGCGGTCACCGTCTCCGCGGCTCGATGTGGATGACGACGGCGACGATGAGGACGACGCGATGGGCGAGAGAGCGAAAACACCGGATTTGACACCCCTGATCATGACACCACCCGACTTAGGACCACCCGAAGAAGACTTTGAGGTCTGGGAGCTACCATTCCCAGACCTCCCCACCGAACCAGACATCCCTTAGGTCACCTAGGTGACCTCGGCCTACGGCCGAAACACAGACCGGGCTTAAGTGCCCGCGAGGAACTGCCCGGGCAAGGAGGTACGCCTCGAGGCCCGTACCCCGCCTACTCCCAAGGAGTAAGCGAGACGACCCTGCCCCCCCTTAATAGATCTCGCAATATCTACAAAATTAATAAAAAACAAAGGTTAATTACGCTGTCATTTGTAAAGTCACTACAACTCAGTCGGGAACGGGCAGGTTCAAAATTAAGAATAACCAGATTGAATACGAATATGATCACCAGGCCATCTCATTTAACCCTTTTATTTTTTTTTCTATAAAATACTGAGTAAATGGGTGACCACCCAGGTGCTTTTTTTCTGAATGGGTCACTATGAGAATGCACAACAGCGTCTTCTAATGAATTAGTACGGTAACTTTGCAGTGACATCTCTGAGACGGGACGTAAAACATTTCTTCACACTCGAATAAAATTAAAGTTTCTCGTAAAGTTTTTTGTGACGCAATTCAACAAATTGATGGATGACTGAAATTTGATGACTTTAGTACGATCGTTATATGTAGTATTGCTTTTCCCACAGTCAAGCTGCTATCAGTATTATCTAAACAACTACTTGCCTTTCAAACTATACTTCACTAACATTCCTAGTTAACCTAAGATAATTTAATTATTACAAAGTCAACATATCACGTGTTATATATTACATCGGCAACTTAGAACACGAACGCAAAACATCAAGAACTAAATTTGTTGTTGTAACAGAAATGAAATGAAACTCTAGAACAAAATGTTAGTAGAAACGAGACAATTTTTTTAAATTCAAAACTGTTTTAAATGTAAAAGAGTAAGTGAAAAAATAAAGATGTAATTTTCAAGTATAATATCGTATGTCTTAAATTTTTATAGTAATCTGCTGTCGTTCAGTCTGCTTTCGAAAACCTCTCGAAACAGAACTCAACAGTTAATATAGTCAAAAATACTCTGATCGCCGCTGGGTCATTCTAAAGATTGTCTGAAAATTTTATTATTATCGGTCCAGCCGTTTTGGAGTCTATAAAAGACATACAGACAAACATTCATATATATATTAAGATTCCAAGACAATCGACCTTAATTTGGTTTTAAATTATTCTTTATGTCATTCATAGATATGTATTTTTAAACTCGTATATTTAGTAGTTAATCCTAAAGTAAACATCAAAACTAACCTAAATACTAAAAAAAACATCAAAGGCATCCAAAATAAGTAAATCATATAAATATAGAAATATGTATCCGCACTATAAATAATGAGTGTGTTGAATTTCATTATGTTGCCAATTAAATTTCAAAGTACTGTTGACAAATGAACGTTGAAAGTTACGTTAATTATATAAATTATACGTGCTTAATATACTCTCATGAAGGCACATAAAATATTGATATTGAAACAAAATGTGCGAGTAAATTATTTGAATACAAATCCGGATTAAACGAGTTCTACGTTATACTATGGTACTATACTATTACAATTTGATAAATTTACATTATATATGCGGGATTTTGAAATAGTCAATATTAAATGATCAAGACAATGCCCGAACCACGTTTAGAGATTTCAGCTTACGAATATATACGAATATATTAGTATATATAAAGCTGAAGAGATTGTTTGTTTTTTTGATTGTTTGAAACGCACTAACCTTAGGAACTACCAAACAGATTTGAAAAATTCTTTGAGTGTAAGATAGTGTAACATTTACCGAGAAAGAAGCTATATAACATCACACTAAGATGAATAAGAGTAGAGCAGCAATATAAAATATTGCGAAAACGGCAAAATTTAAGCTTTCCTTGCGTGCGCTAAGTAAACGGTAAAAGTTATTAAAAATCATGTGCTACAAAATTGTTCCCCTCTAAAAGTTCTAAATAAAAGTCCGCGACAACATATGTTTAGCTTTTAAGGTTAACCTACTTTAACCATTTTTATGGTTGTCAAAATATTACATTACGAACGTGATATGAACGGTCTTACCGTTCGGCTATCCCACCTTTGCAGCAAATAATATAAATATATAGATTTTATTAATTAATAATATCTTCTAGACAAGAACCATAAATTAATACACAAAATAATTAAAAATAATTGGAATTTACTTAAATGAAACACTTTCGTTAAAAAATTAAATGAAAATGTATATTACAAATAATATACATATTTTTGGTTTTTTTATTTAATTTATTTAAGAAATAGTGATTCATTATAAAGCCCAGTTCGTTCTTAAATAAATACTTAGAACAGTATAAATATACGAATCCAATCTATTGCTTAACAACAAGTTCCTCCCTTCATGATACGAGAAACTAAGGTTTATTTACCTTAAACCCATCCGGGGTTCGGCGATTGTTGTAATTATAGAATCGTAACCCTTTCCTAATTGTTATCAAACATATTATATTTAACTAGGCAAGACACACGCCAAAAAACACACCACACATCAGTAATACAACACAATCAATAAAATGTTTTAATCTGAATTTTAACATAACTTCAGCTTCTACCGACCCGATGAAGAAATAGGTCTTTTTTTACAACACGGCTCTGGAGGAGTGAATCCCCGAGGTACAAAGCTGCTGCTATTACGATGTGGAATATAGTCGTCGTATAGTATCGTTTCTGTTTTATCTAACTACATCAAACAAGTATTCAATCAGTGTGAATCGAACATAATCGCTGTTAGTCTCCATTTATCCATAACACATAATCGCTGTTGGTCTCCATCTACCCATGAAGGGAAATCATACCCGTAAAGAGTAGTAATATATCGGATGTCTGGCTTACAGGTCCTTGAGGCGGTCGGTGCATCTGGTGATCGCAATTCATCTGTTAGTGGATTCTCTTTTCAGAGGACCCTAGGTGTCTCTGGGATCAGAGTGGCTGTCAGTGGGGATGGCGGTAATATGTACAACGGTACCCTGCTCTTGCCATCAGCAGCGTGGTGAAGCACACAGGTCGTTTTAGTCGGTGCGCGAGTCGGACATAACTGCCGCCTGTCCCCGTAAGGGGATTTTTCCTGTATTAAAAAAAAGCAATCACTTAATTATGGAATAGTGGTGGTGCACTAATGAACCAACCATTAATGGTGAATTGCGAGTAGAAAAAGTAGCGGGTTGAGATACAGTGGCACACGGTACAGATAATTGAAAATTTCTCCCTTTATATTGTAGAAAAAATCAGAAGTTGGAGATTGATTTGGTATGGTCGTTTAATAAAGAGGCATGAAAATCATGTGACTTCAAAAGGTTTAAATATGAATGAAAATAAATATATGACTAGAATGAGGCGGAAAATTGATACATGTTTGACGTATGATATGCATATAAAAGAGTACAGGCAGAATTGGCAAATGATAGAAGAAAAGGGAAGATGAAGAAATATTGCAACCCCACTTAGATTGAGACAGGGGAAATTGTTGAATAAATGAAATTTATATATTTAATTGAACCATTCACATGTTGATATAAACTTTATATGCTTAAAGTGCTAAAATTATACAAAAACCGAATAATATTATTTTAGGTAACAGATAAAACATTTGCCTTATATAACTTATCTGATTCTTGTTTACACTAAAATTTTCGCTTTTATTATAGAGTACAAAATCAATTAAAATTATATTAGTTGCGATTTCGCCCTATTTTGGTTCAGAAACTTTTTGACTACTGTAAACCTTTAAAGGTATTTGAATTTAACATATAAATTACTCATGTTAGTTTAACTTATTTAAAAAATAAATTTTTGTTACACAAAGGCGTTTTTTAAAATACATATTTAATTAGAGCAATAAGATTTAATAAGGCAATAATATTTTAATATATTTCATTTTGGGGTTTGCAAAATAAAGTCTAGTCTTTTTAATGGTAGTTTAAAGATTAATAATGTACCTTCTGGTTCTTTAGGCGTTTTATCTAAATTTGTATTGCTGCCGAAACAGAAAGTCGAAAATATACGATAAAAAGAAACCTAACATATTATTTGGTTTTTAATGCTATTATAGTGATACTAGCATATTTTTGTTTAAAATGTTAATCGTCACGAACGACAAACTTAAGCAGACGGATAATACGAAAATATGCAAATTTTCTGTAAGCCTAAATACATATAGTTTGTTGAAGTTCGAAATTAGGCCTAATGGAAGACCGGCTTGATTAAATTTACTTTTACATATTGGGCGAAATATCCTTTCCCTGAAAATAAGAGCTTAGTATTTTCTTCAGTCTTTGAGTACTTACTGAATGTGCAAGAAACACATCGAATACAGCGTCCACAGCGATAACGTACAGCGCTATAACTACAACCAAAAAGAGTAAAAGGAATATAATATTGTTACCAGAACAATAATAAAAATAAAAATATAAAAAATTCAATTCATAAAATTCTTATACCCCGTTTACTTTAGTTAATGTAGCAATTGTGAATGTTAATTGTTGTAAAAAAGTATTATAAAGTATTTGTGGAGCTGTGATATCTCAGTAGTGAGACCGTGTGACTCATTCCATGGGGTTACAGGTTCAAACTCTTGGCAGACACCAATAAGTTTTCTTATTTGTCTTATGTGCGTCGTTGATATCAGCAATTTATCACACACTTTTCGGTGAAAATAAACATCGAGGAAACCTGCATAGCTCTAGAGAATTCTGGAGATGTCTAACCTACAATCCGCATTGGAGCAGCGTTGTGGGTCATAGCTCCAAAAATGGAGATAGGAGGCTTATACCCAGCAGCGGGATCATAATAACGAATACAGAGGCCGTTAGTATGTTTTAAGTATTTCTGAATAGGTGAAATATGAAAGTGATAAACTTTTAAGGTAAATTTGTGTATACTGTGAATAAAACTGTCAAGGGACCGACTTACAAGTCCTTTATACCATACAATTCATGATCGAGACAACAATGCATCTAACGGCCGTATAGAGTCAACGTTTAAAACGAGAATGTTCAAATTCCTAACTCATTCTTTCTGCTTACCCAATTTTTTGTAAAAAAAACTAAGCACCTTTTGACTAAACATAACTAAAAATGTTTGCCGATTGGAAAAGTTTATTGTTAGCTGTTTCCATTGAAGCATTTTTCCGAACAACGCTGTAGGTTTTACAATTCAAGGAAACTTTTTAGTTTCTATTTGGATATATTAAACTTTGAGTTTGAGACTGTTGTGGACTGAATTTATAGAAAAATATTTGAAACTATTTACTTTATGTGACAGACAGTATTTCTAGTGCAAATTTAAAATATTGCATATGGAAATACTACAATGAACTAACATTTATTTCCCTTTTGGAGCCATCGTTGAATAGTGAACTACTTCACACAGGCAAAGAAGGAACCAGAATTCATTCACGGCTGGCCAAACTGAATGTTTTCCTTGAAATTATTCAGGTCTCGTCCTGATAGACTGTTACCGCGGCCGCCCTACCAGCAAAACCGTTTACGTGACTATGATTTACTATTCCGATACAAAATTAAATGAAAAAAACGTGTAATTCTCACTATTCCTAAAAAATGTGAACGATAAGTCATCGCAGGTGGACTTATGATTATGATCTTTTTGTAGTAGGGGGTATTATGTAGGGAACTTTGGGAGGCAGAGAAATCGATCTAACTAAGTTTCATTAAAAAAATGACGATTTATCCCTGTTTTCAGGCACTGAAAATTGCTACAATATTATTAAAAAACAAAAGTTAATTATGCTCTTACTTACAAAGGTCCGATGGGAGAACGGACGCTCTAAAGAAGTGAATGTATCCCAGATCAAGTCCAGGTATAACCTGCATTATATTTCTTGTATTTTTCATATTACAAAAATACCGAGTACAGCTCGGTCACCCTGATATTATTATATTATATACCCATTTACAAAAATGTCGTTAATGATGGGCTATTCCGTATAATGACTACTTTTATATAATTCACGGTTAAGTATAAAAGTACTAACTAAAATAGCCACGATCACAAAGATTATGTGATGGCCCATTAACAGAGAACTACTAAGTAAACACGTATAATTTCCCTCTAATCTTATTTCTTAATGTTGTCCAGAACTACAAGTAAAATAATTGAAAAAGTTATCTTCTATCTAATCGAGATGATTAGATAGAAGTTAGATTACTTTTCCACTTAATATAAAAAGTAAGTAAGTTAATTACTTAGCTGTGTATTATACTAACGTATTTTATTTAATATTTATAACGTTCCGATATCAATATTTTTACAAAAAACCCGATCGATGATTCCACGTGAATTTGCTTTAAGTTATATAAATAAATAAATCTTGTTTAACATAAACAACATTTATTTATTTCGTAAAATCCTGAATAATATGGGCACTAAAACTCTTTTAGTTATCTCTATTTTTTAATAATATAATAATATCTTAGAGCTATCAGAATAAGCATCGTATATTATCTGTAATAACTGATTGCGAAATAGAATTCAAATTAGTAACAGCAGGTTACCCAGATGTGGAATAGTAAATTAATAGTAAAGTAATAGAAAAGTATCAGTGTAAGTGACTTCTACGCCTCTATTTCTACAATTTGACTTTTTTGTTTTGTTCTATATAGGCTATAAAAATTGTTATTTTTTTATTTTTCTTTTATGTACTTATGTACAAAAATTATTTATATTCTATATCAGTAATTTTTGTTCCTTTACGGATCTTCTCGTTCCTCGAATCACCCGATGTCAGCGGCATGACTCACATCCATATATTAAGTCACACGGTATGCATATATCAGTATGCCAAAACGTTTGCCGCAAAAATATGTTGTGCCTAAGTTTCTTATCTAGGAGTCTCATTGACCCACTTGTATGGATAAATTATTGCTATGTTTGCGGTATGAGTTTTGTCATTATATAAGTGGGTAATGTAAACATGTTCTACAGACCTTTAATATAACCCTTACTTATGAATAAAGTGGAAGAATATTAACCATCTTGGTAAAATATAATTCATGTGTAAGACTAAATAAAATCAGAAAATCATAACAATTCGGCGTAACAGTTTTTAAACAGCATTTTACCGAAATAATAATTTGTTTGGTACCGCCGTGTGGTATCCAGCTAAGTAGTATAGACCACCCTCATTTCTTACCGAGGTGTCGTAAAAGGCGACTAAGTTAAGTCGACCCGCCGTGTGGTATCCGGCTGAGTAGAATAAGCAAACCTCATTTCTTGCCGAGGTCACGTAAAATGCGACTTAAATAAAGTTGACGTCAGGCAGGCGGCCGGTCGTAAAAAACAGCCAAATCATATGACAGCGTGTTTATAACATGTTGTGCCGACCCCAGTTACAGTGGGATAAGGGCAGGTGGATGATGACTATTTTCAATTTTATTTTTGATGAGATTTGTTTGGCACTTAGCCAGGAAGGTGGTAACTATGCACAGACAATTGTCTCGAACAAAGAATGAAAACCAAGACACAACAAGAGATAATGTAGCACGCAGTCGCTGCGCCTCACATCGTCAAACGCTGATTTGTCTAAAAACATCAACGATTGCAATTTCAAATATATCTATCAATATAATATTGAAATAACAAAAACTTAATACTTCGTAGAACCTGCAATTTCTTCAAAACTTAAACTACGGTACCCTCAAATACTGCACTGTGAAATATATATCTTTCCCTTTCCACGAATGAGAAACCGAAAATTTTTAATACTTTGTGTATAAGTTGTTAGTGTCAAATATCATCAATATTGGTCCAACGGGTTAAGTACGAAAATGTAACAGACAAAGAGATAAAAAAACAGAGATTTTTCCCTTTATAATATTACTATGGATGTTTTTTCTAACTAATCTAATACCCCCTTATACCTTTCAGTTAATATTCAAATTGTTCGAAACAAACAAGTATACGAGGTAAAAGTAAACCTGTTCAGCCTATATTAAACGTTCAATATTGGATTAGTAAGCATCCACGCCGCGTTTCTCATTGCCACTTCGAGGCTTTTGGTAAACACAATTTCTATTAATGAAAATTTTTGATTTTATAGCGTTTGCTTTTAATTTTACTTACGTCACGATTCCAATTGGGATTTGTACTTTAATTATCAAACTCTTAGTGAAAAAGAAGATAGAGTTTATTTGTGTCTAATTTATATTAGGCACAAATATTCCAAACTATCAATTGTTTCAAAAAAAGTTAATAGCTTCCTTATTATCCCTCTATGAATATTCTGTTTTGTTATACGTACTATAATTCTCATTATCTTACAATATCTGGGTGACCGAGCTTCGCTCGGTAATTTTTTACAAAAAAAAATAAAAAACTTTAAAAAATTAAAGAAAAAACAATTCTTTAGTTGGGATCGGTCCTTGGCATTCACATTTCTCGACGCCCGAATAAGCTACGCCGACTTGACAGTTAATGGCGAAAATTCAATTCAATATAAATGTTAGTGTTTTTTAATGCCCAAAAACAGGGATAAAACAAATTTTTTTTACATAAAACCTAGCTAGATCAATTTTTCTCCCCCAAAACCTCCTACATGCTAAATTTCAGGAAAATCGTTGGAGCTGTTTCCGAGATTCGGAAAATATATATATATACAAGATTAACTCATTTAAATATTAAAGATTATATTGGACAAATAGTATTTCTGTCCAAGCATTGTCATCAACAGTAAATAAAACGTATAGTAGTTCAATAAATTTAGGAAACTATGTGACATCATCTTCCTGCCCTAATCCCACTCTAAGTGGGGTCGGCACAACATGTTATAAACATGCTGTCACATGATTTGGCTGCGTTTTTACTTACCGGCCGCCTGCTTGACGTCAACTTACCTTAGACGTATTTTACGACACCTCGGTAAGGAAGAGGGTGGTCTATTCTACTAAACCGGATACCACACGGTGGGTCAACTTACCTTAGTCGCCTTTTACGACACCTCGGTAAGAAATGAGGTTGGTCTATACTACTCAGCCGGATACCACACGGCGGGTCGACTTACCTTAGTCGACTTTTACGACACCTCAGTAAGAAAAGAGGGTGGTACTATTCTATTCAGCCGGATACCACACGGCGTATTATAGCAAAACAATTCTAGGTGTCGTACCTCGGTAAGAAAAGAGGGTGGTACTATTCTATTCAGCCGGATACCACAAGGCGTAGGAAACTATGTGATATAATAAACCGATAAGTTAGAATAGCAAATATTAGTTCATTTGTTAAATAGATATAGCCAGCACGATACCTACCTTACCATGAATTGTAATAGACGTGAGAAATTGTTAGAATAGTAAATAGTAGTAAAATTGTTAAATAGATATAGCCAGCACGATACCTACCCTACCATGAATTGTAATAGACGTGAGAAATTGTTAGAATAGTAAATAGTAGTAAAATTGTTAAATAGATATAGCCAGCACGATACCTACCCTACCATGAATTGTAATAGACGTGAGAAATTGTTAGAATAGTAAATAGTAGTTCATTTGTTAAATAGATATAGCCAGCACGATACCTACCTTGCCATGAATTGTAATAGACGTGAGAAATTGTTAGAATAGTAAATAGTAGTAAAATTGTTAAATAGATATAGCCAGCACGATACCTACCCTACCATGAATTGTAATAGACGTAAAAAATTGTTAATAGTACTAACAAACTGTAAATATTGCACTGTACCTTTATCCATACAAATATAAATGCTGTAGTGTATTTGTCGAACGGAATAGAACGGACGTAGCATTCCTGTCCAATATAAATAAATATGGTTAAAGAACATATTTTACATTAAAAAATCATGAAACAAAGGCTTCAAAGGCGTGATAAAATAATACAATATCTTGTTATATAGTGTACAGTAACTCACTTTGTAGTAACAAATAGAGAAATGGAATTTCCTTTGCGCACTATAAGATACCCTGAAAAGTGACATATAAAATGACATTGAAGTAACTGAAAACGCATTATCAAACGTAAAGACTCGTCTGTGGACTCCCTCTTTTACACTTATGGCTATTAGACTTGGCTATATAAACAATACGATGTTTCCAATATATCTTAACTATGGTTTGAAATTATAGCAATAATTTTAAATCAGTGTAGAGCTACAATGCAGTGTTGGAACCAGAATTTTTAGTTCCATTTAACTCGGACTTCATTTTTATATCCATAGATTTTTATTAATTAATAATGTAAGTTATATATTATAGTCATTCTAACTTAAATTTGACAATATATAAAAGCAGTTAAGTAACGGCCTGTTACTATGCTGTTGGCCTGTTGCTTTCCTTTCTTTGGAGAGAATGTTTAGGAGCTATCCTATTCCTATAGAATTAACAGGATTTCTGTAGTCTATATGTCAGTGTCGGTTGAAATCGGTCCAGTAGTTTTTGTGTGAAAACATTGCAAACATACATATAAATTTTTCCTCTATAATATTAGTATAGAAGTAGGATTAGTTGGATTTGCAATAAAGTATAGAATATTTTTAAGTGTTAGAATCTCCTGATCTGAACAAAGAAAGTAGAATGTGCACTGTATCGCAATCATTGCTGTAAGATAGTGCTACTTGTATTGAGGACTCGTACGAACAATAAAGCGCAGCCTCGGTCAACAGAAAGCGCCCGTTTTGTCTATTTTTCAAGCTTTAGCGAACAACTAATCGATAAGGATTATTGGATTATCATGAGACAAACCAAAGACAAATATAAGGCGACAATCTAAATCGATCAGCGATTAATCTAAATTCAGACGATTGAAAAAGAAATTATCTTTAAAATCAAAAAGAAATTTTTTATAACGTATTGGTAAAACGCTTGTTAAAGATTTTCGATTGAAGAAATGAACATAATAGAGAGAATACTAAGCTTACTTAAAATTTATAGTTTCACGTCTCATATATATCGTATATTTTCGGTATTTTGTCAAAATATGCATAATATTTTAATGCGTCTTAACTCTACTTTTCCAATTTTTACCAATCTTTTACTTTATTATTGAGATATATTGTGTTTTCCAATATTATTTTTATATTTTCTTAATTTATATATTTATATTCCTATAAATTTAAAGGTGTTTCATATCCAATAAGAAATTACTTACTCGCTATATGTGTTACTATCAAAACACCATATTTTAATCTTCTTGCTTTTATCGAAAAGCCCCTTCCAAGTTGTCGCGTAACGCTTGATCAAATTTAGGAAACAATGGTTTTCGACAGCTGAGATCCTTTAAATGCATTTTGAGGTTCTGGGAATTCCGGTCTCAGAATTGGATCACTGACATGAAAACTACGGCCGCTATTTTATCCCCTCAGTTACTATCAACGATGACAAAGTAAAGAATCAAACTAACGTAAACTGAATTATGATCTGGACTTTTTGTAGGTTTTCGCTCATTCTCTTGCCAGGCAATATTTACTGATTCATTCAATGACCATTCATCGAAGTTAATTATACAACACTAATAATACTACAGTAATAATCTGTAATTAAATTGTAAAAACGCAGTTAGATTACTGAATAAATAGAAAATAAAAAAAACTCTTGAACTCTCTCGACTAACAATATCAGTTAATTTTTATTTAATAAATAAAACTTCATCCTACGTTAAAATGGTAAAATTTTATTTCATTACATTAACTACTATTTAACAATAAAAGAAACAAGTCAAGTTAAAAAAGCTTTTAACAAAATTTTATATAACGTTTGTTAACCGTTGAGGTTTTCCCCGTCTGGAGCCAGTCCTTCCAGCAGCATCAGGTCATGCTTATCATAAACTTACAATGTCATCGGAACTGGACTAGTATGTAAAATTTCAGCTCAATCGGATACCGGGTAGAAGGTCAAATTTAACTTACAAGATTCCACCTTCATACACACGGCAAAATTAAATAAAAGCTTTTAATATAACTAAAACCACAGAAAGTACCAACTTTCAGCAACTAAAATATGTAATATACTTAATATTTATGTAACACGGTGTTAATTAGTAATTACAAAATGTCCTCTTGCGACAAGATAATTAGCCATTGTTGGGGAGTATGTTTGAGTACATTTATATAACAACTTTTGTTTTCCTCGCCAGTTTAAGAGGATTTTAATTGAAATTTTACATAGGATGATTTTGTTTAAGTTCTTATTATTAGATTAATTTTGATTTGAATTTCCCGAAACTTCGTATGTGTAGAATTTGGTAACGATTAGAAAGTACCCTATATCATTCTTCATTCTTAAGCTCTCTCCATTCCAAAAAACACAACGAACTTATTGCGCATTTAAAGAATAGTAGTATGAATTTATTGGTAATATAGATTTAATATTATTAAGTATGGATACGTTTATAAGTATGATGTCATAAAAAATATGCATTTATATGAAGACAATGTTGTTTAATATTTCCATATAAGTGGATAAAATCTTTAGATTTGCGATTTTGAACAAATAAAAAAAATATGGGATACTTACACACACGGTCGTCCGTCTCCAAAGTAAACTTAATACTTGTGAGGTTACAGTCAACTGGTAAATATACACTTTTATTAAATACACAATTACAAACAGAAATACACAAATACATACAGAATCGAAGAACGAACAAATTCATTTTTTTTTTAATTTTGGCCCTCGGCGGGAATCAAAGCTGTGACCCACGGAACTGAACACAGAGTACTGCTATATGCGCCAACGAACCAGTCAAAACCTAGTCTACGGGCCAGTCAAAACTAAAAATAAATTCCTTTATTTATAGAATGAATCACCGCAGTTAAATCTCGACGAATATAAAGCTAAAATAAATCTTGAACCCAGCAAAAGAGTACTAAAATAAAACCTAACTAAATTTTCTAACTTAGCGTAACATTTTTATCTAACCTGTATAAGTTGTGGCGCAGTTGAAGCGTGGGTTAAACAGGGCCTAAATCTTGTTAGAGTGACTTATAAACATACAAAGTTACGAGCGTCTCTATGGGATTTAGTGTTTATCTTAGGTCGTTATTATGATACAACATAATGTACTTCTTATTTATATTTAGAAACTGTATGTTTTATTAAAAAACCTAGTACAAAAATAATATTATACATATGTATCATTATTCTCGGTAGGCGGCGGTAAAAAATGAAATCAGAAGTAATAAACTCGCGAGAGAAAAACGTGCCTGTCAGATGAGCCTAAAGGTTACGCGAAATTCTAAATCGGTCATTAAGCTCATGTCCCATAAGTAAAGTAATAATGGATGATAATTAGAGAATGATATGTAGATTGTATCTACAAATTATGTTTATAAATATTATTAAGATTCTCATTAGCCAGATTTTTGGGATCAAAAATGTTATTGGTATATATTTAATTTTCATGACGTTTGTATTAGTTATGTACATATATCGTCCATGTGGACTTTTTTATGGGTTCCAGCAGCCACTATAAAGTACATTTTATTAAAATAGCTGCCATTTCTTACTGCTGCTTAAAACTCCTTTGTTTTTTAATTTATAGTTAAGTATTGCGGGATTGCATAACATAGTAGAATTTAAGCTTCGAAATATAAAAATCAACTTTCGAACGACATCAATTTTGAAAGATCTCTTCGTAATTAATGTACTGGCTTGGCAATCTGTCCCTACCGCAAAATATTGATTGAAGATCAGTAGTTAAGTTATAATATAAGATGTCTCATTCATTCATGCATTCGTACATAAAAAAATGGTTTGAGTCACAAAAAACATGAATACACTGTCATATTCATCTGTTGCCTGATTTTCCTTATAAATTTTGCCGGGACAAAAATAGCAGTGATAAATTATTCCATTGATATACTATTCATATAATATACTTATTATCGACAAGCTTCACGTATGAAGCTTATAAAAGAATAATTGACAGCTCACGATGTTAAGCAACGAAGATAGACACTTATAATTTCAAATAGATGTTCGCTCCTTTGAAGTATTCCTCGAACAATTCGTTGCGTTTGAAGTATCCTTGTTTTCATTTAGTTATTTGGTCTCAGATACATAAAATATAATACGCCGTATGGTATCCGGCTGAATATAAAATACTACCCTCATTTATTACCGAAATGTCGTAAAAGGTGACTAAGGTAAGTCGACTCGCCGTGTGGTATTCGGCTGAATAGAATAGACCACCCTAATTTCTTACCGAGGCCTAAAAGACGACAAAGGTAATAGTTGGCTCACCGTGTGGTATCCAGATGAGTAGAACTGACTACCCTCCTTCTTACAGAGGTGTCGTAATATACGACTAAGGTTAGTTGAAGTCAGGCAGGCAGCCGTAAAATACGTAGCCAAATCATATGAAAACATGGTTATAACATGTTGAACCGACCCCACTTAGAGTGGGATAAGAGCAGGAGAGTGATGAGACAAAATATAATATAAAATGAATAAAACATATTCAATTGAAAAAAGACAATTATTATAATATTATATGTAAGTCTAATATAACTTATAATATCATTAGATTATATGTTAACGACCAATTTGACTGTTTATAGTAATTTCATAACAAAACAGGTTTTAGTGAACCAATTAAGCTAAAAGTTGTTTTTACTTTGTCACTAAACATAGAAAACGCTAGAATATGAAAGAGTCAAATTGAAATGGTTTTGATATCACTGCGCAAATAGAAATAGTAAGAAATGAATAATTTTTATTTCCGTTTTCAATTTGAGAAATCAGGCTATTGAATCTTTCTCGCTCCTATCGCACGCCCTTAGTTAAGTTGTTTTCGCGACATTCCTTCACTTCTCACGTAATGGGTTACTTAAGTCGGTAGTACGTAAGGCGAATACCGTTGTTGTAAATAAAGACGCATTTACCTTGAGCCAGTAATATGTTTCACCTGCGTTTGTGAATCTCTAAATATGAATACTTATTTATCTTATCAACTGAACTTTAAATGAGAGGAACTAGTGGTGACTGACGGTAGAATAAGTCGTTGAAAAACTGAATTGAAACGATATTTACACCTCATCCTGCCTTTATCCCACTTTAAGTGGGGTCGGCACAACATGCTATAAACATTTTGTAACATGATTGGCTGTGTTTTTACGACCGGCCGCCTGCCTGACGTCAACTTACCTTAGTCATATTTTACGACACCTCTATAAGAGGAAGGGTGGTCTACCTATTCTACTCAACCGAATACCACACGGCGGGTCGACTTACCTTAGTCGCCTTTTACGACACCTCGGTAAGAAATGACGCTGGTCTATTCTACTCAGCCGGATACCACACGGCGGGTCGACTTACCTTAGTCGTCTTTTACGACACCTCAGTAAGAAAAGAGGGTGGTACTATTCTATTCAGGCGGATACCACACGGCGTATTATAGCAAAACAATTCTATCATAAATTAAACACTATTAAATAGTAACCCGTCTTCTATAAATTAAACAGTAAATTTTTCATTAAGAATGATACTAACATGAACGAGACAGGAAAATGGTAAAGAACAAAACATTTTTTAACATTAACACAATTTATTCAAGACCATGTTATTAAAATATTATGTAATGAAGCGTATCTACTTAAACCATTATGTATTAAAACATCACATCATCACTTCTCTTATCTCAAAATATTGTCCTCAATTCAACACACCCTTTATCTGTTACAAATAGAAAGATTCTATTATAAAGTTCCGATTGAAATGATAAATTATCATTAATTTGTTACAATAATAATATTAAAAAGATTATATGTAACAAACATCATCATCCTCTTGCCCTTATCCCACTCTAAGTGGGGTCAGCACATATTATAAACATGCTGTCACATGATTTGGCTGCGTTTATACGACTGGCCGCCTGCCTGACTTTAACTTACCTTAGTCGTATTTTACTACACCTCGGTAAAAAATGAAATTGGTCTATTCTACTCAGCCTACTCATACCACACGGCAGGTCGACTAACTTAGTCGCTTTTTACAACAACTCAGTAAGAAATGAGGGTGATTCTACTCAGCCGGATACCACACGCTAGTTATATGTAACGAAAATGTCTTGATAAAATAGCTCAAATTTATATTATAGTGATTTCGTTTTTCTGGTACAGAGATATTTCAAATAAAACACAATCATACTTTTGTACTTACTATAATAATATGAGCTACAGTGTTAACGTTCCAGTATACAATTAATGTAATTAAATGTTAACGCAAGTTAAGAATATTATTTATCTACTTTGATACTATAATACAAAGATTATAAAACTGAAACCAAAATTTTTATGACAAACATTACGTACAGGCCAAAAATAAAAAAATAAAAAGTTTTATTACGATACAGATCTTGTATGGATACCTGTATCATAATATAACTTTTTAATCATAACGATACAACTATACAACCTCCTGCTGGACCAAGGAGGTGAACCTCTACCTTAAAAAAAAAGGTTTCAATGAACGAGTCCGTGGAGACGCAACACGCATGCGCAATGGATGTTTGCGCCTTGGCGCTAACATTTAAAATTTTAAAAATCTTTTCAATATTTAAACAGTTTGATTTTTATTAATATTGTTTTACGTATTATCGTATGAGTGTAGATAAAGTAGTGTATGACACTGTACATAACTTGGTCTTATAGCACTCGTGTGATACTATTAAAAAAACTCGCCTGTGGTTCGTTTTTTTAAAACACACTCATGTTATAAGACCCTTTATTATGCAACAGTATCATACTACTAATATATTATGTTTAGTAACAATAACATTTTACCATCACAATTTAGAAACCTGTTACACCATGTGTAACATATAGTACTATCACGTTCCTTATATTAATAATTGAATTAATCATTCTAAAAATTTAATAACTGTATCAACTATAACTAACTTTTTCATTACAGTTAATACCTATTTGCAATAGGATAAGAACAATATATTAAAAAAATTACTTAACTCATTATCCTTAACGCATTATGAAACTGACAGTATAGTCTATTTGTTTTTTTTATGGTAAAAAGGATTTTTTTTAAATAGCGATCAACGCTCTAAAGGAGATTGAAACAATTTATAGACCAAAACGTCACAGCAATGACGTCATATCAAGTCAATATAATTTAATATTTTAGTTTTTTAACACATTTCTTATGTTCAATTCCAACGACCTTCTTAAGTTAGCTACGGATTTTTAATTTATTTAAAATTTTACAAATACTGAGTAAAAATATTTTTAGTAAATAACGATAAAAGCTCTAAAGTAAATCGAAATTATTTCGTATTTTCGTTTTTTAACATAACTTTATTTTTAATTCAATTGGCCTTCTTAAATAGATACAGATTTTCCATTTATTTTTAACACTAAATATACTCTGTACAATTGTTTTACAATATTCCATTAGGCAGTAGGTACAAATATAATAATTTTATATATTATACATTCGGAAAACATTTTAGAATTGTAATGTGACAGATAAATACTATAAAGTATATCTACTTGCTTAACATTTACACATGTTCAAAAGTCTTTTTATTTTTAAGCACTTTGTTTGTTTTCACAGATACTGCAAGTGTCTCCAGGGGGATTTATATTCAATTCGGCTCCATTCATCAAACTTGAAGTAGCGATCAAAATATCTGATGACAGAAAATTGAAATTAACATAAAATATATATTGTTATACGCTGATGATCTAAAAGTTCATTCTGGCTATGCTATCATAATCTTGTACCAAAAGGGAGCTCGCAATTTGACATACGATTAAAATTTACATCACAACAAACCACATAAAAGTAGTTTTAATATAAATTTTGAAATATAAATATGCATGAGAATACGGGTTCAAACCCCAAAACTTTAAGTTTTTAAAAACACGCCTTTAAGTTTTCGTTACTTTGTTAAAACACTTTCAAGTTTTCTTCGTGAGGAAATTTAAAGTTTGAAGCTTAAACTATCCACTATTTTTGTAGCAGCATAGTTCTATGTAAAAACCTTCTCTTCGAGAAGGAACGATGTCAGCTTTGGAGTAAGCCGCTTTACTTCAGTACTTTACTTTTATCAGTTATTTATTTACCTCTGCCATACATATATATCAGAAATATACAGAAGATAGCTTTATACTCGTTTTATAAAAAAGATGTATCTGTTGTCGTGTTAGAAATTTTCTCAAGAAATATAGCATTCATTTTGAAATATTTTGCCAAACACGTCGCAATAAATTCTCAATAAAATGGAACCGCTTAAACTGATAACGGCAAAGCAATAAATACAACAGTCAAGTTAAAATTCCGATAATATAAACATCATTCACTGTTGTGTAGATTTATTTACTTTTGAAATATATATAGTATGTTTTTCTTCTATAGGCTGTTAGCACTTATCCGATATTATTTTATATATTGATTCTAAATATAAAAATGATAGCAATGAAGATAAAATTATAATAAATACTGATTGTTATGGAATTATTAGTAAAGAGCAGCATCAGTGACAGAATCCGGGAAGCTCAAAAAATTCTATAAAGTACACCATAAAAATTTGGTGATCCGTCTATGACTTGGAATGCTATTCCTAGTGCAAAATGGACGGTATACACTAATTTAGTTTTAATATGAATTTTAATCTGATATTTAATACTGATTACTGAGTTGACAATTCAGTTGACAACTGAATATTTATCTGATATTTAAATTTATATTTATTGATCTGATATTCAATATATAGTCTCCATCCCAGAGCATCTAGAGCAAGACCCTAGACCCCCCTTAGTGTGGGATAAGGGCAGGAGGATGGTGATTTAATACTAGTATAGTCTTTGAGTTCTTTTATTTTACTAACAAACGTAACTTCTTTAATTTAAATAAACAATTATAAGGTATTAATCTAGGCAAGCTAAGCATCCTGATACTGTCCCACTGCTGAGTATTTGCGATCTCTCCCCATAGGGGAGTGGAATTGAATCTTGTCCCACCACGCTACTCCAATGCAGACCGGCAGGTTGAATAAATGCTAGAAATTCTCTAAGGATACACGTTTCTATACAATGTTTTCCTTCCCCGTAAAGCGCGTGATGAAAATTAAATATCAATTAAGCACATACATTATTTATAGCTCAAAGCTTCCGGGCGTATGGAATCGCTAACCTGATATATGTATACTTTTCTCACTCAACAAAAAAGCTTTATATCGTCTCCATCTTCTTTTATCTGTAAACTGTCACTTTTTCAATATTTGATTATATTGCAGGAAAAAATTTTTAAAGATTAGAAATCTTATATAGAATTATAAATTGTACAATTAAAAAAGCCCTATAATTTTATACTGTTATTAGATAAAATCGTCGGAAATATTAAGCTTTTATCTTACATCATTGTGACGTGAGTGACGAGTCAACTCTAAGAGACAGTCGCGTTTGATCCAAAAACTAGGAACTTAAATTAAGTTGTCTATACAACGCCTCGAAATCGAATTGCTTTTTTTCACAAACAATATTGGAATTAAATAAAAACTAAACTTAGTTACCCTTAGGTGGCGGCGAGCGTGACATATTGCTCCGCCTACGCGAATGTCATGTCTTGCTGAAAGATGACGCGTCACGTTGCCTCTGGCTCACTATAACAATATATGAACATCAGCTATTAAATCACTCTGGAACAATTCCGACTTCTTACGTCGCAATTAATGACAATTCCACACAATTAAACCATAATTAAGAAGTCAGAGATTAACAGAATTTGCTTGGGGGTTTTTTAACTTGAGCAACTTTTTGCCTTAAAATATAATTGATGCATTATAATTGGTAGAGTCGTGTGGGTATATCTTGTAACTTTACTAACTCAAACAGTATTTTAAATGACAACTTTACCGACGTAGCATTGCCTGCGACCAAAGGAATTTTAGTTCCGGTGCGATACAGTGTCAAAAAATATTGATAGTTATGCTCTCATATTAATTATTTGTAGACTTTTATTCACTATTAGGTGACATGAGTATCAGGTAGGCACCTGCGACGAATATTATTAAAAAACCTAATTATAGAAAATAACAGAAAAGTTTAATTGATACTATCAGAAATTAACTCGAAGGCATAGGTCTTCTTTGGAGGTCTTGAAGGATATTAAATGTAGATCACGTAAAAAACTAAAACAAAACCAGATTATTAACATGAAATTTGCTTAAATACTGGAATTAACGAACTTCTAAAACTTGTGAGAAAAGCATTCAAGTTTTAGTAGCATAGCCACAATAATGATCGCTGTCTTATTAACGTTTCGCTCAATTACATTTTATTTGCTTTAAAAGTTGTTGTGATGTTACAAACACTGCATTCTTGCTTTCAAGTAATGAAAATTATAAACAAATTTTGAGGTAAATATTTTAACAAAATACACCTTGAAAAGGTTTTGAATTCAAACAACATGACCGCGAAGCCTTTGTTTGGGTTCTTTTGTTAGAAAGATCTTTTAAAAATTCAAAGTTGTGTTACACACCGACGTTTCTAAACACAGGCCTGGTAAATAGGTACTAACCGCAGCTTACAAAAGTTTTACAGAAGGTTATAAAATATAAATAATGTATACTTTCTTTTATATATCGTATACATGTTATTCTATTCTTATTTTTGAATAAGATTTGACATAAGTTATGTATTTAGAATTTTTATACGATACTATAGTCTTCGTTTGTATATACCTACCAAGAATCATATTTGATAAGTCCCGTAAAATTAGGGTACATTATACTTCAGTATACACGTTAAATATTAATATAAACATTTATTTTCACTTCGTACAAAGCACAATACGTTAAAGCACCGGGCTTGATTATTATTACTAATGTCATTAATGTTCTCCGTGCTACGTATTGGTTCACATTACACGTATTGTGGAAATTAGATATGTATTTCTATTTAATATTTCTTCTAAAATAAAAATCTTTCATTTCCGTTTCGTTCCATCATATTCATTCAGAGTCAATGTTGTACTTAACATTTAAAAAACAGCCTCCGAGGGTCTAAGCTTACCAGCTTAATAAGCATACCCTAATAAAAGCCAATTACGCAAAAGCATATGGCCGTGTTATAAAAGTATCCACATCAAGTAATACTAAAAGTTTCTCAATGAGATCAAACTAAAAAATGATGAGAGGAATACTTTTGCGGAGTCATATATTCGATTCACCTCGATACATAGGCATATTGCTACTTATTCTCGTGCGAATTTGCAGTGGAGGAAGCAGATATGATAGACAGGTGACGATACTCGATGCAAGAGCCAAGAAATCTTCTAATTTTTAAATACTTAGAAGTTACCTTTGCCAGTAATAAACGCCGTGATGATGAATTCTTTTAATTTTAACTTACTAGAGCAATTTTTGACGAAGGTACTAAATCTAGAAGATTAACCTACCTTAAAGCTACCTTAAGAAATAATATAGCTTAGAGAGGAAATATATATATATATATATATATATATATATATATATATATATATATATATATATATATATATATATTATATCTTATATATATATATAAAAGAAAGTTGGTCTAAGTTACACTATTTATAACTCAAGAACGGATGAACCAATTCGGCTGAAAATTGGTGGAGAGGTTGCTTAGAACCAGGAGACGGACATAGGATACTTTTTATCCCGTTCGACCGCATTTATTTTATCCCGTCAAGTCATTATAAAACGTGACATGGAAATACAAAACCTAAATGACAGCTAAACGTAATTTAGTCTTTGGGTAAGTATGGTAAAAATTTGACAATTATCAAAATAGTAGTAGCTATAAACGTTACCACATAGTATAAAACAAAGTCGCTTTCTCTGTCTGTCCTTATATCTCTATTATGCTTGCTTAAATCTTTAAAACTACACAACAGATTTTAATACGGTTTTTTTTCAAATATATAGAGTGATTGAAGATGAAGGTTTATATGTATAATAAAATTCAATATGGAGTAGAGAAATACTGTGATTATCACTGAGTGATATAGGCTATATGCTTTATACCCGTGCGAAGCTGGGGCGGGACTCCTAGTAGTAAAAGTAGTAGTAGTAAAAGAGTGACCGCCGAGTTTCTTGCTGGTTCTTCTCGGTAAGAGCACCTTTCTGAACCAGTGGTAGCTTCATTGTAATTTGACGATTCGAAAGTGCTTGTAAAGGCCAATTTGAATAAAGAATTTATTTGAATTTGTATTTGAATTTGAGTATATTATAAAATCCCTGTAAACAATCAGTCTCCTGTCATTTCTATTAATATCTTGGTCGAGTGCGAAACTAAGGTGTTGTGTGCCGAGCTAATGTATGTTGTGGGGATGACGTGTATCGTGCTGAGCCAAATAAATGCCACCTTTACCACAAATTTTTGGTGCGTTACATATAAAATAATTTTTTTTACAACTCAGAATAAACCGTCTAACTAAAAGCTGTTTGAACGATAAATGCTCCCTGTGGTCCTATATTTAATATTCGTAAATACGAATTCTAAATATAAGACCTGTGGGAGGATTCTTAAATTATGAGGGTCACTTTTATCTGCAAATTAGAATAGACAATATTTACTCATTTCATAAATAAATATAATGCTCAATTTTGGTTCTGAATACTTTAAAATAAAAAAGTAAAATAATGTAACAATATTATATATTTTCATATTATTTTTGATTCCACCTCTTAATTAAATTTGTCTTCCTTGCAACTGGCGGATATCGACTGTACAACGTAGGCCTCTTTGACAGATTTCATCATCATGTACGGGTATCTTTAATATTTAAATGAGTTAATCTTATATATTTTTTTTTTTTCCGAATCTCGGAAATGGCTCCAACGATTTTCCTGAAATTCAACATGTATGAGGTTTTGGGGGAGAAAAATTGATCTAGCTAGGTTTTATGTAAAAAAAATATTGTTTTATCCCTGTTTTTCGGCATTAAAAAACACTAACATTTATATTGAATTGAATTTTTGCCATTAACTGTCAAGTCGGCGTAGCTTATTCGGGTAACGGGCAGCCTCGAGAAATGTGAATACCAAGGATCGATCCCGAACTAATTAATTGTTTTTTCTTTTTTTTAAGTTTTTTTATTTTTCTGTAAAAAATTACCAAGCGAAGCTCGGTCACCCAGATATTAATATACGAGGTGTGTTCAAAAAGTATCGCGAATTTTGAATTTTCCCGACTTACATATATTCCAATTTCGATTTTTTTGTGGCGTTATGTTGGTACATATGTCTCTCACTTATGCTGACAAGTTGGGCCATTTTGAATGTTCGGTTAATTGTTGACAGCTGCTTTGCTTGCACGTGTTTTGGTTCGTCTTCGATTTTTACCTATTCAAAAAATGGAACAAGGAACCTGTATCGATTTTTGTGTGAAAAACGAAATTAAGTGCGCGGATGCATTCCGAGTGTGGACTGTGGCATATGGAGAAGCTACTTTGGACAAAAGCAACGTTTATCGGTGGTACAAAATGTTTTTAAAAGGCCGAGAAGATGTGAATGACGAAGAGCGTGCCGGACGCCCGAGCACTTCAACAACAGACGAAAAAATTGATGAATTGAAGAAAATGGTATTTACCAATCTTCGAATCATCGATAGAGAAATTGCCGAGGACCTAGGCATATTGATTGAGCATATTGGCTCGTGACATTCGATTTTAATCGATAATTTGTGGAAAAACAAAAATTGGCTTTTGCACCTCGATAACGGCCCTGTTCACACATCGCTGCTTGTACGCGACTTCTTGGCCAAAAACAACAGACCAATGATACCGCAGCCACCGTATTCCCCAGATCTGGCCCCCTGTGACTTTGTCTTGTTCCCGAAACTGAAGAAGCCCATGAAAGGACGACACTACGCCACGATTGACGAGATAAAGACGGCATCGAAGGAGGAGCTGAACAAGATACAAAAAATGATTTTTTGGAGTGCTTCGAAGATTTTTAAAAACGTTGGCACAAGTGTATAATATCCCAGAGGGATTACTTTGAAGGGGACAAAATAGATATTTACGAATAAATAAATGATTTTTGAAAATACACAAAATTCGCGATACTTTTTGAACACACCTCGTATAATACGTACATACTCGTATATAATCATCAGGATATAAAATAAAACTGAAATACGAACAGTTTCCCAATTAAATTTATAAATGAACCCCTTGTAATTAAGATGTAACAAAGAATCATTATAATGTGGCGTAAAAGATGGAATGTTTTTTTAATGAAGTATAATGTAGTAACTTTTAATGAATGAATTGTATTAACACCCATTTTTTATGAAATCCCAAAGTGAAAATGATGTAACCAGTCAAGAGGAGATAGACCGATTTAAATTTTAATAAAATAAATTACACTACTTTAACAAATATGTATCAATGTGAATGGATGTATAATTGTGTATAAAAGTCCCTATACTTTCTTCTTTTTAAAACCTATGTGTAAGAGTTTGTAGTACATTTTTATTTACTATTAATTTGTTATACCTTTTTTAGGTATTTTCGTATTATTCTCAGTCCACCCTTTTATTTATTATCCATATAATAAAAAAAACAGTAAGTTCATAACTTTTTGTATAATATACGATTTCCCATATTTTAATTAGACCCTTTTTCATAATACCTATTTATTTCAAATAATTATTCCATCATCTGGAGCCATACATCATATTTAATTTAATTAGACGTTCCTGAGATAATATTTAAATCTAAATTACGAATCTATACAATATTTCAGTTCAACCTGTTTTGGATTACTGCTTCAAAATTCAGTTGCAAGATTCCACCAAAACAAACATACGACGCAAGTCAAACATTGGTCGATTAGTAAACACTGCTATTTTGTTTTTTTTCATTCGATTGATCCATTTTACCCAAAGACAATTACGAAATCGCCTATGAATCAGGTACTCACCGGAAAATGATTTATTCATTTCGAATTGCTTAGTCAAGTTGCTTGGAGCTTGTGACTTCACAGGACGCCACCAACAAAGCACCAGTGTGAAGTATAGTCGGAACCTGTATAAGGATAAATCTTCAGAAAGAACTCAATTAACCTAATAATTACTGATTTTGAGTGGTTTTATTTATATTGCATAAGATGAAGAATCACGAACTGCTAAACTGGCTTATTTCGATGGATTAAAATTACAAGATTTTATTTATAAATACTATTAACAATTATTTCAAAAAAAGTTAGGTACGTGTCATACAAGAGTTCATCGATATCAAATTTCTTAGAATTTAGATTGAAAACGTCATATTCATATTAACTAAACGATGTAAGATGTAGTACAATAATAAATACCCACTTCAAATAATTAATAACAATCGATAAACAGATAAATAATTAGATAACATTGAAATTGTTTTAAATCTTGTTATTAAAATAATATCGCGTGTTTAACAATAGATTAACAATAGATTTGGAATTACAAAATTAATCTTACGATGACACAACGTCAAAATGGTACCAAAATATTTTATTATCCTTAGCTATCATAGCGTCGTAGCGGAATCTTTTAAAATTACATTGTGATATTTCTGGAAACCTCCCAATATTTTAGACAGTAATATTAATGAAAAAGGTCTTTCATTAAACAAAGGGAAAATATTCTGAAGTAAGGCTTGATATTTATTTTTATAATCATGAAATAAAGTTTAAAATATAAATACTATATTTTTAACGAAATTAATTTTACTTGTTCGATTTCAAATAAATCACAATATTGTTATCTTTAATATTTAAGTAATGAGTTAATCTTGTATATATAATTTTTTGAATTTTAAAAACGGCTGTAACGATTTTTATGAAATTCAGCATGTATGGGGTTTTGGGGAGGAAAAATCGATCTAGCCTAGGTTTTATTTTTTTTAAATGTTGTTTGAACCCTGTTTTCGGACACTAAAAAAACTGCTACAATTTTATGTGAAACTAATTGCGCTGTCAATTTCAAAGTCACGATAACTTATTTGGGTAACGGGCGGTCTCCAATTCAGAATACTAGGATCGATTCCAAATAACATTATCTTTCGTAAAAGGTGACTAAGTTAAGTCGACCCGCCGTGTGGTGTCCGGCTATGTAGAATTGACCAACCTCATTTCTTACCGAGGTGTCGTAAAAGGCGACTAAGGTAAGTTGGCCCACCGTGTGGTAACCGGTTTAGTAAAATAGACCACCCTCTTTCTTACCGAGGGGTCGTAATATACGATTAAGGTAAGTTGACGTCAGGCAGGCGGCCGGTCATAAAAACGCAGCCAAATCATGTGACAGCATGTTCATAACATGTTGTGCCGACCCCACTTAGAGTGGAATAAGGGCAGGAGGATGATGATGATATGTAATATAATTACCGAGCAAGACTCTATCACCCAGGTAATTTGATTTATATATTAATGTTTATTGTTTTCAAATTGTCTATAGTATTATTTCTTAAAAAGGAATTATTTCGGAAAAAGGAGTATATCTCTACTTGGTATCTACATACCATCGTAACACTTAAATCGCTTTGCATGGCTTTACGGGTGTGGTAGTAACATCTTGAAGTGGCCTCTGATCCAAACAAGAGACGAACTATGTGTAATTTATATAAAAAAATATATTCTATTATGCATTTATATCATGCATACAGACAACTTATATTTTTTTGCCCAATTTTTGCAAACCTACCGCTGATTTATTATATATATTTAGGTTCTTTGGACTATAGTCGCCGTCTACGGTCGCTGATAAACGATAAGCTCGCATTTTGTAATAAACTTATTTTATGTGTGTTTTGGATCTTTGGTGAACTATAAATTTTATCTATTTATTAATCTATGAATATAAAATTCCCGATTATTAAATTAACATAACTATAAAACAGATAACATTTAAATAAGGACAAATTAAATAAGGACAAATGGATTTCATATTCTTTTGCTGATTCAGTGGCTACCTTAGATCGATTCGTCTAGATCTACATTCAAACATCGTCACGACATAATTTGACAGCCTGGTCCACGGTTCGGTCAGTATAGTTACGAAATTTTATCCTTTAAATTTTTGACAGGTGTGATTTACAATTTTATTTTTATTCAAAACTTTTAAATTATGTTTAAATCTTCCTATATTAGAGACACGACTCATCAGGACCCATTTTCCATCCTACAAGCGTTAAATTAAAAAATATATATCTAATTTAAATGTCATAATATTTCCCATGAACATATAATAAATAAAAATAAAATTATACACTGTAAATATACACAGCCAAAATGTTGTAGTGACTCTTGTAACTGTATATTTTACA
Source organism: Morpho achilles (assembly GCA_947086495.1). Classification (NCBI taxonomy): domain Eukaryota; kingdom Metazoa; phylum Arthropoda; class Insecta; order Lepidoptera; family Nymphalidae; genus Morpho; species Morpho achilles. Next base: position 9,419,836 of record CAMTZB010000006.1, on the reverse strand, counting down.
AATAATAAGTTGTTTAGAATATAAACAATATTGTTTCCTAAATATAACAAAAGGTAAACAAACGCTACGAAAATTCCTCTAAGTATACAAAACTTCCTTTAGCAGAAATTATTTAGAGCATTTCACAGTCCAATAGTTCTTGTTATTGTTAATAAGAATTTGACTAATTTACATTCATTACATTTAGGCTAAAAGACATATGAATACCATATTCAATCATTTTTACAGCCTTTATTTTGTCCCAATTATTTTTAGTATTTTTACTCATATTCAATCATGTTTGTGACGTTTTATTTAGTGTGAATGAGTATTCCGTTAACATTACAAGCGAACTGGGTAACATGTAAAAATTAAAAAAAAATGAAAAGTAAAAACTCAATAACAGGTTGATGAAAACGGTATTTTTACTTCCACACTTTGTAACAACGAAATCAACTATTACTGTTTCTAATAATTTTGTAATGGTTTTTAGTGACTAAAAACAGGGACAAAAATGCATTTTTTCAAAAATGAAACCTAGCTTTTTCTTTAGATTTATCGCCAACGGAACCCCCTACATACTGAGTTTCATGAAAATCAAAATTCAGAAAAAAAATTAGATTAACTCATTTAAATATTAAAGATTATGTAATGCGTTTAAAACCGTTAAAGCAAAATAATCTATAACGTATCGGCATTTATCTCGTCACCACTTCAAAATGTATTACGTAATTAGTAAAAGAGGTAAATAAATTCTCCAAAGCTAACTGATACCGAACCTCGTAAATACTGCTTAAAATACTTTGAGAGGCATAAGAAGCTTAATTAGTAGCACTACAAAATTAAGTCGATGTTTTAAATGCATTATTCCTGCTAAGGACCGATTTAACTTTAACGGGTAACGAGAAAGCTTCTAATTATAACTTCAATATTTTCTCGCTTCTATTTTATTATATTCTTGTTCAACTTAAACTTCACTTTATATTGTTACTCGTGGTACCCGAGACCTCTTTTATCAACTTTAGTGTTAAAATACCCTGAATTATGTTGAATTTTAATACCGAAAAACGGGATTTATCCCAGAAGTTAGCCTGGTACATAGGCACTAGGTACGGATATTGCACTAAATTTCATTTACATTCCTTTAGCAGTGATAACGTAACAGACAGACAGGAAGACAATCAGTCAGACAGACTTCAGCATTCATAAAAGGACTATGGATTAGTGTTCGAACAAAAAGCAAATGATTACTATTTTATTAGCATCTATAGAAGTAGGCGTTACTATACAATAAATTGATAAAATTAAAAAAAAACAAATGAATAAATAAAAATGGTTTTATGAAAGCAGCTTTACTCAAGTCGTTAAGAAAAGATCGTAAAAAACTTACTTGTTACTCATCCAATAATATATGAGAGGGTTGAACATCGAATTTGCCATAGCGAGCCAGTAAAATCCAAGGTAAACGTGCTGAGCGAAGGTTGAAGACGCCAATGACTGGTGATGGTATACCATCACGAAGTAAGCGTGGTAAGGCAGCCAGCAAAGCGCGAACACCATTACCACGAGGACAAACATTCTGACAACCTTAAAAAAATCTATATTGATGTGTAAAATATATATAAAATGTAAATTAACTGGCCCGTTTACGCAGGTGGCAGACCCTGCCTTCAGTTGAGCTCCGTGAGTCGCGGGTTCGATTCCCACCGAGAGTTAACCTTTTCTTGAAAATAACTGGTTTGTTCTTCAATTCTAACTTATTTATAAATATTTACAAGGAAGTACATATTTATGAGTAGCCCAAAACATAAGTATTAAGGTACTTTCTGTGGGGAAAAACGACAATGTGTGTAATAGTACCATATATTTATTTATATATACATAATTCTAAAGCTGTGATAGTCTAAAGGTGAGACCGTGCGATGCTTTCGAGGGGTCACGGTTTCAAACCCCGGAGAGGCAACAATGAGTTTTTCTGTTAAAACTTATGTGTCTGACTAATAATTGCAATTAATCACACGCTTTTCGGTGAAGGAAACCATCATGAGGAAACCTGCATATCTCTAGAGAATTCGAGGGATATGTGTAACCTACCAATCAGCCTAGAAGTAGCGTGGTATGTCTTAGCTCCAATCCTTCTCTTCAAAAACGGAGAGAGAAGGCCTATGCCCAGGATTGAGATAGTAACAGTCCGTTAATATAATTCTGAACTTATATGTATAGAAATTCGACGACAACTAAAGATGAAACTACAATAATCCATCTTAAAATAGAATAATCAAATTTTGATCCCATAACAGCTTAATACATGAGTTACGAGATCCTATCGCACTTAAAACTCAAATATTACATTACGCAAACCCGAACTAGCCAAAACTATTATAATGACGGTATATATGCATTATCCCATTCATCCTAGTTATGGCAATATCTCACTAAAAGGTTCTTACACATAAATCAACTAATAGAATCGAATTGGATAAGAATGACCTTACCTTTATTACTTATACTCAATTCCAAAAATACGAGTATGTAAATCGCCGTATAAGGCCGCCGTACTTTTATGGATTGCTTGTGATCTTTTCAAACTTATTTTATGTCACTAGCTTTAGTCATAGTTTTTTATACGAAGCTTTAATACAAAATATTTTTTAGAATGAAAGACATTCTCTTATTTTAGTTATTAACTAGATACTACAGAATTATTATTTCTAGGCTAAGAAGAGTAAATGTGAGATGAACCTAGAAACGCTCTTAGCTGAACTACGAATTAATTCTTACTTAGTTTTTCTCATCTTAAGTGAAAACATGGACAGATTCTAAGACGGAGCTTATTATATCTTCTGAATCTTCTTTTATTATTATTACAAGATTTTTATTCACCAATTTCACTGTACCAAGTTATAATGCCACCTTTTCAGTCATTTTCCACGTAAATTTTTGGTTTTCTTTAGTAAAGACATAGATAAAATGATAAGAAAATAACCCTAAATACACCTTTTCTTTTCATTATTATTTCTAGACTAAAGACATTTCCAAATGACGTAATCTTTAAATGTTATTATTGTAGTTATATTGAGCTTTAGATAACAAGTACGATTTTAATTATATTTTTGCACTGTAAGCGCCTGTAAAGCTTTGTTGTTACGAAGCTGTTGTCATTAGAATGATAATAATATTTCTCACGAGACTTCAAATAATTTCTAATGACTATATAATTTTTTCTGTATATTTTGTATATAATGAACATTTTGTCTACGAAGCGTTGACAAACCTAATATTTTCGTACTTAACCTGATCCGCTCAGTGCTATTGTCTTTTATAGTTTAGTATTACTTAGATAAATATAAGCAAATTAATTGGTGATTTACTGTTGTGTAAACAATCAAATGTATTGATACATATTGTAAAATGTAATTGTAACAAAAAATCCATGTAGTCCGCAGACGTAATTGCAAAGTAATTATTTTAATACCATATTCAAGTTCTTGACCTTTTTTTGTTTTCATCTAGAAAACAATACCCAACATGCGCGTTTTATCTAGTAGTGTAGTAGTAGCAAAATTGTTGATCAACCAGATATTTAAGTAGTAAAATATTTGACAGACCGATGGGTGATTTCACGTAGCGTAAAATATTTTCGATGAAAATATTGATATATTCAAAAGCGATCCGCGTTACGCCGAAGAAAATATTATACCAAAATATTCTTGTGCCCGAATTAATCTATATCATTTGTCACATTATTATGCGAACTGCGTAGCGATTCAGCGATGTATTTTACTTTCATAAATGTTGCATAAATATAAGGCGAAATTGTTTCGAGATGAAAAATAAGTTTACTGACATTGTGTACTTTCTCAAGTACTTAACTGCAAAACCTGAGAATCGAGATTATTCAATAGAAACTAATGTATACAAATTCATCACACGCTTTTCAGTGAAGGGAGATATACGAGTATTACTGGAGAACTCTTAAGATTTGTGTAAGATTTGTGTAATTATATTTGTAGGAAAAAGGGGCATTTCCATTTTTGTTGTACCATTTGCAACTTTACCCATCAGTAATTACCAGTTAATTAAACCTGGTTTTATACAACTTTGAAAATTAAAATTAAGTCTGGGATTCTAGGTGACAGAATGAGAGATTTATTTATCTATGGGAACTTTAGAATAAAAAGATACTAGAAATTAAATATGTCTTTATATATAGTAAATCCGGGAAGTTACTGGTCTCTAAGATTTAAATAGGAAGGGTTCTCTAGGGTTTAAATAGGAAGAGGAATGTAAAATATGTTCTGGTTAAATAAATCATTATTATTATTAATTCAGAAGCCACTTTTTTACTGTGCTACATAAGTAAATAAGTGTAAGCTACTTGGCGTTAATCATGAAAACTTTTTTGTTATTAAAAATTAAAATTACACTTCTTGATTAGATAACAAGCTTTTTACTGTGGATATTATGTACAAAGCGTGTATTACCTTTATATCATTACAATTTAAGTTTTAATGGCGAGGGATACCATATTTTTGTACAGTATCCTTAAAAGAGAGATATTAGACTAAATATTTGTTCAATTTTGTACACGGCTTCAGAATAAATGATCGGTATTATGAATAAATTATGTAGATCTCAACTCCATGCGGATGTTGATTGATTGTTTTTCATACATTTGCTTGTACATGTGATTTTCAAATAAATATTCTTTAGATCATTATGGATGACAAAAAATGATAATGGATGTTAAGAATTTATATAATATTAATATATCGTTATTAATAGTACAAAAATTACAGTTTGAATGTTTCAATTAGTAAGTTTCAATCTATATATTACGTAATTAAAATTTACCTAAAATTCTAAATTTAATCTGTTTTCAGTTTGAAACTGAAAATTATATGACATACAAATCCTACAAATTATTACGTATTGTGTGTTACCTTGGTAGTTCATTAATTATTTATACGCTTTATTGGACATATGTATATTGTATACTTCGATGAAAAAAGATAACTTGAATGTTTTATTTATTTGTAAAGCTTTATTATTTTTCTCACCACGACACAATAATAATATATATTTAAAGCTATAAATTAAAAATAAGAAACAGATGCAATATTGTCTTGAAAATGCACCCAGAAATGTTTAACAGAAATAGGTAACTTTATACAAACAAGTCAATAATGGCATAAGTTAGTATGCACAGATGTGTGACGAAGAAAGGGCGACCCACTCAGTCTAACGTGGTAAGCAAATAATATAGGCCCATCGATCGAAACTGTTCTTCAACTACAGTGCGTTAAGTATCAACTGTATTTATATAGATTAAAGGATGCATTATTCTATAGATGATCACATAAGAGTATGACATAAAAATATTATGCCATAATATAATACAATACAATATATTTACAAACTAGCCATACGGCGTGTGGTATCCGGCTGAATAGAATAGAACCACTCACATTTCTTACCGAGGTGTCGTAAAAGGCGACTAAGGTAAGTCGACCCGCTGTGTGGTATGCGGCTGAGTAGAATAGACCAACCTCATTTCTTACCGAGTTGTCGTAAAAGGCGACTAAGGTAAGTCGACCCACCGTGTGGCATCCGGTTTAGTAGAATAGACCACCCTCTTTCTTACCGAGGTGTCGTAAAATACGACTAAGGCAAGTTGACGTCAGGCAGGCGGCCGGTCGTAAAGACGCAGCCAAATCATGTGACAGCATGTTTTTAACACGTTGTGCCGACCCTACATAGAGTGGGATAAGGGCATGAGGATGATGATTTACAAATCAGTTCCAGTTGCGTATAACCTACCTTTCTCTTAGACCGCACAACTTGCATCTGGTGTTGAGTACACTCGCCTATGGTCCGCCCCCGTAATGCTGCACTCATTCTTGCATAAGCCCATACCATTACAGCCATGGGAGCCACGTAAGTCACCGTTAAGAATACGAGATTGTAACTGTATCGAGAAACACAATAGGAACTAAGATTATAACATTAACTAAAACAAAAGTCTTCAGTCAGGGTCTTCAAAAATTTATTGAAAAACATTCAATTTAGATATTATAGATAACGCAAAACTTGACATTGAGTGCTCAAACAAACAACAAGGAAAATAAAACAAAACATTAATTATGTGTTTGATTAGAAATTATACCTGATAATATCAGACAAAATATGGCATGTATGCAAAAAAAAATATTTTTATCTATTCATCTGTATGAACCTCACTGTATGCAGAATCGACGTGCATTGGGTTCCTAAAATATTGATGCGGAAACAAGGTGAATATAAAGGTGGTAAGAAAGCGCGGGATTATATCACGATCTTAGAGCATGGGAAAACTCTTGAAAAGGCTTATTAAGGCAGTATACATCCATAAAAAGAAGAAGAAGTTCTTCTGCAACGAGTCTTTCTTTACAGTTCTATTGCTATATTCGAGGACAGGTTTTAACTAGCTCGCAGCTAGTTAAAACCATAATCAAAAAAAAATATTTGTTTTAATCACCGCTGAAAATTTTCATTAATTGGAAATCTCGATTTAAACAAAGTTTTCAACTACTATTATTTTATAATTCTACTCATTTATTATACAAATCAATATCAAGAAGTTTTTTTATTTAATTCAGAATACGAATGTAGTCCATACATCCAGTAATGACTATCTTACCAGTAATCCGTTCTCGAAGTAGGATAGCTGCCGTCGGGCCATTTTATGAAACATATCTCTCGCTCGCCGTTTATATACCTTAGAACATAAATATTTCATATAAAACCTTACACAGATATATTGATGGAGTTAATATTGGTTTTGTGAAAAGGCAAAGTAACCTGTTGCTATGTAAGTGATGGGCAAAGGGCAGGAGTAAACCTTAGCCCCAGTAAACCTGACTCCAATTGATTAGTGGGTTCTATGTACACATGAAATTCTCTAAGTATATGCAGGCTTTATCACAATACACAAGATTTTATAGAAAACCCATAAGTTCCTAAGCAAAATGAATCAAATACGTCTATAAAAATCATCTTCTATTACCGTTTAGCTATCACCGCTTTTAGGGTATCAGAGTTTCGTTTTGTCCCTTTATTTAACTTAAGTATAAAATTATTTATGTGGCAGAATTGTTGTATGTATATTAAAAAATTGATGGGGAATCAATTCAGGCGTATAGAAACAAAGATGGTAAAGTCCACAAAATTTCAAAATTTAGATTTAAATACTAACACAATCTTTTCCGCGTCTTTATTTACCTAAATAAATCATTTGTTACCAATTCTGATATAGTCCAACTTTAATTTCAAATTGAAAATTGACTTCAGAAACAAACCTAGTAAAGTCCCAAGGTAATTGAGTTCCAAACCGCGTAAAGTCCATTTCGACCAATAGGAAGGCTCCATTTGACTGACAACGGACATTTTTTTGTTGTATGCACGTTGTCGTATTTTAATATATTTAAATACGAAAAACTATTGTTCTGCGCAATTATTGTGATATTTTGAAGAGATGGAGAGCCACCCGTCCAGGGTCAACAAAAATGAAGCCAGGAAACGGACTGCATAACCACTTATTTGGAAGAAAAACATCGCAAAGGAAAACAGGTATATTCCAGGGCCGGACTTAAGTTCGTTCTTATTTAAAGAATATTTAAAGCGTAATTAATTATAATACCAATTAAGCTGTTCTTATCATGCAATGCAATTTTGTCACATCAAAAATGTTGCGAATGTTTCATGATGCTTTCTACAGAATACAGCAAGACGGACTTATATTGAAATGCTGTACAGCTGTTGCTTTTAAAAAGGAAAAAGCCTCGTAATGGTACGAAATCATCTAAAGAATTCACAACAAAGTTCCACATTATAGCTGATCGAAAAAAGATACCTATATATCAAAACGCATTTTTAAATATGCTTAATATTAAAAAAGGACGAGTACTTGCACTGGTCGCTAAATCGTGGATTTTGGATAATCAAGCTGATGTGAACAATCTTAAACCTGAAGAGAAAATATGCGAGCCACAGCAGGAGGAACAATTATTAGTTATATAATCATCATCTTCCTGCCCTTATCCCACTCTAATTGGGGTCGCAACAACATGTTATACACATGCTGTCACTGGCTGGCTGGTCACATGTTGGCTGCGTTTTTACGACCGGCCAGCTGCCTGACGTCAACTTACCTCTGTCGTATTTTATGACACCTCGGTAAGAAAGAGGGTAGTCTATTCTACTCAACTGGATACCACACGGTGGGTCAACTTACCTTAGTCGCCTTTTACGACACCTCGGTAAGAAATGAGGTTGGTCTATTCTCTACTCAGCCGGATACCACACGGCGGGTCGACTTACCTTAGTCGCCTTTTACGACAACTCGGTAAGAAATGAGGGTAGTACTATTCTATTCAGCCGGATACCACACGGCGTAATTATTAGTTATATAAGTTTGATTTTAAACAAGAATACAAATTATTATTAATCAACTATATGACTTTTATCACATACACCCATTTACAAGTTGATTGTGAATGTGAATTGTGTGGATGTAAATAAATAAATAAATAAAAATATTGTTGTCTTTTGTTTTCTAAAATTCCTGAATCCGTCCCCTATTGAGAGTTGGAAACAAAAATAGGAAAGTCCTAAACATTCGGTAACAAACTTAGTTAAGTCCAAGACTTAGAAACAAAGCTGGGAAAGTCCATCTCAAATTTAAGTTTTTACTCAAAAGTATTGAATTGGGCGTGGAAAACAGCTTATAATTCCCTAATATATTATATTCTGCGTACATAAAATAATGTTTGATATTAGTATAGTTACTAATAATGGAAAAAATCGTTTTTATCGTTTTCTAAAAAAATTTGCATCGTGGACGTAACCATCTTTGATTCTATACGCCTGAATTGTGGTATAAATGTATGTATTGCAATGTATGTATTGACTAGAAACAGTTGAAATTGAAAAAGTTTACTACAACTAAAAATCAATATAAAAGTTTCAACAAGTTTGCAACAGCTCACAACACTTTCGCACTACTTTATAAATGACTAACTTTTATTTACTTGAGAATAGTATATATAGTCTGGTCCGTCTATATAGTTCTATATATAGTTCCGTCTGGCCACGCAAAGGAGGGCGTATGCAGAGCTGACTGTCAACCTCCACTAGTTGGAGAGGCACCAAAAGAAGAAGAAGAAGTATATATAGCTTATTTTCTTTTGAAATCTACTAAGAACGTAATAAAATTATTATACTGTCTAACAATATTATACTTATTTCTTTTGTATTATTGCATAGTTATAGTATGTTTGGTTGCGATACATTTAAAAATAATGTGGTAATACATTATTCATTCAAGATAAACCTAGAAATTTGATTGAAATCTGGTCAGCTTTCAATCTACATATATTTCAATCACTTTTATCAGTTTTTCAAGAAAACGCATGTTTTCCTATTTCGTAAGAAAAATGGGAATCTTGTGCCTCATATGTTGATTTAAGAAAACTGAAATGGTTATGGACGGGGCACATAGTATGAAAAGCCGTTGGACTTTGGGGCCTTCGGGTGTTGGAAAAGGAGCCCCGCTGCGGAAGACGCAGCGTCGGTAGGCCCCTACGAGGTGTACTGAAGACTTCAGTAAGGTCCAAGGGAGCCGCTGAATTCAAATGAGACAAAGATCCTGTGGTGTGGAGATTTCATGAAGAGACCTATGTCCAGCAGTGAACATCCATCGTTAGAAGTAGAAGATGTAATTATGTTAGTTTAGTTAAATTAATAAAATAAATAATGAAGTTTACAATATTGTTATAGGTAGGACTAGTACTAACTAAATATACTATATAAATAGTATATATAATAATATATAAACAGTACTAGTACTATATAATACTATGTAATAGTACTATATAAATATATCTTTGTTTTTGTAATATATTTAAATAATAATGTACGCGTACGTATTACATGCCGTGGTAACCTATAATTAAGACTACATTTTATTAAATGTAGCCTTAATTAAGTAGAGTATTTTTTGTTAGATATTAATAATGTAAGTCTTATTGGTTATCCTAAAAAATAAAAATTAAAATAAAATAAATAAAATAAGATGATTGAAATTTAATTGTTTTAAATTTCATTTATGTAGCACCAGTTGATTAGTAGTGAAAATGTTACAGACAGTTTCGCATTTATAAAATTATTATGGATTTATTATATTGTCAGAAACATTCCCTTCTCCCGGCATTTTTAATATTGAGCAGAAATTTTATGTACACATTTTTCGTATTCATGGCTACAACGAATGAGGAAACATTTGAATATACTAGTATACATTATTTTCTAATTTATAAAAAACCTCTATGGCAAAAATAGAAAGATTTCGAATAACAATACGAACGATTAGATTATAAATATAGATAGCGGCAAACGCAACATCGTTTGCATCAATAAGCGTTTAGATATCCTCTAAAATGCAATATGTAGCTATTTTTTATTATTTTACAGTGCCAAATTTCATAAATATTGATCCAGCTGATTAGCCATAAAAACATAACAGACAGACAGACTTTCTCATTTATAATATTAGAATACACAAATATTGTATCTTAACAGGGTTAGCTCGTTTTTCTTAAAAACATCAGTTTAGCAATTAAACGTATACAGGCAGGCATTCTTAGGACGATCACGTGTAGACATGACTTGAAAGTTATAAACTTTAAAGTTAAGCTATAAAGCTTATAATATATTAATGAATATTGATATAAATATACCTCGTATGTATGAAAAGACAATATCATAATATTAGGTCATTTAAAGCAATTCATTAATATTTATATAATTTATGTGCTTTGTACCTCGAAAATATCATAACATATATTTTAGGTCATTCATTCTAGTTGTAAGATAAAATAATTGTTCTATTAGCGGTCCAAATCCATGACCTAATTAGTGAACAATAATTAATCAACTTATTTGGTGCTGGAAAAGGCAATTCAAATCAATCAACCAATAAAATCCATAATACATTCGACCGCAGCGATAACGTGCGATGCCATATCTTTATTAAGCTTCGGTTTTGGACTTCGCTTATTATACATGTATAATATGATAGTTTTATTCACTATATATTATTATACTGTTTCTCTGCAAAAACTTCTGACACAATTATGTAATAGAAAACAACAACCAATCACACCAGAAATTCTATTACAATACCCAAGACGAAAATTCGTAAACTACAAATTTAGTCTCAAACAGGGTTCCCCAACAATATGACATTACACCGAATCACAAAGTTGGTCATATTAATAGCCGCTTCCTTTATAAGCGAAGATATTCCATCATTACCAGAAGATTGATAAAATTATATTAGAATCACATGTTGTGTTTAATTAATAACCGTCTTCCATTTAAATGTGATTAGACGCAGTGAATAGGTATCTTTTTTTATCCGTCGAAATGCTGAAGCTCTAACAGTCAAATAACATGGTTGGAGGTGATAAAAGAATACTAAATAATCATATAGGGTGCAAAATATATCCGTAGAAACTCAGAAAGTCCGAAGGTCTCTCTGTTCATGCAAAGGCGATAAAATATAGCGATAGCACTGGTTCTAATGAATTTAAATTACAATCATGTTCAACTAAATCCCAATTTGCATAGGAGTAGCGTGGTGATTAGTAACAGGCCACTATTAAAACGCTGTCCGTTCTTTGTAATTTTGTACGCTTATTACCTAATCTAAATAATAAAGTAGATATTTGGTGTGACAAGACTAGATAAAGTACGAAACGAGTATATAAAGTCAGTCTAAAAGTTGCCCCCATTATAGAAAAGATGAGAAGTGCACAAAGGAGGAGGATAAAATAAGGAAGGATAAAAATTATTTGACTAAACGAATGTTAAATATGAATGTATGTAATGTATGAATTATATCATCAATTAGATCTTACTAGAAGGAGGCCGAAAAAGAGACGGATGTATTGTGTGGAGTATGACATGCATATAAAAGGAGTGGCGCCAGAGTTGACGAATTTCGGGACAAAATGGAATCGAAAAAATGTTGTGCCCCCACTTAGAGTGTCATCACTACATATTATAAAACAAAGTCCATATTTCCGTATGTACGCATAAAACTTTAAAACTACGCAACCGATTTTGATGCGGTTTTTTTTAATAGATAGAATGATTCCAGAGGAAGGTTTGTACGTATAATAACATTCAATACGAAGTAGAGAAATAATGTAATTTTTGAGGTTTCTGTAAATAATGACATTTTTTTCCGCTTACATTGCAAATGCAGGCTAAACAATACGAGATTTATCAAAATGATGTACTAAGTATTTGTACACCTTAAAAAGGTCTACAGAAAAGTCCGCGATGGTATATATCTATCTCTTATGGATAACCCACAATAGCAGTTTTTTTCATTTACTTTTTACGAAAAATGATGCCTTATGTTCAAAGCAATTTTTATACAATACAGCATTAATCCTTATCCAATTGAGTACCTTAAATAAATTGTTGATTTAATATAGATCAATATTGCCGTTTACAGCATGTAATTTAAGTGAACATTTTCGGAGATATTAGAGATTTAAAATCCCGCGAGGAAGCCGCGCTTCGCCCTATAACACTTCGACTTTAGCAATTGTGTCCCTCTTTCAAGAGTTTGTTTAAAGACATTCTGTAATTAATTGTAAAAATAAAATACATAGGGAAAATATAAAAGTAAATAAGTAATAATGTACTTTATGAACTTAGATATTCCAAAGATAGCAGGAAATCTTCTTGGTATAGGGAAAGGAAATTGTTTTTCTCCAAATTTAACGCTACGGCCACGGGCAGTAATGAACAAATCAAAACAACTGGATCAATTTTAATCATTTTTTTTACACTGACTGACATGGATATACATTTTATACCCGTGCGAAGCAAGGGCAGGCCGCTAGTAAGGTATAAGGGCATGAAGGCAGGAGAATGATGATAGTTCAAACGACATATCATAGCTTTCAATTGCTTTACTTGGCACTTACATAATTCTATGTCAGAAATTAAAACCAGTACTTTTGGCTTCTTGTCAATTTTTGCATATCGATCCAATAGTTTGTAATAGTTAAATTATTTTGCGGAACCTAAATATAGAAAAGAAATGATGGAATTGTTTTACTATGCGCGGTAATAAAATTCTATGTCGTTTTAAGCGAGATAGATTCAAATTCGTTTATTTGCTCAGGATAAAATCGATTTTGTTGTAGAATCTTTATGTCGCTCCGGTTGCGGGCGAAACGAGATTTGAGAGAGTATATGCCGCATAAATTTTTTATCTTTGTATTCTTTACTTGGTTATACGAAAAAAATCCTTTTAACGCAGTGTTTATTACAAACCTTCTTTGCTATCGACATGGATATATTTACTTTTATTTTACAAAATAGGATGTACTGCCGAAAGTATTTTTTTATACATCTTGTTATACCAATTAAATACGATATGGAATTATGAAAGAAATTAAAATTTTATTCGATCTCTTTGATTATGCTAGAATTTTTTTCCATTCCCAGGCACAGTTAGCGTTTAGATCAGAATAGGGTTTTGAAAAAATATTGTTCATATAAGAAATTTGTTTTTTTTAATCTTTTATGTATTTCTACACCTTAAAATAATCTTAGTAAACTTTTCTTTCAACGAAATTCAAGTTTAACGAAACGAATTTTCAAACGAAAATCTACGTAGAACAAATGCAAACCCGTTATTTCAAAGAAAATAAAGTTAAAAAGTTTCAGCATATAATTTTAGATCAATTAAAGCGACGGTGAGATTTAATTAAGAAACTGTTCTGTTCCTATTTTTATATCTATTTAAAATTGCCGTGTTAAATCCATTGCAAACACAGGTCATTTGTGATCCTAATTCAAAAGGACAATTTATTACGTTATTTATTACGTCGATGCTGTGTCGACGACATCTGCTGCCCCTCTTATACCTTTTAATCCCTACACATGGGTAAAATTTAACAAGGTTACACTTTTATTTAAGTATGCCATGTGGTATCCGGCTGAGTAGAATAAAACACCCGCATATCTTATCGAGGTGTCGTAAAAGGCGACTAAGGTAAGTCGACCCACCATTTGCTATCCAGCTGAGTAGAATAGACTACCCTTATTTCTTACCGAGGAGTCGTAAAAGACGGCTATGGTAAGTCGACCCACCGTGTGGTATCCGGTTAAATAGAATAGGCCATCCTCTTTCTTACGTAGGTCTCTTAAAATACGACTAAGGTAAATTGACATCAGGCAGGTGGCCGGGCGCAATGTATTTACAATTATATAAATATCAGTTATATTTATCAGTTGTCTGTCTATCATAACACAAGTATTAAGTTACTTACTTAGGGTATGGACGACCGTGTGTATAAGTGTGCATATATCTTTTTTTAAATATAATATATTAAATTAAGTAATTTTAATTGGGAAGAAATTGACTATAATATACTACAATATAATATAAAATATAATACTATAATATAATATAATATAAAAACAAACATAAGTCAGAGTTTATATATTATAATGCTGAATTGACGAAGAGTTTCGTTATACTAAAAGAAGTCAAATATTTCTGTGACGTACGCACCTACATCAAATATTTCTCAGTGTATTTAACCAGGACAATAACGTTCGGTAGTAACTAGTTTCTAAACTTTACACAGAAGTTCAAAGTTCAGCACAAACATCACTTTATTCCACTCCGGATCAATTACGGGTAGCACTGACATTTTATTCAAACAAAAGTTATCTTAAGTTATTACGTTAAGTATTGAAATATATTTGCTAAGTAACAGACTTTTGCATTGCTACTGTTTTGTCTACTATCTAAATATGTTTTTGGGTTTTTTTTTATTATTGACAAATAAAATATTGATATTTCACCCCGCGCATATTGTGAAGTAAGCAATTCTCTAGGTATTCGATGTGCCATATCCATAGAGTTATTATATTTTGACTAGGGGAGCGATAGACAGGCCTGTAAGTGACACAATGACACTATAAATAATTCTAGACAAGATGAAACTCGTATACTTCTAATCATTCAATGTCTAATCACACATTTAAAAGAGAAATAGGTAGATCACCCTCATTTGTTTTCTCTTCATTGTAATATGTCACATTTTATGCTGGCTTCCCTCTAAGTATAATAACTCTATGGCCATATCACATTTAATCGCTTCGTAATAGGGCTTCGCTATTAATATGCTATTAGGATTAATCAAACTCATACATCTGACATCAAAATATTGTGTAAACGGACACAATTTATTCAACGAACATTCAAAAGCAATAAATTCGATATTTATTTAACTAGTATTATAGATATCAATAGTAATGTTACTTACTTTTTAGTGTATGTATCAGAGTAAAGCAAGCTCGGCAATGCAAGTAAAGCACTCGCGAACCATACAGTGCATAAAACTGCACGGGCGACGCTGCGACTCAATCTGTGATGCAGTGGCCTAACAATCGCCACATACCTAAACAAAACAGAAATTAAATCAATAAATAAAATAATTATATTACATTAAAAGAACTTTTGACCTGAAAACATCTTTATACATTTATCATTTTCAACCGATGGACGTCCACTGCTGGACATAGGTCTCTCCATGGGTTCTCCACAACTCACGATTTTGTACCGCTTGAGTCCAGCGACTTCCCGCGATTTTTTGCCAGTCCTCAGTCCATCTCGTCTAGCAACACTGAATTTTTCGGTGCGAGGTCGCCATTCCAACACGTTGAGACCCCAACAACAATCATCGGTTCTACGCACTATCTGCCCCGCCAATACCACTTCAGCATCGCGACACGCTGAGCTATATCGATGAATCTGGTTGTTCTATGGATATTTTTTTATACGATAAGGCTTTGACACGATACGATAAGACTCTGAGCAACTTATGAGGTCCATAGTAACCAAACCAAAAAAATCAAAGTGGTCGCTTATCATGTTCATGATATTTAAAATTGATGTTTTTCATTAAAGCATTAATGATCAAAAATATGGAATGATAGAAATATATAAATTTCTATTTCGCCATGAAAATATAAGAGAATTATTTTTAAGGTCTGTTGATAAGGTAAGTAAGATAAGGTTGATAAGGTAAGAAAGTTTATCTTATTTGCTATGTTTTTCTATATTTACATAGAATAAAATAAAATGAAAGGCGGCACTAATGAAACCCTTTTCGCATCATTTGTCTATTACCCAAAGTCATTACGTTGGCTCTTGATCGTCAATAAACGTCTGTTAATATACCAGTTATTACTGAACGAAGAACATTACCACATGTTACTAAATTGATGAGTGATGCTCGGAATTACTTACAGTACAGAATTAATGTTTTGAAGTCTCAGTTTAGGACAAATTCATTTTGACTTTATTATTAATTTAATTATTACTCGTGTGTGTCTGTTCAATACTTTCAAAGGCAAATAAATAACTGGAGTCGAAGAAAGTCCCGTTTGTTCTCTAAACATGAATTATTTGGTTATACATTAATTGGGCCATTAAGCAAACACTAACTTTCAATAACACATTACATATTCTATCGGAGTCCAAACTTTGCGGTTTGGGATCAAATTTCAATAATGTATTTGAAGGGGCTAATAGATGTTAATTTTGCTTTTATATGTAACGAGCTGTCCCTGCGAGTTCGTCCGCGTAGAAATCAAAATGGCGCACGTGACGCTCGCAGCAGGCGAGTATTTTTACAACTGCGCGACCACTTAAAAACAATTCACATAAAACTTTAATGTACTACTTGAAGAATTGCACTACCTTTTAGTAAAAACTGTATAAAAATACGTTCAGTTGATTCTGAGAAAATCTATCACATACAGACATAGTTTTTGGTGACTTTGTTTTATAATATGTATAGATAACTATGCAGCAATAAATACCTGCACTATTTATATTCACTTGAGCAAAATAAAGATAGCTGTGGTAGCCCAGCGTTAACACCGTGCGACTCTTTCGAGGAGGGTTTAAATCCGGGCAGACACTAATAAGTTTTCTTATAAAACTTATATGTCTAATTGATAATTGCAATTCATCACACGCTTTTCGAACACAAGGAAACTTCGCTTTTTGAATGAAAACATCGTGAGGAAACCTGCATATCTCTAGAGAATTCTGGAGATATGAGTAACCTACCAATCCGCATTGGAGCAGCGTGGTAGGTCTTAGCTCCGATCCTTCTCTCCAAAAACTGTGAGAAGAGGCCTATTCTCAGCAGTGGGATAATAACAGGCTGCTACTTACTTACTAAATATCCTCTTCCTCCTTGAGTCGTTTTCCTCAGTACTGAGGGTCGTGACCTTTATCACGGATCACTTTTTTACGGATGATTGATCGCCAGGTTTTACGATCACCTGCTGCTTTTAAGGCTTCGTGGACTTGAATGGAGAGTGAAGGAGTGATCTGGTCGGACCATCGAGTCGGACACCGGCCTCTTGCTCTTTTTCCTTCTACCGAACCAGTGATCATTAGCTTTTCCAGGTTGTCTCCAATCTTCCTAGCGATATGTCCGAAAAATTCAAGGACTCTGCGGAGACACGTAGTTGAGAGCCTGGTGGTTACTCCTATAGCTTTGAGTATCGATACATTGGTCCGGTGCTCAGTCCAAGATACGCCCATCATTTTACGCCAGCACCACATCTCAAAGGCATCAATGCGTTTCCTGTCAGCAGACTTCACAGTCCATGTCTCAGAAGCATACAGAAAAATGGAGAACACGAGTGTGCGTACCAGAAGAATTTTGGTTTTACGCGAAATGTTGCGGTCCCGCCATATTTTCTGCAGCTGTGACATTGCTGACTTTGCTTTACTTACTTACTGTTTATTACTTACTAAATATAAATAAAGATTTTCGGATGCATAAAGAAAACCAGAGATAATAAGTAAAACCTGTACCAAACATGAACTATTATTACAAAATATAAAATGCTATTGACGAAATAGGTTCTTTAATTTAACTTCAGCAGATAAGCCTGAAGTTGATTTTTTAACATTTTTTTTTTCACAGTATTTAAAGATGACCGATGGACGCCATTGTATACTTTCGTCGATCATAGTAGCTAAATCTTCGGATAAAATCTTTTCTTAATAAATTTGCTACAACAAAGTTACTTGTGCTGCATTTACACAAACAAAAAAAGTAAATTTCTCGAACACTCATTAGAACACTCTTGTTGGTTCTGAAATTATGATTTAAAGTTCGTTAGAATACTCGTTTGTAGTAAATGTTCAAATCCATCGAAAGTCAGGGAAAAGCAAGCAGTAAAAAATAAAAGTCATCCGATTTTTTCGAGATTGCAGTCGAAATTGTCACGTTTTCTATACGGTTGCGATTCTGTACGGAATGATCTACTCGTTTCGTACACAGATCCTATTCGCTTATCTCGTTTCAGGCTTATGTAACTATATATTCTAGATGCGACATCTGAAATTGTATTCACGTTTGTAAATATAAATTTTATTCAGCTATATTATATACATTTAACAAATCTTTAGTATCTATTTATAACCTGTCTGTCTATCACTCAATAAATTTTTATTTTATTTATTTATATTTATTTACTTATTTATATTATTTTTTTGGCTGGTATCTACCAGCAATCGCAATAATGGGTATGTACCCATTATTGCGATTAGCAAACCTTAACAGTAAACAGTAAAAATAACTTTAAGATTATATCAACGTTATTTAAATTTAGTCTTTGCGAAAAAGTAATTTTGCAGTAAATACTCTCTTTTTGGCTGTTCATTTTCGACTTTTTATCAGAAGGAATTGCGGAATTCACTAAAAACAATCCTGATCTTTTGTTATCTATTATATCTAATCCATTTCAGACACTTTATAGAAGTAGGAGTTACTAAGCCAAATTCATAGTACAAAAGTTATGAAAGAATTATTTTTCCATACAAAAATCTTATATATATATATATATATATATATATATATATATATATATATATATATATATATATATATATATATATATATATATATATATATATATATATATATATATATTATAATATTCTATACAGGATGTGTAACAAAATAACAATTTTAATCTAAAACTTTGGTATACAGTTGTATACCAAAGAATCACACATCATTATACATTTCGGTTTTTTAAATAAGAAGCTCAAAATAAATTTAATTATTACTTAATCTCTTAAGATGAACTAATGAATTAGTTTAATTCAGTGAAAACAGTTAGAGAGATTTCATAGAAACTTATAATGGGATGAAAATGTATTAGTTTATACTCCACAGTGTCCTACTTGCCTACATATACGTAACTAACTACTTATAAACATAAATGGATATATCATCCACGTGGACGTACTCGTTAACTCGTAACTGAGCCTTTCAAGTCTCTAAGTAATAGGGTGGCTATATTACATGAATAATATGGAGTTTCGTAAAGGTACACCTGCGTCTCCTAACTTATCTTTTAACACGTGCTACAAGCACAAAGTGAACCGCTACTTCCGGTATAATGATAAGAGGTAACTTTTAGTAATGAACTTTCCGTTTTATTATCGCTAGATGATTATCATCCATTTAGACTGGCATATGATATAAGCTCTGTACGTCACTTTCAATGAAAAAAAGTTCAAAGATACAATAAAAACATTTCTTGTGTAGAGAAAGTATTTTCTGTAGAAAAGAAATACAGGCGAAAAAGAGTGAGTTCACCAAAGCAAGGCAAAAGCTGCAAAGCTTTTCAATATCATTTCACGTTGATAACAAAGATTTGTAATAAAAATATTTTTTCAGAAAAGGGTTAGAACAACAACATTGTATTTCCAAAACTATTCAAAAGAAGTCTATCACGGATCCTACGCTTTATTTATGAAATTTCCTGTTTTTCGTGGATTAGAAGATTTTAACATAACATAAAGTATAAAATAACTTTTTTTTGTAGGACCTTATATATAGAAGTAGATAGTTAAACGCCCAAATTGAGTCATTTGATTTTAAGGTTTTTCTATCGTATTAAATTTGATAAATTAGGGCCTTTCATATCGATCGGTATAAGGCATTAAATATTGACCGTGTAGTAAATTTAACGTGACTCAACCTGAATATACTCGTAGTTGTAAGCCTACTTAAGTATTCGTTGACATTATATATATTGGAATATATTCGTTTTAGATTATATTTATGGCAAAAATGGAAAACTGTCTACAAGTTCAGTAATACATTCTTTGTCTAGAAAAAAATGCTTTTGTAACTGAAACGGACACATTTGCATCCCGTAGTGTTCTGTTCATTTAGTAAAGGGTCTACAACCACCACCTGAAGATCCACCAAGGATTTAACGCTGTATTGTCCAGTACTTATTCTTCTTTAAGTTACGGATTGTTAATATGGGGAAATTCAGTTGATGTCGAAAGAGCTTTTCTTGCCCAAAAGCTAATTATCAATCTTCACGAAACACTAGTAATAAAAAAAAATGTTTGTATACCAAAAGAAACCAAATACATCTATGTATCTAAAAAACTGTGGAGCCATGTGTGTAAAAATATTCAATGCCCTTCCTAAAAAATTAATAGAAATGCCCACAAAAAAATTTAAAATTGAATTAAAAAAATGGCTGTCGAGTAACCCCTTTTATACAGTTAAATAATTTTTGGACAGATAGTATTTATAAAC
This sequence comes from Morpho achilles, assembly GCA_947086495.1. NCBI lineage: Eukaryota > Metazoa > Arthropoda > Insecta > Lepidoptera > Nymphalidae > Morpho > Morpho achilles. Next base: position 9,399,128 of record CAMTZB010000006.1, on the reverse strand, counting down.
TATATTGATGCTATTTTATGATTTTGACATTTTTATGTTTGATAAAGAATACAATGAACAAAAATCCTTAATCTACTTAAAAAAAAGACGTTTCTGATTTAATGGCTCCGATTAGTGTTAAATGATTTTACTGTCTGTAGTAAATATCTCACTATCTCAATGCTGAGCATAGGCTTCCACTTTCCTTTATCGGAGACAAGAATATCACAAACCCACCGATACGGATTGGTAAGGTGCACTTATCTCATTAATTCTCCAGAGATATGCAAGTTTTCTTAGTATTTTCCTTCACTGAAAATCGTGTCATAAATTACGTATATTAATTACGCATTTAAGTTTTAACAGAAAAATACATTGGTCCCCGGGATTTGAAACCGTATTCCTCCACAAAAGAGCCATAATCTGAATTTAAACTATTGTGAGTGATATCCATAATTAATGTATAGATCACAAGTCTTATTTTATCTCATGAGCTCATGAATAAGAGCCCCGTATGGGCTTGAAACTAGTCTGACTATAGCTGGAATCTAAACATTAATTAGTCATAATCTAATTGTTCATCTATCACTTAGTATGCGAAGTAGTAATTGTTTACAAAGCGTCTACCTGTCCACGGTAATGGCAACAAGAGTGAAAACACCAGCAGAAACAGTCAGATTAGCGGTGAAGTTGCTGGCAGTACATGTCACAGAGCCGAAGGGCCAATTCGCTGTCACCAGAAACACGAAGTTTGGAGCACCATTCAGAGTCGCCATGAGAAGATCTGCGACAGCTAGGTTAACGAGGAAGCAATTGGTCACTGTCCGCATCCGACGATGAGCTGTTGACAATATAACTTGATTAATAAAACATTGTTTGGCCCAACAATGTAGTATTACAATAATGTTATAATAACTACAATAAGATAGTACGATGGCACTATGTTGAAACTTGCTAAGACTAAAGTAAGCTAATAGGCGGCGTTGGACGTATCCAATAGCGGAAGCCGTCACCCCTGACCTGTAGCGAGTTTGGACATGAGTTCGGCGTTTCTCGCCAGTGGAGAATATAAACAAATCTGGGATCCACTTAAAATAGGAAAAAAAAATGCTAATAATAAGCTGTGATAACCCAGCGGTAACACCTTGCGTCTCTTTCAAGAAGGTCACGAGTTCATTACAGGGCAGACACCAATGAGTTTTCTATTAAAACTTATGTGTCTAATTGATAATTGCAATTTATCACACGCTTGTCCGTGAAGGAATACATCGTGACGAAACCTGTGTATCTCTAGAGAATTCTGGAGATACGAGTATGTGTAACCTACCAATCCGCAATGGAGCAGTGTGGTAGCTCCAATCCTTCTCTCCAAAAACGGAGAGAAGAGGCCTAGAGGTCGCAGCAGTGGGTGAGTAATAGGTCGCTACTTACTTACTTTTTAAATTTTAGGTATATTCTTGAATAACATAGGATTCAAGAATTTTCGCTTTTCTTTCGGGAATAGAAGAAAACGAGTATAATGCATAATTGAGAGTAATTTAGCATAATGTCGATACGAACACAGTCGCGGTTACCACCTGTACATTTATAAAAAGGCTCTTAGGTGAAAACAAATATGCATTAAAACAAAAGTCCGTATTACATTGTTTTATCTTTCACTTATGTCTCTGTATCCGCCGTGAGTAATGTGATTCTAAGATATGAACTCGTTTTTCCATTTTGGACGTCTAACTGAATTTAGTTCTCCACTGACCACTCCAATAAATCAATCGATACTGATTTTTACAAAATGCTACAGCATTGGTGTTTGCGTTTGATTAATTTTAATAAAGCTGTTATTAAAAATATATACTTTTATTATAATATCGATCAGCTAAAATAGATGTTATAACATTTTTATTAGCAAGAAACCCCCTTATTTTTGCCCATAGAGTTCCAACGATCAATATCATCGTTATTCATATCAACGTTAATCGATACGTTTTCTATGAATATCAAGTGCATGATGAATCTAAAATATAAATTCAAATTGTAAATATTTGTTTAATTCATTAATACTTTATAATTGCTCATATGAAATGTAAAATGTTATTTACTATGTATTTAGCGATTGAAAAAAGGTCTATAATATTCGTTTTCAAAATTAATCCGAACGCTGCGTAACTTGTCCAAACTTACTGCAAAGCGACGTTGCGAAGATTACAATTCTATATAACTTTTACTTGAACTACTTAACAAGTAGCTTAGGGTCTAATGAGAACTGTGACCCAAATATATTTTTAGGGACTACACCGAGTATTTCTTATAAGTTACTTATAGTTATTCTCATATTGTATTCTAACAATTGGAACCTAAAAGGTGTAATGAGAGGAAACTATAAAACTTACTATTTTTAACTATTAAATTTACTATTTTTGTTCTAGATCTCAACTAATGCACACCTAGGCCCACTGGTATGTATAACTCAACTAAAAATGTATTTGGTGGAGTAACCAAAAAGATGTAGAACATATAACATTTATCCGTCCATAAATTTATGACAACTGAGATAACCTATCCCTGTTGAATTAATATGTAACATACTCAATAATAAGTTTTGCCTTATTCGGCGCCCAAAGATTACTTCGTTTTTAATTAAGAGTAGAAATTTCTAAATAAAGCCACGAGAATTAATTCAGTCACATTTTGTCTCCGGATTACTTAAACTAAACTCCGGATTACTTGAACTATAAAAGGCAAAAGTTTCTATGTCAAGATATTTAATATATCCACATAAATTACTTATTCGCGATAAGTAATTCGTACCTAAAGTTCGTATTTTCTACATTTTTTTTCACATTCGTATTTTTTCTCCAAAAGAAGAGAGAACGCGTTTACCCAGCAGTGAAATAGTAACGAGCCGATATTATACAAGAAGTAAACACGTACATACCCTGGTTCCATAATTATAAAATATCATAAGAAAGCGATAAGCATATTTTTTTTCTTATAAGAACAAAAATCCCACTTTGTTATTTTGTCGTGGAATTTATATTATAAAAATGATTTCATTGGTCTTCGAGCAAAACGTGTCTAAGATTAATATTAATTTATTAATATTGTTGCCTAAAGTTTTATTTATGAAAAAAGCAAATTTCTTTTGCAATAATTTGTGGTACACTCAGAGCAGTAGGAATTTCACAATAAAGACAATAACCCTAAAAAAAGCTATTAAAAAAGTTTTTTAGTATTTTGCATTTTTTTCATATTCCAAGCAACAAACTTAAAATGTTTCATATTATCTCGATTGTTACTTATTAGTTATTAATATTTCATAATAAAATATTCATTTCTTTAATAAAATAAAGTATGTAGAAGTTGGAAACCAGTATCAGAACGATCAATTAGTGTATCCAGATAAGACCTGCATATATTAGGTACTTAATACACAGATAATTAATCGCAAGCTCCCGGAGTAAATTTACAACAAAGCTTTAACACATTTAACACTGTACTTTATGTGCGAGATTAGTTGCCAATATTGATATACTTTAGAAAAAAACTTTCTTTATAATAATAATAATAAACTTTCTTTATGAATGAATTTTAAAAATTCGCATGTTTAAAATTCTTTTAATAGTCGCGCTCTATTAAGTTTATGTTTAGTATCTTTTATACACACAGAGATAGAACGTTATATAGAACATCACAGAACATGCATTGAAATTCATTTTTTTAAATTATTTATTTCACCGCGTTTTTAATAATATCATACTTGGCCCTGAAGTATTATCTGTATTCATTGCCACGTTACGTTATAAAATAAGGCTAGATCAAGTACTGATCGTTCCCTGTTTGTTAAGGTACCTTCTCATATGTCCTTATCATACTTATTCGCGATATGTAGATACTAGCTGTGACAGTAAGTTCACCCGAGTGGAAATCAGTGTGTCACAATTTTTTTCCGGAATTGAAATTTGTACATATAAGTAGTTAATGCGAGTTAATTATAAGAGATTGTTGAATAACTTTCAACGTTTACTTAGCGTACGCAAGGAAAGCTTTAAATTTTAATTGCTTTAAATTTATCATTAATGCTCCTGTCCTTTTAATTTTAGCATGATAATATATAGCATATAACCTTCCTCGATAAATGGACTATCTTACGCTTAAAGTTTATGTCAAATCGGTCCAGTAGTTCCTGAGATTAGCGCATTCAAACAAACAAACTCTTCAGCTTCATATATTAGTATAGATATATGCATAATATATCTTTTATTTTTGTTCTTAATGTTTTGAATAAAACTAACGAGCTTCCAACATTTTACTTATACGTTTATTTCATTCGAGTTTTCTTGTTCCTCGGCGTCATTAAGATACCCATTCCCTAGACTAGATCTCAGAGGGTATTTCTTTATTTCTGTTGTTGGAGAAATTTCTTATTTAATCTCTAATTTACTTTACCCAAACATTTACAACGGTATTGGTAGCTGCGTAGCTTCACAAAAATGTGAAAAAGCTGTAGTTTTCATAGGTAGTACGTACCTACAACAATCCATATGACCAAGGTGTTTCCAATCACTGCAAGTAGCAGCATGACTGCAAACACTATGAACCAGGAAAGTTGCCCCCACCAAGGGGGGCTATAGGGCCTCTTGCCTAGTCCCATACAGTTGCCGAGAGTGACCCTGTTGAAAAACACGAATTTTTAAAATTTCTACACAAATTACACCCATCCTTTTATCAGCAGTTGTAGATCTATATAAAATGAAAATGTTGTATTAGGTTTCAGCTCAATTTCTTAGCAAAAAGCTAAAATAATCAACTCTGGTATACTTAATCGAGCCCTGTAATTTATGCTTTGATGTTAAACTTTAAAAATTGGTAGGTCGGATTAAAATAATTGCTTCACCTATTTGATTAAACTTAGAGCTCGTTCTGTTAACGTTTCTTTACATTGTACACAGTAATAACAAAAGCTAGAGGTTCGGGTAATGAACCAAGTAATATGATCATCGCGTGCCAACATTAAATTGAAGGCGGTCAATGTCTGAAATGTTTTTAAGTCTCTCATAAATTATTTAAATTTCGCTTTGCTTAGACGGGAACTTTATATTATCGTCTGTTATGTACATCTGTATCCGTAAGATTGTCTTGTGTAATCATGAGTTGGGCTGAATTGCGATATACTTCATGACTGGAATTCGAATTCGAAGTTTTCTTGCGTTCTACTAGTAATATTAACATCATCCTCCTGCCCTTATCCAACTCTAAGTAGGGTTGGCACAACATGTTATAACATATTGTCACATGATTTGGCTACGTGTTTTACGACCGGTCGCCTGCCTGACGCCAACTGACCTCTGTCGTATTTTACGACACCACGGTAAGAAAGAGGGTGGTCTATACTACTAAACCGGATAACACAAGGGTGGGTCAACTTACCTTAGTCGCCTTTTACGACCCCTCGGTAAGAAATGAGGGTGGTCTATTCTACTCAGCCGGATACTACAAGGCGGGTCAACTTACCTTAGGTAGTCGCCTTTTACGACACCTCGGTAAGAAATGAGGGTGGTCTATTCTAATCAGCCGGATGCCACACGGCTACTACTTATAATATTAAGAAAACTGTTTAATGGGAATGTTATGTAAAAGTACAGGTATTATTTTCTGTATTGATATCCTATCTTTGAAACTTAATGACTTATGTTACATTCATACCACCATAAACCATTCAATCCACACGTGCCTACGTATTTCCGGATTTGCATTTTACCTCGGTCAATCTGTCAGTAAGAACCATTCTGGCTTGCAGCATAAAAAATCCGGGAAAAACACCTTTAAAAAATAAGGTGACAAATGCTTACTTATTGTGTTACTCTTAGCATCAGCTAAGCTACATTGTTACAGCATACAAGCAATTAGATAGAAGCTACATCGTTAACAGCAGCCTTTCGATTTATTCTTTATAAGATATATTTAAGATATATTTATATTTTATTTAGATTAAGATATATTTTATATTTTATTTTATTTTATTATAAGGAACATCATCAGCACACATATTAAACATTGATTAGGCTACATACAAAAATAAGAAAACATCTGATACATGCGCCAATTATAGATGTACACAGCATTGTCTGGGCGGTTCACTGTTTACTATTAATTATAATAAATACAAAAACTTAGCATTAAGAAGAAAAAAAAACAAAGGAATTACTGTCTTATCTATAGTTATTATAAAACAAAGTCCTTAAAAGCTATTCGCTACGCCCATTTTTGCGTGCTCATGACAGTTTTATTTTATCTTAAATAATATAACAATTTTACTAGATTCACTATTCAACTATTCAGAAATGAATTGAGGCAAATAATATTGTCCTTTACAATATTATTATACATTATAATACTGAAGTCAGTAAATGGTGAAAACTTTGTCACCTCTTTTCAAACTGTGAAACACACAAATTTTCTTGAACTTATATTACACTATAATATAATTTTTTTTTTAAAATTACGTTGCTCTATCTTGAGCAACGTAATTTTGCACTTAATAACTTGAGCAACGTGCATTATCAACACAAATTATATCATCGATAGAAAACAAACATGCATAATTAAAAAAGGTAACTTAATAGTGGCATATTATTCATTACTCAATATATTTAAATCGCATTGTAACTAGTGATCTTTACCTTTCACCCAAAAGTGTAAAGAAGCATAAACAATAACAACTGAATGTAAAATGTGATGGATTACATTGAATCCCCAAGATGTTTTCATTATTTACACAAAATTTCAATTTCCCGCGAATCTTATTTCATCTTACAAGGCCGGTCTGTGAACATTTTATATTGACTCATAATCGAAGTAGCTGCTAAAAAATGGCAAATATTTGACATTGGTGAGAAAAACGCAATATGACACGATTATTTTTTTTTTATTTATTTATTAGAGCAGGCGTTACTTTGCAGAATTCCATAGCATATTATAATGATTCTTCGGTTTCGGGGCGATACGATCGCAGAGATTGAGGTAGTGAGTATGTGTGGCAGTGAGTGTGTGTGGTGCTTGTGTGGAATGTTAGCGTTGGTGGCGTTTTGTGATACTTGCAGTGACTTGCCTGCATGTATAAGCATGTATAATGCTTCATACACTTAGCATTACATATGTTCTCTTAACGAACTCGGATGAGAGGAAAATAATTTTATTAATATATTAAAAAGAAATGAAAAAACATGCCATATCGCAAACTGCGAGTAATTTGCTTTGAATTGGGTAAAAAAAAATCCAAAAAAAATTATATAAATAGGAATATTATATAGATTATAAAATCACAAGATTAGTAGCTTAATTATTTAATTAATACTTTAGATCCAATAACGTTCCCATGAACTCTCGTGTAATGGTCATTACGGAGTATCACATTGCGGTGCTACCTTATTGTTCCTAAAGGTTAATTAAGTTAATTAGGAGACTCGTTTGCGTAAAGCTTTTTAATTTACTTTCCCAGGCACCGTTAAAGTATTACATAAGATATCCTAAATAGTTAGTAAAATTATCATTTATTTAGTAATTCATTTTACAGGTGAATTTTCGTAATGGTTGGAATCTTAACAAGTGACATCTAATTAAAAGACCCGCACATCTGTTTCCGACATCAAGATAGGGGTCTTTTATTGTACGAATCGTCTTCGAAGAAAAACTCGTAATAGATTGTTATCCAGCCATTTCTTTACTTTCTGTTAGGCATAGAAAATAAATTAAAAAATTTAAAATAATTCTCAATTTTATGCTTTATTTTGTTTCTAACACAAATTTACATTTGAAAAATTCGTACTGAAAATAATATATATTTATTCCTAACTTTGGTTAATTTGTGTGTATTTAATTAATTTGTGTTTCTTTTCTGATTTTAAAGAAAGTGAAAGTGACATAATTTTTTTAACAATTTTTTTTTCTAATTTGAGACGATTTCAGTAGAACGTGGATTATTTATTTATAATTATTTATTATAAAAATTATGTCACAATACCAATGGTGTCACTACTTAAAAAAGACAATCTATATAAATAAATAATGGATTAAAATAAAAACATTACATATCATCTTTGTCGAAGGTATTTATTGCTTAGCACTATAAAATAAGATTTTTTAAATATGTCACAAGTGGCGAAAAATGTTAATATTATGTGAACGGTACAATGAATCTCAAATAAGTTTATGCTCCCATTCGCTATAAATAATTCGCTAGAATTGCCCTTTTAATGGCTTTGAAAATTCTTTCGCGAAACATTAACCCTTCAAAAGCGAAATTGAACGTCGCGATAAACGTGCCACAAAATATATAAAAAGGAACTCTACTAGATTAAACTCGATATGACATTATAATAATAAATTGTGTTACGAGACCCTTCATAAATTTACACTTAAAGGTAACGAAGTATAAGTATATTGTATGTTTAAAGGAATCTGTGGTATCCGGTTGTGTAGAATGGACCACACTCAATTCTTACCGAGGTATCCTAAAAGGCAACTAAGATAAACCGACCAACCGTATGGTATCCGGTTGAGTAGAATTGATCACCCTCTTTCTTACCGAGGTGTCGTAAATTACGACTTAGGTATGTTGACGTCAGGTAGGCGGCCGCTTGTAAAATACCTGACAAAATCGTGTTACACTCTAATTGGGGTCGGCACAACATGTTATGAACATGTTGTGCCGACACTAAATAGAGTGGGATAAGGGCAGAAGAATGATGATGATATATAAAGGAACGGTTTATTGTCTCATAGAGTCGAAGAAAGACTAATTTGATAGTTGTAGGTTAAACACTACATAATTGTGAGAAGAATTTGGATCTTTGATCTATAGTATTAAGAATTATATTTTTAAAAGAGCAACCGCCGAGTTTCTTGCCGACTCTTCTCGGTAGGAACAGCTTTCCGAACCAGCAGTAGAGTTGACGATTCAAAAGCACTTGTTTACAAGTTTATTTGAATATAGAATAATTTGAATTTGAATAGAAGCTGATAGAGATTTTTAATTTCCATTTAAAACGTAGCTAGTCGCCATTAGTAAGTACATCCAGTATCGATAAAGATAACATATTTCAACTTAACATGCTTTAATAAACTGCACAGTGAAAAGCAATCGAGTCCTAATCCTATTAGAAAACTAAATGTAACATAAAATTTTAATGTTTTAGAAAACATATTGAAAAGTTTTCCCTAGCGATTTTCTTGAGTGCAATAATACGTGTTGAATTTCAGCAATGCTGCTTGCTGCATTACTCGTGTGTTCGTTGGCCAAGTCAGCCGCAGAGGAAATCCAATAAATTTATGTGACCGCCTAAGTGTATTTTAGCTATGTTTGACACAAAAAATTCTTTAATTCTTTAAAAAAAAATGAAACTATTTTTTCTAATAACAGAAAATCATGCAATAAATAGGCCGTAAATAAATAAAAGTACATAGTTGTAATATGCCTTATTTGCAACGACATATATACTCTATCGCAAAAATGGTGAATCAATGTCAAACAACACAATATTTTGGGCACGCCACCGATCACGAAATTTATATTGCATCATTCTCCTGCCCTGTCCCACTCTAAATGAGGTCGGCACATGTTATAACATAATTTGGCGCATTATTTTACGAACGGCATTCTTCGTCAACTTACCTTAGTCGCCTTTTACGACATCTCGGTAAGAAAGGATGGTAGTCTATTCTACTTGGCCAGCTACCACACGGCGGGTCAATTTAACTTAATCGCCTCATACGTTTTCACAAGTTACAAAGACAAAAGTTTTTGATGGCAAGACCTTATTAAACTTTTGTAAAGAAAAAATGGCACGTTTGTGTATAAACGTTCATCTAATCTGCTCTAAAGAAAAGAAAACTATTAGGTAGTTTTACTTATTGTAGCATATTTCCAGTAAACCAACTTATACAGGCATCTTGTTTACGTGGAACTATTCTCATCATCATCATCAAAGAACACCAAACGAAAGAAAGATACAATGGAAAGTAATAAAACGAATAAAAAAAATAACACACTTGTTAGATAAGCTGTGCCATCATATACCCTAATGCGTTCAATGCCGAAAAGCTCAGCATTAAAGCTTTTACACCACGCGCCAGAGGACTGATTTATAGCCAGAAACAGTGAACAATAAACATAAAAATATTAGCTATTGACAACAATAAATTATACGTGCCAAAAGATACTATCATACTATACTATCCTATAGTGTATTATCTATGGATACTATTACATTTTTAGTCGTTCGAAGAAAATATATAAAACCTTATTTTAATTCAGAACGAGAAAATGTATTTTCTTTGTTAGTGTCGAATCTAGTCTTACCTAGACGTAATATGGTCTATTCGTATCGTTATCCACCCGAAAAGGTATAATATCAGCGACGGCATAAAAATAATCTTCTCAGTGACTGAAACAATTCGAAACTTATAGTAGTATGTTTGGCGCCTTATTTCAAATTAATAATAACATAACTATTTCTACTAAGTTTTTGGCAATTCTACTCTTACTCGGTCCATATAATATATCTCCTGCGTTTGTTTCATCTACTAAAGATATCGAATTTCTTAAGAGCTTTGTTTGGAATTTAACTGCTTAAACCCTTAAATATTAATTGTAATATTTATTACAATTTATATTGCTCTTGTGCCTTGACAAACAGAGAGACATTTACAATATTAGTAGTAAGTATTAAACCTAGATTTTATATTTCATGTCAGAAAATTACTTCATCTGGTCTCACTCGAAAAATGATTGCGTCTTATACTTTTAAATACTCAAAGAAATAGTTTTTCACTACATATTATATGAATCTGTAAGTCTATTCAGACGGTGTTACTGTTTTTATTAACGTACTAGTGGCCCGCTCCGGCTTCGCACGGGTATAAAATATATAGCCTATGTCACTCAGTAAAAAAAATGATTAAAATCTATCCAGCAGTTTTGTTTTATTCATTACTGCCCGTGGCCCACACGCGTCAAATTTGGAGTAAAACAATTCCCCTGGGGTGCCAAAGTGGTCGGCGTCTTCGTGGCGCACCCTGGGCAAGCTTAGTCTTGGCGAACGGACCACTGTGGGGTGGCCAATCCAGTTGTCCTTCTGATTAGCAGAGGGCAATCTGGACAGGCCAGGGACTCCGGGGGGGCTGGGGTGGGGTTCCTAATGAGCGACGGGTCCGGTTGGGCTTACTCTTAGTCTAGCTGGACATGGTTACGGCCACCGTCGGCGAAACCCGGAAGCACAGCAATGGGAACGGGGACCTGCGAGGAAGAAAACCTCTATAAAAAATTAACCGGTGGGGCAGAAACGCCCACCAAGGCGTTGTGGCCGCTACTTGGGGCGCGATCTCTCCCTGTCGACCGTGACATAACAAACACGGTGGGCAGGGAGCGACCGTGGGCAGCGATGACCACCCTTTGTTCTGTGGATCCAATCTGCTGCTGGTGAGTCCAGGTGCTAGTGACTCGCCCAAGCCCATCGTCTGCCGCCCTAACTGGGGACCTTCGGGTGTTCCAAACGGGGTACATCGGACGCCTGGCTTACAGGTCCCCGAGGCGGTCGGTGCATCTGGTGCTACCGATGCACCGGTTAGCGGAGGGGGGCTTCTCTTTCGAGGGGCCCCTACCCGAAGAAGGTGTTTGTTCTCTGGGATCAGACCTGTTGGCGGGATGGGGGCAATATGTACAATAATACCCTGTCCTTGCCATCGGCAGCGTGGTGGAGCACACAGGTCGTTTTAGTCGGTGCGAGTCCGACATAACTGCCGCCTGTCCCCGTCGGGCGGCGGTACCCATAAGGAGCTTTTTTCTGTATAAAAAAAAAACAATTCCCCTTCCCCTATACCATGAAGATTCCCTGCTATCTTTGGAATATCTAATTTCATATACTACATTTTTATTTATTTACTTTTACATTTTCCCTGAGTATTTTATTTTTACAATTAATTACAGAATGTCTTTATATACAACATTCACAGCTTTTTTGTCATAAAGAAAGAATCTTCATTACACAATACAAACATGTTTTGTTTAGAGGTTACTCTTGATAAAGCGACATATAGTCGGTCATGTGAAACAAAACCCGTCCAATCGCAGCTAAATTCAAAGTGCTATAAAACAAAGCGCGCAATCGCTATACCCTGCATTTCTGCATTCAAATCCGTAATATCTTCGAAAATGTTCATTTAAATTACAAATGAAGAAGAAAATGACAAAAAAATGCTATTGTGGGTCCATAAGAGATAGACATAATATGTATTCCATCGCGGAGTTTTCTGTAGACCTTTTTAAGGTGTACAAATAGTTAGTACATTATTTTGACAAATATTGTAGGGTTCGGCCTGCGTTTGTAATGTAAACGGAAAATAAATGTAATTATTTACGACATCACATTGGAAACCTCAAAAATGATAGTATTTCTTTACTCCATATTGAATTTTTATAATAAAAGTTTATAATATGTTAGATTATACATATAAACCTTTCTCTTCAATCACTCTATCTATTAAAAAACCGCATCAAAATCTGTTGCGTAGTTTTAAAGATTTAAGCATACAAAGGGATATAGTGACATAGGAACAGATAGAGAAAGCGACTTTGTTTTATACTATTTAGTGACGTTTAGCTATTATAACTAACGACGATATTTCTCCTTTATTCTTATGCAATAATAAAAATCAATTTCCCAAAGTCTCATTTACTCATTTACTCTTTCTCAAAAACTACTCAATGACACATAGAACAGCCACAATGCTTTTTCATATTAATGACTAACTCTGAAGGAGGTTGAATTAAAAACATGTTGTAACAGTCGACCATCCTGACAACATTTGCGACCCCGCAAATCTCATAAGCTGACTTCTGGGAATGCATCTACCACCGATTCGGAATGCTGATTGTACTGAGAAGAATCGGCAAGAAACTCAATACTTGCTCTTTTAATCTGTAAAAGAAAAATCATTTCGCACCTTAAGCTCACCCTCAATCACTGTCATGGCATAAAACAGCTCAATAAGTAGCAACCAACTCAGCAGATACACACGTAAACAGACTCGCAAATGATAACGCTCAAAGAACAATCACCACATCTAGGCAGAGTCTAGCTGACAGTCGTTGCAGATGGCCACAGTCTAGAAAACTATCGATACAACTGGAACAAATCCAGAGAATAATCGTCATTTATAGCTGACAGTTCTATCGAACAATAGTCACGGGCGCGTCTATGGCCTCACATAGCACATCGTCACGTTGATCTTACAGAGTTAATAAATTGAATACCAATTACCATCATATTATCACCATAATAATCTCTCCAATAAAAACTCCATTTTTTATTCCACAGCATCGCATATCGCAACTATCTCTCAAATTATACAAAATTCGCACTCTCCGTGTTGTCTCAAGATATTGATCGTCATTTGTCTTTTCTTTGAACTCTTAAAATTTCCAGATATTCCTTTTGTCCACTCCATTTGTGACTTTACGTTACATCCCCTTCTGAATATAATTAACAACGATATTTCTCCTTTATTCTTATTCAATAAATAAAAAGCAATTTTCCCAAAGTCAACCCATTTACTCTTTCGCAACAATTCAATGACACATATGACAGCCACTATGCTTTTTCATATTAATGACCAACTCTATGAAGGAGGTTGTATTAAAAACATGTTGATAATTGTCAAATATTTTACCATACATCACCAAAGAAAAATTACGTTAACTGTCATCTATGTTTTGTATTCCACTGACATTTGCGTTTTGTTATTCAATGTCATAGTCGTTCTTGTAATACAACGATTTATAGTGACTTGACGGGATAAAATAAATGCGGTCGAACGGGATAAAAGGTATCCTATGTCCGTTTCCTGGTTCTAAGCAACCTCTACACCAATTTTCGGCCGAATTGGTTCATCCGTTCTTGAGTTATAAATAGTGTAACTTAGACCAACTTTCTTTTATATATATAGATAAACAACGAACAAGTACAAAGGTATTGAAGTAAATAAATTTCATCACGGATAACTTTTTTCAGAGGTTTAAGAGTATTGCTTATATACAGGGTGTTTGGAAGGTCGATGCAAAGCTGCAAACAGGAGCAAGTATAGACTATTTAGAACCATTTAAACTGAACTTATGTTAGGCGAAGTGCGACTATTTTTTTTTTATAAAATTTTAAAGATTTTTGAAGAAAAATCCGAAGTTATGTCATTATTTGCTAATAATCGGCCATTTTGAAGCCAAAGTCAATTATTTTTTATTTTATTTTATTAAACTAATGTGTAAACAGTGTAATAAAACATGATTAAGGTATCTGTGTTAAGAGATATTTTTTTTACAGATATTTGAAGTCAATCATTTCTTTTAAGATCAGAGAAAGCTGATTTTTGATGGCATTTAAAAAAAAAATAGATTGTGCTTTTTTAGTTCAAACATTTTATTAAATATGCCTGGTCATTGTTCTTTATTTTGAGGTATCAACTATGCGGATAGCCCGCAAATTATTGAAATTAAGATCTACAAACTAAATTGCGAGAGAAAATTAAAATTTATAGGCGAAGTAATTAAAACAAAATTTTAATGAAAGTCATTTATTTTTCGTGTTCAAAATGTCCGCCGCGGTTTCTAACACAAGCACGGGCCTGACTTCTCACTTCTGTTGTCGTTATCTTTAACTTCATTTCCACTTTCATCGTCGCGAACGCTGAATTAATTCTGTCAATTAATTCTTCTTTTGTGTTTATTTCCACATTTGTGTATACTAGCTCCTTAGCCCGACCCCACACGTAAAAGTCAAGCGGAGTCAGGTCAGGTGAACGGGCGGGCCAAGGGATGGGCCCATCTCTGCCGATCCAGCTATTGGGGAAACAATTGTTTAAGTGCTCCCGTACATTTAATGTCCAATGCGCTGGACAACCATCTTGTTGAAAAATGAGCTCTCGGTCGCTAACGAATATCAAGGCCCCAGACTCCTCTACAAGCTCTGGAAGATCATTTTGCAGGAATTCTAAATAATTATTTCCATTTAAATTATCTGGTAAGAAATGAGGCCCAATCAAAATTTTGCCAATAACTCCGGCCCACACATTGACCGAGAATTTCTTTTGGAATGGTTTTTGCGTTTTCCAATGTGGATTATTATGTTTTTCAGCCCATAGATGAAGGTTATGGAAATTAATAATGCCTTCCCGATCCAGCTATTGTTTCCCCAATAGCTGGATCGGCAGAGATGGGCCCATCCCTTGGCCCGCCCGTTCACCTGACCTGACTCCGCTTGACTTTTACGTGTGGGGTCGGGCTAAGGAGCTAGTATACACAAATGTGGAAATAAACACAAAAGAAGAATTAATTGACAGAATTAATTCAGCGTTCGCGACGATGAAAGTGGAAATGAAGTTAAAGATAACGACAACAGAAGTGAGAAGTCAGGCCCGTGCTTGTGTTAGAAACCGCGGCGGACATTTTGAACACGAAAAATAAATGACTTTCATTAAAATTTTGTTTTAATTACTTCGCCTATAAATTTAAATTTTCTCTCGCAATTTAGTTTGTAGATCTTAATTTCAATAATTTGCGGGCTATCCGCATAGTTGATACCTCAAAATAAAGAACAATGACCAGGCATATTTAATAAAATGTTTGAACTAAAAAAGCACAATCTATTTTTTTTTTAAATGCCATCAAAAATCAGCTTTCTCTGATCTTAAAAGAAATGATTGACTTCAAATATCTGTAAAAAAAATATCTCTTAACACAGATACCTTAATCATGTTTTATTACACTGTTTACACATTAGTTTAATAAAATAAAATAAAAAATAATTGACTTTGGCTTCAAAATGGCCGATTATTAGCAAATAATGACATAACTTCGGATTTTTCTTCAAAAATCTTTAAAATTTTATAAAAAAAAATAGTCGCACTTCGCCTAACATAAGTTCAGTTTAAATGGTTCTAAATAGTCTATACTAGCTCCTGTTTGCAGCTTTGCATCGACCTTCCAAACACCCTGTATAGCAAATTACCCTATCGGAACTCTCTCATGGAAATGAAGCTTCCTGTTTACTATGAATTGATGAATAAATTACACAAACGATAAAATATTAGTTACAATCAGTATATTGACTAACAAGAGCTCGCTCTTAGTCGCCCACATCATGTAATTTAACTATTGTTA
Organism: Morpho achilles; assembly: GCA_947086495.1. NCBI lineage: Eukaryota > Metazoa > Arthropoda > Insecta > Lepidoptera > Nymphalidae > Morpho > Morpho achilles. The sequence continues at coordinate 9,382,945 of CAMTZB010000006.1, read as the reverse complement.
GGTAAAAAGAAGTTCATGAGGTCACCTTTGAATGATAAACGAATTCTACTATAATAAGAGTTCTAATTAACCAATATAGTACAAGTCATTAACTCTATAATAAGTAATATATAAATATATGGGACTGTTCGAGTCAATCGTTTACGTCATTACTATAACTTTAAATGCATGTCAGTTTCAATAAATCGTAAGGAGATACAGACGTGTTTTACTTTAATACAAACTTGCTGGAGGAAAACAAACCTTAACTACATAAACATATGGTCGACATCGAGCCGGAACGAAACCAGAAAAATAGTGTAATTAGAGAACAATAGGCCGCTACCTGAGAGACCGCCCGGCGACCTTTTTTTATGCGATCGGACGATACGAGTGTTATTAAGTACTACGAGCAATTAGAAGTTTATTAAAGAATTGTTCGATTGAAAGAATTTGTGTTTGGATTGAATTGAATTCGTGTTTTACGTATTTTTAAATATAAACAATGAGTGTTGCTTCCAATAATGAACAAGAAAGACTAGTTAATGCACTCGAAGATACTTATAAATTGTTACAAAAAACACAAGCAAACTTGAAAAAATGTCCGAAACAAAGATTAACACGAGGATACGTCGAGGCAAGGTTACAATGCATCGAAGGGTATTGGCAAACGTTTACGAAGACACATCAAGAATTGGTGAAATGTACTCCAAAATGTAAACAAAATGAAATTTCATACTTCCTGAACGAGGAATATTTTTTAGTTGAAGATCTATATTCGTGTTTAGTGGGTGACATGAAAGACATGTTATCATCGACATCTCCCACGGATCCAAGTACGAGTAAGCTGATGCCAGTACATGAGCCGTTCGTGAAATTGCCTCAAATTGAATTACCCACATTTGCCGGGTGTTATGATGATTGGCCAACGTTTAGAGATTTATTTACATCATTGATTCACAACAACACGTCCTTAAGTAAGGTTCAGAAGTTACATTACTTAAAGTCAAGCATTGTTGGCGAACCTGAAGTACTCCTGAAACATGTTAGTATAGAAGACAATAACTACGATCAGGCGTGGAATATATTGTTACAAAGATACGGAAACAGAAGATTGATTGTCAACACGTTACTGCAGAAGTTATTTAACCAGAAAAGAATTATTAATCCAACATCTAACAACCTGAAAAATTTGTTAGATACTACAGATCAATGTTTGAATAATTTAAAAAATCAAGACATTCCGACTGACTCTTGGGACCAAGTCATTATATACCTTATAGTGCAAAGATTAGATGTTGAAACGCATAAGGCCTGGGAAGAATTTTCATATAAAGAAGATTCCAATATTCTTCCTACGTGGACTGATATGAAGACTTTTCTGAAAACGAAGTTTCGTACACTTGAGATGGTGAATCCTGCTATGGTCAAGGAGCGTATAGTTCTTAAGGCGAAAACTTTCCACACGATGTCATCAGAAAATAAGGACACTTCAACACCTATGAGATTGTTCAGCATGTGTAAGGCTGATCATGCTTTATGTAACTGTAAGGACTTTTGTAAGTTGGGACCTGATGAGAGAAATGATTTTGTCAAACAAAATAGATTATGTTACAATTGTTTAATGGCAGGACATTCGGTAGCGAGATGTCGGATTCCCACATCTTGCAGAAGATGCAAGCGCCGACATCATACGCTGTTACACGAGTCAAACGATGGTAATCAATCAGAGAATATAGCAATACACCAACATGCAAGAGAAGATCATGAACCTAACACTATAAAGGATGACGAATCAGAGGTCGCAATATCATCTCACTTTGCGGCTGGGCAGTCTGCAACATTGCTGGCCACAGCGATAGTTATAGTACGGAATGACAAGGGACAGAGCAGTTTACTGCGTGCCTTAATAGATCAAGGCTCCCAAGCCAACTTCATTTCTGAAAGAGCAACACAATTGTTGAAGGTCAAGAGATCTCCTGCTAAAGGAAAAATCGTAGGTGTTGGTAATACGCATACTACAGTAAATCATGTCGTACAAATGGAACTTCAATCCAGATGCGATGACGACTTCAAGCTCACTATAAATGCATATGTCATGCCTACTAAATTAACGTCACAGTTACCTACAAACCAAATTACAAGCACATTACAAACCTGGCCACATTTAGAAGGACTCGCCCTGGCAGATCCGAGTTTTCATACACCAGGGCGAATAGACTTGTTACTGGGTGTAGACGTTTATGCCCAAATCCTGAAGGCTGAAATATTGAAAGGTACACTAGGCTCCCCTTGCGCTCAAAATACAAGCCTTGGTTGGATTTTATTTGGACAAATTCAGACAGAAGTTTCTCAGCAACAAATACTTGTAATGCACCATTGCCTTAACATAGACGATATGTTAAAAACACTATGGGAAGTAGATACAGATACCAGGGAAATACTTACCAAGGACGAAGAAACCTGTGAAAGGATTTACAATGAAACATACACTCGAAGCAAAGAGGGCAGATATATTGTAAAATTACCTTTTAAAAATATGAATCCACAATGCATCAAAGGAAATACTAAAGAGGGAGCTTTAAAAAGACTGCTACATTTAGAGAAACGTTTCGAAAAGAATGAGGACTTAAGAAAAAGTTACACCAAGGAAATCAACGATTATTATGAAAAGGAACACATGGAAAGGGTTCCGGAACATGACAAAGATAAAGCGGCTGTATATTTACCTCATCACCCCGTATTTAAACATGACAGTGAAACAACTCAGGTGAGACCAGTATTTGACGCCTCGCACCGGGGATCTAACAATATTGCGCTTAACGATGAACTTCTGATAGGACCACTGATACAGGAAGACATGAGATCATTGGTAATGCGATGGCGTCTGAAAAGGGTAGCATTCACAGCAGACATACGGAAAATGTATCGACAAATACTTGTTACCAAGGAAGATACCGATTATCAACGCATTCTCTGGAGAAACAATACGCAAGATCCTATAGAGGAGTACCGTCTTCTACGTGTTACCTTCGGTACAGCATGTGCTCCTTTCCTCGCTGTAAAAACACTTCACCAAGTAGCAGACGATGAAGGAGGAAATGATAAAATAGCCACTGAAACTATTAAAAATGATTTCTACATGGATGATCTCATGTCAGGACAAGATACAGTTGAAGAGGCAGTGAGTGTTGCCAAGACTGTAAGAACAATTCTTCAAAAAGGTGGCTTTACGTTACAAAAATGGGCATCCAATCGAGCAGAATTTTTGAAGGAATTTCATACTGCAGAACTGAGCTCCCATGTACAAATAGACCTAAATCTAGATGGTACAATTAAAACTTTGGGCTTATCGTGGAATATGGGTGAAGATATGCTACAATATAATCTTAAATTACCATCTGTGCCTACAATTATCACAAAAAGGAAAATACTTGCTGAAGTTCAAACTCTTTTTGATCCTCTTGGTTGGCTGGCTCCAGCGCTAATACCTGCAAAATTAATGATCCAGAAATTATGGCTTGAAGGTGTTGACTGGGATGAAGAACTGCACCTGGAAATTAAAAAAGAATGGTTAGACATAAGAGATAGTTTAAAATACATAGGACAGATAAAAATACAAAGATGGCTAAATACTACACTCGAAGCATTAGATAACGTTTCAATACATGGTTATTGTGATGCTTCGATCAAAGCTTATGGAGCTGTAGCTTACCTGAGAGTCCAGAAGAAAGATGGATATTACAGTACTTACATTATTGCTGCAAAAACAAAGGTTGCACCAATCAAATGTTTGTCTCTTCCAAGGTTGGAATTGTGTGGTGCAGTCCTGCTCTCAAAATTATTAAAACAAATCAGCGAAGCAATGCATATACCAAGGAAGCAAATATTTTGTTGGACGGATTCCACAATCGTCTTGTCGTGGCTGCAAGGAGACCCCAGTAGATGGCAAACATTTGTAAGAAATAGAGTAATTACCATTTTTGACAATATAGGAACTAATTGGTTTCATGTAACATCAGAAAATAATCCAGCGGATATTGCTTCGCGGGGAATGTTGGCACCGGATCTGAAGGCATGCGTTCTTTGGTGGAAGGGACCGGAACTCCTGAAACAGAAAGAAATAATTATGGAAAGATTGATAAATCACAATATAGATTTAGAAAAGAAGTTGGTGAACATTTGTCTAAATATAAAAAAGGAAGGTTCTTCAATTTATAAAGTTTTTGAAAATTTTGAAAACTTACCTGAACTACTGAAAACAGTTGCTTACGTCAAGAGATTTCTTAACTTCAAAAGGATGAATAAAAATACCATACAGTCCACTATTCAGGTTGATGAAATAGAAGATTCTCTGCAAAGATGCTTAAAAATTACACAAGGTGAAACATTCAGTGAAGAAATTCAAGACTTAAAAGAAAGAGGTAGAATAAAAAAGGCTAGCGCTTTAAGGTCGCTAAATCCATATTTAGATTCTGAAAATATACTCAGGGTGGGCGGTAGAGTAATACATTCTGATTTGGACTATAACCAGAAACATCCTGTAATATTGAGAGATAAAGGTCCACTTACCTGGCTACTTGTCGCAGAAGCTCATCAGAAGACCCTTCACGGAGGAGTGCAGCTTATGTTGAATTATCTGAGATCTAAATATTGGATTTTAAAAGGGAAGAATGTAGTAAAGAAGTACTTACATAAATGCATTGTCTGTGCAAAACTGGCTGCTAGAACACGTACGCAATTAATGCGTGATTTACCAAGGGTACGCGTTACCCCAGCTCGACCTTTCCTTCATACAGGAGTAGATTTTGCAGGACCCTACGATATTCTGATGTCCAAAGGTCGAGGCGCCAAAACGAACAAATCTTATATATCCATATTCGTCTGCATGTCTACAAAGGCCATTCATTTAGAACTGGTGGGTAATCTGACATCAGAGTCTTTTATAGGAGCTTTTAGGAGATTTGTGGCACGACGCGGTCGATGCAGTGATTTATGGAGTGACCAAGGTCGAAACTTTGTCGGAGCAAACAAGGAATTATCAAAGGCATTTAAAGAGGCTGAATTTGAACTTGGCGATGAAATATCCGAAGTACTCGCGTCAGATGGTACTAAATGGCATTTTATTCCTGCATATAGTCCCAGTTTTGGCGGACTTTGGGAGGCGGGCGTGAAATCAATGAAGTATCACCTTAAACGCATCTTAAATACCCACTTAACGTTTGAAGAAATGAGTACGATACTGTGCCAAGTAGAATGTCTCAATTCGCGACCTTTGTGTCCGATGGACAACACAGACGCTGATAATTTGAGCGTACTTACACCTGGACACTTTCTCATTGGCGAATCACCGGTCACTATTCCCTCACCGAGTTTAAAGGACATATCTGTTAATAATTTATCTCGTTGGAATTTATCTCAAAGGTTGCTTGCTAATTTTTGGCAGCGCTGGCAACAGGAATATCTTGTCAGACTGCAACAAAGACCTAAATGGTTAAGAACCCAGAAAGAATTTGATATAGGTCAAGTAGTACTAATAAAGACTGATGGACTGCCACCAGGGAAGTGGCACTTAGGGCGCATAGTGGATAAACATCCAGGCACTGATGGAATAACTCGAGTTTATAGTGTCAAAAGTGGAAATAACATTGTAAAACGATCAATTACTAAATTGTGTTTTATACCGATAAGTTAATGATTTTTTATGTTAAAATCTAGAATTCTTATATTTTGTATTTTTTGATTATTATTTTACTATTACATTTTATTGATTGCGATAAAATTGTATTGAATGCTTTTTAATGATGAATTAATTGAAATCAAATATTGTTTATTAAATTTACAAATTGTTCTTGAAATAGTATTACTTAGTAGTTGTAAAAGGTTGCAAGCCCCTTTTGGTGGGCGGCATGTTCGAGTCAATCGTTTACGTCATTACTATAACTTTAAATGCATGTCAGTTTCAATAAATCGTAAGGAGATACAGACGTGTTTTACTTTAATACAAACTTGCTGGAGGAAAACAAACCTTAACTACATAAACAGGGACTATTATACACACGGTCGTTCGTCTTTAAAATAAGTTGTTACTTGTGTTATGGGTGAAAGGGAACTGGCAAAAATACACCCAGTCTCGAATAACCAACTTTTTGTTTTAAGAAAATTTCAGATTTCCTCTGCGGGAATCGAATCCACGACCCCTGAAACTAAAGGCAGGATAACTGCCACCTGTGCAAACGGGCCAGTCATAATAGGTTTTCTAAAAAATCTCTCCTATCATTCATCAACTCTGGCGCTACTCCTTTTACCTTATCCTACCATCTCTTTTTCGACATCCCTCTAGTCACATATCCATCCAATTTATTATTAATACATTTGTTTGGTCAGATAATATAATATTAGATCAATTTCGATATTAATTTAGGAGTCTAGTACAAAACCTGTTATTTCCCGTTTGGTATTTATTACCAAACACATTAATTTCGCAATAGTACACTTCCGACCTTGCTTGTTGAAAGGACACATCGTTCTAGGCCCAATTACATGCTATATACCTATACATATGTACATAAGTATGATTTAGGGCGGAGTAATTTTGTAACGAATTAGTGACTGTATGAAACAAAAAAGGGTCAAATGTACTAAATTACGACTTCGTTAAATATTTATAATGAAATCTAAACTTATTTAAACGTTTATATTTTAAAATCGTATTTTTTTTTACAATAACGAACACTATAGCTTTAACATTAAATAAATAAATCAATATATAGTCAGTTCGAAGTTAATAGTTAATATAGTCTGTCACTGAATCTTATAACACTTCTTTAAAACATTAATTCCTCAGTATACTGCACCAGAATTTGTTATTGCATCTTTGCCAACTATTTTGTATTCAAAGTATTTGTAGGTATTTAACAGTCACTCCAATCCAGTGACACCAATTGTTTTTGTTTTATAAATATTATGATCCTCCAGCTCTTATCCCACTCTTAAGTGGGGTCCCGTCCGCCTGCCTGATGTCAAATTACCTTAGTCGTCATTTACATTTCCTCGGTAAGTAAGAAGGTGGTCTATTCTACTCAACCGGACTCTACCCACACAACTTATAACTATAATTTTTTTAAATGTAGTGTAAAATATAAAATTTGTTGTTTTGGGAGCTTCATAATCTTTATGAATACACGCTGCAAATCATTTTCACTTAGGTGAAATTTAATTAAAGAGAAATAATTACGTTTTCGTATCGGACGCAGTTTTAAATTTTAACAGACATAATGAGTTTATATTTTGAATGCTTAAAAATATTTTTCCTCTTATATGTAGGATATGTATCAGCTGTTCAAGTAGATACTTAACAATTATATAGGTACTGTAAACAAGAAGGTAGAAACGCGTACCGCTTGTTATCAAATATTTAATCTTAAGAAATAAATATTTTTTTAATATAATAAATATATAAAACTTAAAGTTATATTTGAATAAAATGTTTCAACCTAGGTATGAAATTTGTTTTAAACGCATTGGACATGCATTAAGCAGTTTTTCACTATCGTTATGGTAAATTTTAGTTAACATTTATAAAACTCAATAATGGGGGTGGCATTTTCCTTGGAACAAAACTCCCAAAAAAAAACGGTTGCCTGTAAAGTCGGTTTTACGGGCAAAGATTTTACGTGACAACGTCTTTTTAAATGTGATGGATTGGAGTGGGAGAGAGACGCAAGGCATTCGCCAGTCCGGCGGGCCTCTCTTTTGTTCGATGACTCATCGTAACAGACGTGAGCGGGTGTTACACTTTTTCATGAGTGACTCCAAGCCGCAACCTAATTTAAGACATTGTCACGTCAATAAAGATTTTAAAAAAACTGCGCAACGTTAAATGTTAGCTTGTTGGCATGTTACATAACACAGCTAAATTTTAAACGAAGCTAACGCGAGATAAATTTCCTTTCTCGACATACACTGACAACGCGGGATTTTATTCCAATCTGGAAAGTTTTATTTCCTTTTCCTGTTGCCTACGTGGACGGAGATATAATCTATCATATATGTTTTAAAAATGAGACTGCGTCTTACTCGTAAAACTTAATACAAGATGTTATCCAACGCATGAAAGGGATTAGTTTAATAAATAATTTAGTAAGTTTGTTTTTCGGACTGACTTTATGCTTTTAGTCCTAACGTCTTTTACAGCGTTTTCAGGCGGGACAGGCAAGTGCAGAAGTATCATCGAGTTTGTGAAAAGATTGTAAAATGCGGTGAGTAGAGCGCAGAAGCTTTAATAGCGTCGGCAAATGTTGTTCTAGACGCTACTAGAGCTTCAAGAGAGTAAATATAAGATAAAGAATATGCTTAAAAAGATGTAATATTACTCTATGAGTGCTACTTAAAGAGCATCGCTTTATCCTATCTTTTAACTAAAAGAACCGATTCTTTTATTTGATTATTTCCAAAGTTAGATATTACATTGGTAAGAGGTCTCAGTATTCTCTCTAAAATTCTAGACTGAATGTTTAAAGGGGTGATCTTAGTACTGAATCGGAATTTAGCCTTGAAAGCTTTCCAGATGTGGAGATAGGCAGGCCGAGAGAGAGGACTAAAATTGCATTTATTATATCTAAGAAGGGATAATGTGGATGTAAAGTAAATGTGCTATTTCGTTTCACAACATTCTCTGAATTTATTTTTTAAGATAAAAACTGTACAGACAGACGCCAATATCAACTCGAGAATCTCCGTCAATATTTAGCCTGTAGCAATGATCCAGGCTAAATTTAATTTGCCAGCTGGCAAGCGTACTTATACGTACCTACTTTCGTATTCAATTACTAGTTTCATTTGCATAGTAGATCTGAGTGACAGCCTGTAGCGTATTTTAACATAGATACCCAAATTACAAGATGTACTCAACTTAAATGGAAATGACTATAAAGGATTGGTCTAAATACTTTCCCTGTTGGCACGTATGCACACATCTTCTTGTTCTACGCGTCATCAGTAAAATATCGCGTTCGTTTTTGATTGTTAATATTCATGTTGGTTCATATTAAATATTTGATGATGGTACCTCGGTGTGCTGCAGATACTTATAACCTGCTTAAAAAGATTCCAAAGCAATGAAGTACAATATGGATAAGGTAATGATCTTAAGAACTGCTTTATTTATTTTATATACTCGAAAGTGCGAGCAGAAATTTTCTCAAATTTCAGCTCCAAAATGAAAAACTGTCTGCTTTAAATTTATTAAACTTTAAACAGGATTATTAAGCCTTGCAAAATAGTAAGATAATTAACATCATTTCATACCTTTTTAAAATTATTTCAACTGCCTATTTTACAAATTAATAATGGGTTTATTAATAATATTGTTAGCTCGGATTAGATGTTGATAAGCACTATAAAGATTTATTACAAGTGGATATGTCATACCGTGATTTATCTTTATTTAAATAAAAATGAGAAAGAAATTGTAATTAGCACGACAATGCTCTTTAAAAAGATTGTTGATGTCTTTACTACTTAACCAAGAAAATATTAGTTTATGTCAGGTAAACGGCAAACATTTTGTGACAGCTCAGCCATGTATATTATATTGATACCCATATTAACATTACGCCGTGTGGTATCCGGCTGAATAGAATAGTACCACCCTCATTTCTTACCGAGGTGTCGTAAGAGGCGACTAAGGTAAGTCGACCCGCCGTGTGGTATCCGGCTGAGTAGAATAGACCAACCTCATTTCTTACCGAGGTGTCGTAAAAGGCGACTAAGGTAAGTTGACCCACCGTGTGGTATCCGGTTTAGTAGAATAGACCACCCTCTTTCTTACCGAGGTGTCGTAAAGTACGACATTGGTAAGTTGACGTCAGGCAGGCGGCCGGTTGTAAAAACGCAGCCAAATCATATGACAGCATGTTTATTACATGTTGTGCCGACCCCACTAGAGTGGGAAAAGGGCAGGAAGATGATGACCCATATTAACATTATAAACGCGAAAGTTTGTCCGTTTGCTTTCACGAATAATCCGCTGGAGTAATATTGATAAAGCTCACGACACACTTCAGGAACAAGGTATTTTTTTTTATAAAATTAATGGTATTTTAACATTATAGTTACCGCTTATAAAGTAACGAGTACATCTTTATAATATGGAACTTTAATTTTAATTATCGTGAAGAAAAATATCGTGAGGAAATCAACATATTCTCTCCAACAAGAGAGAGTTGGCCTTTGGCCAACTAAGGTATACACACATTTTTCTACTAGTAATACCAATCCGTGCCGTGTATTTTGGGAGAAATTGCTAAATTCCGTCAAATTCTAATTATGATGTGTCTATTACTGCCAGCTGTGTTAATCTGAGTATAAACTTTGATACAGGTGAATAAGTTAAAGAAAAGCTCAATCATTTACAAAGGAAATCACAGGGAAAGAGCGATGGAAATGAAAGTGCTAATCTAAAGAACTGGAACATTTAAATACGACTCCTTCGAGCTAAGTGTCTTTCCATCTGTACCTCTATAATCTTTTATAGAGGTACAGATTTATAGTACTTATAAACGGTTTGTTAAACTGTTATCAATATAAAACATGGAATAATGCTTTTTGACAATTGAAGCGTGAAGAATTTTGAGTTCTAATTTTTTAGTACTTCTTAAGCTCTCATTTTTGCTACTGCTATTACTAATTAGTATTAAAATGTCCGATCTTTCGTATTGGTTCTTTTTTTTAATTTTTTGAAATTGGAGCGCAAAACCTGTGCAAGTGTTCTAAATTTAAATTCAAAATATTCTTTATTCAAGTAAGTTTTCAGTACTCTGAATCGTCAAATGTTTTTAAAGAAGCTACCACTGATTATGAAGTTTGCTCCAACCGAGAAGAATCAGAAAACTCGCCAGATTTTTTCGAAGGGTTGTGTTTTATTCATGACTCATAAAGATCATACTGTAGAAGATCTACAAATGTAAAATTATGCAAATGACGACCTTTCTAGCCAAACATCTGAATATTAGTAGTATCTAGTCTAGTTTTTAATTTGTTTTGTTATTTATTTCCCTAATGTTTTTAACCAATAAAACGTTACATGCATTGATTATTAACTACTTGATGTCCAGCCAAGCGTTGCTGTGGCTCAGTCTGGTTTCGACCTCCCTTCGAAATAAAACTGTCATTGACTTTAAAAGGAGTTTCTATTACGTTTGTCACTAAGCAACAAGAGCATCAGCTAGGTCAATTTAAAGATTTTGTGAAAATTTCATTAAAATCTGTCCGGCCGGAGCGGAGAGCCTTTTCAAAGTAGATAAAGGATATCGCTTGTTTGTCTGTATGTACAAAAAACAAAAATTATAGATATAAATTTATGAAAAATGCGTGGATGTTTTTTATTTGCAACGACTTTATACAAACCCATGTTCCTCATTCCCAAAGGTTTTAAGCACAAATTGAATATATACTTAAAAAGCTTTAATTTTACGTAAAGTACATTACTTACAAAAGTAGCTTGGGACGTTAAATTACATTTGCAGCTTTTTAACATTTAACGTTCTAAAAGCTTTTATATAAACTAATAAAGGTATGCTAAACAGTAAGTTAACCGTACGACAAAGTAAAAACACGAAACCCTCACATAAAAATTATCATAAATCTGCTAATATTAAACGAGAAACAAAAAACGATACGAACACTTAAACGTCTTAAATTACTCCCATTTGCGCCAGAACATGATTATTTTTTGAAGGAATAAAAGAAATCTCATTTCAATGGGCTTCAAAATTCTCGTACTGATCATTATAAAACAATTTTTTTCCTTAATGAGAATCAAACGAGAATTCTTAAGTTGGTTTCATAAAAAATAATAAACATAACTTATGAACTTATTTCTTATTATTAAGTTTCGGATCTTTTCGAAACACAGGAATGAATACATCGCAATCAACAGATATGCAAAGGCCGCTTCTGTCAAGAAACTATATATTATTCCCGAGGGCATACTCCCGAGCTTTTATATTAACACTAGCAATCGTCAGCGGCTCCGCCCGCGTGAAAAGATAAAAACCGTAATAAAGTCTTTTGATAACCTTAAAAATGGTTTAAGTGGGTTAATTAAAAGCTGGACTTATGCTGTAGCGGACTTTTCCTTAAAACTTTTAAAGGGGAACAATTTTGTAGTACATGATTTTTGAATAACTATTACCGTTTACTCAGCGCACGCAAGGAAAGCTTTAAATTTTGGCGCTTCCGCTATATTTTTTTTGCTGCTTCTCTCCTATTCATCTTAGCCTTCCAGCTTTAGCCTTTCTCGATAAATGGACTATCTTACACTCAAAGAATTTTTCAAATCGGTCCAGTAGTTCTTGAGATTAGCGCGTTCAAACAATCAATCAAACAAACAAACAAGCAAACAAACTCTTCAACTTTATATATTAGCATAGATAAAGTATATCTGTATGTTTTTTTTATTCCCTTATGTCCACAAGTATACAGTAAAATAATTAGAGTATTTTCAATTTTAATTTTAAAAATTCAACAAATAGTTCTAGATCATTTTGATGCTTTTATTTCTTAAGTTTATAAGATAATATTTCAAAATATCATTGAAGAGCTATCAAAGGCTTTTGATTCTTCCTTGCTAAGTATATTAGGATTACTTATATACATGCATGTAAATGTTTTTCAAATATTAATGTAGTACAGTAAATAAAGGAGACCATAGTCTTGAGGCACGCTGTAGAAAAGAGCATCATACTATTTGTGATGGCTAAATCAAGTGGGTCCGAGCGGCCATTTTGTTTCTCTTTCAACTTACTAGGATTTTTCAAAAACTTTGCGTTGTAGCAATTTAGACTTAGGAAACCACAAAGTCCTCTATTCTGCAAATATATATATTGAATGTGATGAATCACTACCCCAACGGCATCATCGTACCTAAAGCGATTACTTTATTATGTATTACATTTTGTATACCGGACGATAGGAAGTAAAAAATAATATATTAAAGTGAGCATATTTCCTTTTAAGAATAGTGTGACTTTGCTACCATCAAAACGTTTGAATCTGAATATTTTTTCTCCAATAAATATATTACCTCGTAAATATTTCTGATATAGTTAAATTAAATAATTGGAATTGCTGAAGTTTTTTTTATAATACATAGCTTATAGAGTGTATACTTACTTTAGGTTGACGTCTTCAAGGATTTGGCTCGGAAGTAGCTCTAGAATCTGCGACACATTTAGCTTGCCCCAAGATAAATCCGACCCCAATACTTGCTGGGTACAATTGATAAAGTTCTGGATTTCAGTTTCAGAGTCCATTGCAACTCAGTTAATTCACTGCGCGGAACATTTTTGGAACAAATTCATTTGTCATACTTCGCATATGAACAATTTGCCTTTATTTAGAAACACAATGATAGCTAGTACTTTATTGTTATTTAAGCGCCACTTTAGTTAATTGAATTGGATTTTTGAGCTTCAGCGCTGTTGTCTTTTCATTGAAAGAAATGCGTGGTTGTTTATTAAAGTAGGAATAATAGTTTAGAATATTTTTTGAGTGATTTAATGATCGTCGCCTAATTTTCTATAATAAACTGCCTACTTTTTCTAAAACTTATTCTATAGATGCAATATGGTAATTGAAAGATTTAACATCACGTCATTATCTTTATATTTAAATGAGTTAATCTTGTATATATATATATATATATATTTTCTGAATCTCGAAAACGGCTCGAACGATTTTCCTGAAATTCAGCATGAAGGAGGTATTGGGGGAGAAAAATTGATATAGCTAGGTTTTATGTAAAAAAAAATATTGTTTTATTCCTATTTTAGGGCATTAAAAAACACTAACTTTATATTTAATTGAATTTTCGCCATTAGCTGTCAAGTCGATTTAGCTTATTCGGGTAACGGGCAGCCTCGAGAAATGTGAATGCGAAGGATCGATCCCCAACTAAATAATTGTGTTTTCTTTTTTTCAATTTTTTTTTACAAAAAATTACCGAGTGAAGCTCGGTCAACCAGATATTCGTTATAATATAGTTAACCACGATATTATACAAACAATAGCGAAAATTATCTAGTTTTAAGTCCTTTTAAATTTCTACAATAGCATTTAAGATAAAAATGTTACTGATTGTAAAGTTATAATAACAAAACAGCAGCTTTAATATAAGATACTTTACCATGGCCACAACCCGCAATAAAATATATCATCTCGCTTAATTATCTTCATTTTTCTGAAAGTAGATTCTAACCCCATAAACATTAAGTAAACAAAGTTCTTTACTTCCACGTGCCGGTTTATTTTTACCGTAAAAAATATATTATAAAGAATAGCGAATCCTAACGCCGTTGTAGTCATAAGTTTACGCGAATATCAAGAATTTTAATGTGAAAAATAACACCAACCTTCGTTTTATTGTAGATATTCCAATAAAATCATTTTTACTGATATTAAAAAAGCAAAGGATAAACATCTTATAATCCTACTAACACTGCACACATTCACTACCACTATATCAACAGTCGTTTAGCCCAATAACTGAAGCATCATCAGAACGTAGAATCTAAACTAAAATTGCAGAGCGATGCAAACTTCCCTTAAGAAATACTTCTGAATATCAATCTGAGGCTTAAATCAGTCATTAATCACGATCGACGGAAGACTGGTAAAAAGAACCTTCCAATATTTTATGACTAAACCTAATTATAAAGAAAGTGATTTATAAGCGATCTCCAAAATAAAATATTGTATCCGCTATCGGAGGATTTTCTTTGAATAAAATACAAGATTGTGTTAGTGACTGGCGTGAGAGATTTGTTAGCATCTTTATCTTTTTATTGAACTACTGAACCGAATCATTTAAAAAAATAAAGACAGCCATCCGCGGGCTGGAAACGAGTAACGAAAAATGTTTTCAGATTGAATTATGATTTATTTATAATACTTTATTGAAATCATGATTCCAATAAATCTCATTCTTTGCAATTGAATTACGAAAGTAAAAAAAAAATTGTTAGTCTTACTTATTCGATTACTGGGAGAAAGTCTTCTTTTTAAAAGAAATTGGATCCTCGACGCTGATCTAACATATATTCTGATCTAGCATATCCATAGAATTTTCGAAGGATATGCAGATTTTTTCACGATATTTATTTTAAATATTAACTAAGCAAATAAATTTTTATATAAAACTCTGAGTCGCCTGCCCCATTAGATCGCGCTAACTCTTGATAAGTCAAGCGTAACAATCGTTCGACCATTCAGCATAATCTTCCGAAAACCAACGAATAAATATTTGGCTAAACATTCTAAAACCGCGTTTCCCAATCTGTGATCCGCTAGTATATGTATGGGAGTCCGAAGTGTCATCTCTGGACCATACATAAATCGCTCGCGCAAACGGGCGGCAAAGCGAAAAGTCAGCAAACCAGTTTTATTAGAAAAATTTGATCTAAGCACACGATATTTGAAAAAATAAATACCTAATCCGTTTTTTTTTGCTGCTTATCTTATTCCTTAATAAGGGTCCGTGAAAACTGTGCTTAATTTCATAGGGGTGCGTGGAAGAATGCTGGAAAACGCTGGTCTGAAATATTGATAATGTTGTATCGATTTATAATATTTTGTGATACATTAAGGTAATCATAGTGTTATTTTTATACAAGCAGCAGTTACATTTATATTTCTTGGAATTCATCAGTTCAAGTCTTTTATCTTGCTGGCAAACACACGCAAGAAAGTTAGAAATGCGTATTTCAAGATTTTCAATTGTTAGGTGTTTTTGTCTGTACTGAAACTCATGAACTAATTTTTTTAGTCTATAATTTTACACATTTCCCAAACAATCTCTAAACTTATGCAGCTATTTTTCTCTTCGCCGTAAAGTGCATAATGATTTGTTAATGTTAATTATTAAGCTGGAAGAAAATACATCAAAAATTACTGGCCAAAGATTATTACGAAAGGATTATTATCCACGACATGGTCGTAAAGGGCAACTAAAATTTATGTTAATAACTTCAAAAAATACTTTAAAAATAATTAATGACCATTTTTAATTTATAATACAGCATGGGCTATGTTTAAAAGATAGAACATGTAAGTTTATTCTTCAAACGGGACGATATAGTGGCGATTTAATGGCTTTAATTATTTTTTAACTGATTAAATTAATTATTTAAACTTTTAAAACAATCTGAATTATAAATAATTTTAATATAATACAGTTTATTTAGGAAATGTATTTTTGCTAATAACCTGACTTTATCGAGTACAAGAGCTACCTAAATTTTCCACCCGTACTGCTTGCTACAAACAACGAAACTATACTAAGTTTGGCAAACTTTCACAAAGTTTTATAAAAAAACTTTATCCTAATTTATATTTGTTTGGATATTTATTTTATTGAATACAAAAATAACACACTGTTAAAAACATTTTTTTAAAAGTTAATAAAAACTATTTCATTGATTTTCCCGTAACTTTCAACGCACATCCTTTCAGGAGCGCGTACCGCCCTTAACTGAACTCTGAACTTGGAGAAAGCTTTTATCATTTTAATGAACTACTGCGAGAACATTTTTATTACACGTATGAACATCTTCATAACAATAAATAATATTGACAATTGATAGATTATTTGTAAGTCCAACTTACGTTTTTTCAATAGACGAAATTTTTTATTTTGCGGAATCGCCAGAGTTTTATTTGAATATTCTATTAATAATCACTTTTCGATGATGTTCAGCCTTTTATTTGCAGTTTTATTTTAAATGTATACCTAAAGATTACGTTACGTTACGTTAGATTAAGTTAATTGCCTACTTCTTAATGGCATGGTGTAAGTTCTTATTCTTCTACTGTCACTGGTTTTTTAATGTAGTACGTACGTACGTAAAAAATTATTTTCATGCATTTTTATACAAGGTTGTAATCGCTTGTGTAAATTTTGACTCAACATTAGTGTGTATATTTTTTTCGCAAAATAGAAAAATATTTTTTTATTAGTTTTACTGGTGTTTAGCAATTCTGTAAACTGTTTTTTTAGTATGTCCTATATTTTTTTGCTTATAATAAAGAATGTGACGCAAAACATCAAGTGTTTTACGGCGACATTTCAGAAGGTTGCAGGGTATACGAAAAACTTTTAAAACTACATAAAGTAAGCCATTGGGGAGATCAAGACTTTTCAAAGCTCGAGAACTTCGGAAAACGTTTCTATATTAAAAATATTTATAGCTGCTTCTAATAGTTCTTATTTGTATATATTCCTGGAATGAAAAATACGATATTATAAAAATAAAAAAATATTAATGAGCTTTTTTAAGTTAAAGAAAAATTTATGTCCTATAAGGCATATACTATGACTATATTGCGAAAATTTTTAGATAACGGTTTTCTTCAGTTCTAAAAATAGACTAAAGTGATCTTGCTAGGTATCTTATACTTTTCGGCTTATTTATTGAGAAATAAATCTCACAACCTGATCTGAAGTCTCTCGGGCTTAGAAACCAATAAAAGTAAGGAATTTTATACGAATTGTATTTGATTTCTTATCAGATACCAATTGAATTGTTAGATGAGACCAGAAAATCTCAGACTTATTTCATCTACCGCCCACTATGAGCATCAATTATTTCTTAGACTAAGGCTAAAAATGTTGTGGAACATTTTTAGCCTTACCACCTCCCAATCATGACTTCATGCTATTTATCTTATCATATTGAATTAATTTAAACTTATTTTTTTAATGATATTCCTTTTTTTAATGTAAGTATTTTTCTTTGAGCCCTTTATTTTTATACGGCTTCATTAGTGTCCCCGCAGCCACAAACGGGCCTTTTTACCCAACTTCACGAAAATGAGATTAGCGAAACGTTTCTAAACCACTGAAAGTACCATAGCCCAAACAAAAAATTAAATTATAAAACTACATCATCGAATACATTTCGCTGTTAACTTTTAAACTGCAAACTTTTAAACTGCAAACTTTTACTTTTATTTTATTATTGTAGATTATGTGTGACAGTTTGTAAATAAAAGGTTATAATTTGATTTGAAGGCAATTTTTGTAGATCACTTATTAGGTAGATGATTCGTGTTGTTTTAGCTAGGTAGGTCCGAGCTTGATTCATGTTATCACGTTCAAATTTAGAACTTTTTAAAATGATAACACTAGACTCGGCCATCGCCAAGTCAAACTATAGTGTACGAGTATTATATTCACGCCAAGTTTGATTATACTAATTTATAAGCGTTTTCCCTAGCCTCAATTTTTTTCTTGATCAGAACCAGAACGTAAGTGAACCAGGGTTTAGTGCCAATCACAAAAAAACATGTTTTAGGCGCTGTAAATAGATTTTATTATTTCATTCTTTTTATGGTAAAACACTTTATTATTTAATCATAGACTGTTTTAGCCAAACTGTATTTTCTAGTGCAACGCCGTGTGGTATCCGGCTGAATAAAATAGTACCACCCTCATTTCTTACCGAGGTGTTGTAAAAGGCGACGAAGGTGAGTTGACCCATCGTGTGGTATCCGGTTTAGTAGAACAGACCACCCTCTTTCTTACCGAGGTGTCGTAAAATACGACTGAGGTAAGTTGACGTCAGGCAGGCGGCCGGTCTTAAAAACGCAGGCAAATCATGTGACAGCATAACATGTGTGTTTATAACATGTTGTGCCGACCCCACTTAGAGTAGGATAAGGGCAGGAAGATGATGATGTATTTTCAAGTCACCTAGTGCAACCAATCCTTATTTAGACTAAATAAAAACCACATTATTTTCTTAAAATAAATTTATATTGCGATATTTAGGATTGTGATAAATCCAAATGTTTTTCACAATTTTTTTTTTGTTCATGTAAAAACTTTGATAACACAAGAATATAAAAGGATTGAAACAAAATAAAAATTATTCGGTTTGTAATTGTTTATTCAAATTAAAAAGTACTACAAATACATCATTTATATAATTTTTTTACGCAGATTAAGTTGATAAGCTAATATAGTGTCCAAGACAAAATAAGAAGAAATATAAATATGTTTTAATAATTTTCTCAAAGCCTCTATATTACAGAAAATCCTACAAAAACACGTATTCATTAAAAGCAATATAATAATGTTTTTGTAGAAATAACACTCAATAATTAATTTCAATTTACCGTATATTTAATAATTGTTTACTGTTTAGATCTCATATATTAAGTTACAATAAAAAAACATTTTTTCATAGCCACACGAAATCTTAAATAATCATTTAATTTTTGATAACCAGTCTTTGGTAGGATAAAACATAAAGATTTATTTGAATTAAAAGATTAGTCCTTTATATGCAGAAATTAATTTTACTTCGAAACCATACTGAGATTTTACGCAGTAACATCAAGAAAACCCGTGTAATCAACGTGGTATGGACTTTGGCAGAGTCCATAATCTCCATAGGCTCGACACTTATTGGGTAAACTACGATATAAGTATAACCCGTTTCTGTATATAAAATATTAAAACCACTCTCAAAAATATGAATTCAAAATGTAATATTATTTAAATAATATATTGAACGTGAATGTAAACTTTATACATTTCACATTGAAAGTGGTCAAGGAATGGAAAAAGAACAAATCTACGTATACAATGTGGATCGATAATTAATTTTAAGTAAATTACATCGACCCATTCTTTAAAATACATTCCTAAGCTACGAGTGAGTATAAGAGTCTCATTTTTACTTGTATTTCACAATCATTCGTGTTATAACAGCAAAGTATTCTTCATTTTATAGAAACAAAGACAATTACCGGTCAAAACTAGATACTAGAAAAGAATATAGATTTCTAATTTATACCAACAACAATCAAAACAATCGTAGAAAGTATTTGATAATCTCAAAAAAGTTTACAAATGACGCTGCTGCTTCTAACAGAGTCAAATTAACTTCAATATTTGAGGTAATTACGACAATAAGTTAAAGTAAGTTGACATCAAATCAATATCAAATAGATTTTTAGAGACCATAATTTGCAGTTCTTTATCAATTAAGTAGGCCATTAACTACATGGTTACTTACAATTAATACGTTAGTTATTTACAATAATTCCAAGTACAATTACGCCGAACAATTATCTCTCCACTTTGATTTCCATTTTTTATATTTCGACAGAAACTGTCTATGCTTTTACAATATGAAATATAAAGTGTTTATTTGTGAACACATCAATTTGTGCTTCCCATTCAAAAAGTTCCTAAAACTCTAAGTTAAGCCTACGCTCTAGAATCTTCGAAATGCGGTTCAAGCAGTCGGTAGGTGGTTATTAACTTTACTTAAGTCCCAAGACCTTTTAACATATGGGTCGTAGGCCGGGACTCCACCAAAGCGGAGACGAGACGAGCGGAGAGGAGATGTTTTTTAAACAACCAATAGAATTGAGTTATTGACACGTCTCCTCTCCGCTCAGCTTCAGTGGAGATCGCTGTGCGGAGATGTGTAATATTTGTATGTCGCGATGGAAGCGGAGATGTGAGCTGTGCGCGGACGACGCGCAGTGGAGACGAGAGATGTGAGCGGCGTGCAGTGAGCGATGTCACCCTCCCCCCTCTCGCCCGCTAGCAACCCGCAGAACCCCGCGCGCGCGCCGGCCGGCCATCTTGCTAGTACCGTGCGCGCGAGCACACGCTTTTATCGTGAATAATTTGTGCAGTTTGTATTTTTCAACGTAAACAATTAGTTAATTTAAATAAAACGTAATGGATGAACAATTTATTGAATCAGTAAAAAAATATCCATGTCTATGGAACACATCAATAGATACCTATAAACTTACTGACGTCAAAGATGCAGCTTGGGAGAACGTTTTGAAAGAAACTCAATTATCTGACGGTAAGTGCAATTTATTATATTAAGTATTTCGTTCAAGTAATGTTGTAATACGAGTGTCTTGCCATGGAACGGCGCCCTCGTTGTTGAAATAACTACAGAATTTTTCTCGAACTTGATAGGCATCCATATTGTCATTCGATAATAGATTTTCCACGTTTGTGTCGTTAAACATAGTCGTGGCCAAACCCGTTTCATTATTATCTAGATAGCCAGGCATCTTGTCAATTAAAAAGTTGTGTAGAACACACGTTGCTTTTATCACTTTTTCCACTGTTTCTATTTTACATTCAAATTCTTTACGGTATACGTACCATTTCCGTGATAATACACCAAATGTAGCTTCCACAATACGACGAGCTCTTGAAAGTCTATAATTGTATGTTCGTTTTTCGTTATTTAAATTATCGCGTGGATATGGTCTCATTAAGTTAGTCATCAAAGGGAAAGCTTCGTCTCCAATAAAAACAAACGGTACAGGTTCTCCATTTTGGTACAAGGGTTGTGGCTGTGGTAGATTTAGTCTGTTTTCTCTCAAACGAATTCCGAATATACTATCAGCAAAAATACCACCATCGCTGAACCTTCCCATTGAACCTATATCTACCATAATTATTCTTCGGGTAGCGTCGGCTACGCACATCATTACAGTTGAAAACCTGTGTTTATAACAGTAATATGAGGACCCAGATTTTGGGGGTGCAAACATGTACACATGCTTGCCATCAATGGCCCCGACGCAGTTTTGGAATTGCCAGATTTCTTCAAATTGCTTTGAAATTTTTTTCCAATCATTTTCATTAAGTTCTGGCAAAACCAAAGGTTGTAATACTGTCCACAAGGCATCGCAGACATCTTCTATAATTCTTGGAACAGTCGATTTTCCAATCCTAAAATTTTCAGCTATTTGTGAAAATTTTGAACCAGTCGCCAAATACCTGTAATAATTATAATATAGATTTATATTTATGTGTCGTGGTTTCAGTTAGAATAGAAGGGTCATTTCAAAATAATATCTTAATCAGTGTCGTGTTGTTTCCGGAACTATAAAAGATTAGGCATTACTGAAATTATGTATTTACAGAATTTTCACTCGTTCAAAAGTTATAGCCATTTTTAAATAATAGAAAAGAAACAATTAAAAGTCTAAGATTCACGAGCACAACACATTGAAATCAAACAAATAAAATGGATTTATCACTCGTTATTTATTAACATTTCAAATTTCGACGCCGCCGTCTGCCGCGACCACGTACGAGAGATACAATCCGTTTTGTTTGTTTGATTTCAGATATTTTTTTTATAAATTGGTTTCCCTTGAAACTCTGGTATTTTTTAAATATTTATAATGGTTATAAATTCTGCATGAGTGATAATGCGGTAAGTATATTTTGACTATGGCAATGTCAACATTTAATATTTATAATGATTTCAATTATTTTTATTTCAGTAAAAACGGCTAAATCTAAGTGGAAAAAGTTGAGAGACAGCCACCGGGACGCATTAAAAAGGAAGAATGCCACTAGAAGTGGACAGAGTGGTAAACAAATTCGTGAATGGAAATATGAGAAGGTAATGGAATTTTTGATACCATATATGACGAATAGAAACAGGACTACAAATTATACCTCACAAACAAATATAAATGAACAGGAAACAAATTCATTGGAAAGTAATGTAACCGATGAGTTTTTTGAAACATCAAGCAATCATACAAGAAGCACTCCAGAAGATCGTCCATCTGTACAACATTCGCCGTCACCGACATCAAGCGTCTCAGCCTCGACATGCAGAAATGCAACAAGAAAATCGGATGAAATAAGTAATTTACTTATACAGCACCATGCAAACCGTGAAAGAATACGCCAAGAAAAACTAGAAATACAATCATTGATAGAGAAAAATAATACCCTTGACGAAATGGACACTTTTTTTCTGTCGATATCAAAAAGTGTAAAAAAGCTTTCTCAATATATGCAGCTTCAGGCTAAACGTAAAATTTTCAATGTTCTTTTAGAATTGGAAGAACTTGAGCTACAAAACACATGGTATAGCACAAATGAAAATAATTGGTATTCCCCCGGTTACACTTCAGCACCGGGTCCAAGTTCGACACCGGGTCCTAGCTCAACACAGGCACCGGTTCTTACATCAACACAGGCCGGTGGTCCTAACTCAACACAGGCACCGGTTCCTAGCTCAACACAAATACCGGGTCCAAGTTCGACACAGGCACCTGTTCCAAGCTTGGAAGATACGCACATGACCGATGAACAGATAGAAGCATTCAGAAACGAAGAAGACACATATGATAATTTGTAACTATATGGAAAAGAAAGCAATATGTCTCATGTGATTTACTGTTATAATTTTTTTGTACGTTATGTTTCTAATATAACCTTACGTTTTTTTTGCTACTGCCAGAACGGCAGTTGATTTTTTTGTTTTCTTTATGAATAAATAAGATAATATAAAAATATATTTGGTTTTTACATAATATGCATCACTCCAGTCTCCCGGAGGGGTAGAAAGAGACAACGGATCTCGATTTCTCGTAATCCTTACATACCTCAGTTTACATAATATTTTTCATGTATTCTCGTACTTCTTGATTCTCGTTTTGAGTACTTCTCACTTAGCCCTTTTACACAAAAAAAAACAAACACTCAAAAAAGACTGATCACATTCAAACGCAGATAACACACATAAACACAAACACACATTAACAAAAAAATAATTAGGTAGGTACTTACTTCAAACATACTGCTAGCCGCTCTTGGGTACAGATAGATCTCCTGTAGTTAGTATCTTGCTTAAATATATGCGGTTTAATTAAGTTATGTAGTTCGTAGAATATATTCCTCGGTAGTCTGTAGGACTTGGTAAAACTTTCATCATCTAACTCATTAAACAGAGTAAAAAATTCTCCATGACTGGTATGGTAATACAAGTGACTTCTTTTCCAAAACCGATGTTTTCTTTTGTTTAGGTAGTATAAAGCTATCAATTCTGCTTCTTCAGACTGTAGTTCTTCTTCAAGTAAAAGAAGATACTTTTTTTGTAATAATAGCGACATCGTCTACCTTTCGTGTCAGAATGCGTACTGAGCACTCAACGCCCCGCACCCGAGCTGAAAAACATCTCTTCTCGCACAGCACACAGCACACCGCACACATCTCCGCTTTGGTGGAGTCCCGCGAGCTGAAAAACATCTCTTCTCGCACAGCACACAGCACACCGCACACATCTCTGCTTTGGTGGAGTCCCGGCCTTAGGGATCGATAACGCTCCTCTCTCGACTACTTTAACTAGAGTGGACTATTCCACGTGATCACAGCCACTGTACAACATGGCGCCCGTACTCCTTCAATACGGGCTTGATCCAACTTTGGACCTATCCGAAGATTTTACCCATAACAACTGTTTTAATTTTTTTCAATCAACAGACTATCGGATAGACCCAAAATCTGATTAACGTGGTTATAACCTTAATGCTAAGTTAATTCTAATCATTCAAAATACTGTATCCTTCGAGCTCTGATGGAAATCTGTAGCGCTTATAGTTTGTATAAACATAAATTTAAGGTAAACAGATTTCTGAATTGTATATGAAATAATAATTGACCATTAGTACATGATTTATAAAAATACATCATTTAGTGCTCTGCGATACGTTCTATAATTTATTATTGCGCACTATAGTAAAAAAAATTGTTGTAAGACAATTTAAAACAACTTAAACCCTGGTACCATAGATGAATAAGTTTCCATAGACTATTACTTTCGAAATTATTTTAGAAAGGAAAATGCGTATTCACAATTTTAGTTTTTAGACATCATTGTACATTGGTACCATTATTTAAATTATACATTATGAAAATTTTGCTATTTTCAGTAAGATTTAATAAAGTAAATAAAATTGAAGTAATTTTTATCTATGAAATTTCACTCACAAATGAAACAAGGGTATAGAATAGCAAATTTTAGAGACCCCCAAAAATTGAGTACGTTATGGGCCACTTCAGATTTAATTTATATGTTGAGTAATAAACACCACAAATCTATAAAAATCAAAGCTACACATAAACATTAGACTAGTTATAACTGGCAATCTATTTGGTGGAATTACCGACGCTGCCCACTTTGTTCTTGATCCATTTGTTGGTGCGTGCAAATATGTCTGGCTGATGGGATGGGTCTTGCCATGCTGCGAGATTAACCCTCTTTATATCTTCACAAGGGAGGATGGGATTACTACGAAGAGAGAAACAAAGTATTAATATTAATATCCTATGTTCTAAACAGATTTCAAAACTACTGTACTCAATTAATTCCTCTAATATCATAAAGGAAAATATTGGAGGTTATACCTAACACGCTGCATAAATTTGAATCTTTGGATTACACGTATCCCAGAAACTTTTAAGGTTTTTTTATCATCTATACTAATATTAAAATGCCCGCCGTGTGATATTCGACTGAGTAGAATAGACCACCCTTATTTCTTACCAAGGTCGTAAATGGCAACTAAGGTAAGTTGACGTCAGGTAGGCGGCCGATAATAAAATACGTAGCCAAATCATGTGACAACATGTTTATAACATGTAGTCCCGGCCCCACTTAGAGTGGGATAAGGGCAGGAGAATGATTAGATATGATTTGGTACTAGTAATACAATTTGTATTCTATATTTATTAACAATAATAACAAATTGGTACTGTTATTGGATATTCGTAGAATAAAATGTAAGAGTGGGATAAGGGCAGGAGGATAATGCAAGTTATTTACGCGTTTCTTTCAAAAGTCGCGCAATCATTACAATATTCCTACTGAACTACGTCTTAGAAATTAAATAGAATAATTCTAAATCTAATTTAAATTAATAACAGTTAGGTTTGCCTAACTACTGGAAGTAATACTTAAGATTTGAATATAACCAATTTGTATTAATAAAAACAAATATATAATTGAGAAATATCTTACATTTCAGATGGCGGCTGGAATACATCTCTTTGCACACTACTGATATCAGTGTTATCGCAAAGCAGCCTAGATAACGAAGTGCGACGCAACTCTGCCAGCTGTTTCTTCGAAAAACTTCCCGCTTCGTCTGTGTGTGTATAGAAATAACGGTCACCGCTTCGCGTACGCCATAGTTGCTCCTCTGAAAAAGACAGACACAATTATTTTCAGTGAGTACGCTTTTATAACGTACTACATTTAAGATATTTAATCAATGTAGCTAATATACTTTACAGAACTATGTTGTAGATTTTTAACCGTATATCCTTTATAGACATATGATGCTGAAACTATAAAAACTACATTATCAGATCTTGAGAAAACTTGCATATCTTTGGGAATTTCCGGAGTATATGTAACATGGCAATACGCATTGAAGTCGATAGCCGGATATATACATTGATACAAAGGTGAAAAGCAATTAATCTATTTTCAATTAACACTAGGATCAAATGTTACACATTTAAACTCCAGTAATTCAATACAAATATTTTGGATTGGAATAAAATATTTTCAAAAATATACCGATTTCGAATACTTATTTATATTTGATCATTAAGAACGTAAACAATTAAGAAACAATAAACTTACTTAAAAGACATGTAGCAGTCGGCCCCAATAATGAACCATCCAAAGGATATTCCGCCATCACTCCCACAACTAAGTCAATGTCACTGGGATGCTCGTATAATTGTGATAGCTTAGTGACGACCTGCAACAAATCATAACATAGCATAACCAGGGCTTGAAAAACTAGAAAATTTTTTGGAAAATGTATGGTTGCGTACAAAAGTAATAAAAATATTATTTCTATTTGCTTTGCTTCTATTGCTATTTTCATTAGTTTTATAAACTAAATTAAATTCTGAAGTTTCTACAATAAAAGAAGATAAAAAGATTCTGTAATAAAAGATGTCGCATCAATAGCTCAAAATCGGATAATTACCAATTAAGACGCTTAGACAATTGTGCTAACAGATAAAATTAGGTTAATTTTAAATTCAATTAACCGGTTTACACGAGAAATTTTTTAACGGATTTTTAATCAACATATTACGGTATTAGGAACCCTGTTTCCAAGTCTTCCAGATAATTAGTTACCTAGTGTAAAAATAAGTTTAGTTTAAAATGTACGTCCTATTTTTTTATGTAAACCACTGAGTATTGTTGATTATGGGTGGAATAGTCCGGAATAGGAGCTGACCACCCGCCCTGCACCGACAGGCGTCCCCGAAATTAGATAGAGTATTGTTGATAAATATTAAATCATCTATAAAATCCTATACTTTATTCATTATTCATTATTCCCCCATTATCCATCATCCTCCTGCCCTTATCCCACTCTAAGTGGGGTCGGCACAACATGTTACAAACATATTGTCATATGATTTGGCTACTTATTTTACGACCGGTCGCCTGCCTGACGTCAACATACCTTAGTCGTATTTTACGACTCCTCGGTAAGAAAGAGAGTGGTCTATTTTACTCAACCGGATACCACACGGTGGGTCAACTTACCTTAGTCGCCTTTTACGACATCACGGTAAGAAATGAGGGTGGTCTATTTTACTCAGCCGGATGCCACACGGCGGGTCGACTTACCTTAGTCGCCTTTTACGACACCTCGGTAAGAAATGAGGGTGGTACTATTCTATTCAGCCGGATACCACACGGCGTACTTTACCACATTATTATAATTTTAAATTAAAACATACTCTCAGTTTAGAATCAAATGGAACTAGACATCTCATTTTCTATAAACGATGTCTAGTTTGACAAGTAATTGTTTAAAAATGAATTTGAAAGCCAACAGATTTCTGTTAATATTACTGACCTCCTCTTGTATGACGTCAGTGAGATGTGCGAAGGAAGTGGGTAGAGGTAAACCACACAAAGCCCGGTACTGAGCATAACCGGGTAAAGCGTGATCACGCCCACGTTGTATGTCTATCGCCATGACATCTAGACCGCCTAGCCAGTGATTTCGGAGCTGAAACAAACAAACTAATTGTTGAAAGAATTGTAAACTACTTAGAAATTTTACCCAACCCTTTCGTAGCCTCTAAGGTACCTAATTGACTTTTCATATGATCTAGCCTCGACGAAATTGAATAAGCAGCCTAAGGTGTACCGCTCCTACTCTTTAGTTTTTCAGTACTTTGTTTTTTTATTTACCTTTGAAATTTTTTTGTGTTAAAATTGTGTCTGGGAAAATAGACGCAGGGATGGTATTTAATCTTTTAACCTTATGTATGAGAAACGACGAATTATTTAGATACTATGATATGAAAAATTATATAAAAAGTAATCAATTTAATGAGGAAAATACCACTTTTAAATAAAGAAGTAAACAATTACCAAGCATAACGGAGTAATATAGGTACTTAACAATATACAGCCATTAACAAGTTCGCGAACTACATATTCATTAATATCATATATATAAATATTATTCATTTACAAGTAGATGAACTAACTGTACTTATCATAATCTTAATTGCGTCTATTAAAAAAATACTTTAAACAAATGGGATGAAGGTCGATTGATAATTTCAGCTGAATTTAAAAATCTGTCATACCTAAATTAAGAGTAATGTAGCAATGTTTAGAATATACTAATCACAATAAATTCTAAAAAAGGAAGAGTCAAATAATGTGGAGTATAAAATTGTGGAGAACGCCATAATCATATGGTTAACAAATTAAAATAAGGTGGAATACACTTTATCATCCGGTAACGCTGAAAAAGCCGGTAAGGCTAAGTATATTGACAGTGCGAAAAAAATATATTAGCATCCATAGATGATTCAAGAAAATGTATACACCTTAATAAAGATGGATTGAGAAACATTTCATATGGAATAACTTGTGTGTTAACATGACCAAATTTATCAAGTAAATGAAATACGGGGTATATTAAATGAACTGGATGTAGCAGAAGTGATGTAATAAGTAAGGGAGGAGTTCCTTCGCTTGAAATTTTTAGATAATCCCATTGACACAGTGGATAATTCTGTAAGTTTTGCGGCGATCTTTGAATTTTTGTGAACTGGCAATGACAGTTTTGTTCCGAGGGGAAGTCCAAACTAGAATGATCCACACATACCGCTAGTTTCATTATTCATTTAATTAAAAAGAACTTACATCATCGTCGTAATTGAAATCCAATTTCTGACTCTTCTGATTAACCATTCCCCGTAGAATATTTTCTAGGCCCTTCTTCTGCGCAAGCATCGCAGGTTTGAAATAGCTGTCCATTAGACGGCGTGTGGTCATATTGTTGTTCTCATCTACAACTTCGATATCCTGGTCGAGCAAGCTATTCACAAAGTGGAAAGCCGCTGTAGCGAACGAATTAGTTATAGTTGGATCGATATCCGAATTGTATCCAATGTCATAGTTGTCGTACATCTCGTCGAAGAGTTTACCTAAGACAAAGATAATATTATGAATATTTATGTTATTGTCGTACGCAATTGCAGCCCATCGTATAAGACCTATTTCCCCCATAATCCTCAAGTTATATTTCTGTACAGTTCATAATTCTTCGTCTTCTCATTCATTCATAGTTCATTCTTTGATACAATGTCGGTTATGTTAAAACAAACTCATATATCCTTTTAAATATTGGATTTAAGACCCCCTTAACGAAACAAGTTAAACGTGTATCATTTCTACATAAAGCATTATACGGGGCCATACGATTATCCGAAAATACTTCAACAACGCGTTTTCCTACATACCTACCTGATCTACTGTGTTATATATTAAATAAATTTATATTTTTATGTAAATTATTAACTATATATACTCTATCTGTTATGTGTACACAGATCACTTTATTTAAACAATTAACAACAGCACCAATCTCGCAATATGATCTCGTCATCTAATGTTGTTTAACACTGCAAACAATAACCGCCTTTGCAATCTTACATACTTATATTCCGCATGAATTAAATCAATTTTACGTTATACGATACAATATATATAAGTAAAAACGCAGCTCCCGCAAATTTCGGAAGTAATCAGTACATTGCACACGTTTACTATCAAAATCTCATCAATCGTTTCGCTCTGTAATTGAAGCATCATCAGGGCTGTACGACAAAATAATTTTAATTACTCTATAATAATAATTAATAATTTAAATATATTATTTTAATCTACGACAAATCTATGACAAATTAATTTGCGATTATGTATTCAGGTTTGTGAGTTAATATAATTATAATTCCAAATGAAAAATCAATGGTATAGTGTTAACATCTAACAAAAATGTGGGCCCAAATGTTTTTGTTTTATGCATAAGGTGTATCCCACACCTATTGTGGTAATAACTTCACTTTAATGGGTCTTCCATGTAAAATCGATAAACATGTTTATTCATGTAGTCTCATATACATTAAATATTGCGTAGAGTTTAACATTGTAAATGATGTAAGCAAGGAAGGCCAGTAGCCTTAAGTTATTATGTTGTTGGTACACGGTGGACTAGTTTTACAACCGATCACGTGTAATGCAAGCACACGTCATTATCACGAACCGAGAGAATGAACTTACGTTACTCATAAACGGTCGTTACTGATCAATCAACTGCAGAGTCATTTTTAATTGACTGGGCTGTCTAAGGTTTTCCTTGTTATCGATATCGCTTTGTGATGCATTAATGAGTAATATAATAAAATCATAGACCTACAATTGATTTTCAAGAATTGGCTCTTTTAAAAAATTGAATTTACAACTTTGTCTTGTATGTGGTGGATTATTTAAGCAGACTGTTTTCAGTACTTTTGAATCGACAATTTAAAAATAAAACAAGAACTGATTCTAAAATTTTGAATGTAAATAATAAATGAAATAAATTTCGCTTTTAGGATAGATTAATAGATGAACTTAAATCGTGTCTAATTTTTAATTAAAATGTAAGAGGAACTTTTCCTTAGAATCTTTACCTGAAACGCAATCAGTTTAGAGTTCATTTATACAGCATACTCTATTCTATATCACTTTTTGGCTTAGTTAAACCAGTTGTATATAAGTTCCAAGATAAACAGAATCCGGATAGCGGCAAATTCTCTGACAAACACAAAACCCACAACTAGCCTGACCAACAACACGAACATATCACCCCATCCGAAGAATAAAGTCACATGTCCCATGTATGAATATAGGAAATGTGACTATTATTCTGCGGATAGGGCGATTATACTATCAATACAATATTCAAATTAAGTTAAATACCAACCAGTAAGAGCAGGAAGCCACTGCTTGTAAGTAATATGCTGCAGTTCTGCAACAACAATTCTTCTCGCTTCATGATACAGTTTGTCAGAATTCCAGCCAGGATTCAAAGATGACAATGTCCTGACTATGCGATTGTGCTCCCTTACCCATAAGGAATGTAAGCTTGTAAGCCAGGGATGCATATTAGCACGAACATCACCTGTCAAAGAGTTGAGTTGAGTTGTGAGAGAATTTGTATCTTCTATTTATCGTTATAGATAAAAAATTACAAATATAAACAAGTCTTTATAGATTTAAAAGTAACTCCTTTTCATGTATTTACTGCAGTACTTTCTAGTTTTAGAGAATACTTTTCATATTATTTTGTTTTAACCAATGTTATATTTAATTCTGTTTGTTTTAATAGTTAACGATAATTAAATAATGATAACAGCAAGTTTATTTGTCTTATGCCTTTGTTTGATACTAGTGTATGCATTACATGAAAATAATTATATTAATGTTTTTGTGTTCTGAAATTGTATTGCTTAAAAAATAGCCCGTAAAAACGTCAAAAAATTTATAATAAATATGTAGGTCAAAATAGATTAAGGTTTTGTTACCGATACGTACTATAACAATTTGGCATTTATCTCTTAAGAAATAAATCAATATGTTATGCTGGGATTTACTGCAAGATATTATAAGCAAATATCAAGATGTGAGGATGATATTACAGTACACTAAAAATAAATCTCACCAGTGTTGAAGCAGATACCAGATTGATTGTCAACAAGACATTTTTCGGTTGGATTCACAGCAAGTGGTAATAACTCCTCATTTTCTATAAGGGACGTCTTCAACAGGCCACCGGTTTTCTCTCGCAAAGCTGCTGCATCACGACTGTTTGAACCATAAATTTGAGAGCCGTCCATGAAATGCGTCGCTTGATTCATCTGTAAACGAAAATAAATGTATAGTTCCTAAAGCTTATTACTTCCCAAACCATAGATCCTTAAGCTAGGATTCCTACAATTGTGAACGTAATGTTTACCAGCTCAAATTAAAGTATATTTAATTATTTAGAGTGAATACTACTTTTTTTTCGAATTGAATATAAGCTGTTAGCTCTAATGGCTTTTACAGCGTCACCGGGCGGGACGGGCGAGCGCAGAAGCATCGCCGAAGATGCGAAATGCGGAGAGTAGAGCGCAGAAGCTCTACTAGCGTCGGGGAACGTCGTCCTAAGGGTGCCTCCTGTGAGGTCGGACCACGGCTTAGGACGACGTGTAGAGGGGCTGATGGTATGACTTTGATTAATCAATATGACGGCGGAAGGGTAGTAAGAATCCACGACCAACCGATGTCAGAAATCTGGGACCTCGTCTTCGCCGGCGAAGACGCTGTGTGTGAATACTACATTGACAAGCATGGTCCGCCTAAGGCTGCATATTTCGCTTTCCATCAAGCGAGATCGTAGCCAAACGCCAAGCTTTAACGTGTTAAAAAAATTGGTGAGAGATTCAATGTTGGTAAAATTAAGATTGCCTGAATGATTTACTATATTGAAATTATAATAGTATTCCTAAATTCTTGATCACTTGGTCGAAAACTGATCTAACGGCATTAATGAATATTTCTAATGTTGAAGCAAGCAATTTTTAATAAGACTAGATAAAAATTTATTGGATTATTTATTATAATATACAAAGATGCCGACTCTTTGCCTAAGAACACGGTCTAAAGAAATATATTCATGCGAATTCTAATTTGAATTAACGATCGTAGATAACGGTAAGTTTTTTTAATGACTTTAGGGGAATTGACTGCTAGATTGCTTACTTATTTAAACAGGATTAAAAATAAAAAAAATATTTAAGAAATAGCTCTAATATTGGTGCTTATTTAAAGAATGAAAATCTCGAATACCGACGAACAAATTGATCGATGCAGATACATACGCGAGGTCAAAAAACAAGGCCGGCCATTTTTGTATATATTACTACTGTAGGTATTTAACATTATATAAAAGTAATTCAGCGAATTTAAAACAAATACTCATATTTAATACTAGTATACTATTATTTAAATATAAGTTTAAAATTTTGATATGTTTAGTTATAATCAGTTAAGATTAATTTACTGTAAAGTTTTATAACCTCTAACTTTAGTTAAGAATTCTTCGACACTCATATTGTATGTACTCAAAACAAAATATGCAATTCGATGACACAATGTAATCATAAATTTCGTAAACACTACGAAATTTGAAACTACGTTGTTATTGTCTAAGTATTACAATAAACTGCAAGTACTGGAATAAATGTGTGTAAACAGTTAATACTAATAAGGGAAAACAAACAACACAATATCAACTTCCTTCATTTAAAATGCTTTGAAGTTTCTAGAATAACATTATGCAGAATTTAATCCTACAAAATATTTACATTTTATTCCACGAATATTCAATAACAGTACCAATTTGTTATTATTATGTTAAAAATAAATATAGAATACAAATTGTATTGCTAGTACCAAATCATA
The DNA here is from genome assembly GCA_947086495.1 of Morpho achilles. NCBI lineage: Eukaryota > Metazoa > Arthropoda > Insecta > Lepidoptera > Nymphalidae > Morpho > Morpho achilles. Next base: position 9,349,286 of record CAMTZB010000006.1, on the reverse strand, counting down.
TCTCATCATCCTCCTGCCCTTATCCCACTCTAAGTGGGATCGGCACATACATGTTATAAACACGTTGTTACATAATTTGGCTACGTATTTTTTTAAAGTGGTAGTCAATTCTACACGGTGGGTTAACTTACCATAGTCGCCTTTTACGACATCTCGGTAAGAAATGAGGGTAGTAGTACTCTGCTAGATACCACATTACCAAATCATGTCATCATTAAATTGTATGGCTAGTATTAAATCGTGTCTATAAACGTTAAAGTGTTCACTGAAATAACCTTGAAGCAGTTCACTGATTGGTATGTATAAGTAATTCAGTTTTGCCAACAAGGACTAAAGCAACATTATATAAGACGCGAAACCATGGGATAACAACCTTACTATGCTATATTTAGATTACTGGTTTCAACCTGGGGCCAACTATACTATTTTTGCACAGGATAATGACCATTTCTTTTTTAAGAGCAATTTAACTTGTTTTACTAGATATATCTACTCATTTGCAAGATTTAATGATGTTGCTCTGCCACAGTATAATGCCTTCTATATGAAAAAATCTTTTATTATACTGTATTGGAAGGGCAAAGTGGGTTTTTGATATCCTTTTTTCCAAAGTCTTCGTTCAAAGAACGGGTTAACACCTTAATAATAATAGATCAATAAAACTTTTATTAGAAAAGAGGATACGGAGGTTTAAAGAAGGACATAAACAAAATATCGTAATATCGCAAGATTAAAACTCTAGCGTTACAGACAATAGGTATATCCTCCACCTGCCCTTATCCCACTCCAAGTGGGGTAGGCACAACACGTGATAAACATGTCATATGATTTGGCTAAGTATTTTACGACCGGCCGCCTGCTTGACATCAACTTACCTTAGTCGTATTTTACTACACTTCGGTAAGAAAGTGGGTGGTCTATTATGTTCAACCGAATACTAGACGGCTACAGGCAATAGGTATATATTTTTAGTAAATTCTGTGTAATCTAAAATACTTATTGACAATCTAAGTTATACGTTACAATTGATCATTCTCGATTGTTATTGATGCCAATAAATATTATGTACGAAGTGCAGACTGGTAATAAATGTTATACAAGAGTAAATGAATAGGTCAAATACGCTATTGGACTTTGTAATAACAGTCGCAATTTAAAGAATACTCGTTTTTCATTTGTCACAAATTTAATTTATACTATTTAAAGTTTAATTTGAATAACTCTTGTATTTAATGAAAAAATATTTGTATGTAAGATAGTCCATTTATCGAGGACTACATAACATCTAGCTAAAATCAATAGGAGAGGAGAAGCAATAAAAATAGTGCGAAAACGGAATAATTTAAAGCTTTCGTTACTTGCGCTTAGCAAATGATGAAAGTTATTAAAAATCTATTATAATTAATTCATGATAACTACTTTTATGTGCGGGCGAAGCTGCTGGAACAGCTAGTCTTAAATATACCTATTGGGAATTAAAACTAACCCCATCAATAAATTTTTGTGCGGTTTTCACCTTTGGTCGCTTGATGCACGGATAAGTCTCTAATAATCGTTAAATAAGTTCATTACAGCTATCGTATTAGTTATTACCCAATTTTCGCGCTAAAACATACTGATTTAGGTATTATATCCAGACAATGGAACTTATTAGCGCTACTTACAAAGAAGAAAGAATACTTCAAGCAAAAACGATATTCAACTGCGTATTAAAATATTTACTGACACATGCAAAATCTCACATTACATTTATTGGCAGTGTCAATTGATTTACACTTAACAATTCGCACGGAATTAATTCGTTTATCATTTTTGAACTCAGATGTTATACTCTTAAAAAGCCTTCAATGTTTACCATAAAGTGTCTTATCAAGAGAATCAATATTTAACATTATTATACCAATAAACATGCACACCTACCTGCTTGTGTACACTTATAAATACGTGCATATATCAAATGAATGTTAATTTACTGGTTCACTTTTAAGGAAAGGAAAGGACCTTCTTAAGAACGAAATTAGCAACTTTAAATATCTTTAAGTAGCCTAAAATGGTGTAAATTATAATTTACAAGCAAACACGCTGTATTAGTTTGGAACAAAACCCTAGATATTCGTTGAAATGATAAGAATTATAATATGAAGCATGATATGCTTATAGTAAATAACGTATTTAAATTGATAAGGAATAAAAAATCGCGAAGTTTCAGTGAACCTATAAAATATGAATTAGTTAATGTTTTCGAGGAAAAATTGATTGGAGGCTTGGTTTTTTCGACATCTTTATCAACAATCATCACTAGGTTATAATTAAGAAGTTATTCACCTAAATCTAATCTATATTCTAAGAATTACTGCTTTTTGGAAAAAATACTCAAACAAAGAAAACTCTATGAAAGTCCGATCAGCACTTTTGTGTTTATCACGAATGGAAACAGAGGAGCGGTCGATTTTGTTTTAAATATAGTGATATTCCGGATGTTATTGAGAAACATGTTAGAGTACGTGATTTCCTTCATGTACCCTCAATTTGAAGTAAAAGTGCATGTTAATAAAACTTGGGTTCATGAGTTGGGTTCATTTACCACTTAAGAATGATTTTAAAGTTTTCAAGCTCATCTAGTAAGTGCATATATGTATAAGAAAACAATTTCGTAGAATTTGCTTTAGTATATATTAGTGAAGGGCATGATTATGTTCTCCACTAAACATGTTAAAGTAAATGATCGGCTTAACCTTGAAAAGAACTTGGAGAAAAAAGTAAGTCTTAAAAATGCTATTTGTTTAGTTTGTATAAATAAAATAGTAAAAACTACATAAAACAAAGTGAAGTTTTTGAAGTTTATACATATATAATGCAAGATAGTAGAAAATGCTCTCTTACCTGCTCAGCGGCACCAAAAGTACAGTCTCCACGGAATGTAGTGACAGACCGTGTGTATTCCATACACGTGGTGTATTTTTTCTTGTAGAAGGGATCTTGGTCGGACACTGAGATAGGCATGCAACTGGGATGGATATATCTCGGACTTAGGTTAAATCCCGAGTCATCACAGCATCTAATTGTTTGATCAGTGTGAACTGTGGACAATATTTTCACTAAATTTTTGATAACTAAAATACGTATTGTGGTGCATTTAAGCAATGATGCCTTAAGATGATAAAGATGTAGATACTATGCAAGTTAAAAAGAATGTTAATAAGTAAAAATTGTAAGTGAGATTTTCAAATATAGTTACGGATTTCTCGCATTTCTCACATTACTCAAGTGTAGGTAACAAATCCATAAGAGATAGAAGTCGACAACGCTTTTGTACATGACTGAAATTTTGCTTGAATTATTGAATAATTTTATCGATCTATCTTCTATACAAGATATCAACATACTTAAGAATATACTAAGGATTCTAATAAAACATCATCGTGAATAAATACTCACGGGTCTTGCGAACAGGAGTGTGCACTAAGTCGTGGAACATGAACTGGCTCCAAACAGGCAAAGCAATAGTCCTTTTATTGTTGGGCACATCTAAGTTATTTGCTAACACTGTGCTCACTAAACGGGCAGATGGCAACTCGTTGTGGCTAAGAGCTCGACGAGGCTGCAAGTGTAACAATGGATATAGAGGCGAATTTAACAAAACTTACTTAGATAACGATAAAAGATTATGTAAATATAATATTTATACCTCTTCAATGCCATCAGAATATCTGGGGTGCAACAGTCTTTTATAGCCAGTGAGGGTTTGACCCCACGAAGATCGCACAGGGTTGTTACAGGAACCATCGAACGTGCGATATCTTGAAGACATTTTGTTTGTACGGCAAGTAAACCTTTCCAATTGTGCGCATTCGCCGCCATATTCACTTTCACGTAGATTTAACGTACTTATAAAACTCGCACACTCGTCCGTTGCCAAGCCGTATCTAAATGAGAACATGAATTTTAATGAGCCCTCTAGTCTTATTTTAAATAAAGATTACATTATCTAAGGTTGATTGGAAAGACGATTAAGACAATTACCTGGTACATCTTGTCCAAACTAGATTTTGAGATGCCTTTGTAATAGTCATTGATGATTTCTCATACTTCATTGCATCATGAGAAGGGTAGCCTTGTATGGCAAGACCTTGAGCCGCCGAACCTCGCTTCGGCGTTATCCCCGCTGCATCCAAGTTTTCTTCTAAACGTTCAAGCATTGAAACTGTAAGCTTGCTTAAGCTAATAGACCTATTCGTATGCGCAGCTGTCACTGGAGGCAATCTCTTCAACATTTGCGTACTTGGAAAGGGGAAGTCGTACATTGGTGGTGGATGTGTTATATCTAAAACACAGAATATGCATAAATTTGTATACATAGAAAAAGTATGAAAATATTTAACTAATTTAGTTTTTTTAAAGCGCACCTGTAGAAATAATCAGGTTAAGGGGATACGGGGCGACATGGCCTCCAAATGTCACTCCTGCCCATAATACCATTCCAAGTAACACCATTTTCAACATCTCCTCCAGTATACTGTAAACGAATAAACTACTTTATAAAAGGACACGTAACTAAGAATAATCACAATGGATAACTGACATTTTATAAAATTTTAACACCAACATCCGTTTAATATCCGTAAAGAGTTAACTCCAACTGACAACATTATTGCAAGAAATACTCTATATTAAAACTGCTATTATAAGAGGTTATCAGTAAGGTCCGCTGATAGGTTCTGTGACCTTATGATTTCTGTAAACAAATGGCGTCACGATTTTGTGGATTCTTGAATACAAGAGGGACGAGCCCCCGGATGCAATTTATTATTATAATAAGTGTTTATTATAATTAATCAGTGTAAATAAACTATTAATTACATATTAAACTTTGTATTCTCGTGTAGTCAACGGTTAATATTTGTATGATAAGGATTAATTAAACACTAATTAATATATATCTTCCTGTCCTTATCCCACTCTAAGGGGGGTCGGAACAACATGTTTTTCTCTTCCATTCTGTCCTATCATTCGTCAACTCTGGCGCCACTCCTTTTACATGCATGTCATGCTTCACACAATCATTACCTAATATCCTACTAATATTATAAATGCGAAAGTTCGTGAGTATGGATGTATGTTTGTTTTTCTTTCACGGAGAATCTACTGAACCAATATCGATTAAATTTGGGACGATTATTTCTTATACACCGGAAAAACATATAGGCTATAGAAATCATGTTCATTATACATTAGAATGGGATGACACTAAAAAGCGCCGTCTATTAGCCCATGATGCGACAACAGTTTACGCGAACGAAGTCGCGGGTAAAAGCTAGTAATCCTATAATTTATATCTGATTGAAATCATTAAGATAAAAGAAGTTAAATAAATAACATAGACATTCTAATTACAAAGCTGTGTGGTCTCCAGCTAGTATAGGCCACTCTCATTTCTTACCGAGGTGTTGTAAAAGGCGACTACGGTACGTCAACCCACCGCGTGGTAACCGGCTGAGTAGAATAGACCACCCACATTTCTTACCGAGGTGTCGCAAAAGGCGACTCAGGTAAGTTAACCCACCGTGTGGTATTCGGCTGAACAGAATAGATTACCCTTATTTCTTACCGCGGTTTCGAAAAATACCTCTCGGGTAAGTTGACGTCAGGCAGGCGGTCGATCGTAAATATTGTAGCCAAATCATATGACATCATGTTTAAAACATGTTGTGCCGACCCCACTTACAGTGGGCTTAAGTATGATGAAAGACATTCTAATTAGAATTTTAACTGAAGTACAACTTTAGACGTAGTGATTAAGTTACTCAAGGGCTGTTGTAATGTTATTATTTTTAGTGAAATTAAGAAAAATAAAGCCGCTTGCGAGTTTTCTTTAAAAAGGCTGCCTAATGCTTTTGATACAGCAAAAAGACAGACAAACTCGTCAATGGGTTTCTTTTTAATTGTCCACAGTAAAGGCCTGGATTTATCTTTGAAGGATATCTTACTATAACCGTAACATTGAAGGAATTGTTTACGTACAATGCGGGACAATTCGAAAGCTATTAAAAGACAGATATAGTGTTCATTCTCATCCAATTAATTACGTAAGTTTATATAATTCATCCTTAACTTAAGGTCATTAACATCATATATTTTAACTGAATGTCTTATGAGTACGCCGTATGGTATCCGGCTGAATAGAATAGTACCACCCTCTTTTCTTACCGAGGTGTCGTAAAAGGCGACTAAGATAAGTCGACCCGCCGTGTGGTATCCGGCTGAGTAGAATAGACTAACCTTATTTCTTACCGAGGTGTCGTAAAAGGCAACTAAGGTAAGTTGACCCACCGTGTGGTATCCGGTTTAGTAGAATAGACCACACTCTTTCTTACTGAGTTGTCGTAAAATACGACAGAGGTAAGGCAAGCGGCCGGTCGTAGAAACGCCAAATCATGTGACAGCATGTTTATAACATGTTGTGCCGACCCCACTTAGATTGTAATAAGGGCAGGAAAATGATGATTTCTAATGAGTAATCGCAAAATAAAAACACTTGCAAAAATTAATCAATCAATTAATCAACCAGTCTGCTTGTGTAATTAATAAATAATGCTTAGAATTGACGATGGGTCGCCGATATTGCCTTGAAACATGTTTAGATGTGTGAGTTAACCTTTAAAAATTAAATTTCCGTAACACAGCTTCACTTAAAAATATATTTTAAAATGTCCGTTATTATATCCACTTTCACTTGAAACGGCTCCATTTCATTTTATCACAAAAATCATATTAGGTTATCTCATTTTTATGAGTAAAGGCTTAAAGCTAATAAAAATATAAAATCTCAGCGAAAAGTAATAAATTTTAATAATGAATATTATTTATATGAAGTGTAAAGGATGCGTATAATAATGTTTTACTTAATTAGTAAAAATCGCCCAGGTGTGTAAAATAACCTTCATTTCTAGAGCAATATTTTCGTTAAAATACGCTAAACAATACATGAGTAGATCATTTAAAATAGATAGTATACTATATTATCTATAGGTACTTATAATATGCAAAAGTCTATTTAGATACATTATTAGTTATATTTTCACGGCGAATCCGCTCAAACAAAATAGGCAAAATCTGGTACAATTGAAACATGCCGAAATAACAGTCCTATTTTTTCTCCTATACAATAATTTGAAAAACAATATAATTGAGGGTATGTTTACACTAAATTCAACAAAAAAAATGTCGCGGATAGTATGTTAATTTATTATACATAAAAACAGCGTACCATAATCTATAGGCCCTTAAAATCAATAAGTTTTATGTATTCATGTATTAATAATGTATTCAAACACCAAAGCAATTAGCACAATTTTATATCGGTCAGTGGGTTTGTTGTTTACCAACAAACTAAAAGAATATAGTAAAGTCTATGTATTCAGTTACATTATATAATTAAAAAATTGCAAGAATTCAAATTTATGTTTCGGTGCTTAAATCCGTAAACCCGTAAATCTGCATCAACTCCATAACTACCCGACACCATGGCACGGTATACTGTGATAAATGATAATAGGTCGCTTGACTACCTGACTTCTTAGTTTAATCACAGTAAAGAACATGACATCTACCTACCATAGACAAAGTTTGTTAAGCACCAGTTACAACAACAGAAACTAAGAGAGTTTCGTAGTTGAATTTTTCTTCTTTTAAAGCTAACCGCTTAGATTTCAGCATCGTTTATATAAAAATAGTACGAATAGGACGGACAAAGCAGGCGGAAAATACTTTTAACGCAAATAATCAAAATATAACTTGGGCAATCCCAACTTACGTCGAATGTTCGCCACAACCGGTGCATTCCGATTTCCTTCTAGAACATTTCTCGGAAGATCTACTATCCTTCGTTTTGTTCAACATCGACTTTCCTTCGATGATTCGTTTAAACAACATAATAATAGCAACAGGAGTTGTTGTTTACGACAATCACGCTTAAGGCGAATGTTTGATTTACTCAGAACGATTGGTGACACTAGCCCGAAGGAACGCTGTTCCATTAGATTGGCAGAAGAGCCAATTCCAACTCTAGTGCCTAACTTGCACTGAAACGAAACCGTATGCCGTGTGTTATGGTGCGTTCAGCGCGCAATCGAATGCGCCTTGTCCTCCCTCCCCTCTACCTCACAAAAGAAACTCATGCCACATCCTAGCAAATTAAGTTAATCAGCATATATTTTTTAAATATTTGAGTTAGTTTGTGATTGAATGTATTATTAAATTTATTCCAACAAAAAATGTGTATTCATTTTATTATTGATAATAAGAATACTGATAATCTGTTATTTTATTTGAACGTAAAGTACAAACAGTACTTTGTATTAAACAGTCATAGTAGATATACTGTTTTAGCTTAGCCTATGGCAATAATTTCGTTTAGAGTCTTTATTAATGTGCGTAAAAATATTAAATAATATGTTTAGAATATAGTGCAAAAAATATTTTAATAATGATTTGCTACAATATGGTTATAACTTATTTATTAAACGAAATGGATTATGTGTTGATATTTTAACATATTTCTTTTTTCATTTATTAAATAGTATTTAAAATACATTTTAAAAGTTTGAGAACTCTATTAACATGATTTTCTTCGTAAATCTTAATGTAACAGTAATAATTCATAATAAATCATTTTTTGCAATATTATGGTACAGTAATAAAGTCTCAGTAACACGTGGAGCGCGCATGTTCGCAGCGTGCTCGGCAGTTAACCCGCCCCTCACTCCTCGCGCCTGCGTGATCATGCGCTGACCGCGTGCTTTAAGCCGGTTTGTACTTTGTTCGCAATTACTAATTGCCGTGAGCTATATGTTACAGACTTTGTTTCAACAAACGGATCCGATTTACCTGTATTTAAGTTACAGGTTTTATTGACATTCAGAAAATAATAAATTTTCCTAACAATATTGTCATTTTATAATATTTATATTTTGCTGAGCTGTTATAATTATAATTTTTTTAACAAGTGCACTTAAATCAGATTCTATTAAGATTGTTTAGTAATACTTGTGATCAGTCCTGTATGTATCAGTCTAATTTGGTATAAATTAGTACCTATTTGATTGCTGCCCATCGTTTCATTCAGTACCAAGCCTATATTATAACCAACGTTTCACGTTGGAGGTTACGTAGGAGTACTACATGTAAATGGTACTATATGTAGGAGTACTTCATGTAAGTGGTACTAAATATTATAATAATATAATATGGTAATTTAAAGTTTCAGGTACTACATGTAGTACCTGACTACATATAGTAACTTTAAATTCCATAGAAAATCATAAAAACGAGTGAGGGAGTGGAATAAATTAACTAAATATTTCTTTAGTATTTTTTTCTAATCCTTGCAGTTAGGAATGACAGCACTTTAAGCTCCTAATCAAGAAGAGTAGATAAATACTGCCAGATAGATAATTACTGCCGTAATTGCATACATTGTCGTACTCATAATAAAGAAATCGCTACCGTACTTCTTAATTAATCCATACCTGATTCTATCTTGTGAATTTTGAAGCAAATATAAATAAATATTAAGTTTATTTAGATAGGTATATAGATAATTTATGTAGATAGGTAAGTACTTTTAGTTATTTTCAGAAGAAATTACTTAAAAGAATTCAATAATAATTGAAAATATGGCAGAAAAAGTAAGAATTAATTGTCTATATACAGTTACAACACTTGCATTTGTCAAACTCCATCTATACAAATTGTCAATTGTCATTTATTTGACAACTCTTTGGTCAAATAACGTATATGACTGTATGACAGTTTGTATAAGTATTAAATTTGTATATGTTTAGATAATTGATCATGAAGTAAAAACTTAATTTATTTTAAAGTTTATATATTATAATATGTAATTAACGTATTCTTAAACTTCAAATATCAGATACAGTTATGGCTTCGCATCTTAGCACTAAAGATCGCCTTCTCTCTATTATAGACGACATGGAACTCATTGCAAAGTACGTGTGTGATGTATAGAGATTTTGTAATTTATTCTATAATATTTTGGCACATCACATATGTATTATTATATTTCAGAGAAATAATAGAAGTTTCAATAGCTCCGAAACCACAAAAATTATCAGCACCTGATCATGCACAGTTGACAGACTTGCTTCTATCAAAAGATGCAGAATTGAAAAAGACTTTGGATTTAGCCGACGAACAGGCAAAAATACAACAGAAAATGAATGAACTTAAAGCAGAAGTTGATAACAAAGTTAATAAAACCCAATATTAGTCATGACTGTCATTATATTTTCCTCTTTTAATTAAATTTAGATTTAAAATTTTAGGATCAAGACATTCACCATTTACAGAGGCAATTGAAAGATGCAGAGCAAATATTAGCTACATCACTGTATCAAGCAAGACAAAAACTAGCATCAATAGTAAAATCCAGGAAGAGACCAGTGCCTTCGGAGGAATTAATAAAATTTGCACACAGGTATATTTAATTTTTGATAATTCCTTACAAGTATAATTTCGTTTTTCACAAATAACACTTCAGTTTAGTTCATGCTTTAGGGTCAAATTTTGAAAAAAATATGCTCATTGCAAAAGTTAAAAATAATAACTTTAGCTTTTGTGTTTACTATTTCATAAAATTCTGATTAAGAAATGGCTAGCATGCTATTATTATTGATATTAAAAATACTTCACTACTAATAAAGAAATAATAAAGGGTTTCCCATTTATTTAAGAAAGGGAGATTTATAAATAAATAAATAAATATATGGGACACTTACACAAACGGTTGTCTGTCCCCAAAGTAAGTAACTTAATACTTGTGTTATGGTAGACAGACAACTGGTGAATATATACTTATATAATTTTTAAATACATACTTAAATACAAATATATATATTTGCTTTAGATCTGGGTATTTAATTAGTATTTACTTTTATTATATCTTACCTAGAATAAGTGCATCAAATGCAGTAAGCGCCCCACTATCCTGGCAGCCTGGGGACCCAAGACGTCCTTACCCAACTGATCTAGAAATGAGACTGGGTATGCTGGGTCGACTATGTGATTTACCATTAAACGGTCACACTCCCTCTACTCTCAATGAACTACATCGAATTACTACTGGAGGAGGTAATATTATTAATCATCTATATTAAAATGTACTGCTAATATTTAGGTATTCCCTTAATTATATTTGCATAAAGTTATTATCTAGTACTATGCATTTGTTTACCTTTTGGACAAGATCCAAACTGTTAATGGTATATTTTTCTTATATTTCCTACAAATGTGTGACTCATACTTTTAATTTATTTTATAAATACTTCTCTTACATGTATTTCTAATACATTGTTACTCATTGATATTATTCATCAATGAATATATTGTTTGAATTTTACTTTTTTTTCATACTGGGTGTATGTATGTAAAATGTATGTGATCTATATAAAATCTAAGCTTTACCCCGTGTGGTATCTGGCTGAATAGAATAGTACCACCCTCATTTCTTACCGTGGTGTCGTAAAAGGCGACTAAGGTAAGTTGACCCACCATGTGGTATCCGGTTTAGTAGAATAGACCACCCTCTTTCTTACCGAGGTGTCATAAAATACGACTGAGGTAAGTTGGCGTCAGGCAGGCGGCCAGTCGTAAAAACGCAGCCAAATCATGTGACAGCATGTTTATAACATGTGCCAACCCACTTAGAGTTGGATAAGGGCAGGAAGATGATGATGTAAAATCTAAGCTTTAGATTCTACCTTACTAATACACATATGTTTTATATGTATATAATATAGTATATTTGATTAAGTTGAGCTTTTATTAAAAATATTTTATAGTGCCCGCATCAGCTACCAACCAATTTACATGGCATTCATCTGGAGAGCTTCACATGTCAGTTGGGGGTGGCAACTCAGTTGCCATAGATGGGCGGAGTAAGGATGCACCAACACAGGAGGATGTTGAGGTCATGTCCACTGACTCAAGTTCAAGCTCAAGCAGTGACTCACAATAACATTCATAGCTAATGTAATTAGACTATTTGTATTGAATCAATCAGTGGAAACCCAATCATAGACATCAATTATTATTCATAGAATAATTTAATGAATATTATATGATTTAATGATGATGATATGATAGATCAATGATTCTCAACCTTTTTTTTGTTGCGGCACATATTTAAGGTGTTCAAAATTTGGCGGCACACAAAGAAAAAGATAAAAATTATTTACTTACTACAACACACTGCATAAATAGTTTATGACAAAAATTTTAAATATACGAAATAAACTAATATATACACTACAATAATAACTAAACGTTTATTTAGGGATTAATTATGAAGCTAATAATGAAAATATTTTTCTTTTTAAATGAAATAATATAATAATATTATCATTATTATATATTTGCAAAATTTAGTGGCACACTTTTGAAATTTGGCGGCACACAAAAGTACCGCGGCACAGTGGTTGAGAATCACTGATAGATATTTTCTCAGGAAGATGATAGATTTTCGCTATTGTTTTTACTATGTCTGCAATGTATGTTGTAATGATAAATTTAGTTAATTAAAAATAAGTTTTATCCTAAATTAACTAAATATTTGGATCTAGCTCATGAGATTACCGCCATGTGGAATATTGACTCAACAATAATTGTTCCAATTGTTGTATCGGTAAACGGTCTACTAGCGAAGAGCCTCCATCAACATCTCAAGAGGCTCTCGCTTAGTTGTTGGATCAAGGGCAGGATACAGAAGGCAGTGTTGCTTGAGACGGCACGCATTGTGAGGAGGTTCCTCACTCTGTATTCCTAACCACTGGAAGCTTGGGTCTTTTCTCCGCTCTCCGTGGATATCAATTTTTTTATATTTTTAAATGTTTTTTTTTCTGTATGTTTTAGAAAATATTTAAAAATGTAAATTAATTTGAAAATAAATGCATGAGGGAATTGTAAGTTGTATCCATTCTGCAATTGATGTTATCTTACTCAAGATGTATTACAAGACTGTTTAAGTGTATGTTCAATTATAAATAAACGAATATTAAAGTAAATCTTTTGTTTTTCATAAATAAATTTTGCAATCGATTTTTAATTAAAAATATTTAATTAATAATTGTTTCACTTATGGTATGATTTTATAAATGTTCAAAACAAAATTAGTCGCCGTAACTTGAGGATTGACAGGGTCATTACAATAAATAATTTTATTTACAAGCAACCTTTTTGCTGGAATTTCAATAAATATAATATCCTTCAACACAACAGTTGCTATGTAACTGATATTGTCATGGATATGAATATAAAATATCTTAATTTTGAGTTTGTGTATTTAGAAATAGCTAATAATTATTTTTAAGCTATATTGCCGCGTAAATATTTATCAAAATGGGAGAAAGGGCACCGGTATCAACCGAAGATACACTAGTTCGTTATGATAATCCAGTATTAGTAACGAAACAGCCTGAAAAAGTTGTAAGTATTATATCAAGGATTGTTATACAAACATACTTGACGTACTGAAACAACAACATATCTGAAATAATAAAGGATATTTATTATCAACGGCGAATTTTAAAAAGAAAAAACTGCACTGTTGATTACTTATGCTTATTATCGAAATATTTCTATTAGTACGAAAAATAATATACTGGTAGATAAAGCCATTTCAAAAACTAACAATTGTTAAGAAAATAATATATAAGAAAATAAGTTTTATTTTCTTGTGTATGTGTAGTTACACATTAGTATGAAAATACGGTAATCTAGGTTCAGATTTTAAATAAATCGGTGTCCACAAGAGCTCGGAGCTCGGTTGTACCAATATCGATTCCCTGAACTTTTATTAGCTTTATTTTGAAGACGTCACCTCCTGCTGGTGCAACTGCTCAGCCATGCATTCCGACTGAAGCCAAAAGAGAGACTGAGGAAATTTTAAATGCCATTCTACCCCCAAAAGAATGGGAAGAAGATGGACAGATATGGACCCAAAAAGTAAGTTACTAATTAATGAACACGAAAGAATCGTTTACTATAGTAATCCGTATTTACTTAATATCGATCAGAAACCAATACGCCGTGTGGTATCCGGCTGAATAGAATAGTACCACCCTCATTTCTTACCGAGGTGTCGTAAGAGGCGACTAAGGTTAGTCGGACCGCCTTGTAGTATCCGGCTGAGTAGAATAGACCACCCTCATTTCTTACCGAGGTGTCGTAAAAGGCGACTAAGGTAAATTGACCCACCCATATCCGGTTGAGTAAAATAGATCACCCTCTTTCTTACCGAGGAGTCGTAAAATACGACTTAGGTAAGTTGACGTCAGGCAGGCGGCCGGTCGTAAAATACGTAGCCAAATCTTATGACAACATGTTTGTAACATGTTGTTCCGACCCCACTTAGAGTGGGATAAGGGCAAGAGGATGATGATTGACCAATATTAGTTATATTATCTTGTGAGACATAAAATTTCACATTTTCATTTTTTAGAAGATATTATTAAGGGATTCGGTATTTCGTAATCAATTAATCGATCAATACATTATTGAGATTGAGACTGTTATTTGAATTTATTGTTTAATTAGATATCGTCGACACCTGCGACTAGACTGGACGTAATAAATCTGCAGGAGATGCTCGATACACGTTTGCAACAACGTCAAGCCAGGGAAACTGGAATATGTCCTGTCCGTAGGCAGCTTTATACTCAGTGCTTTGATGAACTTATTCGACAGGTAATAATTTTGAATCTCATAAATCTTAGAATCCTGACTGTTATAAAGAAAGTTTTAAAAGAAAACTACAAAACAATTGGATCGTGCAAAATTAGTAAACAGTAATTGTTTAATATTAGTTATTCCAAATATCGATTCATAACACTAATAAAAAACTACACTTGTGTAGTTTGCCTTGCTTATTTTTATCTTGCTTGTTAATCCGGCTGAGTAGAATAGATCACCCTCATTTCTTACCGAGGTGTCGTACAAGGCGAGTAAGGTAAGTTGATCCTAAGTTTAGTATCTGGCTGAGTAGAATATACAGCCCTCATTTCTTAACAAGGTGTCGCAAACGGCGACTAAGTTAAGTCGACCCATCGAGTGGTATCTGGTAAAGTAGAAAAGACCATCCTCTTTCTTACCGAGGTGTACTAAAATAGCCCACTCCACTTAGAGTAAGATAAGGGCAATAGAATGATGACATCTTTGTTATGTGAATCGATTTTATGAAGAATTAGCTCTTGTTATATAAACCCCTGTATCAAATATCTTCTAATACAAAGCTCTATATTTGAGTTAAAAAATTGATCAGGTTACTATAAACTGCGGTGAACGAGGGCTCCTTTTACTAAGAGTGCGCGACGAAGCACGGATTACTATGGAAGCATACCAAACTTTGTATTGCAGTTCGATAGCATTTGGCATGCGGAAAGCATTACAGGTAATTCTACTTTCTTTATGATCTTTTGAAAATAATATTGCGAAATTATATTCATAAGAGGATTAATAATCATGAACTGCCCCATAATAATAATCAAAAATACCCCAAGCATATACTTAGAAAATAATGTTGTTCAAAATGTATCTTTTAAATAAAAGATTTTAAATAAATCTTCTAAATGTAAAGACCTTTCCATATTAGGTTGACAAAGGCTTCTCTATAATTTTACGAGTTTTTATTCTTATAGTCTGAACAAGGAAAATCAGACCTTATGGACCAAGTCGCAAAGTTAGAAACAGAACGTTCCGCATTGGAGAAACAATGTATGGAACTTAAACAGAAAACTGAACAATTAGAGCGACGCGCCGCAGAACTGCGCGCGGCTGAAGAAAAACGCCACCAGGAGGAATTACTCGCGTTGAAGAAAACTAACGCGCAGTTAAAGGTAAAAGCGTTATAATATTCTCTAAATTAACACTGAAGTTAGAAATTCCCGATATTCTATAAAACCTATATGCAGTTTATTATTTTTTCTGGCAGTTATTCACCCAAGACATATATGGTACTATGGCCCTTAGGCTACAAGGCTCGTTATTGTAAATATTAAGGAATTCTTGAATTCTTCCAGGCGGTTTGACGTTTTCCGACTTTTTCAATAATTATTGTCATATTTCAATTAATTTACATAAAGCCTTAAAAACTATATAGCTTATTTTTTCTCAAGATCTCTGTTTAAAAATCGCATGAAAATTCAATCATTTTTAAGTTTATACCGACAGATTGATTGTATATAGAAAATATGTTTTATAATATGTAGTGTAAAATATGATATATTTTAATTACACTTAGTGAATTTTATTTAAATTTCTTTCGCTTATCCTAAGACTATGTCACTTCAAGTTGTTTAATGTTACTGATAAGTTTTTGTATTTATTTTCAGGCACAACTAGAAGGCATCATTGCACCAAAGAAGTAATCTTTTATTTAGGATATAATTTATTTTTAATTAAACTTGAATCGATTTGTTTTTATCGTAATATCATAAATATATTCAATAAATAATAAACAAGTGTTGCTTTGCTTCATTACTCTTTTTGATATGATTACTAAAACAATTTGTTAATTTTATTAAAATATATATTAAACCATTTATTGGACAAACATACAATATTTTTATTAGTTTACAATCCACAATGCTAGAATTCTAATCTTAAAAAGATATAAAGTACACACGTAAACACATTCTTCCATTCAAACTTTCACAATCTTTTCTACCATTAAATATAATCCAAAACATATCAACGGAAATATACATTTTCATGAGACTTAAGAACAATAGAATGTACATTTTAAAAAACCATATTACGGCCTTCAGATGCAAATGCGAAATACTTAAACTGTTTAAGTCAATAATGTAATTTTATTAAAACTGCTTAAAATCTGATGTTTATTAAATAGTAGTATATAGGTTTAAAACAATATTAAAATTTATTCCATAACATTAAAACTGTAGTCTATTGGAGGAATTAAGGCACCATATTTATAAAATTAAAATATTAAATTAAATAAAAATATTAATACACAAGTAAATACAAATACTGTATGAATTAAGACATTAAAATTAAGCATGTGTACTAATAAATAATAATAGGACATAATTACTTGAATACACGAGAAAGCAGTTGATGCCAGCTTTAGAAAATTACGAATGGTATAACATCTTCAAAAGCATACACTTAACGATGGTATGTACACTATGTTTCACATAATCTCATAAATTATTTCCTTCATAAGAATTTAGCAATCAATCAATTATTCTCATATTTTCCATCAAACAGGTACAGTATCAACATTCAGTCAAACAGTAAAAACTTGCACGGAATGAAAATGTTAAAAGTCATATACGTAAAGTACACAAAGAATATTATTATCAAAATAGATAAAAACTATCACAAATCTAAAATCTCCGACACAAAATTATGATAAATAAAAATTGTGATCATAAAAAATGTCACTGTAAAAATGCTATAATTGGACAGTAAATTTTCTCAGCGAGTGCCATACAAATAATAAGAGCAAAGTCGGTGGAATTCTATACTTATTATCACAGTTATAATACAAATAAAAGATGTAAAATCATCCAATGCCGTTCGTATCGCTGAGGAAATCTATAACCCAGTTTGATTCTCGATTGATAAGTCATGTTAATTTTTGTATTAGAATATTGTTGTCATGAATTTGTTAGGTTGCCTTTAGTACTGTGGAAATACCAAATAAAAATTGTATTACATTCATTATTTGGTAATATTTGCTCGAGAACGTAACGATATCAATGTATAAGTAGTATTTTGTGAAATTACTCTTTTTTCTATTATTTAATGCACGTAGTGCAATGCGTTCTACTAAATGTGATAATAGGACAACCTAGCGAGCTAAAAAAAGGCAATTGTATGTAGTGTGTTTGAGATTTATTCGGAGATGTTTATTTACTGATGGTCAGTGTAGGTTGTGAGTCTGTGCGCGGGTCCTACGGGAATTGCGGTGACTCGGCCGACGCCTCCGTCAAGTATAGGATTGACGACTTGAACGATGTCCGGTTGGAGAGAGTTCTCACCAGTGTCTATGTCCGCTTCGCCACTTGTCTCCCCTAAATCGGTGGGACCGGTTTCGCTGCTTGGACTTGTTGTTAGTTCCAGTGATATTATCTTCTCTTGCGTTGTTTCCACCTAATTAAACATTGACGTTACTCATAGTTTGGTAATGTAGAGTTTAACTTCCATGTTCATGAAAATTTAAAGCATATTTCTCAAATATTAATAATCATTTCAAATTACTATGAATTATAAGAAAAATTAGACGATTCTCTTCATTTATAATAATAATAGTAATAAGTTAAGACTTAAACAAATAATTCATACAAAATGGAAATGGATAAGTCTAAGATTCTAGACATAGATACCTTAAAACTCAAATTTATAGAAAAAATCATTTTCATCATTAAGTTTTTTTTAATACTTAAACATAGTTAATATGGCGAAATTCTTTAATGGTTAGATGACTGTTATAGAATATCAAAAGAATGAATAAATTTACTTACAGAGATAATTCTATTATCTATTTATTTTGGCATACAAAATCACAGGTAGATGCTAATATAATGGTAAATAAGATGCTTGAAATGTAGCACCGATATGTATGTTGTTGCAAATGGTTTACAAAATAGTAAAATGTATTTTTATGTTAGACTAAAGTTGTTAATAAAACCAAATGTGTATTTGTAACATATACGAACACCAAATAATAATAAGCGATGGTGCAAGCGAATAGAAAAGATTTTTGCAATAATTTCATATTCCTGAAGGTATGGTTATAGTGCTGATTATGAGGCTATTGAAATTAAATTCCAATCCTTAACTCAAGCGTATGAAATCATTGCCACCAAGCTTTTAAATTAAGAAACGAAACAAACCATTTCTTTCGTGTGAAGATTCCGTGTCTAGAATCCAGGTATTGTCTGATAAATACATAATTAATATATTAGCATGCCATGCCAAAACATCATGCAACACACAAAATAGTACAGTAATAAATAAATTATCAACTAAGTCTCCGCACGCATAGACCAGTGGTTACAAACTGTTTAATATATCATATATTTGCAATATATTTCAATACCTGTCAAAGTAATAAATATTTACAATATAACGCCACCATAATATTTACAAATTAATCGCATTTAAACTATGTGTTGTATCTATCTACCTTTGAAATCAACTACGCTAAGAATGGTGTTTTACGAGTATGCCTAGTAAATAACATTATGTGCGAAAAGGCCCCAGTTTAACATAGTCAATTTTAACGTCGGTCTCAGTTTATCAGTCAACAACAATTGATTACAGGTACAGGTCACTAAACAATGTAATATTTGAAAATTGATGGGAGTAAATGACGTCATGATTTTCTTCTTTGCAATAATTCTTGGGTAACAAACAATGTTTATGTTAGCTTTTGTTAGCAACCTGTAGTATAGAGTCTCGGTCATCGGTCAAGTAGTGTTTCTTTGAAATTGCACGTAGAAAGCTAAGCGTACTTTTTTATGTTACACAAAATAAAACCACACACGAAACGGCATTGCTTGTGTACAGCGTCCATGTATGTAGCATGTACAGTCGCGCGTCGCGTACCTCTTTCTCAATAACTTTTTCAATGTACTCGACGGTTCGCACTTTAGTCTCGCCGGTTGCGGGGCACACGTATTCCTCCGTGCGTAGTGTTATTCGCTCGTCTAACAATTTTTCCTTCTCCTTCACGGCCAGTATCGGGCCCGGTTTTGTACGCAACGCGATACGTGGTAGGGGCCATTTCTATAATTTTTAAAGCCAATTTCACATACACACCCCATATTACGTGTAGCTTATGCGAAGCGTAATCGACACCCAACCACAGAACAAGTGACAACACTGTTGTAACATGTAATACAATATTTTAGTCACATATTATTTAAATAGGTTATCAAATAAAGCGAAACAAATTTAATAGTGCTGATCTTATAACTTAACTGAACATAAAAAGAAAGGGTGCATGACTGTTTTCGTTTTCGTTTCTTTTATAAATTTAAAGAAATCACAAATAAATCGTTAAATATATATAACATTTTATTTAGAAGAGACATTACAACGACAACAAAATCCAGAAGTTTATTGTGTAACAACAAAACATGTGAAAATAAATTTTAATTTTTATTGAAATATAGTCATGCACCCATATATGGAATGAGTGAGCCATAATTGGAAGTCAGATATCCAATTTGGTATTAATATTTGCAACCCCAGAAATTGCGTGGTCGATTGTGTTAATGACCAATTACTGTTATCATAAACAACATGTATTAGATAATTGATTATGGACACATGAACATTTATTGTTAGAGAGAATGAAAATGTACAAGAATTCTCATTCTTTCAAACTGTAAGCAGTTTAGTAAGATTATCACAACATTTAGTGAACATGATTAGAATAGCAATATGTTTTACCTCAGAGGGAGATCTATCTCTCGGCGACACCTCTCCTATAATTTCATGCGCTGGACCCACCATGCTTTTAATTGCTTTTTGCGATTCAATCGCGTCCTAAAATGTTATAAGTTTCAATTTAATTCTAAGACGCGATTGTAATCGGATGTTAAATAAAATATCGAAACTCAAACTATGGTTGAGTATCGAACATATGCAAATCATGCTAATTCACAAACCAAAACCGATCGTGTTATTATATCGATAAAACAATGTAAGTTATGTTCGATTACTGCAATGTTTCGTAGTACTAAGAAATATGGCTCGCAGAAAATCTAATCTTATTTATAGTAAATCATGATGTGTACATATATTTTGGATTACTGTCTAGTGACTAGACTAGACTCAAGTCTTAAGTTTATATATATTTGTTATTATCTTGTACTTGTCGACAGGATTCTGTTTTGAGTACCCCTTTAAATATATAAAAAAATAAATAAATCCATTAGATTTACTCGGCTAAGGAATTAACGCACATACAGGTATGTATTATTCAATACATATACGTTTGTTATATAACATTTATAGAGGTTTTAAACCTCTTAGAAATGATTTAATTTTGATAAAGTTACATTTTTATTTCTCTATTAGTCGTTTTGTGTTAGTGAGAGGAAGGAGAGTGTCGTTTGCCTTAAACAAATAGGTCATACAGGAATTCAATTATTTTATTTAAGTTACCTGTTCTAGAGACCGCAGCCTAGCAGCTCGCCATGCAGCTCTGCGAGCAGCTCTAGTACTGGCATCCTCATCTTCCGACCCATCGCGATTTGTACGACGTCTTTGCGACTTTGCGGATGGACTGACTCCACCGAGGGACACACTGCAAATGTCAAAATAAGAATACTTTGATACTCATATATTTTTTTACAGATTAAAATCAGTACCTTGGTAATTTTTTAAAATCTATAATAAAAAACAATATTTTCGGTCTGCGCGTTATAGCGGCGGGAACTGTTCCCGCGCGCCGCGTAATGAGATCATGAATTAGAGCCCCGTAAGGGCTTGAAACTAGTCGGGGTCATCCGATAAAATAACACGTGAGTATAGCCGGTTTCTATACATTAATTATGAATACCACTCACGATAGATTAAATTCAAAAATTACTTATCTTTGTCTAATCACACATGAAAAGGGAGGCAAACAGATACACTGTCATTCAACTAGTCTATTCTACTCAACCGGTTATCACACGGCGGGTCCACTTACCTCAGTCGTCTTTGCGACACCTCGGTAAGAAATTAAGGTAGTCTATTCTACTCAGCCGGATACCACACGGCGAGTCCACTTACCTCAGTCGTCTTTGCGACACCTCGGTAAGAAATTAAGATAATCTATTCTACTCAGCCGGATAGCACACGGCTAACTATACTGCGTCCATCATATTATCAGTCTTTTGACAGCTCACGCTCATTAAGTTTTGTATTGCTTACGTACAAATATCATACAAATAATATTTGTACTTTATGGATGGGTACCGCCCACTTAGTGATGTCACACATAATGGTTACTACGATTATGCCACAGATTAAAAATAATCGGTAGAAATCGATGTTACGAGTATTAAAAGACATTTAATAACATTATATAAAGTTTTACTTTCTTCTTAGTTAATACATGAATACAAATAAAACAATCAGGATATTTTAATTTATTTTATTAGCACGAGTCGTCGGAATGATAATCAACACTAGACTCCTCCGATGAGGAGTCTTCAGTAGCAGTTATTATTAGCTCTTGTGTAGATAATATATTATCAAACGCAATATCACGTTCCCAATCAGAGAATATTACTCTTTTAGTTCTTTCCACCACACTTGCCCAGTTCTCGGCCGTTACGTGGGTGCAAGCATTTTTTAGCAATTGACACATTTTATTCGCTGTGAATGGGGGGCTTGTATTGCATCTCGCAGCATGCCCTTTTACTTGTGCCCATATAAGTTCTGTTGCGTTGTACTGGCAGTGGTATGGAGGAATCCGAAGAACAGTATGGCCATATTCTGCTGCCATTTCATTGATTACATAGCGTTTTGCTCTCTTTTTGGTTTTTAATATTTTTATTAATTCAACTTTTAACATTGAGTCGTCCACATTTTCTCCATTGTCCCGAAGCCAATTAATTATTTCATGCTTTTTATTAGCCTGTGTTGGCATTTTGTCAATTTGACGGGAGTGGTAGGGCGCATTATCAATAAAAATTATTGATGGTTCTTCCAATGAAATGAGCATTTTTTTGAACCACTCTTCATACACATTTGCATTCATCTCTTCGTGGTAGTCATTTGATTTCTTCGATTTAAATGCCAACAGTGCGTCTTGTACAAATCCTTTTGCTGTACCTGCATGGCAAATGATTAGGCGCTCACCTTTTCCCATTGGTACTGAGGAAGTGGAATCAGCAGTATCATCAGTCCAGAAACGAGATAGTGTGTGGTTAGCGTTGAGCCATGTTTCATCCGTGAAAACAATATTTGCCCAATCTTGTATTTTCTTTGCCTCTCTTAAAAAATCACAACGTGCTATAGCTATATCTGTGTGTTCCATTAATAATTTTCTTTTATTTAACTTTTTATATAAAAAGCCAATTGTGTTCAAAACTTTGACCAAAGAAGATTTTTCACCATGAAATAGACCACTTCTTTTCAAAGAAACAATAAGTTTTCTCAAAGTTGGAATTTCTTTTCTCAAGTAGTAATCATATACATGACGACGAATAGCGTCAGCGTCAAAGTCATCAACAGCTGTCACCTTATGAGCCCGGCGTTTTCTTTTTGGTGTAGATGGTTTGTTTTGCTCCAAGCCGCTCCTGCCGTAGGCATCAGTAGTGATTTTAGTCACAGTTGATAGACTGATCCCCAACGCGGCTGCAACACGGTTTCGGACTTGCGTGATAGGTATAAGAGGTCCGCCATTTTGATTTTCTTGCTCAAAATACTCATGAAGTTTTAACACTAACTGTTTCGATTGTGCTTTCAACACACGTCCTTTCGGCATTTTCACGATCAATTAATATAAGTTTCACAAAAGTTTTTCCGAGGAATAAAGCTACTTAACTCAAGGTGTAACAGATGCGAGAGAACACTCAGCGAACGTAAATGCGTGTGACTATCACGGGCGTTTCGTTGAGAGTGACAGATCACGTCAAAATGGCGGCCGAGCGGAAGGTCTGTTGATGTTGCCAGTTGATGTATAATATATTTTTTATGATTATAATAAATACACACGGATTAACATTTATTTTCAAAAAACTAAGGCAATATTAAATCAAAATGTTGATTTCTATATCTGTTATTAGTTTACGTAGGTTATCATTAATCGAATTACTTAGGTACGTAATTCGATTAATGATAGTAGGTACTATAATCGGAATGGTATCGCATACGAGAATCTTTAGGACATCACTAAATATGTAAATTGTCAATCTGTCAAAAGATGGTTAATATAATGGACAGTGTATAAATATATGAATCTATTTCAATTTATTACCTATGGCCATTTTCGTACGGCTCGTCGTCCGAATGCGAGCTGTATTCACTCTGGCGGTCCTCCCCTGGGGACCACGAGCTGAGCTCAGCGCGCGACAGTGAGGCCATTTTCCTTTCCTCTTCCTGCTTCAATTTCTCCACCTCATCCGCTGACAAGAATGTAAATAATTTATCTGCAAAGCCATAAATAAGTTATTAGAAAAAAACTTTTTCTCTCTAGGTAGTTTCAGTAAAAAGTTTTACGAAAATTACGTAGTAATCGTCAACTTACCTTAGTCGCCTTTTACGACACCTCGGTAAGAAAGAGGTTGGCCTATTCAACTCAGCCGGATACTACACAATATAATATGATGAAGTATGAAAATTAAACCGATAAAAAAAAATCATTACACACATTACCATGTATTGACCACAAGCGTACTCTTTTGTTCATGATAAAAGTCTGTGGTCAATTTGAGAAGAGATTTATATCTATTTTCTATGGACACTAAATGTCAATCACATCATGATGATTCAAGATGAATAGGATTATTCATTTTAGAGGCTGGTACATAATTAAACTAAAATTCAAAATCATAAACGCATAAAATAACAGTGTAAACAGTAATTTTAAGACGTTTATCTTAATACCTGGCTTCGGCGATGATTTATGACTTTCTTCCATTGCGTTTTCGAAGAACTTTTTCTTATCGCTGACAGATGCTTTTACAAAATTACCAGATTGAGGTGGGGAAGCCTGTAAATATTTTATGAAAAATTAGTATTAGTATTACAATCTTACTGTAACATATTGAAGTGAAAAATACAAATGGAATAAAATAAAAAGCATGTACAAATAATGTAAAAGCTATATTGATACCAATCACCCGGCCTGAAAACACCCATGCAGTCAATAATAGTTAATTAAAAATAAATTATAATACGATCATATGCAATAAATTCAATGTTAATAACGTAAGTAAATAAAAAAAAACATGCAAAGTATAATTAAATGCAAGTTAATAACGATAAAAACGGAACACAATGGCATGAAATAATGAGACTTGTGTTTTAATATTTCGAGGCTGGTTGTCGACGAACACAATCATAAGAAGCTGTGTGTTGTGTGGGTAAGATGCCGTACGTTAATGATTACCTCGCCGGTGGCGAAGGATTTGATATTGCTGCTCCATGCGGGTTTCAGAGTGGATGCGGGCGAAACGCTCCCTTCTCCGGTCCGCTCCGCATTGATCGAAAAACTATCGTATTCAGGCGCAGTCATCACTTCGCTAAAACGAACTCTTCTTTCTGATTGGACATTTTTAGGCGCATCCCCCACTTTAATCGGAATAGATTGTGTGACGTTGGCGTTTATATCTTTCTCTACTGAACTAATTAATAAAGGCGATGATGGTGGTATAGAAGTTGAATATGACATGTCATTCGACACGCGGACCGGAAGTGTGCATGTGTATGGATTAAAATTTCCAGCAACAGTCGTAAGAGATGGATACGGATTGCTTGGCGGATATGTTGTGGAATGTACCATGTTAGACGCTAGACTACTTGTTCTCAAATCTCGAAGAGATACATTGGTGTTCGGAAGATCCTCGAAATAATTTCTATTTGGATGTAAATAGCAAGGCGAGTTGGGTATATGTGATACAGTAGGAAGAGTTTTATACTGAGCATGCAATAACGCGGGAGGGTTGGGTTCTCCTACAGGACTTACTGATAGCTCATTATAGTATTCATCATCAACAGTACGTTGATCTCTAAAGAGTTGAGGTGATGGAACTTCTGAAAAAATAACAGTTCGGAAAGGGTCTGCGTCTAACTTCAACGTAGTATCAAATATTGGGTGAGCGTTGTAATTAACAGGTGGGGGATTTTCAGTGTCTGGTGAATTTGTAGAATTAGAGGACTGCATAGTTGTTTCAGCCACGATAGGTAGTGGTAGAACTACGCGCTCGGGAACGACGGTAATTACGGGGTCATCTAGCTCTCGGGTCTTTTCGTGAACTAAATGACTTTGACTTACTTTCGCCGCAAACAGAGGCGGAGGAGGGATGATAAATTCGTCTGAACGTACAAGACTCGGTTTAATTTCTTCCAGCTCTATTTTTGTGGGTCGGTTTTTTATTAGTAAAGAGCTATGTTCCTGACATGCATCGTTAGTATTCGAGGATTCCTCAGCGATCTCGTCATGCATTCCATGCGGTGGGACGCGAGGACTTGTTTGGATGGTCGTCGATAATGTCGATTCGTATGCATCATACGGTTCCGAAATGAAACTAACTCGCTTCGGTTGCGGTTTGCGAGGCACTTGAGGTTTCTGTTTGCCAGGTTGAAGTGGTGGATTAGGTTGAGGCGGTGGGTCGACAGGAGTTCCTTCTGAGGCCATTACAAAAGCTGCGGTGGCGAGCTGGGGTGGCGGCGTCTTCACTTTTTGTTGAGTGTACACCGCAAGGGGCGTCGGCGGCGCCGCTTGTGAACTAGACGACTAACCAAATTAAGATATTGTACTGTATTGTGCTAGCCATTACTATACTTCAATTATCACTAATTTGTTATTGTGCTTATCGATATATTTATTTAAAGATTAAACTTATCGTTTCAGATAGCCATAGCAACTTGCAAGAAATCGGCGTTTTAAGTAAAATACAAGTGAAATAAACTTAATGCAAATTATCAGCTAATTAAGCGACAAACTAAATCTTCCAAAATAAATGTTATAAAAGTATGCTAACGAAAAATTTATAACAATATAAAAAAACTCATTTTTTTATAAACAACGTGTATTTCAATACAACACTAAAACAACGTCAATTATAATAATTTTGTATACATAAAGTAAAAGAAGATGTTGAATCTATACAATTCAAATGTATTTAAAAAATATCAAAATAAATGGCAGTTATAACTTTGGCAAGGTTTTACAAATTTTTAATGAGTTTTAGTCATTTTCATGGACCACATTTAGTTTTAAGTACATTAAAAATGATGTCACGCGAAAATATGTATGATTATTTTTGTGACTAAAGTTATATATTTCATGTAACTAGTATGAAACACATATAAATAAATTCTATATTATCGCGTAACATCTAAACTATAATTTTCACATCTCCTATAGATTTATGTAATATAAAACTGACGTTTAATCTCACTTTCAAGTCGTGGAAACATGAAAAATATATATTACTAAGTTTTAGATTATATTTAACTTATTAAAATGCTCTGAAAACTTAATTTAATAGCTCAAAGACTTACTCAATCTTTACCCATAGTAAACATTTAAGTTTAAGTTTTGAATAAACGAAGTATTTAGCCAAATTTTAGCTCAGAATAAATCCTCTTAAGATATTTTTGTAACGTTACTGCCATTCTTTTATTTAGGATATTATAATAGGAATATTTTTTATTGATCAGAATATGAGTAATGAAAATTGAATATCGTTAATAAAACGCGCCTACTTCAATTATTTGAGTAGGGTTGTCGTATGGGATTACAAAACAATAGTATTTTATATTACAAAAATTCCACGTTGTAATCTTTGATTTTTGTGGCTTGTTTAGTACCCTTAAAAGCTTCGCTGTCGCAAATTTGTCACACGTTATTAGCCCATTAAAAAAAGTTCAAAAAGTGAATGGAAACAACACTTGATATAGATCTATATATAAAGTACAATGGTGTTGGTTAAATATAAAACGGTATCCAAAATACATACAGAGTACAAGAGGTTATAGGATTAAAATATTGCAATATATGTTTCTTAATATTGACATTACATAATATTGGTCAATTAAGTTAATTGTATGATTATTTGTAAATATTTTAACAGTTGATTCCATATACGGGAAAATAGCAAAAAGCCTTTAAGTGTTATGGAACGATAATAGGAATTAATAATACACCCAGTGCTACAAATTAGAACAGCCAATCTAATTTAATAATTTCTAAGACTATATTGATATTTCTTAGCTGGCAAAAGTACTCTTGCCAATAATAACATCATTAAATATATTGTTTGTCGTAATACGTACAACATAATAAGTGAAAACTACACAGAATAATAGGAACAAATCACGAATTTTGCACTTACAAATAGTAAATGGATGACTTTGATGATAACTGACTTGTGTAATATGATTTTCAATTTCATATATGGCTTCGCTTTTAAGTTACACATCACAGTATTCATGTATACAAAGTTTGACAGTGATTATATTATATATTATATCGAAAGTCACAATTATAGCTGATCATACCATATTATTAAATTAGAGTTCTGTGTAAACATCTAAACATTTAAAATTTGAAGTGTATTTGACTTTAAGGACATCAATGCTTATTATAATAACACTAAAACAATATAGTTTAACACATATAAACATTCTCCATGTCATATAATAAAATCACACAACACACTCTAAAGTAGAATATTTTTAGATAAACATAAAAAAATGAAATTAAAATTAGAACATAATTGTAATTTCAAAGAAATTAAATTATCATCTGTAAACTATATTTCTGTACATAATACCACATAATAGACACGCTGTTCTGAGAAGAATTTTAATGTTTGTTAACGAATATAAAATATTTATAGTAAAATAATATATAGTAAACAATTTAAAAACAACCAAAAATTGTAAAACGAAAATTAAAAAATATAAAAATGTAATCGAAATATACCTACTTGGTAGCAAACGCAATGCACATTGTTATTTGTTACCAGCTTTAGTGGTTTAATGTGATTAACAATGTATAGGAAACATCCAAAATCATTCAGAAAGCTCAAACAAATATTTAAACTCCGAATTTGCTTAACAACATTATCCCAGTAAAGAAAGTTTTGTAGGAGAGCAATCATAATAAAAACATTTAATTATAAAGATATCTATTATAAAATTATTTAATACATTTATAACAATTAAAAATAATTGAAATACATATCGTTCAAGGGCTGCAATAGTGGTACAACTGAAAGAATCATATATTGAGATAAATGGGTTTAAGTTTTCATTGCCTAAGAAAATGCATAAAAATGTTTAAGTTAGCATAAACGAAAGGCCTGATATTGAATTATGAGTTTCGCCGGTATTGCTGCTGAAAATAATGTGTATTTTAACATTTACACGTATTTCTAGTTCTAAACACGTTTTTTTAGTTGTGCCCCTACTGCAGCCTATAAGCGATATATTACTTATAATATGAAATGGTTTATCTCGTATATGCTTTAACTATATACACTAATTGGACAGATGTTTTATTGCTGTACTATGTTTCCTTCCATTCCATCAGGGTATGCGTTCTGCAATGGACGTAATACTTATTGTGAGTACATTTCACTGGACTTGAATACCTATTTATGTCAATAATGGCAACTACTACTAACACATAACAACATCGATATAAGCTAAGAATAACCATGTAAATATACTTATGCTTAAGTTGAAGTTCAAAAGGAGGGTACATCGTAAAGTTCCATTACAATTTTGAATACTTTCTTACACATACACTTTGAAGGAACATGCATGTTTGCTACGCGTACTCGTAGCAAGGCACTACCAAAAACTTTTTTCAAAAGATCTAAAAAAAAAATTATACCAAAGTCCAAATAATATCCAATTAAAGAACTATATAGTGTAACCCTTCCCGCTTGACAAAATATATTACATCAATATATTAAACAACATTTATTTTGGAAGATATATTAAATACAAATTAAAATATACGTACAATACTTACTATATTCAAATAAGGAAAAAATATTTTCATGCAAGCTATATAGTACAGGTGCATGCTATCAAGAAAGACCGACGTGCAAAAGTTAAAATTATAACTAAGAAAACTTGTAACTCGTTATTACGTTATATAGTACTTCACTACAAATCTGCACTCAATTTCATGCAATATACTTCATCAAATCATTTAAACATTTTATTATAAAATTGTCAATATATTTTTTTAACAGTCTCTCTATTCTATATTAGCAAAAATTTTAGCTTTTTTATATAATGAGCTATTATTTAGCATTTATGAATACAGTTTCCTTAATATTACAATTAATTATATTGTATAAATCTGTATATAACTCATCATCTTCCTGCCCTTATCCCACTCTAAGTGGGGTCGGCACAACATGTTATAAACATGCTGTCACATGATTTGGCTGCGTTTTTACGACCGGCCGCCTGCCTGACGTCAACTTACCTCTGTCGTATTTTACGACACCTTGGTAAGAAAGAAGGTGGTCTATTCTACTAACCGGTTACCACACGGTGGGTCAACTTACCTTAGTCGCCTTTTACGACACCTCGGTAAGAAATGAGGTTGGTCTATTCTACTCAGCCGGATACCACACGGCAGGTCGACTTACCTTAGTCGCCTTTTACGACACCTCGGTAAGAAATGAGGGTGGTACGATTCTATTCTGCCGGATACCACACGGCGTTGTATATTACTATGTAAACTAAATTCAATATGCTATGTACTACATTTTATAACTATATATTATAACGTACAACTGTACAGTAATTAAAGTACAAATTAGATAGCTTTAACGGATATAAAAAGTTATTTTTGAGTATATTTAATTGGTTGGAGTAGTTTCAATGGAGACATACCTGAGGTTGGAGTGTGTGTTTCGACATAACAACGGTGGTTGTCTTGTGTTGTGGCTCCGGCGAGATCGGCGGTGCTGGATCAAGGGCGATACTTTCTACCGCGTGTACAATGTCCAACACCTGTTAAAATACGCCATCTTATTTAACGGTCAATTTACCGGTTAGGTAATTTAGTATTTAAGGATTAATTATAACTATAGGTGATGTATATAAAAGACAAAGTAGCAACAGCGACGACATAAGCGACACTGCTTTGCGCCTTGCAAAGGTACGAAATTGATTCGTGGGTTTGGGTGTAAGATTCTATAATAAAATTGCGCAATCAATCTTAGCTTTGCTATTACAGCAGTTTAAAACACTATTAAAGAGAGGCTGATACAAAAAGCCTACTATACTGTTCAGAATTATTTACACGATAAGAATGCGTGGATATAGCTACTGTCCGACCCCGTAAAAGATAGTCATCATATTCCTGCCCTTATCCCACTCTAAGTGGGGTCGGCACAACATGTTATAAACATGCTGTCACATGATTTGGCTGCGTTTTTACGACCGGCCGCCTGCCTGACGTCAACTTACCTCTGTCGTATTTCACGACACCTCGGTAAGAAAGAGGGTGGTCTATTCTACTAAACCGGATACCACACGGTGGGTCATCTTACCTTAGTCGCCTTTTACGACACCTCGGTAAGAAATGAGGTTGGTCTATTCTACTCAGCCGGATACCACACGGCGGGTCGACTTACCTTAGTCGCCTTTTACGACACCTCGGTAAGAAAAGAGGGTGGTACTATTCTACTCAGCCGGATACCACACGGCTACCCGTAAAAGATAGTAATTACTTAATTAGTTAGTAATAACTAATTAAGTATTATGTTGAAAAGAGCAACCGCCGAGTTTCTTGCTGGCTCTTCTCAGTAGGAACAGCTTTCCGAACCAGCAGTAGAATTGACAATTGTAAATCGCTAATTGATTATTATCTATTCTTTTTCTCTTTTCTTATTGATCATGTAAGCATAACCTTACCTTTTCCGGTGTAGTTTTTTCTCTCATCTCTGCTACTTGCTTCTCATGTTCGAATTCCACTAAATCCTGTCTTATATGTTGCTCCTGAAAATAATAAATGTATGTTTTTTTATTGTTGTAAGATTATATGCAATTTAAAAGATTAAGGCTTGATTTTATAAGCTAAAAATTTAAAATTTAAAATATACACACAAATTTTTATACATTGATATTCATGATGTAGAGTGAGTTCAGATATAGCGTAACCATATTAAAATAAATACATTTAAATAAATACATTTTATATGTAAAAAGTATAAATAAATAAATAACTTTAGTCTAAAATGTATGATGATATAAACCAATCACACTCAGCTCTCGTAAAAAGGACCCATTAGTCTTTGGAGCTAAAAATAATATATCATTAGAAAAAAATTAGGTAAAAGATACGATATAATTGGATAGTATCTAAAATATCAATCTAATCATCTGTAAAGCCTAAAATATCAAAGAATCGTCGCTTATATCTTGTGATAGGTGCTACTTTGGGAGTTATTAACGGATTTACACAAAATAGCTATATTTTTTGTCTTCGAACTAATCCGTAGAATCTATACTAATATTTAAAGCTGAAGAGTTTGTTTGAACAAGCTAATCTCAGAACTACTGGTCCGATTTGAAAAATTCATCATCCTCCTGCCCTTATCCCACTCTAAGTGGGGTCGGCACAACATGTTACAAACATGTTGTCATATGATTTGGCTACGTTTTTTACGACCGGCCGCCTGCCTGACGTCAACTTACCTAAGTCGTATTTTACGACTCCTCGATAAGAAAGAGGGTGGTCTATACTACTCAACCGGATACCACGCGGTGGGTCGACTTACCTTAGTCGCCTTTTACGACACCTCGGTAAGAAATGAGGTTGGTCTATTCTACTCAGCCGGATACCACACGGCGGGTCGACTTACCTTAGTCGCCTTTTACGACACCTCGGTAAGAATAGAGGGTGGTACTATTCTATTCAGCCGGATACCACACGGCAGGTCCGATTTGAAAAATTCTGAGTGTAAAATTGTCCATTTATCAAGGAGGGCTACACTAGATTCTATCATACTACGATAAATATGAGAGCAGCAATATTTAACCGGTTCAGCTAATATAATTATAAATGTATGCGAATAGACAACCTTGTAAACCTTGTCGAGCTTTTATTATATGCAAACCTATATATAGTATGTATCTTTTAATAAATGATATGAGATGAACTATATAACAAACCTGTTGTTGTTGATGCAACGTATCGTCTCGATCCAGACTAGACGTGGAGTGTGAGAGAGATCCGCCCGTATCTGCTGTCCCGCTCTCGCTGCCAGTCTGTTCAATATGCGTGTGATTCACTCTAGTGCTCTACTCTGATCATTGGCCTAGTTTCAAAGGAACTTGGGGTGCTATTTGATGCGATGTAGTATAAGGTATTTATAATTTCAAAAAGATGACGTTCAGAAAACGAGAAGATACAAATGCCAATAAGCTATTTGTAATTTCAAAAAGATGACGTTTAGAAAACGATAAGATACAAATGCCAATAAGCTATTTATAATTTCAAAAATATGACATTTAGAAAACGATAAGATACAAATGCCATTAAGCTATTTATAATTTCAAAAATATGACATTTAGAAAACGATAAGATACAAATGCCAATAAGCTATTTATAATTTCAAAATGATGATGTGTAGAAAATGATACCTCTTTCGGCATAATTTCTCTCATAGGTGTCTCAATTTGAGATCATATCATAATTTACCAATCTATGTAAAATACATTTTGGAAAAAATTATATATATCCTCATACACATTGTATGTAATTTTCAGCACATGTTGAGAAAACAAATGTTGAGTGCCACAATTAAATACAAAATAATTTATTACTATGCTCCTTCTTTAGAAATAAATTATCAATTTTTATCATTTATATTATAAATATTCCTAAGCCAATGTCAGCTATATTTTTAAGCAACTACGTGAATTAAGGCCGTGTCAAAATAAAATAACAAGAATATCCGATAACATAAAATATTCTAATATTTCAGTTTTTTAATTGACTTAGAGTAAATATTTTTTTTATATATCGTACAACATAAAGTATATAATGTTTGTAAATAATATATCAAAAATCTTTTAATATAACAAACAGTAAATTTATGGTAACAAGCCATTAGGACAAAGAAGAATTTTGAAAATATACAAGAGGTTAGATCTATTAAAATTTACTTAAATTCATAGAGCATAATTGGTCACAATACAAAATTAATCAGTTAACAAAGGGAAAAATATATACATTTCAATGGCTATTATTGTATCTATTATAGTATACGAGCCTTAGTGGTCTAATTGCTTATAATATACTTTGCATTAGATTTAGTACTGCAAAACACTAAAGCAAGAAAAACGCATTTAATAAAATAATGTATTTTATTTCACTTACTGTATATTTTTCAGGTCTTGAGTAACCATGGCATACTACTAAATGCAACGGTGCGTTTGTGGCAGAGCGTAAGGCGTTTACCGCTTCATTGTGCGTCGCACCCAATAGGGACACGCCATTCACTTCTAAGAGACGCATTCCCACCTGCAAAAATCATATTCCACTTATATGTCTAAAGTCCAATTTACACCTGAAAAATAAGACTGAGGCAAGCATTAAACAGATACATTGCTAATACGGTGTTGCTTCCTCGCAATCAACTTAATTATAAGCGATGATCCGTTAATTTCCCACTTCACAGATAAGACAAACAGTTTCAAGTTCACAATCATCCCAGCAATTGTCTTGCCATATGCATATTTCATCGCGATATTTTCCTTCACCGTTAAGTATATGATGAATTAAAAATATCCATTAACCACTTGATTTTTAATAGACAAATTGTAACCGGAGCTTAAATTCAACCCTTGACGAACCCATGACTGCTCTACTGTTTGGAATTTATATGTATTATGATTATAGTTATACTAGTAATATCCCGCAGTTTCACGCGCTTACATAACGATCTCATGACAGTGGAAAGTCCAGTCCAAGTACTTATTTTGTCATAACTATAGTAGTTGGATACATGGACTTTTTTGTAGTTATTGATACGTTCTATAATACTGTAGAACATTTGTTTTGTTCTATCATCAATAGTTTTCGCAGCGCACGCGATGATAGATTTTTATGACTAACTTTTTACAGCTTATAACATTTTTATAACCGATCCCAATTAAAAAAAAATCGATCTGTTAATCGATAACATCTGTTATTGAAATTGGTTTCAGTTATCACAATAAACAACATGCGAGGAAATAAAGTAATTGAATATTATGATGTAGTAAAATAATTATACCTTCAGTCGGCCGTCTCTCCGTGCAGCGCCTCCACTATTGATTTTGGATATAAAAACGCCTTCATCGTTTGGATCATTAGGGTTTCCGCGCTGACCATTTAAGCCACCCTTGATATGCATGCCTAGTTTTTCGCCTTCTTGCTTTATTATTGTTAAATCCTGTGAAATTAAAAAAATAGATATCATATCCATTTGAAAAGGCCATTAGTGTATTTTATATAATTGTAGACTTTTAGTTTGATTTTACCATTTTGGCAGATTCAAGGGATAAAAATATTATATACCCAACCTCACAAAAGAAAAAAATACTTAACTTGAAGTTTATAACAAAATACTAACTATAATAATTTTGGTGACGAAAATCGAGGTTACAATTTTGAGAAAAAAAATTTTTTTTCGTCGTTAAAAAAAGCTTCGTCAAGTTACGAATTTATCCACCTTTTGTCCTTGTTTATTAACCTTATTCCTTTCAAATGTTAATGATAATACTAGGTCAATTTTATTAATTTTAAGTTCAAGTTTCAAAAGCTTAATATAGTAGACTATTTAGTTTTCTCGAAAACAGTTATTTTATATAAATCTTATAAGCGATTAGTATAAGACTCAATTGGTTTAATCACTATACACTCGTAATTATAACATGCAAAGCCAAAACCAGCATGCATTTTAGACATTCAAATCCACATTTGCTCACAAAATAAATTTATAATACGCAAGGAATGTATCACCACTAAGGATAGCAGGTATTAAAATATATTTAATAAGAAGGGTGTATATAGTGAAAGCTTTAGAAAGAGGCAGAGTCTAAAGCTAAACTTTTAACACAAGTCTTTTAGCAATTGATATATCAAGATAATATTCTAAAAGAACGAAGCATTTTACGTTGATTGTGGAACATAACGTTTTGGAGGAGGGTTGTCACATAAAATAATTTGATAAACACACAGAATTTCGAGTTCGTCTGGTGACGATCACACTTACAGTTGCGTTAACAATCTCAACTTGAACGAGACCCTGTATTTGTGTTGTGTAGGCCCGAAGTGTGCACGTGTGGAACAGAACAAGATTTAGTTTTTCATAACATAAAATAACGTTTTATCAATATTCACTTCTAGGTCTATAAGCTCACTTCAAATACAATGCAATGTCCTGCAAGTATGAAGCGACAGATTTCACAGCACAGAGAATTTGGCTCCGCTACGCACCTCTGTGTTAAGCACTACGTAATTATATGTTGCTAAAAAACTACGTAAGCGTTAGTAACCTCTACTTTAAATATGCATGAGTATTAATATTATTTCCGGTACTCAAATCTGTTAACTTGCAATCATGCATATGGGACGATCGTATTACGTTACAAAAAACAATAGAAAATGACATTCAAATTAACGTTAGTTGCAATGCGACGTTATAAACCCACAAAATATAAAAGCCTTTTGTCACTCCTTGCAATCGTGATTACAATAACTTACTGCACGCATGACACAGGATCGCCAAATCGAAAAATAAAATTTTGTATTAGGTTTACCCAAAGTGTAAGTTATAAAATAAAGAATAAATTAGACTAAAATATATTTTTAGTAGATTCCCATCAAATATATTAATATCAATATATTATAACAATACTTAATAGAAAAAATAATCAATGGAATCACTTCCAAATAGTTTCGGTTATCAAACAATTATATACTATATAGTGAGACAGTGTGTATTCATTAATCTAAGTATGGTATGCAAAAATATAATCAATAAAATATGGTAAAGTTTATGGGTTTATTTACGTGATATTTATAAGTAAATAAGATATCTCGATTGTAAATATGAAATTGGTGGGTTTTCCTTAGGGTGTATGATGTATGAAAGATGGCGAATCCTGTGTCACGAGTGAATATATATCTCACTGACCTGGAAGCCTGGTGGTAACGGGTCATGTCGCACGGTGAGGCTGAGTGTGGCTCCAGGCTGCAGCAGCAGCTGTACGGCGTCGCGGTGCGTGGCGCCGACCAGTTCAATACCATTTACTTTGATCAAACGATCGCCCATACGAAGTTTGCCCGATCGAGCGGCTACACCGCCAGGGACGATCTAGATTTAATATGAAAATGATCTAGATTTAATATGAAAAAATCTAACTTAGCTTTACGCTATTAAAGTCAATGAGAGCTGATGTTGTCAACTTTTGTACGTAGCTAGAGAAATGATCTGTAATATATATCCTCCTGCCCTTATCCCACTCTAAGTGGGGTCGACACAACATGTTATAAACATGATTTGGCTACGTTTTTACGACTGGCCGCCTGTATGACGTCAACTTGCCTTAGTCGTATATTCCAACACTTCGTTAAGAAGGAGTGGTCTATTCTACTAAACCGGATACCACACGGTAGGTGAACTTACCTTAGTCTCCTTTTACGACACCTCGGTAAGAAATGATGTTGGTCTATTCTACTCAGCCGGATACCACACGGCGGGTCGACTTACCTTAGTCGCCTTTTACGGCACCACGGTAAGAAATGAGGGTTACACAGGGTACTTAGCCGGATACCACACGGCTAAGAGAAATAATATAGAGAAATAATTTGTAATATTGTTGCAAAGGCAAACTAGCTTTAGGCGTACCTTCTTACCATAATAAAATTGTTCCGGATGTAGCACAAGCTCTACCTATCAGTATTAAACCCAGTGTGACAAACGCCTATGTGACAAAACAGTAACCCTCGATCCATTCATAATCATTACGTTGCATATTTAAAATATAATCTTTTACACTGTTAGAGGATTGAGTTTACTTAATTTTTATAAACGATATTTCATTTAAAATATTCTTATTAAACTATTATAAGGTTTTTCAATAATGCATACTTTATTGGGCTATTTCTACAAAACATTAAGTAGTGTCTGTAACCTTGTGACTCAATTCTTATAAACTTTATTCATAATCCACTTATCCATTTTCATACAAGCAATGGGATCTGTATATTAGAGCAATATTTT
This sequence comes from Morpho achilles, assembly GCA_947086495.1. Classification (NCBI taxonomy): domain Eukaryota; kingdom Metazoa; phylum Arthropoda; class Insecta; order Lepidoptera; family Nymphalidae; genus Morpho; species Morpho achilles. The sequence goes on along the minus strand of CAMTZB010000006.1, from coordinate 9,311,268 downwards.
TCTAACATATAAGTAACATCACAAAAATTGGGTATTGGATAACCAGATAAGTAGGTAGCCTTACATGGGAAATAAATATTCCAGGTTCTTTACCACCGAATGGCACGCAAGAATGGTCTGTACCACCAATTATACTGAATCCAAGCGATCCGCCCTCTTTCAACAGTATCACATCCTGCAACAAAGAAAAATTCAAATTTATAAAACAATTTTATCACAGTATTTAACAGCCAAGAAGCGTTAAGCAATCTCTACGTATATACATTCTTAATCTCTGAAATGCCTTTATTTGCCGAAACAATAGTATAATTATTATAAATGCGGTTATAATGTTTTCAGGTACGTATGTTCATCGAACTTACACGGAAAGAAGCTCGATTTCCGCGAAGTTACGACATTAAAAGAGTTAACTAGAATAATTTAAGGTTAAGTACAATGTTGGTAATGAATTCCTTTACATTTAACAATTATATCGCATATATAATAAAATATTTTTGGTAAAGTCAAAATAAATTGCGTCATTGTTACAAATTAATAAAAAAATGCATAGCGCACCTAATTAATTAAAACAGAGATATATTGTGGGACACGATAAGTTTTAGTGATTATTTCATTGCAATGTTTGAACGCTGTCAAGCGTTTGCGATAAAGCTCCCAGGTATATTCATCATATCATATCTACACTAAAATCTTCAATCTCTCTCTATTGATGTAATCCACATGAAAATCGATCCAGTAGTTTTGAGTTAGTTAAAAACCGAAGCGGATAATTTATATTATTATAAACTTAATATACCAGGTTATACGACAAACGATTGCCTGTGATCTTGCGTACCCCTGTTAGAAATTAACTGGAGTATCATGGAGATGAAATCTGCCGTATTATTATGGATCTATGGAATTTAGAGGCAAGAAAACGAGATAAGTCGCCAAATAAGTATAAATTTACTCTGTGAATATTAACTGTCTCTGTAAAAATAAAAATTACCAATATTCAGCTGCAACAAAACCTGATACGGTTTTGCTACCCTACCCCAAAATCTAAGAACTATAGAAATGTAGTAGAGTTGAGTAGCTCGCGAGCTAAAGACAAGAAAGATATACTATATTTTATACCCGTGCGAAGCAGGGGCAGGCCGCTAGTTAATATTAAGAGTCAAATTTCGTGATGAGTTACGGCTCGTTCAGACTTAGAGTGAAAGAGATGAGCTTATATAGCAATTTACATGTCAGAAAGAGAGACGATTAACTCTATTGCATATAACGACAACACGCACCGGCGTTCAGCTTTTTTGTGCTTTATGTCAAAGACATAAAATGCTTAATTGGATACAAATGTACCAAAAAAAAATCACTAACTCGCGAACGATTATTTGTTTATTTACATTCCATTCTAAGTGGGAAGAAGTCCTCCTCTAAGTGGGAATATCCTTACCTGTACATATCAGAAAAGTGTTAATAATAGTGTACATAATAAAAAGAAAAAAAAAGAAAATATGTATCATAATTTATATAATAAATAAAAAAGTATAATACCGCCTTACTGAGTTCTAAGTCAGGGCTAAGAGATAAAGGCCGAAGATATAAAGGATATATTTTTAGTCTTAGTTGCCTCATACTCTCTTCGAGTCGTACTGAGCTAAAAGAGTTAAAGATATAAAAGAGTGATATATATCCCAAGAAAAGATATATATCACTCTTTTCTTGTCAGGGATACATTTCGCCCATCGCTAAAATATAGTTTTGTTAATTAATATCATAGGTGAAATTATAGTAACTACCTGATAGTAATGAATTAGTTATTAAGATAAGTCTTATAGCACTAGCACTTTAGGTTCGAATGAACTAAAGTGACAACAAAAATTAGAAGATAGTCTATTCTTCTCATATAACCGGAAACCAAATCGGTTCTGCCTAGTTGGGTTAACAAAACGCGAATCTTATATATTCTGAAAAAGCCAAACGATAGCGTTATTTAATATACCACTAGCGCCATCTAGGATGTATGGACGCAAGTTCTCCCTCCATCTTTAACTTTAGAATTTTTGTAAATAATACTATTTTTATAGATCATTTACACATTTGTTTTTTTTGCTTTTAAATTAATTAATTTGAATTATGTTTTATACACAATATATGTACACAATTTTTTTACAATAAAAAGGAGGGCGTCTCAGAGAATTTTTCCATTATATTTTGAAGAAATTGTTTATTGTTGTTATTATAAAAATGAATAAAGCTTCAGAATATTTAATATTTTCAGTATTGAATTTAATTTTGTATAATTGCCAAGTACGCTATAATCACTTTACGCGTAATTTATAGTTCTTAGATATTGCAGCGACATTCGTATGTGACAATATAATATTACCATAATTGTAATTTATTGATGACTAGTTGTTACACAAAACTCGACCTTGAAAGAGAGATGGTATTTAATTATTAAATAGTACCTGGGTGACCGAGCCATGCAAATAAAAAAGATATTGATTGATCCCAGATATTTCAATTTCTTTAGTGCTCCCAATCCCCACTGAGCTATTATTACAACTCTAAGAAATACAACTTCAGTATTTAATGTCAGATTAAGCAATTTTTCAATGGCTGTAAACAGGGATACACAACATTTTAAAAAAATAAAACTAGCTAGATCGATTTATCGCCCCGGTCGATCGATTTATTTACCGGGGTAACCCCCGGTATTAAGGAATAATTATACCATATTTTATCGATATTGGTTCAGCGGATTCGACGTGAAAGAGTAACGACCATCCATACTCACAAACTTTCGCATTTACAATATTACTAGCTTTTACCCGCAATTTCTTTCGCGTAGGCTGTTGTCGCGTTATAGGCTGATAAGGGGGCGTTTTTCAATATATATCTCATTCCTGTAGAATTAACAGAATTTCTATGGCCTATATGTTGCCCCAGTATATAAGGAATAAATGTGCCAAACTTCATCGATATTTGTTCAGGGGATTCGCTGTGAAAGAGTGACATACATCCATGCTCACGAATGTTTTAGAATATTAGTAGGATATATATAGATTTCAGTTATCATTTAGCTACGAATACTTAATCATATGTTTGTAAAGGTTAACATAGCTAAAAGAGAATAGAAAAAATTGAAAAATACATGTTTACAAAAACAAAAAGAGGTGGCCTTATCGCTAAAGGAATATTTCTTATAGCCAACCTTTAGGTATAGCGATAGTAGGACTAAAATATATAGGAATCGAAAATAGCGACGGAAATGTGGAGAGTAACTAAGTTAGAAGCTCTTATACACTGTCCATTATATTAACCATCTTTTGACAGATTGACGATTTACATATTTAGTGATGTCCTAAAGATTCTCGTATGCGATACCATTCCGATTATAGTACCTACTATCATTAATCGAATTACGTACCTAAGTAATTCGATTAATGATAACCTACGTAAACTAATAACAGATATAGAAATCAACATTTTGATTTAATATTGCCTTAGTTTTTTGAAAATAAATGTTAATCCGTGTGTATTTATTATAATCATAAAAATATATTATACATCAACTGGCAACATCAACAGACCTTCCGCTCGGCCGCCATTTTGACGTGATCTGTCACTCTCAACGAAACGCCCGTGATAGTCACACGCATTTACGTTCGCTGAGTGTTCTCTCGCATCTGTTACACCTTGAGTTAAGTAGCTTTATTCCTCGGAAAAACTTTTGTGAAACTTATATTAATTGATCGTGAAAATGCCGAAAGGACGTGTGTTGAAAGCACAATCGAGACAGTTAGTGTTAAAACTTCATGAGTATTTTGAGCAAGAAAATCAAAATGGCGGACCTCTTATATCTATCACGCAAGTCCGAAACCGTGTTGCAGCCGCGTTGGGGATCAGTCTATCAACTGTGACTAAAATCACTACTGATGCCTACGGCAGGAGCAGCTTGGAGCAAAACAAACCATCTACACCAAAAAGAAAGCGCCGGGCTCATAAGGTGACAGCTGTTGATGACTTTGACGCTGACGCTATTCGTCGTCATGTATATGATTACTACTTGAGAAAAGAAATTCCAACTTTGAGAAAACTTATTGTTTCTTTGAAAAGAAGTGGTCTATTTCATGGTGAAAAATCTTCTTTGGTCAAAGTTTTGAACACAATTGGCTTTTCATATAAAAAGAAAAATAAAAGAAAATTATTAATGGAACGCACAGATATAGCTATAGCACGTTGTGATTTTTTAAGAGAGGCAAAGAAAATACAAGATTGGGCAAATATTGTTTTCACGGATGAAACATGGCTCAACGCTAACCACACACTATCTCGTTTCTGGACTGATGATACTGCTGATTCCACTTCCTCAGTACCAATGGGAAAAGGTGAGCGCCTAATCATTTGCCATGCAGGTACAGCAAAAGGATTTGTACAAGACGCACTGTTGGCATTTAAATCGAAGAAATCAAATGACTACCACGAAGAGATGAATGCAAATGTGTATGAAGAGTGGTTCAAAAAAATGCTCATTTCATTGGAAGAACCATCAATAATTTTTATTGATAATACGCCCTACCACTCCCGTCAAATTGACAAAATGCCAACACAGGCTAATAAAAAGCATGAAATAATTAATTGGCTTCGGGACAATGGAGAAAATGTGGACGACTCAATGTTAAAAGTTGAATTAATAAAAATATTAAAAACCAAAAAGAGAGCAAAACGCTATGTAATCAATGAAATGGCAGCAGAATATGGCCATACTGTTCTTCGGATTCCTCCATACCACTGCCAGTACAACGCAATAGAACTTATATGGGCACAAGTAAAAGGGCATGCTGCGAGATGCAATACAAGCCCCCCATTCACAGCGAATAAAATGTTGCAATTGCTAAAAAATGCTTGCACCCACGTAACGGCCGAGAACTGGGCAAGTGTGGTGGAAAGAACTAAAAGAGTAATATTCTCTGATTGGGAACGTGATATTGCGTTTGATAATATATTATCTACACAAGAGCTAATAATAACTGCTACTGAAGACTCCTCATCGGAGGAGTCTAGTGTTGATTATCATTCCGACGACTCGTGCTAATAAAATAAATTAAAATATCCTGATTGTTTTATTTGTATTCATGTATTAACTAAGAAGAAAGTAAAACTTTATATAATGTTATTAAATGTCTTTTAATACTCGTAACATCGATTTCTACCGATTATTTTTAATCTGTGGCATAATCGTAGTAACCATTATGTGTGACATCACTAAGTGGGCGGTACCCATCCATAAAGTACAAATATTATTTGTATGATATTTGTACGTAAGCAATACAAAACTTAATGAGCGTGAGCTGTCAAAAGACTGATAATATGATGGACGCAGTATAATAAGCTCAATTGAACAATTCGATACCTTGACTTCTAGGTCGTGGTTGGAATTAATATCACACTTTTTCAGTCATGATAATATCTTGTTTCATCGTTACTGACCGTCGTTTTTGTTGTTTTAATGTTATAATGTATTTAGATAGATTCGTGCCTATCGACATAACGTGTTCTGTATCAATATGATTTATTTACCTAGATTTTAGGTATATTTTAGGTATTTACCTATCTATTCCTAGTGTATGCCAGTAAATATAGCAAAATTGTAACATTTTATAGTCGTTTAGATACGTCTAATATATATGGTACTGTGGTAAGAGCGACCATCACACAAATTTCTTCTTTTTCCAGAGATGAATGCAACACCTCCGCCTCTCACTAGTACATATGAATAGATGTGTTGATCTAAACGGCGAATGGCTAAAACTCAATACTTACGTTTAGAATCATGAGTAAATAAATAAACACATACCTTTCGATACCGTCTACAATAGCTAGCAGTCAAGCTAAGCCAACAATTATTTGTGGCTTATACAGTTCTAAATAAATATATATCTCACACTTATTATACTAAAGGTTCTGTCCGTACTAATATATACAATATTAGTTTAATAAAGATAATGCAGGGATCTACCTGCGATGTCATAATTTTCCTCTTTTTTTATAGTGTAAACTTTATTTTCAATACATTTTTACAAATTATTAACCTACGGTAGTGTAAAAAGGGTAGGTTTGAGTAAAAGTTTGTTTTAATTAACAAACTAGTGGATGGGTTAGCCTTAGTGAGTGATCTCTGTAGCCTTTTAACATTTTAAGCGATTGCGTCAATGTTTTAAATAAAAATTGTATTAAAATTTAGTTTTGGTGAGTAATGCCGGCCCGTATTCAATTTAAGTGATTCCTATAGATAAATATTTACAAAAGTGAGTGATCATAAAATGACCAAATAGGAGTGTATTTTAAATTCAACAACACAATTACTATTTCATAAAATGACATGGAATGTGACCCACGCCATAATTTCAACATTTTGTCGGTGTCGTGAAAGTTTAAGTTTTATATTCGAGACATTTACAAAGTTATACGCAAAATTGACAAAATATTTTGTATTTAACATTGGCAGAACAAACGTTAAACAAATAGATACATGATTTTATGTAAGGTATTTGTAATAAATATCATACATAAGTTTTATTACTCTGCTTTCCTTCTCTATATAAACATTAATGATGCTAGAGTCCTGTGTAAGTACAATGTGTTAAAAAGAATCACAATAGTTTTGACTTCACATATTAATACATAGATATTGTTTGTAGTGTATCATATATGTTCGATAAATACATTATTGTAGTTTTAAGTTATTTATAAAGTTATATACATCACAACTTACAGAATCGTACGGACAAAGCCACCTACGATTTTAATGTGTATAATAAAAACAAACAACAATCAACGTCACCATATGCAAGTGTGCGGTATACAAATCTTACTTCGATGATGAGTGGCGCGACGAGCTGGTTGTCCGTAATTCTCGTGACTGTCGTCTCGGTGAAGGTGGACTTGGTGATGGTCTCGGTGACGCGGCCGAGGGTGGCGGGGGCCGGCGGCAGGGGGGGCGGCGCGGCGCGCTCTACGGTGACGCGCACCCCGCGCTCCACGGGCGTGCTGGCCCGCGGACCGCCCAGGAAATGAGCCGGGATCATCGCTTGGAACTCCTCGTTCGTCATCGCCCGCGCCGGCTGCGCGTTCAACACGTTCACATCGCATCATTACCCGCTGCCAGTCAGGAGCTTACCCGACGCGTCGAGCGAATACACGATAAAAGCGACATATACCGTCGCTTATATACCGTATGTTTGTAGCAACAATACTTCAACAGATTAAAGACTGAATTTGTAAACTTTCAGCTCACAATCCACGCCTTGAACTGTTGAACTATTGAGGCTTTAACGTCTAATAAAGCGATATCCCCTCTTGATACAGATCGGAATGTTGAGAAAATACAAATAAAAAGAACCAACTTAAACTAGGAATGAAACAACGGATAAGCACAGGGCATCCGGATCGTGAAATGCCGATGCAGAACATACTATACTCTTACGATCCCGAAATATGAGCTCTTTATTTCGGGCCGCAATGAGATAGGCATGCACTACAACCGCTATTGTCCGGACGATGACAAAAGGCAATGGCGTGAAATAAGAATGTAATACGCAGAAAGATGACTAAGGTTGAACTTAAGCGTATGGATGTGAACGTGTTAAACCATTTCGTGACCGTCACCGTTTATATCTGTACAGCGGTGGGAAATCGCGTCTTACCTGTATATCGTCGAATACATCGTCGTTAGAGCCGTGCAATTTATTGGCGCCGGGAGTTAGAGGCGTGCTCGTACTATTAGTTGCCGGTTTCGTGCCCGCCTGAAGTCAACAATCGAACCTTTAATAACTCGAGCACTACATTTTATAAAAGCTTGCTAAATTACAAGCTGAGCGTAATTACAAAGACTAAAAATTATTGTTTCCAAATTAACTAAATTTGACTTTTTTTTCTGTATACGTTATCCTCTAGGCTTCAAACCCCAAGCTTCAGGAAATTAAGCTCCAATAAACGATAAATAACGTTAGGCTCCACTACCAAAGAAGCAACATCGCCTTACCGTTCCGTTGGTTTGACTCAATTTCCGCGGCGCCGGCTGTGGTGGAGCGAGAGGTGTCGGTGCGAACGCGGTTTGTGTTTGTGGTTGCTGCTGCAAATGCGGTGGATGTTGTGGTAGTGGTTGTTGTGGTTGCGGTTGCGTGTGCGGTTGCGGTGCAACGTGCGTGGACACTCGCGGTGCGGTATGATTCCCGACTAATGGCGGGACGTGGTTAGCGGTGGGTTTCGGTGTCGGAGTGACGTTCACATTCGGCAGGCTTGTCTTGTGCTCTCTCACTTCGTCTGTCGTAGACTTGCGCGGGAGCGAATTGCCTACACGAGAAGAATCTCAAATTATGGACTTATTTTGTTACAATCACACAAAAGCCCTTAGAAACATTTATTAATTTTGATTTAAGTATTCAAACGTGGAACTAGCCAATTTATTCGTTATAATATATATTAAAACAGTTATAAAAAGGTAAACAGTTTTGCGTTAATCTTAAAAGCAGGCATTGGAAAGGCTAAAGCAATTAATTTTTAATTTTCGATTATTATTATTATTAATAATATTTACGTACCTTGTTCGGGTGTGATTGTCCGCTGAAGGACAAGTCTCACAAATCGTTCGTGGCCTGTTAGAAGTGAAACAGCGTTTTCATGAGGAGCATTTTCCATATCGACGCCGTTAATCTAAAATTTAAAAACATCTTTATTTCATTTTTTTAATATTGATGTTTCTTTTTATACTAACTAAAAAGGTTGGTTAATTCTTCGTTAGGGTAAGCTTATAAGCAAATGTTATTGTTAAGTATGATTTCATTATTACGATATAGCTGTTCATGTACTTCGAGATAAGGAAAATATAGAGTGACTAGGGACAAAGAAATCGATTAATACATAATGGATTTTTTTCTCTTTAAAATAAATCGACTTAAAAATAATAGATTAATTCATATCAAAACAATCGATTAATGATAATCAATTTTTATAACTATTTGATCATTTGCCTTTTTAATATTATTAATTAATTACAATAAAGCCTAATTAAAGTGGACAACTACCAAGAAATAATAACAAATGCGCTGTTTGTGAAATTCGATTAAAATGAGTAGTTTTGCTACATTGGTTTCATCCAACAATGCATATCTAATCTTAAAAAACAAGAAAAGGTTTTAACTTACGAAAACGTTTTAACTTTTTCTTGTTTTGTAAGATCAGATATGCATTTTAATCAAAAATATTAAATTTATTTATTTAATTATTATATATTATTTAATGCAATTTATATTTATAATTAATGCAAACAAATGATTTAAAAAAATGGTTTTTTTTTGCAATTCATATTTAATGTTAAATCGATTTAAAAAATCGATTATTTAGAAAATAATCGATTTTTAAAAAAATTGATTATTTTTTTACATCCCTGAAATAGACACAGTAATTTACAGAATGATTCAATTAAAAAAAAAATAGTTTTACCGAGACTACTTTGTCGCCGACCATCATCTTGCCGTCTTTGGAGGCAGCTCCCTGGGGCGATATCCGTGATACGTAGATCGCGTCGCTGTCGTCCCTGTATGGTGGCGAGCCTTTTCCACCAGCTATGCTAAATCCAAGTCCTGATCCGTCCCGTATGAGAGTTGTGTGGACTAAAACTTTTTGTTGGTATACTGAAAATATAATTATATCTTTTATATTTAAATGAGTTAATCTTGAATGTATATATATGTATATATTCTGAATCTCGGAAACGGCTCCAACGATTTTCCTGAAATTCAGCAGTTCAGTTTTGGGGGAGAAAAATCGGTCTAGTTAGGTTTTATTAAAAAAAAAAACATTTCATCTATGTTTTTGGGCATTAAAAAATACTAAAATTTATATTATATTGAATTTTTGCCATGACAATTCCTTCACCTGCAAGACCTAGGAACGCCGTTCCTAGGTAGCATTAGCATAAAATCGGATTTTACTTTTTTCAAAGATTATTTGTTAATTATAAGGGTTAATTAAAGTTTTTAGTAACACTGTCTGGTGTCACAGTATATTTACTACAACATAGTTTGGCTCGAAAATCTGCAGATTACATTTTTGAGGACGCTGCTACAAAATTTATTGCGATGGTTTGTGTTCCGAAAAATTGGAAGACCAAAAAATAATAGTTTTATGTATTTTATATATAAAATACAAAAAAAAATCACCTGGTGGCACATAGGGTTGAGTCGCGGGCGGCGGTGATGCTTGCAACCTCTGGTAATTGCTAACTTGCGTGGGTGATGGCGTATGACTGACAGATGTTATGGGAGTCGATTGGACCACTGGCTCTTTGAATTCGGGCTCAAACTCCTGGGCATATTGGTTACTGATGATAAGCGGTTTTGTTGTTAGTAGACCGCGACCAGTAGGCACCTGAAATCCACATAAAAATCCATTTATTACAAAGTACGGGTATCTCATAAGAAAGGTCTAAATATTTAGTAAATTCTTCTTCTTCCGCTTTTATGAGATTATAGTCATGCGGATTGGTGACATCAACAATAATTGCAACGCGCGCTAACCGGTCTACTAACACTATATCAGGTTTATTGGCAACGATAAACCTATCAGTGATAATAGACCGATCTCAGTAGAGCATAGCACGGCTATTTTCAAGGACTGCAATAATATTATTAAAATAAAATATTATAAAAATTTTACGAAATACTATTAAAAAAATAGTGACGTAGTCAATTTTTTTCAGCATCATTACAGTTTCACGGCCCTTCAGCTAAAAAAATATGTATGGAATTTAATCACCTGTCCATTCTCTAACGTAGATACGGTATCTGTAGTACTCGATATCGAGTGATGGCTCGCACCGCTCGGCGCACGGCTGTGTGTTCTAAAAATAACAAAATCATATACTTATATTTAATATAATGCTCGATGACATTTACGACACCCATATTAAATATACTGCCATAAAGCTTAACCTTTAAAGAAAAATGAGTTCTAATTTTAAAATTCTTTAAAATTTAAGATTATGTTTTTGCCCGTGTGGTTTTGTTGAAATAGGTTCTTATGTTATTCCTTGTAAAAACAAGTATGGCAGTATATAAGTTTAACTGCCGAGTTTCTTTCTGGTCTTCTCGGTAAGAGCAATATTCCGAACCAGTTGTACCTTCATTAATAATATTGATCCTTGACGATTCAAAAGTGCTTGAAAGAGCTTATTTGAATAAAGATAATTTTGATTTGATTTGACCAGCGTTGATAAAACTTTTCTCTAAAAAAAAAAACAAATCATAATTCTTAAGTGAAGTTATTTAGTTTACTCAATTAGCCTAGTTTGTTATGACCAAATATGGCTTCGTTTTGATGTCATATATATTTACTGTAGATATTTTTGCTCAAGTTACATCAGACAGTAAGTTAATAACTATACTAACTGGTGGCATTAGTGTATTGTAAATAGTTAAAATAAATAATAGGCGCAGTTTATGTATTTAACATTCATGTGGTTCGTGACTACGATACGATATTATCATATTACAATATAATATAATAACCGCCTTATTTTTGTAAAATGTATATTAAAGCAATATAAACCATAATATTAATAATACATTTTTAAACTTCTTTCTTCAGAGGTATCTTTTTCATTGTAAAAACTTTTACAGATATCAATTATATAATATAGATTTTCACTAAGAAATGTAACTGCAAAATATTAAAACGGTGACAGATAACACAACGGTAAAATAATATATGAGAAATCTATTATTGGTTCAATATTAGTGAGGGTAGGTGTCGTATATATACCTCGTAGACGTCGGTGAATCCCTGGTCACGACAAGGGTGAGAGTTGCCCCACTGGCCTTGAGTACTTCAACGGCATAGTAATGGTCAACATCGACCACCGACGTACCGTTCACCGATAAAACTTTATCCCCAACCTATCAGCAATACAAAAAAAATTACTTGTTTTTTTTAATCTCTCCTTTCTACAGGCTGTTTCCCGCACTTGGTCTATTCTGAGGTGAAAGGAGCTTCAACTTACTCCAATTAACAATGTTTTATTAAATTCAAAAGATTTACAATTTCATAAGTTTATCCTCAATGCCGAGAAGCCGAGAACCCTACACGGCTCTTTAGGCTTATTGCTATCTCTATCAAAGACAGTACTGTAATACGACCAACCGTGTTCCCCTTGGATCTAGCGGCCTCTGCATGTATTCATTGTTTTGATATGATCGTATCATCGCGCGAAATTTTAAGCTATTTTTTATGGGCCTAATAGATATATTGCCGTGCAAAGGTCTCTTCTTTATTGTAATTTTGGAGCTAAGACCAACGCTGCTCTTAATTTGAAATCGTAGGCTACACATATACCAAGAATTCTTTTATGATATACGGGGTTTTTACAATGTTTTCCTTCACCGAAAAACGCGCCATAAATTGTATATCTATATTAGACTCATAAATTTGTCGGAGGTTTTATCTCGTGATCCACCAGTAAAAATCACATTTGGCCTCAATCGGCTATCACGGTTCACATTAATTCGTATAATAAAATATTGACTAACCCTGAGTCCAGCCAAATATGCCGGTCCGTTTGGAGTCACCCGGGATATAAAGATGCCATCGTCATCGCCTATGTAAGGTGTCGAACCCCGGCCGCCCGCTATACTGAGGCCTAGCCCGCCAGCCGCGCGTGCTATCCGCACTTCTATACATCGCTGGTCGTTTACTATTCGTACGTCGCTATCTGCTCGCTCTGACACGGATTCACCTGCAAATAAAAAGTTCTAGGGTGAGGAGCAATCTCATCATCAACATCTACCACCTCTGCCCTTTTTTTTACATGAGGAAACCTTTCATGGGTACTACTAATCGCTCGGGGGCGAAAGCAGTTATGCCGGACTCTTACCAGCTAAAATTCCACCTCGCTGCTTGGTGGCGAGGGCACAGGAATACTGGACGCATCACGTCTACACCCTCGTCAGCAGCCTACCCTTTCTACTCTTGTAAGCCTGGACTGACTCTTTCACCATAATCGACGCATTGGGAACACTTAATGCATCGGCCACCTCGAAGAACCTCACTCCAGCCAGGGCGTCGAATCCCCCTATTCGTCGCCCATCATCCTCCTGCCCTAATCCCACTCTAAGAGGGGTCGGCATATGTTACAAACATGTTGTGATATGATTTGGCTACGTATTTAACGACTCCTCGGTAAGAAAGACGATGGTCTAATTTACTCAACCGGATACCACACGGTGGGTCAACTTACCTTAGTCGCCTTTTATGACATCTCGGTGAGAAATGGGGGTGGTACTATTCTGTTTAGTCCGATACCATACGGCGTGGTGAGGAACAATCTGATAGTCTAATAGGTAATAATAAAATTAAATTAAATATAGCACTAATATTTTATTTTATATTGCCATAATCTTTTCTATAACATGAGTGAGTATTGCATTAATTTCTTATTGGTGTTGCGTCAATATTGAAGAGTTATTAAATTGGTACATTATAAAACAATTCTACAGACACACAACAACAAAACTATTCAGAGGAACAAATTTCAATCGTGTAATATCATCTGTAACGAAATTGAATATTGTTATAGCTGAGAGCATTGCAAATTGTTTATTCGCAGAGAAAGTTCACAAATGATAACATGAATTACAAATTGCGAATTAAGCTTTACATCCTGTATCGGAAAATAAAACTGTAGTCAAAACGAAATGTTACAGATCTGTACTGTTTTAATAAACTAAAGTTAATGCTATAATTTAATCCACAACGATGGGAGACGGAGTTAAATACGTGAGCCGCATAAAAACATCTACTTTGTAATGTCTAATCAAAAATGAATAAAATAAATCTGATACGGTAACGTACTTAACAGAATTAGCATAATTGCTTATTTGGTTCAAGGTGAAGTTAGAAAGAATATAATAGAAAGCGTATGTACCTACTCGTAGAGATCATTTTATCTAATTATCAGTGCCATCACCGTTATTATTGTAGACACAAGAAAAGTAGATTTCTAACGATGTAATGATCGACTCGGCTACATAGTTAATGAGAAAAGCCTCGTGCTATTTACAACGCCACAAATAATCTATAAATAATATGCACAAAAGTAGTATACCGAGATGTAACCCAATGCATTCAAAGAAACCGCAATAATTAATAAACGAGGCTAAGCCCCTTGGTAATTGGCTGTAGGCGTAGTCGTAAACAGTTAGACACGGGAATAATTGGCATTCCCTCGACTATAACGAACAATGCATCCAGCATTGAACTATATAGAGCATTTTTGCAAGGTCGCTAGTACCGTTCGGAGAGCACGAGTCTAAACAATAGTCACGAACAAAGATCTATAAAATCGTTGGAATATTTTATATTGCCCTTTAAAACGATATTGAAACGGTAAATATGTATCATCAAAATTTACCGTAGATGAGACCTTAAGGGTATGCTTTTAACAGTTTAGACCAGGGCTTCTTAAACTATTCTTAACTACCCCATTGGTCGCGTAGCAAAATTCTGCGGTCGCGAGAGATTTTGATGACAAATATTTATATATACCATTTTATAACACCACTAGAGTTGGCGGAATACATGGGATATTGGGATTTTTATAGGTTTCAAAACGAATTCTTAAACTATTTATTTTCATATGTATATTGTTACCTAATAGATAAATCATCAAATAATAATAATTTCTTTTTGTTTTATATTTGTATGGGATCGTCAAGAAACTCGCAATCATAAATGGGGTCGCGAATGACAAAAGTTTAAGAAGCTCTGGTTTAGACAGTAAAATTATATCATTCAATTCATGGTGCCTTTTAGTCAGAAATACCATAGACTGGCCAGTTGGGGCAGTGGGCAGTGACCCTGCCATCAGTTCCATGAGTCACGGGTTCGATTCATGCCTAGAGGCTAACATTATCTATAAAAATTTGTTGGGTCTTCGAGCCTGGGTGTGTATTTGTATTTGAGTATGCATTTGAAACTATGTATATATGTATATTTGTTGTTTGTAACCTATAACACAAGTATTAAGTACTTACTTTGGAGGCGGACGACCGTGTAAGTGTCCCATATATTTAAAAAAAAATATATATATATATATTATATACCACCGTGTGGTATTCGGTTGAGTAAAATAGACCACCCTCTTTCTTACCGAGGTGTCGTAAAATATGACTAAGGTAAGTTGACGTCAGGCAGGCGGTCGGTTGTTAAAACGCAGCCAAATGACAGCATGTTTATAACATGTTGTGACGACCCCACTTAGAGTGGGATAAGGGCAGGAGGATGATGATATAGATATATATTATATAGTAAGGTCACCGTACAAATTCGAATTACAATTGTGATTTCTCTTTCGCAAAATCTCACTGCAGACGGTGCTGAATTGAATAATAAACGAGCGTTTTGCCTTTCTTGGAGTTCGCACGACAATCGGTACAACAAGATAAATGAAGTGAGCGCAGTGAAATCATGATCCAGAGTGGTCGCATCCGTGTCCTGTAGTGTAGCACAATGGCCAATCAGTCTCGAACTTTCACCCCCTCCCATGCCCTAAATGAAATTACAACGCTTCTATTGTATCCCAATACAGTCGTGATAGTTAACAGAGGGACTCGTGACTATCATTTATCAACTGGTAGTATTATTTCATTGGGAAATGCTCTTTCCAAGGAACGGCAATAACTTCAGTAGATTCATTATGTAATAGACAGGTGAAAGTCGATTAGTCCACTTATCGTTCATATTACAATGACATATTGCAAAACGCTTTATTGGAATATAATATACACTGTCATACGCGTGAGGAATCTAAAATAAAAGGAAATGTTACTTAAGCGTGAGAAGATTTCGTAAAAGAAAGTCGATCTCTACAGGATCTGTTTTATGTGAACAATTTTATGTAATTTTTGCTTTATTTTAAGTTGGTACTTTTTTAAGCTTTATTTAAAGACATTAATAATACTAGCCCATTACAGTTCTTAAATATGAATTACACAATCAACGCCGTGTGGTATCCGGGTGAATAGAATAGTACCACCCTCATTTCTTACCGAGGTGTCGTAAAAGGCGACTAAGGTAAGTCGACCCGCCGTGTGGTATCCGTTTGAGTGGAATAGACCACCCTCTTTCTTACCGAGGTCTCGTAAAATACGACTAAGGTGACGTCAGGCAGGCGGCCGGTCGTAAAATACGAAGCCATGTGACAACATGTTGATAGGGGAGGAGAATTATGCTTTATTTTAAGTTGTAATAAAAAGAGTTGAATAAAACTAAAAAACACGCATTGAAATCAAACATGAAAGATAGCGAAAATTATTAGTATTATTGTGAAAAACTGTGAAAGACTGTTTAGTTAAAAGCGTGTTTTTTTTTTTATTTATTAAACTCTAACAATTTTTCACTTTTTAGTGCGATAGATTGATATTATATATTTTTTTATTAATTAATTTAATATGGTTTCTCCAGTTCTTGATACAAGTTCAAAGTTTAAATTATAACTGTCCGGTCAAAGTCGGCGAAAACTGAGTTCAAAGAAGTCGGGGTTAAATATATACATATGAAACTTACTTGAAGCGTATAAACATTTTTAGAATTCCTTTTAATGACATCTAATAAGACAGGTGTATCTATAAATATGCAAGTTCACATGTACGTATTTGAAATGGATGAAATACTTCCATTCGCCTCTCGGCATTTAACGATAAGTATTTTATTCGTAATCATAGCACACCTTTCATCTTTTCTACTAATTTTATAAAAATACAACAATGTTAAATACAACATTCCAGTAACAAATTCTATCACAATAAAAGTATACGGGTAGATATTATCTATACAATCAAACGCCGTGTGGTATCCGGCTGAGTAGAATAGACCACCCTCTTTCTTACCGAGGTGTCGTAAAAGGCGACTAAGGTTAGTCAACCCTTCGTATAGTATCCGGTTTAGTAGAATAGACCACCCTATTTCTTACCGAGGTTTCGTAAAATACGACAGAAGTAAGTTGACGTCAGCCAGGCGGCCGATCGTAGAAACGCGGCCCAATCATGTGATAGCATTTTTTTAACATGTTGTGCCGACCCTACTTAGAGTGGGAAAAGGGCAGGAAGATGATACAACTGTTAAATACAACATTCCAGTAACAAATTCTATCACAATAAAAGTATTCGACTAGATGTTATCTAAACAATCAAACGCTCCTTTTACTCATAAATTATCACCAATCAAACTACCGCGAGGAATGACCATTTAATCAATTATTACATTTCGATTGATCATTTGATAGATAATGAAAACAATTAAAAAAATTATCCATTGTTTAATTTCAAATTGTCTATTGTATATAGCAACTGTTCAATACAGTAAGCTATGACATGACAGATGCTAAGTTTCGTTAAACATTGCCTGTTATAAGTTGCTATTTTACTGCTTCAGTAAGCCTGGGTGACATATTAGAAATACAGCACATCTCGTGTACATCTAGAAGTAGTGATGTTATTTCAGAAGTGAGCGTAACGTTGCTGAATCACATTCGTACACGAGGAGCAACATGACAAAAAAAAATTATAATATAATTATAATATTGCGCGACAATTTTTTATTAAAGATTTAAAAAAAGATAAATAATTGGGCAAGTGGGGTTCGATTCGGGGTATTCCTACATCTTTAGTCCGCCTTTCATCCACTAAGCTATTACAACTTTATAAATAACAGCTAAAATATCATTTGCATTTTATTCTAAATTTTAACATTTTCAGTGCTTAAAAACAGGGATAAAACGACATTTTTTAAATGAAACCAAGCTAAATCGATTTTCCCCCCAAAACATTCTAAGGTTTTCCGACGCGCGAACATTTATTCAAAACTTACAGAATTTAGAAGTAAATTAGACGCTTTAAACATAAATTTACCCCTGACGTCAAGTTACTTTAGTCGCCTTTTACGACAACGCGGTAGGAAATGAGGGTGGGCTATTCTTTTCAACTGCGCGGCGGAGATTAATAATATTAGTATGGATAAAATTAAAAAAATTCGATCGTCTCGTTTGCGTAAATATGATTTTGAGAGTTTTTTTTACATGTAAAAGTAGCTTGCACGATATTAATACAACTTTTAGATGTAAATATGTATTTCTGCAGTACACCGCAAATGTAGTTTGTAAATAATATAGAATTCTGTTTCGGTTACTAAATCCAAAAATAGAAACATAAAATGAAAACGTAGCTCTTGCCTCACATTTGTTATTGTTACCACATAAAATGCGCGTTACGAACAAGTAAAATATCAACTAATATAGCACGCAAGCAGTAACTATTTCACACCGACGCACATCAAGGTTTGTTTATCAATAGAACACGTTATAACGTATGTTTCAACATAACAAACAAATAGACATTTGCTATATATAAAAATCCATGTTTGTTAGGTAAGTAGTAATAGATTTTGAAAATATATCGTGCTAAGACTAAGTAGGTTCAAATTGATTTATTTTCTTTACCTATTTATTTACATTTACATTTTTCTAACGACAACATTGAACTTTATAGTAGTACTATATAGTATGGTGGGGCACGATCTCTCCCTGCCCACTGTGGTTCGTGCCATGGTGGACAGGGAGCGATCGTGGGCAGCGATGGCCTCCTTCTGCGAGGACGTTATCTCGCGGAAGGAGGCGGCGGGGCGGATCCGGGAAGTCGAGTCCTTGGATCCAATCCGCCGCAGGCGAGCGGGGCGCAGGCGACTCGCCGAAGTCCGTCGCATGCCGCCCTAACGGGGACCTCCGAGCGATCCGAATGGGGTTTATCGGACGCTCGCTGGAGTTAGGTCCCCGAGGCGTTCGATGCATCTGGTGCTCCCGATGCATCGTCCAGCGGAGGGAGGGGCCACTTTATAGAGAGGCCCCGACCCAGAGGTGGCGCACTCTGGGGTACAGAGTTGCTGCTGGCGGGGATGGGGGGTAATGTCTTTATAGGTACCCTATCCCCGCCACCAGCAGCGTAGTGGAGCACACAGGTTATTTTAGTCGGTGCGAGTCCGACATAACCGCCGCCTGTCCCCATTGGGCGGCGGTACCCATAAGGGAGTTTTTCCTGTCTAAAAAAAAAAAAAATATGAGTATAAATAAACTTAGGACTCAAATAATTCTAGTAGTATATCCGTATACCCATGATCATTTGTATACAATGAAATTACGACGGATTATGGATTATCAAAAGAAATAAAAAAAATATAGAATCTTCAAAGAGAACAATGTATTACAAAAGATGATGGTTTAAAAAAGAAACAAATATACGAGGACACGTTAATATAGAGCCTAAGGTCTCGCCCAAAGATGACCGCATCGCAAACAACCATACAAGTTTCACCTTCGGCTAAAACAACGCAATTATCCTCGACAACCATAAAGCGTATTACGTATGGCCTATTGAACAAAAGCGGTAGACCATTGAATGTTATTGAGTGTTTCGGTGATAATCAAAATAACAACTTTATTTCACAGGTTTTTACTTTGTAGCTATCTTTGCTTACATGAAAATGTATGCATGTTAAATTTAAATTCCTAATAAACGTTTTTCAAAGAATCGTACAATTATTTTGGTAGGTTGTGATATCCAGTTGAGTAGAATAGACCACCCTCTTTCTTACCGAGGTGTCGTAATATACGACTAAGGTAAGTGACATCAGGCATGCGGCCGGTCGTTAAATACTTAGCGTAAATGATGTGACAACATGTTTATAACATGTTATGCCGACCCCCTTAGAGTGGGATAAGGGCAGGAGGATTCCAAAGATCAAATGTTGTTACATAATGTAGATAGTGTAAGTGTAACCTCTGATTTATAGTGTAATCCGTAGTAATAATATAAATGTAAAAGTCTGTATGTTTGTTACGCTTAGAAGATTGATTCGATGGACTTATATTGAGGAAAATTTATCAAATAAACCTCTACTGTATTTTCTATATTAAAAAAACAGCATTGCGAATTAAATGAAATACTAAAGTCGGACTATCATAGGATTTTTTAGCCATGACTAATGCATAGCTTGGTAATACTAATCCCTGAGTTATAAAGATAATAATCAAGTACCTACATAATCTTTAACTTCTAACAGCATGAATTGATGGATTTTTCTTCAATAATTACGCAGTAGTCATTAACATTGTTTTTATATTATTTTTAACATAAACATATGTTTTTTTTTTGCATTAAATTTATTTACTGTTATTTTATTAAAAAAGGTTCATTAATTTACATTTAAATAATAATAATGAAAAAAACATAATCCTCCTGCCCTGCCTGTTACAACATGTTATAAACATATTGTAACATGATTTGGCTTCGTACTTTACGACCCACCGCCGGCCTGACGTCAACTTACCCTTATTTTGCAACCCCGCGATAGAAAAGATATAAGAAAAAGAAAAGACTCCATCAAAAGTTTTTTCAGTCCCGATACTGTATGTGAGCTCTACCGTACGATATAGGGGTTCAATAAAAAAATTATAGCGGAATAAATAACTGTAATTATTAGACACAACTGTATTACATAAGTTGTTAATACGAAGTAAAAATTCCACAAATTGTAACAAGTCCATCGCGAGTTTATCGTGTTACACCTGGCTTCGTTTATTTGCAACTCCATCAGTACTTACAGTACAGGTGTATTAGTAACACAGCTATATTGCAGAAGGATTTGAAGCTTTATAGGTTCAAAGTTAGGTATAATGAACTTTTTGTTGCGAAATTATCCGTTAGTTCGTACTTAATCGTTCCAGTGCCGTACCGGATAAGGGGCCAAAAAAGGGGCCTTGAGGCTATGTGAGTCATTTCATTTATTTATTGGGTCCGCCAACAGAGTATAAGGTCATTATCAAAACTTAATATACTAACATAGTTTTAAAGTTTTACGTCTATTTATAGGCTAGCAGAACATGCTTAAAAATCTATAAAATTAAGATGTATATAAAATCCTGTCAAAAAATATTAATATATTAAATTAATCATTATCATTACATCTCAAAGCAATATCAAAGTATAGCTTTCAAATAATAAATTGATTATTTTAATTATAAATAAAACGCTTATTATGAGAATACTATTTTGAGAACGAATATAATGAATACTACTTTATAGAAAGAGTTGTAATTAAATATTGTAGATAAAATTAAATTTTAGGATACGGTCAATGTTTAGAATATATTACTTAGTTAAATTGGTATGCATTAATCTAAAAAATAAAACCTATATCTTAGTAAAGAAACAAAAAATTCGCGTCAATATAATATTATTTTGTCATAGTCTCAGTTGCTCTGAAATACAAATGAGTTTCTAGTTTAATTAAAAACTTAGAATTTCTAGTTGCGGGTTAAAGTGAAATTTCGTACGGTAAGATTCTAACTTAAAAGGAAAGTTTAATTAAAATTGCTTGAAAGATAATGGTGATATGACAGTATGTTAATGTAGAGCTCTTACTGTAGTGAAACCATATATGTTTTTGTTGCACTGTATAACTGTACAAGTGGAAGAAATGCAAATAAATTATTTCCCACGCAGTAATTAAAAAAAATTGCAAGAAAACATGAATGAGAAAGCAAATTTTCTAAAAATAAATACCGTGGATAAATACAATTGGTT
The DNA here is from genome assembly GCA_947086495.1 of Morpho achilles. Taxonomy (NCBI): domain Eukaryota; kingdom Metazoa; phylum Arthropoda; class Insecta; order Lepidoptera; family Nymphalidae; genus Morpho; species Morpho achilles. Next base: position 9,289,591 of record CAMTZB010000006.1, on the reverse strand, counting down.
AATAATTTGAAAATTATAATAAAAAACATGTCCTAATAAAAAGCTTATATTCACTTTAAAAGCAAAATATTTTTTTAATTATTACTTATGTCATCATCATCCTCCTGCCCTTATCCCACTCTAAGTGGGGTCGGCACAACATGTTATAAACATGCTGTCACATGATTTGGCTGCGTTTTTACGACCGCCACCTGCCTGACTTGAGGTTGGTCTATTCTACTCAGCCGGATACCACACGGCGGGTCGACTTACCTTAGTCGCCTTTTACGACACCTCGGTAAGAAATGAGGGTGGCACTATTCTATTCAGCCGGATACCACACGGCGGTAATTATTACTTATGTATAGATATAAATTAATTATATGATATTATTTTATTAGTAGATCGCGTATTTCAGCACATAAGTTATTATTGTTATCATTTTGGAACTCAGTTAAGTAACTCCTGTTTAAATATTGTCTTATCAATTTATCTTAAGTAATTTATTTAATTTCTTCATTGTACATACAAAAAACAATGAAAATATTAGAAAATAGCAACTAATAATAATTAATTAATTATGTTAATGGCATAAAACTTGGCATTTCAAGATATTTATATATCTACGACATTTCTAGATTTAAAAAAAATCAGGTACTTTACCACGCTGAACATATAAAAACATGTGATACAAAAGTTATCCTTAGTTATTGGACCTAATAGCTTAAGTACTTACGTTTCTTTCTCCTTATTACACCCATATTTCCAATTTAAAGTGATATTAATTTCCTGAAACGGACAGCTATTTGCGTAGAGCTAGGATCGATGCAAGTTCGCAATAAACAAAGAACAATATCGCGTGTCAATCGATAAAGTGCAGCGGTCTGTGCTTCCTTATGAATTCCGTGCCGGTCATTGTCATGAAGAACCGTAGAGGTTCAAGTACTGAGGTAGTGTACAGTATGTGATGATATTAATTAAAAATATGAGTTGAAAAGTTCAGAAATAACACAATAACATTTAAGTTTAAGTGGACGCGTGCGTGCGCGCAGCCCGGGGCGCATGCGTTGACGGAATGCGCGCTGCAGTCCGAGATGTAGAGGCTGTGGCGCCAGCGCCAAAGCTAGGGTTGGCGGTAATTGTATATAAGATCTATTTTTAATATAACTTCCCCGAAGCTTTTAAAAGAAAGTTTATTTAGCCGCTATCAATCTATAGGCAGAACGCCTTATTTGCTAAAAATAAAATGGTAAATAATGTTTATCCGTTAAAATTATATGCTAATGAAGTACTAATAACACTTTGTTAATTTCAATGATTATATTATTTATTTATCGAATAGCAAAAAACTATTATGATGTAATATTACATAAAAATATCAATATCAGACTTGTTGTCCCTTATTTCAAGTGCAAGTTGGCACAAGTTTGACGTCCCTAGTCAACTCTGCGACCTCTCCGTTAGATTAAAAATAGAAAGTAACAACCTGACGCATACCAGCTCCTTTTTATTTTTTACCCTTACAATACCTACCCAACGCTGGGTTGATTACAAAAATAAGAACACTTTCATTTTCCACATAGATTACGCCTATCTTGATTTAAAATTTCAATAGCCATACAACGTTATTATTTGATGGCAATTACTGATAGTAAATCGCATTAGTCAGGTATTTCTCATTAGATTCGTTAAACTTATTGTCAAGCAGGTGTATTGTAACCTTGCTACCGGAATTAGTTGTGCTAAAAAATTTACCAAACCAGTTTGAGGACGGATGACATTAACATGAGATATGACTGCAGGAAGTCTAATCTCCAAAATAATCACAGTACGTATTAGACATATATCAAGTGAACGGATACACTCTTCTGTTTGGAATTTTAATATACGTACGCGTATATTTAAATCTCTTAGCTGTAGTTAGTAATCTGTAAGTCAGTTTTCGCAAAAAAATTATGGTAATTTGAAAGTAGGCCGAGTTAATGAATGACCTGACTAAACTGCTTTTATAATAAAGTTAATAACTAACTACTCATTCAATTTAAAATATCTTTTTTTCCTCGCATATCCATGTCTGGTGGGTCTTAAAAGCTGTTGCGTTAGGGTCGTGCACATTTATAAAAGAACTTTGAATGGTGACCTGTTATTAGACTACTGTTGGGCGCCTTTCGACGATGGGAGCTGTTCGATGGGAAGTCCGTTGTTCCATTGTGCATTACCCATACCAAAATTCTCGAGAAATGCAGATGTCCTCACCATATTTTCCTTTATGAATCGAAAAGACCATAACACTAATATATATTTCGCTTAAGACAAATAGGTACCTGCACGGGGTATAAACCCGGGAATACATGGTAAACGTTGACGTAAACGTTTAGTATCTATCTATCACAGCAGCCACCCATAAAAGAGCCTAAAGATAAAAGAGAGAAAGGTAGTGAATTAACATTGACATTATTTACTTAAACTTTCAACTAATTAATATTTTATCGTCATTATCGTAAGCTACAATTAATGGGCGTCCACAACGGAACAGAAGTATTTTCAATAGATTTCCACGCTAAACGGTATGTTAATCCAGTTAAATATAGGGATGTGACTTGGAGTAAATCGGTTATTGCGTTATAAAATGATCGATTTTTTTTACTATTTGAAAAGTTGCCTTTTATAATATTAATAATTAATTAGAACAATGGCTTATTAAAGTGGATAACTAACAATTAATAATACCAGATGCGTTGTTTATGTAATAAAATGTGTAGTTTGGCTACATTGTTTGACTATTTAAAAAAATAATCGATTATTTTTTCAAATCTCTAGTTAAAGATCATTTTGCTAATTTGTAGGTGGTCTATTAAAGTTGTTTTCTAAAACAAGATCAGCATTCTATACCTTGATAACCTTGATAACCCCACGCCCCTAAGTATTCCAGACTATTCTTCCTGGTCATTACCAGTTCTACTTCACTACTGGGGTAACTTTGATAGGCACCGTGCGTATCACGGCTTCAAATCCCAGGCAAGCACCAATGAGATTTTCTATTAAAACTTATGTGTCTAATTGATAATTGCAATATATCACACGATTTTCGGTGAAGGAATCGTAAGGATACCTGCACATCTCTAGAGAATTGTTGGTATCGGGTTGTAAATATTTTCGGTCCGCGCGTTACCCATCGGCTATCGCAACATTACGTTTGACAGCTAAAGAAATCCTTTGCTTTCAATTCTGCATTTAAAAAAAACATTAATTCCCAAAAACAGGGATAAAACGATTTTTTTAAAATAGAACCTAGGTAGATCGATTATTCTGACCCAAAACACGCTGAATTTTAGGAAAATCGTTGGAACCGTTTCCGTCAAAAAATATATACATATACATACAAGAACTAACTCATTTAAATATTAAAGAAAAGATATAAAAAGTTCACAAATTTATAAATACTAGAAATATAACACTTAGTTGGTCCACGTAACATGTACCTAATCAATTAAAATCCCTAAGCATATATCTTGTTAGAAGAGTGATAGTGGTGGTACGCCTTAAGATTTCCTCTCCTCGTTCAATCATGCTGATTAAGCTAATGTCAGGGATTATTTTAAGACGCCGGCTAACAAGTGGCTACTAGCAATTTTCTGCAGGCAGGAGAAATTAGAAACCGCGATCCGAGCCTACCGGGATATTGCTTTCAGTTAACAGCTGCTTATTAATACGGGGGCGAGAGCTTTAAACTTTCCAATTATAAACTTGTAATATGCAAAAATAGACATAGACTACTAAATCGCCGTGTGGTATCCGGCTAAGAAGAATAGACCACGCTCATTTCTTACCGAGGTGTCGTAAGAGACGACAAAGTTAAGTTGACCCGCCGTGTGGAATCCGGCTAAGTAGAATAGACCACCCTCATTTTTTACCGAGGTGTCGTAAAAGACGACTAAGGTAAGTTGACGTAACGCAGGCGGCCGATCGTAAAATAATGAGCCAAATCATCTTCCAACATGTTTAGAATATGTTGTGTCTACCCCACTTAGAGTGGGATAAGGGCAGGAGAATAATATATCGAAGGGTAAACAATAATAATTGAAAATAATATTGGTAACCTGTTATACACATTTTATAGATCCTTGGAATTTTGTGATGTGCAATCGCCTAACAATATTGTTATTTTTTACTAACTCATTATAATAACTATAAAATTTCCGCTATCCTCTTTAAAATTAAAATATGCAAATATGTCAATCAGATACACTACGTATAATAAAGTCAGAAACTCAATACCTTCTGTGTTTTCGTCAAATACCTAAGGGAAATATGCCGAAGTAAGTAATATAAGTATGATATACGAAAAATTGGGTTTAAACAAACAGTTAATATCAAGCTGTAATATTATTTATGATTTTCCTACCCATATCTCTAAAGGGGTCGGAACAATATGTTTTCATCTTCTATTCTCTTTTATTATTTAAGAATGATAGGTATGATATTAATAAAGTAAAAAAAACATTGCATTTCGTGATAAAGAATCTATCAAACAAAGACACATATGTTACATATCTAAATAATCAAATCGCGCACGACTTCATCGTTTCGCACATTTAAGTTTACGGTAGTCTTTTATTTTGCAGTTCAAATAACGGTTTTGATGATGTAGCTTTCGAGGAATTTTAAACAATCGAGGATACATGCGTTAGAGTAGGTGGACGTGACACTAAAATACTACACTAAGCTTGTTATTGTAATCTAGCGACAACTTTGAACATAAACAATTTTTTACCGTAGAATTAGATGCGGATGATGTTTCGAAAGTAAGAATCTGATCTGATTTGTTAAAACGACTAGTAAAAATTTGTCAAAGAAAATACTTCCGGCTATAGCGGTTTTTTTTTCATCTACAATAACTTTTGAAATCAATTTTTAATCTTAGTAACAAGAAAAGAAAATAAAATTGTTTCAGAGATTATTTTACATTGTGTAAAGTGGAAATGAAAAAACCAGATAATCAATATCAAATACCCACACCGTCACTTCTATACAATGACCTAAGGTAAGATGGCCTTCTATGTAAATGATCTTATTTATCGAATATCTAATAGTGGACGCGCTTGAATAACTCATTTCACAGGTTCACTTTCGAGATCCACGGGCGCAACGCAGACGATAACCGCAAAATACATTGCCCTACCGTCAGTTGATTAACTCTACCACATTAATGCGGTTACTGCAAACCAACCTGAACAATATTATAGAATGGGAGAAACTGGAGCTAGGGCATAGAATTACTTCGAGATTGATTTAGATAGACGGAATAAATTAGAAGAGAAAGGTGCACTATACAAACATAAAAGGCAAGGTGAATGTGTCTATTCAGATTAGTTCCTGCAGATAAACAGCCGATGTGCAAATGATAAATATTCCAGATAAACAGACTCGACAGTTAAGATATATTATAAACGATTTGGAACATACGGAAACGGCGTGTACAACATTACTTATTATAAAGTTATCAAGTTAAAGCAACAAGTACAATAGATCAACTAACGGATAAAAAAAACAAAAAAGCATTCAATAAAAACGTGTTTATATCAGAAAGAGTAATTATGGTTCAACGAAAGAGAGTTTATAAACATAATCATAATACAGTCTTCCAAATTACGCTCTACGGCGTTAATTTATAGTTTCGAAAGTAATACCTAGCAATTTGTGTTCATGTCACATGATTGACAGGGCTCTAATGTGTGCAATAGAAACATTTTTGTCTGACACTTAATCACTCGTGACTGGCAATAACCAACTATTATATTCTCATGGAACTAAACTGATTCTTTAAACGGTCTGTTGTAGCTTTGTTTCGAGAAATGTGAATGTGGCATTAGTCTCACGAACTGTTTGTTACGTGTGTGATGACCTTTTGAGTGTAGATACGCCAAGGAAAATATGAACCTGACTGGAAATTAAAACGGAATACAGTTTTTTTTGTTTCAAGTGCAAGTGATCGTGTTCGTCTGCTTTTCTATCGGGCATCTGTGCACGAACTTTACGGAAAATATTGTATTTCTTAAAGCCTGTCATCTGTTGTATTTATTATTATCCACGCCAAGTGGACAGCCTCTTCGGATGCAGCGCCCAGCGTACTTTCTATCTGATAACGGACAGTAACGACAAAATATTTTAGATCGGAGAAGGTTGCTTTTGCATATTTTCCGTTGCATAAGTTAGGCACTTAATATATCCCAACTAATGGTGATTTATGTAATATTTAATAATCTAATATAAATTATAACAAAATATTGGACAACTTGTAATTACTAACTAAAACAATGGTTAATACTTAAAATTTAGATATGGCATAATTCAATTCTGTATGGTTATTATTTTTCATAAATGGCACAGATTGTCGTAATCACAAAAAAATTATCACGAAATATAAATATTTTAGTTGATGACCTTCACGAACCTGTATGTTAATCTTAATGCAAGCAGATACGTAAGTGACGGTAAAATTATCTGTGGAGCAAAACATAACGGCACTCCTATTCCGAACAAGCAACATGGAGATGTAATAAATATGGTAATTAACACAATTTAAATTTGGAAAAGTATATATGTATATTTTATAAATAACGCATTAACAAATTTTTGTGACATGTAGATAAAAATAAACATTACGAAAATTTAAACGACAACTAAACGAGGAAATTACCAGAAAAGTAAATAAATGCTGAACTTGACCTCAGGAAGACATGCACATTACAGGCCTTACTTGCTTTAAAGGTGAACTCCATAATCGAACACATGACACCGCGGACTACTGACTTTGTAGCAGCCATTGTTGCACAAAATTTAAATGGCCCGTATGTTTCCACTGTGAAGAGAAATTCCGTACGTGCCTGTATAATAGGGAGGTTCATAAAGAACTGTGAGCCATGAGGACTTAACACCCGTGTGGTTCATTAGAACGCACCAGTAACTCAGGGAGAATGTTGCTATTGTTATACGTCCCTCGGGAGGGTTGGCACATATCTCGCCCTAAATATCCATACATGCATATAAATATATAATATACATGTATATACGTGCTCAAGAAATTATGGAAAAAAAACTAATATTTAAATTAGAGAGAGTAAACTTATAAAACAGAGCTGTATTTTTGCCAAAGGCATGATCAATCCAACCTCCTTGTAACTACGGTATAAATATATTCGTAACTTATTTATTTCATACCTAATAGTCCATAAACCTGGCAAAAAATTGTACAAACGTTAGTGCATACTATCTCTACATTGTATTTTACAATTAGTTGAAACCCTTAAAACATCCTTTTAGGAGATGCATACTTCATTCCATTATCGAACTCTCAATAACAAACAGTATATTACTAGTTTAACTATCAGTTATACTAGTAATATACTGCAGTATCAGTAAACTATTGTTTGTGTGATGTTTAAAATTTGTTCTATACCGTCTTTATATTTGATTTGAAAGAAGCAATCTCTGCCAATGACTATATAATATTTATTTCATCCAAATCGAGTCGTAAATCTTAATATAAGTAAAATCAAAAACAACAGTCACTATAGAATAGAAACATTATAATTTTTTGCACAAAATTTCCAATATAAACCAACACTTGAATTCGACATACTTTTTTATTATAATGTGATGCATAATGCGCATTCATATAAAGTTAAATGATATCTTTAGATGGATACGATGTCTAACGCTGAAAGTAGAAATTTATAGGATATAACTAATATACTACAGGTCGATGTCGATAGTTTCTATTCAAAACAGCTTTCTCGGTTAAATTTCACTTTAAATGCCAGATATCAGTTGCAATACCATCCCTACGGATATTTGTCGTAATTCAAATTCGCATTAACTTACCTAATGTACGTTAATACAGTGAAGGAAGGAAAAGATTGTATTAATTTGTTTTCCCATCAAATATAATAATGAAATAGTTTACAAGTTTTTTTTTTAAAGATTATATTAAATAGTTACATGTATTTGTCGAAAGTAAATTAAAAAAATACACTAGGAATTAAGATTAGATATTAAAAATAAGGACAGAATAACTTTTAACATATATTTTCGCGAAATGTTTTCAATTTATTTTGTAAAATTTTTGATTTAATCTTTCTCTGTTAATATTATACAGTAGATAATAAAATACGGTGTTTCTTAGCTTTCAATTAAGTAAACAAACACACATGTAATGATTCCTCTAAGTCCTTAAGTCGTTTATTACATATAAAGTTTGAAGAACATTTTTTATTGTATTCATCTATGGGTACGAGTGAAAAACTAAAGTTACGTACCATAATCATGAATAACTGGTTCATTCTCAGATATGCGCACTCGTTTTTGAAATCTTCCAGGTAGTGTATAATGAATAGGGTTCTGGCTATTTCCTTCGCGATTAAATTGCGTAGCACGCGGCAGAGTACCATATATCTGACTGGTTGGGTCAACATAAACTAAATGATAACCAGCTGGCAGAGGATGACTTGATGTTTGATTAAGAGGTTCTCTAAATGGTAAATAAGAGTTGGGTATGTTATCTATATCTTGTGTATCGTATCGGTTGTTTTGTGATTGCTGGTACTGATTTGAAGGGTTTCTATCCCTAGTGTCATATCTATTATTTTGGGATTGTCCATACTGATCTAGAGTTTGTAAACTTTGAGCGGGATAACCATATTGATTTGGTTGTCTTCTGTATTTATCCAGGATCTCGAAAGCCCTATTTTGAGGTGCAGCAAAACGATCTGTGGCGAATATTTCATTTATCGGTAAGGAAGAGCTGCTGTTACTTAAATTACTGCGGTTGCTCCTTGTGCTGCTTCTTAGATCATTTCGACTTAATGAACCATCGCCTCTTACACTTAGCTTTAATTCAAGTCTCTTGTCTTTCATATTTTCTTTTTATCACTATTCACAATGGACTAAAAAAATTGAAGCCACTTATATGAACACGACTACCATCAAGCGTATAACAATTTTGAAGGAATTAGAAACGCATTCTTTTTACTACAATAATTAATTTTAGATCACGAAACTCTAACGTAATAATACCCGGTAAAGAAAGTAAAATAGATTCACAACGATCCACATGAAAGATGACTAATGACTGTTGTTATATTAGTAAATGACCACAAGCAAAGTTGTTATAGTTAATTGAGGTTAGGAGTTGGTTCGTTGTTCGAAACATCAAACTCGCACAAAGGTACTGAGATGTTGCATAGCGGGTGGGATGTCTAAACAAATGAGAACAATAAAAGTGACGAGAGAAAATCTGGCCATGTTAATTTGCGACGATCAGTTTATTACTCTCGAGAATCAATTAAACTAAATTTGTGATTCAAAATTGTCTTCTATAATCGAATAAGGTAGTAGACAATGGAAGTGATACAAATACTACAGGTGTCGAAAACTAATACCTATGGTATTAAATTTATAATATTTTTCACTGTCTCACAAAACTTTAAAACTTATTTTGGGAAAGTGATCTAAGCAAGCGATTCTTGGCCACTAAACAGAAATGCCTCAGTCGAATCGTTATTATTGAAAACGATAAGATAACGTCAATTCAATAACATGTGTTATGCAGGTTTGGAACAAGTTAAAGGCATGCTGTTAGCTAGATTTTCACGAAGATAAATTGAAAACAAAATTATTTGGATTCCAGAACGGATTTACTAGGAATAATAAAAAATTACAAGTGCAAAAGCAACTAAAAGAGATTCAATTTTTAAAATTTTAGACGTATTTCGTATGACGCATAATATTTCAATGATGTCATGTGTTGATTTTAGTATTTACGCTATCGACCGCAATGATTTCTATGAGTTTACTGCTAGTCATTACTGACAATAATAGACTACCTTGATACATAATGGTGTAGAGAAAATAGGTTTCAGAGCAATAAAACTTCGTTACTTTCTGGGAAAGTACGATTAATTTTTGAACAATGTACCAGCTACTATAGAATTAGCTATAAATATGGCAATAAATACATTCAAGTAGGAGTTATGTGGCTGCAATGTAGAGAAAGTACCTATACACTTGCGCGCTTGAATCAATTCATTACAAGGCAACAGTCGAAAAGTGAAGTAAATCACGACTTTCCTGAACACAACAACAATATGCTAATGGAAAATAGCGTACGCGTGTCACATGATATATACACAAATACCAACAATAGCAACAATAGGTAATCTTGACCTTCAAATGTAATAGAGCTAAATGTTTCGAACGAACAGACCAATGTATTGTGCAACGATATGTTGTGAGAATTTTAATGCTGCGGAATTATCTCGACATAAAGAATATAGAAAAACTTTAGCACCTTCATTATATCATATCGTGTTTAAAAGTTGTTATTATCAAATACCAACTCATCGAAATTATGATTTTTAATGAATCATAGCTACATTTTTTGGTTAATAAAACACTTTAGAATTTCACTAATATCCACTTTAGAAGCACTATATTTAAATACTTTCGGAGGAAGTAGCACGATATTATAAAACAAAATAGGCGATATCAAAACAAGATCGTCCTCCTTCACAGCACAGTTGGAATTAATATTGAACACAGATAATAAATTTCAATTGCACAGTTTTACACGCGTATGTTAGCGTAATACAAATATACTTTTCTGAATGAATATAGGAATCTTGCTTGAACGCGACATAAGTGATAGTAGAATACTGGGCACACAGGTTGCTAAATGGCACGTCGAGTGCGCCAGATAAGCTGATAACAGGCGATACCGATTATATGACTAACACAAATGCTGTACGCAACAAGTCCGCTGCAATTTTTATTATATTATTAATGTATGTGGGAGTATTGATCTTTGGTATTTCAGCCAATAATCAATATATATAATAATTTTTAAAATATCAAGGTTTATTTATTTTGAGCTTAGATGTTTTGTTTACAGACATTACAATGTCAAATCACAATATCAAAATTTATCTAATATTGCATATGATAAAATCGGGAAAACTAATACATTCAACAACAAAAATAATGAAAATATTATTTTGCTATAATCCGCGATAAAAGAATGTATATGTAGGTAATGCCAAATGTAGAGTGTACTATCCGTTTTCATATCTGATACATGTAGAATTTGTAAATCATGCACTACTCACCACTAATAACACAACAATAGACAGGCATTGCACACATTCACTACCACAATCTCAACAATGGTTACGCCCCGTAATTGTTTAGTAGTAGGTAGGTTTAGTATAGTTGTGTAATAGGAGAGCATCAATAAAAAAATTGCGAAAAGAACAAAATTTAAAGCTTCCCTTGCGTGCGCTAAGAAAACGGTGAAAGTTATTAAAAAATCATATATTACAAAAATGTTCCCTAAATAAAAGTCCGCGACAGCATAAATCTAGCTTTTAAGGTTTAACCAATTTTATGATTATCAAAATAGTTCTAGAATAATACATTTGCGAAGGTGTTTCAATAAACATGATATTAATCCTTATCCAAATGAATAAGTTATTATTTATATGTCAAAACAACGTTTGTCCGGTTAGCTAGACAAAAATAAAAGAAAAAAATAATTTAAAAAATCTAATATGCTGTATATTTTATCAGCAGATTAATATTTAGAATATTAGTAGCTGTTTCGCCGCTTACGAATATGTGTCAGATATCGTAGAATTACACTGTAAAAGAGTGATACCTATCTGGAGTATGTGAAATCTTAGTAAGATAAGTACTCAGAAAGGGAAGGTTTTACCTTAGTGATATGGAACTTGCTGGTTGCTAGTGACGGGCTTGAAACGATGCTCGTGATCATTACGGGTGAATGTGGTCACGATCGCGTGAAACAATGTCGCAATTACTATCTAAGGCACATCGTGCACTATGTCACCATACTTCGCAATCCTATTATAGTTCATACTAAAGGTCTGTACATCTTGCATAATAACTAAGCATACTTTACAAATAATTGAAATAATTTCTTTCCGTTATAAAAGGATCACTGGCCCGTGAAACTACTAGTATGTTCGCAATAGTAAATATGCGCTTTCATTGTTTAGAAAGCTGAATGATATAATTATATAAACTTACCATCGGGTATATCTTCTGCAACTTCATATTCCGCTTTCGGTTCGTTTTGTTCTCGTTTTTTGATCGCCTGTAAAAATAAATAAATGGTAGTATCCTGGACTATTAGGTAATCATAACGTCACTAAAAAAAACAGGCAGTGAGTTAAACACGACGCAGTTTAATCGGCATAAACATGTTTCCAAAATACATAAGCAAGGCAAGCCAAATAAAGTGCATTGAAATCTAAATTGAAATCTTGCTTTGAATGTCGCTCTATCTTATAAACACATCTCACCCGGGCGAGCCATCCACCCGCTGCTTTCAAGCACCTCATTTTACTAAGTACCAATAAACACCACGAAGGGAAACGTAAATAAATTTGTTCTATTATTTCATTGTAGATTTTTAACACTGGAGAAAGTTCACTTCACTTATCGATTAGTCGAATTAAATGTAACATTGTTGGAAGCCGTGCAGTGCGAGACAGTCATTTCTGCGAACCTCTAGGAGGGTTTACTGCGAGCGTCGTGGTCGAGGGCCCGCGCGCACCAGCCCGGAACTACCGCGATATTCCAACAATTACCCACGGTTGAGTCGTGCTTACAGAAACAAAGCGATTCCTCGGCAAATTTAATTCTGAACGCTCTTTTGCGTTGCGTTTTAAATAAATTTGTGGTCAAAAAATTATTGGTATATTAATGTATAAAAGCAACTGAGGTTTGGTTGGCTGTAAGAGTACAACTAGACTAAATCTAAGAGAAAACTGTAGGCAGTACGGTTGAAAACAAATGACAAATCTCACGAGTATATTGTCTTCTATTAGAATATAATATGTGTTAAGAACATTGTTATATATTACTCTCTCAGTCAATATATTTACAAAGTAATCGTTTAAATACAGAGCATCAGAAAAATGCATAATCATTTTAATAATCGTCGCAAGCATGGGGCTTGCATTATAATTCTTTTAAGTTATAAGAACGGAACATAGAAGTGGTAATTTTCAAAGTAATTTAAAAAATTATTCCGTCTTTTACACAATGTACGAGTAAGATGATATTTGTTTTGTCTCATTATATAACAACGCTCGGCAAATTTTTTCTTAATCCATTTTAAAAAGTTTTTATATGTGACAACTTACCGTACTAATATCTGCTTACCATACTTTTGGGACAGTTTAAATTTCTAGGACAATAAAATATGAACAAAGAAACAAACTTTTCCCACAGATCACACAGAAATTCATGCGGTTTACGATCATACGTATTACACATAACGTAATGGGAACAAGCGAAAGTTATTTTAAAAAGTTTTATCTATGAAGTCATCATTATTCATATTTCAAGAGGAAACACATTTCTAAAAATTAAAATAACGTTCAAATGATCACTTTGACTGGTCAATGATACAAAAAAGCAATATATTATGGTCATGATTTCTACATCCTAAAAACTTTTGACAATCGTTTATTAAAAAAGAAACGTCGTTTTTTTTTTACTTTAATAAAGCAATTTTGTCAACGGCTTGTTTTTAAATAAAACAATATATTTCGCTTAAAATCTTTTACACCGAACTAGCGGTTACTGAGACCACATTGACGTAATTACTGTTTTCCAATGTAAAACGAAAAACTTTACCCTTTATGTTGGTCCAGTATATTAATTTCAATTGTACTAAATTATATTATCATTGCTCGAGCGAATTAGACGTGGAAGGGTTAAAGACGAAATAAGTATCAAATTTGTGAGTTTTCGATTTGAAACGGATAAAGTACTATTTTCAATCTTTTATGTGCTATTTATTTCGTTGTCAGCGTCCTTATTAGGATTCGGCAAACCGAATAATAAATATATTTACAATTAATTTAAATTAGACTGACTGTTTTCTTTTGTATCTCATATACGCGATGATGATGATTTTCAGCTTTTTTGCATATATTTCGTCGTTTATGACCTAGTGGTCATAATACTTCAATTATTATAACATTTTAGTATCTAGCAACAAAATAAATCTTCCTTTAATGTTCAAAAAACCGAAATAACCTAATTAAATACTCAAACACCCTAAACAAAAAGCCTAAATATTTTTTACGAATAACAAGCACATGCTTAGGAATGAGATAAGCAAACTTATAAGTAATGAAGAAATTTATGGATAGGTAATTTATAAAAGAAGTATTCAGCATATTTATGGTGTTCAACTACAAAACATTAACATGCAAAATTAATATCGGATAACATGAACACTTGAAGTAAATAAGGCATTAAGTACCTAAAAATTTAAATTCGAACTAAGTATGCAATTTGGTTCTATAAGGTTTTTAGAACCAAATTTCATACTTAGTTCGAATTTTAATTTTTAAGTACTTAGTGCCTTATTTAATTCAAGTGTTCACATTATTTTCGGGCAAGCAAAGCATTAGCACCTGCGCAATGAGATCACGCGCGCGAGTTGCATCAATCTGGTTGATGCGTTTGTTCTTCAGATGATGCGGAGTGTCCCGACGGTGGAGCCGACTGCCGGTGTTCTTGCCACCGCGGTCCCGTATCCCGAGCCACGCCACCCGTCGACCATCCGCACGCTACCATCACCAAATCACGCATAGCTTAGCACCCACTATTACTAACCAGCAACTAATTATTGTCCAATTGATCTTGACATAAAATTCATTTTTACGATTAAATTCGGTCACATAACTCAGAAAGTAATGCAGAAGTAATGAAAATATTATTTTTCCATAATCGCAGATTATAGCAAATTTTGTATTGTAGACCACCGCAAAGAAAAACCTATTTCTACAAATTATTCAGAAAGTAACGTAATTTTTAATAACTAGTATCAAATATAAATTTGCTATAATCGCGGGTGTTATAGCAACTTTTGTATTATGGACCAACTCAAACTAAAACCTAATTCTACGAATTATTCAGGAAGTAATGTAATTTTTGATAACTAATATCAAATATTAATTTTGCTATAATCGCGGGTGTTACAGCATCTTTTGTATTATGGGACAACGCAAAGCAATATCTAATTCTATAAATTATTCAGAAAATATTGCAGTTTTTTTTAGTGAATAATATCAATAAATAATCAATTTTTTAAATGTCCTACATAACTCAACAAAAAATTGTTAGACAAATGTTATTAAGTTAGAGCTGATTCTTATATAGTTAAAATCAAGTGGACAATAACTTAATTTAGTCCCGAATGTAATTGGTTATTAGTACATCACCCAATTTTACTTAAAGTTAATTCAAATAAATTAAAACCTTAACCTTATTCAAAATAATTAGAAAATTAAATGTAATAAAAACTATCATAGTTACGTTAATTATACAAATTTATTCTTAAAAACAGGATACCGTTTACTTACACTTAAGTGCCTTCAGCTGGTTACTGACATTTAACAGTAAATTACTCAATACGGCTATTCGTTAGTTAACTTTCTACGTGTCCCATTTGTTAATTATGAAACTCCCAATGTGTATATGTTAAACTATTGTGTTTTAAATTTATTGTTAAACTAAACTAAAATATTAAAAATCATATACTCTGCCGTTTAGGAAAAGTTATTAAGTAAAATAATCTATAGTAATTTATTTCATTATATGATAGATCTATTTTTCAATATATAAGCACTTATCACATTTAATAATGAAAATATTTTTGAATGGAGTAATAGAGTGGAGTAAAAGAATATTTCAAGATAAAATATATTCACATGAGATTGAACACGTAGCAGCATATAATAAATATTTTGTCACAACAACTGTATATCATTATTTTATGTTAAAAAAAAAAATTGTTGCCTGTTAGGCTCAAATAATGCTAAATATTTATTAGAAGAGACAACATAAATATAAAGTATAGTCGTTACGTTTTTGTCCCTTGCTTTATTCAAACCTCCCTGTCTGAACGCTCTTAAACTTATATCGATGTTAACAAGAAAATTATATGTTTAAAGCTATTTATATCTTTGTAAAACATATTACCTAATTACTTACCTCTAATTCATCAGATTCGTCATCTTCATTTTCTGCCTCAGATGAATCCTTATCTTGGACCACTTGACTGTCACTCTCTTCATCCTTCAAAACTTCTGTTATCAGGTGTGGTTGTACTGGGTGATATACCGGCTGGTAAATGAATAATATAATAAGATTCGATGAGAAACAAAATTGGTCACATTATGGTGTATTTTGTAGTGCTCACCAGCTCTAGAAAAGCTAACGGATTGGCGGCGTTAAAATTTGTATCTCCCCCATAAAAAAGATTACTCTTGGGAAAATACTGCAGAAAGAAATTAATTCTAAATTATTCCGAAACGACGAGTTAAATATCTCTAGGTATTATGAAATTTAGCTACAGTAACATCCTTAGACTCAAATTATCATTATTCAGATAAACTTGTCAACAAGTTGGAATCGTCAACTTGAAAATTGGTTCAAATGAAAATTGCTTCTACCGAGAAGAGCCAAGAAGTATCAAGTGGTAAAAAATATATTAAAACCTGAACAAATATGAAATTTTATATTGATCCAAAATTTGTCAATGGCCATTAATATTAGGATGCCATAATATACCATAATACCAGCTTTTATGTAAGTTTTTAGTAGCCAGAATTTACTGTCAAAGTAATGTGCAATAACTCTAGAAATAAATTAATTCAGACTGGATACTAATAAGAACAGCTCATTTAAAAACTAAACCAACTACTTACTTCGATCACATCTGGAATATGCACGTTTTCTGGAGGTGATGCGATTATACCATTAGTGGTTGGCATATCATCAACTTTCTGCGGCGTTTGTTGTTTTTGCTGTTGTTGTTCTTGTTGTTGTTGTTGTTGTTGTTGCTGCTGCTGCTGCTGTTGTTGTTCCGGTGTTCGTGTGAATAACTTCACCGCTTTGGCTTTGAGTTCTTTTGGATGAGGCGTATTTTGACGTACGAACGGTGTCTAAAAGTAAAAATATATATTAATTTTTGTTTTTACTATGAAAACTAAAAGGTCTAACTGGATAGAAATTCTAGTTGATATTTAAAAAATTCATGCACATGCTAATTCAAATATCAATAATTTTATGAAAAACAAAATGCATGGCGTAAATTCTTGTTTGGTTATTCTTTAGGATATATATAGGAGAATATTATGATAGTATGCAAACAATGATAATAAAAAAAATATTTATTGCACCTAAGGAGCAATTATAATTAAAGCTTCAGATATTTCCTAAAGCAAACAATGTTTAATATTATGAAGAAATATCTCTGTTGAACCCTAATACACGAACCAAAAGTTATAATAGGCATTTAACCCAATAAAAGTATGTTGTTAATAGGACTATACGTAGTGACGTTAATCACAGGATATGATATCACATTCAACTTCACCTCCCGAGGCAAGACGACGTGCCTCTCGGAATTCGACTAAATCCATCTTAAGTGCAGTGCAAATAGTGCCATGTGATCTACAGTACTGGAATAAGAATTGATTGACGCAAAATACAAAATCGAATCGGACGTTTTCTTAAAGCACAGGCAGTATTGTGTTATGTGCCGTTTATAAATAGTTATTAATTCTATAAAATCCGTACGTGTTTAGAACATGCGCAATGAAAAATAATGTTTATGTGAATTTAATGTTTAAAGGAATGAACGTGTATATTCAAAGGCAAATTAATATATACAGCTCGTCCAAAAAATTATGATGCTAAAACTAATGTTAAGTAAAGAATAACTATTACTCTATAATATAGTTCATTCTACTCGCAGCAATATAAAATCTAAAACCTAAATAAAACAAAGGACCAAAAGGCTTAGTGGAGGCAGCTTATGGAGCGTAATTGGAGTGCATTCACCGTAATATCCCAATAATGGTTGTACATATAAAACGAGTAAGATATAAATGAAAAATAAATATTTCATTTAACCTTAACAAGTACTTGATTTAGATTTATTTGTGAATGTATCTTTAAACGGACATATTAGATTTCATGTTCGTTCATGGATCAAGAGTTGAATGTTGAAAAGAATATTCCTTTGTCGGACTGAACCGAGCAATATTATTTTCTCGCTGCATTTATGTGTTTACGACAAAACTTTACCTTTGCAGATTCAATGTACATGAACCGTCTGTGATTTAAACATCTTTAAGGATGGAATTTACAAAAATGGATAGGCCACTGAGCGTATGCCATCTACGCCAATACAAAGCCACTTGACTACCAGCTAAATGCCTAGACGAGGCAGATTGCAAGGTTTATGGGAGATAACAAAACCGTCTGTGATTGCACTCCATTCGCATAGCCGTGTACCTCAGCGAGGTTAGTAATAGAGGAGGAGAGTCTCTGCAGGGACGTCCTCCGTTGTGTGGTAACTAGCTTGCGCACTACATCTAACGGTCTCCGCAGCCCTAGCATTGTTTGTCCGCTGAAGAAAGAATCAGACTGTGTCGTTTCCTCAGTCTCCTCCTGAATCGATGTGACCTTGAATACAAATAATTTCTCTGTGTGTTTTTAAAAGGACCGGAAGCGAGTCGCTTTTCATTACATTTCCATAACATTTCTTTACTAACATGATTTGTTAGTTAAATCATGTTGCGCTAACCTTTGATAAAAACATGATATTTGATCTGATAGTTCTTAAATGTAGATGAAAAATGTTCAAATCTTGTAGATAGTGTTACAGTTTCTAGACAAGATGTTTGAAGAGACCTAGAGTAATCCTGTCATAGAACCAAGGAAGCGTGGGCAGGCACCACTCAGAGACATTTAATCTATGACATCAAACATCTGACTTTTAAATATATATACTGCTGTCTTACTGTGTTTCATTACCCTATTTTATCAACTTCAAAATTACTTATGAGATTAGGCGCCATTGTTATATATTCTGTTGAATTTGACTTCACCTAATATTTTTTATTACGATGGAAAAGTTTATCATAGACACGTTATATGGTATAATTTTTTCATATAAAAATCATTCATCATCTCATTTTATTTCCTATATATAACAAAGTCGAGGAATGATAAAGTGAGAAATTTATATCAGTTTGTGCACAGTAAATAAATCAAAATAATTGATCAAGTTAAATTTGTTTTAAATATTTTTTAAATAATAAAAGACTTAAAATTATACATTCCTTCATTCCTTCGCTATTATGTGTGTTTTTATAAAAACACACATAATAGCGTATGAAGTTTAAAATAAGTAGGTAATGTACGATTAGGTCAACAAGTGTATATACAACAAACTAACATTCATTATCTGTGATAATACAGTGAGATCACTGCTTTTTATCTGAGTTTAATGTAAAGATAGCGAACTATGGCCAGATAATGGCAAACATTTCCATGTTAAACACTATATGAAAGTTCAATGTTATTATGAAATTACATTGACAAAATCCAGTACATACAAATATACAAGCCATTTATACTAACGTCGTATTAGATTTGCTAGGCTTAATTAGATTGCTATCGACATCAGTATAGTCAATTTCTTTATATAAAATATGATAAAACATAACTATTTACAATACATTATATACTGATTTTTCTAACGTATTAATAAATAATAGTATTTTTTAATTGGTATAATACATTAGTTATATATTAAATATGGTTAACGTGTTACTGTATGGCTTTGTTTCCTCATAATATGTATTTACATCTCTTAGGCAAAAGACATAACAAGTTTTTGTATTGTAATAAAAATTACTAGAACTATAAACTAAATATAATAAACGAAATGGTCTTATGGGTCGGCGCTTACTATATATATGATGACGATACGAGTATCGCCGAAATGACGAATTTATATACAATTCTAAATAAACCTTAAACGCTACTACATATAGTTTTTATTAATCAATTACGATAAATCGTCCTTGAGAATTATGCACAAATTCGCACAGAGCTTTATTAATTATAGAATTACAAGTATACTATGTGGATGAATCTAAGGTTAATTGTATGTAATTTTGTAGCTTTGCGCGAATCCACTCACTAAGAAGTATAAAAGCCATATATTACGGATGTATATGCTAATCTGAAAAAGTTGGAATACAGAAGTTAAACAAATGTTTTAACGCTTGTTCTGTCTTGTGCCTTATACGGTTAAGAATACTATTGTGACATAAAATAAAACAAAACCTTTAATGGCACTTTTATTACGATATCAAGAAAAAAATATATAAATGTATAATACAGAATATCTTAAAAAACATACGTATATGTTATAATTTAAATATTGTATAAAAGATATTTCCCAAAAATACAATATTTATAATTTTATAGTATTTATTAGTATTTACAAGTACGAGTTTAATTGTGTTATTCAAATGTTACTAGAATTGAGCTTAGCGTTAAATAAGCTCTTTGTCTAGTGAAAACAGTATAAATATTATTACTAAACCATCCTCTTACTCTACTACATTGGTTGCTAGCATTTGAAGAAATACGGTGACAACAGTGTCGAAAATCGTGGCAAAATGTTCTGGAAGCTGTCCTAAGGCCGTACGATTTCCTTCTATAAAGTAACAAACAACAGCATAGGCTCACCTCTTTAGCTTCGGGAACGTCTTCAGTGAATTTAACGGAGATTGTGCGTGACGCTTCTCTTTCCTCCCAACCGTCATCTGAATCTCGATCTCGTGACAGATTTGTTTCTGTTCAACATTATTTAGTTACTTATATGGGTAGTGGAAAAGGATTGAATTTTAAGTAGGAACAGTTCACAAAGATAAAACATTGCTGGTAGCGCTAATACAATAGACAACACAAAAGCATCCGAACACATTTAACTATCTAATAAAAAGTGATTAAAAAGGTACAAATAAAAAGATCAGTGTAAATCAGTGTTTCACCCAACCCAACTTCTTTGTGCCATACCCCAACTTAGCTTTCGTAAAATTCTTCCACCCCCCTATGTAACTAACTGAAGAACTTAAGTTTATAAGGCGAAGAATTGGCATCGTTAAATTTGGCACCGAAATCTATCAATGCATTTAAATGACTCGGAACGTAACGATAAATCTCGTGTCAACTTTCGTCCCTTTGTTATTATCGTTACTAAGGTTGGGGCTTTTATAAACAAATTGGCCCCTGCGTGACATGGGCCCCAAATAGAAAAACACTGGTCTAAACAACAAATAAATTAAAGATAAGTAGAAATATTTGTAAAAGTAAGTTTATATTTAGTTTAGGTAAGAATATTCAAATTAAGGAAAAGTGTATTTATAAAAAAAGAAAGTGTAAGCAGCATTGTGTTCTACTGATAGATTATAAAAAATATATGGTTATGGCCATTTACACCGTGTATAGTAAATTATGAATTTTGTCACTGAAGTTTTAACAACGCAAATTTTTTCATATTTTGTTATACTTAATAATGCTATTTTTTAATTATATTTCCTAAGGATAGAACTAAAGTTACTGACAATATTGAAAGTTGCAGGTGTTCGTACTGGGCTGGTCCTAATTAATATCATTAGATACTATCCTCAAATTCTCAAACATTACTTTGTATAGTTCAATATTTTTATGCATTAATATAACGACAATAGTGAGTGGTCAGAATCAAAATAACAATGTAACTTATTAAAAGCTGATCTGCCACTTAGTGCGCGTCATCTTAATACAATACATTAAATTTTATATTATGAGTTTTATTCTATTTTCGAAGGCAAAACGGGTATTTTTTTACCCAAAATGTTACGCGGATGTGGCTGTTTTTGACAACTCATTGAAGAGACTAAACCAGAACCTTATATGAAACATCACAACGAACAGATATCGATTTATTAAAGATACTAAAGTATTCCAGCGTATGAATATATTCTGTGGTTTGACGACAAAAAAATTGTCCGACAAGTCAACAAATATCCTGGTCCTTCGAGCCGGATTGTTCAGAGAAAAATCAAATAGCATTATTAAGTAAAATTCTATACAATTCGAATTCTATTTTAAATGAAGCTATTAATGATATATAATGGTTTGTATTTAAAAGTTGTCTAATTTCTCATACAGGCTATGTTAACACTTCAAATGATAAAAGCTTCGATCAAACTTACCACGTATCCTATCAAGCTCTTGTGAATGAAATCTGTGTTCCCTGAACCACGTGCCACTGCCGACTTCTGACGTACGTTCCAACTCTATTTGTTGTGTGACAAGTGGCAAAAGTGACTTTTAGTATATTTACACAGCAAAAACAAAAACAAACTGTGGTCAGTGACAATTTACTTAATGATACGTGATGCAATTTTAAATGTCTTAGGAATCACGCATTTGTGGGCATCGACTTTAATGTTAAATTAGCCTCATTATTTTCTATATGGATTATCCTGTTTCCGAAGGAAAATTAAGGATTTTTTTTATTTTATACAATACCCGACATATAAGATTTATTTTTACTTTCAACAACATTGCGAATTAGCCGTGTACAAATTACAGACAGGCTTTCGCATTTATAACATTAGTAAGGATTTAAGCAGATTCCTCAAAATAAATTGTTATTGTACGGAATTAAAGTTTATGATATTCATAGAGATTACAGCCATATTACAAAAGATGGAATATTATAGTAAATGCAACTTTAGACATCTGTTTTATATTATGATTAATGAAGTTGTCTGGATAATTTTGAATTAACTTGACCGTTTTTTACCACGATCTATTAGGCTTTTTTTTATAAAGTTACTTAGGTTTAGAGGTGCATAACGAGAAACAAGAGTCAATTCGCGTATTGTGTAAATGGTCACTGATCCCTTGCATAATTAAAGTTAAAGCACAAAAAAAGCAATGCGAAGGACCACATATACAGTCACAGTTGAAGGTCATGATCACCCGTGTAACATCCAGCGTACATACAGATTGCACTTGGATTTTTACGACGCTTTGGTATTTTATTGCTCGTAACGTTAACGTACTTCGTGACGAGACTCTATAAAGAAATATCTACTCAGTGCATTTTTAAATATTCAAAGAACAGAATATATAATATATTAGTGTAAGAAATCTACGATACCAGCACTAAAAGAGTAGTAACATAACGCACAACTGCTTTATCTTAGACATCGCTGGCTTCCAGTCAATATGAGTATGGTATTTGTGCTTATCATTCTACGAGGTGTGCGACAACTTTTATCCTACAGCAAAAATCTTAACTAGGACCAACCTTCAAGTTACCTTTACGATAAATATATTACTTGGCACATTGGTGCTCAAAACCAAAACTCGAATAATAGACTATTTATTTCCTATACTCGTATGCAGATTTAAAGTTCGAAGATTTTTTTGTAACGCATTTCAAACTGAACAATCTTATCTTGCGTTTTGCTTTTGTTTAGAATAGATATCAAACAGCTGTTAATAATTTACATAATTTAATATCTGATGATTATATTTGAGATGTTAAAACAATATTAAATAAATAAAAAACATGGCAATCAATTTTGTGATATGAAATTCCGCAAAACAAAGGATACGCCTAAAAAATTCATTCAATTTGTGTAAAATACTGGTTTTAGAATAACGCAGGTACATAATTATCAACACTAATATTATCTATTATAGGGATTATACTTTACTGACTATAGTCAATAGGACAATAGACTACTGTTTTACGTGGTATGGTGAATATATCAACAAATGTATTATTAACCAATATAAGCTCATTTCTATAATAAGACATTTTATCACTGGGTACTACCCAATTCCAAGATAATATATATAAGATTAAGATAAGACGAGTAATAAAATAAAAATATATATTTTTTGATAACACTGCAATCCACCGCAACATAAAAATTAATAAAATAATGAATATTTGAGATACAATAAATTTTTGATGTCTTATTGATAAAGTGCAATATGCTGCGAGATTCTCTACAAAAATTACATAAAACAAATGGTGATTAGAGCTTACACCATTATTTTTATGTCGTAGATGTTTTTATTAAGTTATCGAATTAGACGTTACTTTACGGAAATCCATAGTACAAAAGTAATAATAACATTATTAAATTAATTCATTAAATTCGATTTCATAAAAATATTCTGTTCTTTAAAATTATTTTACAACAGTGAAAGCTTAATATTTGCTAAAAAGCAAAAGTTATTAGTATATGACGATGTTCTAAACTTGTAAAAAAATTACAATTAATTAATACATTTCAATTTTTTTTTTTCTAGATAACAATAAATTTAAATAGACTGCGTAGATACTATAAGTGTAAATTATTGTGGTTGTCCATTACTGAGTAAATCTAAATAACACAAGTTTCGAACATCATCACTATACTAGTCATATTCCACCAAAAGCATAAAGAAACTTTTTGCTATTCCTTCAAAAGCTTCGATTATACAATTTCCTTACCAGGTTGTTGCGTATAACTCAGCTGTGGCAATAAGAAACAAGTAAGAACATTTTCTCCCGTGGTTTCATCTCTATCGGTTTGAAAGGTCAATAAGGGTTGCGCTTGATTCTCTGATAACCATACAGCTTTAAGTTCCAAATTAACTAGTGTATATGGTAAATATTGCAACCTGCGAAACACAATATCGAGACCAAATATTAAAAACTTGCAAATATTTAAATGAAAATTGACTGTGATTCAGTTTAATTAAGAATATACCATTATTACTAAAGCTGCAATAAAAATGTGTTGTATAACATTTTATGCCGTTTTCAATTCCTTGATAATTCTTAAATTTGATCAATAACTTTATATTATCTTATTTTTTATTAATTTAATGATAATTAATTTAATGATATTGTTGTTTGTTTATATACCATCATTTGTTATTTTAAATAGCTTAATTAGCGGTAGTTTCTTTTTGCCCCAGGGCCTTTGTAATCAAATTAACACCTAATAACGTAGCCACTGTATGTCCTAATATGAATAAACCGCTTTAATCTCTACTAGCCTATTTAAAATTAAAGCTAACTGTTCAAGCAATTTTGCGTCATACGATGGAACGGACCGTCAAACCGCCGTTTCTAAAACTCAAAATTCAAATCTGAAAGATTAGCAAACTTTTCGCAACACTGTTTTATACGCCTCTATACACTTTTGTAAAATCCGCAATTAAAGTATTTTAAACTAATTCAACCACGCCTTTTACTTGAAGACTAACCTGTCCGATATTGGACATATGAAACAAGCTACGTACGGGAAATAGATACATAGCGTTTGTATATCTTTAAATAACGAAAAATACTTGGATTATCTAAAATACCGAAATAACTTACCTATTCCCACTAACATCTAAAACATGTAGTGACTTGCAATTCCCGAGTTCATTGGGCAATTTAGTTAATTTGTTGTCCCGCAAGCTCAGAACGCCTAGTAGCGTCATATTACCTATATCAAGCGGTATTTCACCTAAAGAATTTCTATCTACATTCAATACGGTCAACTCGTTGAGATTTCCTATTGAGTTAGGTAGTTCTGTCAAAAAATTCTCAGTCAAAATAAGCTCCTGTAGATTTGTACATCTGAAACAAAATAAAAAAATCACATATTACAACAAATCAGTTACTATCAATCATTGTCATTAAATGGCAGTAATATTTAACGTGATACTAGTTAAAACTTCTTTCTCCTAAGTAACAAGAAAGGATTTTTCCGGATTAGTTTTTTTTAGTACTGCAATATCCAAACAAGGACATACAAATAACTCTTGTAACTTTTTCTGTTAGGAAAGTATGACTAAGTATTTAGAAGCTGTGAGTCAATTGAATGACTGCGTATGGCTATCATTAGTATGACTATCACTGCATAATTAATAAAAGGCGTCGTTGCACTTAGAGAAAATTATCAGTTTCTAGGATAAATACGAATCTCAGTGACATGAGGGCATATATAATTTTTTTGGTGATAATTAAAGTGTTTCATTTCATACTGAGATGTCGTAAAAGGCGACTAAGATAAGTCGACCCGCCGTGTGGTATCCGACTGAGTAGAATAGACCACCCTCATTTTTTACGAGGTGTCTTAAAAGGCGATTAAGGTAAGTTGACCCACCCCGTGGTATCAGCTTAAGATTATCATTTCATCACCACTTAGTGGTGATGAATGATGATAAGGGCAGTAAGAAGAAGAACTAAAGTGTTTCATCGCTTAATTGTTGCGTTAACACGTGAGCCTTCTTAGAAATATTTTCACATTCAAAGGTACTGCCTAGTATTTTCAAATGAAACAAAAGTAATGCAAACTTGTAAAGCAATAACTTGATGTATATTTTTATAATAGCTACACTACTTATTAGACTAACCTAACTGGACATCTTTATGAAAGAGAAGAATCATATTTAACCCCGCTATTTTATACAAATGATAAAAACTATTATTTCACAATAAAATTAACGATAATATCCATAAGGAGTACTTACCTTCCTACATTTTCATTTAACGTGTGCAATCTATTTTGGTCCAATTTCAATATAGCTAACTTGCATAAATCTCCAATACCATTAGGTACTGTTTCTAGCATGTTCTGTGACAGGTGAAGGTCCGTCAGGGAACAGAGTCCGCCTATTTCTTTTGGAATTTTTTCTAACTTGTTCTCGCTAACGTCTAAACATACTAATGCCTTTAAATTGCCAATTTCCGATGGCAAGTATTGTAATTTGTTGTGGTCTAGCCATAATTCTTGCAACGCCGGAAGCTCTCCGATAAATCCAGGCTGTAAAAAAATATTAATATTGTTGATTAAATTAATAAATATATATTATACTAGCTGTGCCAGTGGCTTCACCCACGTGGAATTTTGATCATAAAAGTGTTGTACATAAAATATTGTGAAGAAATATAATTAAGATACACTATAGCGGAGAGAAGATAGAGATATGCTAATGCGGACTTTTTTGCAGCATTTTTGTAGTTCTACAATTCTTTAGTACATTACTTTAGTGTATCTCTGCTGGTTTACACGGCGCACGCGAGTAAAGCCGCCAACAGTTTTTTTTTTACAACCGCGTTACCTCTTTAACACAAATTAACCTAAACCTTCCAGAAGAATTGCACTATTTTTGGGAAAAATCGTACACACATACGTGCAGTAGATTTATAGGAAACCGATCAAATACAGACAGACAGCTTTTGTTTTATAATAAGTAGTACCTGGTTGACCGAAACTTGCTCGGTATTTTTTTACAAAATAAAAAATCAATTAAGTAGTTTAAGATCCTAGGTATTTACATCTCTCGAGACTGCCTGTTCCCCGAGAAATCTACGCTGACTTGACAGTTTATGGCAAAAATATTTTTTTATATTCAATATAAATTTTAGTATTTTTTATTCTCATAAATAGGGATTAAACGATTTTTTTAACATAAAACCTATCTAGATTGATTTTTCGCCCTAAAAACATGCTACATGCTGAATTTCAGGAAAATCGTTGGAGCCGTTTCCGAGATTCCGAAAAAAAATATATACATACAAGATTAACTCATTTAAATATTAAAGATAGTTACTAATTTGTAAACTAAGTTAATTCATTGCGTTTAGAATCAATTAGATATGAACTATGACTTGCGTCTGAGTCAATAGTGACCATTGAATGAAATAAACATTACACGTTTTATAAAGGTACAAGTCAGATAAAAGCGCGATAACATCGGCTCCATTGAAATAAACTTAGGTACTTTCTATAGCAACAAACAAATAATATCCCGTATATTCATACATAGACTAGTATGTAAGGTTATTCAATAGTATAATAACTAATAGCTTTATCATGATAATGTCTTAAATAAACAGATTAAAAATAAAAGCTTACCAATTCTTCAATCTCGTTGTCTCCCAGATCTAATCTCTCTAGCTTGGTGAGATTTTTCAAAGATTCCGGTAATGACTTGAGCAAGTTTTCTCTCAGCTCCAATGACTGGAGGGACACCAAACTGAAATCATATAGACAGTATTATTTCTTTTTTAGTTTAAGTTTACAGTAAACATTTATCTATAGAAAAGATGATGTACACACATATAATATATAGAACACCATATAGTTCACCATGTGGTACTTTTATTTTATTTATAATCAATAATAATAGTATAGTATAAGTTAGGATGCTAATTTTACTTAATTTAACTAAACTAACATAACTAATTTTTTTAATTTTAAATCATATAGAAGTTTCCTCTTTTTCTTTAGCAATATATTGTAATAATGCGTTACTCTGTATTAATGCATTCAGCATTGTGGTCAGTACACATAGTATAATAAATAAATTCATTTAAGAGTCCTCAGATCTAGCAAGTACTGTCACAGTTTCATTCCAAGGCGATGAAATAATAAAAGATGTATTCCCCTTTTTTGGGTTGCATGAGATAATACAACTTTAAATTAAGAACGCGCAAAACTATTCTACATTTCATAGAGAAGCTCTAGAGAGCGAAATGCTAGAGAACTTATAAATGGTGCAATTATCAGAGATTCTCAAGTTTGAAGTGAATCAGCCTGTGAACAATTATCTTCAACATTTTTTATTTACACTACGATTATACTGGCATGTTAACTATTGCTGTTTAATTGACGGCGCCTTTTGATTACTATTAGATATTTTAATTAGTAGTGTATTAACAATTAATAATACGAACTTGTTCGTCTTTATACTGTAGCGCGAGACTATTTTACAGTATGTTAATAGTGAACATCAAGGGGTCTTAAAATGACCAAATAAGAAGTGAATATAACTCCTTTGCCTAAAGAGTATTCAAATAAAAGTTTTTAGAAAATATAAATTGTATGTCAGAAAATTTCATCATTTTGTATTCTTTTCACAAGATTTACATTTGGGGTTTAATCTATGGGAATAATATCCTTCCATTTTTCCAAACCGTAATTATTTTATGTAGAGCCATGGAAGACAAACTATGTCATGTTTGATAATGACAAAACAGACGTAAAAATTAATGTTTTTTTAGGTATTTATAATACATACGTTTCAGATTCACGTTATAATATAAATAAATAGATCAATAATAAAGGAAGAAATGAATCATCATCCTCCTGCTCTTATCCCACTCTAAGTGAGGTAAGCACATGTCACATGATTTAGTCACGTACCTACTTTACGACTAGCCGCCGCCTTTTGTCAACTTACCTTATTCGTATTTTACGACACCTAGGTAAGAAAAAGGGTGATCTATTCTACTCAGCCGGAAACCACAAGGCAGGTCGACTTACCTTAGTCGTAATTTACGGCACCTCGGTAAGAAATGAGTGTGGTCTATTCTACAGCCGGATGCCACACGACCAAACGGAAGAAATGGATGTTTCGAGGTAATTTTCAATAGCACAGCACAGTAAAGAATTATTTTTATAAACATGTTCATAATTGTTTGCTCTCTTTTCGGTATATAATAAGTAAAGGCACTCAATCATGAAGAACAGATACATTTTAAGCAATGCATAGTAAGTAAAATAAAATTTTGACATTCCGACACTTGTTTGCAAAACTTTTAATGGGAATTAGAATACAATGGATGACTAACGCAAGATCAATTTCATTGTGCTGCACCCACCCAAGGTTAACTCGGTAAGTGCATAATTTGAGACGTATTGTTCAAAGTTAAAAAGCATAAAGATGGAGCTCCTATTTCAAACTAAAATAAACTGTTTATGCTTGTAACAAAGTACTTACAAGATTATCAGTAGACAGCATAGACATAGGTAAGATATATTTTATTACAAATTCGTCAACCAGATGTCCACAAGATACTGATTGTCGGTTTTAATAAAATGCTAACGTTAGTATGTATTTTATTCGATTGTGTGCTGATTTCGCACGCTCAGTATTAATCTGATCTAATTCAAAATAAGAATTAGTTGACTTAGATACATTGTAATCCTTATCTCAATGCCATCTATGACATCACGCTAGGAACCATTAAAAAAGTGTTTTCTTGCTCTTCCAAGTTATGAGTCTCTTTAACACTTATGAACTTTAAATAATTTATAGAATTAGGCGTTACTTTGCGGAGATCCATAATACAAACGTAATAATAAAAATTATTTTGCTATAATCCGCGATGAGTAAAATAGAAAATATATATATAATTCTAAATGTAGAGTGGACAATCGGTTATCATACCTGATACATCCAGGATTCGAACTTCCTGGGGATTGAACCCGTGAATCTCGAAAAAGTAGCATGGTCTCATCGCTGAATTATCACAGCTAGATAAATGAAAGTTTTAAAAATAATATAACTGAAAATTAAAGTGATGGGATATTTGAGAGTGACGGTCCTCTTATTATATACTTGCGATCTCAAGTAATAATCAAATAATAATCTTACTGCTTTTTCTATCCTATTCTCAAATATCTACAAAACCAAAATCTAAAAATGTTTTTGGGCGAGGCAGCTTGTTACTAGATCATTGACCGAAACAACAATAAAAACAATCATTCTTCAGTCTATATGACAGTTATTTCATAAGCATAACTAATTATTTTAATATTTTTGTTAATAGGTATTATACAACAATGACAC
This sequence comes from Morpho achilles, assembly GCA_947086495.1. NCBI lineage: Eukaryota > Metazoa > Arthropoda > Insecta > Lepidoptera > Nymphalidae > Morpho > Morpho achilles. The sequence goes on along the minus strand of CAMTZB010000006.1, from coordinate 9,259,021 downwards.
AATAACGTGCGGCAAAATACGATTTTGCAACATACGTAATAGCTGATCAATAAAAAAAAGATAAATGTATATCTGTCTATACTTATTATAAAACAAAGTCCCCAAAAGCTGTCTGTCTTTATGCTGTCTGTGATCGATTTTCTCAAAATCTACTGAATGGATATTTTGTACGGGTTTACATTACTTTTTGATAAAAAGTATTGCTAACCCGTACAAAAAAAAATTGAGGAAGCTTAAGGTTAATATTACAGTACGGGTTAATCGGGATTTTGGCGAGAAAACTTTGTGATACACACTGATTTCCAAACAGACGAATCAGAAGTAGACGAATAAATTTATTGCACAAATAAAATACAAAGTGAAAAGAACAAGAGACATAGATAATAGAAACAGTCAAAAGTGCAAAGGGCGGTCTTATCATACTGTTGTGATCTCTTCCAGACAACCCTTTGACATCTTTTATATAATAATCCATGGGTTAGCAAATGCACGCAGATAAGTATGTAAAAGAAGAGAAAAAGGAAGAATCAGTGTTAATATATTAAACAAATGCCTGATAAAAAAACTTAGTGCTATCCGTAAAGTAATACCGCTATTGACTAGTATACGATATTGTTTACCGATAGTAAACTGGACCATGTTTTATGCTCGAAACCTTGACGCCGCATTCCATAAGCAGATGTCAAAGTACTTAGCGATCTGTTCTTTCTAAACACGTTACACGGTCGTCATTCAGTGAATCACGAGCAAACTTACATACTTATAGTGCGTGCTTAAGCGTGAAACATTGTTTTCTTTTGTTTTCTTAAGTATTTTGGTGTATTGTTTCTTCATGGGTGGCCCACTTCTTAATTTAACAAGGATATAAAATTTTATTCCATATAAAATGCCACAACAATCGCCAAGTGGCCCATACGAAAAATTAGGTTTATCGCATGCGGATACAACGTGCTAATAAAATACGTATTTATCGTAATGACGCAAACGGGCATCTCTACTTTTTAGAATGAATATTACCACCATAGTACGTAATATTGTGAAGTGAATAGTATTATTTTGACTCTATTGAAAACCTGTCATATAAAATATAAATGTATCTGACATTTAATATCAGATAATATAAACGGATTACGGTAAAATCGGACTAAAGCATTACAATTGTAATCACCTGAACTCAATTCAAAAGTTAATTCCGTACCCAAAATGAATGAAATCATCCGAGTAGAGTTCAATCACTTCGATGCCGAAAAATAGGTATCTTACAAAATAGAGTGGAGAAATAACTTGACATAACTGTTCCCATAGATAATTTATCGCATGATCGGTTTAGCGATTTATGCAATTCAAGAAATCGTGAAACTTTTTAATTTCGTGGGTAAATTTATTGAACTACGATATCATTAAACTTATTCCGTTTCAATACGTAGTGAGTGTGTAAGTTCTGTCATATGCTTCTATACGATAAGTAAGTTGCTCATGTAATGAGGAGGGATGAAAATCATGTGACCAAAAGAGTTTTAGATATGAAAGTGGTTGGATAAATGACTAGAGAGAGGCCGAAAAAAAGTCGATTGTGTGAAGAATAATATACAAATAAAAGGAATAGCGCCAGAGTTGACGAATGATAAAGGAGAGTGAAAGATGAAGACATATTGTGCCGACCCCACTTATAGTGGGATAATAGTAAGGAAATTATGACGATGACTAATGGCTTCTAATGCCTTTCCTTTAAAAATTAAGACTGCATAAGTTTTTTCAACATAAAGCAATTGCTAAACTATAAAAGTCAAGTCAAGTCAAGTTTTACGTCACTTCAATTTTTTAATAAAAAAATAGATAGCTCAGAACGCGCATCTTAGCTATCAATATATTTTTTTAATAACTGTTACTAAAGCGATTAGAGATTATCACCATCAAAAATGTTATAACAATAAATAACAGGAGTGATAAGATGCGTTTGTCGTGATTATAAGCTTATAGTCGGCACACCCGTATATTTATCATGGTACGTACATCACGATAATATCAAAAAGTTGTAGCGCATTTTAAAGAAATCTTTTATGTATATGCATATAAACAATACAGAAACCCAAATGAAACAGACGATGATATAAATGAGGTCAATTGAACATACGTAACCAAAAATCAACCAAACCGAAAAAGGAAAGGTCACAAGTGGGTATGAATGAATGTTTGCCTTGGCCAGATTATTTTTTCTATAATCCCCGTTTGTTAATAAAATTGATTATAGCAAAATAATTCTATCATAACTTTTGTACTATGGAATTCCATAAAAAAAAACCTACTTCTATAAATTACACTTATTTAACTTAAGACGCCAGGATAATGATCGGCGTTTTTACCATGTGTGAGTAAGGTGTGGTCACTGTTGGCGATAGTGAGTGATGACTTAATAAAGGCGATGGGGAAGGCAAGTTATTACTTAGTTAAGATGGCATAATACCACAGCGAAAACTTTTTCTAATCTTTTTTTTTCGCTAAATTTTTTTAACAAGATATATCTACATCTTTAATCTTATCTTTGTATTCTCTTAATTAATTTGGGTAGTTGTAACGCGATATCATCATAAACAATCCAAAGTTCCGTAAGTATAATTACGGGCTACAGAAACACTGGCTGTAACAATGAGTTCAGACTTATAGACTCGTAAATATTTCAGATTTTCTTTAATAGTTTTCAAATAATAAATTTGTATATTAATACAAGCTGTGGTAGCCCAGCGGTAGCACCGTGCGACTCTATCGAGGAGGTCACGGGTAATCCGGGCAGATACCAATGAGGTTTTCTGTTAAAACTTATGTGTCTAATTGATAAATGCAATTTATCACACGCTTTTCGGTAGAGGAAACCTGCATATCTCTAGAGAATTCTGGAGATATGTGTAACCTACCAATCCGCATTGGAGCGCGTGGTAGGTCTAAGCTCCAACCCTTGTCTTAAAAAAGGGAGAGAAGAGGCCTATTCTCAGCAGTGGGATAGTAACAGGCCGCTACTTACTTACTTACTTACTTATATTAATACATTCATGCTGTTGAAATTTTCATAAACTTTACGATGTAGTAACACATCGTAATGTAACTCGCATATGACAATCTTTTTTTTGGGATATATCTAACCTGCAAAGCTGTATGCTTCTATTTACAAAGAGAGAAGGTATCAATCAGCCTGATGGAAGAAGACTCCTTTGTCCTGATATTCTCGCCACTTTGTTTCTTTCGATTTTTGTAATTCTTTTGGTTTCATTAATACGAGTCGACGACTTGATTTATTACCGACCTTAAGTGGCACTCAACGAACATTAAAGAAACTGCTCTTGCTGTCACATATGGTTCTCTTTAATATCAGTAATGTAATATCGTTAATTACCATCAAAGCTTATTCAAAAATATACTTAAAAATTCAAAATGTTAATTTTAATTTAATGACAGTTCTGACTCCACATTTTTAAACAGAAATAGTACTCTTTCCTCTGTAACTTTCTTACTTCATTACTTTTTCATCCAATGTATTATAGAAAAGTGCAAACTCATTAAAACTATTTCGATACGAAAACGTAATAGAGTTCTACCTTAAATTGTTAAGTGGAAAAGGATGAACTTAATATAAATAAACAGTTTATATTAGTTTCACCTGCATTTTTATATTTAACACATTCTTTTGGACTCAATTTGAACGCACAGATTTAAGTACACCTATGATGCAATATTAACAAAAGAAAAAACGGGATTTTTTGTCCTATATACCCCGGAATGTACACTTCAATTGTGCAAAACTTCTTTACTATTAATCCCTGCCATCAAAGCTAAACAGACAGACCTTCGAATTTATAAAATTATACGTATTTTAAAAAGCAATTAATAAATTAATTTTATTGAAATCATCTGATTTTAATTACATTTATCCTAGTACACCAGTGTAACCTTAGGTGACTTATAATTTATGCAAAAAGAAGAAAAAACTGTCAGAGAAAATAAGCTGCGCGAATTAATGAATTTGTTATTGTCACGGTAACAAATTAACGACCACTATAAATCTGTTCATTACGTCAATCACTTATGCACATTAAGAATAATTATTTATTCAAATACATTTAATAAATCGTTTGACCATAAATAATTTAAGCATTGAAAAGTAATTATAGAACGTCGAGAACTAGACTGAATTCTGATCGACTCATATTTCTATTGGTAATTATATAACAATCTCTTACATAATTAACACTAGTAAAGGTTCGCAGTTTAAAGTAACTTTCCACTGAACTTTCGCTCTCGTTACGAACCAGAACTTTATATCGAAGCCGTACTTGATTATAAAACAAAAAGTAATTAACTTTTCCATTATGATTCTGACTCTTGTTTACTTAGATGTTTAATTGAACGATATTATAAAATAATTTACGTGAAATAAACATTAATATTAAGCTAAAAAAACGTTCATGCTTGTCTGATAACTTATGTTGACATTACAGTCGTTTGTCATTTGAATTAAAATGTGAAAATGATGACTGTTCAATTCAAAAATGAATCTTTTACATTCAATAATGTTTTTAAATACCGATCACAATACCTAATATACTTTTCATGTATTAACCCTAAAGAGATTGAAGACAAGACTCTCATTGTTTTTCTTCGTTCGGTAATTATAGTGACTAGGCCGACAAGGCGATTGTTAGGTATTGTTATAAAATAATTATTTACGCTCGTTACTTTTTTTAAGGGAGGTCGCTATTTGTCTTTTATATTTACTCCCGTTCACTATAAACGCAATACAATGCAATTGAGATCATATTTTTTATTTATCGACATCACTCGCGTTTAGTTAAATGTCGAAATACGTTTAATTACGTAGTGTTTTGTTTTATGTTCCCGAAGGAAAACGGGAATTTATTTATTTATCTTATTTAACCTGGTATATAAGCTACAATCGTACTAAGTTTCATCAATGTTCCATCATCTTCCTGCCCTTCTCCCACTCTAAGTGGGGTCAGCACAACATGTTATAAACTTGTTGTCACATGATTTGGCTACGTATTTTACGACCGGCCGCCTGCCTGACGTCAACTTACCTAAGTCGTATTAGTATTTACGACACCTCAGTAATAAAGAGGTTGGTCTATTCTACTTAACCGGATACCACAAAGTGGGTCAACTTACTTTAGTCGCCTTTTACGACACCTCGGTAAGAAATGAGGGTGGTCTATTCTACTCAGAAGGTTACCCTACGGCGTTTCATCAGTATTGCTGTAGCGAATTAGTCGTGAAAGCAGACAGATAGACTTTCGCATTTATATAATTAGTATGGATTCTCATATTAATCGTGTCAAATAGAAGCGGGTGGGTATCGCATTAACATAATAATAAAGTTGGTTAAATCCCAAGAACATAATGAGAATTCTCACCTTCCAAAATCGCTGGGTAAGCTTGTAAGCGACATGTCATTGAGCCCAAGGACGGTGAGGGCTCGCAGCTGGCTAAAACCCGCCGGCAACCGCGGGATAGGGTTGCTGCTGAAATCTGCGATCTGCAGGGCTCGCAACTTCTTGATATCTTCAGGTATGTCAGGAATGTCTGAAATAATGTTGTCACGAATTATGTTTCTAGAAAGAAACATCTGTATTGGATAGTTAATAAAGAGTAAGTTAAAAATTGTTTGGGAATGGCGACTCCGCACCGGAAAACGCAGCGTTGGTAGACCCACTACGAAGAGGACTCAAGACCAAAAAAAAACCTGGAGTCGCTGGATCCAAACGGTACAAGATCGTGTGAACAGACCTATGCGTAACAGTAGATGTATATCGGCTACAGAACATAAAGAAGAAGCAGAATCGATACCTAAATTTTATCTATAAAAACATTGAATTCATATAATTTGCGTGCTAGGTTATCGTGTTGTACAGCCATATAACTAGCAAATGATTTAGTGACGATATTTACTTCAGCTAAAAAGAAAAGTTTTTTATCCGCAAATTGACATCGGTATAGTAACTTGTATCCATTTGGCACACCAAATGCTATTACCGAAGTTATTTTTGTTTCCCTAATTGACAGTGTTAAACATACTAATATTATAAAAAATGATAAATTCCTGTTATTATTACAAATTCCTGGGCAAAGGAGGTGATCAAAAATAAATCGTAAATAATTTTAGGCGCTCTAACCACTGAGACGGCACGGCTATTACATGGTAAAATATTTCTATAGGCAAATATGCAGAAAATATACTTCTTTGCATATTTGCCTGCCTACATCGATAATAGTTGTGCCTAGGGCTTCGCCCGCGTGTAAGTTAGTCTGCCACAAATATTTTCCCGCGTAAATCCCGTGGCATATCATGTAAAGAGCGCTGTCTCGTGAAGATAATATTTTTTGGTGGCTAGATTTAATTTATAATATCTTCGGAAGTATTTATTTGATTCATATGGTGCAAAGAATGATTTTGAAATGAGATGAGGATCGCACTGAATAATAGAAGCCAGTCTTGAAACTAACGTCCTATTCTTAATTTAAATTTTGAATATATAAGTAGTTATTGTGAAATACTCATAAGAGATAGAGACATGATGTCGCAGCCTTTTTGTAGAATTTTTAAATCTACAATTTTCTATTACTTTAGTTTATATCTGTTGGTTTATGCGCACGCAAAGCTCCCAACAGCCAAGTTTTTTTTTTATAACAACACGACTTCTTCAACACAATTAATATAAAACCGTTATGTACCATTAACCTAAAACTTCCTAAGAATTGCGTTACCTTCAAGTGAAAAACGTACAAAAATCCGTCCATTAGATTCAGAGAAAATCGATCATATCCAGACAGCTTTTAGGGACTTTATTTTATAATAAATATATCTTTAAGAGAAGTGTCATATGAATGTTTAAAGCGCCTAAAAGCTTTTGCACGCTGTCGTTACTCTTGTAACAAGGAAGCCATTTTCCTGTTTGCTATGTAAATAGCTTTAGATAAAATGTCAGGTCACATCCAAGAGTCATTCATAATTAGTCAACAACTTTTCACATATTTGTTAAATAAAAATTGTGATAATATTTGACAATTTCTCCAGTTTTGAGTACTACAAACATCTGAATAAAGTGCATCATATTGTATTGTTAGAAATTTTTTTTAATAAATTATTGATAGGGTACAATGTTAATATGGCACTAGTCCATCATTCGGTAGTGTTAAATAACTATTCTGTTACAAAAATTGTATATTATTTAATTTCCAAGATTCAATCTATATCTATCTTAATTTATCACAATCGTTTCAGCGGTGCATGTACAAGTATTGTTAACCAATTTTGCTTACGACCTTGTTTGATAGGCCAATTTAAGCGTTAAAGTATTCCTCAATAATACACTGTTGTTTTTCCCATATGACGCCAAATTAATCGAATATTCTTTATTCTAATGTAAACTTGTATACAAGTACTTATGAATCCTCAACTCTAACGCTGATACGAAAAGTTAATTTTACTGAGAAGAGCCAGCAACAAACTCTCGGCATCAGAAAACTAATAATACTAAGCGAAAACTAAAAGACATATTTAACCAAAACATTAATTAATGGAATATTAATTAAATAATGTACGAAATAAAACCTAGAAAAGCAGTGCCTAGGAAATTGGACGGGGCAACTGTTAATTACCAAATAAAAATATAAAATTGTACAATAATTTAGATGTCTTTTGAAACACGAATTATTGAAACCAGTCCTGACGAGTTTAAATGATTTTGCAATGCGAAAGATATTAAGTAACCATACACAGTAACCTATCGGTATTTTGGGCCACGACAATTTAAATGACCTCTATCTATATTGCCTGTTTTTTGATCACGTCGACGTCATATTACAACTCTTTGACTTGTAATGTTCATTAGTACTATTAACATACTAGATAATTTTCATTGTTATGTATTGTACTACCAGAATAGTAAGATATCGGATCGCTACTGATTCATGTCTTATTCAGGTCAGATGGCAGCTGATTCGAGGAAAAATAAGCATGAAATGAGATAAAATAAAAAGGTAGCTTATTTAAAAAACGCTACCAATCCATAGCAAATCAATGGTTATATTGTTCCTTTACAAATGTTTGTAAAGACAAACTGTTTGTTATAAATGCTGTAGTTTTTAATAAATAATAATAGATTGCGCAAACGCCATAGAATAACTCAGTAACGTTGTGTTACATGTAAAACTACATATGACCAATGCCGGATTAAAAACTAATCCGTCCATGTGGTCCTTCCAGCCAGATAGTGTACAAATATATAAATGTGAACACTATGGATGCAATTAATTTATTCATTCTTCTACAGTTATGTGTCAAATCAAACGAGGATGTAATTATTCTTGAATAGCTATCAATTCTGTTCTATTTGAGATGTGTGAAATAGAAGATCATAATAAGATCGAAATATGGTTATTAACTTCTTTTGAAATATATTAGTTTTACATTCTGTAACTACCTTATGCAAAGGCACAAACACAAATATAATTAGAAATTACTTCGCCATAGTAACAATATTAGTTTTATGATGATGATTCATATTAATAGAAATTTAGTTCTATTCAAGACGCACAAAAAATCAATCTCCCGTAGTGTGATTTTTAAATTATATGTCCTTAAAACAAGTTTTATATGATTGTAGATTAAGGCAACTTTAAATTCTAGCAATTTGTTTGTTAGCTATTACGGTAAAATATGGATAGCAATATCAAACTGAGGACTGATTTTGTTTCGTTGGGAAAAATATTTGTTATTCTATGTCGGATGTGCCTAAAAACATACATGAGGTTAAGCAAGATGATGTATACAAAGTATGGTCCATTGTATCTCCTTATGAGTAACATTAGGTCGTATGTAACACGACTAACTAGTTTATTAGAGAAATCCCCTCTTCTGATTTCTAGTCCTGTAGGCGAAACCGCTTGCCCGTTGTTTACAGTACTTATTATCTACTATTGTACTTGCTCAGTTATGTTTATACATTAAACATAACCGCTAACATTCTTCAGTTATAAATTAAGCATAACAAAGTTTTTTTATCATGGACAGTAGTATATAAATAAATAATTTTAAACTGCGGAAAAAATCAGAATGTTACAATAACTTCAGTGTTACATTTATTTTAAAAATAAATAAAACACAATTTCATATACTTAAGTTATCAACCCAGATGCATATAGGTTTATTTTTTGTTTTTCTCTATTATAAAGCGGACGAATAATTGTAAATATCAATTAAGCACATTTTTATAATAATAAACTCATGGGATTGAACCCGTGATCCGTGAAGGTTATGCGTTATGCGCTGCAATATATATTATTACTTTTAATCAGACAAAAATAGGCGACATAATGTAAGCTTTATAATTAATTATTTATTATTACGAATCAATTGTAATAGCGAGTACCACATAGATGATGACGAAATCAATTAAGAGGTAAAATATTTTAGGTTACTGGTCAAATGTTCCAATTGCGGCGATTGTTACGCTCATTGGGCACATAAGTGTACATCAAAGGCTTCTGAAGGCCGTCTTTGGAATAATTAATTGGCACATGGACACGTAAACATAGCGGTTCACTAAATAATTTACAATTGTTCACTGTTACAAAATGTTAATCCAAACATTGTAAAGTCTGGGAACAAGGTCGGACTTAATGCAATATTGGATAGTCAGATGTTCTTTTCGTTGTCTTTTTATTTTTCTTTTAATTAAAAAAGCACCGGTTAGCTTTCGTGGATTTCATATTTTATTAACATTTCAAGAAATACTGTTTTATATTTCAAAAATCCATATTTATATCTTTAATATTTGAATGAGTTATTCTTGTCCATAAATATTTTTTGCATTTGGAAACGGTTCCAACAATTTTAATGAAATTCAGCTTGTAGAGGCTTTTGGGGGGAAAAATCGAACAAGGTTTTATTTAAAAAAATATTGTTTTATCCCTGTTTTTGGGCACTAAAAAACTGCTATAATTTTATGAGAAAGGAAAAGATAATTTCGCTTTAAATTGCTAAGTTATGATAGCTCACTTGGGTAATGGATGGTCTCGGATTCAAAATACTAGTATCGATCCCAGATAAAATCTTTTTCTTATATTTTAAATTACATTTTTTTATAAAAAAAATTACCGAGCAAGGCTCTGTCGCCCAGGTACTTATATAAAAAAATATTAAGATCTCGAGGCTCGAACGCTCTTAATGCGTAAAACTTACAGAGGGTAATAAAGTTCATATATAACGCCTGGACAAGTTCCTACAAGTTTTCTAAAGACGTAGGTAAGAGATAATTGATATTAACAATTTATCGTGGGCTTTGGAATTAAGAAACAACATAATTAGAGAAACTGCGTAACTCGGAAAATCATGGGATATAGATATGTAACACATACCTACGCGAATTACGCATGGGCGTCTCATAAGCAGTTAATATATGTAGATCTACGTTAGTGGTTAATTTCTATATTTCTACATAGTTTTTTGTAAAAGTTTCAGCGAGTTTATGTTTGTTATAAATTGTTGTATATATAACGATATAAATCTCTTTATTTCTTCTGTTTTCATCTCCATATCTAATGAGCTATAAACATATAAAAACAAGTTTTCAGTGAGATTTCAGTGAACTAATCCCTAATAGTTTCATATACTTTCTACACCATAAAGTAATTACCTTTTTAAGTAAATCATGCCTAAATAAATGAAAAAAACTATAACAACAACTATCTTTTGGCAATGTCACGTAGATCTGATAAGAAATGAAGAAGACTAATGCAACAGTAGAGTCGTATATAAATTTACAAATTCGTACAACAACTATGTCTCAATATATTTCTAAAGTAAAACTAAACTGTAAACTGGACAAATAAGGTTGAATGGCCACATTCTTTAGAATATATATATATATATATATATATATATATATATATATATATATATATATATATATATATATATATATATATATATATATATATATATATATAAATATATATACCTTTAACACATATAAACCTTTCCTTTTTAATCACTCTATCTATTAAAAAAAGCGTATCAAAATCTGTTGCGTAGTTTTAAAGATTTAAGCATACATAGGGATATATGGACAAACAAAGAATGCGACTTGTTTTATACTATGTAGTGATGAAGTTCTTTCTTTGGGTATTTTCTATATTTTTCTTCTTTATATATATATACATATATATATATATATATATATATATATATATATATATATATATATATATATATATATATATATATCTATATATATATCTATATATATATCTATATATATATCTCTATATGTATCTATATATGTATATATATATATCTATATATATATATACTTGATACGGTTTTTTTAATAGATAGAGTGATTAAAAAGGAAAGGTTTATATGTGTAATAACATTCAATACAGAGTAGAGAAATACTGTATTTTTTTAGATTTCGTAAATAATTACTTTTTTTTTTTCGCTCACAGCACGTAATTTAAGTATACATTTTCGGAGATGTTACAGATTTAAAATGCCGTGAGGAGGCCGCGCTTTACCTTGTAGCACTTCGCGTTTAGCAGCTATATGTCGTTATTTCAATACTTTGTTTAATGACAAGAAAGCTGTGAATGTTGTATATAAAGACATTCTGTAATTAATTGTAAAAATATAATACATAAAGTAATGTTCTAAAGTATTATAGATCTATAAAATAATACAAAAAGTCCGCGAGAGCATGTCTCTATCTTTTACAGTTAACTTACAATAACTACTATTATGTTAAAAATTCCAATGAAATATACTGACTAACAAAGCTAGTATACTAGCCAAAGGATGCTCTGTCATATATCGAGTTAAGTTTTATCGATTCTCTAAAACATTTAAGTTAGTTAAGTTGAAATTTAAATTATTTATTAGATAATTGTTAACAGGCTAATGTAAAGCGTGTGTGACTGCACAATATTAGAAAAGATTTTATCGTGCGTAAGTATGTGGAACTTTACTTTAAGGATTATAATGTAACGGTTTTCCGTCCGATTATACACGGTACGGTGAGAACAATTCATACTGGCCTCGCGTAAATACATGACTTATTGTGAGATCTAGTCCGTTTTTAGTGTTAATTTCGACTAATGGCTAAAAACGTTACACTGATAACTCCAAGTTACAATTTGCCGTGATAAGACGACTTCGTTCAGTAATGAGATAGGTGTCTTAAAATTACATCATCATCTTCTTGCCCTTATCCCACTCTAATTGGGGTCGGCACAACATGTTATAAACATGCTGTCACATGATTTGGCTGCATTTTTACGACCGACCGCCTGCCTGACGTCAATTTACCTCTGTCGTATTTTACGATACCTCGGTAAGAAAGAGGGTGGTCTATTCTACTAAACCGGATACCACACGGTGGGTCAACTTATCTTAGTCGCCTTTTACGACACCTCAGTAAGAAATGAGGGTGGTCTATTCTACTCAGCCGGATACCACTCGGCGGGTCGACTTACCTTAGTCGCCTTTTGCGACACCTCGATAAGAAATGAGGGTGGTACTATTCTATTCAGCCGGATACCACATGGCGTGTGTCTTAAAATTACATATAAGTGGTTTATTGTTTTTCAATAGTGAGTAGATTAATAACTTAAAATAATACTTTCTGTTCTCTGACAGAACAACTCGCAATATGCCTACGCTAACATATTAAAGTGCTTAAGGATATCGATTGTTGTAGAACATTTGCAAGTTATGCAGAATCTCAAAGATTTGATAAAGTATTATATGCCGTTGTTAACAAAAATATGAATGAGAACTGTGTGCTTGTTTATTCAATGAAAAATAAAATAATTGCCCTTATTTTTGATTGAATATTAAATATACATAGTATTATTTCCTTTACTGTCCTTTACTGTCCACATAAAAGCCGTGTGGTATCCGGCTGAGTATAGACAACCCTAATTTCTTAACAAGATGTCGTAAAAGGTAACTAAGACAAGTTGATGTCAGGCAGGCATTCGAACGTAAAATACGTAGCAAAATCATCTGGCAACATGTTGTACCGACCCCACTTAGAATGGGATCCAGGCAGGAGGGAGATGACTGAGTCCGAATAAACTTCTGTAAGCTATATCAAAACTAGTGTTGATAAGATTTTACTTATTCCACCATGAAACGTAGAGAAATTTTGGAACATACTACTATCATTTCTTTACTTTACATCACATCTTATTAACATCATATTCAAAGATTTAATCACGTTTAGTTAGGTTTTAATTGTACCTTATTCGTTTAATATCCTATTAACAATTCCAGAGCATTATTTACGGGAGTGCAGTTAAAAAGACATTATGAACTGGTTCTCTAATTTCACTATATTAACGGTAGTATGCCCTGGTTTCCACTTTGGCGGACGAGCATTCCAACGGGCGTGGCGTCATCAATTATTTGTCAAGCCAGGGCAGACATAATCTATGGGCGAAATGCAAACAATCAACATTTCACCTCGCGAGCTTCGGATAAAACAAAAGCTAAGTGGGTCAACTGGATAAAAAGCCTCGTTGTATTCTCTGACGGAGTTCAACACTGATTATATCATTTTTGTTTCATCAACGTCATTAAAGCAACAAAAGCCTTTAATACATAACGTTGTTTTCAACGGTCAGGACGACTTTATTATTTGGAAACTATGTGACAGTAAAAATTTGAATGAAGAAGATCAGCTAGTCAAAATTCTTGTCAGTACGAAATATAGCATCTACTTGTTAAACCCTTGCTCACTGATATATTCTTGGTAACATCCGTAGAGCAACTTAATAAACAATAAACAACATCGATTAAAATTCTTTATCACTGAAAATACCAAAAGGAAACTGTATACAGTTAGTGCCAGGACCTAACGAGTCTCAACAGTTCGATAGATAAAACTCTACAAATGGCAAAGCATACCGAAACCTTGATACTTTGAAATTCTGTGGTACCTGAAGAACAAACATTAGTAGTCAAGTAATAAATTAAAAATCTTCCTTACAAATAGCAAATATTTGAGCCTTTTTAGCATATTTTTGGGCAACTATATGTATCATACAACAAATATTGTATTCCATGTATAAACATAGGAAATGTGACGGTTTATTTATATCGCATGTATAATAAGTGTTTATCGTCCTACTTCACTTAGCTAATGTTTACATTAGGAAACGTATAGTTTATTTATACAAGTAATTTTTTGAACAGAGCCGGTAAAAATGGTTTTGCTTACGTTGTAACAGCCCGTAAGTGAAGTTATTTTTAGGAAAGGTATGCCCAGCTACGAAGAATCCATCTTTAAGTGCATTGCTTTAGTTTATGCGAGGGGTGAACGGCTTTTCAAAGAAGTAGGAAGCCTATAGCTGCGGCAATGTCGGGCGGTCTTTGAAATGTCTATAAAGGTAACTTGAAGGTTCCGCTTCCGATTCTAGTAAATGACTTGTTGTTACGACGTTTCATATAGGAAATTGAGCTTTAATGGCTTTTGATGCTACCGGATATCTATTTAGTACTAAAAGTTAGTTCAACGAGTAAACAAATTACTGATATGTGATGGAATGATGATTGGACGGAAAAGAATTTATAACAAATTTGTAATTATTATGATATACACTAAGTTCACGAGAAACGAATTCGGCTCCTGTTAATATTTAAAAACACAAACCACACACATACTTGACACAGTAATGAGACTCTTACAATCCTTGTATACATCAAAAGCAATTTCTTATTAATTTTTGGAACCCTGAAAGTAAACTAAGGGTTCTAAAGGAAAGCATTAGTTTTAAGTGGCAATCAATCTATGGACAACCTATAACTAATTAATTTGTCTCCGATACGATGGGTAAAAATTGATAATTCGAAAATATGATTGCAACGGTCACAAACAATCACACACATCAACAACTTACAAACTTGTTGACATTCATTTTATTAATTATAAATTTAAATTTCATGTAGTGTTTAGCACATAAGCTGTAGGATTTTATATCTTTATGCAACAAGTTAGGAAAATACCAGTTGAACAACGTTATTATATATTCTGCTTAGGGTTCATGATTATTAACGACGCTAGTTATAATTAAAACCGGAAACGAGGGCTAAGCGTGCGAGAAGCGGAGAAATGTTAATTGATTTAATTATTATATACTACTTTTAAATTGAAGTAACAAAATACACCTACATTTTAATATAACATATATAAGCCGTGTGGTATCCGGCTGAGTAGAATGACACCCTCATTTCTTGCCGAGGTGTCTACTAAGGTAAGTTGACCCTTGACCCGCCTTGTGGTATCTGGCTGATTAGAATAAACCATCCTGTTTCTTATCGAGGTTTCGTGTAAGGCGATTAAGATAAGTTTATTCGCCATGTGGTATCCGGCTGAGTAGAATAGACCACCCTCTTTCTCACCGAGATGTAGCATAAGGCGACTAAGGTAAGTTGACGTCAGGCAGGGGTACGGTCGTAAAATACCTAGCCAAATCAAATGACAAGATGTTTATAACATCCTGTGCCGACCCCACTTAGAGTAGGATAAGGGCAAGAGAATGATGATTTTAATGTAACATACAAATAAGTGTGTTTGTTTATTTCTTCTATGGCTCCTCTTCATAACCGGCGATTACAATCCGTTAAGCGAGAGGAAGATCGTATAGATGGCTTACGTTATATATCATCACCTACAACCCGGGAATTATGGGTTTTTCGGACATGCATCAAAGGGGATCGCTGGGTGATGGGTACAATCGTATGTATCGTATGATAATACAGATGATGTTGTGGACACTTACACGATGATCGTGGCAATTATAGACGATCACACGATAAACGATATAACGATCATCGCCGATAGCGAAATTCAGACACTTATCAATGGTACCAAGAAAAATGAAGGGTTGTACATGACATGACATTTGCTACTTTTTCGGTACTTAATTGTGTTCATATACAAACTGACAAAATACTTTTATCGTAGTATTGAAGTTCACGCAGACGAAATCGTACGCAGAAGCTGGTATAACATAACTGGTCTCACAATATATAAGATATACATTTAGCATAACACAAATTACGCAGTTAATTCCATAATTATCTAGTTATGCTTGAGCAAGCGTAAAATAATTATGATAAATACTCGTACATAGAACTTAACATGTTGTCAATTGTCGTAATGCCTAATCTCCAATTATACAACTAAACCAGTTGTATCCGGAGATAACACACATGAGATGGTATTAAAGAAGTGGAGCTTTACAAGATTAAAATAAATGAATATTAGATCTCATTTGAATAAAATTAATACGCGTAGTATTACTTTTTAATGCATGTAAAAGTATAATTTATGTAAAAACTTGTAGGCATCACAGAATTCGTGCTCCAAATTCTGAATCCAAACCGTTTATTGTAGATGAAAAACAGACCGAACATCTTTAGGTATTATTGAAGGAAGTATAACATTATTCTTCAGCAAGGTTTACGATGAAGCATATATCGCACATTGTATAAATTTTACGATCACTACAAAAAATAGATTTATCCCTTCCTTTTTAATCTTGTTAAATTGGTATCAAGAGTTTTAAACAATATCTAAGTAAACAATCATTCTATGATCTTACAAGAGGAAAAGAAAAGAGCAACTCGTTGGTTATTTTCATATGAAATCAAATATAATTCTTCTTACTCCACCGTAGCCGATACTCCAATTTAAATCTGCTTTAAATTCTACTTCACATGTTAAATGTATTATCTTTACTGAAATCAACGATTAATTTGGGAGTTAGGAATTGCGCGTAATAATATTGGGAGCTGTGCGCGAATTATGTCATAATTTCTATTAGTGTAAAATTATAAGAAATTGTAAAAAATATATAATTAAAACATTAATAAAATATATATTTAAAAAATTAAAAGAAAAGAAAGTTACTCATATACAACATAATAGAAAAACTTCATGTTTTCATCAAACGTAATATATAAGCAATTTGAAATACGTATAATACAGTTTTAGTGTTACACCATAATAGTACATATAAATGGATTTTTTATTAAGTAAACATTGTAACTGTTTCAACTATGATAACTAACCGATTTGGTTTCATCAACGACTTTTTTGGCGGTTACTTAATAGATTTCTTCTCGATTGAAATTGATTTTTGCACAATCATGCAACTTTACCTAATACAAACAAACTGTTATACCGTCTGAATGAATTCACAAAAGGAAATAAAACTTTACGTTTTGTGTCTACAGTTTATACACGAACGATTTCTCACGGTTTTTGGATACATTGTAAACATTGGTTTTGCAATTTGTATTGTGAATGACGACACGGTTGTACGCAACCATAATCTTAGAGAGACTTCATTTTAGAAGGGAAGTTATAATAAACAAAAATTATCTGAAAATTGAAAACGGATTTTGCGCTTGACTTCTATATCTTCTAGGCTGGTGATACAAAGTAAAGGCAGTCAAACATTAAACTGCACATATCTGAAAAGGGTTATTATTCGAAATCATAGCTTCATTATAAATCGTTTAGAATGGAATTCCAAAATTAATCATGTATTCGATCCAGAATTGATCGAAAATTGAGGGTGTAAAAAATTAGAAAGACATCGACTGCACTATGTCAAGACATGCGAATTCTAGAATACGCGCAACAATTAATGAATAAGGATCTGCTCGCCCTTAAGATTATGTATCAAAGTATTGTAGCAAGTATTATGTTAGAATAGATCATTATTTAACATATTAAATAAAGAAAGTTAGATACATAGATACCCATAGATACAAAGTTTTTAAAGTTATAATAAATTCTATACCTTTGAATTTATTATAACTTTAGATACTTTAGATCAGAAAATAATTGCAGAAGTTCGAAACTCGCAAATTAAACAACATTTTACATTATCAGACTGATGAGTAAGGTCATCATCGTGTTTATTTTTAAGATATGGAGTTAAAGAAACAAAGTATACATAAAAGGAATACAAAGAAATACAAATGACGATTACTCATGCATTCATCGTCTCATTTAGTGTGAGAACTCACTTGGGAAAATGAATTAGGTATGATACTGATTAACGCTGAAACGTATAATTATATCGTAAGACCCAACAGCTCAACGTTAAAAAGTATGGGCTAATTAACAAGTTGTGTGCTTCAAGTCACTATCGTTATAATTCCACCTAAGAAACATCCACTAATGAACATAGATCTTATATGGATGTTTATTATCCAAGAAGGTTTGTATTAATAAAGCCGTGTGGTATCTGGCTGAGTAGAATAGACCACCATCATTTCTTACCTAGGTGTCGTAAAAGGCGACTGAGAGAAGTTAATCCACCGTGTGGTATCCGGCTGAGTAGAATAGACGACCCTTTATCTTATCGGTGTCATAAAATACGGCTAAGGTAAGTTGACGTCAGGCAAGCAGGTGGTCGTAAAATATGATGGCTTCATATGTGGCAATTACGTGGCAACGTGTTTATAACATGTGGTTCCGACCCCACTAAGAGTGGGATAAAGCCAGGAGGATGATGATAAATCTTTGTATTAATAATCGCTACACCTATCAATCTAAAATTTGGCATGCGAATGATTTTCAAAAACATTCGTTGTTGATTTATAAGTAACATCTAACAATTATATCTCGGATTGTACCCGTCAACTTATGTGCGTGAATTTAATTGATTGGGACAAATCACTACTTTGCGAAAATAAAGCCGTTTACACATATTAAAGTACCTGTAGTTTTTTCTTTATGTCCCTTTTTGCACTTTTTTGTGCCACAAAATTATTTAATAACATTATAATAGAAACTATCATAAGAATCATCATAAGCAGAATAATAGAAAACCTATATCGCTTTTAAGATTACCAGATATTTTAATATTTATAGCATAATTATGGACTTCTCATTATAACAAACAATTACAGTGATAATGTGAAATTTGTTATCAGAAATAAAATATCCTACTGCTCTACCTGAGCTATCTTTAAACAGGGTCAGCTTAACACCATAATTATGGTAAATACAACTAGACTCGTCCAACATAGCGATAAATTATTTGCATGAAGATACGTATTCCATTTAAAATTATCACTGATTCTCAGGTTAGTGACATAATCGCGTTTTTGTTAAAGTTAAGCACGCGAGCACAGTTAAATACCTATATCTTTATATTTAAATGAGTTAATCTTGTATATATATATATTTTCCGAATCTCGGAAACGGCTCCAACGATTTTCCTGAAATTCAGCATGTAGGAGGTTTTGGGGGAGAAAAATTCATCTAGCTAGGTTTTATGTAAAAAAAATATTGTTTTATCCCTATTTTTGGGCATTAAAAAACACTAACATTTATATTCAATTGAATTTTCGCCATTAACTGTCAAGTCGACGTAGCTTATTCGGTTAGCGGGCAGCCTCGAGAAATGTGAGTGCCAAGGATCGATCCCAACCAAATTCTTTTTTTTTTTCTTTTTATTTAAAGTTTTTTTTTGTGAAAAATTACCGAGCGAAGCTCGGTCACCCAGATATTACTGTTTTTAAAATAAAACTCGTCAGTTGCCCATCACTAGTGTATATTATTGTTAACGTAACAAGTAATTAAAAAAATAATCTTTTAATAAAATCCCTACTGTTAACCATTGAGGAGTTCCCTCGTCTGAAGCCAATTCCGGCTGCAGATAAGGACATGCTTATTATAAACATGCATTGTCATCAGGACTGGACCAGTAAGAAAATTTCAGCTCAATCAGATACCGAGAAGTGGGTCAAATTTAACTTGCAAGATTCCATCTTCATATACATAATATATGATAAAACTAAGCTCTTGTTATCACTATGATTAGTAGTTTACTATGAATCATTGCATCCGAATATTTAAAGATAAAATTGTTTCAGCTAATAATTCTGCCACAGTAAAACAATTTCATCATCATCCTCCTGCCCTTATCCCACTATAAGTGGGGTCGGCACAACATGTTACAAACATGTTGTCAAATGATTTGGCTTCGTTTTTTACAGCCTGCCTGACGTCAACTTACCTGAGTCGTATTTTACGACACCTCGGTAAGAAAGAGCGCGGTCTATTTTACTCAACCGGATGTCACACGGTAGGTCAACTTACCGTAGTCGCCATTTACGACACCTCGGTAAGAAATGAGGATGGTACTATTCTATTCAGCCAGATACCACACGGCATAGTAAAACGATTTATATTTACCAATTAATTAAAGATATTTTTGAGTTTAATCCATTTCATTATCTAAATTAATTTTATCATCTAATTTTAAATAGAAATTGGATATCTTTGCCCGTATTTTCAGGAGCTTTATTGGGCACGCGATAATATCTTTAACAGAGCACAAGCAGCCTCCCACTTCAAGTGAAACTCAAAGGAAATTACTTAATATCCATCTCCCCGCATCTGACTCGAAATGTTCCGACAATCTGAAAACCTTGTTAACTTATGTTGATTGAACATATTCATGATTTAACATTAATACGTGGATAACCAAACTTAGCTCAGTAATTCTTTTAAGTTGAAAATATAGGAAAAATAATCATTACCGAAATTCAGAATACATATATACAATCAACTCATTTAAATATTAAAAGATTTCTCTCTTAGTTTTATTACACTTCATAAAGCCATTTACTTAAGTCTATATATTACTCAGCCTAACACACCTTTTAAGACAAGGTCGAAAGGTACAAATATTTTTAGTCCTATAAAACAGCATAAAAATAAAACGCGAAAACAGGTAAAGGTTAGTTAGGGAGTTCTGTCTGAAATTGATTCCATTATAGATAGCGTTATTAAATTGTTTGGAACACAATAGCCATAAGTAAGAGGTCGGTGACGATCCACTGCCCATGGTAATGGAGTCTGACCGCCACTCGGGGCTACATAGTTGTTAGCCTTCGGGTAAATATACCCATAATTGTGTGCAATACGTACTACCACCGCCGTAATAATACTCAACGTATTTTATAACCTCACAGTGCCATTTAAATTAAGTAATCAATTTTGACTTTAAAAGTGTAATGTTATAATAACCTATGCTACGATAATACTAGAATCGTTTTCTTTTACGATACCAATAAAAGATATCATGATTATTAAAAATCAAGACAAAAAAGCTATAATAAAAATCTTTGAACATTAAACTCTATCTACTTTATTGAAAAAACACCCGAGGCTCTCAAAGTAAAGCTTCCATCGAGATTAGGTCGACTTATTTAAAAGTTTTGCTTTTGTGAAAAGAGTTAGCATGGATCCCCTATTAAGAGATGATGAATTATAATATCGATTAAGATTTTTGCAATGTATATATTTTATTTTAATCAAAATCAAGTAGATAGATACCCAATGAATAAATATAACCTTATTTTTTAATACTTATTGGACAAAATTGTATGTAAGTCGCTTACAAAGTTGATTAGTGGATGGACAATAGTATAAACTACGAGGCAACTATAACTACTCCACTCGTTACGCTGGAAGCCCTACAAAGTTCTATTTAATTGATTCCAGTACTAAACGCAGAGAAAAGTGGAATGTTCACATGCAATGCCTACTGTGATGGATATACATTCTAATTTACGTTATCCATTTACTTGTGACTACAAATAGTTGACTCTTCCAAGGGGGTCACAAGTTCAGAAATCCAATACCAATCCGCATTGCAGCAGCGTGGTAGGTAGCTCCAAATCTTCTCTTTAGAAACAAAGAGAGGAGCCCTATGCCTAGCAGTGGGATTGTAACGGGCCGTTACCTTCCTTTTTTTACAAATAAACAATATGACAGTGGATAGATTAATAAATCCCCCTTCCCTTTTCGGTCAACCTTATCGGTACAAATAATAACACCAAAAACGATTGCACAGTGCGATTACCAATGTATTTAAGTTACAATGAAAATATAAGAGGAAAAAAACCAGCAGCTAGATTCTTATCTTTGATGATATCCACGATTCGTAGTTTAAACCAATAGACGTAAAAACTCGCACATACATCTGTTGAAAGGATCAAACTTTTCACTGTCATTTGCCGCTGTACCTTTTAAAACTTACGTGAGCCTTTTCAATAAATGGCTTATTAATTAGTTTGTTGGGCGTAGTATCTTTACTTTAGAGAACGAATGTGAAGACATTTGTTGTACATGCTGAGTTAAGGTCTTTCATAGTATGATATTTATTCGCAACATTATCATATAGTTCCATTATAACACATAATAGACGAGGCCGCAGCGGTAATGGCGCCCAATATCGTTACAGTTCGCACTTCGCGTTCCTGACTCTATTAAGCATATGACATGCGAAACGTGATAGGAAACACGCAGTTAACGTAACTATAGGTAATATCTTTTTATTTATTTACTTTTTTAGAAGATATAAAAAAATATATGAAAAAATTGCTGGTGATATCTGGCACTTGATATATTTGGGGTATTTTTACTTCTTTAGTAGGCCTGTTCCCAACATTGTGACAGCGAAATTAATCTTTGTTGTCTAATAATATTACAGCAGTTTTTCAGTAACTGAAATCAGGGATAAAACGACATATTTTTAAAGATCTAGCTAGATTTATTGCCCCGAAACCCTCTATAGAAATAGTGTTCCTGTAAGATAGACGAGAACTTTGTACCTTACGTACTACCCCGGTGTATTAGCTTAACTCATGCTAAATTACATAAATAACAACTTAACACACAACCAATGAAGACTGACAAACAGTCTTTTGCATTTATAATATTAGTGTGGATAGAAATATGGATGATGAACTCCCAGTAACTAAACTGTCAAACGTTGTTATAAAAGCAACTTTGAAAACGTCGTGCAAATCTTAGTACGATAATTCTTATCGAATATTACAGATATTGGCAGATCCAAAATGTTTATATCTGATTAAGCCGGAATCGATACCAACCATATCATCCGTACGTATGAAGTCAGTAGGTTTACAAACAATGATATATTATGGAAATTGAATAACCCCACCTATCAGTATCGATAAAAATGAGAGATAAACGGCCTTAGCGTCGAGGTATATTATTCGCAATTGAATAACCTGCTATAACAGGTTGTAGTTGTTACTTTCGTGAAGCTATGTTTATCCATGACACATATATACGACGTACATTTTTATATATAAGGTGGTGATCACGAATTCTGAGGATTACCGCATATCACAAAAATTTCCAAGGCATATGCAGGATTCTTCCGGATGTAATTTTTTACCGTTGACTCAAAAGTGTTACTTAAGCACATAACTTATTATAGGTAGTAAGTTACTTCGCAAGATTTGAATTTAGTATTGCTTAATTTGAACGCTTCTTAGTGAATGGGAGCATAACTAAGACGACATCAATCCAGGTTAACAGATTTTCCCAATTTTTTTGAATCAGTAAAATTTTAAGAATAAAATTTTAAATTTTTTGAATCAGTAAAAACGACACATAATAAACTAATACAGGAGGCACATATGGCGTCAAACTAAATAGATACAGCTCTATTGGTACCCGCGATTTGGGTCGCATGGACCTTAGAAATAATTGACTATACTCAAATACGTACTAAAAAAAATTTCTGTGCCCCAACAAAAAAGGAAATATTTAATCCTATATGCTAGTCCGATTAATAAAAATAGACTTTTGCAATACTTTATAATATAGTTCATCCATACTTATGTATGGATGAAATATATTATAGTTCATATTGTATGAGATCGTTTAAAGGTTCGCCCTTGACGCTAAACATACAAGATTTGTTTACAACGTGAAATAACCACGATCCGGTATTTCTAAACGTTTAATAATACGGCGCGTAAGGATTAGTCACACCTGCGACGTATACGTGTGCCCAGTTACACGCGTTGACGTCTAAGTTTTATTACTTCTCAGTTGAAAATTTAGTGGAAAAGTTATAATGCTAGACACTCATGAAAATCTTTATGAATCGTAAAACATGAATATAACGAGGTAATAACAAGGCGCAGTCTAGCTGCATTTAAAACTAATTTCAGTTGAACTTATCATTTTCTAGATAATTAAACTGTAATACACCAATTGTCGCGTTTAACCTCTTAACTTTTCGACACGGCCGATAGTGACTACACCAGTCATGTATTAATCAGTATTTCGACAACTGCTACGTGTGTTGTTTTAAGCACATATTGTGATGTCAACAATCAATCTATCGACCTTCAGAATGGATGCCGTAAACGGGAATGATTGATGAAATCGCGTCTGAACCAATTCAAACTATCTTTGTATGAAAATGGAGTGGATTTTAAATATTGTTAACTCTGTAGTATCAGAATTGAAAAAGAAAGAGAATACGGGTAATATAGAGAAAATAATATTTTTTTTTATATAAATTTAACTATTTAATTTATTAATTAATTTTGCTAAGAGAAAAATAGTTGAAAAGCCTAAAAGTCTTTAAAAGGCTCATAGTATTCGCCCTCTTGGTGCACAGTTTTATTTAGACAAAAGATCCCGTATATCGGAACAGAACCGTTTGCTATTAAAAAAATGACAATCACGTCATGTAGCAATAGATTTGACTATTTGCAAACAAACTTCTTTAACATTCATTAATCCTTAATATACTTTTGGCGTTTTCATATTTTAGCCTGATCTTATAATAGGTTAACTTTCATATATGACCACTTTTCCGGATTCATAAGACAATTTTAGTGGAACTCTAATGTTTTGGCGTAAATGGGGCCTCTATTCGGTCAATTTTGAATTAACTATTTAGTCACATTTGTAACTATTACTTATTAACTATAGTCGAAATCAACCGAAGAATTCGGTTCAAGCTAATTCTGAACGCCTACGCAAAAGAAAATTAGTAATGTATAAAAAGACCAGCTTGTAAAAACGGATATTTTGTATACATAATCAGTATAAGGTGTTCAAGCAACTTTCTACTGGTTTTGCTGAGTGGGAGTAACATCAGAATAAATACCTCCCACATAAAAGAAAGGACGAAATTCGTGTAAAAACCATTTCAAAAGTATTGATTTGAGATTCATCTTCAACATGATGCTAATATTCCTTGAGATGTAACAAAACATTGACCTCTTCTTGAATGTGAATATATCCTTGTAGAGCTTTAGTACCGCAAAGAAAAATGTTGGTCTTGTTTCTAACGAGGCAGGAGCTAGAGTACTAGTATAGGGTAGGAAAGGAAAAAAGGAAGATAAGAGTGAACAAAACCAAAAAAGTATTTTACAGATTACTACAATTATTTTTATTATTACTAAACCGGCTTGCTATATATGGGTATAGAACACTACCAAATTTACATAAAAACCAAAATGGAAATATTTTGATCGTCAATGCTGCCAATAGTCTTTGATTGCCAGCACGTGCAAGTACAGGTAGTTTTGTCAGGTATATAAACTTGTTTGTAGTTAACAAACTGAACAAAGTTGTCAATGGAAAATACGTCTTTTAAAATACCATTCACGTACTACTTACACACGCCTATGGCTTTTTTTTTTTTTTTTTTTTTTTTATGTCAGGAAAACCCATTATGGGTCGTCACCGCCCGACGGGGACGAGCGGCGGGTATGTCGGACTCTCACCGACTAAAAACCTGACAGTGCTCCACCACGCTGCTGGTGGCGGGGACAGGGTACCGTTGTACACATTGCCCCCATCCCCGCCAGCAGCGGCTCTGTATCCCGAAGAGCGCCACCTCCGGGTCGGGGCCTCTCTAAACAGTGGCCCCTCCCTCCGCTAATCGATGCATCGGGAGCACCAGATGCATCGACCGCCTCGGGGACCTAACTCCAGCGAGCGTCCGATAAGCCCCGTTCGGATCGCTCGGAGGTCCCCGTTAGGGCGGCATGCGACGGACTTCGGCGAGTCGCCTGCGCCCCACTCGCCTGCGGCGGATCGGATCCAAGGACTCGACTTCCCGGACTTTCCCGCCCCGCCGCCTCCTTCCGCGAGATAACGTCCTCGCAGAAGGAGGCCATCGCTGCCCACGATTCCTCCCTGTCCACCATGGCACGAACCACGGTGGGCAGGGAGAGATCGTGCCCCACCTCAGCCACGAGCTTCGCTCGCTGAACCGCCCAAGCTGGGCAGTCTGCAAGCGTGTGCAGCGCCGTGTCGAACTCGGCGCCACACTCGTGGCACTCACCAGTCGCTTCGCGCTGGGCCACCCTCCACAGATACCTCCCGAAACAACCATGTCCAGAAAGTACCTGCGTCAGGCGGAAGGTGAGGACCCCATGCCTCCTGGCGACCCAACCCTGGAGAATGGGCTGGATGGCTGAAATCGTCCAGAATCCTGCGCTGGGTGATTCCAGCCGCCGCCTCCATTGGCGGAGGAGCTCCATCTGAGCTACCCCCCGCCAATCCGTCTCCGCCGCCGCAGAGTTTCTCCCCAATGAACGGGATTCTACTTTGCGACGGTAAGCCTGAGCAAGCACCTTGGCCTCTAGATCCCACGGAAGGGACCCAGCCAAGGCGCAGGCCGCCTCGCCGGAGATGGTCCGGTAGCCCCGCACTATCCTGACCGCCACAATCTTCTGCGCCCCGCGCAAAAGGGGCAGGGACTTGGCGGTCAGTCGCACCCCCCATACGGGAGCGCCGTACAAGGCCATTGACCGAACCACCCCGGCGTAAAGGCGCCGGCACACACGCCTATGGCTATCTTAATCACACTTTAGTCATTATTAAGATATAAATACTCCTTCAAGGCTATGCTTATCTAAACATACATAAGTTCTGTTTTACTATAATAGTAATGGCGTGTTACTATCCCACCACTGGACGTGTTCGATCGTGTACCGACTACGCTTCTCAAATGTGGATTGGTATGTTATACATATCCTAGAAATTCTCCAGAGACATGCAGGTTCCTTAAGATGATTTCCTTCACCACAAAGCGTATGATAAATTGCATATAGGTATTAGCAGAAAAAAAAAATCATTGATGACTCCGCCTCACGGTTCGGCTATCACAGCTCTTTATATAAAAATAAATTATAATGATCATATAAATGTAAAAACAGTAAAGCCTGGGAGAAGGTCTCCGCTGTTTGTTGAAGGAATTCTCTACGCTTTCCTCCTCAAAAGAACGCATCTCCTCCAAAGAATTCCTAGGTGGATTTATCAGATCTTATCACGATATTTTACACCGCCGTAAATCGCATGACGAATGTTCCTATTACAGTATTAAAAGAAGATTCATTCATACCCGCCCGGGGAGTAAATTTACGAAGCAATTAATTGTAAATTAAAGCTGGCGTTAAAATTTAATGGTTACCTAACGGAATATTTTTTTAAAAAACGTAATCTAAACTACACGTAATGCTTAGCGAACCGCGGAATTAAAAGCTAATCGCGTACAACATCGTTCCAGTGAAGCCTATATTTGGCCATGGAGAGAATTGTGTACATATTTTAGTCAGATTTTTTAAGACTAACACAGTCGTACAAATTATCGGTTATTTTAGGATTATATATTATATATTGCAATATATAGAATAATGTACTAATTTAGCTATTTTTGGTTTAGAAATATTTGTCTGGAAAAATGAAAAATTTGTAAGATGAAAGGTTAAACCAACAATTTTATTATCCTATACAAATTGTTCGTATTAGCGTGCAAATTGTGCGGTGCTGTGCTTAGATTATGGAATATTGTAGGACTTATAGCATGCTCATTCAAAAGGGGTACGAAATTTACCGGGTTTTTTAGTTAGTCAACTTTTAATAAATGCCGGCGGGATTTAAATACCTACTACGTGACCCCTTAGTAAGTCTCACGGTCATACCGTTCGGCCATTGAGGCTTATTTTTTATGACAGTGCAAAGAGATAAAAGCTGCCATTTTTGGTAATGATCGATAAGCCCAGCACTCGCTTACCTTGTAATCAATATAATATACTGAGAACTATTCAAGAAATAAGAATTTCTTCTTTTTTCCGTACAGGATAAACGACCCAGATAACGCACTAAGCATTTTTGCGGATTTGGATAAATTCTAAATGATACAGATTACATTAAACCCAGCAGAATGTTGAAGTAAAGAACAGTTACCTTAAATACGGGATGATCGTAACAAAACCGGTTTAAAAAGTGATCTCACTGTCTAGTGATTCGGCGGCCTATGATATGACGGCACAGGGTTGCTGATTAAAAAAAGATCACCTTTTTTTACAAAGACTTTCTGATTGCAGCGATACATATATAGAGAACAGAGATAGCAAACTTTCAGATATTGTATTGACGTGCTATAGCGTGCAAGATTATAAAGACTTAATAATAGAGATTTTAATTTATTGTAAATTATTTACTTTATTTTTAAGCATAACCAATTCAAAATCTATAATCCAGTTTTATAAGGGAATAAATTTGTTTATAGTTCTTATTTAATTTTGTTTTAATAATCAAGAACTTTCATAATTAATAGGTTAATGCCGAGTGGTATCCGGAATACAATAGACCACCCTCATTTCTTACCGAAGTATCGTAAAAGGCGACTAAGGTAAGTCGACCCGTGTCGTATCAGGCTGTGTAGAATAGACCACCCTCTTTCTTACCGAGGTTACGAGGAGGTCGTAAACAACGAATAACATAAGTTGACGTCAAGCAGGCGGCCGGTCGTAAAATACGTAGCTAAGTCATGTGACAACATGTTTATAACATGTTATGCCGACCCCACTTAGAGTGGGATAAGGGCAGGAGGATGATTCATAATTAATAGGTTAAGTCAATGACATTACGGTATTATATATTGTTTATATGTTTTTTTCTTTTTTCTACGTTTACAAAAAACAAGATGATTTGCAGAGAAAGGCGAGTAAAGGTATTCAGGTTGTTCTAGTGTAGAAGGGGAGTGATATGATCCGATTGCGATGCCGCTTGGCGTGGGAGCAGAGCACAATGCGGTTAGGTTCAACAGCCGAATAAGCCATAGAGCCATCGAACCGAATAAACAAGTTATACAAAGAAACGACTTTGTTACTACCTCATCGATACCTAGTAGATACACAGACAATAGTAACAATGAATTCGAAGCTTAACTAGGCATGGATTTACGGGGACACTGGCTTCACTTCCGCATTACAATATCCTCCTACCCTTATCCCACTCTAAGTGGGGTCGGCACAACATGTTATAAACATGCTGTAACATGATTTGGATGCATTTTTACGACCAGCCGCCTGCCTGACGTTAACTTACCTTAGTCGTTTTTTACGACACCTCGGTAAGAAGGAAGGTGGTCAATTCTACTAAACCGAATACAACACGGTGGGTCAATTTAACTTAGTCACCTTTTACGACACCTCGGTAAGAAATGAGGGTGGTCTATTCTACTCAGCCGGATACCACACGGCGGGTCGACTTACCTTAGTCGCCTTTTACGTCACCACACCAAGACATCAGGGTGTTACTATTCTACATCGCCGGATACCACACGGCTATACTTCCGCATTACAATTTTAAAATATACTTAATTATTTCAACGTCTTTATTACTCCACAATAACTTTTAACCTAGTTTTTAATCCAACAAAAAAAACTTGGCTAATTAATGTCCAATTTCTGTAAAGATAAATTACAATACGACTGTCTGTTTATTTATAATACCACTTAAACCAGTTTTCTTTTCCGAATTATATCTGTTTTGTTTTTCTACTATGAAGACTAAATATACTCTTGATATATTTTTTTTCTACGGTGAATTTAGTTTTTATCCTACGTATGTATAGAACTGCAATAGCCTGTTACTCATTCCAATTATCTCCTTAGTCCTTCAGAAGAATAGTTCTGAAGAATAGCTTTTATGCTGTAGTGAAAAAGTGAGGCTGGAATAAAAAAATCCTAACATCTCTCTGCATTTCCTGGTTGTGAAATCTATGATAAACAGCGCTAGCTTGTCCGCAGCTATGGCTTTCTTGTGAAGATGTAATTATGCAGAAGGAGGCAGCTGAGACTATTCGGGAGATCACAACATCCAAACCAATCCTTCTGAGGGGGATGGTACAAAACGGCTCACACAAGATCGTTGTCTACTAATCTCATAGAGACCACTCTAGCTCTAGCTAGTAAAAAGTACCTTGAGGAGGCCGATACACTAATTGTTCATATTTTTTTTTGTAATAGAAGAGTGCTTGACTGCAGTCATACATACTTGATGATAAACGATGATAAAATAATAGGTAAACCACGATTGTATTAGAATTTATCTGTTTACTCCTGATTTGAAAATATTTAACATTTTGATCTCTCAATGCGTCAGCTGAAAAATAGGGTCTGTACAGGTACTACCAGAAGCGGAAGTTCTGGACAAAGAAGTTGCAGACGTGATGAGTTTAATATTCCGATGCTCTCGTCACCAGGTTGTTTAATTGAATACTATGAGGTTTTAGACGATAAGAGTCCGGCATTCTGACGTACATAGATTACTTAAAGTTGAATGAACTAACTTAAAACTAGTATATATATCCTCCTGCCCTTATCAAACTAACATAAAAATAGTATTCTTAAAAAACGCGTTATCATCATCATCATCATCATCCTCCTCCTGCCATTATCCCCATCTAAGAGGGGTCGGCACAGCATGTTATAGACATGTTGTCACGTGATGCGGCTACGTATTTTACGACCGGTCGCCTGCCTGACATCAACTTACCTTAGTCGCCTTTGACGACACCTCGGTAAGAAATGAGGGTGGTCTATTCTACTCAGCCGGATACCACACGGCGAGACGTTTTACCTTAGTAGCCTTTTACGACACCTCGGTAAGAAACGGGGGTGGTCTATTCTACACACGTATTAAAAATGCTTTATGATTAGTTTAATTAAACAATCTCTATGAAGCTGAGTAATTAATAAATCTATTCAATCGTATTCAAGATTTTTTTAAATAAACATAAAATACTTGTACTATAGTAGTATGGAATCCGTTTACGACATACGAAAGTTTATCATTTGTTATCAGTTTCGTAACAGTACAGGAACTAGATATCAAGTCAAGTTGTATGCGAGCAAGGCGTACCACGTTCGATAGTGGAATGTAGGAAATCTTTATGCAGATCGAGCTTACCTTTGCTTGGGGCAACCTAACTGTAAACAATACAGTTGTATCCTACAGTTATATAATAATAATAAGCTTCAGCATTAGTATAATATTCTCAAATTGTTACTGATCAAAATTGCACAAACAACATTGGTATAAATTAACTAATTATATTTTTCGTCATAATTAACACAAATTCATCCACTATAGAAGTAAAAATGTTCGCTTGAACTTTCTCCTTATCTGAAGAGAACATGGGATCAAAGTAGTAGAAGGACTGGACAATGACATAGGCTACTTTGGAGTCTAGTCCAAAGCTACAACTAGTGATAAAGTCCGCGACATTAGGCAGCAGCTATTTTTTTTTAATATTAATTATTTATATAAATATGAAATTTTGGTGTTTATTCGTGTAAGAATGTACAATGAAATAAAGAGTTCTATAAATATGTATTAATCGCGAACACCAATAGTAATAACAAAAATGATATTTTTTATCGTAGTGTTATGCAAAGTCAAGAAAATATTCGGCAATATTTATGGTTATTCATTCTGTACATTAAGAATTATGTTCAGATAAACATATACCGACTAACTACTGTAGAGCGTAGATAGGTATAGTTATAGTTATGGATTACCAAGGAGAGTCGTCTATAACTGGCTTTGTTTATGTAAAGTTGTGAAACTAATCATTAATATTAGAATACCGTCTGCATTGTTTTAAATTTAGAGCGAAGCGGTTAACTGTAAATAATATTTTACATGATACATACACACAAACATAACATCCGATGTGTAGTTCGCAGGAAATCTAGTTCATCTACACGGGTCGCTGGGATCGCAATCAAACCACGAACCGTGAACTTGTGTTTACGACGATAAAATACAATTTTATGTAATAACCTACCTTTAGGTGTGTTTACATAACGTGTAGTCCGTAGATAAAAGAATCGAATGCACAAACCATTTGTATTCTTAAGACACGTTAACTTTGTAACCATAAAAGTTGGCATTGGCTGACTGAAAGATTATGTACGTTATTAATGGAGCCTTTTAGTGAACTTTGTGAACTGCTAATGCGATACGTGCGTTTATTTCTATAAATAAACGCACGTATTATAACCATAATATATTATAATAATAATGTCTCAAAACCATCGGCGCAAATGTGTAGTGTTTACGTGGAATAACAATACATATTCTCAAATATAGTCATCCGGAAGATTTTAATAATGACTGCCTTTCTATACTAATGTATAAAGCTGAAAGGTTTGTTTGTTTGAACGCGCTAATCTCAGGAACTACTGGACTGATTTAAAAAACTCGTTGAGTGTAAGATAGTCCATTTATCGAGAAAGGCTATATATATCAGGCTAAGATGTTTAGGAGAGGAGCAGCAATAAAAAGTATTACGAAAAGTGCAAAATTTAACAATTTAATTTAATCCTTGCGTGTGCTAAAAAAACGGTGAGTTATTAAAAAATCATGTATTACAAAATTTTTCTCCTTCTAAAAGTTCTAAATAAAACACGACAGCATATATCTTTTAAGGTTAACCCAATTTTTATGGGTATCAAATATCATATTACGGTTTTTTAATCTTTCAACGCGGGCGGAGCCACTGGCGATTGCAAGTTTTTCAATAAAGGTTTACGCTTTTTTCTTTCGCTCACTCTATTTTTTCTTTTACTTATTCTGTTTTGTTCGCTTCGAAAAGATTGCCATGCTACACATATCTTTAGGGTCAAGAGGGTTGCATAATAATGTTTTCCTTCACCGTAAAGTACATAAGAAATTGTAAATATTAATTAAATATATAACTATAATAATAAAGTTATTCAAACGCGCTATGGCCGTATCTTTCTAGATGTGGTGGTCAAATGGCGTGATTCTTCTCTTAGAAGATTTTTCTCTTATTTTAAAATTAAGAACCTAATACACAATCGATTCTGATCTTTAAATGCATTACATTAGTTACATAAACAATATAATGCAGCAAAAATATTATAACAGAATCGATAGAGGTCAAATATTCATCCAATTACACCTTTCTAATTTAAAAGGAGAAAGTTTTTAAACACTGGACTGTTTTGTTATACTTCAATTACATAATACAAAGTATTGTAACCACAAAATGAAAGCTTCGCGTTTTACATTTTAAATGCTCTGTAGGTGGTGTACTTCTGGGCATTATTGTTTAATAGTGATATTTGATTATTGAAAAACTTGCACTTTTAAATTGCCCGAAGGAGTCGCATATAATAGAAGTGGTACTCGTAATTTTGTTTTTTAACATTTTAATGATTTCATATAAAAATTGAGTGTTAAAAATAAAAATGTCGCTGTGTTCGTTGACGCGTATATATATAAATATATGAGAACAGATTGTACTACTTATGTTTACGATTACATAGATTTTTTAAAACTTAAATTATAACAACATAGTTTAATTATTACTTTTGCCTGGCATTGCGCATTATTGATGAAATTGGCACACTACATCGGGGTAACATTGAGAATAAAAAAATAAGTTTTTCTCTCAGAAAAAGGAAAAACACATTGAATTGTTGAGGTCTTTTAAACGCTTAAGTTGGCGAGTACAAAGTAGCGGGTACCACTAGATTGTAATATTTATGTAAACACTCGCAGGTAAAATGTGCCAAAATCTATGTACATAATACTGATGCCGTAAAATTAGAGGAGTCGATATCGTCAAAAGTTATTTGAATTCGGTACTTGAGCCTCTGTTTACGGTACAGTTAATTTGCAAATATGTCACGAACAGAGTTGTTGCAAATTTGCACGTTGGGAACAGATCGTTACGACCTACGAGATTAAAATATTTATTGACTTCTTTCAGGTTGTAATTATTCTTTATATAGCACCGAGCGTCTTGGTATTATTAATTTTATACATACGTATGGTAAATTATTTCGGTCAATACAAAGCCAAAAAACATGTTATATTTTGTCACAATAAGTAAATAAATATATGGGACACTTACACACAAGGTCGTCCGTCCCCAAAGTAAGTAACTTAATACTTGTGGGTTTGGTGACGATTGGTGAATATAATTTTTAAATATATACTTAAATACAAATATACACCCAGATTCGAAGACCAACAAATTGATTTATAGAAAATATAGGCCATCGGCGGAAATAGAACCTGCGACCCGCGGAGCTGTAGGCAGGATCACTACCCACTGCACCAACGGGCCAGTCCCAATATATAACCTTTGGGAGACAAAATATTTAAAAGCGCTACATATTTTGGTTTGCCTAGCACAATAGAGAATTGGAAATTTAATTATATTAGTTGCGAACAATTTGCAAAGCTCAATCGAATACTTAATCAATTCAATTATTCTGAGTCAATCTCAATTAATTCGTCGTATTTGTCAGTTCTCTATGATCGAAATAAATGACTATATTAACCTTCTTAGGTCATATTTGCCATTAGTACAGCATCTTCTAATACCACTAATCAAGTACATCTTTCATATTCTTTATTAGTAAGCATATTGGCAGGTTTACACTAATTTTATAGCTTGAATGATTCAAACAGTTAATCAGTATGCATAGGTATTGTGTTTAGAATTACTGATATGTTAACTATCATGAAGGCATACGAGTGCTTCCCGTTTCTAAACGATATACCTAATTAACTGCTTTTAAACTTTTTAAATCAATTTAGACATAACGACGTATCGCAAAGTTGGTTTCTAAGCACCACCATACTGCCTTACCTATATCAGACGCGGCCAAGGCTCTGATGCGGTCAACCATAACACGCAAGCTCGTATTTTAGAGTTGTCAACGGATCTACAATAAAAAAAGCTGTGATGGCCCAGCGGTGCGACCGTGTGAATCGTTAGAGACGATCATGGGTTCAAACCCTGGCCACCAATGAGTTTTTCTATTAAAACTTTTGTGTCTAATTGACAATTGCAATTTATCACACGCTTTTCGATGAAGGAAAACATCGTGAGGAAACCTGCATATCTCCAGAGAATCCTAGGGGCATGTGAAACCTACCAATCCGCATTGGAGCAGCGTGGTAGGTCTTACGTGGTAGGTACAAATTAATTTCGTTAATAAACTCAGGTATTTGTCAACATTAGTAACCTATTATAGCATTAAAATTTAAATAGAGAACCTATAAACTACGTTTACATTAATCAATGATATGACACCACGAAAATTAGGAAAACGAAGAAATAACGTAATATTTATTACATACAAAAATTGCTGAGATAATAGACAAAATAATGATATCTTCCCGAATATAGAATTATAACATAATGAAGTAATTCATGATGTCTCTCTTTAACCCTATTTATAATTTTTTTTTCTTTTATTAGTTTCAAATTTATTTATTTTTTAATTTTATCATCCTGGATGGTTATTGTGTTGTGGATCAGTGACACCAAAAGAGTATAAAATTAAATTTTGTAAGTAAACATTTTTTATCCTTAAGGGAAATTATATTGTACAATTTGTAAGGGCTTCACTTAATCATAAATTGTGTTTGGTAACAACATTTTATATTCAGCTATATTTTAAAATTATTATTGTTATTGTTCTAAAATTCCATTTGTACGAGTAACATTGTAAAAACTTTTGTGACAACCCTAGCATATAACATATTTAAGGTTATTTATGTTAACGCGAACATATGACACGAATGAATGAAGTGCACCAAATAAAATCCCAGCAGGACGGCAGTTGACAAAACAAACCGATCTTTTAAAAATAAACATTCGAGGAAATGAAACCATAAAAGTGGAAACTCATTCCGAGTTTTGAGTTCGGGTCATTCGGTAATTTTTTTAATAGTTTTTCATATTAAGTATAAGTATAACATTCACGTCTGGGATATTTTTGTTCTTAGATTTTCATATTAAGAGATTATGCTTTAAAATAAACATATTATTCCTCTCATGTATTATTAAACCGCCACAAAATTTGATTTCTCGGTACTGATGGCTACGCAAACGAAATCACGGGCACAGGTCAATGTAAGATTATATTATTTCACAGCCCTTTTTCCATTGTATTTAAATATATATTTTTAAGATCTCTGTGCTCTCATTGAAGGATTTATTTAAATAACAAATAATGGAGTGAAATAATTTAAATTATATGTGTAAAGAAAACTGCTGAAATCACGTCACAAATATAGATTATCTGCACAACTATTTCATATTAATATTTAATAATATAATAAATGTACAATTTAGGACATAAGGAGCACAAAAGGCGGACTCAACAATAAACTAAGAGCGTTCTGTAAAAGTCAAACAGAAAATACAAGAATGCAATCGATATGCAACCGAACAAAAAAAATATATAGATTAATGAGTAAGAGTTCTTTAAATAAGCATTAAAGATATGAAAAAACATAGTTTAACAACGTACACATTTATTTTTTTATTTAGGTTTATTAGGTTTTATTTAGGTTTTATTTAGGTTTTAGTAATAATACTTATAACATATGTTTAAGCATATAGTAACTTCAGATGTTATACTTTCGAGGCGTATTTTCATGTATAATGATAGATTGTGTAATTTATATTAAAAAAAGTTATGTAATGGGCTAGTATTATTAATGTATTTAACTGTTGTTTACAATCCTAACGTTTCAATGCCTGATTGTAATGTCGTAGTATATTAATGGCGCCTTTACACGTGGTACTTATTAGATCTTTAATTAGAAGCACTTCGATAAAATCCATTTTTAACCATCCAGGTTTTAACTCCAGATTAAAAAACATATTGATTCATTGCTCTGGACGTGAAGGAAAGACAAATTGATAAACAAAAGACACACTAGCATTAATAATATATTTTTTTTTTCTTCAAAATATTCTTTATTCAAATAAACTTGTAAACAAGTGCTTTTCAATCGTCAACTCTACTGCTGGTTCGGAAAGCTGTTCCTACCGAGAAGAGCCAGCAAGAAACTCGGCGGTTGCTCTTTTAAAAATATAATTCTTAATTCTATTTACATTAAGTCGTTACTGTCTTGTACAGGTTCAAAGAGAGCTATATCCACACATAAGATTATTTGGAAGATAATATATCTTCCAAATAATCTTCAAGAGTATAGTAGGCTTTCTGTATCAGCCTCTTTTTAACAGTGTTTTTAAACTGATGTAATGGCAAAGCTGAAATTGATTGCGGAGTTTTATTATAGAATCTTATACCAAAACCCACAAACGAATTACGTACTTTTGCACGGCGCAAAGCAGGAGCCGCAAGCTTATGTCGGTTCCTGCTTTGTCTATTGTATACATCACCTATCGTTTTATAATTCTTTATATTTTTATGTACATAAATTAGATTGCTTAAAATATATTGTGAAGCAAATGTAAGAATACCTGTTTCCTTAAACTTCTCTCGCAGGGAATCACGCGGTCTTAAATTATAAATGCCACGTATAGCTCTTTTTTGTAAAACAAAAATTTTTTCACTATCCGCGCATTTACCCCATAGCAATATTCCGTAAGAAATAATGCTATTAGTATCTATTATAAGGCAATATGTTCCCCAAATATTCTAAATGCAACGTGTATGTTTATTCCTAGCAGTACATTCGAATTGAGACGTCGAAATAACATACTTTGTAAAGATTATTAGAAAACGATTAAAATTTTAAAATATACATAATTTAGTGGTGGTTAAATTATATATTTTTGCAGTCAAACATCTTAAAATATTACAATATTAAAACATAATTGGCTGTAATAAATATAAATTTTCCATAGAATGAAAACTGTGCGTCTTTATTAAGACAACAATGTTTTACTTTTACCAGTAATTGGTGGATTGATTGTATAACTATTTTAACACGTATTTAGTGTACAAGGATTTTTTTCTCTTTATTCTCTTTATAGAAAATCGCGGCTCTCAGTGGAACATAATTCAAAGTGTACAGAGTATAATTTTGGTATGGTGTCAAGTGCGTTTTACAATTGTAAAATTGCTGGCGCAATGCACTTCTATGTATTTATACCATGAATTTTGTAAATATGTGCATCCAAATTACACCTGTAGTAATTTCATAAAGTAAGTAAGTAAGTAAGTAACGGCCTGTTACTATCCCACTGCTGGGCATAGGCCTCCTCTCTCCATTTTTTGGAGAGAAGGGTTGGAGCTAAGACCTACCACGCTGCTCCAATGCGGATTGGCAGGTTACACATATCTCAAGAATTCTCTAGAGATATGCAGGTTTCCTCACGATGTTTTCCTTCACCGAAAAGCGTGTGATAAATTGCAATTATCAATTAGACACATAAGTTTTACTAGAAACTCATTGGTGTCTGCCCGGGTTTGAACCCATGATCGTCTCTAGAGATTCGCACGGTCGCACCGCTAGGCCATCACAGCTCAATTATATTATTATATTATATAATTATATATTAATTATATTTATATTTAATTCAGTGTTTTTGGAAAAAAAATAGTTTTGTCTATTGTAACTGTTGTTTTCTTTTTTCTCTCCATTTAAACCTTTCTCGGGAATTAAGGGATTTAAATAATTAGTTCATCGTTCATAGGCGCGTCGGAAAAATGTAAATAAAATAAACCGCTAAATGGATTCAATTTTATATGCATTAGGGTCTCACCAATATCACCTGTTCGAGGTGCATTTTTCGTGGACTTTTCGCGACAGACAAATAAAAGGATAAAAGGCAGGCGTACTGATAAAGTACGAAAAAACTACTTTGCAGATATGATAAATATTGGCTACAATCGACAACCAACGAAATAAAGAAAGTGAAAGCTCAAAATGTCGACGAATATTATTAAAAATAAAAACGTATATGATTAAGATTAATATCTTATTCAATACCAAACGTGATTAGTATGAATATTAATTCATTGACCTCCCCCAAATACTATACAGACAACAGAAACAGAAAGAAATAAATATTACTTTTACAGCCCGGCTCACCGTAAGAGCCGTTAAATTAGTAGAAAAAGCGATATCAAAACAACTCTTTATATCGTAAAAATTAAAGAACAAATAGACGTTTTTCGTAAGTAGTATTGGATTGCTTAATTTTATTACCACAACCTTTGGAATAGATCACATTTTTTATATATTATTGCTCTACAGAATAAGTGTACATGTCGAACAGTAAGTAGTTTGTTTGCGCTTTTTGCACTATAAGCAAATATTTTAAGTGAATAAAATTATAACTAACTAATGAAATACATGTAAAGAAGCGTCGCCGTTGCAGAAATTTGTTAAGCAATTAACAAATCGAAGAATTGAATCGAGAATTATTAGCAAAGTCATACAGCTTTATTAATTAATCATTTTGGATATCTGATATCTTCAATGTAATTAAAAACCTATTGTTCTACATAAATGTAATAATGATTTCTCTGTTTATGAATCGGATTACACATTGTCGCAGTTGCATGGAATAAGTGGCAAATATCTGCGACGTGATAAAGAGTACTTTAACTTATTAGTAACAATAAATAGTTTTTTTTGTTATTTTAGATTGACAGATAAAACTACATACACAATAATACTTATATAAAAATTAGTCCAACTATCTCCACATCGAAAATTACATCGATTCGTTCGGTTTTGCAAAAACGAACAAACCTTCCTCTGGAATCATTCTATCTATTAAAAAAAACCGCATCAAAATCTGTTGCGTAGTTTTAAAGTTTTATGCGTACATAGGGATATATGGACAAAGAATGCAACTTCGTTTTATAATATGTAGTGATGATACAGTAAAATTGAATCTCGTCCCAATTGTCTTTGTAAAGCAATTCATAGCAAAAATAGATGCAAAAGTGTCACTGTAAAACAATTGGTAGCAATTAATAGTAAGACCTCTAACTTCCCATGACATATTAATATGCGGGTCGTCTACAAATCACGATGTTATATAAGTTTTCATTATTAATTATTTCACACCTGCACAGTTAGTACGCCCAGTTATGCGAGTGACAAATCAACACGCAGTGCGAATACAAATAAATCAATTTCGTTCAGTTTGGCGCTGCCCCTTTTGTGTGATTCCCATAATACCAATACCATGCAAATATGTAGACATCCGGCTTATATTTTAAAACACTAAAATTTTTCAATTTTCAATCAGAGGAAATCTCTTGTAAGAACTGAAGTAGACGCTAATTCTAATATTATATAATACATGTCTGTGTATTTTATAAAAACTACTAAATGGATTTTTACTAAAAAATTCTATAAACTAAAAACTACTAAACTAAAAACTACTAAATGGATTTATATGCGTTTTCAACTAATAAACAGAGCGATTTACTATGATAAGTGTATAATCTGTTAAGTTGTGTGAAATTGTTGAAATATGACAATAATTGTGGAAAAATTTTGGAAAAATTAAAACCGGCAGATAATTGAAAACACTGCATAATTTTTTTGAAATATAACAAATCAGTGTATGGTGAGGATATTTCTTTTAGTAGTCTGGTATGTATGTTATATCTACGGCATCTTTATAGATAATTTTCTTCTTAAATGGTCACTGGGGTGTTCTGAGGGCTATTTTAACAGATACAATAATACTACTTATCTAATAACTTATAATACCTATTAAAAAACACAAACAGGTAGGGCTCGATCATAGGTTAAGTTATAGATACATTTCTTGAGACTGCCCATTCCCCGAATAAGCTACGCTAACTTGACAGTTTATGGCAAAAATAGTGTGTTAATTCAATATAAATTTTAGTATTTGTTAATGCCCAAAACCAGGGATAAATCGAGTTTTTTTTTTACATAAAACCTAGCTAGATCGATTTTTCTCCCCCCAACCCAACACACTACATGCTGAATTTCAGGAAAATCGTTGGAGTCGTTTCCGGGATTCCGAAAATATATATACATACAAATACAAAACGAACTCATTTAAATAATAATAATCAATATGTATGTTATTTAAGATTGAAACAAATAATAATGCGAATACCAAAGAGACTTTTGCTACTTAACTTTTGGTTAGCTTAACCAACTCACAGACTGTAGCTGGAAAACCAATTTTATTTTCAATTTATTAATCTAATTTTTACTTAAAGTAAATATATGGTTGTAATTCTACGATAGCAAAAACAAGTACATACCATTTCTTGAAACATCTAATTCTACTAAGTTTTCAAAATTCTGTATATCTGGTGGGAGCTTGTGAATTTCATTATCACTAAGCCCTAGTCGCCTCAGTCGATGAAGTCGGAAGAAATTCTGTAACAAGAATAAATATTGTTGTGGCTCATTCAAACATAAAAAACACCTTTTTGTTCTGTTAATTTTTTTATCTCAACTAATAATCTTTAATGTCTCACAGAACATAATGTCAATTATAACTGGCATTAATACTGGGCACTGCCCGTTAGACACTGGTCAGTAATGAACATAAAAGAAGATGCAGCATGCCCAGAGTGTGGAGAGGAAGTAATGAGTCTTTGCCTTATGGCTAAGTGCCCCATGTACTTGCTGGTAAGATGGGAGATACTAAGTAAGGATGAAATTAAGGACATAACAAATATCCACTTCAGGTTTACTACACACTATTATGTTTGTAAAAGTAAATGGTGTGGAGCAGGTGACACTATCTGGACAGCAGTGAAACCCTTGTCCCAAAATAAGGAAATGGCTGGAATAGTCCTAAATAGGAGCTGACTACCCCTGTCCTGTAGCAACAGGCATCCCCAAGATAAGATAAATAGATAATACACAATTTACATGTCATTCATAGTTAATGAATCTCATCATCATCATCCTCCTGCCCTTATCCCACTCCAAGTAGGGTCCACACAACATATTATAAACATGCTGTGACATGATTTGGCTGCGTTTTTACGACCGGCCGCCTGCCTGACGTCAACTAACCTTAGTCGTATTTTACGGTTCCTTGGTAAGAAAGAGGGTGGTCTATTTTACTAAACCGGATACCACACGGTGGGTCAACTTACCTTTTAGGACACCTCGGTAAGAAAAGAGGTTGTTTAATTCTACTCAGCCGGATATCAAACGGCTGGTCGTCTTACAGATACCACACGGTGTAGTTAGTGAATGTAATTTATAGAATTAGGTTACATTTCAGAGATCCATAATACAAAAGTAATAATAAAATATATCAAAATAATTTTATTACTTTAGTACTAAAATAATATATTTTGTCATATATTATAAATTACACTGATAAATACAATATTTGTATTTAAGGTTGCTGGAAAAAACAAATATATATATATATATATATATATATATATATATATATATATATGTATATATATATATATATATATATATATATATATATATTTAGTAAAATCTTTTAAAAACAATTTCACTCAGTATGATACAAAAACAAGTTTTAATTCTGCAAAAAATTTGCTGAATTAATACACATTACTTGCTACTTACAGTCTATCTATCTAATATCTAT
Organism: Morpho achilles; assembly: GCA_947086495.1. Lineage (NCBI taxonomy): Eukaryota > Metazoa > Arthropoda > Insecta > Lepidoptera > Nymphalidae > Morpho > Morpho achilles. Next base: position 9,216,451 of record CAMTZB010000006.1, on the reverse strand, counting down.
AGCAGGGTGTCGGTGGGTGGTCAGCTCCTATTCCGGACTATTCCACCCATTTCCCCATGTTGGGACAAGGGTTTCACTGCTGTCCCGACAGTGTCACCTGCTCTAATCTACCCGTGGCTTTTACGAACCTGACAATATCCCTGAAGGAGATATTTGTCAGATCCTCAACTTCAATTTCATCCTTACCTAATATCTCCCATCTTATCAGCGAGTACATAGGGCACTCAGCTATAAGGTTAATACTTACACAGTCATTCAATTTTAATGTCACAACCAGCAGGAAAAAGATAAGTTTTAATAATTACCTAAACCTCATAATTGAATTAAAAGATGCAACTAAATTTCTGTATGATTATATTTTTTTTTAATCATAGAAATAATACTATGCGACTAACTGTAAACATGTAAACATTCACGTAAACAAAATGTTGAATGTAGTTTTATGAATTATACTGACATGAATAATATTATCTTAGATATTGAAAACTATTAAACGTTAAATATAGATTAATGTTTGATACTTATTTTAATAACTCATTCAATGTTTTCAGTGTTCAGACTTACAACATCAATTAGTTAAGGCTAATGCTATTTACTGTCGGTGATAAGGTGAACGCCCACGATTGGCAAACAATAATAAATGAAAATATTACTAGCCTTCGGCAAATCCCGTATATGATTCGCATCTAAAAAAAGTTCCTCTAAACTTCTTGAATAACGTAAAATGTCTTCAGGTACTGTTGGCAACGAGCAGTGCCGCTTGTCTACACATTCCACTTGGCGATTACATTTGAACAAAGGTATACATCGAAACATGTTGGACACTACACTTCAATCGAACTATTAATTAGTAAATCACTATCACGACACATATTTGAGCACTTTGCCGGTTTTTACACTACTTCAGCATTTTAAAACTGATTGACGACATCAAAATACGCCGAAAGATATTCATGAGCACCTCACCCTCAAAAATGAAGCCACAAACTATCAATGTTGCCAGTGATATAAACGTTCAAACCAATGCAGTATATTATATCTTTAACATAACCGAGTAATTGCAGTATTGCTTATTTTTCTCTATGAACTATGTAGATACTACATATGTTGCAATTTAGGAGTTACAGAAATAAAATGGATTAGTCCAAGGAATTAAATTTATGACGACAACAATAAAACGAATACTATATTAAGCATGCTTTTTTTAGGAATATTTTACAAACTTTTATCATTTATATTTTTTGTACTGTAGGTTTGAAAAAAATACATATATATAAATATTTAGATGATTGGAAAAAAATGAAATTGCTCAAAAAATAAATTGGACAGAAAGTCGTGATATAGTATTACACCAGAAACTACAATCCACATTTGTGTACATTTTGAGGTTTGAGATATCTTTATTTCTCATTAAGAATAACAATTCACTTACATGAGAAAAAAACTTAAAACTAAACTCACTGGGCATTTAAATAGATTATTTTCTGCAATTACCCACATTTGAATAAACTTATTTGAAAACAGAAACAAAGATACAAAATGCAACACTGGAAGTGATCTTAAAATTTTTACTTTTTTATATACTTAATTTTATGTTTAATTTAATAAATATATGTTTGGTTGTAAGTTTTTATATTTTATTATATTATATTATATATTTTTCAGTTATTTATTTTATTGATTAAATATTTAGATCATTTATAATGTATTTTTTAAGTAACTTTTTAAATTTTGTCAATGGTTTCGATTCTTTTATAGTTTTTGGTAATTTATTATAGATTCTAGCACCTTCACACATAATGTTTTTATTTCCATAGTTAAGTGTCCGCGTTTTGTATAATCTTATGTCATTTGCATTTCTTAACTTCATTTTCTGTGTTGTTTGCTTTTTAGTAAAACTTATTTCGCTTTGTATGTCTTTATTTAATATTTTTTAAACTAATATGAATGTGTTATATAAGTATGTTTGAGCAACATTCATTATTTTAACTTCTTTGTATAGCTTTTGAATATTTGTACGGAAGTTGTACTGAAACAACACCTTTAATAATTTATTTTGAGCTATTTGCAAACATTGTAAATTAGTTTTTGCTGCTGTACCCCAAATTGGTGTCAAATAGTCAATATGTGGTTTAACTAGACAATTATAAATAGTGTAGCGGACTTGACGCGGAAAACAACGAACAATACCTATTGTTTATATAATTTTGAAATACACAAATCACAATTAACTATAAACTCATTTAAAAGACTTGATTCCAGGCCGTTAATATAACTAAGAATTATAAAGTAGGGACGTAACTTAGATTAATCTATATCGATTATTAAATAATCTATTTTTCTTCTTTTGAAATAAAACGATTTGTAAAAATCGATTAACTCTAATCGAAAAAATAGATTATTAGTAATCGTTTTTTTTTCTGACCATTTGAAAATATTTACTTTTTGGTATTAATAATTAATTAGTAATAAAGACAAATTGAAGTGGAATAGGATGAATAAAAAAATAACAGATGTGACGTACGTGAAATTTGAATAAAATGTGTAGTCACTACATAGTATAAAACAAACTTACATTCTTTGTTTGTCCATATATCCCTATATACGCATAAAACTTTAAAACTACGCAACAGATTTTGATGCGGTTTTTTTAATACATAAAGTGATTCCAGAGGAAGGTTCGTACGTATAATAACATTCAATACGGAGTAGAGAAATACTGTAATTTTTGAGGTTTCTGTAAATATCTGCCTTATTTTTGAAGCAATTTTTATACAATACAGCATTAATCATTATCCAATTAAGTACCTTAAATGCATTGTTGATTTAATATAGATCAATATGGCCGTTTACAGCATGTAATGTAAATGAACATTTTCAAAGATATCACAGATTTAAAAATCCCGCGAGGAAGCTGCACTTCGCCTTATAGGACTTCAAATTTAACAGCGATCGTACGCGCAACTAAATGTCGCTCTTTCAAGAGTAACATCTAAAGAAAACATGTTTGTATTGTCTAATGATAAGAAAGCTGTGAATGTTGTATATAAGAACATTCTGTAATTAATTTTAAAAATAAAATACATAGGGAAAAATGTAAATATGTGGTCTATGAATTTCTATATTACATATAGCAGGAAATCTTTTTGGTATAGGGAGAGGGGAATTGTTTTTCTCCAAATTTAACGCGCGCGGGCCACGGGCAGTAATGAATAAATCAAAACTACTGGATCGATTTTAATAATTTTTTTCACCGAGTGACATAGGCTATATATTTTATACCCGTGCGAAGCACAAGCCGCTAGTTTTTAATAATTAATTAACAATTGGAATCATAATTAATAGTTGGATGGATTGAAGGATGGATATTGAAAGTCAAATACGCATATATTATCCTCAAAAACTAAAAAAGGAGAATAAAAAAAGAGGCTAAATAATATATTCGATTTATTTAAAAATCTATTTATAATGTTTATAAAATCAATTAATAAAATAAACGAATTTAAAATAATAAAAATAAAAACGATTAATTTAAAAATCTATTTATAATGTTTATAAAATCAATTAATAAAATAAACGAATTTAAAATAATAAAAATAAAAACGATTAATTTAAAAATCTATTATTTTTCCATCCATACAAACTTATAGTGGAGTGAGTTGGAGTAAAAATAAACTATTTTTAATTCCTTAAAAAAAATCAGTTTTTTAATATTAATAGCATAAAGCCTAATTAAAGTGGACAACTAGCAACAAATAATAACAGATGCGCTGTTTGTGAAATTCGATTAAAATGTGAAGGTTGGCTACATTGGTTTCATCTAATAAAGCATATCTAATTTTAAAAAAAAAGATTAAAAATGAAAAGAGGATAATTAAAATAATCGATATTTTAATTTAAAAAATAATCGATTATTTTTTTGCATCCCTAACTTATAGTAATTTAAATTTTAAATCAGGGCGGTTTTACTACAGGCGCGAACACATGCTATCTCGCATCCCTCTTGCACATGGACGTATTTATGAATGAATCGTATGAAAATAGTCTCAGCTGAATCTCGCTCCACTCCTACATACATATTTTTACGCACTCATACTCATTTTGACTGTCTATCATATAACAAGTTGATTTTAGCAATGAATGGGCGGTGTATTAAATTTTTAAATTTCCCTTTGAAAAGTTCTAGTACTTTAATTTTTACTAAAATGTAAAATTTTGTTTTAATTTAGATAGCAAAATTCTTGAAACAAATATCACTAGAAGCAAATTAAATGTATAAAGTTTTATTTCACCAGTAGCTGTTGAGATATTTCTTAAAATGAGAAATATAACAACGAAGAAACGTGCAGTCATAAAACAATAAGAAGAGGATTTACTTAATCATTATATAAATGTAAGTGTTGAGTTTTAATGAATTTTGTGCATCTCAATAATAGTAAGAGCTTTCTTAAAATTTACATTCTCACATTCTATTTATAATAACCTAACCTTGCATGGATAACCTAAAACCTTTAACATGCAGTATAATTTTTATTTCCTATTTGACTTAGTTATCGTTATATAAAAATTATGATATGTACATTAATTTCGATTGATGAATTAGCTATATTCATTATTATACTAAGGATATGTCTTGCGATTTTATATAGCTTCTAGTGTCTTGTAGTGCAATAAATGATTATTAATGGAACATTAAAGTTAAAGTTGTTCTAATTGATCATAAGTGTGTGTGTATCTATCTTAGTTATGAATAATGTGGACATAACTTAAATGGTCTACTTAATATTTTTTTTAGAAGTATTTTCAATTGAAGTTGTATACTTCATTGTATTATATTAGAACTTTAAAAATGATTGTCAAGTTTTTTATAATGAGACTCGGACGAAAAGGGAGTAAATAGCAAAAGAGAGCAAGTTTATTCTGTATAAAGCAATATAGGGTATATTGCTTTATATAACACTATTGTTGATTTTTAATTAAAAACAAAAGCAAAATTTAAATTTACGATTGATTAAACGATTGATTGATTAATTGCAGATTTAAGAATCCTCAGATCCAAGTTTAAGAGAAATTTTTTATTTTAATATGATTGTCACATGATGTTATTTATAGTTATGATTTGAGATATCTTTACATTTACAGTGCTAATAAAACCTATGTGAACTTGGCAGCCAACTTTCGAAAAAAAATTTTTTGAAATTGCCGTCGGGTTCTGCATCGTTTGTACCCGTTTGTACCACTTTTAGTTTCGTTTGTACCTCAAACCAAAAAAAGTTACAGAATTTTCAAAATTGGTCCCGCAGCCCACTTTAGAAAATCATAATTATTTTAACGGGGTCTGATTCGGGGTCGTTTGTACCCGTTTGTACCGCCTTTACTTTTCAATTATCTGAAAACCCAAAAAAGATACAGCGATTTGAAAATGTTGAAAACCAAAGATAGAATATTTCCGTTAATTCTAAAGATATTTCAATTCTGCAAACGGAGATCGGTAGGCGCCGGCGCCGTGAGGATTGTACCGCCTTGCGTTTCTTCCGAATCTCAAACCGAAAAAAAATCCAAGCATTTTGAAAATTTGAAAAAATAATTTTTTTTTCAAATTTTTAGAAATTTGAAAATCTGAAGACGGGGATCGACGCGCAATCGTTTGTACCCGTAGAAATCACTTTCGTTTTCGTTTGAACCTCAAACCAAAAAAATTTAAGAGCGTTTTCAATTTTGAAAAACCAAAGATAGAATATTTCCGTTAATTCTAAAGATATTTCAATTCTGCAAATGGGGATCGGTAGGCGCCGGCGCCGTGAGGATTGTACCGCCTTGCGTTTCTTCCGAATCTCAAACCGAAAAAAAATTAGAGCATTTTGAAAATTTGAAAAAATTATTTTTTCCAAATTTTTGGAAATTCTAAAATCTGAAGACGGGGATCGACGCGCAATCGTTTGTACCCGTAGAAATCACGTTCGTTTTCGTTTGAACCTCAACCCAAAAAAATTTAAGAGCGTTTTCAATTTTGAAAAACCAAAGATAGAATATTTCCGTTAATTCTAAAGATAAAGATTTTCAAAATGCTCTAATTTTTTTTCGGTTTGAGATTCGGAAGAAACGCAAGGCGGTACAATCCTCACGGCGCCGGCGCCTACCGATCCCCGTTTGCAGAATTGAAATATCTCAAAAATTAACGGAAATATTCTATCTTTGGTTCTTCAAAATTGAAAACGCTCTTAAATTTTTTTGGTTAGAGGTTCAAACGAAAGCGAAAGTGATTTCTACGGGTACAAACGATTGCGCGTCGATCCCCGTCTTCAGATTTTCAAATTTCCAAAAATTTGAAAAAAAAATTATTTTTTCAAACTTTCAAAATGCTTGGATTTTTTTTCGGTTTGAGATTCGGAAGAAACGCAAGGCGGTACAATCCTCACGGCGCCGGCGTCTACCGATCTCCGTTTGCATAATTGATATATCTTTAGAATTAACGGAAATATTCTATCTTTGGTTTTCAACATTGTCAAATCGCTGTATCTTTTTTGGGTTTTCAGATAATTGAAAAGTAAAGGCGGTACAAACGGGTACAAACGACCCCGAATCAGACCCCGTTAAAATAATTATGATTTTCTAAAGTGGGCTGCGGGACCAATTTTGAAAATTCTGTAACTTTTTTTGGTTTGAGGTACAAACGAAACTAAAAGTGGTACAAACGGGTACAAACGATGCAGAACCCGACGGCATTTTCAAAAAATTTTTTTTCGAAAGTTGGCTGCCAAGTTCACATAGGTGCTAATAAAAGATATAATAGTATGTGTAATGAATGAAAGATTAACAGCAGTATTAAAAGACTGTTCTATAAAACTGAAAGTAAATATTTATGTAATTTATAAATCACTTAAAATGTGCAACTGTTTATATCTAACAGAAATTAAATTACAAACAATATTTCTCCTTCATACTTATGCAATAATAAAAAGCAATTTTTCTAAAAGTGAACCCATTTACTCTTTCTTAACAAATCAATGCATGATGACACAGACAACATTTTTTTTATATTATAGAACAACTATTCATATAGATTCAAATACAACCTCTTTCATAAGAGGTTGTATTGAGGTAAGTAATACTCAAGTGAAGTCTGAATTTATGAAGCTAAGTTAGATTCCCGTAATTTCAGCCACAGATGTAAGCGTGCACTCAAACATCAGTAGCCCAAAGCGGCTGGGAATAGAATTAAGGTTTTACATGTATTGCAGGTGCCAAATACCGGCTCTTTGCCAACCGCAACACAACCATTAGAAAAAAAATGTAAAAGTTAATGACATACGAATTACCAAAACTGCGCAATTTCAGAAATCAGTACGACACCTTTATAATGGCTAGCCCGTTAATAAAACGTCTAACAAAGTAGCGCGCTTTTGAAGCTAATTTTCGACGATACAGAAAACGAACATTACCAACAAAACGCCTACACAGTATGGGAAGAAAGAACACTGCAGTGTCCACCTCAACCATACTGTTAAATGAGAAGAAAAAGCCCTGCTAGTGCGACGCGGGAGTCCGACGGCTGGCCTCGTGACTCCACGAGCTACGCTGGTCTGGCCTCGCTGCCGCCAATGGAGACGTGACGCCGCCCCTCACCCCAGGCCGGCCCGTCCGGCTATGCCGCAGCTGCTGTCGCTCCGCCTTCACCTCGAGCGCTCGAACAGCGCCAAGCCGAACAGTAGCGTCAACCACCAGGAACAGGACCGAAGACGTCGTACGCATCTTTCGACCTCTGTAATTTGAGAAAATGCATTTGAGGTAACTAATACTCAAGTAAAGTCTGAATTTATGAAGCTAAGTTAGATTCCCGTAATTTCAGCCACAGATGTAAGCGTGCACTCAAACATCAGTAGCCAAAAGCGACTGGGAAAAGAATTAAGTTTTTACATGTATTGCAGGTGCCAAATACCGGCTCTTTGCCAACCGCAACACATAACCATTAGAAAAAAAATGTAAAAGTTAATGACGTACGAATTACCAAAACTGCGCAATTTCAGAAATCAGTACGACACCTTTACAATGGCTAGCCCGTTAATAAAACGTCTTACAAAGTAGCACGCTTTTGAAGCTAATGTTCGACGATACAGAAAACGAACATTACCAACAAAACGCCTACACAGTATGGGAAGAAAGAACACTGTAGTGTCCACCTCAACCATACCGTTAAATGAGAAGAAAAAGCCCTGCAGCTTTTACAGGAGGGCAGTCAGACGCTGCTAGTCATTAAAGATTACAATGTTTATATTTACCTAAGCTATGATCAAAACAGAGTAATTATGCAAAAGTAATAATAAAATTATTTTGCTATAATCGGCGATGAAGTAAAATAGAAAATATATATAATGCTAAATGTACAGTGGACAATCGTTTATCATACCTGATACATGCAGGATTCGTAAAAAACACATGCACAAACCTCCACCATACACAAGCACTATATACATTCACTATCACAAACTCAACAACTCAAATGTTTGAATTTCAACAAACATTCTCGGATAAAATGTGAGTAGTTATCCAAAACTTAATAACAAATAAACTATACTTTTGCACTATTTAATACGAAGAAAATTGAAACGTACTTACTCACCAGAAACGTTCGTTATACGTGATATATAACTGTAATCACTTTTTACTTACGCAAAAATATACAAACCAACAAATGATTTTTAATTAAAATTAGAAAATTCCATTAACTTCTTGTAAACGCACACTATATACAAGAACACGATATAATAGAATTCCACAATTCCCGTTCCGAGATGCACTTCTCTTGAATGACGAACAACGACTGAATGTCACTGAAACGTTTTATCGGTATATATAGTAAGACTCCACCGGAAACAATAACGGCACAGTGTTGCCCCTATTTAATCAAAAAGGGCGCGATTAGGTTTGCCACCTTTTTTTTGAAGAAAATTAGTATTTTTCTTTTTTTTTCTTAAATCAAAAAAATATAGTACTTTTAGGAAATTCAGGAAAAAAAATAGTACACATCTATTTTCAATCATTATTTATTTTTCCATGATTATTTTTTATTACTTTTCGCTGCATAATGATACGGAGTTAGAGTTACTAACTAACTAAGCCCCGTAAATACATGAATGAGTTTCGTTCAAACATTCCCTATGCAGTGCTGCGGGTGCGTTCCATTCACTGTTAATTAAAAAAAGCACGACAATTGCAATTAGCGATAAAAATATAGTATTTTTCGTGCTATATTCTTTTTCTCTAATATATAGTACAATTTAAGCTAGTGTTTTTCAATTTATATATATATTTATTTGTATATCTCAACCTATTGTCTATTTAATATGTTTACAAGGTATAAAGCAGGGACCTCGAAGCATATAGCATTATAGTATATCCTTAGCGTTTTTATTGAACTGTAATAATATTGGGATGTTTTATTTTTTAATTTTAAAATATAAGTAAAAATAAAACTAAAATAATAAAAATAAAACTTTTCCTTCTATAGTAATATTTATCATGTATGCTTTATTGAAGTGTTGTATATCATATGTCATACCCAATATCAGTTATATTCTTGGTTTTTCTGAATAGTTTTTATTCTTTCTGCGACAGACAATATGGATTATAGACATACTTTAATTATTTAACAGAAAGTTATTTGTTCAAGATACTTTAACATACTATCCCATTTAGTTATGCACATTTCAACTGGATTTTTTGTCTGAGTAACTGTGTCTGGTCAAGGCACTGCTACTGTTGTTGCAATGAATTCATTAATATCTGATAAAATGGCTGATATTCTTCAAGTGAGTTAAAATGTTTCAAATATAAATCATTTTTGTTTGTAAACACAAAAATTTGCATGTGTATGTTTAATGTAACGGCCTGTTATCCACCCCAGCAGTGGGAACCATAAGCTTCCTCTATCCGTTTTTTGGAGAGAAGTATTGTAGCAAAGACCTACCATCGCGTTGCTCCAATGCGGATTGGTAGGTTACGCATATCCCTAGAATTCGCTAGAAGTATGCGGATTTCCTTACCATATTTTCCTTCACCGAAAAGCGTGGCATAAATTGCAATTGTCAAGTAGACATGTGCCTGCGCGGGCTATAAACCCATGATCGTCTTTACAGAGTCGCACGGCCTCACCGCTGAGCTATCACAGCTTGTTCCATATTTATTAAAATGTTTTTGCTATAATTTTCAGATGAACCTGGTCATTGCCAAAGAGAGTACTCATTGGGATGACGTCTAAGGGCTATATGCTGTTGATGCTTAATGGGATGAAGCACATGATTAGGTCAATTGATTTGACTAGATGAAGGCAAGTAAATATTTGATGTAAAGTATGTCAGTCTGTCCATTTCACTTTCAATTAAAACTGAAGCTTATATGTCTAACTTATGGGCCTCACTGCCTAATCCGTTTGAGATATAACAAAAAATGTTTGGTACAATTTTTCCTCTATTATAGTGATGCAAAAAAGTGTGTGATATAAGAATAGCTTAAAAGACATATTAGCGATGATCATTGGAACTTTGTCACATATCTTTAATATTTAAATGAGTTAATCTTGTATATATATATATTTTCCGAATCTCGGAATCGGCTCCAACGATTTTCCTGAAATTCAGCATGTAGTAGGTTTTGGGGGAGAAAAATTGATCTAGCTAGGTTTTATGTAAAAAAAAATTTGTTTTATCCCTATTTTTGGGCATTAAAAACACTAACATTTATATTGAATTGAATTTTCGCCATTAACTGTCAAGTCGACGTAGCTTATTCGGTTAGCGGCCAGCCTCGAGAAATGTGAGTGCCAAGGATCGGTCCCCACTAAATAATTGTTTTTTCTTTTTTTAATTTTTTTTTTTTCGTAAAAAATTACCACCCAGATATTGCTTCTTAATCGTCACATACAATTCAGTATTTGGAAAGCATAATATTTTTAGCCTGGTACTGCTAACAGTACAAAATCAAAGATATTTAACATAACACAAAGATTGTCACAGATACCCCTTATATTTTATTATTAAAAAAAATATTATTTATAATTACTTAGTCTCTACTTAAAATATAACTGTAGACAAAGTTATAGACACGTAAAAAATATTTTTCAGACACTATTTAAGACCAGTAGAAGCTAAAAATATATTTTTAAAATTTAAAATCTCTGTTATTTGTCAATGCATCATTCTCCTACCCTTATCCCACTCTAAATGGGGTAGGCACAACATGTTTTAAACATGTTAATTACATGATTTGGTATCTTACGACCGGCCGCCTGCCCGACGTCAACTTACCTTAATCGGTTTTCGCGACACCTAGGTAAGAAATGAGGGTGGTCTATTCTACTCAGGGGATATCAATGCCAAGATTGTCTGTAAGACTACCTTTGCAAACTAATGTTCTATCTATACATTATTTAAGAATTACTTATTTATTACAGGTTAAATATGCTGCGAACTCTTCCGCCGGGAAGTGTCCACGAGCCCGATGATGCAGATAAACATATATGAAGAGCTTCAGTCGAATCATAATTATTTAGCCTCATTTATTGACATTAGTAATAACATTTTCACAGCGCGAATGCTTTTATTCACTAACAATTTATTTTGCCACCTGAACCATTCGGAATTTTGGAATAAGGCTGTAAAAGTCCGCTTCCATGATAGAGACTCGAGAGAAGGTTGTGTCTTCAAAATAGTATTCATATTAGTATAATTGACAAACATTATGAAGTTTGAAACTTCTTAACTAGGACCCAATGGATTTTTTCTCAAATCTGTAGATAAGGGGCCACTAGCACACTAGAACGGATCATAATTTGGTTTCATTGTTTAAATCATTATTGGTTAATATTATTGTTTGATAGTTATAGTACCTTGTATTCCATCAGAAATATTTTCCAGACCCAAGCCATATCATATTACCGGTTCAGTATATTGATATATCGGTCATGTGCAGCAATAGCGATACAACTCAAAAACTCATATTTTGAGATGAATGGGCTTAAAATTTTCATTACTAAGGAAAATGAATAACAATTGCTTAGTTGCTAGGTTAATTGCTAGTTTGCTTAAACGACGGGCTTATGCATTATGAGTTCTGCCTGTATTGCTGCTAAAAATTGTATATTTTAACATTAACACCGTTTATTCCTATTCAAAACACGTGTTTTTACTTGTGTAGCAAAACTAAAAATCTGAGCAATCCTGCGAGTAATATATTTTCAAAACAGGATTATTTAAATTGAGAAATTTCTATAATTACGCTATTGTCTAATAAAACTGAAAGATTTGATCTAGTTAAAATTATATTATCCATCACAAAAACTTATATCTTTGGAATGGCATTATATGGCATGTAAAGTGTTAATTAGTCAAAAATGTGTATAACTTAAAAAACTACAATTCTTGGTTAACTTGCGTTAATCATAAATATGATTTTTTTAAAGTTTTTTGCATAATCGTAATCATAATGCGAGTTAGACAATGGTGTATTAGTTAAGGAGAATTCACAGTACAACAGATACTTGGAAAACGATAATGGAAATGGAAAATTTTATCGCAAGTAAAGTTATAGAACTATGATACATGAGGTAAAAGTAACTAACTAATATTACTATTAATAACATTTAAAAAGTGATACAGTTTTCATATTTAACAATATTAGTATTTTACTATACATACTCCATAAGTATAGAAACATAACAAGATGTAAACAAACAAAACCATGTGATTCAGGAGTGACAAATATGTCATTACAATAATATTATTAACAAATGAAAAAATTGGGATTCAACTGCAGTTGTCAAAAGAACATCTCTAATATTTATAAATGTAATTTTCATAAATTGATTGTTATTTTCTAAAATTAAATATTTATACCTTTAGTATAGCAAAACAGCAATATATAATTTAATAAAATTCAGCAGATACAAATTAGCTAAGTAAACTACCTAAAATGGTAATTGCATTAGATTAACCAACGTAACATAACATCAATATTCTACGAGCTTCACTCTGTGATACTTAAATATGTAGTAATTTAGTGTATTTAATATTATCCATCGTTTTCTTTAAACAATTTATTATACCTTTATGTTTGGGTTCTTAAAAGTGGATATTAAATAATATTCTAAATTCTTTAAAAGAATTAAAAATTATATTTAATGTTAGTATAATGTGTTGTAATAAAAAAGGTACTTTATAGTAGGCAGATAATGCCTACTATAAAGTACTGTTTTGACATGTTTACATTTAGTTAAATACTTAACCCATGGAGTATAGTTCCTCATGATGTTTTCTTTCATCGAAAAGCTTGGTATCAATTGGCACATTAAATATGGCAAAATTTCACAATTTAATTCATACTTTATATGTATAAATCCGAAGTGTTAACTGGTTTGATGGAAAATATTATACTTAGAGATAAAACCCTTTTTGACTGGCCCATTGGAGCAGTGGGTAGTGACCCTGCCTTCAGCTCCACGGGTCGCGGGTTCGATTCCCGCCGAGGGCAAACATTTTCTATAAATGAATTTGTTGGTCTTTGAGCCTGGGTGTATATTTGTATTTAAGTATGTATTTAAAAATATATAAGTATATTCACCAGTTGTCTGTCTACCATAACACAAGTATTAAGTTACTTACTTTGGGGACGGACGACCGTGTGTGTAATTGTCCCATATATTGATATTTATAAAAACCACTAATATTCTATAAAACTACTACTAATATATCTAAAAAAGACTAATATTTATAATTTATCATCAAGTATACTCCTTTTAAGTATAATGTTTTTTCCTAAATACTTAAACGGTAAAAACTTCTAAATTTGTATTTGGTAAAATTTAATTAAAATATTCGAGTGAATACTTATAATTTAATTTTATTTAATAATAATATATAATAATTTAAATTACAATTCCTACATTTTCAATATACATGATCGCCGATTCTGTTTCCTATTTAAAAATAGTAATCATTTTTGAAGTTGCACTTTCAGCGTGTTTAGGAAAAAACTTTTTTTTTAAGAAGCATGCACATAGAAATGTAAAACGGATGTTGAATATAAATTTTTTTATTACAGTAAACGTCTATTAAAGAATATCCTTAAATATTTTGTTTTATTAAAATCTAAAAATCATTATTAATTCGTTACAGGAGAACCGGTTACTCAAATAATCGGTAAGAGTAAAATGCGAATCGATAAAACTTTGACATCACTACTTACGGTTTTAGCGCACCAAGTACATCACTAATTTTACTACGATTTTGCGTCATACGTTATATATATTACTACTCCATATGTGAGAAAGAGTCAGAGCTGAGACCTAATCCGTTTTTACGAATGAAACGGGTGAGAGGCAGATAGATTTTAAGGAATGCGAATGTAACTAGCTATAGTGCTACTCTGCACCCCCCCATACCACCGAAAATAGGCTCGCGCCAATGTATGAATCCCAGGCATCTATTTTATAGTTAGTAATCTATGTTTTCTAGAGCTGTGGTAGCCCAGCGGTAACACTGTGCGACTCTTTCGAGGAGGTCACGGGTTCAAACCCGGGCAGACACCAATGAGTTTTTCTGTTAAAACTTATGTGTCTAATTGATAATAGCAATTAATCACACGCTTTTCGGTGAAGGAAAACATCGTGAGGAAACCTGCATGTCTCTAGAGAATTCTGGAGACATGTGTAACTTACCAATCCGCATTGGAGCAGCGTGGTAGGTCTTAGCTCCAATCCTTCTCTCCAAAAACTGAGAGAAGAGGCCTGTTCCCAGCAGTGGGAGAGTAATAGGCCGCTACTGTAATCTATGTTTTAAATACATAACATTATTTGTTATAAATTTTTAGAGGTGTTATATTAGGATGATAATTGAATAATACTATTATGTGATATAATAGCTTTCTCATATTAGGGTATCATACCCTATTATTTGGTAATAGGCAAATAATAGCCAGTGAAATATGATGTATTATTTTTTCACTGACTATTATAGTAATAGCCTATTCCGTGACTTGACATTATTTTAGTGAGATGGTGATTAAATTTTCTTCATACTTTTAACAGGCTTAGGACTGTTAAAGGTTATGTTGGCGTATTTAAAAGGTTACTAATAACTAGTTATCAATTATTGTAAACCTTATGCACAATAATTGATAAGTAATCATAGTTTTTATATTTTTCAGTTCATTAAAATGTTTTTATTTTTTATTTTTGTGGTTATATGAATGATTTATCATTTTAAAATATTGTTAACTTGTCTTATATTACATATCTACATTTAAAAACATCAATTGTTTCTATCTGCGAGATATCTTTATACCAAATTTTATTTATTTACTATTAAAATCCTTTATATTTCTAATAATATTAAAACTATTAAACAATAGTCCTTGCATCGGGTGTTTACCCGATGCAAGGACTAGGATGAGGATTTGCATTATGCACGTTGCAACCAAATGTTAAACTGGTTTAATTTTTTCGAACTATTCTTTACAAAAGGAAACAATAACAAGTAAACAAAGGCGACTTGTACACATGCCGATTAAAAAAAACAAATTTTTGCGTTTTTAAGGATTTAGTCTATTTTTTGTTTTCATTGCTAGTTTTCTTTTTAACCAACCTATGCAGCATTCATACATAACCCGACTTGTAGCATTAAATATACATATCGTTTTTTTGGTAAAAGTTTTAGTAAAGAGCCACCTCCAACTGTTCCCGACTCTCCGAGATGATTTTTAGCGACCTAGCTGGCGCAGTGGCGCGCACGAAGTGCATTTTATTTATTAGCGGGTTTGATTTCCGACAGCTATAGTTAACCATATTAAATATTAAATGCAACAAAATTGTAACCAAATAGGACGGTGCTAGTGCAGAAGCAAAAATCTACTACTTCTCCACTACTGTTTCACCAGTGATTATATTTTATATTTATTATTATAAACTATAAATTTTATTGGTACAAATGCGCGTTAACATGAAACCCGACGTGCGTGTGTAATAAAATATAATTTCTTATTACAATATTATATATTATTACATTACAATATTCAATATTAGTTTAGTACAAAAGATTATTGTAGTGTACACGCGTACATTGCTTACTTACTTAGTAACCATCCCAAGGCGCATTTAAACAAAACCTGACATGTATTAAGCAAATCAAATCCCGATTTCTCGCTCACAGTTGGCGACTCGCTACTATTGAAGTTCTTAATACGGGTATTACCGTATTAGCCTGTTACGGAATAGTCCCTATTATGCGGAATAGGCAGCGCTCCGGTGATCGCCACGCACACGGCGAACGATATCGACCCTATTATCTTGGACAGCTATTATTTGACTATTTTATGGTAAAAGGAACCTTAAAACCGCGTATTATGATACATTATTACGTGGACTGTATTATATTCCATATACCTATTCAATATTAGTTTAGTACAATAGATTATCGTAGTGTATACGCGTACATTGCTTACTTACTTAGTAACCATCCCAAGGCACATTCAAACAAAGCCTGACATGTATTTAGCAAATCAAATCCCGATTTCTCGCTCACAGTTGGCGACTCGCTACTACTGAAGTTCTCAATACGGGTATTACCGTATTAGCCTGTTACGGAATAGTCCCTATTATGCGGAATAGGCAGTGCTCCGGCGATCGCCACGCACACGGCGACCGATATCAACCCTATTATCTTGGACAGCTATTATTTGACTATTATCTGGTAACAGGTTACTTTTATATAGCGTATTATAATACGGTATTAGGTGGGCTGTATTATATTCCATATACCTATTACCATAGATTACTAACTATAAAATAGATGGTTGTGATTCATACATTGGCGCGAGCCTATTTTCGGTGGTATGGGGGGTGCAGAGTAGCACTATAGCTACTTACATTTTCTTTCATTAAAAACTATCTGCCTCTCACCCGTTTCATTCATAAAAACGGATTTAGTCTCAGCTCTGACTCTTTCTCACATATGGAGTAGTAATATATATATATATATAACGTATGACGTAAAATCGTAGTAAAATTAGTGATGTACTTGGTGCGCTAAAACCGTAATTAGTGATGTCAAAAGATGATTATCGATTCGCACACCGCTCTTACCGATTTTTGGATAACCGCTTTTCCTGTTACATATTAATAATGATTTTTAAATATTAATAAAACAAAATATTTAAGGAACTTCTTTATTAAGACTTTTACTGCAATAAAAAAATATATATACAACAACCGTTTCGCATTTCTAAGTGCATGCTTCTTAAAAAAAAACGTTTTTCTTAAACACGCTAAAAGTACAACTTCAAAAATTATTACTATTTTTAAATAGGAAACAGGAACAGCAAGCTGACTAAAAATTATCCAAACAGAGCTTTCACATGCCTCAAACTATCTTGAAAATGTAGGAATTGTAATTTAAATTATTATATATTATTATTAAATAAAATTATACACTGTCCATTATATTAACCATCTTTTGACAGATTGACGATTTACATATTTAGTGATGTCCTAAAGATTCTCGTATGCGATACCATTCCGATTATAGTACCTGCTATCATTAATCGAATTACGTACCTAAGTAATTCGATTAATGATAACCTACGTAAACTAATAACAGATATAGAAATCAACATTTTGATTTAATATTGCCTTAGTTTTTTGAAAATAAATGTTAATCCGTGTGTATTTATTATAATCATAAAAAATATATTATACATCAACTGGCAACATCAACAGACCTTCCGCTCGGCCGCCATTTTGACGTGATCTGTCACTCTCAACGAAACGCCCGTGATAGTCACACGCATTTACGTTCGCTGAGTGTTCTCTCGCATCTGTTACACCTTGAGTTAAGTAGCTTTATTCCTCGGAAAAACTTTTGTGAAACTTATATTAATTGATCGTGAAAATGCCGAAAGGACGTGTGTTGAAAGCACAATCGAGACAGTTAGTGTTAAAACTTCATGAGTATTTTGAGCAAGAAAATCAAAATGGCGGACCTCTTATACCTATCACGCAAGTCCGAAACCGTGTTGCAGCCGCGTTGGGGATCAGTCTATCAACTGTGACTAAAATCACAACTGATGCCTACGGCAGGAGCGGCTTGGAGCAAAACAAACCATCTACACCAAAAAGAAAGCGCCGGGCTCATAAGGTGACAGCTGTTGATGACTTTGACGCTGACGCTATTCGTCGTCATGTATATGATTACTACTTGAGAAAAGAAATTCCAACTTTGAGAAAACTTATTGTTTCTTTGAAAAGAAGTGGTCTATTTCATGGTGAAAAATCTTCTTTGGTCAAAGTTTTGAACACAATTGGCTTTTCATATAAAAAGTTAAATAAAAGAAAATTATTAATGGAACGCACAGATATAGCTATAGCACGTTGTGATTTTTTAAGAGAGGCAAAGAAAATACAAGATTGGGCAAATATTGTTTTCACGGATGAAACATGGCTCAACGCTAACCACACACTATCTCGTTTCTGGACTGATGATACTGCTGATTCCACTTCCTCAGTACCAATGGGAAAAGGTGAGCGCCTAATCATTTGCCATGCAGGTACAGCAAAAGGATTTGTACAAGACGCACTGTTGGCATTTAAATCGAAGAAATCAAATGACTACCACGAAGAGATGAATGCAAATGTGTATGAAGAGTGGTTCAAAAAAATGCTCATTTCATTGGAAGAACCATCAATAATTTTTATTGATAATGCGCCCTACCACTCCCGTCAAATTGACAAAATGCCAACACAGGCTAATAAAAAGCATGAAATAATTAATTGGCTTCGGGACAATGGAGAAAATGTGGACGACTCAATGTTAAAAGTTGAATTAATAAAAATATTAAAAACCAAAAAGAGAGCAAAACGCTATGTAATCAATGAAATGGCAGCAGAATATGGCCATACTGTTCTTCGGATTCCTCCATACCACTGCCAGTACAACGCAATAGAACTTATATGGGCACAAGTAAAAGGGCATGCTGCGAGATGCAATACAAGCCCCCCATTCACAGCGAATAAAATGTTGCAATTGCTAAAAAATGCTAGCACCCACGTAACGGCCGAGAACTGGGCAAGTGTGGTGGAAAGAACTAAAAGAGTAATACTCTCTGATTGGGAACGTGATATTGCGTTTGATAATATATTATCTACACAAGAGCTAATAATAACTGCTACTGAAGACTCCTCATCGGAGGAGTCTAGTGTTTATTATCATTCCGACGACTCGTGCTAATAAAATAAATTAAAATATCCTGATTGTTTTATTTGTATTCATGTATTAACTAAGAAGAAAGTAAAACTTTATATAATGTTATTACATGTCTTTTAATACTCGTAACATCGATTTCTACCGATTATTTTTAATCTGTGGCATAATCGTAGTAACCATTATGTGTGACATCACTAAGTGGGCGGTACCCATCCATAAAGTACAAATATTATTTGTATGATATTTGTACGTAAGCAATACAAAACTTAATGACCGTGAGCTGTCAAAAGACTGATAATATGATGGACGCAGTATAATTTAAAATATTCACTCGAAAACAAATGTACAAGATTAGTATTTGAAACAATAGATGCTTTCGTTTTTACCGTTTAAGTATTTAGGAAAAAACATTATACTTAAAAGGAGTGTACTTGATGGTAAATTATAAATATTTCTTTTATATTTAAGTCTTTTTAGAATATCAGTGGTTTTTATCTCTAAGTATAATATTTTCCATCATATCAGTTAACACTTCGGATTTATACATATAAAGTAAGAATTAAATTGTGAAATTTTGCCATATTTAATGTGCCAATTGATATCAAGCCAAAGAAAATATCATGAGGAACTATACTCCATGGGTTAAATATTTAACTAAATGTTATCATGTCAAAACAGGTACTTTATAGTAGGCATTATCTGCCTAGTATAAAGTATCTTTTTTATTACAACACATGATACTAATATTAAATGTTATTTATATTTCTTTCAAAGAATTTAAAATTATTGATAGTATTCGCACCACTTAATAAGGTTAAATATGGTATGATTGCTATCAATAATTTTACAAACTTTGAAACAAATAAATAAGAATATTATGTAATATCCACTTTTAAGAACCCAAACATAAAGGTATTATAAAATTTTTAAAGAAAACGATGGACAATGTTAAAGACATTAAAATACTACACATTTAAGTATCACAGAGTGAAACTCATAGAATATTGATTTTATGTTACGTCGGCTAATCTAATGCAATTACTATTTTAGGTAGTTTACTTGGCTAATTTGTATCTGCTGAAATTCATTAAATTATACATTGCTGTTTTGCTATACTAAATATATAAATACTAGATTTTACCCGCGCAACTTCGTTCGCGTGGACTGTAGTCTTGAAATTAGGAGTGGCTTCTGTCACCATCCAAACCTTCAAATATCTCCATCACAAAAATTAGATCGATCCGGGATGAATCAGAGGGATTTATCGTTTGATCAAGAGCTTAATATGATAATTTTAGTAAATAACCCGTACTTACATGAAATATATATTAAAATAGCGCAGTAAAAGGAGTGCAAAAACTTTATATACATGAAAAATTACTTATGTTTTCTGGAATTAAATATCTCTATAAATATTATAAGCTTTGGAAACGTGTTAGAAAACTTATTTAATAATAACATTTATACGTAACGAATCAACTGTCAAATTGTTTTTTTTTTAATAACCTATACGTACGGTGCTGGATTCCAACGTTTTTAGTATAAATACGAAAAATTAAATTTAAATTATGTTTTTGTTAACATAATATTTTAAAATAGGTATCGGAAAATATATTAAACTTGACTTTATTAACTGTAATGACTTTTCAAATATCAAAAATGGTGTTTAGAAATAAAATATTTTTCATTAGCAGTATGACTTAATTTCTATGGGATTAAATTAAATTTAACTTTCCAATACATGTCAATTAATAGTCATTTATTTCGTACTTGTTGCCATAGACTACTAACTAAAGACCGTTTAAGAATGCGTTTTCTTGAAACTAGTGGTTTGCTCCGGAGCGGAATCTTGACAACCGGTGAAATTCACCGGTGATTTGCCGCGCTCCGGTTATTCACCGGTGATCTCCGGCGATTAGTTTTTGGTGTAAAAGTATGCAATTGAGAAAAAGAAGCGAACGATGTACCTTTTATTGAGTTATGTTAAGGCAATCCGTTCGCTCGTTTTATACTGCTCCTGCTAACTTAAAACACGTAAAATAATTACATTCATTTAGAAGTTCTGGGCACTTAAAATAGTATAAACCTATTAATTATTCATAAAATATATTTTTTTAATGTTACATCAAAAGGTTTAGATTGTTTAGGTCGTGATAAAGATACATGATAAATTTTCGCCTTTATGTTTATATTTAGTTATGAAAATAAAAAATATAATTAATTTAACTTCTATACAAGTAGGTTAACTTAAATACAATTTTACATTACAATTACAGTACAATTACAATACAATTTACAGTCACCTGATGACAAAATATCTTCTTTGTCAACCGATGGACGTCCACTGCCGACTGACACCACCACAGATGGACATAGGTCTCTTCATGGGATCTCCACACCACACGATCTTGTGCCGCTTAAATCTGGCGGCTCCTTTTTGAGTTCGTCGGTCCATTTCGTGGGGGGGGGGGTCTGCTGACACTGTGTTTTACGGTGCAGGGTCGCCATTCCAAAACCTTGAGACCCCAACGCCCATCGGTTCTCCGAACTATGTGCCCTGCCCATCGCCACTTCAGCTTCGCGAAACGCTGAGCTATATCTGTCATTCTGGTTGTACTACGGATCTCCTCATTTCTGTTTTCATCACGGAGAGATACTCCGGCGTAGCTCGCTCCATTGCCCTCTGAGCCTTCTTATGAGGCCCATAGTCAGTGACCACGATTCAGATCCTTATGTCATTATTGGAAACACGCACTGTTCGAAGACTTTGGTCTTCAAGCACTGAGGTATTTTGGACAAAAAGATCTCTCGTAGCTTCCCAAATGCTGCCCATCCGAGTTAGATTCGGCGAATAACCTCTTTCTCAAAATTGGACCTACCTAATACGACTGTATGTCCCAGGTATATATACTCGTTCACAATTTCAACATGGAAATATGAGCTGTGTTAAGATCACTCCAGAGATGCCGAATCGACTATCGGTATGTCCAAGTGCTGAAGTGTAAGTTTGAAAACTCCACAATATTTATCCGTGTCCAAGACAGAACTAAGAGACCAGTTTAAACGAGGCGAGCTGTGTGACAGGGAGATGTCATCTCCCCAAAGCTCTTAACCGCTGCATTGGAGGAAGTCTTTAAGCATAGCTTTTGGATCAGCACGGATACGGTGTCAACATTAACGGCGAGTACATCACTCACCTTAGATTTGCCGACGAAATAGTCGTTATGGCAGAGTCTCTGGACGACCTTAACACTCAGCGGGCGATTGAGCGAGCTATGCTAGTATATCTCTACGCGTTCAAATCAGATCCGTAGAAGAACCAGAGTCTATAGCCCATCGTATCGCAAAGCTGAAGTGGCAAGCGGCTGATAGCCGATTCAGACTCAGATAGGAAATTCCGTGCGACTATGATTGAGACGACATTAGATCGATTGACGTCAACTTAAAACATTCTGTCACAAACTAACGAACTACGTTGTGGAAAATATGTTATCTAGTTCGCGTAGGTTGTAGGCTGCGTAGGTTCATCTATGGGACTTTCTATCTACCTAAGATTACTGGAGATAATAAATGTAATGTAAGGAAAATAAGGAGAGCGGAGGTTGTAGCATAGAGAAGTGAAATTATCTGTGTAAATAAGCAATAAATAAATCCTTAAATTGCTTCATTTGAGTCATATTTCTTTTATTTTAGTTGTACCTGTAAGTTAGGTAGCCGAAAGAGAATCACCGGAGTAAAACCGGTTTTTCTCCGGTGTTTTCGGCGAGTACTTGTACCGGTGAATCACCGGTGATTCTCCGGTACTCACTGCTCCGGTGCAAACCACTACTTGAAACGTCTGTTTTTTTGACAACACAAATTATATATGATTAAATATTAATTGAACTTAAATGATTATAGCTTATTTTTATATTTTCACCAGAAATCCTATCTTTTTAATGTGTTATTATGGTATTTAGCTAGTAATTGTACATGTACATAACCTCAAACTATAATAAATAGATATAAGATAAAATAATAATTGATACTAAGATAACAAATAATTTTCTATTTAACAACACTAAAATTATTACTTTGGTCTGGCCAAAAGATGTTACATACATCATTCTGGCGGTCTCTTTTTTATTAAATATTTTTCTCCGGTTTATGAATGAAACAAAAACCGAAAGATTTAAAAAATAAAAATAATACCTTTTTTAAAGATTTTTATACGTTACCCCGGTATATAAACATTAATTTTGCCAAATTTCATCTATATTGGTTCAGCGAATTGACCATGAAAACGTTACAAATAGACTTTTGCATTTATAATATTATTAGTTTATTTATTTTACTAAATAACCCGTATTACTTATATTAATAATTCATTGTTATCACATTGTTAAATTTTCTCAGTTAAATTTGTCCAGTAAACGAATAAAATAAAATAAAATATAAATACTCTTTAAAGATATCTCTTTTGACGTAAGCCGAAAAACTTGGAATCTAAATACTTCGTAAATACAGATTTGACTTGATTTTGACACATCGTAAATAAAAATTAGTTCCATAGGTTTATTATAGATGGCGTGTTGAATGTCGTCGTATTTAATTCCTCCTGAATTAACAGGATTTATATAGCCTATATGTTACCCCGGTATATAAGGAATATTTATGCCAAATTTCATCGATATTGGTTCAGCGGATTGGCCGTGAAAACGGAACCGACAGACAGACAGACAGACAGACTTTCCCATTTATAATATTAGTAAGGATTTAATTTTAGAAAATAACAATCAATTTAAGAAAATTAAATAATTTATAGAATTACGGTCTTGTTCATAAAAGTTATAACATGCTTATAGACTCACGGTCTTATTCATAAAAGTTATAACATGCTTATAGACTCATTATAGTACGTTTTAAAAAAAGTGTTATTCATAAACGCATTTTAGCACTAAACCATTCTACAAGTCTACTATAACTTTATAGAGCCCAGGACCCTACTATAACAGTGCTATAAGGTAAAAGATGGCCGACTTTCTACAGCTGATTATTACGAAAACAACATTTGACGTATTTACGGATTGAACTTGAAGTGTGTCAGTTGTCGTTTGTTTTATCAGGGATGTGATAATTCGATTTTTTACATTAATCGATAATTTCAGTAAATTGATCGATTTTTAATAATTGTTTTTTTCTTATAAATCAATTTAAAAAAGAACGATTCTTTTAATTATATATTATTATATCTTCTTATTTAAGTCTTTTTTTTAATTTTTTAAGATAAGATTTGCGTTACTTTGCGGAGATCCATAATACAAAAGTAATAATAAAATTATTTTGCGATTCATCGCGGATTATAGCAAAATAATTTTATTATTACTTTTGTATTAAGAAAATTACATTAATAAATATTGGAGATATTCTTTGGACCACTGCAGTTGAATTCCAATTTCTTCGTTTGTTAATAATATTATTGTAATGACATATTTGTCACTCCTGAATCACATGGTTTTGTTTGTTTACATCTTGTTACGTTTTTATACTTATGGAGTATGTTTAGTAAAATACTAATTTTGTTACATATGAAAACTGTATCACTTTTTAAATGTTAATAATAGTAATATTAGTTAGTTACTTTTGCCTCATGTATCATAGATCTATAACTTTACTTGCGATAAAATTTTCCATTTCCATTATCGTTTTCCAAGTATCTGTTGTACTGTGAATTCTCCTTAACATTAATACACCATTGTCTAACTCGCATTATGATAACGAATATGCAAAAAAACTTATAAGAAATCATATTTATGATTAACGCAAGTTAACCAAGAATTATAGTTTTTTAAGTTATACACATTTTTGACTAATTAACACTTTACATGCCATATAATGCCATTCCAAAGATATAAGTATTTGCGATGGATAATATAATTTTAACTAGATCAAATCTTTTAGTTTTATTAGACAATAGCGTAATTATAAAAATTTCACAATTTAAATAATCCTGTTTTGAAAATATATTACTCTCAGGATTGCTCAGGTTTTTAGTTTTGCTACACAAGTAAAAACACGTGTTTTGAATAGGAATAAACGGTGTTAATGTTAAAATACACAATTTTTAGCAGCAATACAGGCAGAACTCATAATGCATTATAAGCCCGTCGTTTAAGCAAACTAGCAATTAACCTAACAACTAAGCAATTGTTATTCATTTTCCTTAGTAATGAAAATTTTAAGCCCATTCATCTCAAAATATGAGTTTTTGAGTTGTACCGCTATGCTGCACATGACCGATATATCAATATACTGAACCGGTAATATGATATGGCTTGGGTCTGGAAAATATTTCTGATGGAATACAAGGTACTATAACTATCAAACAATAATATTAACCAATAATGATTTAAACAATGAAACCAAATTATGATCCGTTCTAGTGTGCTAGAGGCCCCTTATCTACAGATTTGAGAAAAAATCCATTGGGTCCTAGTTAAGAAGTTTCAAACTTCATAATGTTTGTCAATTATACTAATATGAATACTATTTTGAAGACACAACCTTCTCTCGAGTCTCTATCATGGAAGCGGACTTTTACAGCCTTATTCCAAAATTCCGAATGGTTCAGGTGGCAAAATAAATTGTTAGTGAATAAAAGCATTCGCGCTGTGAAAATGTTATTACTAATGTCAATAAATGAGGCTAAATAATTATGATTCGACTGAAGCTCTTCATATATGTTTATCTGCATCATCGGGCTCGTGGACACTTCCCGGCGGAAGAGTTCGCAGCATATTTAACCTGTAATAAATAAGTAATTCTTAAATAATGTATAGATAGAACATTAGTTTGCAAAGGTAGTCTTACAGACAATCTTGGCATTGATATCCCCTGAGTAGAATAGACCACCCTCATTTCTTACCTAGGTGTCGCGAAAACCGATTAAGGTAAGTTGACGTCGGGCAGGCGGCCGGTCGTAAGATACCAAATCATGTAATTAACATGTTTAAAACATGTTGTGCCTACCCCATTTAGAGTGGGATAAGGGTAGGAGAATGATGCATTGACAAATAACAGAGATTTTAAATTTTAAAAATATATTTTTAGCTTCTACTGGTCTTAAATAGTGTCTGAAAAATATTTTTTACGTGTCTATAACTTTGTCTACAGTTATATTTTAAGTAGAGACTAAGTAATTATAAATAATATTTTTTTTAATAATAAAATATAAGGGGTATCTGTGACAATCTTTGTGTTACAACAAAGATTGTCACAGATACCCGATAACGAAGAACATACAACACTTCAATAAAGCATACACGATAAATATTACTATAGAAGGAAAAGTTTTATTTTTATTATTTTAGTTTTATTTTTACTTATATTTTAAAATTAAAAAATAAAACTTCCCAATATTATTACAGTTCAATAAAAACACTAAGGATATACTATAATGCTATATGCTTCGAGGTCCCTGCTTTATACCTTGTAAACATATTAAATAGACAATAGGTTGAGATATACAAATAAATATATATATATAAATTGAAAAACACTAGCTTAAATTGTACTATATATTACAGAAAAAGAATATAGCACGAAAAATACTATATTTTTATCGCTAATTGCAATTATCGTGCTTTTTTCATTAACTGTGAATGGAACGCACCCGCAGCAATGCATAGGGAATGTTTGAACGAAACTCATTATTGTATTTACGGAGCTTAGTTAGTTAGTAACTCATAACTCCGTGTCATTATCCAGCGAAAAGTAATAAAAAATAATCATGGAAAAATAAATAATAATTGAAAATAGATGTGTACTATTTTTTTTTTCCTGAATTTCCTAAAAGTACTATTTTTCTTCAAAAAAAAAGGGTGGCAACCCTGATCGCGCTCTTTTTGATTAAATAGGGGCAACACTGTGCAGTTATTGTTTCCGGTGGAGTCTTACAATTGATAAAACGTTTCAGTGACATTCAGTCCTTGTTCGTCATTCTAGAGAAGTGCATGTCGGAACGGAATTGTTTTATTCCTATTATATCGTGTTCTTGTATATAGTGTGCGTTGACATCAGAAGTGTAAAAGTTTACTCGCGTCGTGCCCGTTGTCCGTGCATCCTGATTTACGGCAATTGTGGCTTTTTAAACTTACTCTTGTCTAATTTTAATTAAAAATCATTTCTTGGTTTGTATATTTTTGCGTAAGTAAAAAGTGATTACAGTTATATATTACGTATAACGAACGTTTCTGGTGAGTCAGTAAGTTTCAATTTTCTTCGTATTAAATAGTGCAAAAGTATAGTTTATTTGTTATTAAGTTTTGGATAACTACTCACATTTTATCCGAGAATGTTTGTTGAAATTCAAACATTTGAGTTGTTGAGTTTGTGATAGTGAATGTATATAGTGCTTGTGTATGGTGGAGGTTTGTGCATGTGTTTTTTACAAATCCTGCATGTATCAGGTATGATAAACGATTGTCCACTGTACATTTAGCATTATATATATTTTCTATTTTACTTCATCGCTGATTATAGCAAAATAATTTTAGTATTACTTTTGCATAATTACTCTGTTTTGATCATAGCTTAGGTAAATATAAACATTGTAATCTTTAATGACTAGCAGTGTCTGACTGCCCTCCTGTAAAAGCTGCAGGGCTTTTTCTTCTCATTTAACGGTATGGTTGAGGTGGACACTACAGTGTTCTTTCTTCCCATACTGTGTAGGCGTTTTGTTGGTAATGTTCGTTTTCTGTATCGTCGAACATTAGCTTCAAAAGCGTGCTACTTTGTTAGACGTTTTATTAACGGGCTAGCCATTATAAAGGTGTCGTACTGATTTCTGAAATTGCGCAGTTTTGGTAATTCGTACGTCATTAACTTTTACATTTTTTTTCTAATGGTTATGTGTTGCGGTTGCCAAAGAGCCGGTATTTGACACCTGCAATACATTTAAAACCTTAATTCTTTTCCCAGTCGCTTTTGGCTACTGATGTTTGAGTGCACGCTTACATCTGTGGCTGAAATTACGGGAATCTAACTTAGCTTCATAAATTCAGACTTCACTTGAGTATTAGTTACCTCAAATGCATTTTCTCAAATTACAGTGGTCGAAAGATGCGTACAACGTCTTCAGTCCTGTTCCTGGTGGTTGACGCAACTGTTCGGCCTGGCGCTGTTCGAGCGCTCGAGGCGACGGCGGAGCGACAGCAGCTGCGGCATAGCCGGACGGGCCGGCCTGGGGTGAGAGGCGGCGGCACGTCTCCATTGGCGGCAGCGAGGCCAGACCAGCGTAGCTCGTGGAGTCACGTGGCCAGCTGTCGGACTCCCGCGTCGCACTAGCAGCGTCTGACTGCCCTCCTGTAAAAGCTGCAGGGCTTTTTCTTCTCATTTAACAGTATGGTTGAGGTGGACACTGCAGTGTTCTTTCTTCCCATACTGTGTAGGCGTTTTGTCGGTAATGTTCGCTGTATCGTCGAACATTAGCTTTAAAAGCGCGCTACTTTGTTAGACGTTTTATTAACGGGCTAGCCATTATAAAGGTGTCATACTGATTTCTGAAATTGCGCAGTTTTGCTAATTCGTACGTCATTAACTTTTACATTTTTTTTCTAATGGTTATGTGTTGCGGTTGGCAAAGAGCCGGTATTTGACACCTGCAATACATGTAAAACCTTAATTCTTTTCCCAGTCGCTTTTGGCTACTGATGTTTGAGTGCACGCTTACATCTGTGGCTGAAATTACGGGAATCTAACTTAGCTTCATAAATTCAGACTTCACATGAGTATTAGTTACTTCAAATGCATTTTCTCAAATTACAGAGGTCGAAAACTGATGCAGGGTCTGTACTGTGTAGCTGGGAGAGACATGTCACCACTAGGTGATGAAGCGGTCGAGGACGTCCCGCCATACGGCTACGGCAGAACGTAACCGAACGCGAAGACGCGTACGACGTCTACGTCACGTTAGGCCTGGCGCTATGCGAGCGCTCGAGGCGACGGCGGAGCGACAGCAGTGATTTATAAATTATGTTTATTATGACAGAAGTGATTTATAAATTACATAAATATTTACTTTCAGTTTTATAGAACAGTCTTTTTATATTGCTGTTAATCTTTCATTCATTACAAATACTATTATATCTTTTATTAGCACTGTAAATGTAAAGATATCTCAAATCATAACTATAAATAACATCATGTGACAATCATATTAAAATAAAAAATTACTCTTAAACTTGGATCTGAGGATTCTTGAATCTGCAATTAATCAATCAATAAATCAATAGTAAATTTAAATTTTGCTTTTGCTTTTTAATTAAAAATCAACAATAGTGTTATATAAAGCAATATACCCTATATTGCTTTATACAGAATAAACTTGCTCTCTTTTGCTATTTACTCCCTTTTCATCTGAGTCTCATTATAAAAAACTTGACAATCATTTTTAAAGTTCTAATATAATAAAATGAAGTATACAACTTCAATTGAAAATGCTTCTAAAAAAAAATATTAAGTAGACCATTTAAGTTATGTCCAAATTATTCATAACTAAGATTATATTATTAACACACTTATGATCAATTAGAACAACTTCTAAAAAACTTTAACTTTAATGTTCCATTATTAATCATTTATTGCACTACAAGACATTAGAGGCTATATAAAATCGCAAGACATATATATAGCTAATTCATCAATCGAAATTAATGTACATATCATAATTTTTATATAACGATAACTAAGTCAAATAGGAAATAAAAATTATACTGCATGTTAAAGGTTTTAGATTATCCATGCAAGGTTAGGTTTTTATATTTAGAACTAGCGGCCTGCCCCTGCTTCGCACAGATATAAAATATCCCATGTCAGTCAGTGTAAAAAAAATGATTAAAATCGATCGAGTAGTTTTTTTCTTTAGTAATTGTAGAGTAATAATTAATAATTAGTAATTCTAGAGTAATTGATTTATTCATTACTGCCCGGGGCCCGCTAGCATTAAATTTGGAGAAAAAAAATTTCCTTTCCCTATACCAAGAAGATTTCCTGCTATCTTTGGAATATCTAAATTTGTATGGTACATTTTTACTTATTTACTTTTACATTTTCCCTATGTATTTTATTTTTACAATTAATTACAGAATGTATTTAAACAAACTCTTGAAAGAGGGACATAGCTGCTTAAGTCGAAGTGTTATAGGGCGAAGCGCGGCGTCCTTACAGCATTCTAAATCTGTAATATCTCCGAAAATGTTCACTTAAATTACATGCTGTAAACGGCCATATTGATATATATTAAATCAACTATTTATTTAAGGTACTTAATTGGATAAGGATTAATGCTGTATTGTATAAAAATTGCTTCAAAAATATGGCATAATTTTTCTTAAAAAGTAAATGACAAAAAATGCTATAGTGGGTTATCCATAAGAGATAGACATATACCATCGCGGACTTTTCTCTAGACCTTTTCAAGATGTACAAATACTTAGTACATTATTTTGATAAATCTCGTAGGGTTTAGCCTGCGTTTGCAATGTAAGCGGAAAAAAATGTAATTATTTACAGAAACCTCAAAAATTACAGTATTTCTCTACTCCGTATTGAATGTTATTATACGTACAAACCTTCCTCTGGAATCACTCTATCTATTAAAAAAAACCGCATCAAAATCTTTTGCGTAGTTTTAAAGTTTTATGCGTACATAGGGATATAGGGACTTTGTTTAATACTATGTAGTGATGATGTAGTGATGTGAGAATGTAAATTTTAAGAAAGCTCTTACTATTATTGAGATGCACAAAATTCATTAAAACTCAACACTTACATTTATATAATGATTAAGTAAATCCTCTTCTTATTGTTTTATGACTGCACGTTTCTTCGTTGTTATATTTCTCATTTTAAGAAATATCTCAACAGCTACTGGTGAAATAAGACTTTATACATTTAATTTGCTTCTAGTGATATTTGTTTCAATAATTTTGTTAACTAAATTAAAACAAAATTATACATTTTAGTATAAATTAAAGTACTAGAACTTTACAACGGGAAATTTAAAAATTTAATACACCGCCCATTCATTGATAAAATCAACTTGTTGTCTAGTTATATGATAGACAGTCAAAATGAGAATGAGTGCGTACAAATATGTATGTAGGAGTGGAGCGAGATGCAGCTGAGACTATTTTTATACTATTCATTCATAAATACGTACATGTGCAAGAGGGATGCGAGATAGCATGTGTTGGCGCCTGTAGTGAAACCGCCCTGCGGGCCTGCCTATTACTATTATAATATATTCATAACATCTTTATAAATTTTAATCACTTTTGTCTTTAATTTAAAATTTAATTATAGTAAGATGTCGTTTAATGTAGGTTTTATTGGTGGTGGAAATATGTCTACAGCCATTGCCAAAGGGATATTACACAATGGTAAAATAAAGTTTAATGTTATGCTCAATTATGAAGTTATAATTCTATACCTTACAATGAAACTACTTTGCAAATTATAGCTTACAATATCCCTTTAATAGAATACCAATATCTTATACCTGAAAAGATGTGATGAATCATTCAAAGAAGTCACATACAATACTGATATAGTTCTATATGAAATGCTGTTTGAGAGGTATAAAAACCTAAGTAATCGACATTATTATTTCAGGTAACCATCCATCATCAAAGCTGTGGGTTTCTGGTCCACATATAAATAACCTTCTACATTGGAGAGATTGGGGAGCAACAGTTATAAATAATAATGCTGAAATTATAACACACTGTGACATTGTATTTATAGGTGTTAAACCTGCTTTTTTAAATGATGCCATTAAGGACTGTTTATCATGGATAGGCCCACACGATAAAAACATATTGTTTATTTCAATGTTAGCAGGAACTTCTATTGAACATTTACGTAAGGTAATTCTTTTTTTAAAATTACTTATGGTAATCACACCTTGAAGATAGAACTGACCTTATCAAAAATACCAAAATATTTAGTATACCTTAAACAAATTTCGATGGGATTGTTTTTTTCTTGTGCTCACAAGACGTGTATTATACCTTACAAGTATTATATTACTTTTTTAAAATTAGCTCTTAAATAACAATTTACTATTATTTCTATTCTCTTTCTTTTTCTATTTCTAAAGAAAAGATTATAAGTAAGTTATGTATTTATCTTATTATTGTGTTAATTTCTTTTACATTATCTATAAATGTTAAAATATTTATTTCTTCCAGGTTATAAAGCAGTTACAATTAGAATCCAGGATAATTCGTATATTGCCAAATACACCAATGGCAGTAGGAGCTGGATCCTGTTTGTATGCAATAGACAATCTTGTTAATCAGGATCAATGTGAAATTCTAGAAAACTTGTTAAAAGGCTGTGGAATAATAGAAAAAGTTCCGGAACAACTAATGGATTCTCTCGGTGCTCTTACAGGCTGTGGCCCTGCTTTTGTGAGTGTACATTAGTATAAATATCTCTTAAATCCTTGCATGTTTTCAATTCAATTCAATTTTCCATTAATGGCTTTTAGTAGTACCTTGTTGGCACAAATTACTTTGCCAATGTCACGTAACATGAACTACACACAAAGAAGATTGTACAGTGAAACAAAGAGTAAAACTAAAATTTTGATTATTTACAAATAGTGGGAACCTTTTTTAACACTTCACATGAAACAAAAGGACAACACAATATGAATATATATATATTACTTACAAACAATTATACTTAAAACTAAATTATATAACAATTTTATTTTATTAAATTTAATATATTTACATAAATATTTACAATAGGGAATAAATACGGACAATAATAAACATTCAACATTTAACTGACAATAAATTTTGGATGGGAGAATGTCATATAGACAATATATAATTTATTGTTTTGTTTTATAGTGTTTTGTTGTTGTTATTTATTAATTTGAATGTACCTAGTTATGGATGTTGATCCCACGCCTTGCAGGGTGGTATTTGCTAAATAATCGCGATTCCAGTAAGCGGTGGTAAAGAGTGAGAAATGCCAATTCAGTTTTCAAGAATGAGCGACCACCTGCATTGCTCACACGATGGTCGCTGGAGCCATCGCAAAGAGTCAGTCCATAACTCGGCTCCTACCAGACAAGACCTGGTAGTAGATAGAATAGTTAGGTAGTATAGAATAGTAAGATAGTATATAATTTTAATGTGTAAAAGTGTTAAATAAATGAATATAAAGAAATTTTAGTTTCTTTTTAAAAACACTCGGGAGTAAGGTAAAACTTTGACTGGCGCAGCCGGAGCGGATAGTTCGAAATAGGCCGTCGTCTAGGATTCCTAACTCAGTCCCGGCGCGGTTCGCGAATATCCGAAATCGAACAAATAAATAAGTCAAAAGAAGCGCTCCTGACTCGAAAGCAGCTACTTAACAGGGAGATGAAGACGACGAGGTTGTGAGTAGAACTTTTCACTATCCTGTGTGTCCTTATCCCTTACTGTTTGCTATTTTCGCGTCTAATTATTTATTTACGAAACTTTTACATTTTTAGTTATCTGATATTCCTCCAATAACAAAAATCGTATTGTAAAGGTGTTAGTTATTAAGACGGATAGATAATTAAATAATAAAGAGATTTTTTTATGAACAAAAAATATATAACAATAAGAATAAAATACATTTATTTTTGAAGATTTTTATATGATAGAATTTTTGTGTTTAGTAAATTAATTGATATTCCTTTTTAGAGGAAATATAAATTAATTCTTTTTATATACAATTATATTTGAGACTTTCTTAATATAGGTATTTTTGTATATTAATTTTAAAATAATTTGTTTCTTTTTATATACTATTATTTTTGTGTGATACCATTTATTATTTGCTTTGTGCTCGTACAATCTCGGGAAAAATGGAACAAATAAATATGGTTCCACGTGAAATTTTAGAACTAATACCCAAATACGAAGGAGAGGCCGAATTATTAAATATGTTTATTAGAAAATGCGAGTATGTAATGTTAAATTTTAGAACATCGAATAGTACGGCCCAGGAAGTATATTTATTCCATGCAATAACAAGTAGACTGACAGGTAGGGCAGCGAACCTTATAAGCGAAAGGGAAGATATTGGGTCCTGGCATGATATGAAAGAAGTGCTAATACAGCACTTCGGCGACCCTCGATCAGAGGAGTGCGTTGCCATAGAATTAGAGTCTTTAAAAATTAAAATTGGCGAGTCATACCAGGATTTTTGCAAACGAATTCAGAACATGCGGAGTATTTTAATTTCGAAAGTCAATAGAATAGAGGAAGAGAGCCTGAAGGAATCAAAAATCATTATTTATAACAATGTAGCCTTGAATGTTTTTCTTTATAATCTTCCTGAGGACTTAATTAGAATAGTACGCCTTAAAAATCCAAAAACATTGGAAACCGCTTTAGCTTACGTTACGGAAGAAGTTAATTTCCAATTTCAGTATAATTTCAAAAATAAAAATAAAAATAATTTTAAACCCCCACAAAACCCATCATTACAGCCATCTTTTAACAATAATTTTAAATTCGGTATTCCTCAGTCTATGCATAGAGCAGGTCCAAATAATTTTCAACGTCAATTTAATCAACAGCCTAACCAAGTAAACCCCTTCCAAATAAGGCCAATAAATCAATTTGGTCAGGGATACAGACCTCCAAATAATTTCCAAAATAACAACTTTAAATTTGGTATTCTTAGCCATCAACAAAATTTTAAATATGGCATACCGCAGCAAAATCAAATTAGATATCCGACGTTTAATAATAATAACTTTAACAGACAAATAACACAACCGGGATTTTCAGAAAATCAGAATAGATTTAAATTCGGCATACCCAGGCCGCAAAACCATTACAACCCTACGGACGTTTCTATGCGCACGGCACCACAAATAAGACACAACATGACGGAAGTTCCCGAGAACGTATTCTATAACATCGACTATTTAACGCAGGATGACTATGACACTTACCCGACCTGTAGCTATGACGAATCATACGAAAAATATGTAGACCCCTATTGTGCAAATAACTCTAACACCGAACCGCAAGAACGAGTGGAAATTGAGTCAATACCCGAGGAAAATTTTTGTACAACAGCCTCAACGGACAAACCGAAATAATATATCTTAACTGTGACAGTATACTTAAACTACCACACATTAACCTTCCTGAAATTCAGGCTAAGTTTATGATTGACACGGGTAGTACTCGGTCATTCATAAGCCCTGAAAAGGCAAACATATACTTTAAGAACTTTAAATATTCAGAGCCGTTTGAAGTAATAAGCACCCACGCTCGCAGTCAGCATAGCGAGGTGATAAACATACCTCTTTTAAAAACTTTTAAGAGTAACTCCACCCATAAATTTTATGTATATAATGTGGGCAAACGTTACGACGGACTAATAGGATCCGACTTACTGAAACAACTTGACGCTACGGTTGACATGAAAAATCAAATTTTACATACGCGTGACACCAGTATACCTATTCTATATAGCCCACCATATGAGTTAACATTACAACCACGAACAGAAACTCGAGTGAAAATCCCGACGAACTTAGAAAACGGTGAAGCTATTCTGAATTACACTAATTTTGGACCAGGAGTCCGTATGCCTAGCGCCTTAGTTAAATGTGTTAACTCATACGCTACATCGGTAATTCAGAACTTTTCAGATCAAACTATTACTTTAACTTTTGACCGACCTTTAAAAGTAACAAAGTTTGAAAATAACTTGTGTGAAATTACTACAACTTCTGGAAATGACGAAAATGACGGCTTGCTGTTACAAAACCTATCAAAATTACGCTTAGGTCACATGAACTCAGAAGAAGGTAATATGATTTCTAGCCTCTGCTACGAATATCGTGACATATTTTACTGTGATGACATACCGCTATCTTTTACAAACCATGTAAAACACCACATACGTACAAAAAACGAAGACCCTATTTATCTAAGACCGTACCGACACCCTCCGTCGCAAAATATCGAAATTCAGAATCAAGTCGATAAGCTACTTAGGGACAATGTTATTCGTGAATCCCATTCACCTTGGAGTGCACCTGTGCACTTGGTTCCAAAGAAGATGGATGCATCTGGACAACCCAAGTTTAGAATGGTTATCGATTATCGTCGCTTAAATGAAATTACTGTGGACGACAAATACCCCTTACCGAATATAACAGACCTTTTTGACAAGTTAGGTAAATCTGTTTACTTTAGCACAATAGATCTCGCTAGTGGCTATCACCAAATCGAAGTAAGCGAGGAAGATAGGCACAAGACAGCGTTTACCACCCAGTCTGGTCACTACGAGTTTACTCGTATGCCGTTTGGATTGAAAACAGCTCCAGCCACCTTCCAGAGAGCTATGGATAACGTTCTACGTGGTTTACAGGGAATACACTGTCTAGTTTATTTAGACGACATTATTATATATTCATCTAGTTTACAAGAACACATTGATAAATTACGAAAAGTATTCGATCGATTGAGGGAAACTAATCTGAAGGTCACCTTAGACAAATGTGAATTTCTAAAAAAGGAGGTCCTCTATTTAGGACATACAATTACAAAAAATGGCCTTAAGCCAAATGATGACAAAATTAAAACCGTTTTAAATATACCGATTCCAAAGACATCCACAGAAATAAAAAGTTTTTTAGGTTTAATCGGCTATTACCGGAAATTTATAAAGGATTTTTCCAAAATAACTTACCCTCTTACATCTTGTCTTAAGAAAGGACGAAAGATAGAATTTACCGCGGAATATATTTCAGCGTTTAACAAATGCAAAGAACTTCTAGTTAATGCTCCATTGTTACAATTTCCCGACTTTTCAAAACCATTCGTATTAACAACAGACGCATCAAATTATGCACTTGGCGCGGTCCTCTCACAAGGAAGCATAGGTAGTGATTTACCCATTGCATATGCTAGTCGTACCTTAAACGATTGTGAAACCAGATACAGCACTATCGAAAAGGAACTACTTGCGATAGTATGGTCTGTAAAAGTATTCCGACCGTACCTATATGGCCGAAAATTTGTTATTTACACAGATCATAGACCTTTAGCGTGGTTAAATTCTATAAAGGAACCTAATAGCAAGCTTACACGGTGGAAATTACGATTATCCGAATTCGATTACGATATCGTGTATAAAAACGGCAAACAGAATAGTAACGCGGACGCACTCTCGCGAATAAAATTAAACACGCTGGACGAAAAAGACAACACCTCCATTCAAGTTAACGTCGATACAGTATCCTTAAACAGTAGCTCCGATGACGAAGAAAGAACTATAACTATCCCCGACTCTGACGAAACAAATTTATCATATCCTATACGTTCGCCATCTGAAAGTACAATAAGCTGTAGCTCGCGAACGGATACCGCACTTTCCGCGTTAGACATGGACTGTGACACTATTCCCATACTCAACGAAGCTATTGACACAAAACCACACCAAATGCTTATATTTACCTGGAATAGAGACCACACCTCGGTTCAGAATTTTTCCCGTGACAAACAGAAGGTTATTGAGGTCTACATGCCTGTAGGAAATTCTGAATTAATTAAAGAATTTTTAAAAGAATACATAAACCCCAAAATAAGACAATTTATTTACTTCGAAAATGATATGCATAGAAAAGACTTTGTAAAAACCGTAATAGAGCTTTTTAAAAAGGGTTCCGTTAAAATATACGAATGCACAAAAAGAATAATATACGTTTCTGACGAAGAAGAACAACGATATATCGTCATAAAATACCACCAAGGACCCTCGTGTCATAGAGGTATTAAGGAAACGCTTATGAAAATCAAACGTACTTATTATTGGAATAATATGGATCAAACCGTGTCGTCCGTAATTAATGCGTGTGAATTGTGTAAGCAAATGAAATATGATCGTAAACCATTAAAGCCTAAACTCCAACTCACTCAAACTCAAACAAAACCCTTTGAGGACATTTTTATAGATGTATTTTCTATAGAGGGAAAACATTTTTTAACCCTTATCGATGCGTTTAGCAAAATCGGACAGGCATTCGAACTGACTAATAGATCCACCCCCGAAGTAGTACGTGCTTTAATCAAATACTTCTCATTTTATGGCATTCCTAATAAAATCAGCTCGGACCCCGGTACAGAATTTAATAATACATTACTGAAAGAAACTTTGAATTTTTATAAAATAGAACTTCACATAGGTACACCGCATAATCCTAACTCGATGGGATTAATAGAAAGATTTCATTCAACTATCTTAGAAATTTATCGCCTAGCAAAATATGAACATAAACTGACGGACGCATCCTCTATCATGACTTATGCTGTAATGTCATATAATCAATCTATACATTCGACCACAGCTCTTACACCTTTTGAGGTAGTTTTTGGGCATACCTCTTCATCTAACTCGTTCAACGTGGATTTTAATAAACAATACACTCAGAAATTAGTCAGGGATCATGTAAAAAAAACGTCTTTCCTTTATCGACATTTGACAGATAAAATGTTAAAAGAGAAAGTAAAAATTAGAGAAAAACGGGGAGGCGAAACATCATTTAACATTAGTGATGACGATGAGATTGTTATTAAGGGTGTTAATACCCGACGAAGTAAGGATAAACCTCGCTACCAGAAAGTTAGAGTAACCGGCGAAATCTCCAGGAATACCGTTCCTGTAAGAGTTCAAAATCGCGACACACGAGTGCCAATTAAAGACATCAAACGTCCTTCACAGGTTCGTCACTCCCCTGGTAGTCCAGGTCCTCACGATCCAGGCCCTAGTGCAGAAAATCGAACATAACCCTGGTATTCTGCCTATACAAGAAGGCCAAGCTTTTATTACCTATGATAGTTGGTCTTATGTTAAGATTTTAGATTTAAGTTTGTTGAAAGAAGATTTAGATTATACTGTTAGGATATATGAACATTTTAATATAAATTTATTAAGGTATTTTGAATATAAAACAATCTATAATGATATAATTAATATTAAAATGCAAACGGATCTGCCTCTTAATGTCACTGTTCAAAAATGTAGACAGCTTTTTTCTATAAGAAGAGTCAAACGTGGCCTCATAAATCCCCTAGGTTCATTTATTAAAATCATTACAGGAAATCTAGATAATAATGACGCCTTAAAGTATGAGGGATTGATTTCTGATTAGAAAACGGAACAAGAAAGATTATCAAAAAAAATGACTATTGTTTCTAAAATAGTAGATTCCTTTATTAACATTACGGGCTCCTCAAAAATTAATTTACTTCAATTAGATAAAGAACTCTCCGATATAATTATGTGGATAAATAACACAAAGCAGGTAATAAGTACTACTAGATTAATTAGTACTTACCATTTGTTCTTACATAGCTTTCAAATGTTGTATGTTAAAGTAGACGAAATTGAAACAGCCATAGCTTTTAGTAAATTAAAAACTTTACACCAATCTGTAATAGACCCGGAGGAATTGTATAATTTATTAATAGACATTGAAAAAACCGACAAATTAATGTACCCCGTTAGTATAGGAAACCTTCTTAATATAGAAAAATCTATTGAACTAAAAGCTTATTCTAAGGAAAATCAGATAACATTTATTTTAGATATCCCTCTCGTTCAAAAGGAGTTATTTAATTATTTTCAAATCGTACCTCTCCCTATCACCAATATATTCAATCAAACATCCCTTATAATACCTAAAAATCCTTACCTTTTAGTGAAAGGTTCGAAAATCATATCACTCCCTAAACCCTGTAAAGAAGTGGACCAATCAGTATTTTTATGCCACGATACAGAATTGGAATTGCTAGTAAAAGATAACTGCCTAGAAGCATTGATACTTTTTTCAAAAAATACTAGTGCAGCCCAATTTTAGCTGAAACAGCTGGAATTAAAATAGAACCCCTCCAATACAATCGATGGATTGTATATAGTAAGCTCGAAACGCTTCTTTTAAAATCATGCAATACTGAAGAAACTCGTGAAAAGATACAAGGAACTTATATACTCACCCTTGAAGATAATTGCTATTTTCAACTTAAAGGGTTGACGTTAAGAAATCATCGAAAAATTGGTAAGATCGTGAATTATTCAAACCAACTACCCATCATAAACGTTCCTGAATTAGCGACATTAAGCCCTCTACCTGAAAAAAGGCTTTTAGATTTGGATAGTGTTAATCTTCAACGTCTTTGCCAGTTATCGTATAGTTTAAAAGAAAGTGATAGTGAAAAAATAAGTTTTTATAGTGAAAAGCCCATAAATATTAAAAGTGTCAGTCTCGGAACAGTGATCCTCTATGCGATACTAGTGTTAAGCGTTTTTCTAGGATTAATGTATAAATTCAAACGTTTGCCTTTAAAGTTTTGTAGTCAAAATCAGCAGACTGAAAATCATCCCTCTGCTGACTTTGAACTTAAGGAGGGAGGAGTTATGGATGTTGATCCCACGCCTTGCAGGGTGGTATTTGCTAAATAATCGCGATTCCAGTAAGCGGTGGTAAAGCGTGAGAAATGCCAATTCAGTTTTCAAGAATGAGCGACCACCTGCATTGCTCACACGATGGTCGCTGGAGCCATCGCAAAAAGTCAGTCCATAACTCGGCTCCTACCAGACAAGACCTGGTAGTAGATAGAATAGTTAGGTAGTATAGAATAGTAAGATAGTATATAATTTTAATGTGTAAAAGTGTTAAATAAATGAATATAAAGAAATTTTAGTTTCTTTTTAAAAACACTCGGGAGTAAGGTAAAACTTTGACTACCTATACTACGTTTGTTTTAGTTTTCCAACCACAATGGTCGCTGGCAGAGATCTCTTATAGAGATAAGTTATCCTTAGTACTTGTTTTTCATTTAACTGTATTTTTTGTATGTTTTCTTTTATGGTACATAAATAAATAAATAAATAAATATAGAGGGTGAAGGAGCCTAGGACAATTTAAAAGGATATGGAATACAGTGCCTTCATCTAAACCACACATCGAGTTGTCACTGATCTGCAGTTTTGCCAAGTGTACAGGTGTGCATAAATGACCAAGACGTAAACGAGAGATAGTAGATGAGATCAATCTGTCTGCATATCTATGGAGAAATAATCCATAGATATGCATAGATAATCCATGGTTGTCTTGGAATGTCTGGTTGAAGAGTTCTCGTAGAAACAATCTTGCAGGTTTTAATTATTTCAATCAAAATATCGACTGCTGCCTATACTATCTTAAGTAGGTATATTTCGAAAATTATTTTGTAACCGTAGATATAAGAATTAAATACAAATAGTTTTGTATCTTACACACTGAACATGTATGTCAAGTATGGCAAATTAGCAGATACATATTTATTTAACACCAATGTCATAGATAAACAAAGGTTAACTTTTAATGCTATTAGCACCAATTCACTAGTAATTCTGATTCGTTTTTTTTATTGAAGTATTTCTTTGTTCTTGTTATATGTAAGTTTTTTCTTAATTTCAATATAAAAACATATAAAGAGCATACAATATTTTGACTCTAATTTGATTTACGCATAAGGACTTGTAGACAATTTATTTGGGCTATATGTCTAGATGTCAGAACTTGGTTGAAATTATTCTTATTGTGTGTCTTTACTTTTACCACCCCAAAAATGGGCAGACCTAAATTAAAAAATAATAAATTTACAACTAAAATTCTTATAACCAAAATAATATATGTTTAGGCTTGTAATGATGTTGACTTGACATTTCAGATTTACATGGTAATAGAAGCATTAGCAGATGGAGCAGTAAAGCAGGGTGTTCCTCGTGCAACAGCATTGAGACACGCTGCGCAGATGGTAGCAGGTAGTGGACAAATGGTGTTACAGACTGGGAAGCATCCAGGCCAATTGAAGGATGAAGTATGTTCTCCTGGTGGCTGCACCATATGTGGTGTAACTGCCCTTGAAAATGGCAAATTGCGGTAATTATTGTATTTTATTTAATTTATTTTTAAAAATTTAAACTATCGTGAGTAGTATTCATAGTTCATGTATAGAATTGGCTATATCCCGCCGCGATAACGTCGTGTAAAGAGCTCATGAATAAGTGCCCCAGAAGGGTTCGAAACTAGTCGGGCTAACCCGATAAAATAAGACGTGAGTAAAGCCGGTTCTCTAAATTATTTAATTTATATTTCTATCTTCATCATCATCGGGGATCATACCCGCGTTGCATCGCGATGAATAAAGACGTGTGTCATCTTTACGCCGAGTATTTTTAATATTTATATATAGAATCATAAAATCGTTTTGCTATTAAGTTCGTAATTTATCACCTTGGAATCGTTTAGTGCAATTAATTAACTAAATAGTGAATGAAGGACATATATTTCTATCAAAGTGTTCGAACAAGCAAGCATTTTGTAATTTCAAATACTTAACAATAAGACTGTCAGTGCGCTAGTGAGCTTCATATGAAAAATAAAACAATCTAACCGTGCCGATCTCAGGCGTTGCAATTTGTCACTAATTGCTTTGCTTTTAAGTATCACTCCCGTGCCGTTTTAACCGATCTAGTCGTTGATATATCAATAACATATTACGATGGATTTCGCTTGCTGTGAAAAAAGTACAGGCGAAACTGGTGATCCTATGGTTTGCACGGTTTGTAATCGTGAATTTCACATTGCGTGTGTTCTTCCGAAAAAGTATGCAAGTTTGATACCAGATAAAGATTCGAGACTTGTTTGGCGTTGTCCACTATGTGCGAATAATATACTTAAAAATAATGAAGAGGATACAACTCTTCGTAATGTCACAAAACGCATTAAGCAAAAGTGTAATTTGAGTGTAAAATTGCCGGATAAAGCAATCTGTGCCACAAGTACGAATACCGCTAAAAACGTAGTACAAATGTCAGCTGATGAAATACGGAATATTATAAAATCCGAAATTACAGAGGCCTTCTCAGGCTTTTGTAACGTCCTTGAGGGTGTACGGACTGAGTTATCCACTTTACAAAAGTCTGTTCAATATATGAGTGATAACTATGATATGATGGCTAAAAGAATGGATATGATGGAAATTAAGCTGAAGACCTCTGAAGTATTAAACTCGGATCTGAAAAATATGAACATTGCCATGGCAACCACTCAGTCTGAGACAAATAAAAGAGAACAATGGGCTCGGCGTTCTAATATTGAGATAATAGGGGTTCCGGAATCCAGAAACGAAAATTTGATGGATATCGTATCGAAACTCTTCAACCTTATCGATAACAATACTTTAAATAATAATGATATAGATTTTGTCACCAGGGTGACTCCTAAAATTAATGACAGTAAAAAAGCAAGGCCGGTCATAATTCGATTTCTTTCCCGTCATAAAAAAGATGATTGTCTTGCTAGGCTTCGTGAGAATAAGAATTTAAGAGCCTCAGATCTTGGGTACACTGGTAATAACAGTCGCATTTATTTCAACGACCATTTAACAAGTTATAACAAAATGCTTTTACAAAAAGCAAAGAAATCTGCCCGTGAAAAAAATTATAAGTATATCTGGGTCAAAAATTGCTCGGTCTTGGTTAGAAAAACCGATGTTAGTCCTCTTATGCATATCTATACTGAGGAAGATTAAAAAAAACTGTAATAAAAACTTTTTATATATATTGTTATTATGAATTTTTGTATTTGTTGAATATGTGTCGTTTTATAGTTATTTTTGTCAAGAGAGAGGTCAAAAGATTTTATAATTTTGGTTCCGGTTTGGGCGAGTTTATTATATTTATAATTAACATGTATTTTTTGAATTGCAGTTTAAGAGTTTATATAATTATAATTTGTAGTAATAAGTCAAATGTAG
This sequence comes from Morpho achilles, assembly GCA_947086495.1. Classification (NCBI taxonomy): domain Eukaryota; kingdom Metazoa; phylum Arthropoda; class Insecta; order Lepidoptera; family Nymphalidae; genus Morpho; species Morpho achilles. The sequence continues at coordinate 9,172,344 of CAMTZB010000006.1, read as the reverse complement.
TAGATGTAATAAAATATATGTATTATTATCTAGATATCTTTTTATGGACAGATTAGAAATATATTATCAAAATGTGCGTGGATTACGTACAAAAACAGTAGATTTAATATCGAATGTTCTAAACTATGACTACAAAATTATTTGTTTAACTGAAACTTGGTTGGAAGTGGGAATATTTAATTCAGAAATTTTTGACAATCGTTATTCTGTATATCGTTGCGATAGGGACTATGATTCGCGAAATGACAGATTCGGCGGTGGTGTTCTAATAGCCATTCGTAAGGGAATTACCGTTAAAGATCTAGTTATCAAACAATCAAATGATGTAAATTCATGTGATATACTTTCGCTCTGTGTCACTATGAAATTAAAAAATAAGATGGTAGACTGCAGAATTTATTGTTGTTACTTCCCGCAATGTTCTACTCAATTCGACGACCAGGTTAATTTTTACGAAGAAGTTTCAGAGTCAATCATACTCCATCCGAAAGATATTTTTGTAATTTTAGGTGATTTTAATATTCCTTTGGCGAAATGGACTATGTCTAATGATGGATTATCTGCAGACCTTACTGATAACAGTTCGCTGCCGTCAGTTAACACATTATCATCATTTTTGTTATTCAATAATCTAACTCAGTTTAATTTAGTAGCAAACACGAATAATCGCTGCCTAGACTTGGTTCTTAGTTCTTCGCATTGTATTGTCACAAGAAACATTATGCCGTTACTGACTGAGGATAAACATCATCCTGCTTTAAATATACGTTTGGATGAGATATATATAAAGTACCTAAAGAATGCCCCTCGTACGGTTCGGCTCTTTCATAAAGCTGATTATGAAGTAATAAATAGAGCTTTAGCGGAAATTAATTGGTATAACTGTTTGAACAGCGCTAATGTTGAGGTATGTACTAATACGTTTTATGAAATTTTAAAACAAATAATAAATAACTTCATTCCTCTAAAAGTTATTATAGATAAAAGTAAATATCCCTTCTGGTACTCTCCGGCTCTGAAAAAAATCATTAAGGAAAAACAGAAATTTCATAGAAAGTGGAAAATATATGGAAATTATAGTGATTATAGTACTTTTAAATTTCTAAGAGAAAAACAAAAACGTATTCAAGTAGAATGTTATACTAAATATATTGATAATGCAGAAAAAAATCTTTTAAAAAACTCTTAATATTTTTGGACTTTTGTAAAATCAAAAAAGCAAGTTAGTGAACTGCCTAATAGAATGTTTTTGGACGATAGATTAGCTAGCAGTGGGCAAGAGATAAGTGACTTATTTAATAGTTACTTTCATTCGTCTTTTGAATCAAACATGTGTCAAAACTTGGCGCTGTCCATCGTTAGTTCAAGTGATCTTGTGAATAATTACCCTACGCACTTGTCTTCCGTTACTTTATCGATGTTCACAATACGTAAATACTTAAAATCTTTAAATACGAAGAAAGGGCCTGGCCCTGATGGTATACCACCTTTGTTTCTAAAACAATGTTTTAAAACAATATCTATACCTCTTTACATTTTATTTAGTTTATCATTGCGTACATGCACGTTGCCCGCAGTATGGAAACAGTCCTTTGTGGTCTCTATATATAAGAATGGTGACAAACATAATATTAAAAACTATAGGCCTATTTCTAAATTAAGTTGTATACCAAAACTATTTGAAAAAATTATTTAAGATAAAATATATCCAATCGTAAGACCTTTTATAATAACTCAACAGCATGGGTTTATGAACAAGAGATCGGTTGAGACTAATCTTTGTGAATTTACTGATTTTGTATTGATGGCAATGGATGCAGGTTCTCAGGTGGATGTCGTGTACACTGATTACTCCAAGGCATTCGATAAGATCTCACACACTATACTTATAACAAAATTGCGGTGTATTGGTGTGCACGGTGACCTCCTTCGATGGATTGAATCATATTTGTTTAATCGGACTCAGGCAGTGACGGTAAAAGGTTTTTGTTCCACTTTTATTCCGGTTCCATCTGGAGTTCCACAGGGGTCCCATTTGGGGCCATTATTATTTAATATTTATCTGAATGATGTTATATCTGTCTTTAAGTATTCTAAATGTCTATTGTACGCAGATGATACTAAAATATATAAAATTGTAAAAAATGTAAATGACTACACAGATTTTCAAAAGGATTTGGATTCGTTGTGTGATTACTGTGTCACAAATTCTCTCTTTTTGAATATTAAAAAATGTAGCATTATCTCATTTAGTCGCAAGAAAGATATTATTAGATTTACCTATTACCTAAAAAATGCACCTTTAAATAGAGTCTCGTTGATCAGAGATTTGGGAGTCTTGCTAGATTCAAAATTGCTTTATAATGAGCATGTCAATAACATAACACTAAAGGCATATCGAATGCTCGGGTTTATTATTAGGATTTCCAAAGAGTTTAAGCATGTTAAAACACGCATTCTACTATATCAGTCATTTGTTAGATCTATTTTGGAATATGCTTCTACTGTTTGGAATCCTCAATATAAAACACATATTGAAAAAATTGATAAAATTCAGACAAAATTCCTAAATCATCTCAGATTTAACTGTTCCGGCGATATGACTGTATTGCATGACATCTCAACACTTTCTGGCAGACGCATAGAACGAGACCAAATGCTATTATACAAAATTTTGCATGGTACTATCGAGTCAAGTTATCTTCTTTCCAGAATTAATTTTAACTGTCCAAGGAATAATTCCCGACGAAAGACCACTTTTCATGTATCGTCCACTAGAACCAAATATGCGAGTAACAGTGTCATAAACAGGTGCTGTGCACTTAACAATCAACTTTTTTCGGAACTAGATATATTTCGCCTCTCTCTCCCTAATTTTAAAAAAGCTGTTCAAAATAATATTAAAACTAAAAAATAAATGAATAATCTTATGTAATATTTAACTATATTATATTAAGGATTTTATTATTATTACTATAACATATTTTATTGTACTATCGAATTGTAATTTTTTATTATGTCCCTTCATCTGCATGTTTAATTGTTATGAGTTAATGCAATATTTGGAAACTGTTTTTGGTTTATGTTTGGCTTATATGTTTATAATGTAAATAATTATCATAGTACTGTTTGTTTCCATAATATAAATAAATAAAATAAAATAAAATCTTAGAGATATTGCATTTATTAACATATATACTTATTAGCTAGTAATTTTTATGTACTTAATGATATATTTTAAAATTTGCACACATATAGATCATTGAATAGAATGTTGGGCAATGAAAAAGATGGATAAAAACAGAGTGCATACAATAGATGAGAATTTTTTCATGAATGTATGGTGTGACAAGACTAAATAAAATGTGAAATGAGTATATATAGGGAAGTTTGATAGTTGTGTCCATTATAGAAAAAATGAGTTCAAGTTCAAGATGGTATGTACGTATAATTAAGAGGAAAAAAAAATATTGTGCGAAAATGAGTGTTACATATAAATGTAGATGGATAAGTGACTAAAGAGAAGCCATACATACAATATATATAAATATTGAATCCATCCTCAAGAACATTGAATCAGTATAATAGATAGTGTTTGTTGACTGCAAAATTAGTAATTTTTTCATTTGACATTTGATGATAAGATGATATGATAGATATTTTTAAGCCTTTTTCATATCTAATAGAAAAAGTTGTTTTCAATAGTGTGCCATTCTGAACAGTATTAATTTATCTGATTTTGTACAACAACTATTTAAATCCCCTCACTCAAATTATCTTACACATCAACCGATTATGTGACTGTGATAAATTTAAAATAAGAATCAAAATTGTGTTATAATTTTTTTTTGTAAAGTAGTAAAGTACTTTAACTATAAACCAATGTAAAATAATTTATAAAATTTATTTATATCAATGCTAAAATAGGTTTTAGAAAAACAAGAGAAGTTACCTTTCAATAAGAATAAGGTTAAATATTAAATCTTTGTTTTTATTTTGTTCAGTTGCTGTAATATATTAAAGTCAAATTTATTATATAATTTATATAACCTTTAGTGACTTGTTTTTATATTTACAATTTTCTCTCTAATTTCAGGGCTACTATGATCAATGCTATTGAAGCGGCAACATTTAAGACTAGAGAAATGGGAAAGTAAATATTCATATATTTATCTCCTTAAATCTTAAGGTTCCTTGTGAAACAAATAAAGAAGCCTCTAGTTATTTGTGTAACATTGCATTAAATGCAAGGTAATTGTAAAATGTATGCAGTTCAGTATTAAGTTTATTGAATAGTTACTGAAGAATATAAAGCGATTTATTGTTTGTTTACAGATTACGTAATTTAACGAATACACCATAATTATAGCATATAGCAATTTAGCATATCGCCATTAATTGAATTGTACCATAGCTTTGTTTCTAGGTTAATGGTATTTTATTCAGTCACATACAAAGACATAAATATAGGCATATTATTAAGCCCAAATTACTTTGTAGGTTTTTGTGTTGTTTTTTTTTGGTTGTATGTATAAACCCTGGTTGTAAACCCTAGGTTTTGGCAAAATGTTTTTCTTTTATTTTTCTAACTGCTGAATTATGATCGTATTCGATTTAGACAACTGCTGGTTTTAAGACTTCAATAATTATGATAAATATCATAGAAACAAAACATGATGGTTTTAAAATTAATATGCAGTAAAGTATGTAGTATGTTTGACATTTTAGTATAATTTTGAAATTAAAGTTTCCACGCGTTTAAAACTCATGAATGACTAACGAATATGTAGCGAAAAATATTTATAATACTTTAATAACAGAAACACATTTTGTCTCTATCATAAATATTCATTTTGTGATCTTATATAAAGATAGGATTTCGGCGGCAATATAAATATTTCTCGAATATTAAAAATAATGTATTTTAGTATTTTCTTTTAGTATTATTTATGACTTAGTAGAATTTTAAAACTTTGTTTCTTTGAAAATGACTCATTTTTAACATATAATATTTAAGTTTAGTTATTAATTTTAAAATATTATTATCAGTTCTAAAGTTTTGTTAAGTTTCTTGTAAAATTAATAGAAATGTTGGAATTTATGTATTATTATGAAAAAAAAGCATTCCGAAATATTTTGATTTATTTATATATTGTTATTTTATTAAGTGTTAATACATGACAGCAAATAATGTACCATGACTTTACAAAATACCTAAGTATTGTGATCAATGAATAGATCTGATTTTTTTTTGTTAAATATAGTAAGTATTTTATACACAGTATTACATTGTACCCTAATATTATGAAAGAAAAGCTGTAGAAAAAATTGGAAATAGAATGTAGAAGTGGCAGATGTAAAAAAATAATTTATTGTAAACATATAAATTAATAAGAAATAATTTACAGAATTAGGCGTTTTTTGCGGACGTACATGTTACAAAAGTAATGATAATATTGTTTTTCTATGATCCGCGATTGTCAATCATGCTTAAGGTAGAATCAAGATGATCTAGTATTTTATTCCACCTTACAGAGCACGATGAATTGTAAATATTTAAAAAATAAATATTTAAACTTATTTTTTTAACTTATTATTTTACCATCTCAATAATTATTTTACTGGGCTAACCCCATAATAAATATGTGGTGAATACATATTTGTGTATTGTCTACAATATTACGATATTTATTTACCTCATATATTGCAATATTTCGTTTATTGTATTGTTTTCCTCATTGATTTCAATTATTTTGTCGTTCTATGAGGATGTAAAAAAATATATTTCGTAATATGCATTACACACGCAAATGGAGTTCAAATCTTTATTAATTTATAAAATCTTTATAACATTGCCTATTTGATATGATGATAATGTTCACATGTTTTGTTGGCATATAAGTAAACAGGATTATATTTAGAATCCTCTTATTGATAACAATTGATATAGTAATAAAGTACTCGAGTTATTTAGCTACCTGTATAATACGATGTATGAATTATCTAAATTTTATATACAACCACAATAAACCACAGATGTTATTTGGTTTTATTCACATAAAACGCTAAATGTGTCGATCAAAACTATGGAGATTTTTTTTGTATTAAAGGCATTTCTTTTCGTAGTACGTAAGATATTTCATAACGCTATAATCTGGCGTAAATATCATACAAACTTCCATGTAAAAAAGGAGCAAAGTAATTAAAAAAAGGAATAAAAATAATTATGAAAACAATCGTTTTATTGAACATACATTACGTAGTATTTAATAAAAACATTACAATTTTATATTAAAATATTTTGAATATTACCTAAACATTTACCTAGTTTTTAATATTATTTTATAATTTCACTAAAAATTCCTTTTGTTTAATACAGACGTGAGATTCACAAAGAATTTTACTAATTAAATGTTCGTGTTTAAACATTTATAATTTATAGATATTAATTGTTACCTTGAAGTGCAGATAAATTATTTAAACAAATTCCTTTTTTCAGTATCAACTCTTCACTTGTACTTTCAACGACCCATTACCTCATTTCGTCTCTTATACTTTTAGAAGAGCTAATGTTGGCCACACTATACAATCGCTCAAGCACTACGAACATCAATCGTCATGTTGAATAAAGAATTTTCTGGTTGTTTGTTTCGGAGTGAATGGATGATATGGATGTACACACACCGATCTTTTCGTGAATAGGAAAAGGGACATTCTGCGAGCGAATCCAACACCGATATCTATACTTTTATGGCGTGGTATCTCCATCATCATTATTTCGTCCTCCTCGGTCTTGAAACAGTTGATTTTTTGTAGGCGATTCCGTAGTTTAGCCATTTTCGGTCGAATATTAAATACACGGCGAAAGAACGAGGTTCCTTTAAAGTCGTTATCTTCGCTTCCCTTTTTAGGGAGCAAAAACTTCGTATCATCAGACTGCACTGTTTTCACGTATTCTTTGGTTGTTTCCGCGAGTGTAATTAAAGCAAAGTCTTCACCACTCATCACTTTAGGCTTGTCACATAGTTAATGCGTAATATTTGCCTATAATAATGTGTTGGGGTATTACAGAAAAGATGCTACTTAACTTTGGCATTGATTGAGTATGACGTGCAGTTGCGATAAGATTAGTGAGATTAAAAACTGCGATTATGTCCATGATTTTTAAAATCTATAATTTATTGACTGCCGCGTTAATCACGCTTTGAATTTAATTACCTACATCAGTGAAAAATTCTACTGTTTTCTTGTAAATTCACATGTTTAAGATAAAGTTATTGTTATTTTATATAAATCAATTTATTATTTGAATGAAATTAAATTGAATTTGAATTTTATATAGAACGTTTAGACGACACCTTCTTGTAGTAATTCAGTTGTGATTGACCAAATTATTTATATTCCCAATGAATGCTGAACATTTAGCGTCATACGTGCGCGTAGAATCTTATGAGTGAATAGCCCTATTATTTTACTTGATGACTAATACGTAATTACCATCTTATGGTGATTCTTCTGTTACTCGCGTTTAGATTTGTATGATAAGGTTTGCATTGCATAACTATTATACAAGTTTATATATTAAAAAGTGGGCTTAGGCTTAGTGTTGGAATCACTTACCATTCAGTGAAAACTTGGGATTTTAACCTGGATAAAGTTATGTAATGATAAATAAATGTTTAAAAATCTCGACTAAAACTCAACTATCTATATTCTTTTGCCGTTAATCCACTCGAAATGGGGGTCGGCACATGTTTTTCGCTTCCTTTCTCATTTTTCTCCTATCATTGTGAACTCTGGCGCTCTTTCTCACAATCTCTTTTTCGACTTCCCCCTAGTCACATATCCATCCCAATTCATATTTAACTGTCATATAGTTACATTATTTTAATCCCTGATCATTAATGTCTACCCCATCTAACTCTTACACTCGTCTTTTCTTTAATGAGCGTAACTTTCAAACATCGTCTTATATTATTCATTTCATATCCAGTCTTGTCGCACCACACACCCACCTTTGCATTCTCATCTCAGCGCGACAATCAACAGTGCCATCTATTGTGCCTGAATTAATTTATCATCTTTAAATAGTTTAATTTATCAGTCCAGCAGAATCGCTGCCTGTGAATGATTGTAGGAGCCCCGAGGTATGTGTGGAACGACGTCCTGCACAGAGACACCCAATTGGCGACCGTGGAGGAGTTCGTTCGTCGCCTTGCGCGCCGACTGTTCGCGCGAGCGTAAAACGGCGCGCACGTTCAACTTCACGGCATCGCGTCCACGCACGACCACCAGAGGGACGTTCCCTATCTCGCGAGCTCCTGGGATCACCGTCACCGCGGCCCGACGCGGACGACGACGACGACGACGCCGAAGACGACGCGACGGGCGAGAGGGCGACACCACCGGATACGACACAACCATCCGAACTTAACACCATTACCACCGGACGAGACACCCTCGATTATGACACCGCGGTCTGGGAGTGGTTGCTCCCCCCACCGAACCCGACATCCCTTAGGTCACTTAAGTGACCTTGGCCTACGGCCCAAACATAGTCCAGGCCATTAAAGCCTGCGAGGACCGCCCCGGGCAAAGAGGTTCGCCTAGAGGCCCGTACCCCGTCTACCCCTCAAGGGTATTCGAGATGACCCCTGCTGCTTTAATTTATCATCTTTTAGTCCTCTATTTCTTGATTGTTCTTGATCCAAATCTTTATATAAGATATATATCTAATTTCAAATGCAGTTCAATTATTTATTGTTACAATACTCAGATAGATAGGCGTTTTGAATAATTGCATACGCATTTGCATGCTTAACGTGACGACCAGAGTTGGACCGATTATTTATTGATTTATTTAGTGGTTGTATGGTAACGGCATTACTAGATAAAGGTGCCGTTCTCATTAGATTTAATATAATAGCGTAAGAATTAATACATTAAACTTAAAGCATTGTTCCAACGTATGTTTTACAAGCAAACTTTTCTAATCTGAGCTTTGATTATTTTCTCAAATACTGACAGGCCCGTCTTTTGCGGGCTTCAGTTCTGGTTGCTTCGCAGACGCACAAAGTATGTGAACACACCACGCACGAATTCGCATTGCTTTATTAAATCATGTAGGCGAGAAGGTAATATATATACAACAGTTTATTATCCTATTAAAAATTTGAGATCGATTTTCTAATATTATTGAAATTAACTATTAATACTGTAAAGAATTGCAACAAAAACAAAATAGAGACTAACAAACAATGGCAACGCAAAAAACAAGATTCCAACCTTGTGCCCAATAGCATGACATTTTTACTGCTTTCCTTTGCTCGGGCTTCAGAATCTCAGATTCGCATCTTAATTAACTGTATTCACACCTTTACGAATTTATATGAACATTGAAAATTTATTATATCACATAGTTTAATTATTACTATGGGAATATGTAAGTACATCACATTATATCAATTATAACTTCTTCAAATATGATTGAATATAGCTCTAATTAAAAAGATTCCGAAATTGATGATTGAACCGATATTGTGTATGGTTCGCTTAGGTGGCTTTAAAGTCCAATCATTTTCTAATCTATTCTATTATTCACTCGATTTTAGAATAGTATTACCGTGTGGTATCCGGCTTAGTAGAATAGTTCACCCTCAACTTCTTACCGAGGTATCATAAAAGGCGACTAAGGTAAGGTTGTTTGGTTATATGGTCCTGTGCGGACTTGAAAGAATGATAAATATGATATGAATGAATGATAAAGAATGATAATGTCATAAGTCCCGACAGCAATATAGGACTGTCTAAATCCACCATGAATTAAAAATCAATTTATATACATATTAATTTATAAAGTTATACTGTATGAATAATACATAATAGCAATCTTATATGAAAAAGATATTGCTGTATTTGTTTTAAATTGCGTGCAATAATAAACAAACAATTAATAAATAATTTGAAACAACTCAAACTCGGATATATATTATACGGATACGGATGTAAGGATTATAAGAGTTTTACGGCTATACATTCTAACATAGACTCAACATTAAATAAAAAATTGTTTACTCATCTGAAACTTATTGTATATCCGATTCCTATTTCAGATACATTGGTATTTCTTTCGTCGATACTAGTTATTGGCGTTAGTCGTAAAATTAATGAAGTGATATTAATGGAGACATTATTAACCGGTTACAATTAAGATATCAACCACATTTACGTATATGCTAATTGAATCTAATTCGTCCTCCAAATTATATTGGACGTGACGGCTGAATGAGATCGTATTGAATAATTCAAGAAGTAACAGCGCAAGGTCGAAATACGTTCTCATTTTCCGAACTACGTCGAATATACCAACACAATATAATAGTTGTGTTTTCAGTTAAACATTTCGTGCGCTGTATATATTGTAGACAGAGAAAGCAATTGAAGGCGGGCGAGTGCGCGCGCGCCTACGTCATTATAGATTTTCCGGCTGAGTGATAAAGTACATTCGCTAACCTGAGTCATTTGTTGCCATTTTTGTTGTCTCAATAGTATTAAGTCAAATATCGTAACCAGTCTCACTTGTCAGCGAGTTCTTAGGTAAGTTAGTATTTTATTTTAATACGCCTTTAGCTTGTGCTGAGTATTAATGTAGGGTATATTCAATGCCCAGATTACATATTCGGTTAGAATAATCGCTTAATCTATGAGTTATCATATCTTATTACCGCTTTTATCAGTTACTTATTTTATAATGTCTCAGTCATAACAATAAAGTTCGGATCAAATGAATATATTCAAAAAAGTCTGTTCTTGTATATGAAAAAAAATACTCACTTGACCATATTAATTCTACTTACTGGGAAGGAAATTGTAAAAGAAATAATAAATAAAATAAACAGGAAAAATAATAATTCTTAGATTTTTCATTTTTGTGAGCAATTTACATCAACGTTAAGACATTTCCATGCTCATAAAAGGAAAAATATTATGTTATTTGTTTCGGGGAATTTTTTATAAGGACGTTATTGTACGAAACTTAGAAAAATAAGTAACCACAACGGTCGTTCCAAATACCATATAGAAATACAATAATTTCGTGTTTTTTTCTAAAATTAATATTTAAGAAAACAAAGTGAACTATGAATCACACAGATTACCTGGTATCTTTTATCACGAGATAACTTCGAACTGTAATAAAAGATAAACATATATTAAAACGAAATAAGAGTATCGGTTTCTATGTTTATAACAATACAGCCCTTTTTCGTTTAAAGGTAGTTTCATACAAACAAGTACATCGTGTAAGTGATAAGGCGATAAGGCAATACCAAAAAAGTATATCGATCATCCGTGCTCGTTCATTTTATTTAAAGGAGGAACGTAGCAAGAAATGGGGTTGTGCCTCTCCTTCGACTGCGGGGATTGTGATTTATGCTGCAATCCTTGTTGCCTGGCCCTCAGTGCGTGTTGTCTCATACCCTGCCTCTGCCCGAATGCATGTGGCCAACAAGATAGACAACAACCTCCGACTGTGATAGTTCAGCAGCCGCCCGCAGAATATCCTCAACCAGGTTATCCGTATCCACCGCAAGGAGGATATCCCGGTTACCCCCCACAAGGAGGTTACCCTCCTCCAGGTGGCTACCCTCCTCCAGGAGGCTATCCACCTCAAGGGGGATATCCATATCCCCAACCGCCAATGGGAAGATAATTGGACACTAGAAATCTCTAAGTTTTATACTAATTGTAAGGTGAGTTATAAAAATATTTAGATATCTGTGACTAATTCTTAACAAAGTTTCAAATGTTTGCCTTTTTCTCAAAGTTCGTTTACAAATTAACTGTGCATTTTTGTTACAATATAACTAATTAGTTATTAATTAATACGACAAAATATTTCTTTATATGCTTCTTTTTTTATTATTAAGTTTAGAAGCAGGTATTTGGAGCCTTTATAGAGTTTTTATTAAAAAAGCAATGTGGGTAAATAAGCTAGAACTTAGTGAAATTGCTGAAATTAATAAAGTACCTTTAACTAAGTTTTTTTAAATCCATCTTCAGTACATGATCGCGAAATAATCGAGGATTTGACAAATACACAATTATACATGTGTAATTATGTTAATTTTGTGAAATTATGTAGGCATGACGGTCTCCAAGCCGTCTTGTCTTATTAAGCCACTTCTTCGACATTTTTGCAAAAAAAGACATTAAATTAAAAAGATCAAACAAATTGTATTTATGTCACAATATGTTAATTTGTATTTCTAATGTTGGTATTATTGCTTTATACGTTCAGACATGTGACTTGTACTTATTCACACTTCCATATTATGCATGCGTGTCCAATTCTTATCTCATTATATCTTCTCCATATTTAAACTGTTCAACTCTACAATATAATAAAACAGCCACTGATACAATAATGCTCACGTAAAATACTGTATTTTTCCTTCCTTTGACGAATGGAATGCTTTGTGTGAAGACTGTAATGTCTGTTACATTTAATATTTTCCGTCAAAGGAAACTGTGCTGTGAAACTAACCCACGTACGAATCGAATTTGAAGGCTGTACTGTTTTTTTATTCTCTTTGTTTATTACTTTACTAAGATGATTTACATTTTGTATACATATGAAATAATCCTAACAAAACGTGTTTTTCAGTAAACTGTGCATATTCAGAGTTTAATATATATACTTTTTTTACAAGGTTATTGTAAGTCAGTAATTATGTAGTACTTTAGTTAAACAAATTACTACATATTTAAAAGTGCTACCTACTGACGAGGGTCATAAATACTCTAAAAGGTCGACAAAAAATGCTCTACCTCTATTTGTTTGGTTTTAAATACAATACCTACTGGCTTTAAAATATACAGGCGCTCAAAAAATTTCCCCAGCAAATGAGCGCACAATTTGCAATGGTGCGCTCATTTGCTAGTAATAAAAATCAACTTTAAAAGATACGCCTATTGTTTATTTTTATTTTGCCAATTTGAATTGTTTTTCCGACAATGTCAATTGTACTTCACTTGGGACAGTTAATTGATCTATTATTTGTATGAAAATGTGTCATATATCGTTATCCGTAGAAGAAAACCTACTTTTTATTTGATATTTAATAAATGATATTGCATATACTTTTATATATGACTGCCTTTTACCCGCGACTTCGTTCGCGTGGACTGTTTAATTTGTAAAATCGATAATAGATAGCGTTATTTCATGTCATCCTATTCCTGTAGAATTTACAGGATTTCTATAGCCTATATGTTATTCCGGTGTATAATAATTCTGCCAAATTTCATCGATATTGGTTCAGCGGATTCGCCGTGAAAGATTAACAAACATACATCCACCTTCACATACTTTCATATTTTTTTTTAATAAGTACACTAACAATATACATATTATGACATTAACCTTTATATACACACACATACTTTTAAAAGCGTACTGATATGCATATGTTTAAGAAGTGTACATATCATTTACCAATGAATATCATGAAAGCTAAAAAATATATAAAGTACTCAAGATACTAGTAAAAGTATTTAAGATTTAAAATACGGCGTTTAATTTATCAAGAAATAATTAATCAGTTTATTTTTAAAAGTAAAAACTTGATCATGAAATATGTCGATGCCTGGTAATGACTTGACAACTCGTTATATTTCACACAGATAGGATTAATGTGAGCTTGATTTCCGAGGTGTGTTTTGCCAGATGTGTTTTGATATTAGTAGGATATTGCATATATTAATTTATTTTCTCTCTTACATTCCAGAATGGGTTGTAATATATCTTGTCGTCCATGTTGCTGTTGCTGTATCCCATGTTTGTGCTGCGACTGCTGCAGTGAGCCGCCGCGCAACACCGTGGTACACGAACATCATGTGAACGTCATTCAAGTACCGCCAGGCCGGTCTACTGGATTCGAACCACCGCCGGCATATCAGAGATAACGATATAATTGTATGCTAATTATTCAAAACTAAATCTCTTTAAAGTAATAAGCGAGTCTGAAAATTTTAAAAATACTTTGTATATGAGCTTACATTTTTTATGACGTATGAAATACGGTTAAGAATACCTGATATATCTGGTATACTGAACCGTATATACAATGTCTTGTGTTACTATAAACAATTTATAGAAGTAGGCGTTACTTTGCGGAGATTCATAATACAAAAGTAATAATAAAATTATTTTGCTATAATCTGCGATGAGGTAAAATGGAAAATATATATAATGCGTAATGCAAAGTGGACAATCCGTTTTCATACCTGATACATGCAGGATTCGTAAAAACATAGGCACAAACCTCACCACCGCTACCACAATCAACGAGCAATACACACGTTCACTATCACAAACTCATCAACCGTTTCGCCCCGCAAACGAAGCATCATCAGGAGATAGACTCCACGAGAAAATCGCAAAGCTTTGGAAAATTGGGATTTGTGAACGTGTGTAGTGCTTGTGTATTACGGTGGCGGTTTGTGCATGTTTTTACAAATCCTGCATGTATGAGGTATGAAAACGAATCTCTACGTCCACTCTACATTTATCATTATATATATTTTCTATTTTACTTTATCGCGGATTATAGCAAGATAATTTTATTATTACTTTTGCTATAAACAACGTACGTACTAGATGTACGTTTTTTACCAAAATTAAATATTAGGATTCCTTTTTGTTATTCGTTTATCCAGTGGCGTTGCAAAATAACCAAAGGCCATAGGGGAAAAATAAACAGGGGTACTTTGATATATTTACTACTTATACTAAACTATGTAAAATATCTATTAATATTTGAAGTTCTTTACTGGCACTGCCCCTATGAGCCATCCAATAGCTACGCCACTGCTAGTATCATTATCAGACTATACTGTTTATGACTGAGCAAATGCAGCAACTCGTAGATAGTATACTTTGAGAGTTCCATCTGGTCGAACCTAGACTCATAAAAGTAATTTGATTGATTAGGAACGACAGCATTTTGTAACTGATAGCTAACTCTTAGTGAGTTAAGGCAAAATCGGAAACTAGTTTGTTTAGAATCAATGGAACTTATAAAATAAGTTTTAGAGGTTCTATATTTAATTTTAAATATATTTAAATTTATTGAATTTTAGTTATTAAAAAAATGTCATTTACGATGTTAATTTCTGCAAAAAGAATCATTTCTTAAGTGTACAACAACTCGTATCATGAGAAATGATAAGTGGTAACTTCAAAGGAAATATTTTTTTCCTTATTTTATCCTATTATATTTACCTATATTATTTTCATTAAATTTAACTAATGTACGTGTCGCAACTCGGTGGTATTTCTGGTCCAGATTGGATTATCTTTGGAATGTTACAGAATAAATAGGTCTTTTAAGCTTATTTATTAAGTCTTTCTTTTAAGAAATTGTTATTACTTATTTACTGTTTTTTCCATAAATATAGATTAAATTTTAATAAATATTGTTCTTATAATTTCATAACTCGCCCTTTGAAGAAAATTTTAAGTATCAGTATAAAAAAATTGATTAATTTATAGAATTAGGCGTTACTTTGCGGAGATCCATAATACAAAAGTAATAATAAAATTATTTTGCTATAATCTGCGATGAATCATCGCGGATTATAGCAAAATAATTTTATTATTACTTTTGAAAAAAATTATTATTAAATTTTTTTCCATATTTTCTTAAAATACAAACAATCCACATAGTTTATAAAGTTTAACGTTTATTTAAGTCACTTTACTTTTAATATAGTTTTTCATTGTAAATTTGTATAATTATGAGGATAGCATATTGCAGTGGCGTAGCTAGGTATCCAAAGGCCCTAGGGAAAAATAAAAACTAAGGACCCAACGAACTATTTGAAATAGCTTTTGAGAAATAAAGTCGCGTTCCAGGAATCTGGTTTATTTATAATTTGTATGTGGGAGTAATTTTAACTCTAGAATTTAAGTCACAGTCCGAGCGCCGCCCTTGCTTGGGGGCCCCGGGGCCCTTTCCAATCTAACCGTCCGATATCTACGTCACTGGTACATCCATACTACTACAGCTGGGTTATTAAATACGTCACGTGCGTAATACAAAGTATTTATATATTTATTAGTTAAAAAAGAATATGAGAATTTATACTTTGAAATCGCTTTTGATTTTTATTTTATACTAATCTCTATTTTTATTTTTTTTTAAATGTAAAAGTTAACAGTAATAAAATATATAAATATTTTCTTCATTGAGATTTTATTTTGCACTTTTGAACCTTTTTTAATAGTACTCATTGTTAAGATTTAATATAGATCAGTTAAAAATCGTACTGAAATGTTTGTTTAATAGAGAGTTAAAAGAGTATATAATATAAAAGTTGTAATAATTAATACTGTATTGATTAGCATGCTATGTTAAATGATCGACTGGTTTTAGATATATAGCTATAAGGACTTGTGTGTGTATGTATTGTATTGACAAAGTACAAAAAGTGCGATATGCTTTACAAAATTTAATTCCATTAATTAATTTAACCAAAGTTCAATAGTTAATTTAAGCAAAAAACTCTAAATAGGTAATGTATATATCGTGTAATCACGATAAAAACGTGTGACTAAAAATTTACTATTTTCAATTTTCTAATACATACCTATGCAAATATAATACAAATCTAAATACAATTAAGTATACTTCCATTTAGGTATAAATTACATTTCATAGACTTCAAATTATTTTTATAAAATAGTAATAAATGACAGTTGACAACTGAAAAATGATTAAACATTGATAACACGCTACCACCACGCTTTTAAGATTTTATAGTAGAGACTATCTCCTGACGATGCTTCGGTTGCGGAGCAAAACGATTGTTGAGTTTGTTGTAGTGAATACGTGCAGTGCAAGTAGTGTAGTACGGTGTTGGTGGCGCTGGTTTATAATGCATGCGGTTTATGAATTATGCATGCACAAGGTATGAACTGATGGTGGGTGGTGCAATCTACTTTTGGCATTACATACACTTTCTCTAATCTCGACTTGTAGTTTACTATTTTATTTTTAACTTTAGACCTCCGCAAAGTTACGCCTAATTCCATAAATTATTTGGGAGAAAATCCATGATCCATCCAACCAATACAAAGATTAAGAAAAACAACACTTTTATTTAGGTCATACAAACTGTCCGTATCTGAAAACTAAAGAGATTCTGAGATGTAAAGATGTTCATAATAGCTTTTGGTTAACCACTTCTATTTGCTTATCTTTCGTTTCCATTATTTCGATAAGAGTAGGCGATTATCTACAAATGAATTACGAACTCATCAGTCATTAAATAAAACCATTTGACTTTTTTAAATACCTACCACTTGATTTATTGAAGATATTCCATTATGATATATCAATATTTACGTATTCTATTTATCACATGACGATAAATACACTATATCGTCCGAGAATTAATATTTATTTATGGGTATTCTGAATTCTTTTTAGCCTTAAATAAAAGTCAAATTTTAGCTGTTAGACGTATTTAAATACATAAATTTATTTGTCAATATAAACTGTTATAAAGAATTATAAATGTAAACCATAGAGTTATTATAATATTATACTTATAGAGCAGGGAAACCAGCCTAAAATATGACATATTACAATAAAGAAAAAGAAACTGAGGGTGACTGTCTCCCTCTTTTTTATGTGTGATGTGAAGACAAAGATGAAGTATACGATTTCCATCTTCCCTCTCATTATTTTTGTGACAGGGACACTTACAGGTTTGCCTATGATTATAAGTTTATCACTTAGATGTAAACGCATCATATAGTTTATCAATGCGCCCAATTTGCGCTGTACAGGCCACAAAGCAAGATAATAATAATAATAATATTTATTAATATATATAGCTTATCAATATAAATTGGTTAACTAATAAATAATAGAACAAATAATAAACAACACCATTATTTTAAAAATCAGGTTTCCTCTATTTAGTAAAATTCTGTATAACACAATGACAATGTAGGAAATAAATAGTTAGTTTATATTGTCACATGATTTTGCCATAGTATTTACAATTATTGACGTCTTCAAATTTATTTAATTATATTAATTTTACTACACATCAGGCCATCATATTAAATTAAGTAAATTTATTAAAATTAAAATTAATAATAAATATTAACGTTTTATTTTTCTATGAAAAAAAGGAATAATATATCATTAAAATAAATTGAATATTTTAAGATTTGATGAGGTGAAATATTGTATTGGCATGAAAATCATGTAATGCACAAAGTTCGGAATAGTCAACACAACATGATTTAATTAATAATAAATAAATAATTTCAGTTTTAAAATGTCGTTAGTGTAAATTCATATAGTGTATGAGTAACTTTTATAGATTTTTTTACGTAACATACGCAAGAACGTAACATCTGTAAAGAGCAGTGGCGTAGCTACCGGGGCCCCAATTTGATTTACAAACTATAGATTGAACTAGTATAAATTTTCGCATATAAATAAACTAGATTTTAGACATTAAAAACGGCAACTTAGTACGAGAAATTCAGAGGACAAGAATCTGCTTTAAGGCAAATCTGGAGTTCCTAGAATTCGAAACGAATATAGAACAAACGATTACAAGTTTTTAGTTTAGTTGGGGCCCTAGTTTATTTTTTGCTTCATGGCCTTCAGAGCTACGCGACTGGTAGGTAAAGAGTGTCAATATTATCTGGTCATAGAGGAATCGAATCCTGGTTGCTCGACAACGACAACTTCAGAAGGGTGTTCTACGACGTTGACGCCACCGCCGCCGCTATCACCACAACAGCAGCAACAGCAATCGCAGCACGAGCTCGAACAGCAACTGCTTACGGAGCCCATTTTTTCTGATTCCTAACGAGTGAACATTAGATATAGCTTCATCAAACTATAATACAAAGGACCACCCTCTTTATTATCGAGGTGTCGTAAAATAGGACTAAGATAAGTTGACGTCAGGCATGCGGCCGGTCGTAAAATACGTAGCCAAATCATATGACAACATGTTTATAACATGTTGTGCCGACCCCAGTTAGAGTGGGATAAGGGTAGGAAAATGATGAAACTATAATACAAAGGGAAAATATTAAAATATTTCTTTTGTATAAATATATATGTATAAATATTTTTATGTAGGTAATATTTAATATATATACAAAAGAAATATTTATATTTGTATAAATATTACTTATTCATAGAAAAAAAAGGAATTCGTTGCTTACTTAGTAACGCAAAGGTTTAATTATATAATAATCGGTAGTTATTATCTAAATTCATCACTATATTAAATTATATTAAACTTCTTTCTTCATCATCTTCCTGCGCTTATCCCACACAATGTCGGCACAACATGTTATAAACATGTTGTCACATGATTTGGCTACGTATGTTACGACCGGCCGCTTGCCTGGCATCAACTTACCTTAGTCGTTTTTACGACATCTCGGTAAGAAAGGTGGTGGTCTATGCTACTTAACCGGATACCACACGGCGGGTCAATTTACCTAAGTCGCCTTTTACTACACCTCGGTAAGAAATGAGGGTGGTCTATTCTACTCAGCCGGATACCACACGACGGTATTAAATTATATCAAGCAATAATGAAAAATCAATACACATTTGAACTATTAAGCATTTATTGTTTTAAAAATGTCAAAAGTTAAGGAAATACCTATATAGATACATCATAAATGAGAGCTGTACTTACTTGCAAAATGATTTATCCTTTAATACAATTAATTCCTTAACGATGCGGTCACGCAATGAAGGTTTATACATATGCTCATATAAATGATAAGATAAATTGGTCATACCTTTTATTTCGATTGCCACAACCACGATATCCACTTATCTATATTTGGTATAAATTTATACGGAAATATGAATCATCGCCAATCTTTTAGTATCCATAGTAATACAGCTACTTACAAATTGCTTAGACGATTTAGCTGATTTCGAAGTACATTCTGATTTCCAAGTAAATTTGAGATTATGTGTATGTAATTTATCTATTCCGCATGTTATTAAAACGAAACATGTTATCTTTTTTTTTTTTATTTTAGCTTAGGGTTTATAAATTAATATAAATATATATAATTTATCAAGTAATAAAAATACGCATATAGAGCATGCGTATTGATGATTTATAACTATAGGGTTCCTAATTATATTTATAGAAGGGGAGCTATGGGCATTCCTGTAAATGACAATGACACAAAAAATAATCATCATCCTCCTGCCCTTATCTAAGTGGGGTCGGCACAACATGTTATAAACATGTTGTCACATGATTTGGCTACGTATTTTACGACCGGCCGCCTGCCTGACGTCAACTTATCTTAGTCGTATTTTACGACACCTCGATAAGAAAACACAACGACACAACAAATAATGTGATACAATAAGTGGGAAGTATCCCGCCGTGTGGTATCCAGCTGAATAGAAAAGACCCCCCTCATTTTTAACGAGGTAACGTAAAAGGCAACTAAGGTAAGTCGACCCGCCATGTGGTATCCGGCTGGGTAAAAAAGATCACCCTCATTTCTTACCGAGGTGTCGTGAAAGCCGAGTAATGTAAGTTGACTCACCGTGTGGTATCCGTTTGACGAGAATAGACAACCTCTATCTTACCGAGAATAGACAACCTCTATCTTACCGAGATGTTGCAAAATACGACTAAGGTAAGTTGACGTTAGGCAGGCGGCCCGTCGTAAAATACGTAGCCAAATCATGTGACAACATGTTGTGATGTCCCCACTTTCCGATTTTGTTGTGGAGTTTATCTCAAGGATGGTTTGGTTGGTGAGCGAAACGACTGTTGAGTTTGTGATAGTGAACGTGTGTAGTGCTTGTGTATTGTGGTAGCGGTGGTGGATGTTTGTGCATGTTTTTACGAATCCTGCATGTTTCAGGTATGAAAACGGATTGTCCACTACATTTAGCATTATATATATTTTCTATTTTACTTCATCGCGGATTACAGCAAAAATAATTTTATTATTACTTTTGGATAGATGGACTAATTCTATAAATTAAATATAATTTTATATAAATTCAGCTTATAACACATTTAAAGTTATCATCTGCTAACAAAAATTCTTGAAAACAAGGTGACCAATATTTTGATAACAATTTATCAAACGTTACGATAACATACCCAAAAATGTGATTGGTTTATCTAATCTGGGTAAATCGTGAATTTAAGAACTCCATAGCCAAATTGTAAATGGATTTATCAGAAGCAGGTCAAATAACTAGTCACACGAGTGGAACGAAAGACCGAATAAATATGTAAGTCCATCTTAGTTGTTACTTGTTAGTATAATTTAAACATAAAGGATTAGTTAATAATTATTCAGGTATATTGAAATAGTCATGTAATCAACGCCATCTTTGTTGTATTTTTAATTCTTTGTTTACTTTTATCGATTACAGTAATCGATAACTTATTTTATTTTTGCCAAACACATTTAACGTTTCCTTTTCTTAATACAAAGTTTTAATATTCAATTTTTCATTTACTTTCCTGTTATGATATGCAGGTGTAAATTAATTATGATAAAAATAATTTATTAATCAAGAATAATTTGATCTTTTGGAATTATTTATTTATTTATTTAATAATTAATACATCTGTTTTGTGTAATATATCCAGGTTCTCGTACAATCACCTAGAGTTTTATTTATTTTAATGAAATTTAATAAATTGATTTTACTCTCTAAATATGATGATGAGAGCGACTCTAACAACTACAGACCCATTTCGGTCTTGCCATCTCTTAGCAAGGTTTTACAAAAAATATTTTCGTACCTCACTTTCAAAGTTAAATTTTATCACTCTTATCTAGTCTAGTCCCATTGTTAAATAAAATTATTTCACATAATTTTTACCTAATCTAAATCTTAACATATCAATCACCTTATCTTAACGATATTAATTCGTACCTAGTAAATTTTAATCCAGTACCTGTCTTTAATCATATAAAGTCGTTATAAAGTCAGTAATGTTTTATATTTTTGTGTTATTCTGTTAACCAACATTTAATAACAAAAATTTTGAGTTAGTGGAACTATATTTTATTGTCTTTATTTTTATATGCTAAAATATGTTTTAAAGATATATTATATGTTATTGTATGTCTTTATGTGTAAAGATAAGTCCGGAAGTTTATGAAAGCTACAAATGTAGTATGTAATTTATAGAATTAGGAGTTACTTTGCGGAGATCCATAATACAAAAGTAATGATAAAATTATTTTGCTATAATCCGCGATGAAGTAAAATAGAAAATATATATAATGCTAAATGTAGAGTGGACAATCGGTTATCATACCTGATACATGCAGGATTCGTAAAAAAACACATGCACAAACCTCCACCACCATACACTACATACAGCACTATATACATTCACTATCAGAAACTCAACAATCGTTTCGCCCCGCAACCGAAGCATCATCAGGAGATAGACTCCACGACCAAAATCGCAAAGCAAAATCGCAAAAGTTTTGGTCGTGGATTTTTAATGAATTTAAAGGATCACAAGTAATCGATTAAAGTATAATGAATCAGCTTAGCGATTCAGCGCGGAAGCGCTGCCAGCATTCTTGGTACCATTCCACGTGGGCATGATTTGTATAGTCCTAGCGTGTAAGTTATTTAAGATAGATATAACTTGTACATTTTTGCTGTAAATAAAAGAAAAAGTAATCGATACTTCAGGTAGAAACAACTTTAAATTACCCGGTTTTTCGTTCAATGAAACAATATACTATATAATTATAAATTATACGTTTACTATCATAATAAAATGTTTGTTATGAATATTGTTTTCAGATAGCATAATGGGGGCCTCATGCAGTTTTGATTGCAATCCTTCCTCCTGCTGTCGATGTGATTGCACTTCTTGTTGCCCATGCTGCTCATGCTGTCCTTGTTGCGAGGACAATAGAGGTGTCAATGTTATCGAACAACCAGGAGTGATCGTCGTCGAACAACCATCTTGGAGATGATACAGATTATCCTATAATAAAGGTTGCGCCCACTACTTACAAACATATTTTATAAACAGATTTTTGAAATCCAAAACTCATTACAGCGTTTTATATATATTTATACGACTATTAAAGAAATAAAACCATAATAATAAGGCCTATATTAATTAAGTTTTCGAATGAATTTAAAATTGTGTATATTTTTATTCACAAAAAATATAACGATATTTTGCAAAACACATTGAACATGTATAAATGAACGACTCGTACCTATTGTCTATTTGTTCATTCAATGCAGGGTTGGAACTAAAACAATTGTAAGTTTTCTGATTCAAAATATTTATTATAACATTTGAAAATAAGCGTCCAGCTAATCCATGGTAAGGTTTGATTAAAATTGTGCATTAGTGGTAATTACGGGGTGGTTTTTACAAAAGTGTGTGATTTTTATGCATAATGACTTGATATACATTATTATAGTATTTACATAAAGATTCTGAACTCTAAATAAATGAACTTTACCAATTAAACTTTACAACGGTATGAATATAACATACCACTTGCTCTTTACTCAAAATTAATATGAACAGTATACTTTTTATTCAAAGTATATTAACAGTTATGTAGCCTAATATAGTGGGCGTAAACCATGTTTTATCTAGCACAAGACCATGGTTGTGGTATTCTCGATTGCACTAATAAATATAAGTAATATGTAAGCACCAGAACGTGAAAAGAATAAAGTAATTACGTATTTTAAAGAATTAATTTGATCTTGTATGAATGTATATGATTTTCATTGAAGCAAATCGGTTACGGGTCGTATTGTATAAGTATTGTAACCTTTAATTTTTGACCAACATTTATGTTTTAAAATTAATTTTCACTTCTCAACATACAATTACGTAACTTATAATTGTTAGAACATATAGAAATTAAAATAATTTTTAATTTTATACAAATCATGTAACGAAAATTTTTCTTTTTTAATTATAAACATTTCTTAAATTAGGATGTCTGTTTCATTGAATACCTTTTCCGTACTCCAATTTCTAGGTATTTTGGATTTCCTGTCACTGTACGTTTTTAAGAGCGTTTTTTTAAATTATTTTAATTTAATAGTTTGAATAATTGATATATTCACTTTACGCTTAAAAGCAGTATATGGAGTACATTTCATTAACTTATCATTAATTAGTCTCTACCGGTAACAAAAATATAAATCTTCTGCTAGAACACGAAACTGTGTTCACGCTAACTTAAGCGTTTAGGTACCCTCAATTGTACGTATTCTTTTCCCTATTCCTGAATGAAAACGGTAATTTTTATATGCTACCCCTGTGTTGCTTGAAATGCTTGAATTTTGCCAAATTATCAGTCAATTATAAGCCATAATTAATCCAACGTAAACTATAAGGTTGATAACCCAATTAATCCAAGTGATTAGCCGTGAACGCTTAATAGACAGACAGGTTTTCATATTTAAGTACGGATAAAAATAATATTTTATATGTAATAAAGTTTATTTATCAACATTTAAGAAACATCTGCTTAATTCTATTCGTCTCATGCTAATATTAATCTGGCCAAACTGCTATGCTTTATTATGAAAGGTAAAAAACACCAGTTTTGCGAAATTGCGTATTTATTAGGTTTGATAGACCCCTTAATTTCTAATTTCGATAAGTGAGATAGAAGCTCTATTTTTGTATTTATGGGATATAGTCAAAACTGTTTAAAATCCTGAAGTCCGGCACAGGACCTCGTATTGCTTGTAAGCTACCTCCGATCCTCCGAAAGAAATGTAACAGCATTCGTGGCTAGGATGGATCTGTAAATAAAAAAATGTAGGTAATTTGGTATTTTCTTTTACCCGTAAGGACTTAGAAGGTAACGGTGTGCGCTCGTAATTCTTACAAAGCGGTCCGGGGTCAAAATCCGGACACCTATGAGTTTACTAAAGAAAGTTATGTTCTTAATACACATAATTGATTTAGGTCTTTAATGTGAGAGAAATTTTGATGTAACAGTGAAATTTTGAAACAATTTTTAGTGAATTTCAGGAACATTTTTCATTGGCTAATTCGCAATGGAGCAGCATGGTAGATGGTACTGTATTGAGGACTTTTTCGCAAAAGGGAAATAGTAATAGGCCTTGCCTTTTGGAGACCATTTTGTAATAAAGAATTAGAGTTAATTTGAACTTTTATGTCATTTGCGTAAATATATACAAGAATTCACATCCGTGGCACCTGAATTACTAACAAAAGAATGATTTGATAATCAGGCTCGGCTATTTGTTAAAACTAAACGATTTTTTTAATAAAAATTGTGGTTAGCCTTCGAGTGTGTTTCACCGTGAGTCGCGCAACCCATTATTTAAGACATATGTAGGTTAACACTTTAAATTGGCATATCATGAAGGTTAAACATGGAAATATACAATGGCTTAATTACCTTGCCAGGGGATATAGATCCTCTGTGACGAACTCTACCGACGTAAAGTGGTTCGGCAGATTGAGTATTGCCGGCTATGACTGCACCAGGAGGAACCTGTCCATGGCTTGATGACATCCACTGAAGTGCGTGGGTTGGAGCACATAGCACCTAAAATAGTAGAACATTAATCAGTTTTTGCTAAGATTAAACGTAAAGACTCATCTCTACATGGTTAAAAGCGTATGCAAAATTAGATTTTTGAATCTACTAAAATTTAACCAAAACTAAAACTAAATCTTTACTCCTGCTACGCCCAAAAACAGGCATGTAATTGTGAAAAAATACAACTTTATACTATATTTTTAACAAAGATCCTTAACTCGGCTTCCGATGAAATATGAGGATCTAGGACCTTCCACCACATACGTAGAAATTGTCACGTTAGAAAAAAACAATTTATTCCTTATCACTTTCTCGTACACCGGCTCCCCTTGAGACTGCATCAAATTTTCTAATACATCGTGAGTAAACTTGCTTGAAGCTATGGTAGCCCAGCGGTAACGCCGTACGCCTCTTTCGAGGAGGTCTAGGGTTCAAACCCCGGGCAGGCACCAATGAGTTTTCTAGTAAAACTTATGTGTCATTGAAATTGATAATTGCAATTTATCACACGCTTTTCGGTGAAGGAAAACATCGTGAGGAAACCTGTATATCTCTAGAGAAATCTGGAGATATGTGTAACCTACCAATCCGCATTGGAGCAGCGTGGTAGGTCTTAGCTCCAATCCTCCTCTCCAAAAAAAAAAACGGAGAGAAGAGGCCTATGCCCAGCAGTGGGATAGTAACAGGCCGATACTTACTTAAACTTGCTTATAAAAAAAAGACAGATATATGCAAGTCATAACGGAACAACATAGTGAGATATAAGTTTATATCCTCTCCAGTGAAAGAGGAGGTCTACTTCCAGTTTTTAAATATTAACTGGCTGTTAATATTGCCTGTCTTGAAAATTATTTACCTCGAAGTTATGAACGGGTATTTCTCTACCCGCAAACGGTATGTACGCTGCACGATGTTTAATAGCAAGTTTGCCAGGTACTAAGCTTCCATTGTGATGTGCTCGAATGGCCCACAGAGGACTCCCATCCCATCCCTCCCTTCCTGCCGTATATGCTCTTCCGTACAGTGTCTGCGCTTCACCAGGTGTCGTGGGTACCCAGTCCAAAAGTTCGGGAGGATATTCGGGATCTGAAATTTTCGCATTTTCATTAATCTTTGTAGGTACTATTTATCGAGAGACTATATTGGTAACACATTAAATATTTGTGACATATTTTAATAATGTTTTAATTTTAACATTGTCACCTGTAAGACTCTTCAGAGGAAATCTATGTGATGGTCGACGTTGACGTCGTCATATTCTTTAGATTAACCAAGTCATACTCCAATTACATTTAAGTTTCAAAACAACTATAACTAAAACGTATTTTACACCAGTAGGTATTCGTTGTTGAAATAATATTTTAACTTTTGAACAGTATTAATATAGTCACGCTTCATACTGCGCCACCAACTTTGTCATTAGGGTGAATGTATAATAACTTTGATAGCATTCTACGAGTAGATTGTTTTGATAAGATTGAATACGTAACAATGGATTAAGGATGTCATCGAGCAAAATAGAATCGACGTGAGTTTTAGTCGTCGAATTGCTGTATCAAATTTTCAGTAGGAATTAACCATCATCATAATTCTCATACCCTTATCCCACTCTAAGTGGGGTTGGTACAACATATTATAGACATGTTGTTACATGATTTGGCTAGGTATTTTACGATCGGCCGCCTGCCTGACGTCAACTTACCTTGGTCGCCTTTTACAACACCTCTGTAAGAAATAAGGGTGGTCTACTCATTATTTTCAGCCGGTTACCAAACTGCGGCGAAATTAACAATATCCGATACCTATACTCACTAGATCATCCATAGACAAGACTACGGGAAAGTGGAAAGTCGAGATGTGGTACTAGAGAAGGATGATCGGAGATTCGTGGACTGAATTTAGGACTACCGAGTCCATCCTTCTTGAACTCGTCATCAAGAAACGTCTATCCTCCATTGTTTAAGGTAATATTCCCACTTTTTTTTGGACACGTGTCTCAACGTGGAGATGTCTCTGTAGAACGTTTATTAGTGCAGGGTAATGTTGAATGTATAAGTCCGCGCGACGGATCAACTGAAGGCTGCTTTTGACGGCTTTTTTCATTAATGTACCAGAAAGACAGCCGTCTGATTATAATGGAGTCGACTAGTCAAGCGCGCCATCAACTCTCAACTGACGACCACGACTGCCCAAGAGTGACCAAGCGACCAAGAAGAAGAATTACTTATACTTACGTTCAACAATGTTTATTGGTTCAGGTACAGGTTGTGGTGGGTATATATAGTTCGTCACGTAGGTTGGTTGCGAAGGTTGGCCGTCAGTTGGGGGATATACTGGCATCATAACAGGCGCTGGAACATAGGCGAAAGCACCAGGAGCATGACTTGGTGGTGGTGGGTAACCAAAGTATGGTGGAGGTCCACTCGGCGGAGGATCTGAAAATCAATTAAGTTTATTTAGTAACATTTAACATAAAAATTACCAATAACTGGTACATATGTATATTTTGGGTACTATTCGATGTTTCAGTATGTTATCGAATCCTCTTAGACTAATTTATAGAAGCAGGGGTCATTCTACGGAATTTCGCAGATTTCTAGGATCCAAAATGCATTGGATCCGAAGCTTGTAGGAAGTATCTCTGTAGAAAACCGGAGTAATCGTGTCACAAAACTAAGTTGAGCTGGTTATGGGCTGATAATATACTTCACACAATCGATGGTCGTGAAAATAGCAACTTGTTAGAGTGGTTATGCCGAACCAGATGATAAAGTGTTGGTAAAGTCCGTACTAAGTTGATGGATAACAACAAGAAGTTTGCGGAAAACTGCTGGTTTTAAGTATTACAAGATTGTATGAAGCGGACATCATAGGAAAATACTTTGTACAGCAGTGGCTATCTATTAATTGGAAACGAAAAGAAGCACTTATAAATAGTTGTCAGCGATGTTATACAAAATATACACTAGCTAAATATATTTTTCGACTTAAGTTATACGATGTAGACGCCTAGTTGACTCATCAACATAGCATATTCATTAATTTAAACGTTTATCGGTAATCTGAAAGCTTATAAAAGTGTTATGTCTGTAACGTAATGGATAAATTAATTTTACTTACTGTAGGCCATCCTGAAAGAATTTCTTTTGGAAGAATTTAAAAGATATTACACAAACAAAAAACTGACACTATTGTTTCCTCAAATGCAACGTTAGTCTATGATACATTGGAAGTATATATCATATGCTGTCATTATCTCAATCCATCCATATCGCCGTTTTCAACGAACTGATTAGATAAAATACTTGTGTATCGAAATATACGGTACAGTATAATTAATAAAATTTATCTACAAACACACTACAATTATACTTACACTGATATTTTAAAAGCATTTTGTAACTATATAATAGTTCCAATAATGGTCCAAAGCCTCTTCTTTGCGGAAGAAGGACATAGAGTTCCAACTGACGTCGTTATTGCAATGCAGATTTTCAGAATAACTTGCAAGTTATTCTGAAAATTTTCAGACCTTCAGAGGTTTAATGCAATAAGTCATAAACATGTCTTGGGATAGAACTCAAGAACTCCAGGCAAAACCACTCGTTGGGCCTTTAAGACATTACCTATATGTATTAAAACTCTTTGAAATAAAAACGAAACCGTTGTTAAACTTATAAATCATGAAATTTATCAGTGAATCTTTTCCTACTCACTTATTAAAATCATATTATGTATTAAAAATTAAAAACAGAAATTGGATTGCTTTTGCCATGTAATATAATAATTTCCCATAAAAGAATACTAGCGTTATTGCTTACCGGTACAGTAGACGTTTAAAATGTTTTACTATTACTTTCGATTTTTCAATTGGATAAGCAGTATTTTTGGACTCAGAAAACCTTTCAGTATATCAATTTCTCAATTAAAATCATCAACAATATTCTGGAATAAACTTTGGTCTATATTTGTTGTTATAAGTGTCATAGCAACGCATTTTCTAATTATTGACTTAACTCCAAAATTTCATATTGTAGATAATTTAGAAGAAATTTCTGATATTAACAATATTTTAATAAGCATGTTGATTATAGTAATCAATGTAACGAATAGTGATAATTTGTTCATAAAAATTTATAAAACTATTGACGAAATTCTATTCGATTTAAAATTAAACAACTTGAGTTTACGGATGATTTCCTTTAAGTTCTACACGTGGGTTCTTATTAACACTTTCTTTTTTGGGATTTCTTCAACTCTGGAGTTTATTTTTGATCATTTTCCATATAGTATAATTATAAAAGTACCCTTATTTCTTACTATGTGTCATTTGATTATACATTTATGTTTAATATTATGTATTCTAAAAGTTTTAAACTTTACCTTAATTGAGATACTTAATTTGAATAATATTGGAACGTGCAAAATTTTCTCGATTGAAAGAGAAAAACAAAGGAGCAATTTATTTTACGTGCTGGATATTGATATTTATTTTATTAATATGAAGCCAAATAAGACGTCGCTTGATTTAAAATTTCTGTGCAAGGTATATGATAGTCTTTGTACTTGCATTTGTCTTTTACAAAAGTGTCACGGACTCCAGGTTAGTTACAATGAAAATAGAAGGTATATTTTCCATACATTATAATAAATAAAACTCAAGTCATTTAAATCAGTCACCTATATTAAATATTAGAACACTTATATTTAAAGATTAATAGTTTTTTAGAACTTTATTTCAGCACATTTAAATGGAAACTTCATTGTACTATACAATATATTGATATGCGATATTAGATTTTTTTAAAATTTATATATTTTTATTTATCCTTTTAAGACTTGTAGCTTGAACTCTGCAAAGAATATGTATTATATATTATTACAACTTTTGTTAATATTATAAATTCTCAAATTTAAAGGATGGAATCTCTAAATGCTCTAGCATTTGATATTTTACATATGATATGTTACAGATGTTGCTGTCAATTTGGTTGATGTTTACAAGCGCAGTTACGACCGTGACCATAATATCTTTGGAAAAGGTAATGGTTTAAGGTGCTTAATTCCGATATCCTTTGAAAACATATTCATAATGAATTAGCCATCTTCTATCGAATGCACCATGCATGGAAATGGGTCTATTTATTGATCTTTTTTAATTAGCGATTACAAACGATTAAAGGTGAGCACGGTCGTGTAGAGAGCATACTCGGCTGAACTCGCCAATCATCGTCTATGATCGCCTACACCCCGGGAATTGTCGGTTTTCGGATACCTATCAAAAGCCTATCAAAAGGAATCGCTGAGTGATACTGTAACTATCTCCTCCTCTGTCCGTCTTAAAATAATATTTATAACATTCAAACACCCCACAAGTCCGATACAATCCTCCACAACGCGTCGTTTTAAGCCGAGGTCCGGCCTCACAGGAGGCACCCTTAAGGCGACGCTCCCAGGATGCTGCGGGCCTCTTTCGAGACCCGCTCTCCCAGCTCAACCCCCGGCGATGCTTCCGCGCTCGCCCACTCTCTCGGTGACGCTGTCAAAGCCTTCACGGCTAACAGCCTTAGTTAGTGTTCGAAAAAAAAAATCAAACACCGCTAGAGCGCTTGCACTCCACCGCCAAAATGCATAAAAACTCGCCGAAGGCGCTAGCACTTTAAATATATATTGGCACATAATTCGTCTGAGTGGCTAGGACCCGTACTACGTTGTGATTTGTAATAACTCAAATTCTTTTAGAGCGTCTGAGGCTAAGTGTCTATCAAACTAAAGATTTTGTTGAAATATTGAAATTTTAATAATTATTTATTTTTAGAACTCGAATGTAGGGATGAGACTGTTACAATACGTATATATCGTTTAACTGATACGGACGAATACTAACGACCGTGTGACACTTGAACGATGATCATTCCGATTATAGACGATCAGTTGGTTAACAATCATCGCTAACAGTGAACACCACGCAATAATTAATACTTACTTTTTATTTAAAATTTAATGTCAATCAAATATTTTTTACAATGCGCTCTCTCTCTAGTTTACAATATACCAGTACAAAATTAAGATTTTAAAGTTAAAGATGCATAAAGCTTTACATAGTAAAAAAACTGCTCTTGGCTTTGACGAGATATTTATAAACTTTTGCTTAACGTAATAAGTATAGAGATAAGTATTCAAAATTAAATAAAAATAGTTCTAGAATATTAATTTATACGATGTACTTACAAATAACCTTCTCACACGATATACATAGTACACAAAGATTTCACAACACAGACAGATTGTCGACAACGCAGACGTATTAACCTAGAAGAGATGTGGTAGGTACCTACACTGTTCTAGACCGGAACATAAGCTTTCAGGTTAAGTGGAAATTGCAAGTTCTCTCCGGTTACCACGGCAAGATACATATGCAAGCCATAACATAAAAAAATAGCGTACAGGACTTAAAAATGGAAACTTAAATACATAAAATGAAGGTGAATAAAAAATTTATTTTGTGGCTTGTACATTTTTAAAAATGTAAGCTTTAATATATACAATGAAGGTGGATAACATTAATTTTGTGTCTTTTACATTCTTAAAAAAATGTTAACTATAAAATGAAGGTGGATAACACATTTTGTGGCTTATACGTTCTTAAAAAATGTAAGCTTTAATACAAAAAATGAAGGTGGATAACACATTTATGTTGTGGCTTGTATATCAAAAATGTTAACTTTAATACATAAAATGAAGGTGAATAACACATTTATTATGTGACTTGTTGTACATTCTTAAAAATGTAAACTTTAATACATAAAATGAAGGTGGATAACACATTTATTTTGTGGCTTGTTGTACATTCCTAAAACTGTAAACTTAAATACATAAAATGAAGTTTGATAACACATTTATTTTGTTGCTTGTACATTTTAAATAACTTCTTTTTCAATACAGACCGAACACGCCTGGCTAGAGATAATTAAAGGTACTCAAGTGTTCATTTGGTTCAGCGTTGGTTGCTATGTCGATAATCTGATAAGGCAAGAAGTTGAAAAGACGGATTCACTTATAATAAAATATATGATTGATTTTAGATGCGGTAAGTACAAACTTAGTAAAAATGCTTGATTAAATACTTAATTAAAAAGTAAAAATAAAATTAAAAGTGCCGTAGCATTCAGGATTATGGTGTACGTGAAATTATGTTTCTAGTCTAGTCGATTCATGCATGTTAATTTGAATATATATAAGTATATGGCTATTTAAAAAAAAAATATTTCTAAATGACTAAGTAAATTAATAAATAATTAAAAATGATATTAATTATTTCTTGTTAATCAAAAACGGCAAACTTTAAAGCTTTACTTACGTGCGCTAAGTAAACGGTATCACCGTTATTAAAAAATCATGTATTACAAAATTGTTTCCCTCTAAAAGTTCTAAATAAAAGTCTGAGACAGCATATGTCTAGATTTTAAGGTTAACCTACTTTAACCATTTTCTGATTATCAAAAGACTGTATTACGGTTTTAATCCTTCCACGCGGGCGGAGCCGCTGGCGATTGTTAGTTATAAATAAATATAATGTAAGAAACGAACCCTATTCCTGAAACATGATGTGATTCTTTTCGGAGAGTCATGAAGAGGAATTAAATCAAATATGCTATATTTAAAAATTTACATTCTTTTTTTAGATCATGTTAGAAAGGATATACTGCAAACATTCAAACAAGTCATCAATTCAAACCGTTTGCAGTTTACGGCTTGTAATCTGTACCGATTGAACTTCGCTACCGTTCTTGGAACTATTGTCAGCGTTATTACATACAGCGTCATATCTATTCAGTTATTTTAATTACTTTATAAAATATAAAAAATTAAATAATATAAATATTATTAATTAGGTAATAAAATTTAATCAACTTATATCAAAAAATCTTTATTGAAATAAGTAAGACATCATCCTCCTGCTCTTATCCCACTCTAAGTTGGATCCGCACAACATGTTACAAACATGCTGTCACATGATTTGGCTATGTATTTTACGACTGGCCGAGCCCGACGTCAACTTACCTTAGTCGTATTTTATGACACCTCGGTAAAAAATGAGAGTCTATTCTACTCAGCCGAATACCACACGGCGGGTCGACGGAGCTTAGTCGTCATTTACGACACATCGATAAGAAATGAGGGTGGTCTATTTATTCTACTCAGCCGGATACCACACGGCGGGTCCACTTAGCTTAGTCGCCTTATGCGACACCTTGGTAAGAAATGAAGGTGGTCTATTCTACTCAGCCGGATACTACACGGCGGAAAAACTTACCTTAATCACTTTTTACAACAACCCAGTATGAAATGAGGATACTTGAGATACTTTTGTGATGATATTTACTAAGATATAGTGTAAAGAATCTTCAAGTAAAGGCTTCAACGGACAGGTGATATGAAACTTTATTTTAAAAACGTCTATGAAAAAAGATTGGCTGAAAACATTGAAAGGAAAAAACATGTAAGCGCCTTTGTAATTAGTAATATCAAACACATTGAAAGTCGTAAAATATATTAATAAATGTACTAGCATGCTTAATTGATAATTAATTCATTATTACATGATTTCACTGTTTTTCTCAAATTCAAAATATTGTTTACGAAAAAAACTTGTGAATTAGTGGTAACTTGTAACTCACCTGGTGGTTCAGAAAATCGCTCCTACTAAATAGAGCGTGGATTTTTTTGCAATATACGTTACGACGTGTATTGCAAAAAAATCCAATATTGTTAAAAAAATATGCTCAAAAGACACCTATTTCCTTAAATTATAAATGGCACGTATGGTCTATTTTACAATACAAAGCTTTTTTTCTGTTACCCCATAACAGTATTAGATGAGACATCAAGTAAAAAAGTAAAGCTGTAAAATTTAGCAAAAGTAGGTAATATATTTTGATGTTTCAATTTCGTTTCCCTGTTTAATAATGACATTGAAACATAAAAACTTGGCCAGTTGTATGTTTTTTTATATGTTTAGTTGTATTTTTAAATTTATAACTTTCTTTAATATTTTACTATATGTATACGTAGTATAATTATGGCTTAAGATTGGGATTAGTTACGCAACCCAGAAAACACATTTCGTTCTTTAAGCATTGATTATGTGGTTATATCCCGATTTACTTTTGATAATTTATTTATTAGTATTATAATTTAAAGAGATGTCAAAGGATTAAAACCTGTTTTACCTGTTGTAACTGGAATTGCATATTTTATTAAGCCACAAGGTGCAATGTATGAAAACAATAATGATTTATATAATTGAAGCACAAATAAGTGTTTGAAGAGCTTGAATGCTACATCCTACTTTCTACTAATATTATAAATGCAAAATTTTGTGAGTATGAATGTATGTTTGTTACTCTTCCACGGCGAATCTGCTGAACCAATATCCATGAAATTTGGTATTATTCCTTATACATCGGGGTAACATATAGGCTATAGAAATCCTGTTAATTCAACAGGAATAGGGTGACATTGAAAAGTGCCATCTATTATCGACTCTATCACGCGAATGAAGTGGCGTGTAAAAGTTTGTTAATCATAATTTAGTGTGGTTTGTCTGTATCAATTATTTTATACGCTGACCTTAGAATAACCAATTTGTGTATAAGAGTGACACATAGCTACATAATTTTATAATTGATATTATAGAATAATGTAAGTTGGTATTATGCATGTAAGTTATATGTGCGGGCGAAATACCGATACATTAATATCAAAAATAGTTGGCAAATGCAATAATATTTGCCTACGTGATAAGTTTCATTTACACCTGATAGATCGAGATATTCATAATAAATGTGTGATTGTTTGTAATTTTATTGATATCTTCCTTTCAATACTGATTTGAAAATAAGTAAGAACAACAAAAATTGATAAGATTATCTTAAAATAAAACTCTAGTCATGATATGAGCGGCAAATGTATGTAACATAAAATATATTGATACATTATAGTGAAAGAACAAATTAATACTATGACTCATAATTCACAGTAAATAAATTATATACACACATATAAAATAGGTGTTTTCGTGACTATTGTTATGTAGCCCTAGTAATATTGCTAAAGTATTATTAAAGCTGGATAAAATGATTAAGGTACTAATAAAAAAAAACTGCTCACGTTTTACAGTTATTCGAGTTTCACAGACATTTATCGTTGGAGTCAAAGATGTAATTAAAGTCAATAAAGTCAATTTAGATAAAGTTTAAGTACCCGCCGCGTGGTATCCGGCTGAGTAGAATAGACCAACCTCATTTCTTACCGAGGTGTCGTAAAATACGACAGAGGTAAGTTGACGTTATGCAGGCGGCCGGTCGTAAAAACGCAGCCAAATCATATGACGACATGTTTATAAATAAACACCGATCATCTATCGAATCAGTCAAACCAGTGGATCAGTGTGCTTAGTGTGAGTTTTAATTTAATAAGAATTACTGTATTGCACAGACCTTATTTTTAGAAGATAGGATGTAGATAGATGTTAGGATTGAAAACAGAATTCATCGCAATATTTTCTGTGCGCTTATAAAAGAGAAATGAAATTAAAAGTAGTAAAGTAACGGCCTGTTACTATCTCACTGCTGTGTATAGGCTTCTTCTCTCCTTTTTTGGAGAGAAGGAATGGAGCTAAGACTTAAAACGCTGCTTCAATGCGGATTGGTAGGTTACATATATCTCTAGAATTCTAAATATATAGGTTTCATCACGATGTTCTCCTTCACCGAAAAGCGTGTGATAATTTGTAATTAATTAGATACATAAGTTTTAACAGAAAAACTCATTGTTGCCGGCCCGGGGTTTGAACCCGTGACCCGTCGTGACCATAATATATTCTGTTATATCTCAAATAATAAGTAAAAACAAGTCAAGCTAAATTTTTTAACTATATTTCATGTCCCTACTGATAACTATTGAGGAGTTCCCTCTTCTGGAGCAAATCCTAAAAGCAGCATCAGGTCATGCTTATCATATCATAAACATACATTGTCATCGAGACTGGACCAGTATGCAAAATTTCAGCTCATTCGGACACCGAGAAGAGGGTTAAATTTAACTTGCAAGATTCCACCTTCACGTACATCATGATAAGTTAACTAAAAGCTTTTAATAAGGTACTATTTAAAAGTTACCCTTGTATCGACAAGCATAATTTTTTTGACATTGTCATCATAATTATCGTATTTTAACAATTTATACAAATCCTCAACAAATTATACACCTAAATATTGTACCTATATATTGACTGTTGGTGAAAACCGCATGATTTATTACTTAATGACAGACAGACTGGGCAGACGACTTTGTTTTATTATGATATATAGCGATAGGATAAGCGTATTTGAACAAAGCGTTCATAAAGGTTAATGGTATTGTTTGCAAATTTATCATAGGATTTTATTCATACATATGCTTTGTAATATATCTTCGTATGTTATGTCCAAATTTCATAATCTTGGGTAAATCGTGAGCTTGCAAAAAAAATAATAATATCAGAATGAACTTTTTATTATAAGCACATACATTTAATTTATGTCTAAAATTAATTTAATTCTATGTAGTAAAAGTAATATGATATGAATGAATCTTATTAATATATTTCACGTTTATAATTTGGTTATACACAATTTCTATTAAGCCAAAGTATGTTTTGATATGAAATATAAAATGGAATACGATGACTAAAAATAATATTATCCTAGAAATTATCCTAAAAGCCAAATACATTCTTTAATCCGACAGTTCACATTTAAGCATTATTAGAATTGCAACAATATATTCTTCGCCCCAATAGATTAAATAAATACGGATACGGAGATTCTATTATGGTATCGCTCTTACTGTTTTACTTAAAACAGGGATCATGGCGGAACTGTTGGGGCATTTGATTGGGGTACGCAGATTTAAGGGATGATACAGACATAAAACAGTCATTGGGTTTGTATATCTGTGGTGGTGGTGCAGCAAAGCATGGGCCCATGTGGTTGACACGCGGCGGTCCAAAGTGACTCGCTGGGTGAATTGGGTAGTGTTTGCTTGATGAGCACGTCATCATTGGGTTGTAGTTTGGTCGTTGCATTCTGTGAAGATAAGGTAAGATTAGCAAAGACAGATCTCATATAGGTAACTACTTTTTATTTAAAAGAAAAGTATGTAAAATTCACATAAAGTATAATTAGATTGTTATCGTTGGTACGAAAAGAATATTTTAAAGGGTTTTCGTTATTATTTAGGTCTTTAAATCTGAGATTCCTAGAAAGGTTATTTCATATAAACAACTAGAAAAAGTTTTTATAGCTCTAAACATTGAATTATTTCAACATAAAGTTGTGTCCAAGTTGCTGTCAAGAATTGTTCTACAAGCGAATGGGGTCTAAGTTCGATACCCAGTTTTGCCAAAATAAATAAGATCTCTCAAACATCCGTAAGTTGACTTTATCAGCTTTTTAAATGTATGTAACATGGAAGTATTATATCAAGAGTAAGACTAATTTTAAAATGTCATTATTTGTATTTAACCAAGCCGTGGGGAATCCGGCGGAATAGAATAGACAACCCTCATTTGTTACCGAGGTGGTAAAAGGCGACTAAGGTAAGTTGACGTCAGGCAGGCGGCAGATCCTAAAATACGTAGCCAAATCATGTGACAAGATGTTTGTACATAATTTGCATCCTTTATGTAATAAAGTCTTCCATAAATATTTATTTTACCATGACTAACAGTGAAGGGTGGTCAAAAAACACTTGTTATGAAACAAAAAATCTGTCAGTCAATAAAATAAATTCAAAAACAACTATTTCCATTGAACAATACAAAATAAATAAATTATTTATTAAATAATCAAGTACTTACATAATGATTTTTCTTCAATTACTTTTAAATTTATATTGCACTAAACAATTGCTTAGCAATTATTAAATGATGTGTCGATTTAAAATCTTGCGGCACCTTTTTATACTGATTTTTTTTTATCAATTTCTACTTTATCTAAAGATTGTTGTTGTATAAG
This sequence comes from Morpho achilles, assembly GCA_947086495.1. Classification (NCBI taxonomy): domain Eukaryota; kingdom Metazoa; phylum Arthropoda; class Insecta; order Lepidoptera; family Nymphalidae; genus Morpho; species Morpho achilles. The sequence continues at coordinate 9,133,650 of CAMTZB010000006.1, read as the reverse complement.
GCTACTCGAGCTGATTTAATTGATAAGATCTTCTTTTTATTTTAATAAACCTTAATAAATTCATACATAATGATAAAATGACTTTATCATATAAATTAAAAAATACTCATATATTCACAACGTAGGGTTCTAACTAGACGACAACGGCCCTGAAGCGGTAATAGCCCAGCGGTGAGACTGTGCGACTCTTTCAAGGGGGTCACGAGTTCAAAACCTGGGCTGGCACCAATGAGTCTATTAATTTATGTATCTCATTGATAATTTCAATTTGTCACATGCTGTTCGGAAAAGGAAATCATTATGAGATATAACCTGCATATCTCTAGATAATTCTGGGTAAGTATATTTGCTCCACCCTTCCTTCCGAGAGAGGAGGCTTACGCACACCAGTGAGATAGTAACAGTCCGTTACTTGACTTTTTTTATATATTTACAAGTAAAAGTGAAGATTAGGTACTTAATTATATATTACTAGCGGCCTGCCCCTGCTTCGCACGGGTATAAAATATATATCCCATGTCACTTAAAAAAAAATGATTAAAATCGATCGAGTAGTTTTGATTTATTCATTACTGCCCGTGGCCCGCACGCGTTAAATTTGGAGAAAAACAATTTCCTTTCCTATACCAAGAAGATTTCCTGCTATCTTTGGAATATCTAAATTCATATAGTACATTTTTAGTTATTTACTTTTACATTTTCCCTATGTATCTTATTTTTACAATTAATTACAGAATGTCTTTATAAACAACATTCACAGCTTTAAACAAACTCTTGAAAGAACGACACAGCTGCTAAATGCGAAGTGCTATAGGGTGAAGCGCGGCGTCCTCACGGCATTTTAAATCTGTAATATCTCCGAAAATGTTCACTTAAATTACGTGCTGTAAACGGCCATATTGATCTATATTAAATCAACTATTTATTTAAGGTACTTAATGCTCCATTGTATAAAAATTGCTTTGATCATAAGGCATTATTTTTCGTAAAAAGTAAATGACAAAAAATGTTATTGTGGGTTACCCATAAGAGATAGACATACACCATCGCGGACTTTTCTGTAGACCTTTTCAAGGTGTACAAGTAGTTAGTACATCATTTTGATAAATCTCGTAGGGTTTAGCCTGCGTTTGCAATGCAAGCGGAAAAAATGTAATTATTTACAGAAACCTCAAAAATTACAGTATTTCTCTACTCCGTATTGAATGTTATTATACGTACAAACCTTCCTCTGGAATCACTCTGTCAATTAAAAAAAACCGCATCAAAATCTGTTGAGTAGTTTTAAAGTTTTATGCACACATAGGCATATATGGACAAACAAAGAATGCGACTTTGTTTTATAATATGTAGTGATTGTTACTTAGTTTTACTACACGCAAATTACACGCTCATATATTTTAATTTATAATTTGTACAAGAATTATTTTATTTTATTAGTATTACATACTTAAAACATTTCAGCAGTCGCCGCGAACGTAAAAAGTCAAGCTAGTTTTACCCAAACCCGTTTCATTTATCTACCTATCTAATAAGTACCTTCTAATGCTAGCTGCTCCTGCTCCTGTGTATATTAAATCTAGGATTTTATTGTGTCGATTTTAGTTATCCTTAAGTAGGGTTGTCAACTGCCTATAAGCGATATCTGTTTCAGCAATTTTTGACGACTGTGTGTTAAACTGTCATGTCAATAGATTCACTACCTAATGTAGAATGTTTTTTATCAAAACTCATGTCTGCATGCTTAGGCTGGATTCAGACTATGATGCCGTTCTCGGTACGATCTCGCGCCGTTCTCGGTCCGGTCAAATCTCACTGTGTCTACACTACTCAATGCCGTTCTCGGTTCGATCTCGATTCATGGTCGACATACGATGTTTAAAAAAAGAATCATATTAATTTTATTCGCCAGAAAATGGAATTCAATTTTTCTATTGAAGAATTAGCAACAATAGCATTTTGGATAAACAAGATATAAATTAAAAAAAAATTACAACAAAAAGAAAAGAAAATATGGGTTTTAGTAAAAGTAAAAGTTTATTACCGAGAAAAGAGGAAGGCGAATATTATACTTTATTTCGTCATTTGGTAAATAATGAAGAATAATGTTCATTATATTGATTTAGGATTGTATTCAGGAATATTTGAAATGATTTTTAAAATAAATTGAGCGCAAATTTTAAAAAGAAACAGCTCTTTTCGTCAGGTTACTAATGGTTTGGATAAGGTAAGTAATAAAATATCATATTTTATAAAATTTGTATATTTAAATTATAACAATCATTTACATGCATGAATATTACATAATATGTATATAGCGGTGATGGTGTTGGTTGATAATGCATTTTCCTGTTGAGGTCCTGTTTTTTTTTCTGTTTATATTTTTTTGTTTATTCCAGTGGTACATTACTAGCGAACGTATTGACGGAATAAATTTCTAATTAAGCTCCTTCATTGACATCAATTTATCTTATCATAGTTGTTGGTTCATCTGTCTCTTCATTCTTCTATCCATATCACGAATATTGTAATTGTTAACTTCATCATCGGCAATAATGGATATTCGTAGTCTATTACAGCTATGTACTCATTAATAAATTACATTTGGTCATGATATCGCCATTTGCAAACTTTGTAAGCTGCTTGGCCACTTTTGGCCACTTTTTATTTTCGATATTGAGCTCTTAGTCGCTCCCATCGATTCCTTGCTCCTATAATAGAAATATAACGTTTATAAATAAGGATATGTAACAACATGCATTCTGCATAATATTATTAGAAATTCTGGAATTCGATGAATTTCGAGGGTAATTTGTATTACATTAATAATAATCACGTGCAAAATCTAAAAAGACAAAGAGGAAATGCATAGGCCTATAGGCATAAGTGAAATAAAAATCAACTCTCCTGAAGTATCAGTGCTATGGCAAGAAAAACTTGCGATATAATTACAATAAAGCAATTAAATGAATATCACTTTGTTACGTTTGTGTTTTACTCACCAGGTAATCCTATTGCGTCTTCAATCTCGTTCCATATTTTTATTTTGTAAATATAAACTGTAGTAGTGTGACTGCAAATCATACAGGCTGCGTCTACTTTTCACAAATTCAATATGTCTTTCATCTGCAAATAATAAATATTCAATTTATTTTTTATTTTTTGTAAAACAGTCGACCATTTATTTATTAATTTAACTCTATGCACTTTTCTCAAAAAAAAGGCACATAGAAATACTGGTAAAATAATTATAGCAGAATTATTCTTTATCTATAACAAATGTTATAAACCACATAAGAAATAGTTAACTTTTTCTGAACTCTACGATTTATTACCAGACATATCATCATCTTCCTGCCCTTATCCCACTCTAAGTGGGGTTGGCACAACATGTTATAAACTTGTTGTCACATGATATGGCTACGTATTTTACGACCGGCCGCCTGCCTGACGTCAACTTATCTTAGTCGTATTTTACGACACCTCGATAAGAAATGAGGGTGGTCTATTCTACTCAGCCGGATACCACACGGCGGGTCGACTTACCTTAGTCGCCTTTTACGACACCTCGGTAAGAAATGAGGGTGGTCTATTCTACTCAGCCGGATACCACACGGCGGGTCGACTTACCTTAGTCGCCTTTTACGACACCTCGGTAAGAAAAGAGGGTGGTACTATTCTATTCAGCCGGATACCACTCGGCGGATTTATTACCAGACATAATTATTTAATTAATTTTATTTAACATAAATGCTAAACACATGCGGCGCGACTGATGAAAGACTGCAGTTGAAACAAAAGAAGCGAGTTCAGGTCGAGACAGGTCCGATCTCACTTCAGTCAAATTTTCTTGTCGACGAACCGACGCTCGAGCGATATCGGATCGGTACTGGAGCGATACTATAGTGTGAATACTCTGATTCTTTTTTATTTAAGAATATTTTACCAGACCGAGAGCGGAGCGAGATCGAACCGAGAACGGCATCATAGTCTGAATCATGCCAAAAGTTCAATTCAGACTATGATGTCGTTCGCGGTTCGTTCTCGCTTTGTAGTTGACATAAGACGTTTTGGAAAATAACTATATAAATTTAATTCAACAGCATTTAGTATTTCAATATAAAAATCAGAAAAGAAAAGCAAGAAAAAATAAAAAGAAAAGAATAACCGAATAATAAAAAAGGCTAAAAGAAAATTAAAAGAAAAGTCAAGAAAAATCAAAAGAATAGCACAAAAAGAAAAAGAATGACAGAAAAGAAGATTCAAAAGAATAATAAGAAGAATAATAAGAAGAATAGAAGAAAAGGAATAAGAAAGAAAGAAAAGCTGATAAAAAATTATAATAATACAACCACTTATAACAAATTTTATAAAGTACATGATAAATACTTACCTAATTCAGATTCCCACTATTTATTACCTTTAACTTAATTTGATTTAATTAAAACACACTAGTGGCACGACTGATGAAAGTCTGGAGTTAAAACAAAAGCGTGTTCATATTGTCGATGTCGGCACAACGCCGTGACCGGTTCGATCTCGCTCCAGTCAAAATATTCTTTTTGACGAACCGGTGCTGGAGCGATATCGGACCGGGACCGGAGCGATACGATAGTGTGAACACTCTGACTGTTTGTTGTTTAACAATATTTTACCGGACCGAGAACGGAGCGAGATCGTACCGAGAACGGCATTATAGTCTGAATCCAGCCTTAGTAGTGCGTTAGTAGTAAACAACGATGTTGTTGTATCACTTGATTTACGGTCAGGTAGTAAAAACGAAGTTTTTAATAGCCCGTAGTCGGTGGGCATAGTCTCGCCAATGTATTATCAGGATAGGCCGGTTGTAGAGGACGACGACATTATTAAAGTCTATTAATAGAATCAAATTTATTTCACCTATTACTAACTGGCTTAAAGGATCGTTTATTTTAACAATTCGACCAATAAATGTAAGCCTTTACGATAAGAGCGTAATATATATTTTTACTAGCGTATAACTCGCAATTTTGTTCGAGTGAAAATAATTTTGGTTTATAATATTTAAAACAACACTTAAATGAGGAATCTATTTCAACTTTGGTTTGACATATTTAATCGGGAACGTCAAAAAAAGCAAAATCTAATAAAAAGTATATAAAAACCGTGTCGATTCCTTCTTATAAGATTTTTTTGTAAATGCATAGTTTGAGTGCTACGTTCTAAACACCCAAAGATTACAGTTTACATAATGAAACACCTAAACACCTTATCTGACGTCTTGCCATCATTTCTTATGTTGTTTCTCCCTACGTTTTATCTATACTTATTATAAACAAATGTCCCCGAAAGCTCTCTGTCAGTACGTAAACTATTTTCTCAAAATTTACAAAACGGATTTTTGTACTATTTTTACTTAAAGTTGCAATTTTTCCGGAAGGTTTAGATTAATCGTGCATTACAGTTTTATGTGAATTGTGTAGAAAAGTAGTTGTGGAAAAACTCGCTTGCTGGGAGCTTCAGTCGCTTGCGTCACGTTAACCAACAAAGATACATTAAAGTTATGTACTTGTACTAGAGAATTGTAGATCTACAAAAATGCTATAAAAAAGTTCACGATAGCATGTCTATATCTCATATGGTTAACTCAAAATAACTACATTTATGTTCATTTCTCTATACTTATTATAAAAAGTGGCGGGATAAAAAATGACGGGGACACAACGCAGACACAGATAGTTTAATTTATAGAGGATTTGCTTATAACAATTATTAATAAACTAATAAGCAAATACGATTGAGCTATGGCTCAATTTACAGGCATGGTCACAGTGGTCTAACAGTTAAAAACAATATGTCAATGGCTTTAGGGATAGTCGTCTGTAGAGCGTTTTACTTTAAGTTATTCAGTAATTACTGCTAATATCCTGAGATAAGACTTGATGACTGAGATGACTTTCGCTCTGTGACATTTCTTTTAAATGTTAAACAGTCTCATATTTAAAAGCAGAGCAGATTAAGCAGTCCGGACCGACTGCAATCTTAGAACATACAAACAATTAAGATATAAATTATATTATCAGTACTATCTACAAGTTTCTCGTAAATTTGACGTTCTATAGTTAAGGCAATATAATATTTGAATATCTACTATTATTGTTAAAAACATGAGTCATAATTAATCGGCCTGAGGTAATGTCTATTATTTATGATGTTTCTATGTCAGGGGATAAGACAGACAATAAAGTTTGAATATTCTCCTAAATAGGGCGCCAAATTTTTAATATACGTCAAACATTTACAAACATTGTGCAATAATCCGAAAAACGATAAACCTTGTAACTTTAGTTATATATAGGTACTCTGTTTATAATATTTGTCAGACTCTTTGACAGAAACTTACGGTACTTAATTTTCAAACCTACATTGACATCGAATTCCAAAATTTCGCTAAAGTCGGCTTTCGACGTGTCAGCTCTTTATATTTGTATAAGATACTTATGATAGATAAATATTGAATTCTGCTTACAGTAAAGACAATAGAATAAATTTAAATAATATTGGTTGAGTTGTATTGGACCAGTGTACTGAATCGTTGAGATGAAGCAGCGTCTAATTACATTGTGGGATTTATTTTTCGGGACATAAAAGTTTCTTTACAATGTTTTATAACTATTGGAATATATTTACATATGCTTGTAATAAAACACAAACAAGTAAAAATGAATTATTTATTAAAAAACTAAAGTAAAACCTATAAGTTATTCTTTGACGGTTCGTTATTAACTTCTTTATTTATAAGATCTTGATCTTTGGTATTATTTTTTGCTTCCATGAGGGGTACAGGTAAACTCTTTTCGGGTAAACCATCATTAGGAACAGTTCTTTGCAGTCTTTTGGTTAATAGGTATGATAACAGTTGTATTATAGCTATTATGATGCCTGGAATAAGCCAGGCGTCAGAAAACGATGAAACAGTCTTTGTATATAATAGGGAATATAGCGGAGATGAAAATGTTTGAGTTGCTGATTGTAGAGCGCCCAGTACACTGTAAATTTTACCTGTAACAAAAATATTTTTTTTAATGGAGCCAAAAGCTTTAACATTATTTTGACGATGGGTGGGGGACTAAAAGTCCCATTATTTTTGGTTTTGAAATTACGAGTACAACTGAAAGACTTGGATAAATTTTCTGCTAGATGGATAGAAAATTTATTTTAAGCGTCACGTTTAAACTAATCAACAACAAAAAACCTTAACAAATTATACACCACAAACTACCTCATACATCACTCTGTCTACTGGTTTGGACCGCATAAAAATCTGTTTAGTAGAATACTTTGTTACGAGCAGACAGAAAGACACATTGGCCGAGCGACTTTTGTTTTATAGTTTGTAACGATGACCTTGCAAATTGAAGTTCATCGATTTCGTAAGAGATCACGATCACATGGGATGATTTTGTGTCACAACAAAAAACTGCTATCAGCATAAAAAGATTTTATTAAGATATAATATCGACTATATATTGATAAAAGTAAAATACCTACACAATTATATCTGAATATAGGAAATACTAATCGCATTCTTAAAAAAAATTAGCGATAATTAGATTGTTATCTTGAGTTGAGAATTGTGTAAGCAAATGTACTTCGATCTCTGGGATTATTTGCATTGGAAAATACCATATATACATATACATGTTATTTAGTTTGTCCGATCACTAAATTTCTTTATACAGAGTTCATTACTTATAGAAATAGGAATTCTACACAATTTTCGATTTCATAAAAAGAAAGGAAAAAGTTAAAGATAACAATTAATCTTTTTATTTTTTAAACTTGTCGAACACCGGTTTAGACAAAAGTTGCCTACAATCGATCTGTTGGTTGGATATCTACACCGGGCATTTGAAAACATTTAAAAAAAATACTTTTATATAACCCCACACGGTGGGTCAACTTACCTTAGTCGCCTGAGGGTGGTCTATTCTACCTAGCCGGATACCACACGGCGGGTCGACAAACATACGCAGTTATATTATCTTATTTTATATTCCGAGATTATATCTAATTAACGTAGGTATTTAGGTATGTAATAATCTACAGATTTTAAAAGAAAATGTGAAACGGATTAGGTACCTTGTTCGTTTGGTAATATTTGATTATTCAATAGAGGCCGCTGAACCACTTGAGATCCCTGTGATATGATCCCGATTATTGGAACTGTGAAATTAAACATATTTATAACAAACCGAAGTAATATTGACTCACAGAAAACTTAGTTTTATGATTTATGTATATCACAATGCAAAACAGTTGTGTATTTAAAATTTATTTAATATTCTTTCACATTAACATAATTTAGTTTAGTTATCATGTGGAACACTGTTTATTGTTAAATTTTAAGGAGGCGGGCGTTGACATATGCAGCGCAGTTTATACTTTTGCAGTGTCTTCGTTGCCATTGTATAAGTGCATTTTATAGTTCCGAATAAATATCATTTCATTCAATTTCATTTCATTCATTTCGAGAATGACAGGATTAGTATTGACAACAAATGTAATGGTAACTAAGGAAATGGTATGTTGTTCAATAAATTAATAAATAAAAAAAAAAACTTTATCGATACTCGCACGGTGACGGTGTAAAAACTTTTAGAGGTAACAGTATATAGCCAAAGCAAAAACTTTTTATAAGTAGGACATAAAACATGACAGATATACTATCAACATATCTTAACAAAGAGAGAGAAATCAATCAACAACACGAAACGAAGGTTATAATGATGAACAAAGGTTGCCTATATCATTAGAAACATTCCGAAGAGCACTTTCCTCTCTTTTATATTCCAGGCACATGTGTGTATTTATATATGCGAAACCAATATTACACTCTCCCAAAGAGATATTATTAATATGATAAACAATTTCTAATTTTTTGTACATTACCTTCAAACTAAGGGTCCTAGCAATTTTTTTAAAGATTTAAACCATTATTCTGTAGTGTAGGCTTGCCCAAAGCTAAAATATTCTATAATTAATACAACGAATAAGCTTTATGTTCTGTCTTTGATACTACTACGAGTTTCACTTATGTTATTGTTGTAGATACGTATTGATTCTGATTTAAACAAAATCAAGATTCAAATAAACTTACTTATAAATACGAAAATTGTAGATGTAGCAACAATGAGAGAGCATGTAGCAACAATATAGGACATACAACTTATGACTCCTACAATCTCGTCTGATAGCCTAAGATGACGTTTGAATACTGTGAGGATAAGTAAAGTACCTGAAAATACAAAAACATATATGAGCATATTTAAAATAAGTAAATTAGTTTTTGCTTTGTTATTATGAATATAAGTAAAAGAAGAGACGAATATGATAACAAATCACAAATACAAACAAACAATAATCCTGCTATTAATAACTTTTGTTATTGCATAAGGAAATTAAAAATATTTTCGAAAACATGTTATTATTCATCATATCTTAATCAGTGAACAAAAACGTGACCACTTGTGCAACAAGCACTTATATCAACAAATCTGTGATCACTATCAGTGCATTTATCGGCCGAGCAATGGCAAAAAAAAAATGTTTTTGTTACAAATTTCTAGATTGTTCTTCGATTTGCGTCTTGCAATGTGAAGAGCCTTAATAATAACAATGCCAATTTCTTTCCCAACTTAACTATATTATACAATACCTACAAATATATTATTATAAATATTAATTTTTATTCCCTTACTGATTCAGAAGGCTTATTTATTAGAGGAATGAAGTTGCGTAACTAACGAGTATATTTGAATGAACCTTTTCTTTGTTTCGCGTTCTATCTTTTCGTATAAAAGTTTATACTTCGCCTAATTGATCGGAATTAGAAATAAAAAATTGGAAACAGTTATATTCATTTAAAAATATTTCCATTATTCGTAGGGACTCTTTAGTACGTACAGTACCAACTTAAGTAAGCAATAAATTCAAAATTAAAACAGCCTCTATCTACTCTTAATAGATTTTTAGAATAGTTAATATTTTTTTGTACCTAATGTATATGAAAGGATATTCCTTTTATCAATCAATAATAAATATTTTTTTGATTAATTATACTATTTATTTAGTTTTAAATAAAAATATATGATTGATATGATATATTCTACGATATATGATAAGTCCGGCCTTGTATTAAAAAATATCATGAAGATTGAATACCGTTCACGCCTTGATTTTAAATTCTGATTAATTTCGCCAACCAAACAATAAATTATATAATTGCAGAATTATTAAAAGATTTTAAAACATGATAGGTGTCAAAATATTTAACATATTCGTTGACTGAATTGTTTTTGAGTAAACCTTAATAAATAGAAAAAAAATAGAAATACAACGATCTATAATATGACGAACAGAAAAAAGGTTAAGTTGGTTTTACAGGGACTCAAAAACGTAGGTACTTATTCCCACAAATTTCGTCTATTTGTAATTTTATAAGTATCCAAGAATAATAAAAACATTCATTATCGATTCCTGAGATGCTAGCTTCGTATAATCAATACAGTTTGCACGGTTAAATTAAGTTCCGAGGCTTAATTCATTTAACTCCATATAGTAGAGGCATATTGACTTAATAATAGAAACGGCAAGTATTCTAAGAAAGTTCTTCACTCTTAAGTCCTAACCACCGGCTTTGGGTATTGCCCCGCTTTCGGTGGATGACGATTTTTAAATTTTTTTTTAATTTTTTTTTAATTATTTTGTATTTGTGATAGTATATTTTCATTCTAAAACCGGATCTTAGGCTTAGACACTTCGAATTCCAAGTATCATCAATTATTGCTTAAATTTTATACTTATATTTAAGAATATATGTATATATAAATAAATATAAGTAATATATATAAATTTCATATCTTTCAATATCTTTATGCAAAAAAAAGTTTGACTTTCATCGCAGATATTTTACATCGTTCTGCAAGTCTATTTTAAGACTAATTTTAAAAAACTTAATAGCAAATAAATAAATTACAGAGTAGGCGGTTTTTAGACAAAAGCGTAATATAAATTCCTTGTCAGTGTCAGCAATAAGATTTTAGGTATTTAATCTACTGCACAAGTGCTTGTTAGAGAATTTTTAAGATTTTAAAGTGTGTAGATATATTCACAATTTCGCCACGCGTTTCTACTGTTGCGAAAACAGTAGCCCAGCGGTAACACCGTGCGCCTCTTCCGAGGAGGTCTAGGGTTCAAACCCCGGGCAGGCACCAATGAGTTTTCTAGTAAAACTTATGTGTCTAATTAATAATTGCAATTTATCACACGCTTTTCGGTGAATGAAAACATCGAGAGGAAACCTGCATATCTCTAGAGAATTCTGAGGATATGTGTAACCTACCAATCCACATTGGAGCAGCGTGGTAGGTCTTAGCTCCAAGCCTTCTCTCCAAAAAAAAAAGGAGAGAAGAGGCCTATGCCCAGCAGTGGGATAGTAACAGGCCGTAACTAACTATTTAATCGTAGCCGCTTATTGTCAATCATTTAAAAATTGCGCATTTTGCGCGTAGTAAGTATATCAAAAATTTTGATTTTAGTAATGAATTTTAAAAGTAATTGATTGGATTATTTTATCAGGTGTATATTTCATTTCGGCATTTTTTGTTATCGTTATCATATAATGCTTTTGTTTAGTAACTAAACTGATATTGTTAATAATAAAGCGCAAATATAGAAACAATAATTCTGAGTATAATTAATCATCAGTACAGTTCCTTATCTCAAATAATGAAAGGAGGAAGTCTGAATCTTCAGTTGGCGACCAAACAATTGTACTGTATGACCGATAAAATTAGCAACATTACAAATTAATCATCCCTCACATTATGCATTAGGATAAGGGCAGGACCCTTATCCTAAGTGGGGTCGGCACAACATGTTATAAATATGTAGTAACATGGTAAACCAAAACCATTTGGCCACGTGTTTTACGACCGGCTGCTTGTCTGACGTTAACTTACCTTAGTCGTAAAATATCTAACCAAATCATGTGGCAACAAGTTCTTAACATGTTTCCACATGATTCGGCTAAATATTTTACGACCGGCAGCCTGTATGACGTCAACTTACCTTAGCGGATACCACACGGTGGGTCTTAACTTACTTTCGTCGCCTTTTAAGACAACTCGGTAAGAAATGAGTGCGGTCTATTCTACTCAGCCGGATACGACACTGCATCAGCAACATTATAAGTTCTGGTAAAAAATACCAAATCACTAAACTGCTTGGTAAATGAAATTATTGGAAAAGAGATTTATACCTATAATTTCCAAAGTAAATTGATAAGTTTTCTTTGGAAATTACTACCCAAAATATTAAAATCTGGCATTAGATAGGTATCTACTGTTTAATAGAAACATAAATTACAAGTAAAAATAAAATTTGAATGTTTAAGTTTAATGTTAATGAAATTATGTTGTTAATGAAATTATGTTAGGGCCTTGGTGCAAAAAAACCAGATATCAGGCCTTATCTGCGGGGTTCAAAAATGGGTCTAAGAGAGGCTCGCGACGCTGTGAAGCGAGGCCTCCTCGAAGATCCTTTACCGGACGAGACATGCGGTGGTGAGGCTAGTGGCCGGACGAAATCGTCATCGACGAAGTCAGTTGATCAAGCGGCCCTGCCCATGAGAGATTTAGACACCTCTCGAGTTTGTGACGCGTTAATCAAAAACGTGGAAACAATGAGGGCGACCGTAGGAAAGTCGAAGAACCTTAATGGAAAGTGCAGAGGGACTTTGAATATGGTCGCCCAAAGTATGGAGGAAGCTGCGAGGGCTCTCGCTGACAGGACTGAATCCGAGGAAATCCGGCTTTTAAAGGCGGACAACGTCCGATTGACACAGGTGGTCAACAATCTCTCAGTAGAGATTACAACACTAAAAGAGATGATCACCTGTGCCAACAGAGACACCGGAAAAGGGGTGGTCCCCGCTGACAGTTTGCAGGCTCGGAAGGGCCTAACCATGGAGGAAGAATTGGTTAGGCTCAAGAACATGTTCACAGCGCGATTGGACAGCTTTGAGAATCGCCTGCCTCCCGAAGAAAGAATAAGACCGCCGCTTGCTGCCGATAAAACGCGAGCAGCAGCAGCCAAAGGAAAAGGAAGGGAGGAGGCTCAAGTAGCGGCCAAAGTAAATCGAAGAGAGGAGGTTCAAGCAGCTCAGCCTCTGCGGCCTGAAATCCGGGTTGTTGATCCTGTAGCAACAGGGTCAGCAAGCCGTAACAAGAGGCCCAAGAAGAAAGGGAAGAAGAAGGCTGACATGGAGGGAAAAGGGCCCCAGCCCAGACAACAACCAGAGCCCCGACTGCTGCCACCAGCCCCCGCTTCTATGAGCGAAGGCTGGAATGTGGTGGCTCGGAGGGGTTTAAAGAAGAAGGTGGTGTCGGTGCCTACCACCAAAGAAAGGCCTGAGGTCGCCACAACTAAAGCGCAGCCGAAACGAGGGGGTAATCTCAAGACCCCGCGTTCAGCTGCGGTCGTGGTGACCCTAGATAGAGAGGCAATTGAAAAAGGCCTCTCTTACATGGATGTACTGACCCGGGCTCGTCGGTGCATTAAAGTGGACGATCTGGGTCTGGAGGGTGGTATGCGGATCAAAGTGGCTGCCACCGGAGCCCGGATGTTCGAAATCTCCGGGCCCACCAAGGAGCAGAAGGCGGGTGCCCTTGCAGGCCGGCTCCGCGAATTTTTCAAGGAGGAGCCAGCGGTGCGTATCACTACGCCCACGAAATGTGCAGAACTGCGCATCGTGGGCCTTGATGACACCGCCAATGAAGGCGATGTGGCCGTCGCCGTCGCCCGGATCGGGGAATGTCCTTATCAGGACATTCAAACCGGGGCAATTCGTAGGGTTGAGGGAGGTCTAGGCTCCCTCTGGCTTAGAGTCCCTGTGGCGGTGGCCAAGAAGGTGGTGGCGGTAGGAAGAGTTTTAGTGGGTTGGGTTTCGGCCCGAGTCCACCTCCTTGAGGCTCGCCCACGCCGGTGCTTTAGGTGCCTGGAGAGGGGGCACCTATGGGCGGAGTGTGGTTCGCCAATTGACCGCAGCGATGAGTGTTATCGCTGTGGTCAGAACGGCCACAAGGCGCAGTCTTGCTCGGCGGCTCCGCATTGTGGGAGCTGCCAAAGAGCAGGGCTTAAAGCCGATCATCGGGCGGGGAGCGGGCAGTGTAAGGCACCGCCCGTTCCTAGGAGAAGGGGTAGGGGGGGTGATGGCCTGAGGGTCCCCTCGCCACCCACCGCCAGCCCGGCTAAAGCTACTATAAGCCGGGCGATGGAGGAGCCTATGGAGGTCACCAAATAATGGCCTCCATGAGATTCCTCCAGGCGAACATCAACCACTGTGCCACGGCTCAGGATCTACTTTTCCAAGTCTTGGCAGAGCGGTTGGTGCACGTGGCTGTGGTCTCCGAACCATACTTCGTTCCGTCGGGCGAAGAGTGGGTTGGAGACCTTGATGGAGTGGTGACCATCACATCCAGGACTGCAGTCGGCTCCCCAGCCCTGGAGCGCGTGGAGAGGGGACACGGGTACGTCTCCGTTAAGATTGGAGACGTATCCGTAGTTGGGGTGTACTACTCACCAAACAAACCGTTCGCTGACTTCGAGCTTTTCATGGCTGAAGTCGGTGACCTAGTGAGTAGGTTACGCCCTGGTAAAGTGCTCCTGGCTGGAGACCTCAACGCAAAATCCGCTGCGTGGGGATCTCCTGTCACGGACGTGAGGGGAAGTTATATGGACGGTTGGTTGGCCTCGACCGGGATGGTCGTCATGAACCGGGGGACGGCTGACACATGCGTGCGATGGAATGGCGGCTCCAAAGTTGACGTTACCTTTGTCGACGCCGCCATGTCACGCAGTGTTAGCAATTGGGAGGTGATTGTGGGTGTGGAGTCACTCTCGGACCATCGCTATATATGGTTCGAGGTATCCACATGCCCTACTCCCATTTTTCCCCGGTCTGGAAGAGGTGGTGGCCCTCGCTGGTCCGTCAGAAAGATGGACCCCGAGCTCCTGGTCGAGGCCGCAACCGTCCAGGCGTGGGTGGCAGGGCCCACGGGTGGAGGTATCGCTGCAGGGGTAGAGGACCTTCAGCGGCGGATGTCACTCGTCTGCGACGCCAGCATGCCGAGGGTGCGTAGCACAGGACCGGCATGTGGGGTGTACTGGTGGTCTGAGGAGCTGGCATGGCTGCGCGAACAGTGCGTGGCTGTGCGCCGCCAATACACTCGGTACAGACGTCGCAGACAACGTGACATCGAGGAGGAGAGACGCCGTTATGAGGCATATAAGGCTGTCCGCGTCTCCTTGCGGACGGCCATTCGGATGGCCAAGGACAGGGCCCACAAGGAGCAGGCCGAAGAGCTTAACCGAGACCCGTGGGGGAGGCCGTACAAAGCGGTGCGAAAGAAACTTCGCACCCGTGCCCCCCCCCTTACAGAGAGCCTTCGGCCGGACTTCGTGGAGACAATTGTGGAAGCCCTGTTCCCGCAGGGAGCCGAGGTAGAGCCACCTCATATGGCGCCTCTCGAAGAGGAAGGTACTGTGCGGGATGCGCCGGGGGTGTCAGAGGGGGAACT
Source organism: Morpho achilles (assembly GCA_947086495.1). Lineage (NCBI taxonomy): Eukaryota > Metazoa > Arthropoda > Insecta > Lepidoptera > Nymphalidae > Morpho > Morpho achilles. The sequence continues at coordinate 9,118,030 of CAMTZB010000006.1, read as the reverse complement.
AGCGGAGGCGGTGATTCGCATGAAAGCGAAAAACACCGCCCCCGGTCCTGATGGCATTCCCGGCCGCGCCTGGGCGCTTGCCCTGGGCCCATTGGAGTCGGGGCTCAGAGCGACGTACAGTGCCTGCCTCGAGCAGGGACTGTTTCCCCGTAGGTGGAAGGCGGGGAGACTGGTCCTGCTCAGGAAGGAGGGAAAATCGACTGATACACCCTCCGCGTATCGGCCGATTGTTTTGCTGGACGAGGCGGGAAAGCTACTTGAGCGTATCGTGGCTTCCCGCATTGTCCAGCACCTCCAAGAGGTGGGGCCTGATCTCAGCCATCTCCAGTGCGGATTCCGGCGGGGCAAGTCCACCCTCGATTGCATCGAGGGTGTGAGAGTCCTGGCGGAGGAGGCGGCAGCCAAGCGCGAGGTGGTGTTGGCGGTGTCGTTAGACATTTCCAATGCGTTTAACACCTTGCCTTGGAACGTGATCAGGGAGGCCCTACGCTTCCATCGTATCCCTTTGTACCTGCAGCGCGTTGTCGGCAACTATTTGGCCGACCGCGTTGTCAGGTACCCGACGGCTGGGGGTAGGTGGAAGGAGCGGAGAATGTCGTGCGGTGTTCCACAGGGGTCGGTCTTAGGCCCCCTCCTGTGGAACATCGGCTACGACTGGGTGCTGCGTGGTCAAATGCTCCCGGGAGTGCGTCTGTTCTGTTACGCAGACGATACTCTCGTGACTGCCCGCGCAAGCACCCACCGGGAAGTCCGCATACTGGCGACCGCGGCCACGGCTCATGTCGTGGCTCGGATTCGTCGGTTAGGTCTGGGGGTGGCGATGGAGAAATCCGAGGCTATTTGTTTCCACAAGTCTCGGATGGCGCCCCCAGCGGGTTCCCGGTTGATGGTGGGCGGGACGTCCGTTGGAATCTCAGGTACTTTACAGTACCTGGGACTAATTCTCGACAGCCGATGGACGTTCGAGGCCCACTTCCGGCGGCTCGCCCCAAAATTAAAGGCGACCGCTGGAGCCCTGAGCAGGCTCCTCCCGAATGTGGGGGGGCCAAATGCAGGCTGCCGGCGCCTTTACGCCGGAGTGGTTCGGTCAATGGCCCTGTACGGCGCTCCCATATGGGCGGAGCGGCTAACCGCCAAATCCCTGCCCCTGTTGCGCGGGGCGCAGAAGATTGTGGCGGTCAGGCAAGTACGGGGCTACCGGACTATCTCCGGCGAGGCGGCCTGCGCCTTGGCTGGGTCCCTTCCGTGGGATCTAGAGGCCAAGGTGCTTGCTCAGGCCTACCACCGCAGAGTTGAAACCCGTTCATCGGGGACAAACTCTGCGGCGGTAGATGTGGATTGGCGGAGAGTAGCTCAGATAGAGCTCCTCCGCCAATGGAGGCGTCGGCTGGAATCGCCCAGTGCGGGATTCTGGACGATTTCAGCCATCCAGCCTATTCTCCAGGGCTGGGTCGCCAGGAGGCATGGGGTCCTCACCTACCGCCTGACTCAGATCCTTTCCGGACATGGCTGTTTCGGGAGGTATCTGTGGAAGGTGGCCCGGCGCGAAGCGACCGGTGAGTGCCACGAGTGCGGCGCCGAGTTTGATACGGCGTTGCACACGCTCGCAGTCTGCCCAGCTTGGGTAGTTCAGCGAGCGGAACTTGTGGCACAGGTGGGGCACGATCTCTCCCTGCCCACCGTGGTTCGTGCCATGGTGGACAGGGAGGAATCGTGGGCAGCGATGGCCTCCTTCTGCGAGGACGTTATGTCGCGGAAGGAGGCGGCGGAGCGGATCCGGGAAGTCGAGTCCTTGGATCCGATCCGTCGCAGGCGAGTGGGGCGCAGGCGACTCGCCGAAGTCCGTCGCATGCCGCCCTAACGGGGACCTGCGAGCGGTCCGAACGGGGTTCATCGGACGCTCGCTTGAGTTAGTTCCCCGAGGCGGTCGATGCATCTGGTGCTTCCGATGCATCGTCTAGCGGAGTGAGGGCCTAGTCTAGAGAGGCCCCGACCCAGAGGTGGCGCACTCTGGGGTTCAGAGTTGCTGCTGGCGGGGATGGGGGTAATGTGTACAACGGTACCCTGCCCCCGCCACCAGCAGCGTGGTGGAGCACTGTCAGGTTTTTAGTCGGTGAGAGTCCGACATACCCGCTGCTCGTCCCCGTCGGGCGGTGACGACCCATAATGGGTTTTCCTGACATTAAAAAAAAAAAAAAAAAAAAAAGGAAGATGATGATGTTAATGAAATTATGTATAAGAAATAGTCACGTTGGTAGTTACGTAATATAGTTTTAAGTTAGAATATTTGCTATCGCATCGTATTATTAAAATTTATGTATTTTGAAGCTGAATATAAATTGAATATAACTTACCAATAAAACTTATGGTGTTTCTATAGGCGAGGAAGGATCCAAATATCACGTCGTCCCATTGGAATTTGTATCTGTAGTACATGTAGGCTAGAAGTACCTCGGCTGCAATAAAACTAACATATTATGTAAGTAGTGGCATTACATCTTGCGACAGCGTCTGCCTTGTATGACACAGCAAATATGCTATCACAAATAAAAATTGGTATATCCATTCAAATATCTGTTTGTCCTGCTTTCACTGCTAATCTGTTGAAGCAATATCGATGAAATTTGGGTAAAATTTAAGCTTATATAGCGGGTTAACATGACAGTTAGAAAAATTGCCGTTTTTTCTTTGTCAAAATCTATCTATTTTCGTGTCCTTTATTCTATAATATCAAAATCTATTAAACTTTAAAAGATAGTAGTATTATATTAAAGTCTATTCAACATAAAAAATAAATATATGGGACATTTACACACACGGTCGTCCGTTCCTAAAGTAAGTGACTTAATACTTGTTTTATGGGTGACAGGCAACTGGTAAATATATACATATATAATTTAAAATACATACTTAAATACAAAATTACACCCAAGCTCGAAGAAACAACAAATTATTTATAGAAAATGTTGGTCCTCGGCGGGAATCGAACCTACGACCTTCAGAGCTGAAAGAAGGGTCACTGCCAACTGCACCAACGTGACAGGCAATAAAAATTTAGTGCCTGTACCGAGGCACACAAACAAGCAAGCATTTTGACGATGTTTTTGTTGATGATTCAGTTTTGTGGTGAAACGATCGTAGAGATCGTGGTAGTGAGTGTGTTTAGTGCTTGTGTGGCGTGTTGGTGTTGGTAGCATTTTGTGATCTGTGTGGTAACTTATCCAGCAAGTATAAGGTATGTTGCGTGCTTCATACACTTAGCATTACATAAATTCTCTTAATAAACGCGGATTTTCGTAAAATAAATTTCGTAAAATTTTATTACGATACAGGTCTTATATGGGCACGTGTATCATAATATAACTTTTAAATCATAACGATACACCTATACAACCTCCAGCTGGACCAAGGAGGTTGAACCTCTACCTTAAAAAAAAGGCTTCAATGAACGAGTCCGCGGCGACGCAACACGCATGCGCAATCGATGTTTGCGCCTTGGCGCTAACAATTGATATTTAAAAAATCTAGCAAATTTGTTGTTATATTCAGCGTTTTATTTGCAATATTGTTTCACATATTATAGTATAAGAGTAGATAAAGTATGACACTGTACATAACTTTGTCTTATAACACTCGTGTGATATTTATTATGCAACAGTATTATAATCTACTATTATTAATATGAGATATACTACAAAAACTCAATGACATTTAGTACGCTTTTGCGACAGTGTGAGCTCATACAATGCGTTTAAATTGCATTTATTAATAAAATTTGAATTTTCAATATCCTAGCTCTATTTTGGTTATATCTATTCTATATGTTACGCACATAACATTAAATAGTATTTTGGTTACATGATGCACTCCGCGACAGGATCTCCTGATGATGCTTTGGTTGCAGAGCGAAACGATTATAGGGTTTGTGATAGTGAATATGTGTAGTGCTTGTGTATTGTGGTGGCGGCGACGGAGGTTTGTAGAGAATGCGTTTTTGAGAACCCAGCATGTATCAGTTATGAAAACGGGTAGTCTACTCTACTACTTGTCGCGGATTATAGAAAAATAATTTTATTATTACTTTTGTACTTATTATGCCTGTAATTATTTTGTAAGGTAGATGGCGTTTTTAAATGTCATCCTATTCCTGTTGAATTAACAGGACTTCCTTTACGTTACCCCTGTGTATAAGGAATAATTGTGCCTATTTCATCGATGTTGATCGCAACGGATTGGCCGTGAAAACGTAACCAACAGACAGACAGACAGACTTTCGCATTTATAATATTTGTATGGAAGTAAAGATGTTACATATTACCCGAAAGTAGCACTTTATCACCAAGTGCAACCACCAGCATGAGAAATATAACCATTCTTTTATGCTCTTCTCTTTTCCGCACCAAACATTGCACTGCATTTAAGGGCAACCGCCAATTTAACATCGACACTTTGTTGTCACGATTCACATTCACATCCTTGACCCTTGAAACGACGTAGAGAAGTGAAGCCACCTGTAAGAAATCATCACATAGTAATATGTAAAATAAACACATTTTGTGTGAAATGAGAAATCTTGAATTACACGATGAGGAGTTACAAGATGTAATTAAGTCAATCTATACTTCTATACTAATATAAAAAGCTGAAGAGTTTGTTTGTTTTTTGATTGTTTGAACGCGCTAATCTCAGGAACTACTGGACCGATTTGACAAAATTATTTTTGTGTAAGATAGTCCATTTATCGAGGATGACTATAGGCCATGTAACATCACAGTATGTAGTGCTTGTGTACTGTGGTGGCGGTGGTGGAGGTTTGTGCGTGTGTTTTTACCAATCCTGCAGGTATGAAAACAGATTGTCTACTCTACATTAAGCATTAGACGTATTTTCTATTTTACTTCATCGCGGATTATAGCAAAATAATTTTATTATTACTTTTGTATTATGGATCTCCACAAAGTAACGCCTAATTCTAAAAAATATAAGTACTAAATACTAGTGCATTTTTTATATTTAGTGCTGCCATCTAGCAAAGAGGACTGTAACAATTTTTATATAGTGAATTTAAAATTTTCAAATAAGAAAAAGTTTCGTCCGTTTAGCAATCCCCGAAATCACGACTGTGTCCGTTGCAGACACTTCAAAATCGATTCATGCGTACAGCCACTGGCTGTCCGTGGTTCGTGCGCAACGTGAACCTCCATAGAGATCTCGACCTACCCACGATAGCCGATCTTTTCAGACGATTCTCGACGACTTACTTCGAGAAAGCGTCCATCCACCCAAACCCCCTTATAGTGGCCGCGTCCAACTATAAGGCGTTCAGGCACCCCAACAAGATTCACAGGCGCCCTAAGAGCGTCCTTAACGACCCCGATGATGCTATCACAGCATCCAACAAGATACACACATTACATTTACACAAACAGCGTCTTCGCCGGCGAAGACGAGGTCCCCGCTTGCTTGTGTCAAGCGGCCGCAGCCCTCTGCCGCGGCCGCCGTGACGCAGACTTCTTCCAAGTCATTTATTAGATGCAGCCCTCCAAAAACGCGCCGCCTTAAGCCGAGGTTCGGTCTCGCAGGAGACACCCTTAAGGCGACGCCCCCTGTAGCGCGGGTGCTTGTAATGCACCCGCATGTATCATCCATTTCTTCTCGGCGATGCTTCAGCGCTCGCCCGTCTTATCGGTGACGCTGTCAAAGCCATTAGGGCTAACAGCATTAGTCATATTCGAAAAAAAAAAAAAAAGTTTAGCAATCCGGATTGCCAAGGTATGCATATTCCAGGAACTCTTTTAGGATATAGAAGTTTTTATTAGTTGAGTAGTAAGTGTTTTTAAAAAACTGTTAGGTGGGGTTTGAGCTTTACTAACGCTAAAAGGAAAACTGTGACTAAAAACATTTGATTAAACCTAAAAACATATGATTTGATATGCTTCATCTGCATATATTTTTTTATATGAACCTGGTGAATAGTAATTGTATTGTAAACTGTTTTATCTTTGTTTTCCTTTAGAAACGTTCGTATACAAAATTGTAATAACTACAATGTGTTGAGAAATACGTTACCGTTCTTTTGCACAAAGCTATTTCTATACAAGAAAAATAATTTAATACGCAAAAGTATGTACCGCCTAAATTTATTTATAATTCAAAATTACATTCAGGCTTACCAATGCTGAAAGGAAAAGTGTGCCTTTGTAAAGCAATATTTGCTTTACTTATGGTAGCTTAGCGAGTGGTATCTGAATAGTAAGTAACGGCCTGTTACTATCCCACTGCTGGGCATAGGCCTCCTCTCCGTTTTTTGGAGAGAAGGATTGGAGCTAATACCTACGCTGCTCCAATGCGGATTGGTAGGTTTCACATATCCCTAGGATTCTCTAGAGATATGTAGGTTTCCTCACGATGTTTTCCTTCACCGAAAAGGGTGAGATAAATTGCAATTATCAATTAGACACATAAGTTTTAATAGAAAAACTCATTGGTATCTGCCCGGGTTTGAACCCATTATCGTCTCTAGAGATTCACACGGTCGCACCGCTGGGCTATCACAAGCTCATCTGTATAATCAATAATTATAATATAATCTGTATAAGTTTCCTTTGGGAATTTTTGTATAAAAACTAGTTATAAATATATTTTACTGAACGTACCCGATTCTTTGCACTAAGCTATTTTTATGTACAAGAATTTATTAACAATTCAATATCGTATTGTAGCGTCGAGTAATAAAAGCAAGTACCTGTAGCAATAAAACAAGAGGAAACACACCGTAGAATCCAAGGCGGCGATAGAGTAAGGGCCCACTTACTGATCCCACGACATGGGCGAACTGTATGGCGGCGCGGTGGGTGCCCATAGTGCGAGTGACATCGCGACCCGTGGCGTGACATATCTGAAATATTTGATACTTAGTATTAACACTTTGAAGCAACGTTTTTATTTTATTTTTTATTTTATTTATTCGGAACAACCAGTGGCAGTTACATTAGAACATTAGAATAAACTAAATACGCCATTAAAACATTAAATGCACTGCCTTTAGGTGCCACAGCATGCACATCATTATTTGTAAGGACAACGTAACATAATAACTAATATAATATAATAACGACGTCATCCTCCTGCCCTTATCCCACTCTAAGTGGGGTCGGCAGAACATGTTATAAACGTGCTATCACATGATTTGGCTGCGTTTTTACAACCGGCCTGACGTCAACTTACCTTAGTCGTATTTTACGACACCTCGGTAAGAAAGAGGGTGATCTATTTTACTAAACTGGATACCACATGGTGGGTCAACTTACCTTAGTCGCCTTTTAAGACACCTCGGTAAGAAATGAGGTTGGTCAATTCCACTCAGCCGGATATCACACGGCGGCAACGTTTTTATACGACAAATTTGGTAAACACTAATTAACACAACGTCTATACACGTGGGCAAAATTTTTTTTTCTTTAAACAGCGTGCATAAAACAATGCTTGTAACAATTCCTTCAAGCTACGTCATTAAGCTGTGATAGCCCAGCGGTAACACTGTGCGACGCTTTCAAGGAGGTCACGGGTTCAAACCTCGGGCACTTACCAATGAGTTATTTTGTTAAACATTATGTGCCTCATCGATATTTGCAATTTATCGCACGCTTTTCGTTGAAGGATGACATCGTAAGGAAACCTACATATTTCTAAAGAATTTGGGGAATATGTGTAACGTACTGATCCGCATTGGAGCAGCATGGTGGGTTTAAACTGCAAACCTTCTCTTCATAAAAAGTAGAGAGGAGGCCGTTGCCCAACAGTGTGATAATAAAAGGCCGTTACTTTACTGATTTTATTTTCTTTCATACAATTTAATTGACACGCAGTTTAAAGTTGTCTGTAATAGTGTATAGCATAAATTAATCACTTAATTATGTTCATAATATATATAGCATTACTATTATTACATAAACATCGTTAATATTGTAATAACAGGCCATTGACCTTGGTCTGAAAAAATTGCCTATTAACTTTCATCAAGGTTTTTATTTATGTAATAATATGTTTTAATATATACACGAAACGTCTAATCCAGTTAGTATTAATCCTTCTATTTCTTATATTATATCCTAATAATATTATTCCTTCCTAATCATCATCTTCCTGCCCTTATCCCACTCCAAGTGGGTTCGGCACAACATGTTATAAACATGTTGTTACATGATTTGACGTTTTTACGACCGGCCGCCTGCCTGACATCAACTTACCTTAGTCGTATTTTACGACAACTCGGTAAGAGAGAGGGAGGTCTATTCTACTAAGCCTGATACCATCCGGATCCACTAGAAAGAGTCATACGTTCACACTGTTAAGCTAACACAGATAATTTAATCTAATACCAAACATTTGACATTTAATTATTAAATAATGAATGTTAAGACTAACTTCAGAGATAATAGAAAAAGAGTACCTACATATATTGCGTAATATATAAAGTATATTACATACAATATTTATATTTGCCAACGCAATTCTCAGAAAACACAGATGTATTAAGCAATGTGTTCCATTTTTATATAATCTAAGCTCTTTATTAAATAAACATTATGAGTACTAGTTAAACAATATGAACTACTTACGTCTCCAATAAGGCTAAAAGATGCGGCTAACAACAGTCCAAAGTTTCCTCCAATTGATATAGGTATTTGAACAACATATAACACCTGGGTCGTGTTGGCGCCAGGGAATATAAGCATCAGTAAAACTCCTGTGGTCATTACACACATTCCTAATAAAGATATGATGAGTAGTGGTTTTCGTTGGCCGCTGCAATCGCTCCATGGACCCACGAATAACAGGACAATTGTAGATATAAGTGAACCTATAAAGCTTCGGCTCACATTAATACTGGAAACCAACGCTTGGCTGTCTGCCTGGAATGTAGATAAAACAATATTAACAAACTCGAACAAATACGGCTCGAACGATTTTCCTGAAATTTAGCATGCTGAAGGTTTTGGGGGAGAAAAATCGATCTAGGTAGGTTTTATTTAAAAAAAAAATTGTTTTATCCCTGTTTTTGGGCATTAAAAAAATACTAAAATTTATTGAATCTATAAATTTTGTCGTTAAATGACAAGTTAGCGTAGTTTATTCGGGAAACGGGTGGTAACGAGAAATGAAAATACCTAGGATCGAACCTACTCTATTATTTTTTCTTTTTTTTTGAACTAAAATATTACAGATCAAGACTCGGTCAACCTAGTACTTCGATTAAAGTACTGATTTCGTCTTTGTGGCATTTAAAACAAAAAATAAAATCAAACATTATTTAGTGACTATATTACATCCATAGTAATGAATCATCATCCTTCTGTCTTTATCCCACTCTAAGTAGTGTCGGCACAACATGTTAAAACATGTTGTCATGTGATTTGGCTAAGTATTTTTCGACCGGCCGCCTGCCTGACGTCAATGCACCTTAGTCGTCTTTTATGACACCTTGGTAAGAAAGAGGGTGGTCTATTCAACTGAACCGGATAACAAACGGTCGGTCAACTCATCTTACTCACCTTTTAAGACATCTCGGTAAGAATTGAGGGTGGTCTATTCTACTCAACCGGATACTAAACGGTGAGTCAACTCGCCTTAGTCGCCTTTTACGATACCTCGGTAAGAATTGAGGGTGGTCTATTCTACTGAACCGGATACCACACGGTGTATCCATAGTGATGACTATTAAAATAATATTTAAGAAATCTATGTTCTAAGGTTAAACTCAGGATGAGTTATTATTCTTATAATAAACAAATTCCATTGTGATATTCTTTTAGAAATGCTCTAATTGATATAAAGTAGTGTATTATACTCCACTTTATTTAAAATCATGTTCAAAAGAATATACCTAAAGTCGGACGCATTCTTTGGCAAGCTTAGCGCTGTGACGCCATCAAGTATTAACGGGTACACACAATTTTAAATTTTTAGAAAGTAAATTATAATACATTGCGGCCAAAAATCAAATATGTAGGCACTATACTATAAATGATTCTGCAATACACCTTGTGCATTAAAATAAATAAAACTTGCTTTATTGGACCAAAACTATTGAGTATAACAAAATCATTCCATTGTCGGAATTGCTATCGTCACATATCAGAAGAAATATCTCAAGTGAAGTAAATCACAAGTTGGTTTTTTATTATATACAAATGTATACCTAGGTATACATAGGAATACCTATGACATATCTAGACATGTCATATATGACATGTCTAGACATAGAAATGTCTAGACATTTCTATCGATCATTTCGATATATCGGTTAACGATCTAGTATTCCGGTAAAATACGAATGTAGAAACTGGTAAGACTTGTAGCATTCGTGGTCTAGGTTAGCATGCTAGCAACAGATAATGTAACAGTTTAAGACAAAAACCTATTATCATAAAAAGTATGTAAGCAAATCATCACAATAATGTTAACTACACTATTTGTCCTCGTGGATGGAGGTTGGATATACGCATATTACTATACGGAAAAAACTATACATGAATAAAAACCGTGGCCAACTTAGGATTTAAAAATGTAAGTTTATTATCATCATTTAAAAAAATAGTAATTAACTACAAAAAAAACCGTGTCTTGTTAACTACAACGACCTTAGTTTGCAAATGTCTAATTACATATTCTGCCGAAAAAGAAATGTTCTTGTTCCGCATCCGCCGCATTAAATTATCTAACAAATAATATATTGCTGCGTATTTTACCTCTGCCTCACGAAATTCTTCTCCGACACCCCTTTCGCATATATCAGCCGTGTAGTTCAATTCATGACATGCGGTGCGCAAATAAAAATTCTGGAGCGAAGTCTGGCCAAGATTGATCGCTATCATAGAACCAACTAGTGCTGGCTCTAGAATAAATCGCCATTTGTGCGATCCCTCGGTAGCTCTTGATTGTAAACATTCCGATTCTTTGTGAAAATTCGTAGATCTGAAAAAAATTACAAAATCCAATTCCTAAAAGACTAAATATGTTCCCTGCTCATAATTATTTATAAGGATATCAGTTTTAGTAATCGTCGCATGGCTGATCTTAGCAATTATGCTCAGAGGGAAGGTTAATTTGCAAATGATTTTAAAGTAGAACCAAATATCGGTGGTCCATCACCTTTTTGACGCACTGTTGCGATACCGAAATTATCTGATAGACGCTTTCGCAACAAGCCAACTTTTAGCCAGTCTTTAGATCAGAGACACCTCTGGATATAATCTTAAGTGTCATTTATTTGTTATTTACTATGAGCTTACGCTTAATGATAAGCATGATGAAACGCTAGTTACGACATGAAGAATTGTCGGGAAGTGTAAAATACTAAATTACGCTAGTAAATTGTATACTGCAACGTTTTGGGTAAAGATCACATTCACATTTGGCTTTCTCTAAAAAAAGGAGAGATTGTTTTTTTGGGCAACTATATTTGCATACTACGATTTATTGTAATATTTCGTTTTTACCAATGATTCACAAAACTTGATGAATGCGTTGACTGAATACGCTTCTATGATAATTTATGTCAATAATCATCACGCTCGCCACGCGGGTTGGTGATAATGTATTAATCATCATAAAACAAACCTTAATTTTTCCAACTCATGAATATCCAAAGAACTGTCTGTCATAATTCTAAATCTGACGTTATATCTGGTTGCAATCAAACAATGTTCATCCTTAAATCACACTCTAATAAGTTTAACTAATGCAAGATTTCACATCACAGCTAACATTCACGAGGCGTGTAACCAGTAACGTAATACTTCGACTAATGTCAAACGATAAGATAATATTATGTTTGCATATTGGAAACAATGAGACTTGGTTAAAAGATATCTCAATGAGTTATAGACGTTGCATTGTAAGTGCAGCGTAAGATAGCACTGGCTTCAACTGGTAAGTTTCGCCCGACTGGTCGCGCCTATGCCCGATTATTCCAATTGGCAATGATAATAGACGTTCAACCGGTATTACATGTAAGGATTGACTCGTTGCGATGCAGGGTATTGGGTCTCTAATGGTTTTATAAAAGCATTGCCGAACGTGACCCTTCAGCCAGAGAAAGAACAACTAATTTCGCACAATCACACACATGTTAATATATTTTTTATTCTTATTCCTATAACTTCATATGTTTATCTGAAGTGACTATTGCAACAATTCTTCAAATGTTTACAAATAACGTTGAATCAACATTTCGTTACGTTTTTTTATCAAATGAACCTTAGGTAAAGGAGTGTTTGAACAAAGACGTCGTCACGATAAGGAAAGTCGGTCATTGTGGCTATAGTATAATAAAAATCGATTCAAAGTCTTATCAATACTGCCATTTATTTTAGATCGGCACCTACGTGAGACATAGCACATACAAAGACAACGTAGGACAGGTGGAAATGTAATTCCAATGAATTTAAATGTAAATGTGATTCATGTTGGGATAGGTTTCAGTTAATAATCATATCACTTGGGAATAACAATAATTAAATAAGAAAATATATAAGTGAAACAGATATTTATTTAATAAACACTAATGCTTAGTTTCTAATAATGTAAGAATCTCTGACTACACTATCAGTGCTCTATTGGCAACCTTTTGAACTATTAGAATTCCTAGGAAGAGTTATTAGTAATGTGGCACGTGATTCTAAGTATACATATAAATAGGTTCAATGAACATATTATGTTAATGTAAAAAAAAGATATATTATTGACATATTTTATGTTAACATCAAATGAAATAGAGTATTAAAAAGCAAACACAAATAAATCCTTCCTCATCCTTATGTCCGTGAATAAATAAATCATAATCCAGCAGAAAAATAGCCTTTGGATAGTTTTAATATTTAAAATATCCAATCTTTTTCAACGGGTGTAATCAACGGAGATTAAGTTCACGGTGATCAGTTTTTTCGTGAAGCAGACACCTCGTCGAAATCTATTATTTTATATAGCTACAGGACAGAAATACTGGCAATAACATGAAATAGATTTCGCTCACACTTCGGGTCCCTTGATCGGAATATATAGGTCCGATGTGTTATAGCGTACGTGGTAGCGAGTAGTAAATTGATTTCTAATATTTGAACATATTTCAAAGCCTGCATTGGTTTCTATCGGGAATTTATATATTATTACATACCTATAATAAATAAATATATGGGACAATTATACACACTGTCGTCCACCGAAGCAACTAAATACTTATATTATGGGTGACGGACAACTGGTATAAATATAAATAAATACTTTAGTACTTTTACGTACTAAACTCCAAGTCCAGTAGATATATGCCAGTAGTGCCCATAAAATAGTTGCTAGTACACCTATTATACCAGTAAAATACCCATAAAATATTTTTAAGAAAATGTTGGCATTCAGCGGGAATCGAACTCGAACATCATCGTGAAGGCAGGGTCACTGTCACCTGCAAAAAGGTTCCAGTCATACAATAATAAAGATTTATATTCATTTTTATTGTTATCACTATAGTTAATCGTTAGGTTTGCCTTTCAAACGTGATAACAAACAGTGTAAATTGCACCGTCACCATGCGTTAATGTTAATAGTGTATTAATTAATACTGCAGCCTGGGCAGTCAACGAACGACATTGTGAATAGCTCATCAGCTTTGAGTAATGTACTGCCTACATATACACCTTTGCATTATTTTCATGGTCGAAGCGTGCCAAGCTCTAAAATAAAACAGTTGAGAATCTGGTCTCGGTCGACACGCGTGGACCACATTACGCGTTGATTACACTGTGTAATTAATAATCTCATCGTAGTGCATGTGCGGCTCAAATATTGAGATAAAAATATATGCATTTTACACATTGCATATTTCTTTAATCTATACTAATATTAAACCGATTTAAAAAATTCTTTGAGTGTAAGATAGTCGTTATCGAGAAAGGCTATAGACTATATAACATCACGCTATGAATAGAATAATGAATAGAATATGAATAATGAATAGCAGCAATAATTTATACGGCAAAATGTATGCTGGGTCAGCTAGTCCTAAAATATAAATATATGTACAGCCTAAATTTTACAGCCGTTTTATATTTATTGTATTTTGTTATAAAATATAAATGTGGTTTTTTATAGCATTAATCTATAATTATTATAAAACAAAATCCCCTAAAACTGCCTGTGAATATATGATCGATTTTCCCAAAATCTACTAAAAGGATCTTTGTACGGTTTTTACTAAAAGGTATTGGCAATTCTTTTGGAAGGGTTAGGTTTTTAGTACATAACAGTTTTATATTAATTGTGATGAAGGGCTCATGTTACAACATTTCTTAGTGAGGGTAGAAACAAACTGATATCGCTTGTTGTTTATATTATGTACATGATTATTATTTGTGTACTATTTATTCTCAGTAAATATATCAGTAAATTAAATAAAATCTAAATCCAACTCGCAAAAACTTAGATGTGGAATCAATAACAACAATGATTCTAAAACGGCGTAAGCTTTAGAAAATAAATTAAGGGGAGTGTAAATATTGTTTAAGACTTTCTCTTTATATATTTTTTGCACGACTTTTTAGTTTACAAAAAAAAACAAACAAATCTGCTTCTCTTTTTGAAGCAGATTTAAAAGTTACTTGGATCGGGAATTTATATTCAAGTAAACGATCTTTTGACTCTTTTGTTTGTAGATACAAAATATTATATAAATGCATATATGAAATAATCATTATAATTCAGCATTCTTTGTAATTACCTACATAAGCTTACTAAACAAGTTCGTCGTTAATTAACGCTATCAGCTATGTAAAAATTTGTAAAAATCTACCTATTTTGTATGCATACGAAAACAGCCAGTGTTTTCGGCAAATTAACTCCTAAAATGTAGAGCACATGTAACAGTTTCCTATGAAACTTTGTACCGGTACATGCCTTGCAGTATGTCCTTAATTCAGTTAGATCGAATTGTTGTCTGTTGCAGACGGTTAACTAATTATTCGAATTGAACGTAGTATTTTATAGTGTATTCGCAAACAGTGAAGTGAGTGCATTGTGATTTGTGTATCCTGGATTGTTTACCAAATTGAAAACTACTGTCCTAATCTACAGGTGCGGTATTATATTATTGAAATTTATTGAGCAAATTCTTGTTATTTAAAGCGTATTATAACATAAATTAAGTTTAAAGAGTTGTCGAATAGTGTTTAAATTCTTCAATTTCTCCACGTACGTGAAGCTCTTCAAGAAATGTGCAAACTCTACAGTCTTGTACTGCTTGAATTCAGCGGCGCTTATTTAATATTTTTGATTTTGAAGTTGGTTGTTTACCAGTGATAGTAGTATTCCGATACACGGCTGTGTAAACGGGGCGGTATGTGGGCGGTAAAAAAAAATCTATAATAAGTGCATTTCAATTCATGAATCGAGCATCACTATTCACTTACCTCTACATCCATCATGTTTTTTTAGGACAACCCAATGCTTGTGCTACGCTCATCGTAACTTAAGTTTCTCATCACGGTATTATGTGTTGGTAAATTTGGTACTCTACGAATTTATATATTTTTTATTTGATCAAGTAGAGACATTGAAAACATCATCCCACCCAAAGTAACTGAGGTATAATATGCAATTATGAGACATATTGACAGAGACTAAGTTTTGGATTCATATCATTTAAATCTTTACTAAACCTGTTTTTTCCATTTTTCGTGAGAATAACGTAGTATATTATATTACTACGTTACTATCACGTACTATGTGCTTAATAGTACATAGTAGTAACGCTATACGTACATAAAAAAATATATAAAGTATTTAGTTAGATCGATATTCATGGCGTGGAGCTCTTTGATTTGACAGGAAATTTCGTGGACAATGAAATAGTTTAAATACAATCATCGGATATTTAAAATTTAGAAAGTTCTTAAGAAAGTAATCGATTTATTAATAAATCAATCGATTTCTTTAAATTCTCCCACGAGATTCACCGCCTATTATTAATTCGCTCGTCTTTATGCAATTCTCCAATCGCGAAAGCGTAATCTCTAAGGGCTGTAGCCGCATTGAAACGAAATCGTAATCCATTGTAATTACTTACTTGGCACAAAAGACGCAGTATGATTACCATAGAATCATACAGTCCTAATGGGGAATGTTGCCGGCCTTGAAATACGTTGAATATGAAGAATGGACCTACTTAGCGCATATACAATTAGTAGGATATTTACTGCAACCTATTTTAAACAAGCGGAATATTTTATTACTTATATATAACTAATGAAAATAGGTGCGATGACATATATTTACAAAGGCGTCAGGTTAACTTAGATAAACAAACAAAAGATAGAGTCGTCCCGAGTTGGGGTGCCAAAGCGGTTGGCCTCCTCGTGGCGCACCCTGGGCAAGCCTAGTCTTGGCGAACGGACCGCTGTGGGGTGCTCAATCCAGTTGTCCCTCTGATCAGCAGAGGGCAATCTGGATGAGCCGGGGACTCCGGGGGGGAGTGGAGTTTCTAATGGATGACGGGTTCGGTTGGGCTTACTTTAAGTCTGGCTGGACACGGTTTCGGCCACCGTCTGCCAAGCCCGGAAGCTCAGCAATGGGAACGGGGACCTTCGGGTTGCGAGGAAGAAAACCTCTATAAAAAATCACCCAGCGGGGACGGAAACGTCCTTCCGTGCGGCGAGCCGTTCTGTGCCGTGTTTCATGGCCGGTAGGCTGTTGACTCTCAACTCGGGAGTCACGTCGGACGGAGTAAACCGTAATCCGCAAGTTATTGCGGAACCGGGGGCCGCTCCTCCTTTTTGGGGGTGGGGCTGCGAGGAAGACAACCTCTATAAAAAATTACCCCAATCCCAGGTACGGGGCCCGCCGAGGGATGTATGGCCGGAGGGTTATCCGGTAGTTAGGGCCTCATCATACCGTAATCCGCAAGTTAATGCGGAACCGGGGGCCGCTCCTCCTTTGGAGGACGGGGCCACGAGGAAGACAACCTCTATAAAAAATCACCCCAATCCTAAGGTTTTAAGCCCGCCGAGAGGATGAATGGCCGGGGGGGATCCGGTCGCTAGGGCTTCCCATAAAAATCATGAAGCAATGGCCAAACACACTCGTTCGTCTACCCAGGAGGGTCCCAGTTCATCTGGGGAATCCCTTGCTACGACCAGTGATGCAATGCATTCCGGACATGTTCTGCGGGTGCCGTGCAGCACTGGCCGTAG
Organism: Morpho achilles; assembly: GCA_947086495.1. Lineage (NCBI taxonomy): Eukaryota > Metazoa > Arthropoda > Insecta > Lepidoptera > Nymphalidae > Morpho > Morpho achilles. The sequence goes on along the minus strand of CAMTZB010000006.1, from coordinate 9,100,790 downwards.
TCGCCCCATCGTATCTGGGGGGGCAACCAATGCTTCGGAGGAGATAGGAGGGGGTATCAGCGGAAATGAGACCAGCTTGGCTGGTGTTTCCGCGGATACGTGTGTAGGAACGCGGCGCGATTCTGCGCGCAGTTACTTAAAAACCGGACATGGAACTCGGAGTGCTAGCTCGGGGAGAGCCTCGACTAAAACTCCCATAAAATGTTTGTCTCTAGAGGAGATAACAGGCACGAGCGTTCGTGCTTGCTCTAAAAAGCGAGGCCGTAAAGATCGTGGCAGTCCCACTGATTCGGATGAAGATCTGGAGGCTAAAAAAGCGGATACCAGATCCAATGAGTGGGGCTCCGAAATAGGCCTTCAGGAGGCTCGTGACGCTCTAGAGCGAGGTGAGCTTCTTGAGAACGTTGACATGGACGTGACAAGTAGGGAGGGGCGAGCTCAGTCAATCGGCGATCAGCAAACTCAGCCGAAGCTCAGGGATGTGGATACATCCCGCGTCTGCAAGATCCTTGCGGAGAACGCTGAATCCATGAGGGTGACCGTTAGCAAGTCCAGAAATCTCAATGGCAGATGCCGGGGAACCCTGAACAAGATCGCCCTGACTATGGAGGAGGCCGCAAAAACGCTGGCCGGAAGGACTGATACGGAAGAGATAAGACTCCTGAAAGAGGATAATGCCAGGTTGACACAAGTGGTCAATAATCTCTCTGTAGAGATCGCGACGTTAAAGGGAATGATCACTTGTGCCAACAAGGCGCCCGGGACAGAGGTGGCTCCCACAAACAGTACACAGGCTGTGAAGGGTCTAACTATGGAGGAGGAGATAGTCAGGCTCCGAAACATGTTCACAGCGCGGCTGGACAATGTGGAGAGACGCCTCCCACCTGAAGAGAGGTTGAGGCCGCCATTGGCCTCAGATAAAAAGAGGGCGGCGGTGAAGGAGAGAAAGGAAGCTGAGGCAGCCAAAAAGAGCCTGGAGGCAGCCTCAAAAGTGTCGCAAATAGTTCGGCGACCTGAAATAAGGGTGGTTGACCCTATCCCGGCTGGATCGGCCCCTGCTGAGAAAAAGAAGGCCAAGAAGAAGAAGGCTAGGGTACAGGTGGTGGAGACTCGCCCTGAGTCCCGACCACTACCTCCGGCCCCCGCTTCCATGAGTGAGGGCTGGAACGTGGTGGCACGCAGGGGCGCCAAATCCAAGTCCAAGCCGAAACCTGCCGTGGCAGCTAAATCCGTGGTCGCCACCGCTCAGGCGCAGCCTAAGCAAGGGGGGAGGAAACTCCAGATCCCACGCTCGGCTGCGGTTGTGGTGACCTTGGATAAAGAGGGGTTAGATAAGGGCCTCTCGTACATGGACGTCCTGACCCGGGCCCATAGATGTATAAAGATTGACGACCTGGGTCTAGAAGGAGGTATGAGGTTAAGGAAGGCTGCCACCGGAGCCCGGAAGTTTGAGATTTCCGGGCCAACAAAGGAGCAGAAGGCGACGGCCCTTGCCAGCCGGCTCCGTGAATTTTTTAAGGAGGAGCCGGCGGTGCGCATCACTACGCCCACAAAGTGCGCTGAATTGCGCATTGTGGGCCTAGATGACGCCGCCACTGAGGGGGACGTTGTTGTCGCCATCGCCAAGGTCGCGGAATGTCCCTATCAGGATATCCAGACAGGGGCAATTCGTAGAACTGATAGGGGGCTTGGCTCTCTATGGTTACGAGTCCCGGTGGCGGCAGCCAAAAAGGTTATGGCGGCAGGCAGGGTTTTGGTGGGCTGGGTGTCCGCTCGAGTCCAGCTGTTAGAGACTCGTCCGCGCCGCTGTTTTAGATGCCTCGAAAAAGGGCACCTGCGGGCAGATTGCTGTTCTACAATTGACCGCAGCGATGAGTGTTATCGCTGCGGTCAAAATGGTCATAAGGCCCAGTCTTGCTCGGCAGCTCCACACTGTGGGAGCTGCCAAAGAGCAGGGCTGAAGGCTGACCATCGGGCAGGGGGCGGGCAGTGCAAGGCACCGTCTGTCCTTGCGAGGAGGGGAAGGGGGGGTGATGGCCCTAGGGTCCCCTCGCCACCTGCCACCAGCCCGGCTCAAGCTACAACGAGCCGGCCAAGGGAGGAATCTATGGAGGTCAGTAATTAATAATGGCCCCAATGAGATTCCTCCAGGCGAATATCATGCGCTCTACCAGGGCCCAGGACCTCATATTCCAGACCCTGGCGGAGCGCATGGTGCACGTGGCTGTGGTCTCCGAACCCCTTTTCGTTCCGTCGGGCGAGGAGTGGGTTGGAGACCGTATGGGGGATGTGGTCATCGCGTCCAGGGGTGCGGTTGGTTCCCCAGCTCTAGAGCGCGTAGTGAGGGGACGCGGTTACGTCTCCGCCAAGATTGGGGACGTATCCGTCATCGGGGTGTACTTTTCACCGAACAGACCGTTCTCCGACTTCGAGCTCTTCATGGCTGAAGTCGGAGACTTGGTGAATAGGTTACGCCCCGGCAAGGTGGTCCTGGCCGGAGACCTCAACGCGAAATCCGCCGCGTGGGGTTCTCCGGTCACGGACGTCAGGGGGAGGTTCCTGGAGGGTTGGTTGGCCTCGGCTGGGATGGTTGTGATGAACCGGGGGACAGCTGACACATGCGTGCGGTGGAATGGCGGCTCCAAAGTCGACGTTACCTTTGTCGATGCCGCCATGTCACCATGTGTCAGGAATTGGGAAGTAATGGTGGGTGTGGAAACACTCTCGGACCATCGATATATATGGTTCGAGGTGTCCGCACGCCATGCTCCCACTTCCCCCCGGTCGAGAAGAGATTACGGCCCTCGGTGGTCGGTCAAAAAAATGGACCCCGAGTTCCTCGTCGAGGCCGCAACCGTCCAGGCGTGGGCCGCTGGGCCCGCGGGTAGGGGGGTCGCCGCGGAGGTCGAGGACCTCCAGCGGCGGATGTCGCTCGTCTGTGATGCCAGTATGCCGAGGGTGCGTGGCACAGGGCCGGCACGCGGGGTGTACTGGTGGTCGGAGGAGCTGGCGCAGCTGCGCGAACAGTGCGTGTCCGTGCGCCGCCAGTACACTCGGTACAGGCGTCGTAGACGACGCGACGTCGAGGAGGAGAGGCGCCGTTACGAGGCTTATCGGGCTGTCCGCACCTCCTTGCGGATGGCGATCGCCGAGGCCAAGGACAGGGCTCACAAGGAGATGGCCGAAGAGCTCAATCGGAATCCGTGGGGGAGGCCGTACATAGCGGCACGGAAGAAACTTCGTGCCCGTGCTCCCCCCCTTACCGAGAGCCTTCGGCCGGACTTCGTTGAATCTGTTGTGGAAGCTCTGTTCCCGCAAGGAGCCGAGGTGGAGCCGCCTCGTATGGCACCTCTCGAGGAGGAGGATGGCACTGGGTCGGGTGCGCCGGGGGTATCGGAGTGGGAGTTAGCCGGGGCGGTGAGTCGCATGAAGGCGAAAAACACTGCCCCCGGCCCCGACGGTATCCCTGGGCGCGCCTGGTCTCTTGCCCTGGGTCCGTTGGAGTCTGGACTCAGGGCGACGTTCAGTGCCTGCCTCGAGCAGGGCCTCTTTCCCCGTAGGTGGAAAACGGGGAGACTAGTCTTGCTCAGGAAGGAGGGAAGACCGGCCGATACACCCTCTGCGTATCGGCCCATTGTCTTGCTGGACGAAGCGGGGAAGCTGCTCGAACGCGTAATAGCTTCCCGCATAGTCCAGCACCTCCAGGAGGTAGGGCCTGACCTCAGTTGCCTCCAGTGCGGATTCCGCCAGGGCAAGTCCACCCTCGACTGTATCGAGGGTGTGAGACTTCTGGCGGAGGAGGCAACAACCCGGCGCGAGGTGGTGTTGGCGGTGTCACTGGACATCGCTAACGCCTTCAACACCTTACCCTGGGGAGTGATTAAGGAGGCCTTACGCTTCCACCGCATCCCCATGTACCTGCAGCGTGTGGTCAGTAACTATCTAACTGACCGCGCTGTTAGGTACCCGACGGCTGGGGGTAGGTGGAAGGAGCGGAGGATGTCGTGCGGTGTTCCACAGGGATCGGTTCTTGGCCCCCTCCTGTGGAACATCGGCTACGACTGGGTGCTGCGCGGGCAAATGCTTCCGGGGGTGCGACTGTTCTGCTATGCAGACGACACCCTCGTGACTGCTCGCGCGAGCACCCACCGGGAAGCCCGAGTGCTGGCGACCGCGGCCACGGCTCACGTTGTGGCCCGGATTCGCCGGCTGGGACTGGGGGTGGCCTTGGAGAAATCCGAGGCCATTTGCTTCCACAGGTCTCGGATGGCGCCCCCAGTGGGCTCCCGGTTGGTAGTGGGCGGGACGTCCATCGAAATCTCGGGTACATTAAAGTACCTGGGATTGCTCCTCGACAGCCGATGGACGTTTGAGGCCCACTTCCGGCGGCTCGCCCCTAAGTTAACGGCGACCGCCGGAGCCCTGAGCAGGCTCCTCCCGAATTTGGGAGGGCCTAATGCAGGCTGCCGGCGCCTATACGCCGGGGTGGTTCGGTCGATGGCCCTGTACGGCGCCCCCGTATGGGCGGGGCGACTGACCGCGAGATCCTTGCCTCTGCTGCGCAGGGCGCAGAGGGTCATGGCGGTCAGACTTGTGAGGGGCTACCGGACCATCTCTGGCGAGGCGGCCTGCGCCTTGGCCGGGTTCCCTCCATGGGATCTAGAGGCCGAGGTGCTAGCTCGGGCCTACCGCCGTAGAGTCGAAGCCCGTTCACCGGGGGGAGACTTAGCGGCGGTAGAGGTGGATTGGCGGAGGGCAGCTCAGGAAGAGCTCCTCCGTCAATGGAGGCGGCGGCTTGAATCGCCCAGTGCAGGAGCCTGGACGATTTCGGCCATCCAGCCCATTCTCCAGGGCTGGGTCGCCAGGAGGCATGGGGTCCTCACCTTCCGCCTGACACAGGTGCTTTCCGGACATGGTTGTTTCGGGTGGTATCTGTGGAGGGTGGCCCAGCGCGAAGCGACTGGTGAGTGCCACGAGTGCGGCGCCGACTTTGACACGGCGCTGCACACGCTCGCAGACTGTCCAGCTTGGGCGGTTCAGCGAGCGGAACTCGTGGCACAGGTGGGGCACGATCTCTCCCTGCCCACTGTGGTTCGCGCCATGGTGGACACGGAGCGATCGTGGGCAGCGATGGCCTCCTTCTGCGAGGATGTTATCTCGCGGAAGGAGGCGGCGGGGCGGATCCGGGAAGTCGAGTCCTTGGATCGAATCCGCCGCAGGCGAGCGGGGCGCAGACGACTCGCCGAAGTTCGTTGCATGCCACCCTAACGGGGACCTCCGAGCGATCCGAACGGGGCTTTATCGGACGCTCGCTGGAGTTAGGTCCCCGAGGCGTTCGATGCATCCGGTGCTCCCGATGCATCGTCCAGCGGAGGGAGGGGCCACTTTCAGAGAGGCCCCGACCCAGAGGTGGCGCACTCTGGGCTACAGAGTTGCTGCTGGCGGGGATGGGGGGCAATGTCTTCATGGGTACCCTATCCCCGCCACCAGCAGCGTAGTGGAGCACACAGGTTATTTTAGTCGGTGCGAGTCCGACATAACCGTCGCCTGTCCCCGTCGGGCGGCGGTACCCATAAGGGGTTTTTTCCTGTTTAAAAAAAAAAAAAAAAAAGAGTCGTCCCGAACAATCGAATTTTGCATTATGAAATACTTACTTTCAAACGTTCCTGTGCCTAGTAATGCAAGTGATAATAAGCTTCAGGTAAAAAAATACGTCCGATGGTTAAGTTTCTTTGAATACGTATAGATTTTTTTTTCTTAATTAGAGTGGCTATAGTTAAAATTATTTTCCAATCTTCTTCTTTTTCTTTATTTACCGATGGTCGTCCACTGCTGGACAAAGGTCCCTTCGTGAGATCTCCAGAACATACGATTTTGTGCCGCTTGTATCCAGTGGCTCTCCGCGACCTTTTTGAGGTCGTAAGTTCATATAGTAGGGGGTCTTCCGACACTGCGCTTTCCGTTGCGGGGTCGCCATTCCAACGCCTTGAGACCCCAACGCCCATCTGTTCTCCTCACTATGTGTTTTTTTTGCAATAACTATCATAAAAGCTTTATATTACTGGATACAAAAAAATATCACAAAGTTTATTATTAACTTTGCATACCAAATCGAGTTTTAAAGACATTTATACAAAACAGTACGCGTAATTTCCCTAAATATTAACTAATATGGAAAGAAGTTGGGGCTTTATTAGCATCTTAAAGTTCACAGTTTTCGCTACCCGAGGTAATTGATAAACTTTAGTGTAAAAATTCTTCAATTTTTTTTCAATTGCATTCGAATTGCAAATTCGAATATATATTTACTTAACAGTCCTAAAAATTAAATGAACTTACGTAAATTACTAAATTAGTTACCTAATCATTGTAACTCCTTATGATTAGTCACGTAATGAATTGAGAAATGCAAATAAGTGAGTCTTGTAGTCAATAATACTTATATTTGTTTGATTTCTTCAAAACACATGTAAAGTTTATAAATATACCTTTAAGACATTTGCTATAATTAGTACGGAAAGCTAAACAGCTATATAAAGCGAGCCTGCAGATATTTCCGTGCCCATGAAGGGAAGTAACGTGAAGTCTTCCGCTCCGTCGTTCAATGGCATGACGTCATTATATTGATCCCATGCTCTACTGTCATGACGCTTAGAGTAGGACAATATGGACGTAATTTGAGTGCGCAACGCGAAATTATAAAAGGAAAATTAAAATATTAATAAAAATCAATAAATATCTAGATATACGAAACGAAATTAAACTTAAATACACTGTTAAATGTTCAAAAATAACAATAAACTGGTAACACTTTAGTAAAACACCTATATATGTTGATAAGTTTAATGGTCAGCGATTTCTCCGCAAAGGAAAATTAAGGCGCATGCGCGAAAAACATGGCGTCTAAACGACGACCTCACTGCAGGGTGATCCAGGCACGTACTAAATTTGGGAAGAAAGATCTTCGTTTTCATAAATAATTTTAATCAAACAGTGTCAATAATCGTGCTTAGATAAAAATCATACCTCCAAAAATATAAACCACAATATTTGTTGAAAGATATACAGTTCATATTGTGAGTAAAAACTAACTCGCTCTATACGCACAATTACAATAATGACGTACAGATTAAACTATGATTCAAACTAAGCTTTGAAAAGTGCCTTACAACAGTGAATATTTAAAATGGGGTCAAACTATTCGGTGGTATTCCAATACGGTCCTGAGTAATATTAACATTCGGCAACTTTCGCTAGCTTTCGTTCATTTTCGCGGACTGCCTTCTAACCCTCGTAGAGATGCCTTTACGGAAATCCTTTAAAAATCTTTAAAAATAAACCCCAGTGAATATTGCCCGAAGCCCAGTTTTTAAATAAAGTGTTTCTATACAAACATTCTATAATTTTTGTTAAGTGTCGGTGATAATAAACTGTGCTCACATTTATAGTCGTCAGAGAACATCAGTAAAGGTAAAAAATTATAATAATTCGCACTTTAATACATACACGCGGAAATAGGTTTAGACAAGTTAACTTCATTTAAGACTTGATATTCCTTTAAAATAGATTACCGTGTATTCAATATACACGATTAAATACGAGAATAAAATACAAGTGGTGAAAATACGAATAACATCTAAGTAGAACATTTTTCATTGTTGTAAAGGTATTTGCTCTATTGTTTCAGATAGGCCATGAAGAACGTCGAAGACGACGATGACTGAGAAAGAAGCAACGAGAATGTTGGGTGAGTACTTTAATTTAAAGTTGTAATTATCAGTTTTTAAGTTCATAATTAATATTATATAATATAATATTTATATGTATATAATAAAAGTAAAAATTAACTACAATGTAATTTCGATATATTAAAAAATCATTCAAATTCAAATTTTTCTTTATTTAAATAAACTTGTAAACAAGTACTTTTGAATCGTCAACTCTACTGCTGGTTCGGAAAACTGTTCCTACCGAGAAGAGCCAGCAAGAAACTCGGGGGTTGCTCTTTTCAACATAATATTTACAACTGGTTACATTAACTCATTACTATCTTGTACAGGGTCGGACAGTAGCTATATCCATGCATTCTTATCGCCCAAATAATCCTCAACAGTATAGAAGGTTTTTGTATCAGCCTCTCTTTAAAAGTGTTTTTAAACTGCTGTAATGGCAAAGCTAAAATCGATTGCAGAATTTTATTATAGAATCTTATACCCAAACCCACGAATGAATTACGTACCTTTGCAAGGCGCAAAGCCGGAGCCGCAAGCTTATGCCGGTTCCTACTTTGCCTATTATTCACGTCACCTATCCTTGTATAACTCTTTATATTTTTAAGTACAAAAATTAAATTACTTAAAATGAGAAAGCATCTTACAATACCAATAATTATTGGTATTAACTGCAAAGTCTAATAAAAATTATGAATGTAGCTCCATCCCGGATGTCACGATATCTATTCCGTAGGCTCAGTCGTGAATAAAATGTAATATGTCTTTGATTTCACCGGTAGAGTTGCATTACTGTTAATTTATATCTATCGATGCACATTTCTATGGATTGCTATGGATAGAAGTCGTAGTTAATTTAATTGGCTAATTTAGCTAAATTCGTGTGGTATCCGGTTGAGTAGAATAGACCACCCTCATTTCTTACCGATGTGTCGGAAAAGACGACACTAAGGTAACTCTAGAAGGTACTAAGATAAGTCGACCCGCTGTGTGGTATCCGGCTGAGTAGAATAGACCTATCTCATTTCTTACCGAGGTAAAGGCGACTAAGGTAGGTTGAGGCAGGCGGTCGGTCGTAAAATACGTAGCCAAATCATGTGACAACATGTTTTTAACATGTAGCATCAGCTTTTTTTAAATCTGCGTTAACAATTTATTTCTATACGGTTACCATGCATTTTTAATGACGAAACTTGTTTTTTATCTCTTATTGTTATTGAGTACAGAAAACATGCAACTAGTGGTGCTTGCATTCGCGCTGACTTTAGTGTTAAATTACCCTCGGTTATGTACTACATGATTATCTTGTACCCGAACGAAATGCGGAAACGAAATTTTTATCTTATATAGCTTGAAATATAAGCTTTAATGGTACTTAATTTAATCAATATTGCTTAAGCGGATTAGCCGTGAAAGCGTAACAGACAGATGGACTTTCAAATGTATATTATTAGCATGGAGTACTTTAGGTCCACGTCTATGCAACTTGATAATTATAAGCTGCACGTACGAAGAGCTATGCCGATTACCGCTGCGTCAAATCCTTTATCCTTTACTGTTACTTTGCCATAACACATCTACCCTTCGAAGGCATCAGTAGTTTCAAATAGTATCAATTCAAAACACAACACCAGTTATACTAACTTGCTAAGGCCTATAAATGGTAAACAGTTCGCTTCAGTGACCTGATCTGTTAATCAATCTTATTTATAAACAAAGTTGTACAATTACGTACATTATAAGTTAGATAATGTTACGACACGTTTGTGTTTTGTGTTGTATATACAAATATTAAAAATGTATAATCGCGTGTGGTGGTATATTTTTAGCCTTATTAAGAAATCAAGACTCCCGGAGAGTAAATAGTGATGTTATAATACCAGCTTATGCAATCATATTCGTAACATAGGTTTTAATAGTCTCGTAGGATGCAGTGGGTTGTGTTAACCTGCATATACTTTGAGAACTAGTACTTTGATTTTAATATAGTGGACAAACTTGATCGGCAAACAAAAGGTTCAGTGTTTATTGTTTGTGTGTATTTGGTGATGCGAATCGCAAATTTAGTTGGACATAAAATATGTTTGAAGTTTGTTCTCCGGCACAAAAATAAAGACAGACTAAAGAGATCGGTGTTCATATTAAACGCAAAGAAAAAAAAAGGCCTTGAGTACTGATAACGTCTTACAGATAAGATTATAGACTCTCAAAATCATAGAAGATGATCGGATTGGTGTTATGCGTTGTTGCTAAGATTATAGACATAGCGATAACTGTTTATTTTAATGATAATGAATTTTATGAATTTGTTCATCATAGAAAATGGAGGCGAATCAGAAAAGACAGAGGTAATGTAGAATGCACAGTTTATTTACTATTTTAGTCTCATTGCCAAGGTCATAAGCGCTATGTTCGCGTAAATGTCATCCTTATTGACTTAACATTTAAATGACACTATTACTTTGTCTCATAAATAAGTTTTCTATATTGTTAGATCATTATTTATGATATGCTTTTTTTTTATTGACATCTCTATTTGATGTAAAAAAATGTGATTTAATTGATCGTCTTATCATTTCTAATAACATTGACATCGTTAAATTCAAAAACATTGACATCTACAAAAAAATAAACGTATGTGTAACATTACAAGTGTATGTGATATCTCCGATGGATATTAGATAAAACTGATAATAATGAGTAAAATTACATGCATCGACATCTAGATTCATTATATTAAAACTTTGTAAATGGTCGTGGTGCGATGCAACACGACGGTCATTCTTCGATCCTTTGAATCGTAGAAAAAGTTCCTTGTATATACATTAGATGGCGTTAGTCTATGAGTGTTTTTAATTTAATATCAATTTATTTACGGATAATAGATTATTTTCTAATTTATAATTACTACGGTACAGTTTAGGAATACATTATTTGTATGTTTCTTCAGTTCTGGCCAAGGTGGCCAGATTTATACCAGGAATCGCTTTATTATTACACATTTTCCCTGATATGGAATTCTAAAATTCATCGAATATTATATTGAAAATTAGATAAGATATATTATCCTATATGGTAAATAACCACACTGTGACCAAAAGGTAACTTCAAAAAATGGCTTGTAACACTGGCAGTTGGCTTTTACTGTTTGTATATATAAATAAATAAACGAATATTAAATATATTAATTATATTAAGGAAACACTAAGACGATTCGTGTATTTTCTATCCGTTACATATATTTCTATCTCATACATATTACATACCACGAAAATTTATACATAAGTACACATAACTGAGTCAGTTTCTATTGCTAGCGTTTGTTAGTTACAGAATCAGTTTAGATTTTGTGACGTCAGAGCACGTCGTTAATAATTGTCTCTTAATTTTGATTTCTTAGGTTTTCTTAGGTTCTTTGGTCCCTTAATATTAGTATTTTAAGTGAATATTAGTTTTATATACGACTATATTTATCTTCTATACATCCTAAAGTGGTTTACATAATACGTTTTTTTATTCCTTTTTATGTACTTACTTTAGCTAATTAGGTAGAAGTTTTTCAAACTTTACTTAGGTTACAAAAGAGTTGTTAAAGTTCACTGTAATGAGTGTACCTCCAATATTTTTGGATTAAATAGTAATTTTGATCAAGAGAATGAAAAATTATAAGGATACCTAATATGTAGGTATGTACCCAGCACGCTTACGACTTGCTTCGCGAGGTCATTCACTTAGCCTCATATTATTAAACCTTGCTTGCTAAATGTACCGTTAACTTTTCGACTGAGAAAAATGATATCGTATAATCGCAAACACATGCTGCTGTTTCTCAAAAAAAGGATAAATAGGTACTACGTGCAAATAATCATAGGGGCTGCATAAAATTATGCTTACAAGTCTTTATTATTGTTATTCTTCATTGAGAAAATTCTCTATTGGTTTAATTTATTTGTAATCTAAACATCTTAGTTTTAAAAATTTAAGTTTTACCGCAATAAATGTGCTAGCCACTGACGTATAATGGAGTGAAGTTAGTGCGCATGCGTACGTCAGTTACGCGCACTGCGCCTGCGCGTTTGACGTTTATACGGCGGTGGTGTAGTCAAGATCCGATTAACAACGTCAGCTCTTTTTATCATTTTAATTTATACCTTAACAGTAAATATATATAAACATCTTTGTTGTGCCTCTTGATTTGAATTTACATCTATAATATATTTTACTAAAAAGAATATCTACATGCAAATTGTTAATAGAATTTCTTTGTAATTGACGAAAGTCCCTACTCCCTAGTGATTGTGTATATGTTAAATATTTTTGTTTGATTAATTTGACTTTTCGTTATGTTAATAATATACTTTATTAAAGTGTTTTTATTGCGCGCTGGTCGAAGTACACACCGATCGTTCCCGTAGTATTCATATCCCTATCCTGTTGTTCCCTGACATGTGTGTCTAACTTCACAATACTGCGTCCTGCTCACTCGGAGTGTGCTCATTCAGGCGATACGCCACCCGATATTTGAATAGGGAATTTAGGGATAGCGCGCGATGCAGTAGTCACAGCTGTCAAATCAAGTGGTACAACATTAAGCACGTTTGTATGCAATTAATCGTATGTAGGTATTATTAATATTCCTTGTTATTACAGTTTCTTTACTTGTGTTTGTCTCGTGCAAAAACAATGTGGAAAGTGGTTGTTAAGTAAAATTTCTTAGTAACTTGTATCCTTTTTGACTTTAAAATCAATAAAGACGCAAAATGTGAGGTGGTCTTTTAGTGAAAAGTGGAATGTGATGAAGGAATTAGGTAAAAGTGCGTTAGTTTAATCGAACATAAAGGATACGTTGCGAAAAGAAAATGCGGATCAAGACATATTCTGATTATCGCCCTAATGGTAAATATTTTTTCTTTCTTTCCAAAAAACAATATTATCATATTAGTGATATTATAATTCAGTTAGAATTTTAATATAAATAATAGTTCTGTTACTTAACATTTTATATAGAAAATAATTTTACTAATATTGACTATATTTAGGTAGGTTGGCATCAACATTAATTTTTAGTATTACGTGTTTTATGAATCATCTTAGTCGACTTAGTAGGTGTATGTTAATGTGACTAGTGCACTGGTCATTAAAATAAAACCTACATAGATTTTCATTTGGGTCTATATATAGTTTCTGTCGGATTTCAGACAATTTCAGAAAATTTTATAAAATATATATTTATAGACTAAGGTATCCTCCAAATGTCCAGTAAAAAGGTTTTTAACTCGTTAATATTGCAAAACCACTAACTTATTTTCACTCTGAATACGATATAAAAATTACACACTTAAATAATGAGATCAGTAGGAGAAGAAACTTCATTGATAGGACAAGAAAATGTAAATCAGTTCATACTCATTCATCCTCCTGCCCTTATCCCACTCTAAGTGGGGTCGGCACAACATGTTACAACATGTCATATGATTTGGCTATATATTTTACGACCGGCCGCCTGCCTGACGTCAACATACCTTAGTCGTATTTTACGATTCCACGATAAGAAAGTGGGTGGTCTATTTTACTCAACCGGATACCACACGGTGGGTCAGCTAACCTTAGTCGCCTTTTAATCGGTAATATTGGTACGAGTAGATTTGTGTGTAATACAACAAAAAACACTAATATACCTATGTGAACTTGGCAGCCGACTTTCGAAAAAAAATTTTTTGAAATTGCCGTCGGGTTCTGCATCGTTTGTACCCGTTTGTACCACTTTTAGTTTCGTTTGTACCTCAAACCAAAAAAAGTTACAGAATTTTCAAAATTGGTCCCGCAGCCCACTTTAGAAAATCATAATTATTTTAACGGGGTCTGATTCGGGGTCGTTTGTACCCGTTTGTACCGCCTTTAATTTTCAATTATCTGAAAACCCAAAAAAGATACAGCGATTTGAAAATGTTGAAAACCAAAGATAGAATATTTCCGTTATTCAATTCTGCAAACGGAGATCGGTAGGCGCCGGCGCCGTGAGGATTGTACCGCCTTGCGTTTCTTCCTAATCTCAAACCGAAAAAAATCCAAGCATTTTGAAAATTTGAAAAAATAAATTTTTTTTCAAATTTTTAGAAATTTGAAAATCTGAAGACGGGGATCGACGCGCAATCGTTTGTACCCGTAGAAATCACTTTCGTTTTCGTTTGAACCTCAAACCAAAAAAAATTAAGAGCATTTTCAATTTTGAAGAACCAAAGATAGAATATTTCCGTTAATTTTTGAGATATTTCAATTCTGCAAACGGGGATCGGTAGGCGCCGGCACCGTGAGGATTGTACTGCCTTGCGTTTCTTCAGAATCTCAAACCGAAAAAAATTAGAGCATTTTGAAAATTTGAAAAAAACATTTTTTCCAAATTTTTGGAAATTTTAAAATCTGAAGACGGGGATCGACGCGCAATCGTTTGTACTCGTAGAAATCACTTTCGTTTTCGTTTGAACTTCAAACCAAAAAAATTTAAGAGCGTTTTCAATTTTGAAAAACCAAAGATAGAATATTTCCGTTATTTTTAAAGATATTTCAATTCTGCGAACGGGGATCGGTAGGCGCCGGCGCCGTGAGGATTGTACCGCCTTGCGTTTCTTCAGAATCTCAAACCGAAAAAAATTAGAGCATTTTGTAAATTTGAAAAAATAATTTTTTTTTCAAATTTTAAGAAATTTGAAAATCTGAAGACGGAAATCGACGCGCAATCGTTTGTACCCGTAGAAATCACTTTCGTTTTCGTTTGAACCTCAAACCAAAAAAAATTAAGAGCATTTTCAATTTTGAAGAACCAAAGATAGAATATTTCCGTTAATTTTTGAGATATTTCAATTCTGCAAACGGGAATCAGTAGGCGCCGGCGCCGTGAGGATTGTAACGTCTTGCGTTTCTTCAGAATCTCAAACCGAAAAAAATTAGAGCATTTTGAAAATTTGAAAAAAACATTTTTTCCAAATTTTTGGAAATTTGAAAATCTGAAGACGGAGATCGACGCGCAATCGTTTGTACCCGTAGAAATCACTTTCGTTTTCGTTTGAACCTCAAACCAAAAAAAATTAAGAGCGATTTCAATTTTGAAAAACCAAAGATAGAATATTTCCGTTATTTTTAAAGATATTTCAATTCTGCGAACGGGGATCGGTAGGCGCCGGCGCCGTGAGGATTGTACCACCTTGCGTTTCTTCCGAATCTCAAACCGAAAAAAAATTAGAGCATTTTGAAAATTTTAAAAAATTATTTTTTCCAAATTTTTGGAAATACGAAAATCTGAAGACGGGGATCGACGCGCAATCGTTTGAACCCGTAGAAATCACTTTCGTTTTCGGTTGAACCTCAAACCAAAAAAATTTAAGAGCATTATCAATTTTGAAAAACCAAAGATAGAATATTTCCGTTAATTCTAAAGATATTTCAATTCTGCAAACGGGGATCGGTAGGCGCCGGCACCGTGAGGATTGTACCGCCTTGCGTTTCTTTCGAATCTCAAACCGAAAAAAATCCAAGCATTTTGAAAATTTGAAAAAATTAGTTTTTCCAAATTTTTAGAAATTTGAAAATCTGAAGATGGGGATCGACGCGCAATCGTTTGTACCCGTAGAAATCACTTTCGTTTTCGTTTGAACTTCAAACCAAAAAAATTGAAGAGCGTTTTCAATTTTGAAGAACCAAAGATAGAATATTTCCGTTAATTTTTGAGATATTTCAATTCTGCAAACGGGGATCGGTAGGCGCCGGCGCCGTGAGGATTGTACCGCTTTGCGTTTCTTCCTAATCTCAAACCGAAAAAAATCCAAGCATTTTGAAAATTTGAAAAAATAATTTTTTTTTCAAATTTTAAGAAATTTGAAAATCTGAAGACGGAAATCGACGCGCAATCGTTTGTACCCGTAGAAATCACTTTCGTTTTCGTTTGAACCTCAAACCTAAAAAATTTAAGAGCGATTTCAATTTTGAAAAACCAAAGATAGAATATTTCCGTTATTTTTAAAGATATTTCAATTCTGCGAACGGGGATCGGTAGGCGCCGGCGCCGTGAGGATTGTACCACCTTGCGTTTCTTCCGAATCTCAAACCGAAAAAAAATTAGAGCATTTTGAAAATTTTAAAAAATTATTTTTTCCAAATTTTTGGAAATACGAAAATCTGAAGACGGGGATCGACGCGCAATCGTTTGAACCCGTAGAAATCACTTTCGTTTTCGGTTGAACCTCAAACCAAAAAAATTTAAGAGCATTATCAATTTTGAAAAACCAAAGATAGAATATTTCCGTTAATTCTAAAGATATTTCAATTCTGCAAACGGGGATCGGTAGGCGCCGGCACCGTGAGGATTGTACCGCCTTGCGTTTCTTTCTAATCTCAAACCGAAAAAAAATTAGAGCATTTTGAAAATTTGAAAAAATTAGTTTTTCCAAATTTTTAGAAATTTGAAAATCTGAAGATGGGGATCGACGCGCAATCGTTTGTACCCGTAGAAATCACTTTCGTTTTCGTTTGAACTTCAAACCAAAAAAATTTAAGAGCGTTTTCAATTTTGAAAAACCAAAGATAGAATATTTCCGTTATTTTTAAAGATATTTCAATTCAGCGAACGGGGATCGGTAGGCGCCGGCGCCGTGAGGATTGTACCGCCTTGCGTTTCTTCAGAATCTCAAACCGAAAAAAATTAGAGCATTTTGTAAATTTGAAAAAATTTTTTTTTCCAAATTTTTGGAAATTTGAAAATCTGAAGACGGGGATCGACGCGCAATCGTTTGTACCCGTAGAAATCACTTTCGTTTTCGTTTGAACCTCAAACCTAAAAAATTTAAGAGCGATTTCAATTTTGAAAAACCAAAGATAGAATATTTTCGTTAATTTTTGAGATATTTCAATTCTGCAAACGGGAATCAGTAGGCGCCGGCGCCGTGAGGATTGTACCGCCTTGCGTTTCTTCCGAATCTCAAACCGAAAAAAAATTAGAGCATTTTGAAAATTTGAAAAAAATTATTTTTTCCAAATTTTTAGAAATACGAAAATCTGAAGACGGGGATCGACGCGCAATCGTTTGTACCCGTAGAAATCACTTTCGTTTTCGTTTGAACTTCAAACCAAAAAAATTTAAGAGCGTTTTCAATTTTGAAAAACCAAAGATAGAATATTTCCGTTATTTTTAAAGATATTTCAATTCTGCGAACGGGGATCGGTAGGCGCCCGCGCCGTGAGGATTGTACCACCTTGCGTTTCTTCAGAATCTCAAACCGAAAAAAATTAGAGCATTTTGTAAATTTGAAAAAAATTTTTTTTCCAAATTTTTGGAAATACGAAAATCTGAAGACGGGGATCGACGCGCAATCGTTTGAACCCGTAGAAATCACTTTCGTTTTCGGTTGAACCTCAAACCAAAAAAATTTAAGAGCATTATCAATTTTGAAAAACCAAAGATAGAATATTTCCGTTAATTCTAAAGATATTTCAATTCTGCAAACGGGGATCGTTAGGCGCCGGCACCATGAGGATTGTACCGCCTTGCGTTTCTTCCAAATCTCAAACCGAAAAAAAAATTAGAGCATTTTGAAAATTTGAAAAAATTATTTTTTTCAAATTTTTGGAAATTCGAAAATCTGAAGATGGGGATCGACGCGCAATCCTTTGTACCCGTAGAAATCACTTTCGTTTTCGTTTGAACCTCAAACCAAAACAATTTAAGAGCGTTTTCAATTTTGAAAAACCAAAGATAGAATATTTTCGTTAATTCTAACTTTTCAAACGGGGATCGGTATATGACGATGTCTCCAATTTATATTTTGACAATATTTAACATAGATCGTCTTATTTATTTTAAAACTTACCATTTTAATCCATTCCTTTGTCATACCACATTTTTCCTCATTTCTTTGATTTCATGACTTTTCGGCAAACTTGTTTTTTAAACATGCCAAATCTGCATATACATTTTCATCTTTGGCTTACATAAATGGATAAATTTCATAGCTCTCCAGTCCGATGAGGTTCACATGCAAGCTGGCCTGCACATCTGGTGATTCCATTATTGCCACCAATGCCTTGAGAAATATAGTGAATTGTTTTATCATTTTGTCCACATGACGGTCTTTTCGGCAGGACTGCCATCAATATCCAATTCAGATGTTGGTCGTAAGTTATCCATCCATTACAATTCATTTTTTTACACACCGCGTTATTTTAAAAAAAAAAATTTTATTTTATTTATTTATACTTTATTGTACAACACTTTTTAAAAATATAAACATTTGATTAAAGCTAAACAAAAATATAAATTTTGTACTGCACAAAAGGTGGCTTTATCGCTTATAAGCGATTTCTTCCAGACAACCTATAAAATAGGAAAACTGTTAAGCACATTAACATTAGTAACCGTATATTCACTCTTAAATAACAAAAAAACTTATGAAGTTCGTACACCGTTGTCACCACGTAATGAATCGACGCTTGCTTGTTTGTGACTGACTTATTATTTGCTTACCTACATAACAGCTTCATACACTACAATAGAGTCATAAAAAATAAAGGTTTCTGTTGTCTAAGCGGCTACGCAATATTTTACTCATAAAAAATAAAGATAAAATATTGCCGGCTGAGGATTCCCTATCACATTATTGTTTTGTTTTTTTCTTCATATATTTATTACAATATATACTTATTATAAACAATGTCCCAAAATAGCTGTCTCTCTGTATGTGATCGATTTTCTCATAATATATTGAACAGATTTTTGTACGGTTTTTACTAAAAAGGTACAGAAAGTCTTCCGAGAGATTTAGATTGATGATTTTATTTATTTATCGAAACAATAACTTTTTTGTAAATTTTGAGATCGCGCATTTTTGAAATTAATCGCCTGCTTGATGTTTTAGGCAAATGATTAATGTTTAAACCAACAGAGGTATATATACTAAAGGAATTTACTAGAAAATGTTCACATAGTTCTAATCTTACAAAAATGTCCGTAATGGCATGTTCTATCTCTTATGATTACCTGAAAATAATTTCTTTTATGTAAAAAAAAATAAGTAAAATATATAGCTTTATTTACATGGGAAAATCTTTGTGACACTAATTTCTAGGCGGGCGAAGCCGTAGGCGCGCCTAGAATTACCTTATTTACAGAATTAGGCGTTACTTTGCGGAGGTTTGTAATGCATGTGTTTTTTCGTATCCTGCAAATATAATGTTTTTCTCACTTCTGTACAATAATAGCCTTAATAATTTACTGAGAATACTGGTTTTAATGGAATATATTTCAAGATTGATTAGAAGAAATATGAATGACTACTAGTAGCAAAAAGCGCTGCCTGCAGGGTAATAAGACGTGGAATTTGTTTTACTTTCTGTAGCTCTTATGAGTCATACGGAAGGCTTAGTGACGCACCACTTATGTATTGATAATATTTGTAATATTGATATTGATCGATTTTTATGTTATGAAAAAAGTAACAACGTAAAATAAAACAATGATTTATATAAAATAATTAATCGGCTACATCCAAATGTCAAATGACTATATAAAAGCACATTAAAACATATATTTGTATTTATACCTTCTTAACTAAATTAATAAATGAATGAGATCTCGATAACTTAAAAACCTCAAAAAATAATCTGTTCCTTCCCCTCAGATCCCAAATCCTCTAATACAATAAATATGCAACCAAACCTATATCTAACCTTTATAATGATTTCAATTTGTTTCTCAATTTCTGAAATAAATGTTTCAACGCACTATTTTGCAGATAGTTTAATTAATTAAACTATCTGCCATTTCCAGTTATTATTACTTACACGTGTTCACCAATTGTCTAAAAGATACTTAGTTTTAAGGTGTCTTGAAGCGGCGGCGGTAAGAATCGATTTTTGAGATTCCTCAATTTTGTAAAATTAGATCGGTAGGTAACAGTGATGTGGGGTTTGTAGTACGACAGAGATTACAACAAATTTCTTATTTTATTACACCGCGGGAAGCGCTTCTTGTTACAAATAGTCTCTTAAATTCCTTCTATTCGATCTTTACAAATGTTCCTTTAAAATCAGTAATCTCAGTAAATTTGAAGACTTATAATGTATAAAACAAGAATAAAATTAATTTGCTATAATGGGCGATAAAGTAAATAGAAAATATATACATAATGTAGTAACATGTAGAGTGGACTATCCGTTTTCAGACCAATACATGCAGGAGAAAAATAAATGCACTACAAACCTCCGCAACGTAACGCCAATTCTATACATTAGCTAATATACCTAATAAGTATATATCAGAAAAGAAACCAAAACAATAGGTTTGAAGTAAATCCTGGGCCGGTATTATTGTTTGTCTTCGTAATGCGTAAAATATTGCATGGCTGCTTTGACAACAGATGTCTTTATTTTTATGACTCAGAACGAAACTGATGTTTTGACGTAAGCATTAACAAAGCTTGTTGATTTTTTTAAACAATCTCGCTGCTAAAGTACCTTTAGAGTAAGTAGGTACAGAGGGGATACAGCCGACTTGTGTACATAGTCTTGCGCTGACTGCTAACAGCGAGTGACCACCTTGGAACTTATAGCTGCTCTCGTGAGAAAAATGTACAACTTATTAGAACTTTATATGTGAAAATGATAAAAATAATTCACTATATTTCTCAAGGCATTGGTGGTGATAATGGAATCGCCCCATGTGCAGGCCGGTTAGCTTGTGAACCTCATCGGACTGGAGGGCTATGAAATATATCCGTTTATGTACGCCAAAGGTGAAAATGTAGATGCAGATTTGGAATGTTAAAAAAACAAGTTTGCCGAAAAGACATAAAATCTGGCAAATAGAGGATGCGAGTGCTAGTGTCCAGGAAGATGGATCGGAATGATAAAAAGGTGTCAAGAGGCTGGATTTGCGATTGTGGTGCACCATCGTCGAGGCGGCCGCAAGGGCTCGGCAACCGCATTGCTGGCGGCATGCGCGCCCCGTGTGCCACGCGCCGCCATGCAATGGAAATTGTTATCACGTGCATAACATAGTGAGTTCTGCGAAACTAGTGATTAGCAATTAATTTAATGAGTTTCGCGTGAAAGGGGCGAGTCATTTTACCCGTGTGTGTTAACTAATTGCCAATCGAGTGCATACATGTATTGAGTCAGTGTAAAAGATCGGGAGATTTATGATTAAATAGTTAATGTGAGTGTAATCAAAGAAATGAGGAAAAATGTGGTATGACAAAGGAATGGACTATAATGGTAAGTTTAAAAATAAATAGACGATCTATGTTAAATATTATCAAAATAAGAATTGGAGTCAACGTCACATGCCAATCACCATAAAGTGATTTCTACGAGTACAAACGATTACGCGTCGATCCCCGTCTTCAGATTTTCAAATTTCCAAAAATTTGGAAAAAATAATTTTTTCAAATTTTCAAAATGCTCTAATTTTTTTTCGGTTTGAGATTCGGAAGAAACGCAAGGCGGTACAATCCTCACGGCGCCGGCGCCTACCGATCCCCGTTTGCAGAATTGAAATATCTCAAAAATTAACGGAAATATTCTATCTTTGGTTCTTCAAAATTGAAAACGCTCTTAAATTTTTTTTCAAATTTTCAAAATGCTCTAATTTTTTTCGGTTTGAGATTCTGAAGAAACGCAAGGCAGTACAATCCTCACGGCGCATCCCCGTTCGCAGACTTGAAATATCTTTAGAATTAACGGAAATATTCTATCTTTGGTTTTTCAAAATTGATAATGCTCTTAAATTTTTTTGGTTTGAGGTTCAACCGAAAACGAAAGTGATTTCTACGGGTTCAAACGATTGCGTGTCGATCCCCGTCTTCAGATTTTCGTATTTCCAAAAATTTGGAAAAAATAATTTTTTAAAATTTTCAAAATGCTCTAATTTTTTTTCGGTTTGAGATTCGGAAGAAACGCAAGGCGGTACAATCCTCACGGCGCCGGCGCCTACCGATCCCCGTTTGCAGAATTGAAATATCTCAAAAATTAACGGAAATATTCTATCTTTGGTTCTTCAAAATTGAAAACGCTCTTCAATTTTTTTGGTTTGAAGTTCAAACGAAAACGAAAGTGATTCCTACGGGCAAAAACGATTGCGCGTCGATCCCCATCTTCAGATTTTCAAATTTCCAAAAATTTGGAAAAAATAATTTTTTCAAATTTTCAAAATGCTGTAATTTTTTTTTCGGTTTGAGATTCGAAAGAAACGCAAGGCGGTACAATCCTCACGGCGCCGGTGCCTACCGATCCCCGTTTGCAGAATTGAAATATCTTTAGAATTAACGGATATATTCTATCTTTGGTTTTTCAAAATTGAAAACCTCTTAAATTTTTTTGGTTTGAGGTTCAAACGAAAACGAAAGTGATTTCTACGGGTACAAACGATTGCGCGTCGATCCCCGTCTTCAGATTTTCAAATTTCCAAAAATTTGGAAAAAATAATTTTTTAAAATTTTCAAAATGCTCTAATTTTTTTTCGGTTTGAGATTCGGAAGAAACACAAGGCGGTACAATCCTCACGGCGCCGGCGCCTACCGATCCCCGTTTGCAGAATTGAAATATCTCAAAAATTAACGGAAATATTCTATCTTTGGTTCTTCAAAATTGAAAACGCTCTTAATTTTTTTTGGTTTGAGGTTCAAACGAAAACGAAAGTGATTTCTACGGGTACAAACGATTGCGCGTCGATCCCCGTCTTCAGATTTTAAAATTTCCAAAAATTTGGAAAAAATGTTTTTTTCAAATTTTCAAAATGCTCTAATTTTTTTTCGGTTTGAGATTCGGAAGAAACGCAAGGCAGTACAATCCTCACGGCGCCGGTGCCTACTGATCCCCGTTTGCAGAATTGAAATATCTCAAAAATTAACGAAATTATTCTATCTTTGGTTTTTCAAAATTGAAATCGCTCTTAAATTTTTTAGGTTTGAGATTCAAACGAAAACGAAAGTGATTTATACGAGTACAAATGATTTCGCGTCGATCCCCGTCTTCAGATTTTCGTATTTCTAAAAATTTGGAAAAAATAATTTTTTTCAAATTTTCAAAATGCTCTAATTTTTTTTCGGTTTGAGATTCGGAAGTAACGCAAGTCGGTACAATCCTCACGGCGCCGGCGCCTACCGATCCCCGTTTGCAGAAACGAAATATCTTTAGAATTAACGGAAATATTCTATCTTTGGTTTTTCAAAATTGATAATGCTCTTAAATTTTTTTGGTTTGAGGTTCAAACAAAAACGAAAGTGATTTCTACGGGTACAAACGATTGCGCGTCGATCCCCGTCTTCAGATTTTCGTATTTCCAAAAATTTGGAAAAAATAATTTTTTTCAAATTTTCAAAATGCTCTAATTTTTTTTCGGTTTGAGATTCGGAAGAAACGCAAGGCGGTACAATCCTCACGGCGCCGGCGCCTACTGATTCCCGTTTGCAGAATTGAAATACCTCAAAAATTAACGGAAATATTCTATCTTTGGTTCTTCAAAATTGAAAACGCTCTTAAATTTTTTTTCAAATTTTCAAAATGCTCTAATTTTTTTCGTTTTGAGATTCTGAAGAAACGCAAGGCGGTACAATCCTCACGGCGCCGGTGCCTACCGATCCCCGTTCGCAGAATTGAAATATCTTTAAAAATAACGGAAATATTCTATCTTTGGTTTTTCAAAATTGAAAACGCTCTTAAATTTTTTTGGTTTGAAGTTCAAACGAAAACGAAAGTGATTTCTACGGGTACAAACGATTGCGCGTCGATCCCCGTCTTCAGATTTTAAAATTTCCAAAAATTTGGAAAAAATGGTTTTTTCAAATTTTCAAAATGCTCTAATTTTTTCGGTTTGAGATTCTGAAGAAACGCAAGGCGGCACAATCCTCACGGCGCCGGCGCCTACTGATTCCCGTTTGCAGAATTGAAATATCTCAAAAATTAACGAAAATATTCTATCTTTGGTTTTTCAAAATTGAAATCGCTCTTAAATTTTTTAGGTTTGAGGTTCAAACGAAAACGAAAGTGATTTCTACGGGTACAAACGATTGCGCGTCGATCCCCGTCTTCAGATTTTCGTATTTCTAATAATTTGGAAAAAATAATTCTTTTCAAATTTTCAAAATGCTCTAATTTTTTTTCGGTTTGAGATTCGGAAGAAACGCAAGGCGGTACAATCCTCACGGCGCCGGCGCCTACCGATCCCCGTTTGCAGAATTGAAATATCTCAAAAATTAACGGAAATATTCTATCTTTGGTTCTTCAAAATTGAAAACGCTCTTAAATTTTTTTTCATATTTTCAAAATGCTCTAATTTTTTTCGGTTTGAGATTCTCAAGAAACGCAAGGCGGTACAATCCTCACGGCGCCGGTGCCTACCGATCCCCGTTCGCAGAATTGAAATATCTTTAAAAATAACGGAAATATTCTATCTTTGGTTTTTCAAAATTGAAAACGCTCTTAAATTTTTTGGTTTGAAGTTCAAACGAAAACGAAAGTGATTTCTACGGGTACAAACGATTGCGCGTCGATCCCCGTCTTCAGATTTTAAAATTTCCAAAAATTTGGAAAAAATGGTTTTTTCAAATTTTCAAAATGCTCTAATTTTTTCGGTTTGAGATTCTGAAGAAACGCAAGGCGGTACAATCCTCACGGCGCCGGCGCCTACTGATTCCCGTTTGCAGAATTGAAATATCTCAAAAATTAACGAAAATATTCTATCTTTGGTTTTTCAAAATTGAAATCGCTCTTAAATTTTTTAGGTTTGAGGTTCAAACGAAAACGAAAGTGATTTCTACGGGTACAAACGATTGCGCGTCGATCCCCGTCTTCAGATTTTCGTATTTCTAAAAATTTGGAAAAAATAATTTTTTTCAAATTTTCAAAATGCTCTAATTTTTTTTCGGTTTGAGATTCGGAAGAAACGCAAGGCGGTACAATCCTCACGGCGCCGGCGCCTACCGATCCCCGTTTGCAGAATTGAAATATCTCAAAAATTAACGGAAATATTCTATCTTTGGTTCTTCAAAATTGAAAACGCTCATAAATTTTTTTGGTTTGAGGTTCAAACGAAAACGAAAGTGATTTCTACGGGTACAAACGATTGCGCGTCGATCCCCGTCTTCATATTTTCAAATTTCCAAAAATTTGGAAAAAATAATTTTTTTCAAATTTTCAAAATGCTCGGATTTTTTTTCAGTTTGAGATTCGGAAGAAACGCAAGGCGGTACAATCCTCACGGCGCCGGCGCCTACCGATCCCCGTTTGCAGAATTGAAATATCTCAAAAATTAACGGAAATATTCTATCTTTGGTTTTTCAAAATTGAAAACGCTCTTAAATTTTTTTGGTTTGAAGTTCAAACGAAAACGAAAGTGATTTCTACGGGTACAAACGATTGCGCGTCGATCCCCGTCTTCAGATTTTAAAATTTCCAAAAATTTGGAAAAAATGTTTTTTTCAAATTTTCAAAATGCTCTAATTTTTTTCGGTTTGAGATTCTGAAGAAACGCAAGGCGGTACAATCCTCACGGCGCCGGCGCCTACCGATCCCCGTTTGCAGAATTGAAATATCTTTAGAATTAACGGAAATATTCTATCTTTGGTTTTTCAAAATTGTTAATGCTCTTAAATTTTTTTGGTTTGAGGTTCAAACGAAAACGAAAGTGATTTCTACGGGTTCAAACGATTGCGCGTCGATCCCCGTCTTCAGATTTTCGTATTTCCAAAAATTTGGAAAAAATAATTTTTTCAAATTTTCAAAATGCTCGGATTTTTTTTCAGTTTGAGATTCGGAAGAAACGCAAGGCGGTACAATCCTCACGGCGCCGGCGCCTACCGATCCCCGTTTGCAGAATTGAAATATCTTTAGAATGAACGGAAATATTCTATCTTTGGTTTTTCAAAATTGTTAATGCTCTTAAATTTTTTTGGTTTGAGGTTCAAACGAAAACGAAAGTGATTTCTACGGGTTCAAACGATTGCGCGTCGATCCCCGTCTTCAGATTTTCGTATTTCCAAAAATTTGGAAAAAATAATTTTTTCAAATTTTCAAAATGCTCTAATTTTTTTTCGGTTTGAGATTCGGAAGAAACGCAAGGCGGTACAATTCTCACGGCGCCGGCGCCTACTGATTCCCGTTTGCAGAATTGAAATATCTCAAAAATTAACGGAAATATTCTATCTTTGGTTCTTCAAAATTGAAAACGCTCTTAAATTTTTTTGGTTTGAGGTTCAAACGAAAGCGAAAGTGATTTCTACGGGTACAAAAGATTGCGCGTCGATCCCCGTCTTCAGATTTTCAAATTTCCAAAAATTTGAAAAAAAAATTATTTTTTCAAATTTTCAAAATGCTTGGATTTTTTTTGGGTTTGAGATTCGGAAGAAACGCAAGGCGGTACAATCCTCACGGCGCCGGCGCCTACCGATCTCCGTTTGCAGAATTGAAATATCTTTAGAATTAACGGAAATATTGTATCTTTGGTTTTCAACATTGTCAAATCGCTGTATCTTTTTTGGGTTTTCAGATAATTGAAAAGTAAAGGCGGTACAAACGGGTACAAACGACCCCGAATCAGACCCCGTTAAAATAATTATGATTTTCTAAAGTGGGCTGCGGGACCAATTTTGAAAATTCTGTAACTTTTTTTGGTTTGAGGTACAAACGAAACTAAAAGTGGTACAAACGGGTACAAACGATGCAGAACCCGACGGCAATTTCAAAAAATTTTTTTTCGAAAGTTGGCTGCCAAGTTCACATAGGTCACTAATATTGTTCTTTACAAAATATATAAATATAGTACATATATGTATATATTTTGTTATATACCTATTTATATAACACTGCTTATGTTGTATGTACGGCACTATATATTTATATACATACGCTTACTATATAAATAACAGGAATTAGAAGGTTTTGCTCAAACATTTAGCCATTTTATTTATACATTTTCTGCCTCAATTATACTAAGATTTGAACTGATATGATAAAAATCGATAGATAATTCTATGGGTATTCGATCTTTGTCACATGGGACTATTTTTAAACGGTACATTAGTTAATTCGTGTATGAAATCTGAAAGCGCGTCTCTCTTTGTTTAAAATAAGCAGAGTTTTATTAATTTATAGTCTGCTTATATATTGTTATCAATAAATTGAAAGTTATTTAAGGTATTTTCAAATATCAGATTAAAAAAACTATGGTAACCGTACAATCTCCTATGTGTGTACTTCATCCTACGTGACATTGGCAAAGTAATCTGTGCCCAGTTGGCACGCCTGAACGCCAAATTTTTAAATGATGAAGAAGAAAGACTGTGATTACACATTGCATTCCAGTATGTGCAAGTGAAACAAAGAATCTGCTTTGACATATTCTGTATTATGGTTTTCGACGGTTATTATTTAAGGCTTATTGCAATCATTGCCGTGATCAAACCGCGCCCGACCTCGACGAGCACAATTACTCCAACGAGCGACCAACGCGACAGGACAAATCATCTCAATTTAAAACGTTCAAACGGTATCTCTCATGTTTTCTTTCCAGTGAATAATTCGTGAATTTAGAACCTTGCGAATCTCGGATAAGTCTATCACTTCCGCAACTGGGAGGGGCCTCCTTCAGAAATCATCAGTTTTATTGGACAAAATTGTTAGCTCTTATCACGTCATGACGTCCCTAAATACATATTTAAGGCTACTTCAGGTCGCATATCGTTAACCTGAGGTTTTCTGATTTGCAATTGTAAGTGTTAGCTTTGGAATAAATGTTTATTGCCATTGCTTTTTGTCTATGCCTTACATATTTATACATGAATTTATATCTGTCGGAAGTGAAAAACGTACGTTCTTATAATGCAAATAATTATGTTGAACTAAAATTTTGGTTACATGAGAGAAAATCATACTGTTGCTAGTACATTTATTTTTATACAAGTTTCCAGTCGTACTCTCATTTGACGAAGACTTGAGCCAGCTCCAGCAAGGATTGATTTAAATTTAACACTTTCATCCTTATACTCCCAGAATAAAACCAGTATAAACCTGTATAACCCTAGTGGCATTTCTCAACACAATCATTTACGAAGCAATTACATTTAGGTATATGGCCTTCTAGACTGTCGGTGTTTATCGGCCTTTTGTGCTCCAGTGACCCAACTTTGAGTACTATAAAATCACCACCTTGCATATTTTATACATTTAATTTGTGTAAACTTTGCAACACAGTGATTTTTTTAAATATTAAGCGACTAAGAGTTGTTTCACCTAAATAAAAAATGTCAACGGCCAAAAATTCTACAGGATCGAAATTTGAGTTTCTGCTATCCATCTTTATGACCGTTGAGTTATCATGGCTTTTTTGCAGTGAGACTACATTTGAGATAGTGATTTTAAGATTAGAACAGTTTGACACAGTCTTATCGCGGTGTTGAAATAGCGATAAACAGATATCAGTTGCGTTATTCATTAATCAACTTAAGTAATATGTTCTTAGATTTTATTTAAGTCACATAATGTTATAAGGGTTATGACTAAAAGGTGTGAATGGATAGAATGTCATATTAATATAAAGACTGTTACATAGGCAGCCCTAGAATGATGAATCATCAGGAATACGAACAGCAGGACATGGGCACTTGACAGCCCGTTATATTAAGTAGGAATGCGTTTAATATTGTCCAGTACCATTACCAGTAAATCACATAGAGAAAATTTTACAAATTGATTTACATAGAATCATTTGTTACGCGAATTTATTATGCCAATAGTTTTGTACATATGTAATACATAAAAATAGTTTTTAGTTCAAAATTTGGAAATAAATTTAAGTAGTTTTTCTATTCCCTCTAAAGACTGTACAAATAGTCGCTTAAGCGTCGTGAGAAATTTCGCTGTTATACTCGAGTATCAATAATTTCAAAGACAATTTCCTAGCAGCATTTACTTCGTGTATAAATACTATTTATAAATTTTCTACTACGTCTATGTACCTCGTCGTATGTTGCTACGCAAAAGTAGTGTGGATAGGAATTATTTACATAACCGCAATTCATACTAGATTTTTTGTTTTGTAAGTACGTACTTAAATGTCTATATGATAAATGATTAGATACATTATAGAGAGCCACATGATTGCAGTTAATTTAAGTAGTTGGTATAAACTGATTAGAAAAATATACATATGTAGAAATTAGAAAATTGTTACGCGTCGGAATATCTTTATAAAAATTGTAGATTTCTTTTGCAAATATTTATGAAATAGTGTCGCCTAAATATCTCCCTGATATGATCCCCTAATGATACATGTCTTCTGGACTGTCGAGACAGGACTTTTAAGACTTACTGTACTGATAAATAAAGGTATTTTAAAGAATAGATCATGGTACAAGTGAAGTTAACATTACAGAGGCTCTGAAGCTTTGTGCCGCCATTGTTACTAACTAACGAGGCAGTTTGTTAGAACTTATAGTGTTCTATTGTTACACTTAATACAATAGCGAGCTCTAATATCTATAGTATATTCAGATACGCATTGCTGGTAATATAAACTATTTTATATTATGAATTATTTCGTATTAATAAGTAGACTCCTGAGATCATCAGCGTAACCACTTAGCTCGTCTGATAGTAAGTGACTTTGAATTTTATGCTGTAAATATGATGGTGATGGAAAATATTGAGAAGAAATCCAAGTATAAATTCCTGGTATATGCAAAATCTGCCAATTCATTGTTACAAATCCTTCTCTCCAAGAAGGCACGAGGTCTTTGATCAGAAGAGAGACAATAAAAAGACAGATATTTTTATTATTTATCTTGTATTACCAGAAACGTATTTTCATACAACAAATATGATTAAGATAAATTATGAATAGTATAAGAAATAGTAATGCACAAATGGTTTGATTAAATAAAATTGTTTTATTTACTCAAATATTCTGTGTTCGCTCTATAGATAATTTTTTTAAATCTTTTGATGTCATTATGCACCATTCAAGATAATGTTAACTTTCAGACGACGAAGAAAGTGAATCTAAACTTATTAATTATGTATGTATCTCCATCTTATAGAGCATACATTCCATATATGCACTAGTTTTAGCCACGACTTTGCGTCCCCTTATGTAATAAAGTACCTTTAACTTATATTATGCGTTTTTTTACTTTTAACGAAGGAAATAAGGAATTTTATTTCTATATATAAACTCGGTATATAAGCCATAATTGTATTAAATTTTATTTATATCGCCGGATTAGCTAGTAACAGACAGACATACTTTCACATTTATAATAGTGTGGATTATTTCTGTAATTTTAACTCAAATAATCACAAATACAAATTCAAATTCAAAATATTATTAATTCAAATAAACTTGTAAACAAGTGCTTTTGAATTGTCAACTCTACTGCTTGTTCGGATAGCTGTTCCTACCGAGAAGAGCCAGCAAGAAACTCGTTTCGTAGTTTTATTTGAGTTCAGTACCAAATTATTTAGCCTGAACCAATGAGCTACTTGCGATAAACCCCTGTTTATTTCGTCAATATTATCATTTTTATTTACTTTAAAAATTAATGATGTATCATCCGCAAACAGTACAATATCGCAAATATTATGAATAAAATATGGCAAATCATTTATATTAAGTAAAAACAGATTCACGACTGTGATTATACGGGTGAAGCCTACTGAGTCACACTTTTCCTGTGTGCACGCCTACCCTTGAATGACGGCACCCTCGTCTAGGGACAGGGGAGCCTTTTCGCAATCAATCGATTCCACCCTCGCGTACATCTAAACATTGACCCTACTTGGAAAAAAGAAACCTTGTTTTTACAAGGCCCAAGTTATATAGGAACAACCAAGAATAGTATAGTATAGTATTTATATGGATTTATATAGAATAGTATAGTATTTATATGGATTTTATTTTAAATTTTTTCGGTCTCTTAGAGCGATCAAAAATAAGGAGTACAGGTTTATGAACTAATAGTAGGCTATTTAACAATAATTATAGGTACGGATTTAAAATTCGGGTATCCGAGTCATAGCATATCATAACAAAAATTAAAAATAAGAATAAAGTAATAAGAAATCAATTTAAAAAATAACTAAAATAAAAAAGCAAATAAAAAACAAAAAATACGGTCTTCCACGTATGATACTTTACGGAAATTAAAAATACATTCATTTAGCATTACATCCATTTTCTTTAATCACGGATTTGAGCAAAATAATATTATTACTTTTTTAAGATAATTAGTTTTTTTATTATATTGTGTTATATGTATTCAATATAAAATTATGTTATTAAATAAATGAATGCAACGGTCAAGATTCCAAAAAAGGAAACGCAAGGACTTTGACAAGGTGTTTTTGGGACCAGGTGAGGTAAGCTGCATCTGCCTGTGAACGACGATGAACTTTATACCACAAATTATAAAAGAAAAATGTCTCCTTATATTTACTTTGACTGCAATCTCTGTTGGTTTAATTAATGGAGCAACGGTTTAATTAATCAGCCCGCCAACGTTCTGAATTCGATTCATGTTCGTGGTTGGAACAAATATTTTGCCAAAAATTATTGCTGCGTTACGGATTACCAGAATATACATACTCGCTGATTTCCAATATATAAAGGCTTCACCTTAAAGTGTTAGATAAATAAATATACGGATTTTATAGAAATTTTATAGGAGCCCAGGGTTTGAACTAACGAACCCTTGTTTGTATTTTATTACTTAATAGTCGCCATACAGTTTCACAAAACAATTTAATTCTAAATGCAATTAAAGTAACTATTGTTTCAAAATACTCAAACAGAAAAACACTTGTGGAGAATTGTTACAAATACTTGTTTTTCAATTACTAGCTGTTTTAGTAGACACGTTGGCGTTAACTTGTAATTCTCGTTAATTTTGTAATTATGTACAATGTATTTTATCCTGTCCCAGAATTAATGAAAAATGCGAATTCTTTCCTGTATGTTAGCCCGGAATATAGCTTTCAATTATATTAAGTGATATTGGTCCAGAGGTGTAGCTGAGAAAGCGTAACAAACAGATAAATAGACTATTATAATATTTATGCTTAAAACGGAACAATGTTTTTATTTAAAAAAAAAGATTACGTCAATTTCTTTATCCCGACAAGAAATCTCCGTCGGTCGGTATATAGGTGTTGCAACGTTTGAAAATAAATACAAGACGTTACGTAAAATAACAATATTGATTTTCAACTCAACATCGAAGCGCATACCAAAAAGTGAAGTCAATACTCAATCGTCTTATCTTTTTGTAAGGCTTCGTTAAGATATACGATATTCATAGTGTTTTTTATTCTTTATGTTTGCCAATATTGACTGTATTATGACACTGTGATGGGTGTCCAACAGTCACGCGATATTAATCAGCTTGGATCCATCTGTTTCTTGATCTTCACTCTAGCGTCTATTACTGCTGCATTTTCCTATTAAAAATCGCCACTTCAACGCTGCACGTCCATATCTTCGCTCAACCCATTGCCATTTTAACTTAGCGACACGATGAGCTATATCATAATTTTGATTTTTTTACTGTTCTCTTCGCATCTTATAACATTATGTTATTGAGCAGATTTATCAATCAACATTACTATAGTTAGGGTAGATCTTAGGAGTGGAATATCTGAAATCGTCTCATTTTGAGATGAATCATTCTTGGAAAAACTCGTTAACCGGTCTGCATGACTAACGGGCTTGTTTTGCTAGCACCCTATACATAAATCTTAGGATTTATTAGATAGTCTCCCCTTTTACAGACTAATACTACAACTTTTTGAACTAATAAATTTCTTGTTGTATAAATTTGCATTTTTATTTTTTGTTGTTTATCAATTCTTGTTAATAATTAACCTGACGAAATTTATAATAAACGG
Organism: Morpho achilles; assembly: GCA_947086495.1. Classification (NCBI taxonomy): domain Eukaryota; kingdom Metazoa; phylum Arthropoda; class Insecta; order Lepidoptera; family Nymphalidae; genus Morpho; species Morpho achilles. The sequence goes on along the minus strand of CAMTZB010000006.1, from coordinate 9,068,142 downwards.
ACGGTATTTGTAACAACATTAATATATTTATACTATGATTACCCAGGATTCTTTTTCAAGATTTAAGGATTCAATTTTTAAAGTTATAGTTATTAGATGATGTTTTACTATAATTTCCCGATTATCTTGTTTTTCTCGTCAAAAGATCTCCAACTAAAAACTCATCAAGAAAAACACGTTGCTGAACTGCTCTGTTTATATCTAACCCTTCTCATTATACGCGTTGCACTTATTCAGTATATTAACTAGCTTCTACAGACGACAATTTGAGATAAACGGTTTCGTTTTATATCAAGCTATAAATGAGTTTTATAGAAACTTGTTTTAGCCGCTTTTCCAAGAATGTTATATGGTTGGGGTGAGCTAGTGAGACCCCTTCAATTCTCCTCTCCAACTGTCTGCGATTCCACGTCGATAGCATTACCGTTTGTCATTTAAAATATAAATCTTTTGTTGTATTAAAATAAAGTTTATTTTCATCTGCACTTCTGACCGTAGTCTCTTTGAAACTTTTTTTACACTAGCTATGCCAGCAGCTTCGTCCGCATGGAAATCAGTGTTACACTTTTTTTGCCCATACGTTTTTCCCCATTTTTTGCATTTTTTTTTACATTAGAATTTTTTTAATAACTTTCTTTTACTTAGCGCACGCAAGGAAAGCTTTCAATTTGGCTGTTTTCGCAATAATTTTTATTGCTGCTCCGCTTCTTTTTATCATAGCGTGATATATAGTCTATAGCCTTCCTCGATAAAAGGACTATGATACAAAGAATTTGTCAAATTGGTCCATTAGTGAGATTAGCGCGTTCAAACAATCAAAAAAACAAACAAACTCTTCAGCTTTATTTTAGTATAGATTGCGTTACATTATTTAAGACGTTTATGGTTATAAATATCAGAGTGTACTCCTTATCTCTGTGTAGTCATTTATTAAGATGAACACTGAGAAACTTAGTTAATATTAGAAGTTTAAATACGTGAAATAGTTGTTAATATTCTGTACACCGAAAGCCGAGAATGTTAATTCTAAACACGCATTAAATTAATCCACTTTAACTGTGAAGTACTCGTATAATTGAGAACGTTGAAAGCCCTTAAGATGAGGAAGGCTGATATTACTAAAGAACGCTATAGCGAGGCGACGCGTTGGGCTCTGGAATAAGCGTGACTGTTTTATTAATTCAATTCTGTCACCTTACTTAATAATCGTTAAAAAGTTTGAAAAGACGCTGAAGCTAACGAAGTTCGACTTTAAAATAGGAAAATATGTCATCATTCTCTTAACCTTATCCCACTCTAAGTGGGGTCGGCACAATATGTCTTCTTCCTTTCTCCTCTATCATTTGTCAACTCTGGCACCTTTAATATGCATATCATTTTTTCACACAATCCATCCATCTTTTTTTCGGCCTCCCCCCAGTCATACATCCACACTTTATGTTTAAAACTCTTTTGGTCACATGATTTTCATCCCTCCTCATTACATGACCATACGAACTTAGTCTCGCACTTCTCATCTTTTCTGTAATGGGCGCAACTTTCAGACTTCCCCCTAATATACTCATTGCGTATTCTATCAAGTTTTGTCACACCACACATCCACCTTAACATTCTAATCTCATTCGCGTGCACATTTCTTTCATCCTTTTCTTTTATTGCCCAAAATTCTAATCCATACATTACGGCAGGTCTAATAACCGTTTTATAAATTTTATAAATAGGAAAATATGTGTAAAACGAAAATATTCGCACGACCGGGAAACTGGCAGTATTTTTCCTCCAACGGCACAATTAAAATTATATTTACAACAAGGTCGAAACGAACAGACTGCGTATTGCACGCCAAGAAGAACGTGACGTCACTTTATGAGAATATGGTCTGTAAAATAATAAAATTCACTTTCGAGACAAAGAAGAATTCACTTACATGAATAAAGAATTAGAGTTTCCTTTCGGTGCACGATTAAATCGCACATTGGTTGGCTATGCGACGTCTGGCGCGACGCCAACTTTTCCTTGCAATATTACTGCTCGCCAGTTCGATACTCAAACATTTTGTAGTCACATTCTAGACGAGATGGCAATAACCTATCAGTTGAACAGTCTATGTTTATGGATTACAGTTTTCTCGACGCCTATGTTGCTTACTTTCCCCTTTACATACGTATTATATCAACACTTCAATTGCAAAATCGAGTTATGTAAAGATGTAAAACCTCCATGCAATTCTTATTATTTTGTATAGAAGCTAAAATAGCAAAATACAGCAAAATAGCTTTTGGTGTTATCCGCTTTTGTTAGGAGAATCTATATAATGCTAAGTGTATGAAGCAGGCAATTCACATACCTTATACGTGCAGGACAGTCACCACATATCACAAAACGCCACCAACACCAACACTCACCAACAACAGCATTACGATTTTGTCATGGAGTCTATCCTCCTAATGATGCTTCGGTTTTGAGGCGAAACGATTGCAGAAATTGTGGTAGTGCGAAATCAGTTATTCTGTGTTTTACCGAAAAAGGTCGACGATGCATTACTGTTAAGGTGCAATTCAGATAGACATCATACCATGCTTGGAATTGAAAGGAAACGCTAGATTCTGACAATTTCAGTAATGGACGTTAGCAAAGTGCACGACCTAGTTCGTTATAGTATGGCGTAATGTGGATCAAGGTTTAATTCTTATAAAATCTTGCTATTGTTATATCGGAAACTTTTGGGAAATTGTAATGTAACAAATTCACACTAAAACGTACTTCATCATCCTCTTGCCCTCTAAGTAGGGTCGGCACAACATGTAATTACATGATTTGGCTTCGTATTTTACGCCTGACCTCAACTTACCTTTATAGTATTTTACGACACCTCGGTAAGAATGAGGGTGGTCATTTCTACTCAACCACATATCGCACGGTGGGCCAACTTACCTTAGTTGCCTTTTACGACACCTCGGTAAGATTTAAGGATGGTATATTCTACTCAGGCGGATACCACACGGCGTGTCGACGACCTTAATCGCCTTTTACAACGACTCGGTAAGAAACGTGGGTGGTCTATTCTACTCCGCTGGATACCACACGGCTTCATACTAAAAAGTATCTGGCTCAAATATATTGATGTATTCTATTCATGAAAAGCAATATCACAATAACTGCGAATAAATTAACTGTCAATTATTATCATGCTTTGTAATTTAAAATTGAAAGTTTTTTTTATCTAATTGACTGTTTTATGTTTATGCATTACATGCAAACTACCGTGCGACTCTTAATGACATTTAGTATGACGTGACATTGCGTTGACTTCAGTATTATATAAAAGTATTCTGTATTATTAAATACCCATATAACAAATTTCATCTAAATCTGTTTAGTCATAATCGAGTTATTTAATATATACACTATTAAAACTTCCTAAAAGTATTACCGATTTAAGTATTACTAAAAATATTGAGGGGGGCAAGGGGAGTACGCATAACAACTAGTGCTCCCAAATGCCAACCTCACCTGCACGTGGTGCCCCCTGCCGAATAACAGACGAGGCTATGGCGACCGATTGATGGCGGTATAACCATCCACTTAAGCTGACTTAAAATCCCAGACGAGAGGTGGGCAGCAGCGCCTCTTGTGTCGAATGAGTCAGCTCTGCGGTCACCAACCCGCTTGCCCAGCGTGGTGACCATGGGCAGCAACCCCCATATGAAAGCATCCAGAAAGTTCCAGCCCTCAGTATTGCGGAGAACAGGGATGTCTGGCGCAGACATGGGGAGGCCTATGTCCAGCAGTGGACTGCAATAGGCTGATGGATGGATGGATGAAAAATATTGTACTATTAGGTGAACTACTTTTTTTTGTTATTCGCAAATGATAGTTCGTAATACGTTTCAACAATCCCTAGAATAACAAAAAAAGCACTTATGACGTAGACGCTTCCGGTATGTTATTGTAATGATGATAATCCTACATAACTACGTAGAATATTAATAGTTTCGGTCGGATAGCTCTTGTTACAAGTGTAGCTAAAAATAATGCGAAAGAATTTAATTCAGAGGCTCTCGACCGGCGTAAAACAGACGAGTGTTTAGTATCTGACAGGCATTATATTAAGTGTGAAGTTCTTTGCAATGGCTTCTAAGAACATGTACGATATATCTAGACATATCTTTAGTTACTTAATCGTATGGATTTGAAGGGCATTAAATTGGTATAGTTAGTACACGACGGCGAAGAAGCTATATAAATACTCTTATAAAAGGATTAATTTCGTGTTTCTAGTCGTTGATATTGATGTTTTTATTGGGAAGGATTATTTGTTAAATATTTCGTATATCTCGTTTTAAAAATGCCTTAATTAATACTAATATAATTTAGTCATTGTCAAATTAATATTTGAATTTTTGTTATTATTATATGCTATTTATTACATATAATAATAGTACATATAATAAATTTACAAGGTACAAATACTATAAAGCACAAATAAACTAGGCATAGATAAAACTACTACTACAAGGTACAAATAAAATAGGCTTTACAATACAAACTATATAAAAAAAAAATAATAAAATAGACGGCTACGTTCTTTTCATATCGTCCAAGAATTATGATAATCAAAATCAAGACCACCAAATGATATAAAATGAAAGCACAACATTAAGTAATAAAAAAAAATTGAACTTAATTTATTCGAAAATTGTGCAATTAAAACTAGAAAAACAGTGTAACTTTTTTTGGAAGATTCTTAATTATCAAATGATAAATGACGTGGTGTCACCTTTTCATGAATCATAGTGTGCTATTTCTTACATCACTTTCCTTTTCTGTTTAAAATATTACCAATCCACGGCCATGATATCCTAATTAAATATAATATTGGTGTAGGATGATAAATAATTACGTTTTTGAATACCTTTTTTAGCGTTTGAGCTCACCTACTTACACTTCTAGTTGTTTATTTATTATAATGAACATAATTTTTTTAATATAAAATATTTAATCATTAAGCTGTGTGGTATCCGGCTGAGTAGAATGACCATCCTCATTTCTTACTGAGATGATAAGAATAAGTGAACCTTGCAAGTTGTGAGTCACTATCATATACTGAACTTTTCCTTATATATTTTTCTTCAAAATCAGCGATTAACAGCAAGCACGATAGAGTCTCGTGCATATTAGGCTGTAATTGCCAGTCATCATCTATGATCACTTACGATCGCCTACAACCTAGAAATTGTCGGTTTTTCGGACACGCATTAAAGAGAATCGCTGTATGATCATATTAATACGTACAATTTTGTGGACACTTGCACGATGATCATGTTGATTATAGACGATCACATGATGAACGATCATCGCCGATAGTGAGGAGCAGGTATTAAGGATTTGTCTTTCAATTCACCACTTTAATCAATATCCTTAACTCCATTGTAAATATTTACCTTTATTCAATTATGTACATTGTATATATTACTATTACTGATTTAATTCTAAAAAAGATGTTACATTTACAACAATTAAATTCGCGCAAATATGAAGGACGTGACATCATTTTATTACGTATAAACATATCTGCATAACGTTACTCATATAATTTATATAACATGTTTCTATTCAAAATTAAAATGCATTTGTTTTATTAGGTTTTATGATTTTTTTTTATAATTTTTTATATTGTTTCGCGACTATAGATCCAATGAATGAAAACAATTAACCGCATTTGGTATGTTCTAGTAAAGACGTCAATAAATTTAGATTGCAATACCATTTGATTAAGATTGGAGTAGGTATATTGTGTTGCAATTGTATTGCATGTTAGCTTCCGCCCACGGCACCTGGTCGATAGTCATTGTGCTTGCTGCCAAGTGCTATTTGCCAAGGTTTGCCGCGGAGGCGCCAGTTTTGACTCGCAACTTTATTTTTAACTAGTAATCGCCAGCGGTTCCGCTCTTGTGGAAAGATTAAAACCGTAATATAATATGGTCAAAGTGGGTTAACCTTAAAAGCTAGAAATATGCTGTCGCGGACTTAAATTTAAAACTTTTATAGGGAAACAATTTTGTAATACACGATTTTTAATCACTTTCACCGTTTACTTAGCGCACGGAAGGAAAGCTTTAAATTTTGCCGTTTTCTTAATATTTTTTGTTGCTGCTCCTCTCCTATTCATTTTAGCGTGATGTTATATAGCCTTTCTCAATGAACTATTTAACACTTAAACTAATTTTTCAAATCGGTCTGGTAGTTCCTAAGATTAGCACGTTCAAATAAACAAACAAACAAACTCTTCTGCTTTGTATATTAGTATAGATAACGCGCTGACTATGTCGTTTTAAATAATCTTTCTTATCACTAGTGATAGTCATCTATTTTCATGTCATTGGATTTTGTTGTTATTTAAATAGGATGCGTAGACAAAATAGTTAAAATAAGTTATACTTATTTCAAAAATACTTAACTTGAACTTGTACGCGAACCAAAAGCAAATAACTCTATATTTGTTTTTTACTTTCAAACGCACCAACCTTTATCGATTTTGATAAATAACAGGAAAAAGATAAATTTGATCTTGGACTAGAATATAGCTACAGAAAATATTATTCTACTTAGTTAAACTGATAGTGCCGTATAGTGTCCGGCTGAGTAGTAGAATAGTACCACCCTCATTTCTTACCTCATTTCTTAAAAGGCGACTAAAGTAAGTTGACTTCAGGCAGTCGACCGGTCGTAAAATACCTAGCTAAATGATTTTGTGCCGACCCCCACTTAGAGTGGGATAAGGGCAGGAGAATGATCGGTTAAACTGATAAAAAATAATATATCGGGGGCTCTACTCGTATGTTCAGAATTGTACGTTACTTACATTATACTCGTAGTTTCTATTATACGTTCAGACTATTAGAGTTTCTTTTTGTCGCGGATTATGACAATATTGTAACTACGCCCATTGTGTAATAAGGACCAGACATCGTCACTTATAAATAGCACATTAAATTTATAAAAATTATTATGATCTAATGAGCGTTAATTGCAAATAGCATCTGTAATGCTTACGTTCGCATTGTCGGTGTTAATAAGCCGCTGAATTTTTACGTTGTGTTATGATTGTCATTATTGTTTCGAAAGTACACATTTAACAATACTCTTGTGTTGTATTTTACCTAATTTGACGAGATTTACGCTGCATATTGCAGTTACACCTGCAATGTATGCTTGAGAAGTTATGCTAGCTTTGGAAACGTCATTGTTCATTTTTGGATTACAAAGCATGTATAATGTACCTTATCTATTATACATCTTATCGCAGTAGAATGTTATTTCATAATATCTCGTTGGCAGTGCAGCGATATATTACACTGATTTCAATTGTTATTTTTCTCATTTTTTTAGTTGCGTTGTTGTTATTTTAATTGAACATTGTCATCTTTGTTTGAACTCTGAGCCGATTCTCATTAATGTTTCTTAAATTAATATTATATTTGGAAAGAAATACGTCTTTGTTATTAATATTATATTAACAGTTGTATTGTTAATTCAAAAGTAATGAGAATATTATTTTGCTATAATCCGCGGTAAAAGAAAATATGTGTAATGCTAAATGTAGAGTGTACTATTCGTTCTCATACCTGATACAATCTCTGAGATTGTGGTGGTGAATGTGTGGAGTGCTTGTGTATTGTTGTGCCATCGGTGTCGGGTAGTGCATGAGTTCTTACAAATTCTGCATGTATCAGGTATGAGAACGAATAGTACACTCTACATTTAGCATTACACATATTTTCTCTTATCGCGGATTATAGCAGAATAATATTCTTATTACTTTTGTATTATGGACCTCCGCAAAGTAACGCCTAATTCTATAAAAGTATTGTTAATTATTATTTGTATAATCATAAATTTTAACTTATAAATATGTTTAAAATATACCTATGTATTATGTATTATTGTATTATATTATTATATAAGCTATTACGCCGTGTGATATCCGGCTGAATAGAATAGTACCACCCTCTTTTCTTACCGAGGTGTCGTAAAAGGCGACTAAGGTGAGTCAACCCGCCGTGTGGTATCCGGCTGAGTAGAATAGACCACCCTCTTTCTTACCGAGGTGTCGTAAAAGGCGACTAAGGTAAGTTGACCCACCGTGTGGTATCCGGTTTAGTAGAATAGACCACCCTCTTTCTTACCGAGGTGTCGTAAAATACGACAGAGGTAAGTTGACGTCAGGCAGGTGGCCGGTCGTAAAAACGCAGCCAAATCATGTGACAGCATGTTTATAACATGTTGTGCCGACCCCACTTAGAGTGGGATAAGGGCAGGAAGATGATGATTATTATATAAGCTATTATATCGTATCTGATGATATTCATGTTTCATACAAGTTCTAAATAGATTGAAGATTGTTAAAGTACCAACTTCTTTTAAATGTTTCGTATTTTGTGATGCATTTAGTGTAGTCATTGATGTTGTAGAGAATGTAATGGGGGATCTACAGGATGTAACGAACATCAAAGAGCCTCCACATAGCAATTCGCTTGAAGTTAGCGAGCTAGCTTTAGCGTAGAGGGTTTTATACAAAAAAAAACTCTCATAACAGGCAGTTAAATTCGGCAATTGGCCATTCATCTTGCGTAATATTCGCAAAAACTTTCTCATTGCCATTTAAGAGAGATTGAAAATTTTATAGTCAATTAACGTTTTTTATATAGTATTATATAATTATTCATAGTAAAATTTTAAATTATTTAAATTATTCCCTAAATTGTACAACATCAGAAAATCTAAAAAAAAATGAAGTAACCCTTACATTTCGCTGCATTACGTGTTTAAGTTATATAAGTGTTATTTATTTGGTTTTTTGATCTATAATAGAAGTCGAATGAAAATTCTAAAAAGTTTTATCATTTGAAAATCGCAAGAATTTATGATTATATAAATAACAAGAATCCATTTATTTTAGTCTCATTCAATTATGCACTAAAGTGCATACTTTAAATTTTTATATATATATCCTCCTGCCCTTCTCCCACTCTATATGGGGTCGGCACAACATATTATAAACATGCTGTAACATGATTTGGCTGCGTTTTTACGATCGGCCGCCTACCTGACGTCAACTTACCTAAGTCGTTTTTTATACCTCGGTAAGAAATGAGGGTGGTCCGGTACTCAGCCGGATACCACACGGCGGGTCGACTTAACTTAGTCGCCTTTTACGACACCTCGGTAAGAAATGAGGGTGGTACTATTCTACTTATATGCATACCACACGGCTAACTTAACAGTGTTTATTGAAAATGCATTTTTGAGAAATCTCTAGCATTACACGTTGAGTTGTAATGTGTTGACCGTTAAATATGGCAGGATATTGCGAATATGACCTACATTGTCGTAAGGCGTACAACTTAACTATGTATATAAAAATATAGTTGTGTTTTATTTTAAGTCTTGTATGTACAAGACTTTAACGAATAGACTAAATTGAATTATCTACGAAACATTATTTAATTATTAACAAATAATGGTTTGCTTTGCTCAAACTCTTCAACTTATTTACTCAAAACCTTACTAAATCACTTTTTCATAGAAATTTTTATAAGTGAAAACCGCTTGAAAATCCGTTCAGTCGTTTTTGAGTTGCGAGTGAACAGAGAGACATAAGTAGCGAAATACATCGTTTTACAATATGTTGGTATTACGCACTATAAGTTTTGTTTTGTATGCTTACTCGCATGATGGAAAAGCTACCAAAATATTTGTCTTTATAAAGACCTCTTCTATGAAGTATGTATGTTGAGTTATATTTACATATTTAAAAACATCTTACTGTCAAGCATTTAGGTGGAGTGAAATAAACAAGTGTATGTATAACTATAAACTCATCACTTACAACTCTACAGCTTCAACAATTCGGAGCCGTGGGAACAAAGTCATTTTGTTCATTTGTTGTGTTCATTGTTTTATTTGATCACAATACAATGAAGGTTTTTGGCATGTTTAATCTGAACATAACAACGCTTTTAATCAATAATTTTTATTCAGTACCACATGCTATAAATATATATATAACTAGTAACCCGTCGTCAATACAATTCTGATTTTAGTGAAGTAATTCGGGCGTAGAATATTTAAAAAAATCCGATTCAATATTTAACACAGTTTTTGTTACAAATTATCTAGTTAAAATTTCAGTAGTGTATGGAACATATTTGATTATTCCCAGGACTATATACCCTGTACTTCCGACTGGGCAGTAGTACGGTAATTTTTAATACACTACATTTTTTTTTGAGTATTTGCCTCAAAAATGTTCATACTGGAATAAAAAAATACATTTTAAAGCTTTTCTAGTGTTGAAATCTTAAGATGCTCCTTTTTCCGCTTTTTTTTTGTACCGCTCAATCCTAATGAATACGGAAAAAATGCTACCCCGGTGTATAAGGAATAATTGTGCCAAATTTCATCGATATTGGTTCAGTGGATTGGCTGTGAAAACGTAACAGACAGATTTTCGGATTTATACTATAAGTAAGGATAATCAGAAAATTCATGTTTATTGTGATAAGACAGATTGAAATAGTTCATACACATATGAACAGAACTGACCAACGTCAAACCATAGTATAGTATTGTCTAATACTTCTTTACTAGAAAACACTATGGTATAACGTTGGCCAGTATTGTTTATAGTTAAAACCATATTTTCTATGGTGCACATAAAATTTTAAGATACAAAAAGTATAAGTTTAAAGTCGTCATGCGTTAACTTGACATCAGCATCAAAATATTCTATTACCCATTATATCGTAGTTTCCCAGATTACAAGGAGAGTTATCACCATCCGCAATCAAATGTAATTAATCTTCCTAGTTTTTGTTATTTAACCTTTGCAATGTGAGTAGCTTTTGCTTCAATGAAATCATTCTTGAACAAGAAGTAATGTTGCAAAGAAGTAAGTATCGAAAATTTAATTAGATAGATTTAATTTTGAATAAAAAGGTGAACCGAAATCTTTTTGGGATAGGTTTTAATTTCGTTGTCAGGAATGGGATGTTATTTAAAAATACAGTAAGCGCTATGCGTTAAATGGTTCAGTCTAAGATTAATTAGTGGTTATTAGTTATATGATTGATCAGTTGTATTATAGCCGAATTTTTAAGCCTCATTCTTTATATATTATCGGTTTTTATCATATATATTATCCTTTAAATAGGCATAAAACATATGTGTAAATATAAATTCGAAGACCAAATTCGAAAGTTTTTTTTCTCATTTATATGTATATAATCGTAACAGTTCAACTTTAATATTTAAATGGGTTATCTTGTATGTATACATATAAATATATTTTTTTTAGAATTTTGGAAACGTTTCCAACGGTTTTCCTGAAATACATGTAGTGGGTTTTGCGGGCATTATAACAGAGGGAGACTTATTTTACTTATTTGGAAACAAAAATTTCTGCTACTAAAACTCTTGTTCATATAAATGTTTATATTACTCGTACTTTAATCAACAGCGACGAATTGCACGAACCCGAAGCAATAATAATTTCTATTTGCTGGTCATACGTGCTTTCTAATGAACATGTAATAGCTACACTTGTACGTTAATATTCACATAGTAAAATGAGTTTTTACGAAAGGCTACTAAATTTAAAATAATTCTTATTGCGGCTATAACAAGATCGAAAATTGCCTTGACAATACATATACGAAATCGGTGAATTGTTTCTAAATCATATCATTTGCAATTTTATGAGTACTTTTTTAACATGTCACGTTTAGGAAAAATAAAATAAAAGCAGTTGCTATGTCATATTTATTTTTAAAGTATTTCGTTCTTTTTGTACTTGTACGTGTTATAATTACCCTAAATAATACTAAATAGTGTTTCGAGTGTTAACATCTTTAATCTCAAACTAGAAATTTCTCTGGTCAAATAGTAGTTGCACCGAAAAACAAGATAGATTGCTTGTTCAACTTAATTATAAAGAATATTCTTACGATCAATAAAATGAGAATGCGAATTCCGAATTGTTTTTTTAAAGAAGCAGAGCTGGTCACGTATTACTGTGGCTGTTTAGTTTAGATCTCCCCTTTCCTAATGTGTTGGTGCGAGTTAGTTTTTTTAAAGTCGGAATAGGTATAGTAAGTTATCTTAAAAAACTAATATATAATATTATTGCTCTTAAAATTAAATGCGAACAAAACAAAACTTTGCCTAATCTCTTAAATCGTTTAAACAAGTAACTGAACATATTGAAAAATTGAAAGCATCATAATATATAACGAACGAAATAATATAAACAAGTTTTGAATTCGATAAGTCAAACAAAAATATATGAGATAATTGAACAACTATAACACAAATGGTATTTTAAATTTAAATTTTATAATACGCTTTAGTTGAGACATCTTTAGTCAGGCAAAATATGCACTCACATTTCAAAGATATTAGTAGTACTATTAACTTCTATAGTGATTACGCATTTGTTCTTGAATTGCGTGATCTTTAAACATGTTCGTTCTACCAATACCAAGTTTCATAAACACCATAAATATTGTGTCCGACAGAGAACGTTCTGGGAGGCAGACTCCGACTTGGCTATAAATGGGGCGCTGAATCATAAATGTGAGATCAGAAAATTTAATTTATTAGAGCAGCTTTAATTGTTTGCAAATATTAGATATGTGCTTATTATGTAGTTGTAAAATGCTTTGACAATATTATTCAAATAATATACTTGTAAACGTAATTATATGTACTATAAAATAATGTAATAATAAACTAGCTGTGACTTTGGTCGACGTCAAATAATTGCTTAGGAAACCTTTGTCATTCTATAAGGCCCAATCCTTCTCTGTAGAAACATTAATTTATCGCCTTAGCATCTCCGCTGTAATAAAAAACAGTATAATGTTCGCATTATAATATACTATATTTTTTATTATTTATCATTTTGGATGTGAGAAAGCAACTATCTGAAATAGTTTTTTTTTTACATAAATTTTTTATAGTCTAAGAAATTATATTGAAATAATCTTATTTATTAATAATATGCCTGCCACTTATAATATCAAGCACTTAATTCCTTTCTAGATGTTATAAATGATCATTTGCGATTTTTGGTATACTCTTTCACAACAATATTCTGTAATCATTTTAAGACTGATCCTACGAAATACATAGAATTGTATTTAATAAATGATATCAATAATTAAAGAAGTTTAGCTGAAATCTCCCGCCCACGCTGATAATATCAGACATATTTTCTGAACGTCGAATGAATCATTCTTTACCAATGTTCTTTATAAATAAATCATCTTCAAAACGGCATCTACATTCAGTACCTCAGAATCTAAATTTCAACTAACAAAATTTTCTAGACGCGGGCGACCAAAATTAGGCTCCCCACTCAATAGAATTTGTTCAAATGAGCCAAAAGTAAATGAAGATCGGTTGACACTGACCCTTAACGATGCTGTAAATATCCATAAAAATGTCGCTTAGATACTCTTTGTTGGTTACCTAATACATTATCTGATCTTCCTACATTTATACAAGTAAAAGCGCTGCTTCTAGACAAAATTCAGTCGTCTAATTGAGTCTATAAAATAATTTATGGCTGCGAAACCCAGCACACACCTATTAAGGCGGCCCTTAACACTATTTGAAGTTTCATGTTAGTCAAACTATCTCGGGAGGAACAGAACACTTCATACGACATTCATCCTTTCGTCGCACTTCCAACGTAGTGTATCTAACGGTGTGCTCGAACAAAAACCTATCTATTATTAAAATATATTCAGTAAAGTAAGTCGCGACCTGTTACTATCCCACTGCTGAGAATAGGCCTCTTCTCTCCGTTTTTTGGAGAGAAGGTTTAAAGCTAAGAAGACCTACCCACGCTGCTTCAATGTGGATTGGTAGGCTACACATATCTCCAGAATTCTCTAGAGATATGCAGGCTTCTTCACGATGTTTTCCTTCACCGTAAAGTGTGTGATAAATTGCAATTATCAATTAGACACATAAGTTTTAACAGAAAAACTCATTGGTGTCTGCCCGGGTTTGAACCCGTGACCTCGGCGAAAGAGTCGCACGGTGTTACCGCTGGGCTACCACATCTTGCATAAAATATATTTAAGTATGCTTATATTCTTTCAAACAAAACTTTGTATTATAATAAAGTACGTTGCAAAATAAGTAGGTATAAACCAGAGCCATACTTATCGTCCGTTTCCTCGGCGATGCTTCAGCGCTCGCCCGTCTTATCGGTGACGCTGTCAAAGCCATTAGGGCTAACAGCATTAGTCATATTCGGAAAAAAAAAAAAAAAATCGTCCGTTTGATCAAATACAACGGCAACAGACAAATTTCATGTATTTCTATTTTATTAATGTAGTTCCAATGCTCACTATGCACTTGGTATATTTGACTGTGTTACGGAATACCTTATTTTATGGTAATGTATTGACAACGGTCAGAATCACAATTACCATCGAACCAAAAGGCGCGGTGAGGGTCGCCACTCCTATGATATTTAAATGCCATAAATTTGCAACAAGTTTTTGCTTCCTGTTATGTAAATGTTGTCAGTATATTTTTTGCTTGTTTGCTTATAACGTACAATTTAGGATATCTATACTCAATGTAAAGCTTTGGTTCATAAGCGCTAGACGTCCACCGCCTACACTTCTTGTAAATTTTAATTTTACAAGCAGAATGTCGAAGTCCACTTTGGTACGAGTATATACCCTTATGCGGTAAGTACCTCCTATATTATCATCTGCGATAAATCTAAATTCAGTAATAAACTTTAAAAACACGATACAATTTATTCTATTGGAATTAATTTTGAAGTGCTTAAAGTTTAATTAAATTTAATAGAAAACTAATTTATAGTTTAGACGGGGAGTTGAACTTTCTTAGTTGTAAATAGTTTAAAAAATTCCATAGTACAAAAGAAAGATTTATTATTTTATCTTCTCTTTATTATCTCTTTAAAATAGAGTTTACTTTTGTTATGCGCAATACAAACGGATTTATTACTGAAATGTGGGCTACTGTTGTGGTATAGTAAGAGAAGTATTTATACTTAAATTAAAAAAAAAAAACTAGAAAGGCAAACAGCGCATACTCCTTAATTTATACAATTTTATTTTTATCGATTACAACGATTTAAATATTGGTTTCAGCGAGCTATTTTTTTTAACTGTGACATATAACTAACAAAGCTTTAAAACATCAAAACTTATATTTAACAAAAAACTAATTTGTATATGGCACAATTAGTTCAAAAACATATCGACGCCAACAAGTCAATATTTAATGTAATGTATCTTATTTTGATTGACTTGCATTACGAAACCGCAATCGACACTTCGAGTTTTTATTTCAGTGTTGAACATGATTTAATATCGCACGTAGTTAAAATATGTTGAAACTAATGGATATTGGATGCGGATAGTGGGCGGTAGTTAGATCGGGATAACTTTATGATATAGGCGTAAATTGTGGATTATACGCCTTCTTTATCAACGGCCATCTGGTTTCAGCACAGCGCGACAGGCCAATCAGGACTATGTTTGAATATCGCAAAGTGGGTCATCTCAATGACTTTAATATAAAACACTTATTCGATCTCGATGAACATCAAAAACCATTTACTCCCGTAATAAAATTTTATTAGAACATAATATTTTATTGCAGCCGAAAACTCGCTCTGATACTTATCCGTGGAATCTATAGCTAAGCAATACGATAATAGACCGTTATTCTGCTGAGTTTTTTTTATTTTAAGTTAGTTAGTTAGAGTTATTTGAATAATATATATAATGTTATATCATTATTATAACTGACATTACTATGCCGAATTTCAGCGAAATCAGCTGTCAGAAACTGCTTAAAAAATATTTAACATTTTTAAACAGGAAAGATATAGATCGAACAAAGATAAAAAAGGACGTATCTAATGGTATGAAAACTTGTAAAAAATACTTCATATAAACCGGTGTACTAGAAAAAGTATAATTTATTAGTTTTTTTTATGTAGTTGTAAAATAAGCATTATGAAATTTATTATTAAACCCTAAATTAAGTACTATATTTTTTTTCTGTTAAAAAAAAAACGGAAATTTTTAACCTATATATTTATATAAATAATTATTACATAAATATGTACAAAATTTAGTCAATGTGATCAATATTGCAGCGGATTAGCCCTGAAAGCGTACCAGACAGAAAGAAAGAATTTCGCGTTTCAAATATTAGTATGGATATAATCTGTACTAAAACATATTAGAATCAAACACGTTCTACAATGTTTCTGACATAATTTCACGGTCCTCGCGTCTTTTTGAAAGTTCAACTGTGTGGTTGGTTTTTATTATGTTTAGATATATCAGACCGACTGGCCATGACAGCATCAGTTTTCTATGTGTGTGTATGCGAGCTATCGCGGCGAAATCGACCAGACCCCTGTCTGATCCAATATATTTATCTCTTAAATGCGACGCGCGTTTTAGAATTCGTTAGAATATAAATGTAAACGAATTTAATAAGCTGAGTTGAATTTTCGAGAAGTTTCGAGAAGGCTTTTGATAGAAATGCTCAACCGATTAATTCAAGAGTGTAGTTAGCGAATCAGACATAGAGTATTATATAAAAGGACTTATAAACTACCGTTTATAGACTAAGTTATACGTTAAGTTATACTACTGTTATAAATAACGCTTATAGTTTTTACTGACGTAAATGTCATACGATTAAATAAATAAAACTATTATGCACTACTAAGCATATTGAAGATATTAAAAAAGACTGGATTTGAAAATGCTTTCAGCTTCATACAGGACTGCGGTTTAATAATGTAAAATTGAAAATGTTTAAAAGATTGACCGCTGAGATTTTTTCTGGTTCTTCTCGGTAAGAGCAACATTCCGAACCAGTTGTAGCTTCATTAATCATATTGATCCTTGACGATTCAAAAGTGCTTGAAAGATTATTTTGATTTGATTTTAATTGACTGTCAATTTATATAAAAAAGTATTCTATATTTTAGTGATGTTTGTGCACTATATCCTCTGCTAGTGTTGGGCTTCACTTTATTGTTCACTTGGTCATAGCCTACTTTCTAAAGTTATGCTTCGAACATAGTAATGAGGATATACGTGACCTCTTTGTGAATAATTTTCAATTTGAGAATATTTTGATTTACTGCTAATCAATACGAAGCTCTCTATAGTAGTTAGTGTTCTGTATAATATACCGCTACATAAAATACTAAAAAAATACATAAAATATACCGCTGAGTGCCAATATGGTCTATGGCACTAAAACTATTCTGGAATACTCCTTATTCAGCAGACTTGAAATTACCAAACTTAGCGATACATTCATAATGAATTTTGAAAATCCATATTAATATTATAAATGTAAATGTCTGTCTGTCTGTTACGCTTTCACGAGTATTGCAGGAGAAATATTGATAAAACTTAGTACAAGTAAAGCTTATAAACCGAGCTATTAGATAAGATTAAAAAGTTAACGGATTGGATAAGATGAAATAATGCCGGTTTTGTCCTTTGGGAATAAGGAAAATATATATAGTACATAGTTAATAGTATATTTTATTCTTTAAATGACGCGAATAAGGCCAATTGTAATTTTTAAAAGGTGTTATTTTCATACTTGAATGCTTTTAGCGTTATATGGTGAATGATAACATAACATTTAGATTTTCTGAAATTTTCAAGGTAATTGACAAGGTTAGTAGTTACATTTTGTAACTATAATATTACGCAATTAAATTTTGTTGGCTACTTGCCTGTATATGATACGTTCAATGTTTCAAGAGCCAAGGTTCAAACTTATTAATATTCTTCGAATAATAATAGCCTTGTTGTCATAACCAATCCATCTAAACGGTAGTTTATCAAAGCCGACAGTAGGTGCTATCTTCTAGAAGAATTAGCAGATTTTGATCAAAATTGTTACATAGGACTAATGTTTAATGCAATTTTTTTATAATTTATTATTATTATTTTGAAATCAAAATCAAATTAATGATACGGTACTTAATAACAAAAATTAAGTAATTTACGGTTATTTTGCGTATTTTTTACTTAATTCGCATATCTCTTTGCCGGTCTTCATGTGTATCGCCCATTCCAAAGAATAAAGTTACATCTCCCATATATAAGCATAGGAAATGTGACTCTATTTTTCGGATAGGGCCATATTATGTTTACCTAGAACTAATGTAGTAAATGTAATTTCTTAACTTATGTGGATACGACCGGACTTTCCAGAAAATATATTAAGGTGTTGTTGTTCAAAGTCTGGATAAATAAGTCCTTATGCAGTTGTGGTTATGTATAACCACTCAACCCTCCTTGAAGTAAGGATCTGAGAGAATCTCTGAATAAATAAATATAAAGAAATTTCATACAACGAAAGATCATCATACTTCATTCATTCATATAAGGTATTTGAAAAGTTATTAGGGTTATATAAATTAAGATGTTAGATATAATATATCCATTTCAATGCAAAATTCTGTCCGTCTGTCACGCTTTACGGCTAATCCGCTAGATCAATATTGATGTACAATAATTTCGGACAATTGAATTAATTAACGGGCTGACATATAGGATAAAAAAACTGTTTTCCTTCTAAGTTTAAAAAAAGTTTACATTAGTAAGCAAGTAAATATCGTTATTTTAGCAACGATATATAGCAGCCAATATGAACGTAGTCGCGAGCACCACTAGTTTGACATATAGTGGCTTATAAATATATCACATATTATCTACAACTGCTTTTGTTTACTAATTGGATAATTATCCAATAGCCCTTCTTATAATTACAATATATCTTATAATATAATTTAATTTTTAAAACAAGTTACAACTAATATAAAAATAAAATCTATACACACCACCATTTCTTGGATTCAAGAAAAGAGAGAGCTACGAATACTTGTCTTGTACACTCACATGTATGGTAAAACAGGCTAGTTGCCTCGGAGATATGTCAACAGAATTATCTGATATAACTTTCTACAGATATATGTATATGCTTGTTACTATTTAAAGATCGTTTATTCCGTTGTAGAAATTATTTATACCTAATTTGAGCAGAACAATTACGTATAGAGTTTTGACTAAAAATAAAAATCCATATTAACTTTGTTCAACTAAATTTTACATTATTAATAATTATTAGTAGTCCATTCAAAGTGTTAGTTTACTAACTTTAATATATTACAGAAATTTATTCGACTATTAAAGTTTTAACAACTACGCGGATTATCATTGAAAGACATTAGTCAATGTCATTGAAACGCTGAAGTTTTGCTATTAAAGTAATTCTTTTCTTTACATAAAAAAATATAACCTTTAATGTTTTGGCACAATTTTAAATTACTTAATTTACAAGCTGATTATTTTAATGGTCCTTATGATAGCTTTGAATTTTTTTTCCTTAAATATTGTTAATATTATATTTTGATATTGCGAAATGTTTACCACATTACTCTAAGTTATATAAGCTTTAATATTTTGCTTATTTCTCCTTGCAAATAACTGAGCCGCACGTCGTTTATTTGTATTTGAGATGTCGCGTTAGTCTGAAAATCCTTATGTCGTAAAATACAAGCAATTCAGTTTTCAAACACAAACTGTATACATACTTTAACAAATAACAATTTAGCAACATGAAGTTACCGTTATTAACTATTGTAACTATTTTACATATCTTTTATTCATAAAAAATATTACTTGAGATAGAGTTATTCTTTGGTGCCGTGGGGTATCCAGCTGAGTAGAACAGACCACCCTCATTTCTTACCGAGGTGTCGTAAAAACGACTAAGGTTAATGCTGTGTGGTATCCGGCTGAGTAGAATAGACTAACCTCATTGTTTTCCGAGGTGAGGCAACTAAGGTTAGTCGACGCCAGGCAGGTGGGCGGTTGTAAAATACCTAGTCAACTTACATCACAACATGGTTAAAACATGTTGTGCCGACTCTACTTACAGTGGGATAAGGGCAGAAGAATACTATGCAAGCCATATTTGTCTGGGTTTAGTTATCTGCTGCTGCTGCTAGAAATGTTTTATACCTACAAAACTTACGCAATCTTTCCTATATATGATGAATAGAAATCGATAACAAACATATAAATCTGATAAAAACAGAGATTTGTCAAAACCATGCCATTCTATGATTGTATTTAAACAAACCTGATGTTTTTGATGTTTTTACTTGAATATAGTGCATTAATAGTATGCACTATTTAACAATATTATTAATTTTTAATATCGATGCTTTCTAGTGATTACCAAATTTTACTTTTTGGTATACATTTTTATACTGCTTATGTTGCAACTAATTTCGTATACCTATTAAAAATTATAGTAGATCTATCACACCCACTTTGGAAAGCGATTGCAACTAAAACTACCTACGTACGTACTCGTATGTGATATGTGACATTGGCGAAAGTGATATTTTCTGTTTGCCGAAATTGGTGCCATGCTCCTACTTTAACGTTGACTGAAGCGGATATTTTAAAAGTGTTATGTGCATAAAATGGCTGTAATAAATCGTTTTAATCACTGTTTTGGTCTACTTTACTGTATGTTCTTGTCATACGTTATTTTATTTTAAATAACGATATAAACCCTATATAATATAAATAATTAGATTTTACCTGTGACTTCGTTCGCGTGGACTATTGTCGTGTGCATAAATAGCCCTTTTCAATGTCATCCTATTCCTGTAGAATTAACAGCATTTCTATTGCCTATATGTTATTCCGGTGTATAAGGAATAAATGTGCCAAATTTCAGCAATATTGGTTTAGCGGGTTCGCCGTGAAAGAGTAACAAACTTACATCCATACTCAGCAACTTTCGCATTAAAATATTAGTAGGATAGGATTTACTAGTTACAAATTTGAATATATATAATAGTGTAAGTATTTGTTTCGTCCTATACATCTCAAAAATTATCTTATCAATAATAACGTGACCATGATAAAAACCGTCTCATGAACTGTAAATACATATTATGCACACAAATTTACGTGCGCAAACCTTAGGTTGAGAACAAATGCTTTAACTTCTAGGTTATTTCAGATTAAAAACAATAAAAATAAATGAAAAACTTTCAATCGTCTGAATTAAGATAACCTAGTAATGTTACCAGAATGTAATATCGAACTTTGATGTGTGGCTCTGGTCGAAGTCAATAACATTGTCTGATGTAATTGTGAAAAGAAAATATAAAAGACAGGCTGCACTTCATGATCTTATGTTCGAATATAATGTTCGCCAATTAGAAAGAGTTGTTGAAAAAATTATCAGTTTTATAATATGATCACGGTTGCAAGTGCGGCAAAAAAATGTTTTGCATCGACTATCTTCGTATGAGTGTATCGTAATATTATAACATATGCCCTTAACTGCAATCTAGGTCCTATTTCTGAGAAATTAAATATAAGGAGCGATTCTATGAATCAAGTGTGTAATGTATTTGTATTAATTGATTGGGTAGTTCAATGCTCTGCAGTTACATTCCGCATCAATAGAGGCCATTCAATTTAATCGCCCGCATCCCAGGCGTCTCTTGTAATTATTCAGTCTTAAAACTTGATACTGCCCATACAATAAACCATTCACAACTTTTTAAATAAACACTGGAACGTCTGTCACCCACTTCCTTAATTTCGAATGACGTATTTAAAATGTGCATTAATTATATGATCTCGCTACATGTACTTGTGTATACTTTTAGCTTCAGGCTTACTTGTAAATGCATCTTTTCACGGTTCACGCTCTGCTTACTCCGTAGTATCTTCATATTCAGCAGAAACTTCAATGTAATTTCAACTTTATCACGTATTTAAACGCTGTAAATCACAATTATCATTTTTGGTACTTTAGCACTAGGCAAGGGACAGCGAGGTGAGCAACTAAAACAAAGAAATGTGTCCTTCAACGTACTTGGTCTGTGGAGTAAGGACATGCTTGACGATTTCCATTTCAGTCCAATTCTCAGATGACGATGACGTTTTTATAACTAGTATTAGAGCAAAATTTGTGGACATATAAATATGAGACCATCAGTACATAATTGTTGTTAGTGCAAATGATTATAATAACTTTTATTAATTTCCATCGGCAATAGTTTCTTTTTATTGGTAAGTTTTTTTAGTCTCTTGGGTTAAATAACTATATAAAAGTAGTATTAGTTATTTATCTTAAAATACTTCATTATTCGGTCAGGGCTTATCTTTTAGTCAAATGTAGCATTAACATACTATTCTTCTCATATAAAATCAGTTTCAATGCATCGTACTAAAGACTGTTTTGAGTATTTTTTTTCACTTAGATTTGAAACTTTTATTATGAAATACTTACTACACATTTGTTTTTAGTTTTAAAATGTTTACGAAGAAATGGAACCTTATGCTATTATAGTTGCACTTACGATTTCAAGAATTAATAAAATAGTCTTATTACATCCAAATACTTTTTCAATGTATTAGGTAGTTAGTAAAAATCATCATCTTTTCCTTTATGTCATATGCGATAGGCCACCAGTTTCTTTTCACTATATTGTTATATAACTTAATCCACCCAGTCGAAACTGGTTTTATATTAAGTTGATTTGAGTATAGAAAATTTAATTGCTTAAAATTTCTAATTTGCCTAAGTGATCAAGATTAACAAAAATTACCTAAGTAATTTTCAGTGTAATAGAAACCTGTTTTACGTACGTTGATTTTAATATTACCGTAGGATAAATTTCAAACACTGAATAAGACAGAAAATACATTAATTAGCTTTTTACATTTTTATGTCACCATACCATTGGAATTACTTCCGGCAGCGACAAAAGTAATTTGTCATAAATTTATAGAGTGAATAATAAAATATCAATTAATTAAAAAATATAATTAGTTAAAAATTACATAGTCCGTAATAAGCTTTTGGAAAACTTGCTATTACTTTATATAAAACAATGTCATTAATATATACTGATATCCTCTTTATTCAGTAAAAGTTTTTGTTATTGTAACTTTCTATTTATTTATTTGTTTCAAGTATTGCTCTTCCTTTATTAAATTTGCATAATTTGTTAACTTTTAACGAATCGTCAAGCATTATAATCAATTCGTACTTTCATAAAATTCGAACTGCTTACAACGTTTTGCAAAGTTAGCAAAGGCTCTATCTAGCTTGGTAAGTGGTAACTCTAAAGTTACTAAGAATTTATGACGCTGAAGCGGCACTCAAGAGCTGACTCGCGAGATACAAGTTTTCTTCAATGAAAAACATATTTTGAAATCATTTGCCAATGATATATATTTACAATTCTACTATCAATTATTTCAACAATCAACTTAGTTATTACAGAAATTTAAAATAACTATTAAAATTTAAGAAAGCTTATTAAACTATATAGGTTTAAATAATGATAAAATACATGAAATTAATCATTCATAGCAAATGACTGAATGTCGTCGACTAAATATCACTTATAATAATTATTGTATTTTTTTAAAAGAGTAACAGCCTAGCTTATTGCTGGTTCTTCTAAGTAGAATTTTTCAATAATCAGAATAAGTGAATTTAAATGAACAAAAGTCTGACAGTAGAGCAACATATAACTTGTTGATCGTTTCATGTGTATGCTGGATAGTATAAAAAACATGGCATTGCTAATTGCGATAAATTTGAAAAGCGTTAGCTGGAATTGAATTCGTGGTTTTACACGTGACGTGATCTAGTCTAGATGCATGTCTTCCTCCAACTAACGTATGCACTAGATTTCAATTAATAACTTGCGGCTAGGAAACGTTTCTAGATTTTACTACGCAACAATTTAGAACAAACGTGACCTATTCTAAAGTACGGAATTAGTATTTCTATTGATAATGCGAAACTCTTACTAGACTATAGTCCAACCTTTGATATTTGTTATTATAATGCTATTGAATATGATTAAATAACAGGTAAATTATTGTCCGATGTATGTCAAACATAAATAACAAGTTATAAAATTCACCTAATGTTCATGATAGTCTTAAATGTCACTTGTGCCACCGCCAAAATTAATGACTATCATTTTATTTTGCTGTTAATAAAAATACTTGGTATTGTTCTCGTTTTCATAGTATTATTCTTATCATTTACATTGCGTTGTATAAAATACACAAATTCTAGCAGCTTTTATATTTGCTCACTAAAGAAACTATTTATTTTTATATTTCATCAGGTAGTAAGATCAATAATCAGTTTAGAATAACATACGTTTAAAGATTAAATAAATTAAATTACCTACATAATAACTAATTTATAAACATAAATTGTATTACATATATTTTTATACTTGTTAAACATCGTTTTAAAATTGTATAAATATAATTAGGTATATCTTTCTACACCTAGTATGGTTTAATACCGATTTTCTGATTGTTTTCATGGGCAAAACTTCAGCTTAAAATAAAACATGAACAACTTTTATAATATATTTTTTTATTAGTTTAATCCTGGTTATCGTTCCGGAAGGAAAGTTATTGTGAACTTAATAATCGTAACAAAGATGATAAATAAACACTGCGGCAAATGCGAAATTGACATTGTGAAATCTCTGTCGCGACGTCATTGTTATTTATTATTCAGTTATTTGACCCTAAACAAAATCGCTCGCGGAAACCTAAAAAAATATCTAAAACTATAAGACTTTTAAAGTAGAATGCACTGGCCAGTGGCTACCCTTGACATAGGAATGCCGTTTTTTAATCCTCAAAGCTTGTTGCCGTTTTTAGTAACTTTCAAAATTTAGATTGATAGAATCTCTGAATTGATAGAATATCTATTATAATAAACGCAATAGTCATCTCCGCGTGTAGTGTTACAGTGCTATAATTATCACTGTAACACTACTAGCTTATGCTAAACTGATACTTAGTGCGAATAATGAACCAATCCTTTTCGTATACAGGTGTTTATACAATATATTTATGACTACAGGAATGGATTTAAGACATTGAATAGACTTTTCGTATAGAAATTAAATTTTCATCATTATAATACTTATTATTTTAAATATAGTAAATAGAGTAAGACGAATATTCATTAATTAAAGCTTATATAAGCATTAGGATATAAAAATACGTTTCCTTTTGTGAACAGGAAAAACCATATAGTATGATTGAGGTATTATTAAACTTAAGCTGATAACGTATTCGCAGTACAGCTTGAACTTACCAAAGAATAATATATCCCAGTATACATTTACTTTAACAAAATGATAAATAAACATACACAAATCAAGTACATTCACGTCGTTAATATCGGATTCATACACATCCGAGGTTCTTAGTCATAAGCGTTACGTGACTGTTTCCTGCACGATAAAGCGGTAAAGAGCTCATAGCTGCGTACCCAAGATAAATACGACATTTATTCTCTCCCCCTTCTATTCTGAGCTCTAATTATAAAAATCTTTCAATACGTTTGTCTCACTAAGTTTAAGTACGTAACATAAACATAAACTAAGTAACATTTGTTTTTTATCTTATTCATAGATTGAAAAAAGTGATAGATTAAAAAAAAAACATCACCCTCTTGCCCTTATCATACTCTAACTCTACGTGGGGTCGGCACAACATGCTATAACATAATTTGGCTATGTATTTTACGACCGGCCGCCTGCCTGACGTCAACTTACCTTATTCGTATTTTACGACACCTCAGTAAGAAATGAGGGTGGTTATTCTGCTCAGCCAGACACCACACGGCATTGATAGATTAATCTATATGTATACCTATATATATATACCTATATATATAATACCTATATATATATATATATATATATATATATATATATATATATATATATATATAGGTATTGAATTCGCAAACCTCTGTTAGTATAAAAATGTAATGCGCCTTCAGTTTCCTTCCAAATAGATCGTTACTATTCAAGGTCGAAATGTGGAATTACATTCTTATTTTAGTTTCTCCGTTGTTTTACGTATTAACCAGATGTGTCACATCTGAGTATTGCAATAGTAAAGTGGGTTCAGTAGTAAAATTCGAAATATTGGGACGATTTTCTGCGTAAAAAAGTGATTGTAATAACTATTTCAGCGTAACCGGGTATTTTAATGTGTCGGTTGAAATACTTATATATCTATTTGTACAAATAAGTCAAAAATCATTAATAATAACATTTGTAGAACGTGTATTATGTTTATACGTATTCTTTAGAGCTTTTTACCACACAATACCCCCATCATTTAAGTAATTTTTCTCTATTGGGCAAAGGTCATCCTCATCATCTCTTTACACCTAGCACTAAATGACCCGATGTCAGTTACCTGATTTTCAAAGGAAGGTATTTATTACATTCCTCTTAACAACCTGATATTCACTAAGTTCACTATCAATGTTCAAATATTTAGAAACACATCTTCAAAACTAATGAGAATATTACTTTGCTATAATCCACGATAAAAGAAAATATATGTAATGCTAAATGTAGAGTGTACTATACGCTCTCTTACCTGATACATGCAGAATTTGTAAGAACTCATGCACTATCTGACACCGATAACACAACAATACACAAGCACTGCACACATTCACCACCACAATCTCAACAATCGTTTTGCCCCGTAACGGTAGCATCGTATTATAGCAAAATAATATTCTCATTAGTTTTGTATTACCTCCGCAAAGTAACGCCTAATTCTATTAATTATTTAAACACTTCTTCCATAATGGTTACAATAAAAGGATTGCGTTTAAAAAAAAAAATCTAGAGGAATACATCAAATACAACAACACATTGTATGCGGTACATTGACTAATAAGTTTTCTGACGATTGATACATGAGCGCGGATCACGTACTAGTACGGGTAAGTGAAACGTGGTTTGTTTGTGGGTACAATAGATTAAATTATGTGGATAACTAAGTAAGCAAATCAAAACGCAAAACGCCCGCTCCGCTGCAATATGTACCCGCACACAATGTCTTAAATAAAAAACACTTGACAAATCTGTGTTTGACACACAGATTTGTCAAGCTGATCATATTAAATTAATGATAAATAATCTTCAATAGAAATTCAAATATCAGTGATCATAAATATCTGACGACAGAAAGGTATAATATTTTCCTTGTAAATAAACTTGTAAAAAAAATTATGATTGTTAAACACGTTCAAAAATTTTCTGCTAGAAATGATAGGTATTCAAGATCTTTAAAATATACTTCGTTTTACATTTTCTTATGAATAACTAGCTGTGCTCGCGACAATTTTTGCGTCAACTGCGTGTTTTTAAACTCTCAATTTTCAAAAAAAAAACAAAAATTATTCTATCCTGTATGTTAGACAGTTAGCCAAATAAGCTTCACTGGCGCCAAATTTAATCAAAATTGGTTCAGCAGTTTGACTGTTAAAGCTTAACAGATAGAATTCAAAACGTGAATTTTAACTTAGTGCAGAAAGAACCTTATAAAATTCTAAATTTTACTTTATCATAACAAACTTTCATTTACGGCACTTTACGTTGAAAAATTAGGGTGAAATTGGCATAATAAATATTTGCTAATAAATGTAACCCACCTGTTTGTCCGTTTTAACCAAACAAGCAAATCAAAGTGGGAGATTTTACTTTTTTTGGCTATATTTGGTACTCTTAATGTGTGAAATAAAAAAAAGGAGTTTTATCGTTATATCCCTATTCTGTGCGATTATAAAAATTCTATCTTCAATTTCGACAGAACCATTACCCAGAAAAAATATTTTCTGGTATATTTAAATAGTTAATTAGCCGCATGACTCCGAGCTTTCATCGGCGGTAAACATTCGAAATGCAATCATGTATGCCCTTTCTCGTCCATCCATATGGAACGCGTCTAGTCTACGGATTCCATTGTCCATGCCCGCCTACTCGGCTTGCTCTATTTATAGAGCTTAATCAACAGATGTATTTGTATGTGTGCACCCTGTCTGTAATGTTAATTGTTTCACATTTACTAGTTCTAGTATAGATTAATTCAATTTTCACTTGAATAATTTAGATAGCCTCAATTTTATGTAATGTAATTTTATGTATTATGATTGGATATGATTATGAATTTAGAGGGATATGTTATTCGAAGGAGGCCGTAAAAGATATTCATATAAAAGGAGTAGCTCTAGAATTGACGAATGATGAAGAAAATTGTAGAGAAATACTTACATGTTGTGTAGACCCCACTTAGAGTAGGATAAGGGCAAGGGAATGATGAATTATGAGGGTTTCATATATACATGGATTGATGATGATAGCGTTACATTCAAACTACGGGTCAAAAAATGAGTTTTTATGTTAAAACTTATGTGCCTGATTAAAATTTGCAATTTATCCAACGTGTATTGGTGAAATAGGTACATCGTAAGGAAACTTCCATATCTCAAAAAAAAACTGGGGATATAAAAATGTCACCTACCAAACTGCATTGGAGCAGCGTGTCGGCTCTAAGATCCAACATTTCCCTTGAAAACGAAGGAGGAGGCATTTTCGCAGTAGTGGGACTAGCAACGGGCCTTTACTTTATTTTTATGGTTTAAAATATTTTTTAAAATATGCTATGAATAATAAAAAAAATACTAGTATAAATAGAGAGTTAATCTTTATTTGTAATATTATCTACCACGGCATTGACACGTTCAGTTGAAACTCTATGTAAACACGTAACGCCCAAAAATCTTTATTTTATCACGTATAAAAATAGCTTTATCAACGTATTTAACTAGTCTCCTTTGGATTTCACAAGACAACACACTTTCTGAAGAATTATTATTTACCATAGACAATTTTTTCTTATGTTTACATAGAAATTAACTAGTGAAGAGCAATAAGGTGTTTTACATGGAATGATGATGATGATATAAATGGCTTTCCATGTAACGAATTGTTTTAATTAAACGGGTTTTATGTTCGGACCATTTAAATTTACTCGTTTTTAGTTTCTCTTTTTTGCATATGAACTCTTTAATTATGTAAGAACTTAGCGACATTTAATTATGACCTTAGTCGTATTAAACAAAGCTTGTTTTCAAGTATTATATTATTTAAATACTTTTCAAGTGCGTAAAGTAAGGTCTTGAAAACGAAGTAAGTAAAGATAGTAGATTGTTTAGTTGAGATGAATTTGTAAAGATAAATCCATACATATCTGTATATATCTGACAGTTTGTGTAGTCTATCCTTCGCAGTCGGATCCAGGATCTATGTGATTTTTAATATTAAAGACTAAATAGTTGCAATAGCTAAATTTTATTTCTGTACTAAATTAAGAAATAAATATTAATTTAAAGGATCAGGCGTTACTTTGCAGTGGTTCATAAAAATAATAATATGTCTTGCTATAATCCGCGATTAGCGACTATTATATCTAGTCGCCGATTATAGCAAAATAATTTTACTTTTACTATTCGAACTTATCACGTATAATTAGATCACTAATGTTGAAAATACTTTAGAGCAGTGGTGATTTTATTGTTGGATAATCGAACACTTGAAGTAAATAAGGCACTAAGTACCTAAAAATTAAAATTCGAACTAAGTATGCAATTTGGTTCTAAAGGCCAATTTTAGAACCAAATTGCATACCTAGTGCCAATTTTAATTTTTAGGTACTTAGTGCCTTAAAATTGGCCTTTAGAACCAAATTGCATACTTAGTTCGAATTTTAATTTTTAGGTACTTAGTGCCTTATTTACTTCAAGTGTTCATTATCTATCTCCATCTTTACTTGACATTTCATTAAATATTATTGAGATTACCGGTGACAGGACCGGTGACCGTTTTATACAAGAGGTTTTAAAGCTAATATGTAAAAGGTCAAATTTTAGCGTAGGCGTTATCAATAAAATGCTATACTTAAATACACAGTGTCCCGCTAGCGTCCTAATTTTCAATGTGACCGTGTAAATCACACATCGTTACGGTTTTTATAGCCTGTCAACGTTTTCACAGCTATTAGAAGTTAATTTATATATATATAGTTTAGAATATGTAACTAAAATTTCTCTTTTACTACGCTATAGTTTGATGTCAAGAATACGGAATTCAATTTTAATAAAGAAATAAAAACGTTTGGTTAGGTCATTTAATTTACATTTATAGCTATTTTGATTTCTCTTGAGTTGACCATCGTTAGAGTATTAATTTATTCGCTGAAGTCTTCTGAATATTAAATTTTAGCTATTTTGTTTACATTGTTTAATGCTTACCCGTATCTTAATCTAATCTTACTTATGCCATATAAAAATGTATAACACCTTAATTTCTATAACAAACGGAAAAAAGAGTACATGTACTTAGATACAAGTAAAGTATGTTTTTTTAGCAACTCATTCGATGGTCCCGGTATTCGCTTCTACAATAAAATTCCGCAATCCATACTATAGCAGTCTACAGAAAGGTTTAAGTTAAGTATAAGAGATGTACTTGTGCGTAAAGCATATTACAAAATTGAAGATTATTTAGATGATAAAAAAGCCTGGATTTGAAAATCTTTTGAGCTTCATACAGGACTGCGGTTTCATTATGTTTATTATTATTATTTGAAAATGTTTAAAAGATTGACCGCCGAGTTTCTTTCTGGTTCTTCTCGGTAAGAGCAACATTCCGAACCAGTTTTAGCTTCATTAATCATATTGATCCTTGACGATTCAAAAGTGCTTGTAAGAGCATATTTGAATAAAGATTATTTTGATTGATTGATTGATTGATTGATTGATTGGTTAAGGATTTGATATAAACTAAACCGGTTTTTTCTATAAGGATACAAAACACTAAACTGACCACCGTCCTAAGCACACGAGCATTCGAGCGTATTGTTCGACCGTTTCATAAATTTTGTTAAGATCATAATCCCTAAGATTACGACAAACGCACTAATACGTAAAGACACTTTACTCGATCGTGCTATACGTCTCTTCCATCTTTCTTTTTTGTCGATTTAAGTTGAAAATTTTATCAATTTTTTGTAAGATAATATGAAATGAATGTAAAAATAATCCCTTCCTTTCAATTTGTTATGTAAAAACAATAAGATATATTAACATATCAAATATGTTAATGAGCGTTTGGGTATATTTGTCGACATAATTTCATATATTTATAAAGTTTATTATGCCTAACACGTTTAATTATTTGAAAATGTCTATTGTTCAGCAAGCCTCCACCTTTTTTTGATCTGAGATTAAAATTTATAAATTGCTGGGCGCAGTTGCGGCAAAACTAAATATAAATTCAGGGAGAGAGGCGCTGGGCCGGTAAGGAGGGCCGTGGCGCCAAGCCGTTAACTTGAGTCAAGGCTGGTAACACCGCGTTTATGACTGTATTGTTATAGGACTTGATTCTGTAGAATAGGTTTGTGCTTACGTAATTATTTACTTCTTATTAACCGCTGAGTTTCTTGCCGGTTCTTCTCGGTTAGAGCACCTTTTCGAACCAGTCTTATCTTCATTGTAATTTGACGATTCTAAAGTGCTTGTAAAAGCCAATTTGAATAAAGAATTATTTGAATTTGAATTTAATAATATTATCACTTCCAAGTTTAATATTTCCTCTTCTTTGCGAAGCAACTGTCAAATGTACGATGACCAGTAATGGTGAAATATTTCATTATAAAATTATTGAACCAAGACTATGTCTACGTATGTAGAAAACTTTAATAGTAATTTACCAGTGGTACCCCAGACTTCGTTTGCATCGACTTCAATATACTTAATTATGTACTATATTACTTTTTCAATTTCCGTAGGGGAAGCAGGATTTTGATGCTACATTTTTGCTCGGTGTATAACCATGAATCGTAGCAAATTTCATCAATATTGCTCGAGTAAATTTGTTGTGAAAGCGTTACAGAAAGATAGAAATATTATCACATTTATAGCTCCTATAGCTCTTAACGCGAACACGGTCTTGTATAGGGCATACTCAGTTCGCCAATAATCGCCTATAATCACCGACGGTCGCCTATAACCCGAGAATTGTCGGTTTTCGGACACACGTCAATGTAAATCGCCGATAGTAGGCATAATATTATTATGCACACAGAATTGTAGTTAATTATTGTGTCCCCTCGAATATCGCTTCGTGAGTGATTTGGGAGTTATTAAAAAAGGAATAATTAAAAAGCATGTAGGTAGAAACAATAGAATGTGAGTTGTCATTATGCAGGGAGTAGGTACGGATATCATGGTTAATGCATTCGGTCGCCCGAGTCGTCGACAGAGTCTAACAGACAGGGTTGCCATATACATGTATTAATATAAACAATTTCAAATTTTTATTTATTTATTATATATTTTTATTTAGGCGAAACCGGACTTCTTATAAGAAGTCCGGTATATGTGATTTCAAACGAATATATGTGTCTTCAAATGAACATAGTCCTAAATAATTGTTATATACCATAAATATTTTTGGTTTACAATGGTCTTTTTAATTTCCTAATGTTCCGGTTTCTTTTGTCTCTAATCTAGATAGATTATATAAACTAAAATCATAATGAAATTTTAACGAACAAATTAAACATCGGTTTGTGTAACGAGCTCAATAAGAACCAAAGATTGCAAGATAGTGTTGGGTTTGACATTAGTAACCTCCGATCCGATATGACTATGTAAAACGCAATATAGAGATTTGCTAGAGCCTACTGATATTCTCCTTATACATTTACAATATATGCCCTCTATAGCGGCTATAAGCTAACTTCGTTCGAGTGGATTGTTGTCGCGTGATAGGTTGATAATAGATGGCGCTTTTCAGTGTCATCCTATTCCTGTAGATTTCTATAGCCCCTGTTACTTTCAATAAATAAGGAATAATTGTGCCATCCATATTGCTTTCTCGTGAAAGAGTAATAAACATACATCCATACACACAAACTGATTTATAATATTAGTAGGATAGGATAGGATATCGGTAGTTCCTGTTCTACAGATCTCTTTTCTGTTTTGATACTCCAAACGTAGGTCGCTCCATTACACGCTTAGACTTAATGTGAGTTTCATAGTCAATAAACAAGTATCGTATCTAAATGCCATCGCACGCACAGTTCGAAGACTTATGATTTTAGGCAATGAGGCATTTTAATGTTTATTGACAGCATATAATTTATATTACTGTTTCAGTTGTAATTTTTATAAGTGGAATTGCTAACCCTATATACAATGAAACCAATCCGTCGCCTTTGTATTCTAACCAAGGTGGGGCATTCGTTAGGCCATGTAATTGCGTGAACAGCTAATGACTTGATTTCCCTAATACTATATTGCATATTAAATATAGCATATTCTAAAGGGTCTACCAAATATACTACATACAAAATAATAATTTCTTATCTATATTTATTAAATAACTTCTCAGTATCTGAAATGTTTTTTTTAATATAACGATCGTGTTCACTTTATTTTCGCAAGGGCGGCCTTAGTAAAGTAATATGCTCTTTGCAATTTATGTCGCTCTATATCATTTATTAAAACCTCTTTTCTGTTGCATTTCAAAGATTACAAGTATGCCGAGCATAATTTAGGTCTATATGAGAGAGATGCATAAAAAGTTATAAGAGTTATTTTGCACCATAGCCTTCGAACTAGGGTTGTTTATCGTGAATAGTTTTATTTATTCAAAATTTAGTAATCTTTTGAAAATTGGTAAATATTTACAATTTTATTTCATATCTTTCTGCAAATTCAACGCCAAAATCACAAATTTATTAATGAACTATACCAATGAACCAATGTTTTATTATTTTAAATAATATAGTGTTAGATAACTATGAAGCACCTAAAAACTTACACTCTCCACCCCTTTACAAATTATGGTGGATCATTATCAGTATCGAGTAGTATCTAGTATAAAGTAGAGTATAATTGTCATACTCTACTTCGTTCAGAAGTTAAAGAACGGCAAACAAACAAAACACTGTCGCATTTATTATGGATATACAATATTAATATGGATGATTCAAAGCATATTTCAAATAGCATATTATTAATTGATAAACCTGATACATTCTCTATTAAATGCCAACACCATTGGTTGTTTAATAAAAGCAAAAACATTGCGAATTTATGCACACTTGAAATATAACCGGCTAGTATCAGATTGCAAAAAAACTTGTTTCGAACCCATCCGGGCTCGATTGTAAGCTTATTATGCAACGCCAAATGCCAAAACGTTGTGATTATTTATTTTTGTTGTTTATTAAAATATGTCTTCATTTTCTTATTGTTATTAGATTGAAATTAAAGCAACAAGCTAAACAATAACACCTTTTTCTATTTCAACAACAAAAATAGAGTCACGATAACATGTGTAGTTTTTTTTTTTGCTTTGACTGAAGGCGTCCATTGTGCAGCTGTATCCTTAATTGTGTAACGTGAATTAGTTTCAAATGATTGCACACACGTCTTTCAATTCGATGCTAGATTGGCGTTCAGAATTGTATCAAGAGTTTCTTCTTTTTAATTATGTTCTTAAATACAATGCGATCCTAAACAAGCTTCTTATAAGCAGTTCTATTTCACATAGAAGAGTTTAAATATTCCTGTATGTTCATGACCGCCGAATTTTTTCTTGCTTACAGCTTTCTTTAATACTAATCTTTAACCTTTAGTTTTAACCTTTTTCAGTCGCAGCCTTTAAAGTGAATTGATAACACATGAAAGTTATTCAAACGAAGGAAATGTTTGGATAATTTAATTTGAAATCATTAAAAGTATTATTAAAAAACCAGCACGACATAAATAAAACTAAATAACTTGCTAAACATTCTGTTCATAACTCAAGCTCGAAGTTAAGTCTTCACTTTAAATTTTCAAGTAAGACTTCTCGTGCCTTTTGAGAAATTAAAATGCATTCATCTTGGCAGTATATAGAGATCATATTGCTTTCATTCGCATTTTAAGTATTTGATGAGGATGCTTTTGTAGTTTATAATCATCCATTGAAATAATCACTATCTCAACTTTGTAATGTAATTTTGCGAATAGGAGCTGATAACCGTATCCAAAATCAACTCCAGGCGATGCACAATATTATATAAAAATTGAATAGGCACTATAGTGGCAAGCGTAGTCCACCTTAGGCTGCATCTTTCGCTTACCTTTAGGCGAGATCGCAGCCAGGCGTTAGCCTTTCTTTGTAAATAAAAAAGATTTTCTGATAGGTGTATTCATCTTGATCCTTTTTTAAATCTTTGCTAATGTTAGTTAATTAAAACTATCATATAGGTATTTTTCTTTTATCTTTTTTCATTTCAATTTTTGCAATTTTTTCCATTTAATGATGAAATATTTCTATTTTGTATCTACGATCCTTAATGTATGTTTGACTTTTTCGACGTATGACAAATTCTTATAGCAGTGTACTTTAACAGATGTTCTCGTACGGTTAAAGTCCCATCACCCAACAAGTTTTATTCAAACTATATTCAGCTGTAATATGCGTTACGGGTGAATCACTATTTATTTACTCGTGCTGTAAACGTGCTGAATTTTGGCATAAAAACGTAATTTATTACCTCTTTGTGTTTCGTCTATTCTCACTTTTCAGCAAGCTATCAGTTAAAACGTTTGCAGTAACATTAGCCTGTTAAAACCGCTGCATACTGAATTCCACAGAACATAAATTTCCTCTTGAAATAATGTGACGTAAAGTTCTACAACTTTGGGGAAATAGAGATTCTTAGTTTTAAAACCTACGCTTTACATTTCTGACACAATTAAATTTTAATTAAAGTTCCTATGCAAGGTATTCAAGGCTATATAAATACATCTCAGCATATCTGCTTAATTTTTTTGGCGTATAAATTTCGGACGTTGCCTACATCTAATGAATCAAAATATTTGACTTGTTTACATTAAGTTTATACTTAGTTAAGTAACATCCTTTTAGCAGCCATAGCTGGCTAAAGGCATCTTCTCTTCATTGACAAGAAATATTTGAGCTATTAAGTCCTCAAGAAATTAGAAGGTTTCCTAACAATGTTTGATCCAGCCCTGGTAAGGATCACTCAGTCTAACCGTGCGGCCGTCACTACTTCTGTACTTTCTGTGTCGCTATTTGGTTGATTAAAAATAATAGTTTCAATTAAACCCATAGCCAAAATATATATTTGCACAGCTTACACCGAAACTGGTATCAAAAAAGAATATTAAGGCGTATGCCTTGTTTGCTCATGTATCTTTTTGTACCATAAACCCTGCGCTTATAGGAGGGTACGCAAGTTATAAAATTAGAGAATTGGTCATACGGCTGTTTCAGAAGGACTATTTATAAGGCCAGTTTTCTTCCATTTTGAGCTCTCGTTGGTTGAAATTATCCGGCGCCATGCCTGTCCTTTTATTGTCACCGCTATGGTTTAACGGTTCGTTTTTCTCATGACTCATTTACGATGTTTAAAATATCACCTATGGATGGTACTTGCGATCTTTAGTGCTTTCTGTTTGTTAGCGGACGATAATAATAGCTGAGAGAGGTAATAAAATTGAGGCGATATAACATTTTACTGTTTGAATTTCAAGTGTGTAAATCGTGGAATTCTGAGGAATGTTTCTTGTTTACATCTCGATTGAACTCTGGCATGTCTAAGATATTTAACAAGCGCGAGTTTTGTCATGCTTATAATAAAGGCTAGTACACTCGTAAGTAGCATATACTTAGTAATTGTATTTCCTAAAACTGCACTCTATATAAAACGGTATGGTTATTACAAAAAAAGTTTATTTTTTATACTCTAGCAGGGTTGTTGTTATAAGGATCGCATGCAACAAATCGACTATATAGTCCCAAATTACATGTACCCTGAATTATTAGCATTACATATATTAATTTTATAAGAGCTAAGCTAAGTTCTTCTATCCAAAAAGGCACCTTATACAGTAATAGAATATTTACTTATACAGAGTAGGTATTTATATGACCAGTAAAATCAATCATCTTTGCCACTACTTCACCGATATTGAAGACAGACGTTTTCATAGCCACAAATTTTAACTATATTTTTATAAGTAATCTAAAAATTGCTTTGTGCGCAGCGAGGTCAGAACAATATTTTTTACACACATCAAACGAGGATTATTTTTCCTCAATATTGTATAATTTACATTTATACTAATTTTCTTGTAATTAAAGTAATTTAAATATAATTATAGCATTATAATATAGTTAATATTATTTATTCTGGTGTAATATATTAGCAGTTACTAATGAAAGTTAAGTCATTTTTTGATCTGGTGTTTATATTCGTACATATACAAGATTATACCGCAAATGTGATCAAGCAATGAATATTTCTGTAACATTCAGATTATGAGTACTTTGACTTGTAATAAAGTGACTCAACACCATTCGGCCATTCGTATAAGCTTATTACTGACACCTATAGGTGCCACGTTTATTCCCGGTAGTCTACATGCGCATAATTGGGTGCTAGTTCCAGGAACGCAAAGTTAAGCTATCCGCCCAATGCCTAAAAAGTGATATACCTGAAGGATACTTGTTTATAAATTTTACACTTCAATTGTATTAAACAAAATATGGCACCGTGAAAGAATGAAATTTTTTTAAGCATCAAAATAGTTTTAAAATTGGATTGGCTTACTAACAATATGTTTTAAGGAATGTAAATGATATAGGAAATATGTATCGCTCAGAAAAATATAACTTACATAAAATATAAGAATTGAAACTAAGTTAATAAAACCTAATCGATAAACAATGTCTTCCAGCTATATACGCGTGTATATTTTTGCAATTGTAAGTAATTATTCAAATATCTGTACATCATACGGTAAATAATTGGTTTTTTTAATTACTTGCGTCATCTATTGCAGAGTAGTAGTATGATAAGCACACACTTAATTAGTCGTGAATACTTACAGAGGTCAGATGTGTCGTTAAAGTTATTGTAATCTAAGTTTTCAAGTGAATTCAAATTTACTCATATAGTCTTTAAATAATATGTAGTTGATCAATTATTGTTTAAGGTAACAGGATAACATAACGTTGAAACACTTTCGTACTGTGAGTTAAATTAATTAAAATCTTACCTAATTCTACCTTCGCTACGGGAATATAGTAATAATATTTAAAAAGTGGAATTTTTCTCTATTTTAATAATAATGACTATTGCAATTAGATTTTCTAGAATATAATCGTCATACAAACATGTCTATACAATATTTGCGTGATCAATGGATGTTTAGCTTAACTTTCGATGAAGTATCTCGGTGGTCCCAAAGTTAATCTTTTAAGGAATGATACAATGGGTTAAAGGTTTTCTTACTTACAGTTTGGAATGCGATACCGTTCTCACGATTCCCAGTGTCATTTTTTGTGTCGATCTATTTTAATCCACCCCTGTTATTTAGTCTGTAATAAAATACCACATGACCTTAGTTTTGTGTCGTTATTAAAGCTTGGTAGAGTCAGAGACGTGGGTGCAGTGTTATAAAAAGAACCTATGTGAACTTGGCAGCCGACTTTCGAAAAAAAATTTTTTGAAATTGCCGTCGGGTTCTGCATCGTTTGTACCCGTTTGTACCACTTTTAGTTTCGTTTGTACCTCAAACCAAAAAAAGTTACAGAATTTTCAAAATTGGTCCCGCAGCCCACTTTAGAAAATCATAATTATTTTAACGGGGTCTGATTCGGGGTCGTTTGTACCCGTTTGTACCGCCTTTACTTTTCAATTATCTGAAAACCCAAAAAAGATACAGCGATTTGAAAATGTTGAAAACCAAAGATAATATATTTCCGTTAATTCTAAAGATATTTCAATTCTGCAAACGGAGATCGGTAGGCGCCGGCGCCGTGAGGATTGTACCGCCTTGCGTTTCTTCCGAATTTCAAACCGAAAAAAAATCCAAGCATTTTGAAAATTTGAAAAAATAATTTTTTTTTCAAATTTTTAGAAATTTGAAAATCTGAAGACGGGCATCGACGCGCAATCGTTTGTACCCGTAGAAATCACTTTCGTTTTCGTTTGAACCTCAAACCGAAAAAATTTAAGAGCGTTTTCAATTTTGAAGAACCAAAGATAGAATATTTCCGTTAATTTTTGAGATATTTCAATTCTGCAAACGGGGATCGGTAGGCGCCGGCGCCGTGAGGATTGTACCGCCTTGCGTTTCTTCCGAATCTCAAACCGAAAAAAAATCCAAGCATTTTGAAAATTTGAAAAAATAATTTTTTTTTCAAATTTTTAGAAATACGAAAATCTGAAGACGGGGATCGACGCGCAATCGTTTGTACCCGTAGAAATCACTTTCGTTTTCGTTTGAACCTCAAACCTAAAAAATTTAGGAGCGATTTCAATTTTGAGAAACCAAAGATAGAATATTTTCGTTAATTTTTGAGATATTTCAATTCTGCAAACGGGGATCGGTAGGCGCCAGCGCCGTGAGGATTGTACCGCCTTGCGTTTCTTCAGAATCTCAAACCGAAAAAAATAAGAGCATTTTGAAAATTTGAAAAAATCATTTTTTCCAAATTTTTGGAAATTTTAAAATCTGAAGACGGGGATCGACGCGCAATCGTTTGTACCCGTAGAAATCACTTTCGTTTTCGTTTGAACTTCAAACCAAAAAAATTTTAGAGCGTTTTTAATTTTGAAAAACCAAAGATAGAATATTTCCGTTATTTTTAAAGATATTTCAATTCTGCGAACGGTGATCGGTAGGCACCGGCGCCGTGAGGATTGTACCGCCTTGCGTTTCTTTCGAATCTCAAACCGAAAAAGAAATTAGAGCATTTTGAAAATTTGAAAAAATTATTTTTTCCAAATTTTTGGAAATTTGAAAATCTGAAGACGGGGATCGACGCGCAATCCTTTGTACCCGTAGAAATCACTTTCGTTTTCGTTTGAACCTCAAACCAAAAAAATTCAAGAGCGTTTTCAATTTTGAAAAACAAAGATAGAATATTTCCGTTAATTCTAAAGATATTTCAATTCTGCAAACGGGGATCGGTAGGCACAGGTTTGAATCTCAAACCGAAAAAAAAATTAGAGCGTTTTGAAAATTTGAAAAAATTATTTTTTCCAAATTTTTGGAAATTTTAAAATCTGAAGATGGGGATCGACGCGCAATCGTTTGTACCCGTAGAAATCACTTTCGTTTTCGTTTGAACCTCAACCCAAAATAAATTTAAGAGCATTATCAATTTTGAAAAACCAAAGATAGAATATTTCCGTTAATTCTAAAGATATTTCAATTCTGCAAACGGGGATCGGTAGGCGCCGGCGCCGTGAGGATTGTACCGCCTTGCGTTTCTTCCGAATCTCAAACCGAAAAAAATTAGAGCATTTCGAAATTTGAAAAAAATATTTTTTCCAAATTTTTGGAAATTTGAAAATCTGAAGACGGGGATCGACGCGCAATCGTTTGTACCCGTAGAAATCACTTTCGTTTTCGTTTGAAGTTCAAACCAAAAAAATTTAAGAGCGTTTTCAATTTTGAAAAACCAAAGATAGAATATTTCCGTTTTTTTTAAAGATATTTCAATTCTGCGAATGGGGATCGGTAGGCGCCGGTGCCGTGAGGATTGTACCGCCTTGCGTTTCTTCCAAATCTCAAACCGAAAAAAAATTAGAGCATTTTGAAAATTTGAAAAAAACATTTTTTCCAAATTTTTGGAAATTTTAAAATCAGAAGACGGGGATCGACGCGCAATCGTTTGTACCCGTAGAAATCACTTTCGTTTTCGTTTGAACCTCAAACCAAAAAAAATTAAGAGCGTTTTCAATTTTGAAAAACCAAAGATAGAATATTTTCGTTAATTATTGAGATATTTCAATTCTGAAAACGGGGATCGGTAGGCGCCGGCGCCGTGAGGATTGTACCGCCTTGAGTTTCTTCAGAATCTCAAACCGAAAAAAATTAGAGCATTTTGAAAATTTGAAAAAAACATTTTTTCCAAATATTTGGAAATTTTAAAATCTGAAGACGGGGATCGACGCACAATCGTTTGTACCCGTAGAAATCACTTTCGTTTTCGTTTGAACTTCAAACCAAAAAAATTTAAGAGCGTTTTCAATTTTGAAAAACCAAAGATAGAATATTTCCGTTATTTTTAAAGATATTTCAATTCTGCGAACGGGGATCGGTAGGCACCGGCGCCGTGAGGATTGTACCGCCTTGCGTTTCTTTCGAATCTCAAACTGAAAAAGAAATTAGAGCATTTTGAAAATTTGAAAAAATTATTTTTTCCAAATTTTTGGAAATTTGAAAATCTGAAGACGGGGATCGACGCGCAATCGTTTGTACCCGTAGAAATCACTTTCGTTTTCGTTTGAACCTCAAACCAAAAAAATTAAAGAGGTTTTCAATTTTGAAAAACCAAAGATATAGAATATTTCCGTTAATTCTAAAGATATTTCAATTCTGCAAACGGGGATCGGTAGGCACCGGCGCCGTGAGGATTGTACCGCCTTGCGTTTCTTTCGAATCTCAAACCGAAAAAGAAATTAGAGCATTTTGAAAATTTGAAAAAATTATTTTTTCCAAATTTTTGGAAATTTGAAAATCTGAAGAAGGGGATCGACGCGCAATCGTTTGTACCCGTAGAAATCACTTTCGTTTTTGTTTGAACCTCAAACCAAAAAAATTTAAGAGGTTTTCAATTTTGAAAAACCAAAGATATAGAATATTTCCGTTAATTCTAAAGATATTTCAATTCTGCAAACGGGGATCGGTAGGCACCGGCGCCGTGAGGATTGTACCGCCTTGCGTTTCTTTCGAATCTCAAACCGAAAAAAAAAATTAGAGCATTTTGAAAATTTAAAAAAATTATTTTTTCCAAATTTTTGGAAATTTGAAAATCTAAAGACGGGGATCGACGCGCAATCGTTTGTACCCGTAGAAATCACTTTCGTTTTCGTTTGAACCTCAAACCAAAAAAATTTAAGAGCGTTTTCAATTTTGAAGAACCAAAGATAGAATATTTCCGTTAATTTTTGAGATATTTCAATTCTGCAAACGGGGATCGGTAGGCGCCGGTGCCGTGAGGATTGTACCGCCTTGCGTTTCTTCCGAATCTCAAACCGAAAAAATATTAGAGCATTTTGAAAATTTAAAAAAAAATATTTTTTCCAAATTTTTAGAAATACGAAAATCTGAAGACGGGGATCGAAGCGCAATCGTTTGCACCCGTAGAAATCACTTTCGTTTTCGTTTGAATCTAAAACCTAAAAAAATTTAAGAGTGATTTCAATTTTGAAAAACCAAAGATAGAATATTTTCGTTAATTTTTGAGATATTTCAATTCTGCAAACGGGAATCGGTAGGCGCCGGCGCCGTGAGGATTGTACCGCCTTGCGTTTCTTCAGAATCTCAAACCGAAAAAAATTTGAGCATTTTGAAAATTTGAAAAAAACATTTTTTCCAAATTTTTGGAAACTTTAAAATCAGAAGACGGGGATCGACGCGCAATCGTTTGTACCCGTAGAAATCACTTTCGTTTTCGTTTGAACCTCAAACCAAAAAAAATTAAGAGCGTTTTCAATTTTGAAAAACCAAAGATAGAATATTTCCGTTAATTCTAAAGATATTTCAATTCTGCAAACGGGGATCGGTAGGCACCGGTGCCGTGAGGATTGTACCGCCTTGCGTTTCTTTCGAATCTCAAACCGAAAAAATATTAGAGCATTTTGAAAATTAAAAAAAATATATTTTTTCCAAATTTTTAGAAATACGAAAATCTGAAGACGGGGATCGAAGCGCAATCGTTTGCACCCGTAGAAATCACTTTCGTTTTCGTTTGAACCTCAAACCTAAAAAAATTTAAGAGTGATTTCAATTTTGAAAAACCAAAGATAGAATATTTTCGTTAATTTTTGAGATATTTCAATTCTGCAAACGGGAATCGGTAGGCGCCGGCGCCGTGAGGATTGTACCGCCTTGCGTTTCTTCAGAATCTCAAACCGAAAAAAATTAGAGCATTTTGAAAATTTGAAAAAAACATTTTTTCCAAATTTTTGGAAATTTTAAAATCAGAAGACGGGGATCGACGCGCAATCGTTTGTACCCGTAGAAATCACTAACAAATATTCTATCTTTGGTTTTTCAAAATTGAAAACGCTCTTAATTTTTTTTGGTTTGAGGTTCAAACGAAAACGAAAGTGATTTCTACGGGTACAAACGATTGCGCGTCGATCCCCGTCTTCTGATTTTAAAATTTCCAAAAATTTGGAAAAAATGTTTTTTTCAAATTTTCAAAATGCTCTAATTTTTTTTC
Source organism: Morpho achilles (assembly GCA_947086495.1). Taxonomy (NCBI): domain Eukaryota; kingdom Metazoa; phylum Arthropoda; class Insecta; order Lepidoptera; family Nymphalidae; genus Morpho; species Morpho achilles. Next base: position 9,024,806 of record CAMTZB010000006.1, on the reverse strand, counting down.
GGTTTGAGATTTGGAAGAAACGCAAGGCGGTACAATCCTCACGGCACCGGCGCCTACCGATCCCCATTCGCAGAATTGAAATATCTTTAAAAAAAACGGAAATATTCTATCTTTGGTTTTTCAAAATTGAAAACGCTCTTAAATTTTTTTGGTTTGAACTTCAAACGAAAACGAAAGTGATTTCTACGGGTACAAACGATTGCGCGTCGATCCCCGTCTTCAGATTTTCAAATTTCCAAAAATTTGGAAAAAATATTCTTTTCAAATTTCGAAATGCTCTAATTTTTTTTCGGTTTGAGATTCGGAAGAAACGCAAGGCGGTACAATCCTCACGGCGCCGGCGCCTACCGATCCCCGTTTGCAGAATTGAAATATCTTTAGAATTAACGGAAATATTCTATCTTTGGTTTTTCAAAATTGATAATGCTCTTAAATTTATTTTGGGTTGAGGTTCAAACGAAAACGAAAGTGATTTCTACGGGTACAAACGATTGCGCGTCGATCCCCATCTTCAGATTTTAAAATTTCCAAAAATTTGGAAAAAATAATTTTTTCAAATTTTCAAAACGCTCTAATTTTTTTTTCGGTTTGAGATTCAAACCTGTGCCTACCGATCCCCGTTTGCAGAATTGAAATATCTTTAGAATTAACGGAAATATTCTATCTTTGTTTTTCAAAATTGAAAACGCTCTTGAATTTTTTTGGTTTGAGGTTCAAACGAAAACGAAAGTGATTTCTACGGGTACAAAGGATTGCGCGTCGATCCCCGTCTTCAGATTTTCAAATTTCCAAAAATTTGGAAAAAATAATTTTTTCAAATTTTCAAAATGCTCTAATTTCTTTTTCGGTTTGAGATTCGAAAGAAACGCAAGGCGGTACAATCCTCACGGCGCCGGTGCCTACCGATCACCGTTCGCAGAATTGAAATATCTTTAAAAATAACGGAAATATTCTATCTTTGGTTTTTCAAAATTAAAAACGCTCTAAAATTTTTTTGGTTTGAAGTTCAAACGAAAACGAAAGTGATTTCTACGGGTACAAACGATTGCGCGTCGATCCCCGTCTTCAGATTTTAAAATTTCCAAAAATTTGGAAAAAATGATTTTTTCAAATTTTCAAAATGCTCTTATTTTTTTCGGTTTGAGATTCTGAAGAAACGCAAGGCGGTACAATCCTCACGGCGCTGGCGCCTACCGATCCCCGTTTGCAGAATTGAAATATCTCAAAAATTAACGAAAATATTCTATCTTTGGTTTCTCAAAATTGAAATCGCTCCTAAATTTTTTAGGTTTGAGGTTCAAACGAAAACGAAAGTGATTTCTACGGGTACAAACGATTGCGCGTCGATCCCCGTCTTCAGATTTTCGTATTTCTAAAAATTTGAAAAAAAAATTATTTTTTCAAATTTTCAAAATGCTTGGATTTTTTTTCGGTTTGAGATTCGGAAGAAACGCAAGGCGGTACAATCCTCACGGCGCCGGCGCCTACCGATCCCCGTTTGCAGAATTGAAATATCTCAAAAATTAACGGAAATATTCTATCTTTGGTTCTTCAAAATTGAAAACGCTCTTAAATTTTTTCGGTTTGAGGTTCAAACGAAAACGAAAGTGATTTCTACGGGTACAAACGATTGCGCGTCGATGCCCGTCTTCAGATTTTCAAATTTCTAAAAATTTGAAAAAAAAATTATTTTTTCAAATTTTCAAAATGCTTGGATTTTTTTTCGGTTTGAAATTCGGAAGAAACGCAAGGCGGTACAATCCTCACGGCGCCGGCGCCTACCGATCTCCGTTTGCAGAATTGAAATATCTTTAGAATTAACGGAAATATATTATCTTTGGTTTTCAACATTTTCAAATCGCTGTATCTTTTTTGGGTTTTCAGATAATTGAAAAGTAAAGGCGGTACAAACGGGTACAAACGACCCCGAATCAGACCCCGTTAAAATAATTATGATTTTCTAAAGTGGGCTGCGGGACCAATTTTGAAAATTCTGTAACTTTTTTTGGTTTGAGGTACAAACGAAACTAAAAGTGGTACAAACGGGTACAAACGATGCAGAACCCGACGGCAATTTCAAAAAATTTTTTTTCGAAAGTCGGCTGCCAAGTTCACATAGGTATAAAAAGATTTTATTTGTATTCTATAAAGCCTTTTTAGTATTTATGTTGTTTTCAATATTTATGTAGGAGTTAGCTTGCTACATTCGGACATGTGAGTATTAAAATAACCATTTTTATTGTATATCGATTTCAATACCTGTTATATATTTGAGTAAATCAACACAAAAAATTATTTTACTTTTTCTATGTTTTGTTATGCTTGAAAACAATTTTAATGTAAGAAAATATTTTTAGAAATACTAAAATTTTGCTGAATTTATTAGTATTATAATATTTCTTAATGGTTTTTGCTATCTTTTAAATCTAGTACTATTATATATATAGAAGCTGTGATGGCCCAGCGGTGCGACCGTGTGAATCTCTAGAGACGATCACGGGTTCGAACCCGGGCAGACACCAACGAGTTTTTCTCTTAAAACTTATGTGTCTAATTGATAATTGCAATTTATCACACGCTTTTCGGTGAAGGAAAACATCGTGAGGAAACCTGCATATCTCTAAGAGAATTCTGGAGGTATGTGTAACCTACCAATCCGCATTGGAGCAGCGTGGTAGGTCTTAGCTCCAATCCTTCTCTCCCAAAACGGAGAGAAGAGGCCTATTCTCAGCAGTGGGATAATAACAGGCCGTTACTTACTTACTATTATATATCGTGGTTATTGCTCTTCAACACAATATTCATTCATTTTAAATCTATCTTAATTTATCGTCAAATTCGCCGCTCAAAATTGAAGGTTGCTAAATAATCTAGACAACTACATAGTCTGACCTTCTTTTTTGTGGGATACATTATAAAAAACGATACTCGCGTTCATTTAGCTTTATATAAGGTCACGTTTCCTGTAACATAGATACACATTATATAAGTAGTGTCTTGAGGCTATCAAAATGTCAGTGTAATATATTGTCCGTGAAAATATAAACCTGTTTATCGGCTGAGCAGTAAAGGCGATACAGCGCCCTAATTATTTAACATTGATGAGATTACAAAGTAAAACCGGAAATATAAGCCACACCGAGTTCCTTCCTTAATAAATGTTTTTCTTTGAAGTTCGCCACAATTAAACGTCGTTGCTACACTTGGAATCTCAATTATTATATAGAGTTAGATATATTAATCGTTTGGCGCAATACCATGACATTTTAATACGAGTATTTAACTGGTATATCTTGGAACCACCATTGTTTATTTATTATGTTTATCGTGGTTATCAACCGTTGTTATCGCATTTTTAAATTAAAGTTATGTTTTTAAATCTAGAATCATTACAACCAACATAATTAATTAATGTTCTTTTTAAAAATCTAGAATCATTACAACCATTTAAAAAAAAAAAACCAAACACTTCTAAAGTCCTCTTTCTGAGAGCTTACCCTGAGAATAAACGATTACCAAATACGAAAACATAATTATAATAATAAAATTACTTAAACTTATAATACACATTATTAAGCTTTGTTAAATTTGTAAGCTTTGTAAGGTTGTAATAGGAACGATTGATTCATTCCTATTAAAACCTTACAAAGCAATGTATAAAATGTAGATTTAAAACTTGATCATTGTATAGATATTCGGCAGACAACTATCTTGTCTTGTTTTTGTTGCTGGCTTTTAAGTTAACGAAGTAAACGTTTTTACTTCCCACGAACAAAAGAGCTGATAACAATTTACTTTTATATCGAAGAAATACCGTGGTAGAGACGGCCGACCTTCGTTTCTGGGCGTCATGGTCATGTTACCGTCGTTGTATTGTTCACTGGATGTTGCAAAAATAACTGTGAAATGTAACCATTGAATTGCGATAAGCAATTAATAATTTCACAACTTATTTGACCTGAATTGAAGCCGGTTCTTGAGTTCTAAAACATGAGTAACTGATTATTTATGAATGATAATAAAATAAAACTTAAAATGAGAATTAACAAAGAGCGTAACTGACTATATACTTTTATCTCATATCTTGTAAGCGACTATTTAAAACTATTCAAGTTTTCCTAAGTGACTGACAACTGTCATCTATGCATTAAAATCAATACTTACAATCATTGTGCTCTAAGAAAACAGTCCCCAGAATCTATTTATAACATAGGATGTCCATTGGTTATCTACAACAACAGTAGTTAAGGTTGTGATATAAAAAAATTAACGGTTCAAGTGTAAACTTGAATATAAACAATTTATAGAATTAGGCTTTACTTTGCGGAGATCCATAATACAAAAGTAATAATAAAATTATTTTGCTATAATACGCGATGAATTCATCGCGGATTATAGCAAAATAATTTTATTATTACTTTTGAATATAAACGTTGTGTATTTTTAAAATTTTTGAATGGCTAGGGAATAATTTTGCCCTAAAATTGCAAATTTACTATCATTGTATATATGGTAAAACACAATATTCATTTATTGCTCTATCTTAACACAAACATAATAATTTATACTACATTAAGAAATTTACCTCTGAAAAATCAACCTCCACAATTGGATCAAGCGTACTCTTTCGCTGCACGGTAGAAAGACAGTGGGATACTTCCTCTCCTACGCCACTCCGGCGGTCCACTCTCCCTCCGTCTTACGAATTTTCGATTAGGTTACGTGTCTTGACGCGAGTTTAACATTCTTTACCTATCACAAAAAGTCCGCAACGCTACTAAAGAAGTTTCCACTTGAAAGCTTCCGTTACGACACTTTTCGAATTTTCAATATGCTGATTCTTACTACTTTTACAATTTCCCTGTATACATACTGAATCAATGAATTATTTTAAACTAGATGATGACCTATTTAAAAAAAAGTGCTTCCTCATCAACGGATAATAAGAATTTATCTACCATCGAAATAACTTGACACGAATAGAAGTTTCTTTTAAATGAGCTTAACACGGATAATACTTACATTAACGCAGTATTTAGATTACAGAGTGATGAAATGAAATGGCTACAACGGATTTGTTCACGATTATTTGGCGCTTTGCCATTGTTTTGGTGAAAATATTGATATAAGAAAGGGAATAACTTGTACGGTACTTTTGTAATATTATCCATCATATTATGTCAAATCTTAGTTTGCAACGTTTACACGTTTTATAAAACATACTAACTAAAATAAAATGGCTGGGCGGCCTTATTTCTTATTCAGGAACAAGGTTTAGTGCATAGATCAACCATGTTGCTGAAATGTGAATTCAAAAGTAATAATAAAATTATTTTGCTATAATCCGCGATGAAGTAAAATAGAAAATATATATAATGCTTAATGCAGAGTGGACAATCGGTTATCATACCTGATACATGCAGGAGTCGTAAAAAACACATGCACACACCTCCACCACCGCCACCGTGATACACAAGCACTATATACGTTCACTATCACAAACTCAACAATCGTTTCGCCCCGCAACCGAAGCATCGTCAGGAGATAGACTCCACGACCAAAATCGCAAAGCGAAGCAATATTTTTTTTTTTTTTTTTTCGAATATGACTAATGCTGTTAGCCCTAATGGCTTTGACAGCGTCACCGATAAGACGGGCGAGCGCTGAAGCATCGCCGAGAAGAAATGGATGATACATGCGGGTGCATTACAAGCACCCGCGCTACAGGGGGCGTCGCCTTAAGGGTGTCTCCTGCGAGACCGAACCTCGGCTTAAGGCGGCGCGTTTTTGGAGGGCTGCATCTAATAAATGACTTGGAAGAAGTCTGTGTCACGGCAGCCGCGGCTGAGGGCTACGGCCGCTTGACACAAGCAAGCGGGGACCTCGTCTTCGCCGGCGAAGACGCTGTTTGTGTGCGTGTTGTGTGTATATCTTGTTGGATGCTGTTATAGCATCGTCGGGGTCGTTAAGGACGCTCTTCGGGCGCCTGTGAATCTTGTTGGGGTGCCTGAACGCCTTATAGTTGGACGCGGCCACTATAAGGGGGTTTGGGTGGATGGACGCTTTCTCGAAGTAAGTCGTCGAGAATCGTCTGAAAAGATCGGCTATCGTAGGTAGGTCGAGATCTCTATGGAGGTTCACGTTGCGCACGAACCACGGACAGCCAGTGGCTGTACGCATGAATCGATTTTGAAGTGTCTGCAACGGACACAGTCGTGATTTCGGAACGTGCGCGAACGCGACGCTCGCATAGGTCATAATGGGTCTGATGCAAGTCTTGTAAAGTGTCACTTTGTTGCGGAGTGACAGTTTACTTGCCTTGCACAGTATCGGATGGAGGCGTCCCAAGGCGAACGCTGCCCGGTTACGGACAACGCGGATGTGTCGGATAAAGGATAGGGTCGGTTCGAGGATGACACCTAAGTATTTGACTTCCTTTTGCCAATCTATGTATTTGTTGTAAATAGAGACTCTAGGAGGCGTCCGGATGAAGTCCATGGCTCTCCTAGATCTCGCAAAGAACATTGCTGCGCTTTTATCGGGATTAATTTCGATTCTCCACCGGCGGAACCAGCTTCCGAGCTGGTTGGTTGCTCTTTGGAGCCTATCATTAATAGTTATGGGATCTCTACAGGTGGTATAGATTGCGGTATCGTCCGCGAACATAGCTAAGTGGGTGACTGCACTAGTTTTAGTGGAGAATCGTGGGATGTCACTCGTATAGAGCGAGTAGAGGAACGGTGCGAGTACCGAACCTTGGGGGACTCCGGCGCGTAAGGTGCGTCTTGAGGAGAGCGCACCATCAATACGATATCTGAATGAGCGATTAGTAAGATAATCGCGAATGATAAGAACGAGTCTATCGGGGATTCCTAGGTTCGCGAGTTTGTATATTAGACCCGCATGCCATACCTTATCGAAGGCTTTGGCGACATCGAAGAAGACAGTACCGGTGTACCGTTTTTTGCCGAAGCCATTGAGGACGGCTTCGGTAAGTCGGTGTACTTGTTGTACCGCGGTGTGTTTAGCGCGGAAGCCGAATTGCTCATCCGGTATGAGCTTCATCGACTCCATGAACGTTATGAGTCTAGCGAGGATTACTCGCTCGTAGACTTTCCCTAAGCTGTTGAGCAGACTGATGGGTCGATAGCTGCTCGGGAGATTACTGGGTTTTCCCGGTTTACGAATACCTATTACTATTGCTTCCTTCCATTCGTCGGGGAAGGAGCAACCTAACAGGAGGGCATTGAAAATCAATACTAATAGGTTTATGAGTTGGTCAGGGAGGCACTTGAGTGCTTTGTTGGATATGGAGTCGGGGCCTGGGGACTTGCGGGTCTTCAGGTTTTGGATAATGGAACGGACTTCCTCTCCGGTGGTGGGAGTGAGCGGCTCGCTTTCGGGAGCCTTTGCGGATATCCTAGCCGCCGCCATTTCCACTTCCGAGTGGAATTCGGCGTGTTCGGGATGACTGGGGTTATTTGAACATTGTCCCTCAAGACTGTCAGCCAAGCATTCGGCCTTATCGATGTCGTCAAAAGCGACCGGACGGTTTAAACGTAACAATGGAGGTGTAGCTGCACACTGGTCTCCTCTCAGGGATTTCGCCAGTTTCCAGAAAGCCAGGTGACTCGGCGAGATCTCTGAGAGTTTGTTGTCCCAGGCGGACTGACGGTTGAGGCTGAGTTTTTCTCTAACCTCTCTTTGAAGTCGCCGGAGTGTTCTCCGGTTATCGTCTGTCGGGTATGCGTCATGGGCCCTAGTGGCGGCACGTTTACGTCTAAGTAGGTCGCGCAGGTCGTCCGGTAGTCTCCCACGACCGCGGTCGTCGGGGACTTCCTTAGAGCAACGCTCGAGTGAGTCTGTTATATGTTTCGTAAGGTGGGTAACAGCGAACTTGGCACTATCCACGGAGTCTATCTTGTCAGGAATTTGATCTAGGTGGTCTGAGTTTAGGGACTGGAGTTTCCCGCCTAATTTACTCCAGTCGATTATCGTTTTCGTGGGAGGGGTCGTGGAGGTAGATTGCCCTAACTGAATTAGAACCGGACCCACCGTCCGGTTCTAATTCAGTTAGGGTTAGTTACGTCCGAGTCGTAATTCATGCAGGACTTCTATAGAATGTAACTGGAGAGCTACATTTTTGAAAATGTATATATCTAAGACATCTGCTCTGTTTGGATCCCCGTTAGGCGGGTATCTGGTAGGCTCGTTAGGGGCTATCACCTCAAAAGCGAGGTTTGGAAGGCCGTTGAGGCCTTGGAGTATTGTGCCGTTCCGGTTGGTTCGGCGAGAGTTCCATTGGCCATGTTTGGAGTTGAAGTCTCCGGCCAGTATTACAGAGTCGCCTAGTGCGAGAAGGGTGCGGACGTCTCTTTCGAGTACCCATTTGGTCGGACTGAGGTATACTGATGCTAGTATGATCGACTGATGGCCGGTCATACCCACCTGACAGACTGAAGCCTCCATGTTAGTGAGCTTTGGGGAATCAAGGGGGGAGCATAGGAGGGCTTTTTTGTAGTAGATGAGCGTGCCGCCTTTTTTGGATGACAGACGGTCATTTCTAATCAAACTGTAATTCGCAATATTGGGATTGCGAAATTGGGGTTTTAAGAAGGATTCTTGTATTAGAAGAATATCTATATCGTGTGCAACTACGAAATCGCGGACTTCGTCCATGTGTCTGATAAGCCCGTCTGCGTTGTACGTGACGAGCTTGAGGGAGTGGGGCTTGGCCCTACCCAGTGAGGGTTTAAGCTTAAAGCCTAGAGATGGCCTGCACCAAACTAGAGTGTTCGAGCAAGGCCATTAATCTGTTTTGAGGATTACTCCTCAGCTTGTTTGCCAAAATTGACAGCTCCGTAGTGTCAATTTTGGTTACTATATCGCAAACGAGTTTCATGTCGTCCATGAAACTCGTTGCTGGAGGGGCGGCTGTCGCTTTAGGAGCGGCAGCTCTTGTATTGGAGCTCAAGATGGCGGCGGCGGGTTTCGCTACCGTCTCCTGAGCCGGTTTTACTGGCACAGCCGGCTCGGATGCCGGTTTCCTGTGCCAGGGGTTTGAGGTGGGGAGAGGCGCGGGGACGAACCTCTCAGCTGGTTTGGGGGCGGTACGGTCCGCCTTTTTACGGGTGGCCCTTCTGCCCCCTCGTTTTGCCCTAAGCGGGACTTTCGGGCAGCCGCGATAGCTCGCGGGGTGCCCTTGGGTCCTGCAGAGGACACAGCTGGGAGGTTCCTCGGACGGAACCGTTCTGGGGCAATCGGCAGTGCCGTGATCGCCCAGGCACTTGACGCACCTTGGTCGTGCGGTGCAGTTGCGCTGCGAATGGCCGTAAAGTTGGCAGCGGTGGCACTGCCCCATTACCCCACGCGTACGCGGCATTTCAATACGCAGACCCGACAGTCTGCATATTGTATTGACGTTGAAGACACGCTTGCCTTCAGGAGTGAGGTCGAGGACCGCGAGACAAAGTTCATAAGGAACTTTGGTTCTATGGTGGTACATGCGGTGTACCTGCCTGATTGGGAGACCCTGGCTGAGGAGGTCGTTTTTGATATGCTCGATATCGAGCTCTACCGGGAGTCCGCGGATGACGACGCGAAGTTCGCGCTCGTCTTCTAGGGCGTACGTATGATAGCCGATCTTTTCGGCATCCAAGAGCGTCGTGAGGCGACGGTGGTCCGTTGAAGACGGACATTGTACCATTATGCCCTGGCTTGTGGACCGGGCAGAAGTAAATGGGATGGACGAGCTGTCCATGCGCGGGATTAAGCGATTCCACGCGTCTTTTTCCCTAACAAATAGGGGCGGCACCTTCTCCTTCCTCTCCGTCATAGGCGAGTCCTGTGAGTCGGGTACGTCTTGTTTGCGGGCGGCCTGTGAGGCAGGCTGGGGTTTGAGAATGGGACGCGGGGCAGGTGCACCTGCGTCGTTAGTGGCCCTTTTGGGCGGGACGGTCTTGGGAGCCTTCAGCTTTCGCTTCTGGCTCTTTGATAGGACGGCGGTGAAGCCGTCGTCCTCGTCTGAGGCGGATGACGCCGAGCGGGATGGGGACTCCGAAGCGTCGGATGCTTCGGCTTCCTCACCGGACTCTGAGGGAGTCTCGGATTCCGAGTCAGATTGCTCCTCCACTTCCATGTCAGGAGACACGGTGCGGGAGCGGGGTTTAGCCTTTTCCGCAGCGGGGGGAGAAGGTGCTGCCGGGCTGCCATTCAGGCCCTGAGAGGGCGGGAGGGCTTTGGCGAGTTCCTGCAAAATGGCGGGGTGGTGCGCCTGGAGGAATGCGAAAATCGCATCTAAAATCGGTTGCCCCGTGGGGCGCAGGGTAGGGGCCATATTGGCCCGCTCGAAGCAATATCCAAATAAGTTTAGTTATATACTAATCGGTTCAACCCCACCCTTTATTTTATTTGCGAACAAGTGTAACAAGCTTGAACTAGAAACATTTATCTGCTCGTTAATGAGGGTGCCATTGTTATGTTTAATAATCTCAAGGTTTTCCAATAGGCTGAGCTTCAGTCCTTTATTGGAACACGTGTGCAATACTTCGAAACTATGGTCATTAGGGACTTTATGACCGCTTTCTATCAGATGTTTGGCGAAATGTGAATTTTGTGGTTTATTATTCCTGAAGGCAGCCATATGTTCTTTAAAACGGGTTTCAAAATTACGACCAGTCTGACCCACATATGTATCATTGCATTCAGGACATTTTATTTTATAAACACCACACTTTTTCGCGCTTGGTAATTTATCTTTATTATTGCACAGAATCTTTTTTAAAGAGTTATTACTTTTAAAACCTAATTTTATATTTGATTTGGATTTAAATATAGCTGAAATTCGTTCTGACAATGCTCCAAAATAGGTCAGACTGGCTTTGTTCTTATTATCTTTGTAATGTGGCACCGCGTACAAGTGTTTTGCCAATTGCAACTTCTGTTTATTTTTTAATATGTTATGTACTAATTGCTTATCATAGCCATTAGAATGCGCCATCTGGTTGATTATTTGAAGCTCTTTGTTAAAATTCTTCTCGCAAAGAGGGACTGATAAGAGTCTATGTATATGACTGTGAAAGGCGGCAAGTTTGTGTTGCCAGGGGTGAAAAGAAGAAGCAGGTATGATCGTATCCGTGTAGGTTGGTTTGCGAAAGATCTCAAACATATGTTCATTATTGGACCGTGTAATAGTAAGGTCAAGAAAATTAAGCGAGTTATTCTGCTCTGATTCTAATTTGAAACTGATTTTGGGATGTTTGGAATTGATATTATTAATGAAAATATCAAGTTGTCTATCCGTACCCGTCCAGCATATAATTATGTCATCTACATATCTATAATAGTAAAGGATGTTTTTATTTTGGACAATATTTTGATTTTCAAAGTGGTCCATGAAAATTTCAGCCATAAGTGGACTTAAAGGGGAGCCCATAGCTAAACCATCCTTTTGATGAAAGTAATGGTCATTGAATCGAAAATAATTTTGTTCCATACATAATTCTGTTAATTCTATTATTTCTGAAATCTCTCCAGGGTGTAAACACTTTTTCTCGAGTAATGTGGTCAAAATGTTTAATGTTTCTTTGTATGGAACATTCGTGAATAAACTATCAACATCAAGTGATATTAATTTACATTTATTTGGTAATTTTATGTGCTTAATTTTGTCGACCAGCTGGAGACTGTTTTTAAGGGCATGTATTGGCTGAAAGGATGTTTTTGACGGTATGATTGAATTTAAATATTTAGCTAGTTTATATGCTGGGGCGCCTATGTATGAGACAACTGGACGTATAGGGATATTATTTTTGTGGATTTTTGGCAAACCATACAACATCGGAGAGCGAGGATTCATCTCAGTGACCCTCAGTTTAGATGAGTTGTTGGGAAGTATATACTGAGTATTATTTACAATTTCTTTAAAAGACTGTGTAAATTTTTTGGTAGGATCTGAGGGTAACTTGACGAATTCTTCACTTTGGATAACATCGTTAACTTTTTCCAAATAAATGTCGCGTTTTAAAATGACTACGGTATTTCCTTTGTCGGCTTTAGAAATGACAAGGTTGTTGTTCGATATAGTTTTTTGAAGAGACTTAAGAGTTTTAGATTCAGCATTAAATGAGGGACAGATGGGGGTTGTTTTTATTTCTTGAGCGACTAAATTCCTAACAATGTTATCCTCTTTGTTAACGATCACTGCTAGTTCGGCATCGATAGCTAGGGTTTCTAACGATTTCTCACAGATGTTGTGGGGAATGTTATGGCAGGTTACACATATTGCAGACATTAGATACCTAAAGATTTACCTTTAATGTAAAGTTTACAGTAAATGATATATAACGATATAGTACCTGGGTGAGCGAGCCTTGATCTACATTTTTTTTACAAGTTAAAAAAAGATGAAACTTAAAAGAAAAAATAATTGGGCAGGTGGGGGTACTTCCTAGGTATTTTCACTTCTCTATACCGCCAATTCTTCAAATGAGCTACCATGACTTTACAATTGACAGCTAAAATAGTCTTTTATATTCGATGGAAACCTGGCTAGATCGATTTTCGACCCCGAGACCCTATACATACTAACTACTACATACTTTCGTTTCATGAACGAAAATCATTCTTTGGAGCCGTTACCGAAGTTCAGAAAATGTACATATAAATATTCAAGATTAAGTCATTTAAATATAACGATAAACGATAAATAACTAAAGATGTTTTCCCGGGGTTTGAAAACATGGTAAGAGCCTCTTGACGGGAGGCTCCGGCTTAATTGAAATATTGTACTTATTACATATTATAAATTTGGATTTATACAAACGAATTACTTGTACAATTCTATCAGTAGTCGACTACCATTTTATCAATAATGTAACAGTGATTGGATCAATATTAGACTATGATAATTCTATTAATAGTATCGTTAAGCTATTTTCTTGAGTACTATTATTGCGTTTAAGTTTTGAAAACACTCACACCAAAGTATATAGTTCTTAAATGGAAAATAAAATGGATTCATGGGATTACAAATTATTTACTTTTTAAACACTTATTACGCACAATTTGGTTCCTAATTACCGAGGCTAGCAGATATAACAACAATGAATTCTTAATCTTAATGAGTAATTTAATGGGCATATATTATAATTCTCATATGTGTTTAATGAGCTAAAAGATACTTATAATAAGAATAAAGAAGAACTTTATAATAAGCTAAAATTTAAATTACTTTGTATATTTCCTTTAGACTCCAATAATCTCTTACTTCACCTCATTTGGAAACTGTCCGAACTAAATGCTGGCTCTTGCTGTCCTCCAATCGAATATTTATTCTCAAATCTCTTTCCCTTCCTCGTCCCAAATCAAAATTCTGCTCCTTTTCATGATATCGTTTAATATTTGTGTCTAATTTGCCTTATTCAAAAAACCCATGTCTACCTAGACAAAATATACCTATGTTTATTTTATATGCAACCTGACAATGTTATTAGCATTCATTTAGTTATTTAATTCATATTTCACTTATATCAACCTAATAATATGAAAGTATTTCCAGTCTTAATATATTACATTTTAATATTTGTATTATATCGGTCACGTGATTTATTTATAGGGAGATAATCTGTGAACAGAGACGACACTTCATATGTTATTAACGCTTTAGAATGGTCGTTAAGCTCGCATGCACATGGTATAAAAATATCGCTCAAATTAAAATTTTGTTAATTATTGCACTATAATAGCTTCAAACCAGCTAGGGTGAGCAATATATGTGACTTCTTTTCGCCTGAAATTCCTTAGGTCATCAAATAGTGTCAATCTTCGAGTGGGTTTCATAAGATGCTCTTTTTCGATGGGCTATAGAACGAGCTATGTTTGAAGTATCTACGTAAACAAATCGAAACGATGACCTTCGTAGGAGAAACATCATTATGGGCGTAGGTTATTTAAAACGTTGCGAATGTTAAGAGCGCACGATGCAAATGTCGTAAAATGCCTCGGGAAGTGCAAAAAAAATCTTCTCCATGAAAATTTTAGTAAAGAAGACTTTGCTCAGTAGTCAATATCTATCTAATGATTTTTGTTTGAAAAAGAAAAAGATAAATAAGTAAGAAGTTTAAAATACTTCAAGTCGAGCGGTGTCCAGTCGTATTAGTAATTAAAATTCTAAGATGCAAGTGTTATATTTCGTTTATAATTCTATCTTTATTTATTAAGACTGGCCCGTTGGCGCAGTGGGTAGTGATCCTGCCTTCAGCTTTGCGGGTCGCGGGTCCGATTCCCGCTGAGGGCCGACATTTTCTATATATCAATTTGTTGGTCTTCGAGTCTGGGTGTATATTTGTATTTAAGTATGTATTTCAAAATTATATAAGTATATATTCACCTGTTGTCTGTCACCCATAACACAAGTATTGAGTTACGAGTACTTACTTTAGGGACGGACGACCGTGTGTGTGTGTCCCATATATTTATTTATACATTCTATTTTATTTCCAAAAAAAAATGATAACATGAATTACAACAAAATAATAATATTGGTTTACAATAAAAAAATATTATATAAGTATTTTATCACGTCGTATTGGATATCTAAGATTACGTTACACAGATAATAATATTCTTTGTCATATGGTGAATGGCGAAGACAAGTTATACAGAATACTCCAGGATGTGCATGCCTTGATTCTCGGACGTATAAATTGAAGAAATGGACTAATGCAGCGTGTCCGCCCACCCTAGGCAGGCGTCTGCATGCCCGAGGCAATGGAATTCTTAGTCCCGACTCTCTCCTCGCCATTTGTGTATCGTCATTTATTATTTTATTATCTGATTTGAATCCAATATTCTATAATCGCCGTGTGGTATCCGGCCGAATAGAATAGTACCAACTTCATTTCTTACCGAGGTGTCATAAAACGCTACTAAGGTAAGTTGACCCACCGTTTGGTATCCGACTGAGTAGACCAACTCATTTCTTACCAAGGTGTCGTAAAATGATTATTTTTCGAGTTTTGTGACTGAAAACATGCGGAAGCTTAAATCTCATACATAAAGATACCACCAAAAAAATTGGTCCGTTATATATTATACTAATTACGTTGTTTTTGCTTAGTTTAGTCTTATATAACTAATCAAAACAGCATAATAAATCCATTCTGATAACTATACAGATTATATGACGAATAAGTGACTCATTTATTTTCAGCTTAAAGAACGCATATAAGGAATATGCAGACAGAAATAGTAAAAAAATGGGTTAAGGTTGGTTATCTTATTATTACCTCATACCATATCACTTCTTCCCACTTCTTAGCGAAGGTCTCTCTCTTTCGAGTTCATGACTGAAAGCGTCTTAGACGCTGCTTATTACTGATTGACAGATTACAAATATCCTACAAATCCACTATGGATATACAGTTTCGATGACGATGTTTACAATAAATGGAGAGATTACTAGTCCATAGAGTACTCGAGTTATGAATAAAGTACGAGAGTCTTTAGAAAACTTATAGATAATTGTCCAAGTTTTGAACCCGTCAGCTCTAATTGTTATACTCTTACCATTCGGGCATTTAGTGTTTTTATTTCTCATCAAATAACTATATTAGATGTCGTATCCGGCTGAGTAGTATAGACCACCCTCATTTCTTCCTCAGATGTCGAAAATGTCCTCAGATGTCAGATGGCGACTAAGGTAAGTCTACTCGCCGTGTGGTATCCGGCTAAATAGAATAGACCATCCTTATTTGTTACCGAGATAACTTAAAAGGCGACTAATATAAGTTGACCCACCGTGTGGTATCCGGTTGAGTAGAATAGACCACCCTCTTTCTTACCGAGGTGTCGTTAAATACGACTTAAGTAAATTGACGTCAGGCAGGCGGTCGGTCGTAAAATACGTAGCTAAATTATGTGACATCATTACACATATCATGAGGTCATCACGTCATGTTAAAAGCATGTGTGACCCCACTTTGAGTGGAATAATGGCAAAAGGGTGAAGATCGAATAGGTACATACAACAACAGGATACCCGATTAATATTCAAATTAATACCAACGTTCACTTAGCGAGACAAAACAATAGTGAGGCCATCGGTAGTCGTTCTCATAATGTATCACGGCTGAGTCACACTTGCGTCACATGGTTTCCTAACTTGTCTCCCTCAGTGAGTTCACTGATCATTATGTGATGATTATTGACCCCCATATTAAAATAGATAATTGCGGTACAAAAACAATATTCTTGGAAAGTTTAAAGGCATTGTTGTTATAACGAAATTTTCCTTGTCCCTTCGATGTTCAACCTTCCATATAAGGCATGTCGTCCAGCTAGCTCACCCACGCCCTTCTCGTATGGGACAATACAACGTTTAATATTCCTATCCTTCCATTTTTATTCTTACGAATAATGTAAGTTTTGTATACTCATACTAATATAAGTTAAGATAAGTACAACTTCTTGATAATTTTAATGGTATTAGCCTAAGAAAGGTTATCAACAAAATAAGTCCTCATGTCAGAAGCAATTAGTTAGAGGTTACCAAAAGTATTGTCTAAGACGCCGACGTTGGAAATGAAATAGTCTAAATCATTATAATATATTGGATATACATTGCATTAATGTGATTATACAATTATATTGGTAGATCTAAACTTTCGCGATTCATACTGATTATTATATAAACATATGGGTCACATTGCGATGAAATGAATCGATTTTATCGCGATGTGACCCGTATGTTTATATAATTATAGTGTTAGAATTCGCACTAATATTACAAATATGTAAGGATGTAAGTTTTTGTTTGTTTATATCGTTTTATTATGTAATGTAAAATGTTTTTCGATATTGGATAACACACAAAATCGCGGAAACAAGCATTTACATTTGTGTTTTGAGTCACAGAGTCATACCATATCATGCGTTGTAGTAAACGGCAGCGTTCAATTTTATGTTTTAAAGCTACGCTGAAGAACACTAATGAATCTAAATTTAAGCCACAAATAAATTAAATAGATTAAACGTATTAAGGAATGTTTATATTAAAAATTTATAAATAATTTTACCTCTGTTTAATTTTCTTTTAATAAAGGAAATATAAAATACAAGTAATATGTTTTGTAAAATTACTAAGCAACGTCGTAAATATCATCTTTCTCATTAAGTTTAGAGATAAAGCCGAATAGATTCAAGTGGTCAGTCTATTATATAATATTATATTCTGATTGAACTAACCGAAAATTTAAAAAGATAAAATATTTCGTGAAGATATCGTCATTCCATTAGTTTTATTCATTGGTATGGAATTGTTGCCGCTCTTACGTAACATGACAAAAAATATGTGCAGACTATGGGTCATTATGACATGTTTCTGTTTATTTCTTTTTGTTTCTTAATATTTGAGCTATTTTTATATGCTGACATATGTTGTTTCCGCAACCCAGTTCCGCGGACGGTTGATTGACAAGTCCCTTTCTTTCGCTATTTGAGGACTAGTTGATTGACGAATCGATTTCCCTGTTCCAGGGCCACCGCCACGGCTGGGGCTGAAGGCGGCGAGCCCCGGCGTCGCCGACGAGGACTGCAATAGTAACACCAGCCTCGCCGGAAGCCTCCACTCGACGCAGGATGAACTCGACGCGCATTGCGATAACTCCGGTTACTTATGGCTCCTCGATTACAAGTGAGTAACAATGTCTAATAATCTTAACGTATCGGTATCCCTTAAAGAGACCTATGTCCAGCAGTAGACGGTTGGAAAGAAGAAGACTGATCTTAACTATAGATAGATGGATAAAACGAACACATAAAACAAAAAAAAATACATACGAACTTAAAGTAAACTTTGTAAAAAGTTTACACTAAACTTTGTTAAAAGTTTTTTGTAAAAAAAAAAACTTTAAAGTAAAATGTATATAATTGATAGTATTAGGGCTTAGTTGTAAACTATTTAATGGAAAAGTTTTATTACGATTCTTGTCCTATTTGGATAAAATACATATTGTACTTGGCTTTATGATATCCAATGTATGATCCAAGTCTCTATTTGCCATAAATTACGTTTACAGATATAAACCTTTTGCCTGAAACATTACAAGTATGTTTAAGTATTTATAATATATTTTATTTTATATCATGATGGGAAAAATTCACGGTTTTATAACGGATATTATGTTGAAACACCGCTGTTCACTAATTGCCGCTGTCAGTTTAATGTATCCCGATTATAATATGAATACTTTAATCATATTTCGGTTTATGAAAAATAATGAACGCCGTCGTCAGAAACCGAACAAAATTATGAAAGTTAATAACTACAGGAGAAAGATTACGAGCGAAATATAAATAGGAGGGAAAATTACCTATTCTTTACATTTGAGCTCAGATCTTTTTACCTTTAAAGGTCAGATGTATTTATGTAGCGATCTTTATTTCGTAACATTATGGAGCACTTAAAGGTTAAGAATTCCTTACCCTTGTTCCACGCAAATGTTATTTTTTACTCAAACCCTAATTAGTAACGCCAAGATTGTATCTTTTCAGTCCAATGTTTCGAGACGGCTCGTGCCACCACATCTCAGTACTCTCATCGGTGTCCGCGTCGTATAAAGGCATAAGTGATCTTACATCTCGTTTCGAGTTTGCATCACGGTACAAAGATATCGCCCGAGACCTCGACGCTAATCTAGCTGAGGCTGATATGGAAAGCTTTAAGACCGAAGACATTCATGCACTCTTGATGACCGCTGACTTGCCACACGACGCTATTATTGATGAAATAACAAATGACGTAAGTAATCGTTTATTAGAGAGAAAAAACATACACGTAATATTATAAACTCAAATTTCAAATTCAAAATATTCTTTATTTAAGTAAACTTGTTAACAAGTTGTTTTAAATCGACCACTCTACTGCTAGTTTGGAAAGCTGTTCCTATCGAGCAGAGACAGAAAGAAACTCGGCGGTTGCTCCTTTGAATACTATGATTCATAATATGTATGTGTTTCAAACAAAAAGAGTTAGAAATGGTATTGCGAATAGTGAAAGCGTACTTCGTCGTATTAGACTTACTTTTTATCTTTGCGTACGGCAATTAGAAATATAATACTTATAAATGATATTTTTCTTTCACATACTTTATGACAGCTTCTAATTATTTCAATTCACATTGTCGGGTCTTTTCTATACGCGTCAAATGAATTTGAATACGTATGCCATTGACCATGTACTCCAATTACAAGGCCACTCACGGTTACTGTATAGGCTTCAAGGTTATAGCCGCAGAGAATCTAATTACCTCCGAGCCTTATTTCATATTGAACATTATTTTAATTCAGTGTGATTAGTAAGAAATTTTTTTACTTACTCGATCGCGTTAGCGTAACGCCAATTTGTATGACTGGAACTGGTGGTCACTAGATGTCACTGTTGCAGCGTCATACAAATTGGTGTTACGTTAATTCGATCGAGTAGGTTAAAAAACTCGCGCTAAGCACACTGATCATGATTACATTCACGATACGTAAGGGATTAGTAGTTGCTAAATTTGTATTAGACTATGTTTATGCGACTTTGCGATAACTTAAGCTTTTAAGTACAGCCTATCGTCTGCCGCCCTTTTAGGGGACTTCAGACGTTCCGAACGGGGTATGGGTATATCGGACGTCTGGTTTACAGGTCCCTGAGGCGGTCGGTGCATCTGGTGCTTCCGATGCACCGGTTAGTGAAGGGGGGCTTCTCTGTCGACGGGTCCTTACCCGGAGGAGGTGTTCTCTGGGATCAGAGTTGTCGGCGGGGATGGGGGCAAGGTGTATAACGATACCCTATCCTTGACATCGGCAGTCTGGTGGAGCACACAGGTCGTTTTAGTCGGTGCGAGTCTGACATAACCACCGCCTGTCTGCCTGCCGGCAGACAGGCAGGCAGGCGGGGGTTTTTTCCTGTATAAAAAAAAGGTTCTAAGTACCCTCAATAATGCAATATCTATTTCCAAAAGAAATGTTATATGTTAGCCAGGTATATAAGCTTCAACCGTAAGAAATTTTATTAATATTGGCCCAGCAGGTTAGTTGTGAAAGCGTGAGAAGCAGACAGATCGTATTTATAATATTAGTATGGATTATTATGGATGGATACTTTTAATTATGTTAATGTTCACGTATATTTTCCGTTTCTCATTTAATTACAATTTCCATGAAAATTTAGAAGTACTAGATTCTTTTTCTCAACAGCAAAGCAGCATTGCGCGATAATTACAAGGACATAAAAGGTATCTGAGGAAATATTATGCACACCGCAGAGCAAGGCGTTCGTGTTTTCACATTTTCACTTCGCCTTTGCCACATGCAATAAGTTTACGTAACAAAATGTACGGGTGTGTCAAAATATTAACACACAGCAATTAGATATATTGGTTATGAGTAACATCAACACTTGTTCATATTGTAGTTTTAATGCTGTATATTAGTCAGTTTTATATATGTCACGTACTTTAATATTCAAAGTTCAATTAATTGTGTTTTAAAGTCTCTATTTTTCAAAAGTAATGATAGAAATATTTTGCTCTCCGCATTTTTAAGAAAAACGACGTAATACTGCAAAATTCGTTTAAAAAAAAAAAGCATATTTTTGCAATTTTCTGGTGAAGCCTATCTCCTGATTATACTTCGGTTACAGTAAATCATAGTATGTGTGTAGTGCTTGTGTAGTGTGTTGTTGGTTGTGTTTAGTGATACAGGGGGTAACTAATCCTGCATGTATAAGGTATGAGAACAGATCTTGCTTCCTACACTTAACATTACATAGATTTTCTGAACAAACGAACAAATAATACTATACATAGAGACTTTAACACACAACTAATTGAACTTGACATATTAAAGTGCACAACATATGTACAACTGACTAATATAGAGTATTAATTTTTTTTAAACGGCAAAATTTAAATCTTTCCTAATAATTTTATAAAAAATTTCCTTGTAAAATTTTCAAATTAAGGTACGATCATGCCTAAACACTATTTTATGTATCCGGATGATATTTATTATTTATGTTCGCACGGACCGTTATATATTGCGTACGCTATACTTGCACTGCTGGTTATGACATAAATATTTAACAAATCGAATACATATGATGACATTTCCTTTAGAAAAAACCTTTAATTTAGAAACCAGCCAACGCAACTGGTTTGTGTTGATATAGGACTTTAAAGTTTATAAATAATGAGAAATTACGTTCTAGGTAAACGTATTGACAAACCGCTAAACATTTTGATTCAATTGCTATTAGTGCTTTCAAAAAACAATATCTTTATTATAAATATAGCTAAGGTAGCGATATTTTCAATAAAAATATTTTCTACTAAAAAGCTGGCGCGGCTCCGCCCGCGTGGAACCATAAAAATGGTTAAAGTGGATTACCATTGAAAACTAGACATATGCAGTGGCGGACTTATATTTACAACATTTAGAGGGGAACAATTTTGTGATACATGATTTTTGAATAATTTTCACTGTTCACTTAGCGCACGCAAGGAAAGCTCTAAATTTTTCCGTTTTTTGCGATATTTTTTATCGCTGCTCCACTCCTATTCATTTTAGCGCGATGTTATATAGTTCTTCCTAGCCTAGTTTCTTCCTCAATAAATGGACTATCTTACACTCAAAGAATTATTCAAATCGGTCAAGTAGTTCCTGAAATTAGCGCGTTCAAACAATAAAACAAACAAATAAACTAACTCTTCAGCTTTATATATTAGTATAGACATCAACCGTGATATTAACTTTACAAAGAAAAAAAACATTGAAATTATTTTAGATATAAAACTTTTATTAAACTAGTTTTGCTGTTAAGTTGTTCTTTTTTTTTTGTTGATAAATACTTTGAAATCATATATCATCATTTCATCATACTTAAAATTCAGATACGAACGATCTTAACATCCAAAAACCAGTTTTGCTTTTGCAGTTATGAAATCCAAGTATCCAAGAAGTATATCTGAGTAATATTAATTAATTCTAACAAGCACGCATGCATAACTGGCCCATAAAAATACATTATAAATCTGCAAAATAATTCTCAAACTTACTAACCGTGTCTAATATAGAACTCACTACAAAAATGGTGTACGATTTCATAATTTTCATGGTGTATATATATGAGTAATTATGAATCCTGTTATTTCATATACTGTAATTATTTTTATAGTATATTTACTTTAATTATTTTTATATTGCCTCTTCATTCTCTTGTCTGTATCCTACTCTAACACACGGTTTTCTCTCCTATCATTCGTCAACTCTAGCGCTACTCCTTTTATATTCATGTCATACTTACACAAGCCAAGCATCTCTTTTTCGGCCTCCCTCTAGTCACATATCCATCCACATTCATATATTTATGAATATGAGAATATGAGCTTTCGATTTAACTTGATTACACTTAGGTACTTTCGAAATTACCTATAATTAAGTCTTATTAAACTTAAATTAAAACGCTCGAATATATTTATTATTAAATATTTAATAACAGCGTGTGTTAGATTGTATTTGTATTGTATATATATTTTAATACACAAATCATATGTATGCATGTACTTTAATTATTTTTTTATTTATCAAATTTTATGACCCGTCACTTTATGAACGTTTTATCTTTTTCCTAGATAAGGCATATTTTTAAAAGTCTCACACTCCTGGCAATAGATCGTTAATTAACGTTACTTAAGGAATGGGTCGTAAATTTATCAGAATTCGTAACTTTAAAAATATAACTGTTCATAAATAAAAATTATCGCCGCTTCACTGGTGACTGTTCAAGATTTTTATAGGTGGTAATAAATTGAGAAAATAAAATGATCTTTAATTGTCATTTCGAGTTTAAATAGATATAATGCATATTAATTTTCAATTGCTGGCATATTGTTTACATATAATTACAATAATAAATAGAATTAGGCGTTACTGTGCAGAGATCCACAATACAAAACAAATAATAAAATTGATTTGGTGAAATCCGCAATAAATTTTCACTTTGTCCTTTAAATTTTGATGAAATTGGAATGGTATTATTACTTATGTATAATAATGATACTTTATAGTTTATATTGTAAAAGAAAACTTGAAATATACTACTAATATTGTTTTAAAAACTAACAGAATAGTGAAAAGAAATTGACATATTATTTTAGAGCTAAATATTTGAATTTAAAAAACGAACGAGTGAAGAATTATCGTGTTTTACGAGGTATCTTGTAATAAGGACGAAAAACATACAAACAATAAACATATTTATTCTGCGGTGTCATTATATTTTTGTTCAGGCCCTCAGTGTTGCAACGCTACCTTAAAAGGATATATTTGAGTCACATACATTGAAGGTAAACATAATGTGTCCAGAACATGTAACTTATATTTATAAATCAAGAAATATAATATGAAGTACTATATCGAAATGTCTGAACTAAATTCCGAGAGCACGTTGAATATGGTACCTACTTCACTGTGTGATATTATGGGTGTGTTTTATCCTACTAATATTATAAAGGCGAAAGTTTATATAATAGCACCGCTTTAAGGGTCCATTTGTTTTCGTAAATATTTTTACTTACAGTTAGGTTGACTTTCAATTCAAGGGCAGGCCATAGTCCCAAAGAATACCATACAAAATTAAATTTTAGCATATATATATATTTTACTTTCAATCATTTATATTATTGTGGACTATGTCTGAGTGATTATTTTGTATTCGATTTGTGACAACTACATCTCTTTAGACACAACTAGTACTTGAGAACAAAATTTATTCTGCTTAATGTAATAGTCAGTCAGTGAAACAGTTGTAGTAGATTAATCATTCTTTTTATTGAATATAACTGTATAATTGTAGGTTACTGTTCCGTAGTCTTTACACAAAGTTCTGTGTAGTTATTTCTTGTGATTCGGTGTTCTATTAGATTTCACTATGTTATTTAGTTATAACTATATTAATCGGTAATATCGATGTGTAAGTACATAGTTTTAAACAAATGTAAAAAAATAGTAGCAAGAAATGATAAACCTTAGTAGAAGCAGTCTCTGACCTCAATATCAAACTAGAATAATCATATAAAAAAAACTATATTAATAAGACTAGGCATACAAATGACTTAGTTAACTTATTAGTAGAATGTTCTGTAAACTTGAATATTTCGGTTGTGTAGAATAGAAAGAACTTTGTGCAAAAAAGTTATATATTCTAGTATAAGTTAAGTATTCTATTCTAGTATATTATAGTGATATGTTCTAGACTATAGACTTCCTTTAAATTTTTAGATTTTACTAGCGTACTTTTGTATGAAGAAAAATAAAG
Source organism: Morpho achilles (assembly GCA_947086495.1). NCBI lineage: Eukaryota > Metazoa > Arthropoda > Insecta > Lepidoptera > Nymphalidae > Morpho > Morpho achilles. The sequence continues at coordinate 9,000,445 of CAMTZB010000006.1, read as the reverse complement.
TAAAAGAGTAAAGGTCACTAAGATTATCAACTCAGGTTTCACTCAAGCAATTAAATATTCAATTAAATTAATAACACTACAACTGATCCTTTACGACCTCTTAGAAATTATTATATATAAGAACTGTCCACATTTATTACGACATCTCAACAATCGTTTCGCCCGTAACCAAAGCATCACTTTTACATCAAAGCATCACTTTTACATCATAGTATCACTTTTACATTAAAGCATCACTTTTACATCAAAGTGTGATACTTTTAGTGATAAGACCGCCCTTGCACTCTTAAATGTTCTTATTTCTCTTGTTTATGTCTATTATTTACCTGGTGTGCAATGAAGAGTTATTCATTCATTCATAGCATCATAATGAGATAGAATCTACGACGAAATCGCAAAGTTATGTGCTTGCAATTTAGTCTTAGATTCTTAGTGACACGTATATTACTTTAGTGACACTTTTTCCTACATAACCCTAACACATATACACTCTCAATGTTGATCAGTAACAGTAAGTGTTTCGGTCCATCGATTGTGCCACTTTCCTGCGGCTACGTCTCAATCGACGATGACAGGTGAAAGTAGTATCGCCATTTAGATGCATCTTGTTATATCTAAGCGCTTTTTGACAGCCTTTAGTAATGGGCTCCATAGGTTTTAGTTTGACTGTGTCAGAAATAAAAATTTCTCATCCGTTAATATGAAAGTATATGCCGTGTAATGACTTGAGAGAGGCGATCATTGCAACCCCGTTATTAATTTTTATAATGAACTTTGCTATATATATACTTTGTGTGTTATCTAGCTGAAAAGAAGAAACCACCCTTATTTCTTACTAAGATGTCGTAAAAGGCGACTAGGTAAGTTGACCCGCCGTGTGGTATTCAGCTGAATAGAATAGACCACCCTCATTTCTTACCGAGGTGTCGTAAAAGGCAATTAGGTTAAGTTGACCCGCCCCTTGGTATCCGGCTGAATAGACTAGACCACTCTAATTTTTACCGAGGTGTCGTAAAACTAGGTTAAATTGACGCCAGGCAGGCGACCAGTCGCAAAAATACCTCGCCAAAACATGTAATTTTGTGCCGACCCCACTTAGAGAGGGAATACGGGATGACTTTAGAGTGTATTAATTTGAAACAGTTGAAATTTAGTTGATTGAATTATTAATTTAGTATTATAACAGATTTGATGTATTACAAAGGTGATTTTTTATTTTATTTTAATGTAAAAACCTCGATATATAATTTTTTATATAATAAAACAATATCAAGAATGTCGTTATTAAACGATAGAGGTCAATAATGGCAATATATGTATTAAGTTTGTTGTTACTATGTTTTGTTAACATTATTAACGGTTGGAAATATAAATGTATATATATATATATATATATATATATATATATATATATATATATATATATATATATATGTGTGTGTGTGTGTATACCTATAATATTATGATGCGGACCGTCTGTCGTAATCGTTCGAAAAAAATGTAATATAATTTAATATGTTTTTAACTACGTAAAAGGTCGTTTATGAATAACGTATTTATATGGACAGTTTAAGGTGACGCAGAGTTAGTTAGGTGTTTTCTTATTCATTGTTATTGTTTCCTTTTTATATAATACATAATTCTTAGATAGACATATCTATGGTCTTATATTCTTAGGTATATCTGTTAATGATGATTGTTTTTGAAATAAGGTCCTAATAAATGTTTTTGAAGCAATCAGTGAAGATAGAAGCTGCCTAATGGATGCTAGAAGAAATACATCTTTGTCGCTGGAGGCCATCGTAAGATCTGGCAAATAGGTCGTTTACTCCCATTTGCCAGATCTTGCGATGGGCACCAAGGGACTGCTTTCAACGCGGACAAAGAAATCTCATCAATCTTCCAAATTTGCCGCGATTTCATCGAAAAAGCTGTAAAACACCATCTGGATTAGAATAAATTTTTTATTAAGGAACCTTTAACATATTATATTTTAAGATAAATATCTAGAGAAAATACAAAGCCAATATTTGTCAAACTTACATGCGGAGAAAGGGTTTATATGACATAAGTTAACAATATTATTCAAAATGTTTATATTGCAATAAAAATATATACTGTTTATAAATATATAATATGGCATAATTGTATTTTGTTTATTAATTCAAATAAATACCTTTATTTTATTAGATTACAAATACTTGTCGAAGTTTACGTGATGTCAACAAAATCATTATTCTTGATGGAATTTCTAATCGCACTTATAATTGTTAATTATGTTATTTTCCCATTAAGTTTATTAATATTGCTTTCCAAATAATTCCTTTTTTGTGGTGGTCGATTGTTATGCGATCAAAAATCGAATACAACCTGACAGCTAAGTTAATCGCAATAAGTGATATATCATAAAAGTATAACTTTACCTTTAAACTTTAACCTTTATCGATGAGAAGTCATACAATTATACAAAAACGTATATATTAGTTCAGATGGTCCCAACCAAGGGTTGGTATCTTAATTGCACAAAAACAATGTACGATACAATATATTTAAAATTAAACAAAACTAAACCTTCATAAAGCTGTAAAAAGTATTTATTAATAAAAGTCAATACATTGTAATAAGTACACACTACACTACACATCATAACCACAAATATAGATATATACAAATATAATTATATGAATATGCTTTATTATTAGAATGCTTTATTGATATTTAAAATTCCTCATGCGCTTTACGGTGAAATAAAACATAGCCCTTCCTGTGGAGTAACTGGGATATTAGTATTTGATCAGCGTGGTGGTTCTATGCTACTCTGCAAGGATAGGAGCCCTTTACCCTTCTGAAGGGTAGTAGCTGTCGTAAATAGCAGTGGAATAATATTTATCACCTAACTTTTACCCGCAACTTCATTTGCGTGAACTGTTATTGTTGGATAGGTTGAATAATAGATGGTGTTTTTGAATGACATCCTATTCCTGTAGAATAAACAGAATTTCTATAGCCAATATATAGGTGTATGACGAATAATTGTGCCAAATTTCATCGATATTGGCTCGGTGGATTCGCCGTGAAATAGTAACAAACATACATCCATACTCACAAACTTTCGCATTTATAATATGAATTGGATAAGTAGGATTGCTCTGACTGACTTCAGCTTCAATAAATTAATATATTATTATTTATTTAATCATGAAAACGAATCTCATGTGGTTACATGGTTTTAAACTATTTATTAGTGTCAAGTTACACATTGCTACTATGTCGTTCTAATGTTTAGCGGTTAACCGCCTCGTGCGTAAGAGGCAAATTCTTGCAAATCAAATACCTTTAGTTAAACTGGTCTATGCTTTAGTTGAGCACTTGTCGTCTTAGATACCCATGATAATTGAGTAAATATTTAACAATTTTCAAAGATTAATAGGGTTCTATATGTAACTAGGTGACCCGACCCGGTTTCGTGGGTATTTTAAAACATACTAGTGATCCGTGCACGCGTTGCTGTGTCTCGCTTAGGTTTCGATTTACCTTCGAAACAAAACTGTCATTGACTGTTCAAAAATGCTTCGATCGCCACCAAACTATAGGATTATCCACTGGATCAATCTAAAGATTGTCTGACTATTTGATTAAAATCAGTCCAGCCGTTATATATGAAAAATACATCTCCAGTAAAACAGGCCATTTATTTATTTTCGCACGCGTTAAATTTTATTTCTCTGTAACTCGCAATATATGCATTCAAATTATATGATGTTAGGGATCATAATGTCAAGCGTGAAATACTTCATGTAATAAAATGTATGAGTCACTCTATGTCTCACTTATACTATAGAACAAACGTTGAATAAAACCTTCTTACCAAAATTAGTCATTTTAATTTAAAAAAAAAACGATCTGATATGTGCTACAATTCATATTACTTATTTCCATTTACATTTTACAAATAATTTTAATTTACGTTTTTAAAACATCTATATATCAATATTAAAAAATTAAATCCAATATTTTAAGATAGAAATATGAAACTGATAAACTCTCTGTCATTCCTTTGCTATTTGTTTACAATAAACAACATGTTTTCTTAGCGTTAATGTTTTTTTCAACTTAATTATATATGGTGATTGGAGCCCCTTAATTACTCCTATTTAATTGTATGTTTTTTTAATCATTTCTATTCTTTTTATTGTTTTGTTTTCTTCCATAACATGTTTATTTTTCAGTTCTGTACTAATATCTTGGTGGATAAGGTTTCATGTAATGGTGTATTGCAGAGTAACCCTCAAGGCGAGATGTTTGCGAGCATATCAAACTCTCTAATGGAAAAGTTTCGGTTCGACAGTTCAATGAGTGGCAGTAGTTTGCAGGTTCGCGCCGCTTTGCTCTCAATGTCTCATTTCTATCACATGATTGGTCTCATTAAATTCTATCATGATCATATCCGCACCACATACACATTTAGTACGTAGTTCGCGACTCTAATTGCTACATGGCCTATTTAATTGTAACGCGTCACGCCATCTAGCGCAAGCTTCAAAACCAACATTTTAAGTTCTCATGGATCTCCAAAGATGTCACTTCAAAGCGACGCAATTTACAAATAATGTTACTGAATATGTACCCAATAGTTTTTGAACATCTAATCAATTTAAACTTTGGCTTTCAAACAAATTGAAATATTTTTCGTCTGTGCAAAAAACATGTGCCAACAGAAAGTAGGATTGTTGTTATTAAATTCTATAATGTATTTATTTTTAATCATATTTTTGCAAGTATTTATTATTTTTAATTTGATACTGTAAAGTATATTTTTCATTCGTATACTTAGTCATACAAATATATATTTGAAAAAAAAAATACTTGGCTCACATTCACTACAAGACTTCCTATACAGTGCTCCCATAGTACGTCGATCCCACGGGATGCGAGTAGGGATAAAATAAGACCTCTATTAATGTGTGCGTGAACCGTTCACACCGACCTGCGTCAATCATTTTAACTACGTATATTCCCCAGCCCATACAGTCATTCCCTCCTAACACTAGCATGTGTGAGTGAGCTAAATTTATTCTTTGCCGTATCAGCGTTTGGACATGCGGTGGCCATGTGTGCGTTGCCAATGAAGTCAATCTAATTGTCATATACTCTCAAAGTTTGATGAAACTGAAACTTTACTATTCACGTCAACACAAATATCTCGTCTAAAAAAACGAAACAACATTATAACCTTGAAAACACTAACTATAAAATAATCTAATTAACATCACACTAATTTATGTTGTTACGCTAAATTAAAGACCGTTCAGTATGCAATCGCGGGATATAACGTTAACATTAAAATTCTCGGTTTAAGTCAGTTGTTGTTCTAAGCCCGGTAATTAGTGACTCATGCGGTAATTCAATAAATATATATAGGTTGAATGAAAATATTGAGGAGCTCTGGAAGTGGCTAATTTTAAAATTAATATCCCCGCTTCCCCAGTAGCGCCCAGGGCTTTCGATAGTGCTGTGCTCTCGTTTATTTTGCAATGAAGGCTATAAAATGTTATTTTACAAATAGGGTCATATCGGGCATATTACAGGATTTATTAATAAATTGTGTCTGTGTAAGATAGTGATTAAAACGGTCAATGAGCATTTTAATAGTGATAGTGGATTTATAAATCAAATTAAAGACGTTCCAAAATATTGGAGAAGACAATCAAATTACTTAGTGATCTAGTTGACTCTTATTTGTGATTAGAAGATTCTGTTCGAAATTAAAAATGGGCGTAACCGAGTATAATTGGGAGTCCCGTGTTGGGTACTATTCAGTAAGTAAATATAAAATTTTAAAGGTATAAGTAAATTGAATGTCACTAATTTTCTAAATATGCCATCAGTTCTGTCACTTAAAAGGTTAAGGTACACAAAAAAAAACTATGCAATTACACTACCACATATTGTATTACACTCGATTTATATTTTAAGAATGCACGAGCTTATAATTACTTTATTTTTTCAAACCTATCAAAATACTATTTTGAGATTTGTGTGTACAAATCATAATTGCTGATAAATGGTATGTAATCATCATTATTTAAGACAACAGTATTGACTTTCGATATAAGTACCTAGTTTTACGAAAAAATAGACCGTCATATCACTGTTATGAGTGATTGTTTGAATAGTGACCTCATTTGTAGCAGGAAAAGGAATCAAATTGATGATAAGGCGCGCTCCAAGTCGCAATGTACGCCATGTTTTGTATTATTTCTTACATACAAGTATATAATGTACATATAATACAAAAACAATGTATCATACCTACCCTCCCTATGTAAATAAACGTACCTATCATAAACTATGGACCTTAAAATATTATATAAAGATCTGATTTGATCTGAGTTTGATCTGATGCCTAAAACGTTATCATCTGACCACATTACTGAATAGTTTATCTTATTTCTCCGAAACTACCACTGCTTAAAATACACTTGCACCTTAAAATGTTTATGTTTAAAGTAACGCGTTTACATTTTGATGTCTTCCGGGAACTTTACTGATTGTTGTAAAGACTTGGTAATGATGTAATGGGTATGGGAGTTTCAAATCAACTTATATCAAAATTTAGGAATTTAGTTTGAAGTTAGTTGCTATTTAGAAATTTGATCTGAATATTTTTTTGAATACACAGGGTGAAGAATCCGTCGGTTCCATCAATACAATGTCAATATGTAAATCGGAGTTATTATTTTCTCCGGTGAAAGAAGGCGGGCACGGGGTCCATTTCAGCGTTGATAGTCTTGACTGTGAACTTCCAACAGAACAAGATCTCATTCTCACGTGTCAAGCGAATAAGGATAATTACACCATCGCCTTTGAGGGCAGTCTTACCATTTACTCTGAGGATAGTGAGTGTGCTGAACCCGCCGTCAGTCAAAAACATGGTAATACATAATTCTATATAATAATGGTGCTTGCAGTGTAATACTAATGATAAAAGATCTACACTGCTTAAGATAATAATTCATAGCACCCAATTACACACGTTATGTTTACCATAAGTATCCTTTATCATTTTCAGACAAACTGGTTAAGAAAGATTTTAATATAGCATTAGATAGTGATGAACGAACGCGCAGGAATTTAGAGTTATTAGAGAGGTGTAAAAAATTAACAAATAAGCTAACAACGTCTATGGCTAGAAGTGATTTAGGATTAACGACTTGGTGTAAACTTAAAAAACAAAATAGTCAATCACCATTGAAGAGGTAAGAATAAATTTTTATTCACAAAATTATGTTCATATAAATATTTTTTTATAACATATCTATTAATTTCAGGCATCCATCTGGAAACAACAACGAAAACTCAACTGAACCATCTGATTCTACTGACGATATGAGTAACTCTGTTATCAAAAGTCAAAGTTTACCTAATTTGTACAGAAGGAAACTGCTAAGCAGTTCCATCAATTCTGCAGCCTTGAGCAATTCAACGGTAAACATCTGCCAAAGTGTTAATAAGGAATTATTAAAGCAATTATGTAGCCCGATGAGTTTAACAAATTTACACCTTTTTTTTAGGTCGACTCTTATACAGCAAATCAGAGACTTATTGGAACACCGACATGTATGAAAGTTTATGATGTTTCTCAAAATCGATCTTCACATGGTAGCCAGCACTCAGAACCTATGAGCACATCTTCAACAGAAAATCAGTCATCATCAGATAAAAGCCAAACAAAACAATCTTTTAATTTAGTAAAGCTATTCATGAAACAGAAAAGCATTAGTAATGATGGTATAGTTGGTATGGATCAATTAGATAGATCGGAGTGCTGGCCGTCTAGTTCTGGTGGAGAAAGTGCAGATTCAATGGGAGAACAGAAGCTTGGAATTTTAAAAAATACACACGCTGAACGGCCGCAGGTTGAATTACCAATCGATGCTCTCGAAGAAACTTCCTTAGCAGTATATGAAGAAATCCGATCAGCTAATCCACATAATAGAGTTTATGATGAAGTTTTAATAGAAGAAGAAGAAATAGAAGGATCGAGATTAAGTGATAATGAATCTAATTTATATGCAGTAGTGAATAAACCTCATTTTAAAAGAGGAAACTTGAATATAATAAATAGTCCATCAAAAGGAAGAAGCAATAGAAAATCTTGTTCCTCTCAATCTTCAGCTACCAGTGTTAGCATTTCTAGTTGTTCTGAATCTGATGGTACTCAAATAACAAGAATGAACAGAGTTCTGCATAAGGAATCATATGATTCTAAAGCTACATCCACGCATCTTGATACTGATACACTAGATAAAAGTATGCAAACCTCTACCCTTCAAGTTACGAGTCTATCACGTGACAGGGAAGTATTTAAGATAGTAGAACCATCATTTCTTGAGAAATTAAAAGAAGGAGATTGTGAAAAACCAGTCTTTGTATTATATCCTAATTATACCTTACCAGACATAAGTTTTTTGAATGGCAGGCCAAATATATATTTAAGTCCTGTTAAAGTAAATCTATCACCAAAATCAAATGACACAAGAAGAAATAGATTGCAAGTTAAAGGTAAACGGCCTTTTTCATGCAATGACGTAGAAATGCTTAAAAAAAAAGGTCTTAGTCATATTAAAGATTGGGATTCCTTAAATTTCCTTTTACCACTAGAATGTAAGCAGTTGCTCTCGGAAATGCCTGAATTAATGCAGCATATGAAAGAAAAAGAAATGACAAATAAATATGATAAATTCTGTAATGTAACGCCTTCACCAAAACAGAGAAATAGACCTATGAGCTGTGATTGCAATAATTTAGCCAATACTACTGCTGTTTCTTCCAGTTCAAGTACAGCAACTCAACCGTCTTCTGGATATAGAGGATCATCAACAATGCTAACTGATGAATCAGCACAAAACAGCCCTGCCCCAATTGGCAACTTCAATCCATTATTTGTATACCGCTATGATAGTGCCACAAGTTCGGAAGCGAGTTCTGGCAATGTCGAAGGTCAAAGAGTTAATTCTGGGATGCCTAAACGCTCATTATCAGTTGCCGACCAAAATAGAATAGTTAAACAAGGAGAATTAGCTCCTCCTAGACCACCTTTACCAAAGAGTATTTTACGTAAGTCTATGGATAAGACGCGAAAGTCCAGTGCGAATACAAAACGATATAGTATGTTTGAATTGGATAAGTTTATACAAGACCCAATAGTGTGTGCTTCAGCTGCAGTAGAACATAAAACTAAAAGAAGATCTCTTCAAGAACCATATTATCTTCAAACTCAAACAAATTTTGAACATAGAAAAAATAATGATTTAGCTGCCAAAAGATTATCTCACCAGTTCTTGGATGCCGCAGAGAAGGATGCTGATTATAATGAATACTATCAAGATGAGGGAGTAGGAACAGAAAGTAGTCTGGAGTCAGGAAAGTCTAACGAAATTAAATTCCATAGACCACATACGCCACCACTTCCTAAACCAAGAACAAAAAAAATGGAATACATAGAATTTCCAGCGCCGGGTGCATTAATAAGTAGTTCCGATTTACAACAGCTAGAAGAATTTCTTAAACAAAGTGGTATCAGCTGCCAAAACATGGATGATTGGGATCAATATCAAGTTCAAAAGGTAAGAAGTCAAGTTAGCAAGTTCCTACAGATGAAACGTTCTCAGGAAGAAAACCAAAAGTCTACGGATTCTAGTAGCAGTAGTTGTAATAGCAAGAAATCTGTTAGCTTTGCTCAAAAGTCGGATATTAAAACTGAGGTACAACAAACACAGACAAAGGCAGTAGAAGAACTGATATTGGGGGGCCTTACCACACCCCCAAATTCGCCAAATATCTCAGCTATGGTAGCACAGAGGCACTATCAGGTAACACAATTTTATAGCCCATTCAATTTGCACCGTAAAGTCAGTTCGTGCCTGTGAGTATTTTGTTCTTTTATTTTTTTTTATCATAGCAGATCTTCAGCATGTGCTGCGGTATTCCTGTTCATTTTATTTTATTATATTATTTTTTATTGATTTCATTTATTGTGATGCAAACCTTTTATGTAATCTTTCGCTTTAATCATTAGCTACTTCATACAGTTGAAATAGCTAAAGAAAAATAAGCATTATAATATTGACTTTAAAAAATGTGCTTTGTAGGGCAAAAACTTAGCTGAGATGCCTATATGTGAAGAAGGAGAAGTAAGCCCTGATGAATTCTTAAGTCCGACAGCACGACATGAAGGAAGATTAAAATATGACCTTATTGATGTATCTCAGAAAAGAGGTAGAAAATTTCTGACATCCATCTAATATGCGTACTCGTATATTGTTATTGGCATATTTATCGATTATATTATTTGTCCACAGCTTTGGTATCTAATGTAACCGATGCAGTTGAAATGTTGATTCAGCACTTCTCTCCTGCAACAGATCAGGCGGAACTAACCTACTTAGGCGATTCAAAACAATCACCAGCTTGCGCAAAGATTGCTTTGAATGCTTTGTGCCCAGCGTTATATGCAATATTCAGAGATGGGTTAAAAGAAAATATTGAAACTTCTTTCGGAGCCGTTAACAACTCTGTCTGGCAAATGGTTGAAGCTACAGCTAGACAAGGTAACTTTATATATAACAAGAAAAAAATGTTATTTGTTTGAGATTCATAAATTTACAGAATATATTATTTTATTTTAGGTCCTATTACAAAGTCTCTTAACGAACTTGTTTTGAGAATAAACAGTGAAGATGCGGTAACGGAAGGTCTAGTCAAATTCAACGCCTTTATTTTAGGTCTATTAAAGTAAGTTCTTGATAGTACTTTAGCGAAGTTTATATACTTAAACAAGATATGTAACTATTCATAATTTACAGTGCGCAATCTGTGGACGCATGGGTATCTTATGTGCGGACAAGAGAATCAATACTCGCGAAGCATTATAATTCGGATTCTCTCATCCTAACGGGCTGTGTTGGCGAATCACGATGTAGAGCTCTTTTGGATACATTACTAGCCAGTCTCGAGCCACTTAGGTTGCTGCCATTCTCCCTCGATCTTATGTTTGAAATGCGCGAGCTTCATCGAAGTTTTAAGAGAATCGAAAACGACATGAGAGCTGCTAGTCGGGTGAGTGAACCTATATGACTGTATGCAATGTGTCTTTCGTGCATTGATGCCATATTGATATATATCAATTGCGCCGCAAATCTAAACAGTACATCGCTTTATTTGCATTTTATTGTTTATTGCATGTGCTTTCGAAACACGATTCACCGCGAATGAAAATCTATACTCTCGTGCACAGCTTTCATAAAATGCAAATAAATGCTATAACTAAACATCGGCAACCGTTTCAAGGACATTTTCCGATAATATTCTAACTACTTACCAATGGTTTGTTGCATGATCTTTAAACTTTGGTGTATTTAACAGCCAACTTCGATTAACACTCCACCACTAACACTGAACCAGAGAAACCTGCTGAAGTTGGTCAGATCCATGCAATCCAGTGCCATTTCGAGCGATGACTGTCAGACTAGTGTCATAATGAGACACAAAGAGCCCAAAAATAAAGAACCATCTACTCCAGATTTATTAAACGACTCTGCAAACGTTAAAACTACTGTAGATAAAAATAGGCCGAGGTCGTGTGTTAATCCGACATTAATAGGCTACGACATTTGCCCTAATAACAGTAGGATTGAGTTAGAAACTAATAGAAGATGGTCCGGAGTACATTTGGGCTCGAAATTGATGCAAGCATTTGACAGATTAGTGTTTGATGACAGTGATGATTATACTGATAGCCTAGAAAACAATAAGCCCTCCGTTAAAGCACCCGGCAATGAAACGAAGGTAACTTGGGAGGGACCTATGTGTGGATTTGTGCTTTACTTAGTAGCCATTTGTTTGGTTTATCATTTTGTTTACAGGATTAACTGCTTTACGCTCTTAACATTTATTACACTATTTTAATGATTTTGTGCTTCGCTATCAATGTTTTAATATCTATTTTTAGTTTGCTTGGATTTTCACTATTCGTTCACAAAAACTCAGATGTATAGGTATAGATGTTGCATGCGCGGTGTTTAAATGTTCTCATGACGTGATAACGTAAATAAAAGCAAACGGGCATGAATACCATAATATTACTAGATTTATTTGTTTGGTTTTGACCTTCATGAAATATTCAATTTATGGTAGAATATCCAGATTTTGTTTTCTTTTCGTTATAGAAAGAGTTGAAAGTTGTATTCAAAAACATTTAAAGATGGAATTGTCTTTTATTATTGGTTATTGATGGCATAACATTATGATCGACATTTAACCAGACATTATATTCTATTATATATATAAACAGCTTATTAGATACCAAGTATAGTTACTTTTTGAAATCTCGTAAAATTATGGGTTGGCCCGAGTACTTAGCGTTTTACGTGTACCGATTCACGATTAACGGCCCTGTATAAGGTAAAACTAATCAGGGCAATCCAATAATTTCTTGACATCGGTATAGCTTATTTCATTCATAAATGTAGTTTACGAATTATATTTTAAATTCAGATTTCAATTTTTTTATCAAATAATGTATTTTTCTCATAGTTTTTTTTACACACATATTCTTACTTCTATTGTAGCTGGATACAAGCGGAGAGGACCAATGGCGGCCAGGGTCAGCAAACAGCAGTGCAAGTGGAAATACGGGAACTGGTAGCAACAACTCGGGCGGAAAATTCCGACGATTGCAGCTTAAATGGGAGATGCTGAGTAATGCGGAAAGCCCCGTTACGCCATCAGGTAAATACTTTTTAGATTGCTTACGAAAATTCAGAAGATTGAAATGTTCAAAATAGTATAATATCAATAATAAAACGGTTGATTTCATCATTTAGACATTAATGAATTTTTCAGGCATATTTAGTTTAAACAGGCATGATTAACAGGGCCATGTCGCATTGATTTATATGTATTTTCAAATCAATATATAGTGTTATTAAGAGTGACCCTAACTCAAAAGTTACATTGGTACTGATAAAATATTAACTATTAAACTTAGTTCCCTTGTCTACGCTCTCAGATATTCAGCCTGACTTTTTATTTTGTATGCTTTCAAAACTTTTAATGTATAATAAAAGCTCCTGCGGTAGAGAGGCGCTGATATTGAAATTATATTTACTCAGCAAAACTATTCTTGAAATTAAAAATTGGTATGGTACACCTAAAAACCCTAAATTGTCAACTATTTTGAATATTTTCGTATACTTGAATTTTAAATTTATTATTATATTCTTTCTACTCTTCGACCATGTACTCAGTAATAACTAAACGCAACTTGTAATAAGAATTATATTTTGAAAAGGCAACCGCTGAGTTTCTTGCTGGTTCTTCTCGGTAGGAACAGCATTTATTTGAATAGAAAACATTTTAAATTAAAATCCGAACAGCCTTAGTCAGGAAACTCGCAGGAAGTTTTAACTCCGTCAGCATACTGATAATATGAGATATAAAACAATGAATAGTGCTACGAATACGGCAGTACAAGCGAAACAGGTAGGTAACTTCCGTTCCAAACTAATACCGCTATTTAATACCGAGTAACAGTCTACACACCACATTAAACTCGTATTTAGGACTGAAAGGTTTAAGCGGGTAACTGATTTAGTTATACTTGTAATAATTTAGGCTTATATTTGTAATAATTATTTATATCCACGATATCGACTGAGCAATATGGATTTAAATCAGCTTAATCAGCAGGATTTAATAAAGTGTGTCAATAACCTAATCCCAACTAAGATACTTGTAATAACCATGATTTATGTAATGAGACATTTTTATAATAAGCAAAAAAGTTATTTGGGACAAAAAACTAAAAATTTCCTCAGTCCAAAAATATCGTGTACCTATATGATTTTGTACTTTATTTTATCGCGGAAATTATCACGCAATCTTGTACCAGTTGCTGTAATAGTTCAGTTAAGTCTATGTTAAACTGAGTTCAGTGAGGGTATACATGCCAGAAATAGCTATAGACACAATAACTGTGTCAAACACGACCGGTGTTGAAATAAGACGAACTTCAGCAACCGAACGAGCAAAATTGATGTTAAAGCTATTCAGTAGTACATATTCTTAAAAATATAACTTTTGTTTTCATTTTTGATACAAAAAGTTTATTTATCTATACTAATATATAAAACTGAAGAGTTTGTTTGTTTGAACGCGCTAATCTTAGGAACTACTGGACCGATTTGAAAAACTCTTTGAGTTTAAAATAGTTAATTCATCGAAGAAGGCTATAAACTATATAACATCACGCTAAGATGAATAGGAGAGGAGTAGCAATAAAATTTTACGAAAACGGAAAATTTAAAACTTTCCTTGCGTGCGCTACGTAAACGGTAAAGGTTATTCAAAAATAATGTATTACAAAATTGTTCGTTAGATTGCAAGTTATTAATAAGCTAAGAGGTTACTCTTATTCCAAAAGAAGGTCAAAGCGCATTTTTAAAGAAATATTAACTAATGAAGTACTTCTTCTACTTATATATTAATTTCGTATTTGGTACAGTTTTGTCACACCAAACATCCACTACAATATCCTAACCTTATTTTTATGCACTCTTCTTTCATACGTCTTTTTCATTGCCCAAAATTCTTATTCATACTTTACAACAGGTAAGATATTATATTCATACAAAACAAGTAGCGTCAGATTTGACGAGCCACAGGAGTGAATGGAAGGGAAAAACATGCTGTGCTGACCTCACTTAAAGTAGGGAATAGGCAGGCGATTGATGGTGATATACTCAATACTTGTTGTAGGGGAAACATCGCCAGCTACAGCCCGAGGTTCCAAGATCCCACGGCCAGTATCCTCGCCCGTACGGCCTCAGGCACCAGCTGTGCAGTCTCCAGCCAAGAACTCGCATCGGTAAGGATACCGTTTGATTGGATATATAACATAAGGAGTCATTTATATCACGAGACAATTTTTTTACAGCCATTGAATATCCCAGTGTTAGGCAACAGCCTCCTCTTACTTCCTTTACACCATAGAATTGAAATTAAATATGTATCTTTATTTGGAGATGAAACATAGTAAGCAATGGCAGGTCTTATGCAAAGCTTAATATATTACCTGTACGAATCCGGGGCATGTGAGCTTAAATAAAATAAATTGGGTGTGCTGTTAATTGTTTGCTTGTGGACTTCTTTATTGTGGATCGAAATCAAAGTAATGCAGATGGAGATATATTTATTACAAAAAAAATGTTACACGTTAGCATATTTAATAGCGACTGACTATTGACTAACAAGTTTCTTCTAATGCTGACATTCGAGATACGCTGACGGCGCGGTATATTTTGAAATGGCTAAATTCTAAACTATTAATATACGTTAGTAAACCAAATTTTAATTATAATATATAAATTTTTAATAACTATTATATAATAATTTGAAATCAACACGATGTGAATTCTACTGCGCTGTTGTTTTTATTAATGTTATTCGTTGATGAATCATTCTAAAATCCCCCACTGTCTGAGTTAGCTCCAATGGATTATGAATTGCGTGACCTCATTAACGCATTTACACTACGAGATGTTGGGGCTAAGGCTATTATTTAAAAAAGGGTCATGGAATTACAAAACGGAAAATACACACAATACACATTCTTTTACACTAAATATTTTTTTTTCGAGCTTTGGGTTTGGTTTCTTTTAAGTGCGACGTTACTGATACGTTGATTAATCTTTTTGAAAGTTTATTCGAACTATTTTAAAAGTAAACATTAGTGATAAAGTATTGAACGTGGAGGGCCGATCGACGAATAATTTATCAAACATCAAATAGATATTTCCGTCGAAACATCGAACCAAATCTACAAGATTTAGTACAAGCTTAAAAATAACATGTATATAGTATGCTATAAATACTATGGCGCAAGCATGTTCACTAAAGCTAAATGTGTTTTCTAATTAGAGCTAGAAAATATATAATAGTTTTGTATATCACAAAGATTAGTCAACTTTATTTAAGATCAGATTGGAAACCCAAGTTGCAACAATTTGTAATATTTGATTGATTTGATAAAGAATCGGTAACTTAATAAATTGAACGTGTGATAAAATGTTAACAGTATAAAATTATTTCTAAGTAGTTATTTTCGAATGGTGAGATATGAATCTAAGTTTGCGAATCAGCACTTGAAAATTATGAGTTTTCTATAAAAATATTGAATAGCTAATATTTGCAATTATTAAGCGCAATACGGTGAAGTAAAACATTGTGTGGAAAACTGTACTATCACAAAAAATATACTAGGCAACACATTGGAGTTATACAGATTAGGTAAACCTACAATACTCTAAGAAATTTAAGAGGGTCAATACCCTCTTAAATTTAATTATTAAAATTAAAATATTAAAATTAGTAGTAGGAATGCCAATGCATTCCTACTACTTTTTAAATCTTTGGCTTATATCTTCCTGCATATTTCAAACTCATAATTAGTGGTTGATGACGAAACTATTAATAACATCTAATAATAGTGCTAAGTAGTTAGAAAATAGAATCGCCTGCCCCGTATGGATTGGACGTCATGACGCCGTGTAAAAGGCGTTTCATTTTCTGCTTTTCACATATAAAAATGACACTGAGTTGTAGAAAAATGTGTTCTATATAGATAGTGTCTACCATAGATTACTCTCCTGCCCTTATCCCGCTTTAAGTGGGAACAGCACAACATGTTATAAACATATTGTTGTCACATGATTTGCCTTCGTATTTTACGACACCCCGGTAAGAATGAGGATGGTTTATTCTATTCAACTGGATATCACCCGATGGATCAACTTACCTTAGTCGCCTTTTACGACATCTTGGTAAGGAATGAGGATGGTCTATTCTACTCAGGCGAATACCACAAGATAGTGTCTACAACAGATATTCAGTGATAAATTCGATTAATAGTGTCCTTAATTACTGTAAGTAAAAGTTAATATTATAGATTTATATTGTTTCAATCAAATAAGTGCTATCTGTTTCAATGAACGCAGAGGTATCCCAGTTCCTGTACGCAAGGGGTCGTCACCCACTACTTCGACACCGCGGTCCAACACAGGTAGACAAGTTGGAAATACCAAAAAACCACCACAACCGGCTAATAGGTAAGATTATAAAACTATAAAAAAATTATGTTATTTCTTAAATTATTATTATTTGCTAAATACCGTAAATAGTAAATAAAACACTTGTATAATTCCTTAATTACACATTATTATATTTCACGTATCGATTTCTTGTTTATTACTATATTTATTTATTTCCTTATAGATTGATTAACTCAAACCTAGATGTATATGGTGAAGGTTATTTAGCAGCTTTTCAATAAGTAATACTTATATTTTATTTCTACCTTTTCTGATAAATGGTACGGTAGTTATTGTTATTGGGTTTCTGCTTTTTACTATGTGATACACGCTATTAGAGCTTTTCTTTACACATTTCTACGAACGCTTCAGAATTATACCAGAGAAGTCTTCAAGAAAAACAGTGGACAAATCTCGAGTCACAAATGTTGGTGCTAAAAATACAAACATTGCTAAGAAATCACCGTATGTATTATTTAAATGGGGCTTATTATTTTCTTACTAATTACTAATATATTTATTTGGCGATGTATCTACTAAATATAAAAAATAGCATGACTGCACGGCGGAGGTGTAAATGGTTTAGGTAATAATAAAGATGAAGGGTGAAATAGCATGTGTTCGAATAATAATCATTTTATATTTGCTTTCATAGTCATGAGGGTCGGTATCAGAATCAACCCTTACTAATCTAAATAAATGACATTAACTCTTTAACGCATATTAACGTGCTAACATAATATCTTAGTCCAATCTTTGTTTATGCCTGTAGTCATAACCGGTTTTATAAATAAACTTTGAAATTTTAAAATACCTAGTTCAATTTTCTTTAAAAATATTTCGGCTTACATCATTGTGATTGTGAATTAGTAATACACTCTAGCATTCGAAATTTTTTTCCCTTTGATTTCAATAATATCTTATACATCTCCTCTTTATTTAGAACGAGTCTTCTGTCCGAATAACGAGATGCTCATAGCTGCTCTTGCTCTATCTACTAAAACTTTCCAAATTGCTTTACCTAAAAATTTAATTCCCTTACTTTTCACGATTTTCGTTACAACTTATTTTTGAAATATAATTTCCATTTTTCTTCTTTTTTTATATTAAACCTTGCAACACTATAAAAATTACAATATCAAGTTTTATAGATGTCTTGATAGACACAGTATTTATTACATGAGGGGATCAAAATCAAAAATAGCTCACAAAGTCACAATAAAATTCAGCTAATTTTAATTATTTGTATTACAGTTTGCAGGAAACGTAAAGATTGATATTACTTGAATTCACAGTGATTAAATATATGTTTAATATTTTTTTATTTTTCGAACCTCCAAGAAAACACATAAAACAAATTTTTCATTTTACTCAATTATTTTGGATATAGCTAGGTTTGGTTCTAAATCCCTCACATATACTCATACAAAGTGACTGTGTGTGTACAGGGCATCTCGCGTAGACGGTGCGTGCGCAGGCGGCGCGCCGCGACCCTCTTCCTTGCCGTACGGGCGATCCGCGCCGCCGCCCGCACCGCGACGCGCTGCGTCCTCAAGTGCGGCGCGGGCGCACGCGCATCATACGCAGCAGAAAAACAAGTACGTTACACAGATTGGTTAAAATATCCCACCTTACGATATGAACCCAGTGAAGAAAACAGCAATAAATTTGTTTAAACGAACTGCAAAAGACGCTTTTATTTTTTCCTTTGAACTCAATTATGACCCACTTTGCAGATACAATTACAATAGCAGATACAATTTAATTCAAACTTCGTATACTTATTTAAAAACTGGTGGTAGTTAGAATAGTATTAGAGTAATTTAGGAAATGTCTCTTTTGTTTTATTTAAAAAAATTACAACTATATTTAAATTTTCCACAAAAAGTGGAAATTAAGATAGTTTAAAGAAACTAAAAACACGCTTTTATATTTCATCTAAATAAAAATTTAAAATTAACGAAAGAAGCACACGCAAATTGTCCTCAAAGCGACGCCTTCTTTCTTCTTTAAATTATTTTCTTTCGCATTCTTTAAATTATTTTTGACCAAAGTAATCTTGTCTTGAAAATTTTGATGATTCGAGATTAATTCCCAGACCTTTTATTAAAGTTTTTGTACATATTATTATGTCAAACAATATATAGGCCTATCAACAAAAACGGGATTCGTATTTGATACTATTACAATGAATGTATGTACGTACAAATAGTTAGATAACGAAAAAATTAAACATTTTAACTTACAGGTACGTGAGAACACTCTGGCATAGATTGCCGTCAGATTCAGGTCACTTGGCGTTTAATGAAGGCGAGCGATTGCGGCTGATCCTAGAAGTTGATGACCAGTATGTATTGTGCTGTCGCGGGGACCAAAAGGGTCTAGTGCCACGCGATGCGGTTCTTTTAGAAGATTTCTGATATTGGCAGACATAGCCCGATTGGCAGCCGCACTGGCGACCTCTCCGCCTCGCTACCAATGCTAGCAGGCACTGAGCCTATGCGGCCCTTCGGCTAACGAAGCGAACTTAATACGTGCTACTGACTTGTGCGTGCAGAAAATGCGATTAAAAATGGCGATACATTTAACCTGTCAATATGTGTCAGACATCATTTTAATTTAACACTGTTACACTGAAAGTTTTTCAATTACACATTTGGTTGATTTTCTATAAAATTATTAAAAACATCATGAATATAATATTTCATTGTAATAAAAATAAAACAATGTATAAAAAATGTTAAGTCCCTTTAATAGGAATGTTTGCACACTATAAGCCTACAATATCGCTGTCGTTATTATTAAGTTTAATCTCCTTTTTAATTTCTTCTAACATCCTTATAAGTACAATATTGATTGTCAAAATTGGTATTTCGTTATTTTTGTGACGGCGAGCGTAAATAAAAAAGCAATTTTGTACGAGCTAAGTTTGCAAAAAAGTCATTTTGGATCGGGTTTTTTGTGTTCACGAGTAACTATAATTTAGTGCGGTGAAGTGAACTTTATAATGTGGTATAAATTCATTAGGAATGATTGAACTCTTATTAGGTGGGATATGATGAACGCTATGAGATTATGATAAACTTTGTATATAAGCGGAAATGGGGCTGTACGTGATTTTGTCTTCAGGTTCTTGAATTCGTATTGATTTCTGATGTTTACCGAACTTAAGTATCAAATTTGTGGTGGCAATCTTCGATCAGGGACTTTTGCGACTGCGATTTCGCTTCTAGGTTATTTTTCATTTATTTCTACAACCGAATATTGTGGACTTTTTATTCAGTTTGACATTTATTATGATATTGCAATTGTAAATTTCTTTGAATGTATCAAGGTGATAAATTTGGCTGATATTAACCGCAGCCGTCGCGGTAAACGGCGTTCAAGGGCTTATTTTGACATCACTGAAATTTTCGCACATTACTAATTTTGTAGTAAAATCTAGTCTTACGTTTTAAGGCACGACATTGTCTCGGACTGTATATAAATCATTGTAAGCTACACCAGTTGCTGGGATGTTTATTGTGGACGTAGTTAGATCATGGCATTTAGGTATTAATATTTATGGCGCTCACAATAAACTTTTCAGCAATGAGATGTGATATAGATGTTTACGTTTTACTATAAGGAGAAAATCTCGTACTGTAAGAACAAACTCCCGATTACGCAATCGTATGGAAACTCGTGATCCATTTAAAGACGCCTGGTTGTACATGATTAGATAAATTTACGGAATTCGATGTCTTAGTATAAAGATATTTCGTAACAATTATTTAACGCTATGATAAATGTATATCGATCATTCATACGGAATACTATTAATCTTTTATCCCATATTTCCTTATCTTAGTAATCTAACCCCATAGACCTAGTATCTCGGGCGCTCAGTGTATAACACGGACTTGGTAACTTCTGTATAATTAACAGCATGCGGCCTCTCCTATGCACCATCCTTACAAGTTTGTGCTATTAGGACTACCAGTAGCAGGATACTACTAGTACAGTGACACTACTAGGATTAGGTTCTTAAATTTTCTATGAATACCAAACTTCCAAACCGGAATTGGAAAGCTCTAATATGGTTATGGTACTAACCGCATGGCCTACACCAAACCTCCTCTCCTACAGCTTTCTATATCGCAAACCATCTCTAAGGTGTTGGAAACTAACATTCTCGCAGTGCTGATCGCATGTGACCTTCCTGATTCTTTCCTATACAACCAGCACTACAACGGACGTCTGAACTCTGGTCTATATTTATTAGATGTCATATAAAACAACTGATACTTTGTATTGATCGCTTTACGCTTCGTTACTCGTATTGTGATATCCAATCATATCACTGCTTTACGCTGGTAAAATGGCGAACAGAGATGATATTTTTGGTATGTAGTTGTATTGCTCAAGCGGTGAACTTTCTTAGGTATATTAATCTGAAACATGATACTCGATTGTAATCATATTATACTCGTTTTTAATCAGTATTCGTTTAACGTAATATAAATAAGTATATCAAATTTATTGTTCTTAGAATAAAGTCAAAATTGTATCGGAATATTAAAAGCGTGATACTGATAGAGTAGTGTCAGTAATGCGGTCTAGACATTGTTATATGTAGATTATTTTTTGTAGTAGAGCAAATATCGCAACCCGGCGTCTTTACCTGGACAAGAGAACTTAACTTGCCGATTACGTACATTAAAAGATGGTTCTACACTTACGAGGATGTCAGTTGACAACTAGAAATGTACCATAGATAATAATTTATACGACAGTTAGACCTAAAATATTGATTGTAGAACATTAATATTGTATCCATTGTACGTTTGTAAAATAGATTCATGGTGTTAGTATTATTCGCGCTTTGTGACTGAATGATGTGATGTGGCCTTTTGTATGTAATTAAAGAATTATATTGTGTGCGTGCGCTTCTTGCATGGGTCGGTATTGTATAGTCTACTTAAAATTGAGGGGAACGCTTCGAATATTATCTATACCATATTTATACTCCAGTGAAATCGCCGAATACAGTACTACCATAAATATTATACGCTTACAAATACTTTAATCGTGTATGTTTGTACTCTGTGACTGGAAGGCTGACTGGAGTTTAAATGTATAATATAGAAGCCAATGAAGAATCATAATTTTAACTGATTTAGGTTTTATGTTATTGAACCCTCGTTTTTTCTGTTTATCTTTTATCGTTTCATGAATATTGTATGATTTACCTTAGATTTCTTTCTATTTATTTCACTCATGTCACTAGATGAAGTAACTATAAAATCTTACTTATCCTACACAATTTTTAAAATTCTATATATTAACTCGGTCTTTAGTTTCGGCTTATTATTTTGGAAAACATTGATTGCCAAGCGCATAACTTTTATCGTAGTACTGTACCTTAAATAATCTTACAGCGCGATTGAACTAATACGAAACGTTTGCTTCGACGCTTGGAACTAACCGCTTGGCGCATAAAAACGTTAGAGGAGTTTGTTTAGTCGTAAGTTTTTAAACGGTTTATAATGTGGGAGGATGTTGAAAGTTAACTTTTATAAACGATTTCCTGCGCGCTCTTTTAGCTCGCCGCGAGGGTGAATGGTGAGCGTGTCCTCAGGTACAAAGGTTTAAGTTATTACGTTCTTTGCTTGTATATTTTTAATTTATCATTTTGATTGGGATCAATAAGTTGAAATTTGAGTTAAAGATTTTATTTTCTTAAGAAAAAAGTAAAAAAAAAAAATAATAAAAAAGAGACTCGTTATTACGAAACTCGACGAACGACTGAGAAATTAATTCCGAATATTTTGTAAGTTATTATCGAAAAATCATCTTGATTTGTTTAGACATTCATCATCGTTATATGTATTGTTTAAAGATATTATGTTAAGTGCCATAATTTAATGAATTAACAATTGATAAAATATTATATGCATAACCATGTACACCAATAAAACAATAATAAACAAAATGTTGTTTTATTATGACCTGTAACTTCTTTCGCTCGGTCGCTATCTCAGTGTCTAGTATAAAGCTGTTTACTGGATAGAAAACTAAGAAACAAAGCACATTTTTTTAAATTTTAGAGTGAATATAAAAGTAAATAAAAAGTAAAGTAAAGGCCAGTTACTTTAGCTAGTTCCCACTGTTGGTCATAGGCCTCTTCGTTTTTAGAGAGAAGGATTTGAGCTAATACCTAACACGCTCCTTACACATATCCCTAGAATTCTCTAGAGATATGCATGCAGGTTTCCTCACGATGTTTTCCTTCACCGAAAAGCTTGTAATGAATTGCCATTATCAATTATTCAACGATATATATACAGTTCCAAGCGCTGCAATGCAGTTTAAATTGCCATTTAAAAGGATTTTCTCTTAAATTCTGATAATTCGCTTTTAAGGATTTAATAATTTAAAAAAAAAGTGAAACTTCTAATGTCTTTCCAAAAAACCATCATAGGCATATAGATCTTAACTCTGATGCAATACATTGCAGGAATTTACTGCAGATATGTAGGTTTCCTTACGATGTTTTCTATTGCTGTAGGTAAGGTGCGTGATAAATCGTAAATATCAATTTCATATTTATTGATTAATTAAAAAGCCTGTCCATAGGTTACGACCGTCAGGATTATTGAGTAAGAAATCAATATTTGATATTGATATAATAAAGCTCATTGGAAGGAACATATTTTAGTTATTCTGCTCGAATTTCTTTTAAGGAATAACTTATATCGAATTTAATATTAAGAAATAAAACGTCCATTATTATTCCGAACAACATTTAATATATATATTGCGAGAATTTCACACACATGAATATGAAGTGAACCCTACTGTCTACATATATAGGTGATATATTGCTACTCTGGGTTTTGCACAAACGTATGTTTTTTTTATTATATTAACGCGGAATTTAATAGGAAATTTCAAATTAACAAAGTTATTACATCCATACCACCTTATATTTAACACAGGCTTATCGTAACTGTAGGAGATTAATCAAATATGAAATTATGTTTTAGAATAAAAAATGTTTTTTAATATTTTGTCAACTGTAAAATGTTAAATAAAATTTAGTATCAGTAAAAGTAATCATCCATCAGCCTATATTAGTATGTGAAATGTGCGTAAAAAAAGCTATTTCAGATTTAGCACCTACACATACCCTACATAATGTTCCGGATGAATTACTATTAATTATATAGCTCATACTCTTATTTCATACAAACAGTACTACTGATCGTTTAAAATTAGTTTGACCTACAACATTTTTTGCAATTGATTGGTGTTAGAAATAGACTACTAAGCCACATTAATAAGTGTAACAACTAATAACTGATTTAGATGAATGAATGAAAAATGAATCTGTTGTCAGCACTATAAGTAAACTTATTTTTACCCCAAACTTTCCGTAATGATCGTCATATCAAACTCTAATCTGTTAAAACCGCAGAATTCAACTGATAACGATAAAATTTAGAGTGAGGGGCAATTTAAATTCTTCCATCTTTGTGTACAATAATGGCATTTATTTTAAGCAAATATCGTTGATAGTAGTCACAAAAAAATTCCAATATTAGTTTATAATTTCGTATATTTTTTTACTGTCTCTAAAATATGTGTGATAACACAATTCGTCCAATCTAATTTAGCCCCGAAAAAATACACTTAACTCTTATGGTATTATATATAAGAGCTACTTTCAAATAGGTTTAATTCGCTTTGGTACTAAACAAGTTTGTATCAATAATAAAGGTGTGCGCACTATAATGCTATATAGGCTTTTATAGCATCACAGGGCATTGTGCTGGTGACATTAGAAGTATTCTTATGTATGTATGTGCTTTTTACTACAACTTTCACTATGTTCTCACTTACACATAACTTTTCAACAAATAAATAGCAGGCTGTTCTAATAAATTCTCTATTATTACAAAAGTGTCATATTTTGTGATAAAACATTAAGTTAACAGTTAAATTGTCCTATAAAATGTTGTTTACTTTATTCCTTACGCTGAACGAAGTACGAATATTGTAATAATTTTACGTAATATTGTGTTTCAATTGAAATTAAAGTGAAGTTTCATTGTTCAATTTTTTTAGACAAGAATGGTAGGTAATGATTGAATTGTTTATTTGTTTAGTATATAGTAAAAGCAGGGCGTTGAGTGATTGAAGCACGTCTGGAAAACGCAGAGCGGGGTGCATCCCGAGCCGGCACACGACGTAACATACGTTGCTCTTGGTCTTCCATTTTGCGTGGAGACGTAGCACGTGGCGTGCGCGGAGGCCGCGTGAAACGAGCAGAACGACTTCGCGACAACGGACGATCTTCGGTCCAATCTTGCATTGACAAATAATAGTCATCCTGTTGGAAAAAACTAATTTTCAATCTGGAATAAAAACTGCTGGGGGGATGGGAGCGTTACCCTCTCCCCGCCAACAGCGTGGTGGAGCTCTATCAGGTTTTTAGCCGGAGAGAGTCTGACATACTCTCTGATCATCCCTGTTGGGCGGTGACAACTCATAATGGGTATTCTTGACATAAAAAAGTGTCAATCATCAATCGTCCATTCCAATAATCGTTTTATTAATCAAGTACCTACTAATATATATCTCTTGTAGAGAGTCTGGATTTTATAACATGTATCTCAAAACAGCTGCTGTACTCTCTCTCTCTGGAAAGAGCCAGCCATGTTCTGAGAAGGGTGACTTATTGTTACATTTTATTTTGTTAACTCTTTATAGACATGGCAACTGTACCTTGATCTTTACTAAAACGGAACGCGTTTTAATAAAAGTAATTGTTACTCAAACACTGCACAAATTGCTATTTTACACCAACTTCATTGAAATATTGCAGATAAAGAAATTGCTAGGAACTGAACAAAGTATTTTTTGTTATTGCGAGTAATTTAATAAGCTAAAAGTAGTGGAAATTGAATCACGTAAATTTTATATACTATTCTGAAAAAGATTTTTTTAAATACAGCATGGCTGCAAATAATAATTATAAATTTGGAAATGTTATATAATCATAGTTTAAAATAAAAAAAAAACAAATTATTACTTACCAGGCATTTCAATTGTATTAATATCCCATAACTATAGTGCTTGTGCAAAGTGTATTTTTTCTACTTCGCAATGATATACATGGTTTGTGAGCAAAATCTAAAATACTTGGTACGATATCTATAAATAAAACAAGGATTGAGACATTAACTTGTATTACAATTACGTTCATCAATTTATTATCTTCACAATATAGTGATTCTAATTGTTAATAAGTTTGGGTAAAGCCTAAAGTATTCATAAAGTATATATACTTTTAAACAAGTTAACGAATGCGTAAAATTGAAAAGTTAATATTTCTCATTTTGAAACGGTCTGTTTTTAACAATTTGAAATCAAATAAGACTATAAACCTCCCTACAAATAATAAATAAAACGTGTGTGGTAGTAATAAGGTACATAAATAAATAGTAAATAATATATAATATATTTTTAACAATTAAACAATTACGTTAATCTTCGTGTGTTTCTGGTATGTTGCTCATTAGTTCTCCTACACAAACACAATTCGCTACATTTTATACAAGAAATCTAAAATCATTTAACCGCTATACATTATTAAGCGATATTAGAATTGATATTGTTATAATAATAAATAACATTGACGAGCAACTTTCATAATCAGATATTGAGTAAAACAACACACATGTCTCTTTTCTCCAAGAATCAGAAACAAGATAAATGGATGATTATTATTAAAAAGAAAATCCGTATAATATCGAATCAACTAGGGTCGCGTTTTTGAAGACGCATTCATTGGGTGTAATACTGTCACAAACCATACTACCCTAAAAATACTGTTTAATTATGGGAGGATTATAGAATATCTCATTTTATGAATAATTTAGGTAAATGTTTACAAAATATTAAATCAATCTTAAATTAATCAAATGCAGTGTACTACTTACTTTTAAGTGATAGTGTCAATGGGGCAAATAATGTGAAAGCATGAGCGTTAACTTAATGTAGCTATCTAAATCTAATTATTTCTTATAACATAGTTACTTATAAAATATTAATATTCTAAGAATAATTGTTCTCAGTCAAACGCTTACCCGCACAGTTCCCGCTTCAACATATTAAAGTGTTCAAAAAGTGTTTCCTAGTAAAACTCCATACAAAATACACAAAGATACGCGTGGCATATAAAACAATTGAGTCTAAAAGTAATATCAGGGTATAATCACACGTATATACGGCAAATCATACATTGCTGAGTCGAGAACTCTGCATACATTCAATCACCATTCTAAATTACACCTACTCTTCCCATGCACAGAAAAACCTATAAAATTCCAGCAAGTACACAAAGTATAAATCATTAACAACAAATTCTTTTTTATTAATTTTTCCTTCTTAATATGCCTATTCAACTGTATAAAACACTTTATAAAGCACAAAATCTAAGTATACTTGTACATTGATACAGTATAAAAAAAAACGAATAGTCGTCTACGAGTAAATTTGTCTGGACGAAAAGATGGCTTACACTGTAAGTAAATACGATTAGACATTAATTATAGCAATAGCTTATGAATATCAATTTAGGTTTTGCAGATATACTATATAACCTATTTATAACAAAATAGGGCAATACTAGCAATGACAAACAATTAAACAATAACTGGGGTTTTCCACTGGTTATGTTAAAATATTTTTGTATTACGAAATTACGCTATAAATACGCCTGTCACATCAAGCATCCAAATCGACTTCATTTATTTTAAATTTCCGCGTCAATTGTCAATGTAAAATGAAAAAAATCTAATTGGTTATATTATATCATAAATCAATGTGGTAATTATAAACTGCAAAACTGTGTTTGTGTTTTGTGAATCTCTTTGTATTGTATATAAATAAAAAATACAATATTTAAATAAAATAACATTTGCACAATTAAGCGTAAAGCAACAGTGTGTTCTTAATTTAAGGCTACTATATTAGAACTTGAACCATATTTTGGACAATAGATCTCAGAATTTTAGCCACAGAAACATTTTGTAAGAGATAAATAAGGTTTCCAGATTATTATTAAATTAGTATTTTTGTTATTGGCACTTGTTCCTGTTGTTTATAGAATGTAACAATAGTAAAAGCAAATGTAATAATACTACTAAAAATATAGGTACAAATTATTAAGTTACACTAACATTCATCCGTTGTTTGTTTTAAAAGATATGAGACTAATAACGTAATTAAATATATGAAGAAAAACTCCACACTAGTAAAACCGATACTGAGTAGGTATGTTTATGATAATCGTTAATAAAGTAAATAAAGATATGTTAAAAATGTTTGGACTCGTTAGCATTGATTGCAATCGATATTTGTATGGGTAATCGTGGTCTATCGAAGTGTTTAACACGGCTGTTGGTTTAAATTCTCGTCCGCTTTCGGAGTCTGCGCTGGCGGTGGGACTGGACTCTATGACAAAATACAAATATTGTTATTAGCTGTATATAAATGTTGTATAGAATTTTGTCATTTGGAAAAAACACACAAACCAAAAATATTTTTAAAGGGCTTATTCGTGAAAGAGCCATCATTTATATAGTGGTTGTCGAGAGATAGAACTTGTATAACTAAAACATTTAAATTGTGTGTTCATCATCGTAAATTGCCAAATGTCACTTAAAATATTACTATCAGGCAGCAAAAATCAAAATAATATCTATAAAAATAACAAAAAAATAAATAAATAATTACTATAAAGTTAGACACACTAAAAGAAACGCATATATAAAAAAATGGTGTTAGTGTTAATTGAAACACATTAGTCGCTTAGATACCTTACTCCCCCAAAACATATTTAGTAAAATGAGTATAAATACTCAGGCTGAAACAAAAATGAAAATTATGAATTAAAACGAAAAACTCATGAGGATGACTCGAAAACCTTCACCAAACGAAAAGAAAGAACAAAACAAAATTTGAAGCAAACGCCTACGACAAGCTTGGCTTAGTCTGCCAGCTATCCCTCACCTCCTGTCGCGACTGTCCGTGGCTATTGGGAAGTGGCGATTGTCCACCAATTTGCTTAATGTAATCCTTGTCGTCGAATATTTTAATGTCACCTCCTCCTGGCTTATGTTTAACGTTGTCGAGTGAGCCAACTTTGCTTTGTGCTTTGAAATCCAATTTTTGATTTTCAATCTGTGTAACAATATAATGTGCAATAGAACATACTTATATATGATACATATTATGCGTGGACTTATACAAAAAGTTAGCTAAAATATATATCTAAAAAGTATTAGCTAAATGCATATAATATAACAATTAAATATATAAATATAAAAAAATTACATAAATGTTTATAAAATTTATACTTGGCGTTATAATATAAAGCTGTAACGTTAATTTCGAATATATGTTGAAGTTTGTAACATTTCATATCAGACAAGCATTTGCTGTGCTCGTTAATATATTATATGCTGTAGATAGATATCTCTGTTTATCATGCGAGTGAATCAATTTGTAGCATTTGTACTACTGTTATCTATTGACTGTTTGAAGTTGATATAATCATATACATAATCAGAAAACATGGATTCCGTGTTATAAATTGTTTGTAAACATTCTCATTCGTATGTGTGGTAGCAACCTGTGAAAATGTGAATTCATACTTTCATCATCAAAGCGTTTCGGTGTGTAAACAGCCACAACGTAAACAACGTCGACCCTAAATACGTTTTTATTCCTAAATGAACATCATAACATAGTATTTGCCACATAACATACGCAGTCATCCGTGGACAAGTAAATGTACCACACAAACCTCCAATCGATGTTTACGTAAATAGCAGAGCCTATTTGAATCGCGCCACCGCGGTAAAGCCCATTTTACAAACTAAAAGTGAGAACGTATTATAAATTCAAAATTAACAATTGAGACTTAAATTTAGTGCCCACATTAAATACATTCTGAGACAAACAACAAGCGACGTCATCGAGAGCTAAGCATATGCAAAGTACATAAATTACTCACCGGCCTCATCCCGGCGCTCGCTAGAGTCTACAAAGGAACATCAAGAAATGGTACATTTTACATTTATAATTATCAACTGTGATTATTTTTTTTGCAACATCTGCCTTTTTTTACAGTGCAAATTGCAATGTACGATTCTATAGGCCTACTTGCTGAACATGTATCCTCTAAATGTCTGCCTAAATAAATGCAGGTGTTGCAGATTTTTATTGCGAATTTAAAAGATGTCACATACTCACTTCAGCTTCTTAAAAGGTTGTAGCATAACATTGCACATTGAACAAATCACTTTAATCCCCACAGTATTACAATAATTCTTATCAATAATTATGATTTAAAGATAACTTTTCATTATTTTACCTTGACACCTCCGCCACCTGGTTTATGGGTGATGTTAACTGTTGAAGCCACCTTTGGCTTTGCCTTATCCTTAAAGTCAAGCTTCACAGTTTCTATTTTCTTGTCTCCACCGCCAGGTTTATATGCAGCATTTTGTAGCGAGCCAACTTTTGATTTTACGTTCCATTCCAATTTCGTAGTTGTTATCTATGGAAATTAAATACAATATATTAAATTACATATAATTTAAGTAGGCATAGTAACTTTGTTTACAATAGAGCGAACATGACAGGCTAAGTACGTTAGTCCAAAATCGTAAAAATCTGAATCTCGAAGTAAGCGCCGTCTACAACTACAACAAAATCAACAAAACTATCGAGATGACCCCATGTCCCAAATTACCCACAATCAACAATATCGATCAAGCCATTTTAGTACGAGAATATACAATCAAAGGACATAAATAAAAATATATATATATTGACACAAATTCACGGAATTATATTTACGTACAGATATAAACTATATACAATATCAGTAAATACCTATGTATACTTTAAATAAATATTCTTTACCCCCTTTTTAAGCACATTGCACGCATAAAGGAGTGTGAGATTTGGCATAAGTTAAAAGAAATTATATTTTGAAATGTGCAAAAGTCTCTTGTTGTCTCTTCTCGGTAGGAGGAATTAATTATCCAAACCGGTGATGATCGGGTCGAAGTAGATATTTGGAAAGTGAAGTCACATTAAATAAAAAATGATATTCGTATGTTAGGTCATTTTTTATAAATTTTATTAAATATGTAATAAATATTTTACCTTTTTAGCCCCACCGCTTGGTGTATAAGCTTCATTTTTTGCAGCAATTTTTGGTGTTGCATTGTTGAAATCAAGTTTCCTATTTTCAATTTTAACTTTTCCTCCACCCGGCTTATATGTTGTATTATCCAGAGAGCCAATCTTTGATTTAACTGCTTTTATGTTCGGTGATGGTGCATTGCCAACTTGGACTTTATTCATTGGTACCTCTGTTAAACATGAAAATAATTATTTAATAAGAATGCCGATGAATGACTTTGTACTGTTTGAAGCGTGAACTACATTGCGAAGAACGGATTATTAATATTATGATAAATAAATAACTAACTTTTTTTTTCACTCGGTTGTGGAGTCTCTGGTGTCTTTGCGGTAGCACTTTTACTAGATGATCGGGAAAGACTCTGCTTCAGGCTGCTGCTTGATTTCTCTTTAGTAGGTAATTTGCTCGGCAACTTCTTATTTGGTGAGCTAGGCGAGCCGTTCATATCCTTAAAACAATATATGTACAATATTTTATATATAAATACATATCGTCTTTTAAACGTTTATTAATAATAAACCCTTACATTTCCTTGTGTGGATTCGTCAACCCCGCTGTCGTTATCTCCATCTAAAATTTAACATAGAATATGTATAATAATTCATATGATAAAAGACTTTATTAGTCATTAAACTATGTGGTTGATTTATCTTAATTTAATATTACTCTGTAAACATACTTATAAAAATTTTCAATTACCTTTAGGTCGAGAATTTGGAGCAGAAACTATTTTACGCGGGGTCGATTTTTTAGAATCGGAAGGAGTAATTGAAGTTGTTAGTTCAGTCGGCTTGTTATTAATAATGACAGGCGACTTAGATTCTGTAGGTGACTTGGAATCTGAAATAGTTGGTTTCGATATCGTTTTATTAGGTGTTATTGTTGGCTTAAACTCTTCACGAGC
Organism: Morpho achilles; assembly: GCA_947086495.1. Taxonomy (NCBI): domain Eukaryota; kingdom Metazoa; phylum Arthropoda; class Insecta; order Lepidoptera; family Nymphalidae; genus Morpho; species Morpho achilles. Next base: position 8,968,125 of record CAMTZB010000006.1, on the reverse strand, counting down.
CTCTGATTTTATTTCTTGTTTTGTTTCTATTTTAGGTGTCTTTGGACGCTGCGGCTCTGGCGTTTTATTAGATGACACAGAACTTTGGGAAGCATTTTTTGGCTCAGGTGAATCATCACTTCTAGTTAACGACGGTGAACGATCCGAAAGATCAGTTTTATTATGAGAAGTTTCCTTTTTAATTGCAGTTAAATTATTCTGAGCAATCACTTCATCATCATCATCAATTTTTTTCTTCTGCGTTAAGTTTGTCAAAGAACCCATTAAAGATTCAGTCATTCTGGAGCCTGTGATGCGTGATTCAGGACGTTCCAGAATGTCTTTATTTCCTTCTAAAGATACTTCATACTTGATACTTTCTTTAGATTCGCGGAGGTTATCTTTGCTGCTTTTCATTTCTTGAATCAAATCGAGTCCTGGACTGCGACTAGCTAATTCATCGTACCTTCCGCTCACTGCACTTACTGATTTTCTTCGATCATCTTCTATTTTCAACGGACTCGGTGTCCCCGGTGCAGCTGCAATGCTATAGCTTCTACTTTTAGTCGCTCCCGGTATTTCGTTAGTGTTATCAGATTTGGTAGTGTTAAGGTTTTCAGAAGATGCATTTTGATTCTCCAGGTTGACGAGTTTGTTTTCGTAAGTGTTCGAATCGAGACCTTTTAAAGATCCTTGTGAAGATTGCCTCGAAAGTTGTATATTATGAAGTGGGCTTGATGTGGTATTGGGCTTAGATGCGCCGTTAGTTTGAAGTACCACAGGAGGTCTAGTGCCCTCTGGTGTGGTAACACTTCCAAATTGTGTTGGCTGCCGAGGACCAAATTGAAGGGTATTGGGAACTGGACCTCTAGGCTGAATTTGAGCAGATGTTGGTGATTGTATAGGCCTAGAACCTTGCTGAGACGATGTTGGTGGTGGTGGCGATGGCCGCGGTACTTGATTTCGAATTTGTGGTGAACCAGGAGGGCCGGCAGGAGCTGGCCCCCTTTGTGCTGGGTTTCCGAAACGAGGACCAAACTGACTGGTTACGGGTCCTCCGGGTTGCAATGGTGGTCTCTGTTGCAATTGAGGGGCACCTTGCCTAAGCAACTGCGGCGAAAACGTCGATCTTGAATCGGTTCTGGTTAATGGTGGACGGTAAGGAAGATTTGGTCCATTCGTTTCCGACCCGTTGGAGCCACTTAAATTGCGAGGCTCAACAGGTGCCTTGACAAATAAAGAACAAAATAAGTAAAAATGTATAAGGATTACGTTAAAGTAAGTAAGATTGTTTGGTTTATTTTTTAATATACAATATATCCAAACAAGTTATATTTTATGAATAATTTTAGTACTCATATTTTAGAGCTGAATAATATTATAATGTTGTTATACTTCGTAGCTACATATTCTGATGTGTTATCATTTCATAAAATCATATTATTAGCATTTCGTCTAATGGGTATTTATTGGAGAAATGATAAAATCGGTATGATATCTAATATTATGCCAAGGATTTACCCCGTCACGTTATAGGGCGGAGACATCCGCGATCTCACAACCCTAGTATTTTTAAGTAAATAAATAAAATAGTATTTCTTATTTACCAATGTAACTTGTGTAGTTCAATAAGTATAAATAATTTAATAGTGTATAATATATGACCGTTAGTGAGTATACATAGTTCAATATATGTTTTATTTTCAAGTATTTGAAAGACCATCTATTTACAAAAATAAATCGTTATTCAACCTTAATTACAATAAAATAACCGAGTAATATATGGTTAATAAGAAACACGTTTTGAATAATGCCCCGACATAAGAATTAACTTTAACATTTGCTAAGATCCTGTCACTGATTTTAATGTTTGCTGAATATTTTGGAGACATTTGCCTCGACCAAACAGCTGAAAGCCGTCACTATCATGTCAGCTTTAGAACAACACTTAATAAAATTAGTTAATTTGACACTCAGTTACTTCTAAAAACTCAGTTATTGGGTCGGAGTTAAAAAAATTCTTGCTTACGCTCTAATAATTATATGAATCTAATCAAAACACAAATTACTTTGAATTTTACTGAACCCTCAAATTATTCACGAAAACATGAGAATTAGATTTTTTAACATCATTGAGAAAAGGTTGGATGTATTCAGAACTATTTTGAAACTACTTTATGGAATTTCAAAACATAAAAAGTGACAAAAGATTATTTGACCTGACCTGTAAGATGATAGTAAATCAATAGAATTTAAGTGTTATTACGATCAACGTTGATCGCGCGACTATTTCAATCATATTTACTCATAAATGACTGACTTAACATCTAAGACTATAAATTTTCTACTCTTCATAAAACGCAATTGCAGTTTTATTATTGGCAATTTCAGAATCAAGGTTTGTTATTGATGAAAACAAAGATTTTATTGATGAACGACAATTTAATAAAAGCAAAAGATGAATGAAAAAAGAAAGTAATCAAAAATTTAGATGTCATTTGTAAGAAGATAAAGGTCACTAATGTTGCTTTATGTTGATAAAGAGAATAACCTCCGTTGAAGTTCTTTGATTACAGTTTGTAACAGTTTTAGTGGTTAAGGAGTTTGATGTTGTTGTACAAGATCGAATACCAAAACATTATTAAATTTCTTAGCCGATGTTTTTTTTTTAATTTTATCGTGTAAAATATCAAATTCGCCCTTCTATAATTGAGATATACATACCAGTGTTAGATTATTCATGTAAGATCGCTTTTAAGATAGAAGTTCCATTCGCGTGAGTTAGAACATGTATCGAAGGAAACCATATAGCAATTCGATACTTTAATGCTGTACTACCACACTTTATTGGTAACGTAAACTTTAATCATCGTCTGATTACAAGGTCATGCCCATAACTGGCAAGTTGCATGCAACCAGGAAGGGGAGTATAAGAAAACATTTACATATTATGTCAATGTCATGCAACGTTGTTAGTGTTACATGAAACAAAATAGTCTACCGATGTACTACGAGTACTTTCGAGGATTCCAAATACAAATTAATATTTTATTTTCGCGTCATACATGTCACTACTGTTAAAATGCGTAGTTTATTTGTTTTCTCAAAGCACATTATTTCCTGTATATCCCTGTTTCTATGATATATGCCGATGAAAAATTGACATTGTTGTAATCTTTGATTACGAAATATTAACAGATTGTAAGATCAGTTCTTCCAAGTGAAATTTCGAAATTTTTTATCTAAACAATGGACTCCGCAGTCGTAGTGAGACTAAAGTTCACAACGATCCATTGAAAAGTAGTGAGCTTAAAATAATTTTAAAACAAAAATCAGTCATCATCTTCCTGCTCTTATCCCACTCTAAGTGGGGTCGGCACAACATGTTAAAAACATGTTGTTACATGATGTGGCTGCGTTTTTACGACCGGCCGCCGGCCTGACGTCAACTTCCCTTAGTCGTATTTTACGACACCTCTGTAAGAAAGAGGGCGGTCTATTCTACTAAACCGGATACTACACGATGGGTCAACTTACCTTAGTCGCCTTTTACGACATCTCGGTAAGAAATGAGGTTGGTCTATTCTACTCATCCGGATACCACACGGCTAAAAAAACAGAAAAATCAGTATCAACTTAATATGTACATAAAGTGATAGTGTCTGATTGTACGTAGATGGTGCGAATAAATAGAAATGCTCCTAAAACCATAGGTATTTCTTGTTCAAAAAGGTTTTTATGGATCCAGTAGAATGTTAAACATTTACATTATGTACGACAAAAACAAATAAGGATTAATAGCAGCGAAATTCTAAATACTCTCATTACTTAAAAACCAAGAAAAGAAAATAATGTATACTTACACTCAGACCATTTTTTTACAAACCTTAAAAACAATCAAAATGAACAACTAAGATTATATTATGATTTTATTTCTTTGTAGATTTTGTAGAAAAACACTGCTTACAACATTGGCAGAGCTTGGTGTACGAACACGACGGATTATTTATTACATCATAAATAAAAACTTTCCAAGAGCTAATATTTTTTCATGACGACTACTTTTTATGTTATTTTGTGTCGATGAAGCGTCCTGAAATTCATGATTTCGTTTCATAGCTCGATACTTCAGACGCTCATAAATAAAATTATTTAAGAAATGAAAGAAAGTAAGAAATGTACTTAGCGCCATGAAGGCGCTAAGTTTATCTTAAATGATACTGGTATATACTTACAAGATTTACGTAGGTATATAGTTGTATGATGTTTTTGAGAACTATTTCACTTCAAAACTAACTATAAGTAAAAGGTAAAAAAATATGGCGTAAAAATATCTGGAAATTTATAATTTTTCTATTTGTCTGTAAATATGATTTTTTTTATTGTTAGAAATGCACGCAATAAGCTTTTAGTAAGGACCAAAGTCAACGGATAATTTAAATGTCGGTATTGCTGAGGGAAATAAGGACAATGAAGGAATATTAATTACAATTAATAATATTACAACTAATCAGATATAGGTACTGCTCTGTATGGTATCAAGACCTATAAATTAGAAATGGTAATAACGACCGACTTTTGTGTCCAATTTTGTTACCAAAAATGATCTTCTGAACAGGTCATATTAGTACATCTGTGTTGATGCAAGGCATTTTTGTGCATAACACTACATTTAATACCTTCCTTGCCATAAGGCTTACCCGATTGAGGTTATTCGACGTCTGTTCCATTTTATTTACGATTGCAAATTCTGGAGCAGTAGTCTTTATGTCACAATCTTCACGCGATGTGAGGGATGCCTATTTGTGATATCTCCTTGATACTATAAAACAATAACTTTTTTATTAATTCTTGCACGCAATGTCGCTGACATGAAGTGTGAAACTGTGTTTAGCTGACGCAGACGACACATGAATTTTCAAACTACATTGTTTTACCAAAAGCAAGTACTTACTAACCTTGAAGTGCCAAATAGACCAATAATAACATCTAATTTACTGAAACATTATTTATTCGATTGAGAAAAACAAGATACAACATATAATGCGTTATGTAATCTTTCTGATTCTCTACTCGACTCAGTTTTCATGACAGTGCAACGATGTGCAAATCAACAACAGCTTTAGATAATTGCTTCTTCGTAATAACGTATAAATCTTATACAATATTCAAAAGCCCACGATTGGTTATGTGCGTTAGCCTAGTGCATTCGATCGAATTTTTAACTACGTGTTAAAGTTAGTCACGAAATATTCATAACATAGAAACCGATGCTATAGTGCAATGACTTATGTATCTTGCGAATCGTAAGGCGTCTATAATCAACTCAAATTAAGACTTATTCATAAAATGACGTCATAAGTGCTCTGACACAAATTTGACCCTATGGTTGAATTATGAGTGTAACACTATCGCGTGTCCTGTGACTAAAAATGATTATGTCTAAAAAAACATTTACGTCATGTAACTTTAAAATGACTCATCACATTTGAAGTTTTCTTTGAAAAATAATTAATTTTAATCATTTTAATTATAAATCTTTCTCGGTAAGACCAAAGACATTTGAAATGAACTAAAAATAAACAGTTATTTTTATCACATTTATGGACGTCAGAGCGTAAAAGGAAATGTTCAGGGAGAACTCGCCCAGTAAATCTCCAGAATTGTTAACTTTAACTAACCCTGTGCTGACAAAACGAAAAGATCCTGGTGACCGACTCATGGCGTTATATCTATTGGTATAATCTGAATCAATACCACTAACCGCAATGCCACAGGAGGCGCCTGCCCGGCTTATCGTTAAAATTTACTCTTCTATATATCAATCATTTAAAGAAAAGTAGTATTATACGATAGATATCTATAACTTCTGTTAAAACTACTACGATATATGATTTTTAATGTATTAATTAAGATTTGTTTTATCAAATACATTGTACTCTATTTGAAAATAAGTTGGCATGAATACATTATAATAAAGTTATTTTCTCTGGCTTTCGACTTACGCAGTGTGGTCTGGTTGTGAATCTGTGAGTTGTTATCACATCTTAAAAGCCACGTTATTGAACCACAATACTACAAGATTTTCTTATATGAACGTAATAAAAAGTGTCTGTCTGTCAATATCTGTTCCATTTCAGCGACAACGCTAGTGTACACAAACCACTCCCATGGGAGTGTCCGTTTAGTCGACCTTCGGCGCTGATTGCGCTTTCACAATCTTCAACTTCATCTTCTTTAGAAATTCTGTGGCCTTAAAATATTTCAATGTTTGTTAATAAAGATTTAACAAGTCGTAATATGAATTAATCATCCCACCCGGCTATCTGACTGTTAATGTCGCCTACTCGGTGCACGCTGCTCATAAGATGGCAACTGGCAGTATAATTTGTCGTACCAAGTAACTCAAATACAATTTGCTTGTAAGAAGGAGGATTGTGATTGTTATCTTTAATATGATCGTCAACAACCAACTTTCAAGGCATATAATTAGCATGAACGATGATGATGATTACCCAGGAGAAGACATGATTAATGAACTCTAATCAGTGAGTAACGCTAAAAACAGGTTGTTCTAGCGAATGATTTCATATGTACTTGGGAAAATTATGAAAACTCAAGTACTCGTACTTAACCCAAGTAATGATTATACGCTCATTGACAACTCATTTAATTTCTAAATATGTCATCGGTTTAATTCTCCAAGAACAATGTGTAATAATAAACGTCATATCAACGGCTATGTTCTTATCAGATTGTTGTAATTTTGAGGCACGTGTTAAAATATTACGACTTCCCTTATTTCAATAGACATAGCGCGACAACTCTTTTGGTAGTCGCAAAATGTCTGGGTTTTTTGTATCGGTAGACGGCAGACCTTTAATGGGACATTTAATGTCTGTAATGTAACATGTCAGTTTTGCAATGCCCTGTAATAGTTCTTGAGACTACCCTAGGCGCCCATATAAGTGGCAACGTTCTTAACTAAATTTCATGCAACCGAATTTATACAATAAATGCATGAAATTCGGTACCTAATTGATGTCTAAAATGCTGAATCCCAGGCATTGTCTATATTATTTTTACTGACCAGTAATGAAAGGACTAGTATAAAACAAAATTAATCTAAAGTTAGTTATGTATAAACTAAAATTAATCTAATAATGCTTACGTATCTAATACGTAAATACTATTTGTAATGGAAAAATGTAATACCCGGTTACCTATAGTATAATGTAATGTTAATTTTCATGACATATCAATTACAAGGCGATGTATACGTCAACTAGATATAAAATCACAAAAGTAACGTGATCAAATTATTTAACTAGATTGGACCTTAACCTGTGTAACATGTGTAGTTATTATTTATTTTTTAGGAGACGTAATTTTAAATTTAGATCGAAATGTTTCAAATCTCTTATTATTTGTAAATGACATCCATCATGTTTTATGCTCTCAAAGTTTTGAAGCGAAGCAAACACGATTTTACCACTGCAACGCTTAGAGGATGTACTAGATAGAAATATCCTACCTACAATTAAATTTTTTATAGTATTGTCGTATTAAAATTTACTTCACTAGTGGTGACTAACTAAATTTTTATGAAGTGGAACCACAGAATTAAAATCATATTTTCAGTTAGCCAGTGTGTTCACTTTTGCTTAAGTTACACAATCATTTCATCTATGATATGGTATCTGATCTTCTCGACCCTTGGACAGTATTTTTTTTATTTTGTATTAATTTATCGATCATCAATGTGTATAGCACTCCTTCCAATCTCGCCATCAACTCCATTGTTACTCAATCGATGTAGTATACGCTTATTTTACATGAGATACTTTGCTAATAACTCAACACGCTTTGCAAGGTAACAAAGTATGCAGACTCTGGTTCCGTTGAAATAAAATACTTCGGACTTTGTGTTACAGTACAGAATAATGCTTAAGTAAATGAGCAAGATTATCTTAATTAACAAACGTGTAATTTTGTATTCTCTATCGCAAAACCCACGTCAGCCCTTTTGCCATGGACGTCGGACTAGACCTACAGTATTGCCCAATCTTAACGGTTTCGAGTGTAAAGACAATACACCTTCAAGTAAGAGGCTCGAGCTCGGAAAATGCGTTAACGACTAGCGTCATAGTATTGAACGTCAGGGGCCGGCGGTGACGTAGACCGTAGTTTCTCTGCCAAATGTGACTCAGTCGGCTATAAAACGACTGTGCTAACCAAACATTTGCGCATTATATATCAAACTTCAGTCCACGTTGGTGCTGTTCTGTTGTTATCAATACCAAATGTTTGTAAACGGTGTCGAAGCTATCAACTCGCGTTTAAATAATATTGTGCTGGATTCATTCGATATTCAAAGTAAGTATTACTAATTTTTAATATAAATAAACCGTTTCCTAAAACAAGGAGCTTTTAAAGTTTTGAGACTTAGTGTTACTGACAAAGGGCAAACACATCTTAAAAGACAATTGTTGATTGACAAATCTCACTTGAAGATAAATATTTTATGATCTGTTTCGTGTTACAGTTTTAAAGTTTTATGGTAAATAGCTGTACGATATTTGCCCTTTATATTATTCTAATTTATGAGTAAAAATTTTACCAATGTTACAAATATATAAAAATAGTTTTTAAGCTTTTGGTGGTTTTTAAAAATATTTGTAACAAAACTAAACGATAATAAAAATTCGCAAAACTTTGAATTGGAGTTATTTTGCGTGTTAAAATGAATATAATAATGAATGTTTTATTATAATTATAATTATTTTTCAAAATCAACTTTTTCACAAATTGAATTGCACTATAACAAGGTATGTTATTTTTGCAGCTAGCATGCATCCAAATGCAGAGAAACCGCCAACATGCAAGAAGAACCAATTACCACTTTTGCATTTTACGCCTTCTAACGCAAGTCAGAGAAAGAGCGACGGTAGCCCATATCAAGGAAACGACAACCCTTGGCTACTAAAGCCCCATCACGAAATCCCTTCTACACCTCCCCCAAAAGTTGATTCAAAACCGGCAAATTTCCCACAGAGAATCGGATAAATCCATCAGTCCAGTATTTATATCGAAATAATTTGAAATGGCAACTTGCCATCGTGTTAAAATACGGACTTGAGAATAAAGTCGTATAAAAATATATCATGGCGATCATGCAAAGTAAACATGTCAAACATTATTTGAGGAAGCTTATTCACAGTCTATCCTTAAATACTTGTATCTAGTAAATTAGTAATGCACTTGCCTATTTCTTTTAGGTATATTTTGTGTAACTTCAAATAAGAGATCTGTAGATACCTGAAAGGCAGGCATTAGTACATATTTATTTTCTGATTAATTAACTATTTAAATATTTGTCAATGTTTAATATATATAATGATGCATCAGAATTAATATAAAATTTAGGAAAGAGTTTTTTTGCTCATCTGGATAATTCATGTGACTTCGGCTCTTATTCATTAGAATTATAAATTTTATTAATCTTATAAATTGTATGATTTTGAGCGGAGAAGTATTAATGAACAAATGTACCTTTAGAAGGCTCAATATAATATTGTATCCATTACGGCTTGCTTTTTTTTTTTTAAGATAAGCTGGTATATAGTACCAGGGTATTGGAGTACTTTCTAGTAAAGTCTTTTTGGAGTTAACGGTGATATCTGACAATACTGTGTATATGTATATTTAAAAGAACATAAGATGTTAATAGTATGTAATATGAAATTAGGATATCATTTATTTTAAGTAAAATATTTTGTATCTTGAAGCTTTAATAAATCTACGTTATTTATCAATTGTGCTAATACAGTTTTTCGATGCCCGGATATTTCTGCATTAATTTTACTAGTTGTGCAAGCGGATTCACCCGCGTGGAAATCAGTGTCATTCACAAAGTTTTTCCTGTTTTAATTTATATTAAAACGAAATATATTACGTCGTGTGGTAAAAATTGTCGTAAAAGGCGACTAAGGTAAGAAAACCCGCCGTGTGGTATCCGGCTGAGTAGAATAGACCACCCTCTCTTACCGAGGTGTCGTAAAATACGACTAACTTAAGTTGATGTCAGGCAGGCGGCCGGTCGTAAAAACGCAGCTAAATCATGTGACAACATGTTTATAACATGTTGTGCCAACCCCACTTAGAGTGGGATAAGGGCAAGAAGATGATGATTAAAACGAAATATATTAGTAATCAAGGATTACACTATCTTTTAGTAAAAACCGTACGAAAATCCGTTAAGTAGATTTTGAGAAAGCCGATCACATACAGACAGACAGCTGTTGGGGACCTTGTTTTATAATATGTGTAGATGCACAAATATAGTACCTATGCATGATTGGCTCAAGTAATAAAGTCAGTTGAGTTTAGTTCTTAACATATTTAAAAGGTAAATCTTCCAAATAGCTTTACTATCATTTAACACTCATTAGTGATTCAAGGTACACTACGGTCTTATCATGGTGTACCTCAGTATATACTAAAAGTACATAAAAATATGTTCTAGTGATTCACGTCATGAGTCATGAGTGAAACATACAAAAGAACCTTTTAGGACAAATTATACCCTTGGCTAGAGCTCTTCCATATTTTTTTACGATTAACGTGTTTCTCTTGTTTTTGCTCTAATTATACTTTAGAATACATTATAGAAATAAACTTTAAAAGGATATTATAAACGCTCAATAATTAAAATAAATTTATTCTACTTAGGTTATAACAGAATATAAATAAAACATGATGGAAGGGGTGCTATAGGTTGTGTACTTCTTCCTATTATAAACAATTAGTTGATAATTTACAAAAAATTACAATTAATGCGAAATATGGTATATGAACGTTTTTACTTAAATTTTGTTATAAAGAACGTATATGATGAAAAAAATACATTATTAAAATTTTATTATATACCTATTCGCCATGTAACATCCCTTTAAAAGAAATAAAGAAATTATCATCATCATTTTCCTAGCCTTATCGCAGTCTAAGTGGGCTTGGCACAACACGTTATAAACATGTTACACGATTTGACTAAGCATTTTACGACCGGCCGCCTGCCTAAGGCCAACTTACCTTAGTCCCCTTTTACGACTCCTCGATAAGAAATGAGGTTGGACTATTCTGCTAAGTTGGATATCACACGGCTAAACTTTATATATAAGATAGAAGAAATTATATAGTACATATTTATTCCGATTTTTATCGTTAAATAAATAAATAAATATATGGGAAACTCACACATGGTTGTCCGTCCCCAAAGTATCTTAATACATATACTTATAATTTTAAATACATACTTAAATACAAATATACATCCAGGCTCGAAGAACCAACTATTTTTTTATAGAAAATGTTGGCGGAAATCGAACTTGCAACCCGCGGAGCTGAAGGCATGGTCACTACCCACTTCACCAACGGGCCAGTCAGCCATAGTCTTAATTCTTTACGTAGATAACACTTTCATTTTTCAGAATCAGTAAAATATGTAGGATGTGGTTATGGCAAATATCCCAATTGAAGCAAATAGCTTGACTCACGATGAAATTAAACTTTATAATCGCATTTACCTACATCGCGTATTTTGACGCCGCCTGAATAAACAAAATGATAAATTTTATGAACTAATTCGTGACGAGAGATCACCAAAATATAACTCGCATCATTAACATGCTTATATACCTAGTATCGTCTATACACAAATGATTTTGTAAGTTTAAGTTAATAAATATCTGGGTGACCGAGGCTTGCTCGGTATCTTTTTACAAAATAAATAAAAAGAAACTTAAAAAAAAGAAAAGATAATAAAGTGGTAGGTGGGTTTTGGTCCTAGTTTGATCCTATATTCTCATTTCTCGCGACCATCCGTTCCCCGAATAAGCTACGATGACTTGAATTCAATATAAATTTTTGTTTTTTTTTTCCAAAAAACAGGGATAAAATAATTTTTTTTTGGAATTTAAAACCTAGCTAGATCGATTTTTCTCCCCCTAAACCGCCTACATGCTGAATTTCAGGAAATAGTTGGAGCCGATTCAGAGATTACGAAAATATATATGTACATGCAAGATTAACTCATTTAAATATTAAAGATAAGTTCAAGTAATGACATGCGACAATATTTAATGGTCAGATAATTAGTTCTGATAATTATTAACGATTACTAGGTAATGTTTATTCAATACGATTGCTATTGTTTTAACCCTTAAAAGTTAGAAGGTCAAGCAGCAGTAAAAGTTTTAAAATTAGCAATAACTAACCAATTTAAATAATCTTTTCTAAATAGCCTTAAACTTTTATTCAACTCTTTTTTCAAGAGGTCTTGCGATAGACTTTCAGATCTGCAAGAGACTATCAATATTTCCTTGACTCCATAATTGGTTCACAATTGTTCTTGATTGACGGTTTATTCCTCATATCATCACATGTACATCCCTAAGGAGCAAAGTCCATCGAATCAGCCATTGTATAATAAATTTATATTATCAGGGTCACGTTTAGGAATACCATCGCCAGACTGTATCACAATTACTTTTATCTGATAATTAAATTATAATTGAATTATCATATTTATCGTTTTATACGTAATGTTGGAAAATACAGCGACAGTTATGATAGAGATTCAATTGTTATTGTACTGAAGAAAATTCTAGAATTTTTCGATTACGTATAACCCAATTCCGAAGTGAACGAAAACTCCTACTCGCTTCCTGAAAGCAGATCGGTCGATACTCCGCGCATACGAAATACATTGGGAAAAACCATTAAAAACAAATTCGGAAAGAATAGTAATATACAAAAGTATACTAATAATATATTCATTCTTTAATTTGAGTAAATGGATTCAGAAATTTTAATTGATTGCGTTGTTTCGTAATCAAAATATAAGACGTAGAAATACTGTGGCCTATTGTGTACCTTAACTGTGGTTATCATGAAAGCGATCGACGTTACAAAAATAACCCACAATTACACTATGACACTGTATATACTGTGCGTGGTGATATCGAACGTGAGTACTAGAAAATTCGAAATATGACTAAGCATAAGCTGTGCAGTAAATATAATTAGAGACGACAACTCACCTGAGATGCCGCAATAGACACTGATATATCTGGGTAATAAATGCGGTTAGGATATAATTTCCTATACCTGAACTAGCTCAAAGGACGCCCTCCGCTGAGGTTGCCGGCAAAGCCTGATGTGCCGCGATACGTTACTGCCTCTATTGGCGACTACGGTACGTGAAGACTATAACATTTTTCAGAGACGGCTTAGCAATATTTGAATAATAAAATGTTACATAAGTACTTTTTTTGAGAACAAAATACTTTTCTATAATACTTTATCACTCAAATAAAGTGTTTCAACAGAAAAATACTTTTCAAAGTTGGAAGAGTAATTTATTGCTATTAAGACAAGGCCATATTAACTTTTATCGCTTCATCGATAAATTTAATAAAATTAGCACATTTTAATATTCTTACTGTTAACGGAATATTGATGCAATGATTTTTAATCTAATATTGTTGATTTACAATTTGTTTACATGTTTTATAACTTTTGTGTCATGATGTTAACAGAATAAAGTAAGTGTAAATATTATATAAAAAAATCAACTTCCATTACAGCACATACACTTAAATTCGAATTAAAATTATGTGGACACGAAAAGTAATGAGAATATTATTTTGCTATAATCCGCGATAAAATTTTCATTACTTTTGTTTTATGGACCTCCGCAAAGTAACGCCTAATTCTATAAATTATGTGGAAATGATTATAATACAAGACAACTTTTCATTAACAAAGTTTCAGCCTGTAAACAATTAACTTTATTAAATGTTTAATAAAAAAAATAATTTATTTATGTACCATAAAAAACGCACTGTTGAAAAATTCGAGAGAAAAAATTGATGAAAAAAGATTTTTTTTCAGGACCGGTAAAAGTCGGTAGAAAAAGTACATGTTATAAGGGTAGTTCTTGTTCCTGTACATATCTAAACATTTATAACACTCGTTTAGGGTGCGTCCTGCGCCCTGAAACTGATGCGCGCGCCGCCACCGCTGGTTAACCCTGCGAGATGTACCTATTAGTAACTATGTCCGAATAATGTATCGCGGATAAATACACATATCCTTATTTTTATGGCGATGATGATAAAGACAACATTATCGATGATAATATGACGAAATTTTTCACTACGCCAATAGATCTGTACCAGGCGTGAATAACTTAACAAGTCCAAAACATACACTGAGGTCAGCCATAAATAGGTTTACGTTTAGTATACATTTAAGAGAGTTATTTAAATATTCACAAGTTCGTACGTGCGATATAAAAGACTTATCAACTTCACAATCCTAATGACAACATATAAAAGGACGTAAGTCGACTTAACAATGTATTGACGCCCGATGCGGGAATTTCATTAACTAGTTCCATGACAGGCGATAAAAACATCAACATTCAATATTATAGGCAATATTAAGTTTAGAACAACCAATAATTTTGCAATTGAAAGTAAACAAAGTTATATAAATTAAAAAAAATTATACGTTCCGCTATTGAATCTCGATGCGATTACTGCGATTATAAAATTCATAATACATTTAAATTAGCAAAGCGTTTGAATGTTTACTTGTAAAGCGCACTTTTGGATCATGCGTATATTTTTTGTATTCATTCAATACTTTTAACTTCTCACTAAACTAAAATTCTCTGCTAAAATTAATTAGTATATTTACAAATCCTTATTATAACAAAGTAGAACTCTTAAGATAAATCAACCACCCTAAAGATAATCAGTTTTACTTCAAATTAACAATTAACAAACACATGCAATTAATACTTTTCAACGTTAACATCAATTATTAAATTTGGAGTATATTCTCACAGTCGTCATTGTAGTCATTACCTGAAACAAAAAAATATTGTGTAATTAAAATTGAAATAATTTTCTCTTTAAAAAAACATGCTGTTACAAACTACAAACTATAACAAATAGTAAAGGCAAATCAAATGTAATGAATTCTTTTTCATTGTGCATACGTCATAACAAGCAAGAAATATGATTGACTGACGCTCTCAATCAAGTCGCAGGAAACTGCTAGATTTAGAGCGACTCAAGATCGTATGACATAGAAATCTTTTGAATAGACCTGCATGTTTTATGTATGTGTGTATCAAATAAGCATTTGCGACTACAACGACTACAACCGATACAAAGTACATAAATAAAAGTCACATTTAAACAGGAATCGAGAGTCACTGGTTCAAACATTCACAGGCACCAATTGTTCTGTTAAACTCATGTGTCTAATTGATAATAGCAAATAATTTATAGAATTAGGCGTTACTTTGCGGAGATCCATAATACAAAAGTAATAATAAAATTACTTTGCTATAATCCGCGAAGAATACACGTAATAAGAATTCTTCGCGGATTATAGCAAAATAACTTTATTATTACTTTTGTGATAATAGCAACTTATCACACGCTTTTACGGTAAAGGAAAACATAGTGACAAATATTTCCGACATATACGGGATACGTAGAGAATGCAGGGGATACGAGTAACTTTTTTTTAATTTTTTTTTTTTGAATTGACTATTTGATGAGTCTTAGCTCCAACCCTTCTCTCCAAAAACAGAGAGAGGAGACCTATGCCGAGCGGTGGAATAAAAGCTTTTTACTTTGCTTTTATATGTTGTTACATTTACAATACAAAAACAGGACTAAATATTTAATAGCATGATTAAAGGTACAATAATCTAACATGCAACTGTGTAACTGCTATTTAAAGACACGTTAATAAACAGTACCTGGGTGACCGCCTTGCTCGGTAATTTTTAAAATTATGTAAAATAATAAAATTAAAAAGAAAATTGAAAAGAAAAATAATAGGGCAGGTGGGGCTCGATCCTAAGTTTTATCACCTCTCTAGACCGCCATTCCCCAAATGAACTACCATGACTTCACGTTTGACAGCGAAAAATTGTGATTGTATTCAACGTATATTTCAAAAAACATTTTAGAGCCTGAAAACAGGAATAAAACGACATTTTTTTTAATAAAACTTATCTAGATCCATTTTTCTCCCCCCCAGACAAAGGCATATAAAAGAGTGGAAAATATGGAATATAAAGGAGTGCATATAAAAGTGAAGAATTTTTACGTCTTTCCCTAGCGACTTTTCTAGTCCGAGGCGTATTAGATCGCAAGACTTTGGTGACCGGCAAGCGGCATTTAACTACGTGTATAAGTAGATACCAATAATCAATAGCAGATAGACTAATTGTTGCAATAATGTATCATAAAACGTTGGCATTGGCCCTAATGGATACAAAGATCTTGAAAAAGGACAATATTCAGTAATAGATATTCATGGATTGATATGAGACATGAATTTTTATTTGTGCTGCCATGGCACAGTTTCCAATTCATAATTATGCTAAAAAAGATATCACGTAATACATTTTAGTGCTATTTATAATTAACATATTTATTTCAACTCCAAACAGAGCGAAGGATCGATTAAATTTTCAAACGACTTCAATCATAGTACACTAACCCACGCCAATATATAATAGGTGTATGCTGTTTATTATGCAGAAATTAATTCCAGAAACTTATTTATTTTTATGATTGACTACCTAATTAATAATTTTCTACTTAATTATACAGTTTAATAACTCCACGGATCGCCTAACTAATTATTTCCTTATAATTTCATAACAACAGCAGCGTCAAAAGAGATCATTTAAAGCTGAAAGAACCACGACAAAAGATAAACACTGAAGGCTATGTTCTGAACGAGATACACGTGTGCTCAAAGTGTCATTGAACCAGACAGTTCACGGGAACGACAAAGAATGCGCGCATCAATAAAATCCCGGGTAAACAGGGTAATAAGGCCTTTGACCATTGAACTTTTTGTCTATTGAAAACACTTTTGATTACGAAAATAAATTAAGTACATACATATAAATTTCATAAAATGCCCACTATTTTGTTTTATAAGATTATATTTTATAACGCTTATATAGCCGTCTAGTATCCGGCTAAGTAGAATAGTACCACCCTCATTTCTTACCGAGGTGTCGTAAAAGGCGACTAAGGTAAGTCGACCCGCCGCTGAGTAGAATAGACCACCATTTCTTACCGAAGTGTCGTAAATTACGACTAAGGTAAGTTGACATCAGGCAGGCGACAGGTCGTAAAAACGTAGCCAAATCATGTTACAACATGTTTATAACATGTTATGCAACAAGTGACCCCACTTAGAGTGGGATAAGGGCAGGAGGATATAAAATAAATAAATAAATATATAGGACACTTACACACACGGTCGTCCGTCCCCAAAGTAAGTAACTTAATACTTGTGTTATAATTTTATAACGCTTATAAGTTTAAATTCGGTTAATAAAAAGCTATAATTTTATTTAAAAACGAATGATTTGGTCTTAATGGGAATGGCACAATACTGAATTCAGATTGTGCTTTAAATGATTAAGTTTGTAGAGTATCCGATATTTGTTACACGATCATACACGACACTACGATTAATATTAGATATTAGATTCGATTATAGCCGGGGGCGGCTGTTAGAAAGTAAATAAAGACATTTATAAAAGCTCTAAGTTGTGATTACATCGGATTTCCATTGAATATTTAATTTACAGAATTTTCACACAATAATTCATGATAAATAGCTGTTATCTGAACAAACTTACAATTCGGCAGATATTTATTATTAGGAGCCAATAGCCCCGATGTCGTGACGCTGAATCGTGGAAAATGAACATACAACTTTGATGCGCAGCACAAGCAAATAAATTATTATGGTTTACGGTAGAATTGAAAAAGTCAGAAACAGGCAGAATCTAATATTTTTCCAAGCTTGCAATATATAATTTTGTTTTCTTCGTATACGGTATATAAAAATGGTCTAGACTATGAATCACACGTTTGCACGAACCACGCCTTTTTGTAATGAATTTTTATCAAAATTTTGTTATTAATATAGTGGTATAATAAGTAATCTAAAACTTCAATACCTTAAAATTAGTCGAGATGAAACAAGTTCGAAAAATAAAAATTGGACACATATGCAACTTTAAGTTGAAATGTCCTATTATATGATTTATGACTAGGAATCGCCAGCGGCTCTGCCCGGCTATTTTAATAACCATAATAAAAATGGTTGAAGGGGTTAACCTTAAAAGCGAGACATATGCTGTCGCGTGCTTTTATTTAGAACATTTAAAGGGTAACAATTTAGTAATACATGAGTTTTGAATAACTTTAACCGTTTACTTAGCGCACGCAAGGAAAGCTTTAAATTTAGCCGTTTTCGTAATATTTTTCGTTGCTGCTCCTATCCTATTCATCTTAGCGTAATGTTATATAGATTTCCTCGATAATTGGACCATCTTACACCCAAAGAATTTTTCGAATCAGTCCAGTAATTCCTGAGATTAACGCGTTAAAACAATCAAACAAACAAACTCTTCACTTTTATATATAAATATAGATATAATTAGATGTAAATACAACTTAGATTTAAAGGCATATATGACGAATATCTTATTGATGCAATTGTTGATTAATAATAACTTTATAAAGTTTCATATCAAAGCTATGACCCTTTGACCCAAAGCAATGCGGATTCTAACGTGCATAGTCTTGGGAAAATAAATTGAAATCTTTTTTGGTCGCTACGACTTATTTTACGAAATATCCAGAATACTGGAAGTAGCAACTTGTAATCGTAGTAAAAAGACATCCTTCAATAATTCTTCCTAAAAGGGCTCACGATTTGTATACGGACATGCAAAACTGTAAAGTCCTTGAAGTTTCCAAGTGCCAATCGCAGGAGAGCCCGCGATCGCGTGTAACTTTACATTAGGTCACTGGGAATGGTGCGTGTCGCCTTTCAGGCGCTCATATAAAAATGTGCCATACTTATACGATCGTCTTTATACGTTAATATTTGTTATGATTTTATTGGAATATTTTCTTTTTTTTAATTTCGTAATTGGGGTCATATGTTGCGCAAAATCTGTTTTCTCGTTCATCGAACAGCTCTCCGGTGGTGGATGAGGCGGATAATGAGCTCCTCATACTCATAATCAAATAGCTAAAAATAGCTCTAGACAGTTGTAGATTATTTGTAAGAACTTAAAAAGATCGATAATTAACAAGAACCACAGATGAAATATGGAAAATATGGATTAGTAACAAAAAATCCAAATCCTATATAATAATGTATTTTAAAAAATCTTTAGGTGAAAATCAAGGCAACAAATTACTTATTACGCCATCTATAAAGAATTTTTAAACTAACATACAACGCCATCTATACTGCATTATCAAAATTACTGAAACAAAACAAGTTGATGTTCGACTACGATGTAGTCTTTATAACTTATAAGAGATGGCGTTGTAGTGTATGATAAAGGAACCGTAAAAGCTTAAAAAATAAATAGACTAACCAAAATTATAATATACGATACAAGACAAGTGTTATTTTAAACTTCAAAATAATGATAGATTCATAAGTTTGGAATAAAAGTCTTTAAGACCGATCATTGCACTAAAAATAAAATTAGCAACATTATCGTGACATTAAAACCAATTCAAAATAATGACAGCGCTATATTTAAAATAAGAGTATTTTTTATTATTTTGTTAATCACGGCTTTAGAGTTTTCATATTACATATTACGGTTTCGTGCAAGTTATTTACATGAAAAGTTTAGTGGTGTTTGTTTACTTTCTCGATCTATCCAAAATACCTTGTCCTAGCGTTATTAAAAATTTCAATTCTCACTGTTATAACCGTAACCATATTTTTTTTTGTATGGTTTTTTTAATCTGTTGGCAAGATACAATTTCTTGATCGCCAGAAGCTTCACACAAAAGATATCAGAAAACGATGAATTCGTCGGATTGTATTTAAGATCTACCAACAGAAACTAGACCAATTAAAGTGAAGACCTGGAATAGCCCAAATGGTCCTTTATTTTTCTAATCACAATAATATGATTATATTAATGATTATGATTAGTTATGATTAAATATGAGTATCATTGGAACAATTTGAATTTTCATTAGTTATGAGTAAATCTTTTTTTTAATCAATACATCTCCTTGCTCTCTACATCTCTCTTTAATTATTTTTTGGTTAAATAGCACCTATATATTTAAGCGATTAAGTACCAGCTATTGCTCGAATTTAGGCCATGAGTCGTGTACCCTTTAAGCGAACAATGGTGCTCACTACATTGTTCTTATTCGCTACCCTCTTTGCTTGGTTGCATCGACAAGGGTTGAGACAGGTTTAACTGGACGGGAATAATGCTACGTTAAATATTCGGTATTTAAAGATTTCTTGGGACTTGGCGGAGTTTGACGTCGATTACTTGGGTTGAAATATTTTTTTTTGGGTATTAAGTGGTTCGCTCTGCTTTAACAATACTAAAAAGTCTAAAAGGCGTATTTTTTATCTACAGCTGGATAGAGGTTATGTTTTTCATCGAAGGAATATGAACCTTTTACCATTCAAGCTATTCTAGTGCTGGTTGATGCAATAACCATGACCATAGCAGTTTAAACATTCTCAGTAACTTCTGTTTCTAGTAATATATTTCAAAAGGAAGGATATTATAAATATTAAAAAATACGAATGCGTTAATAATTTATACATAGTAACTTTATAAGATAAGGGATAATATTATTATTATGTGCTATAATTTATGGATAGAATATATCGAGGCTCACAGAAAGGAGGCCTTTTCCATTACCACTAATGGCTCGGTATAGGGTTACATGTTATTATTATTATAATAGGGTTATTTCGTATTAGGGTACAAATGTACCCGAGTACGAAATATAGCTATAGAAGTTCAAATACTTTTAAGTGCTATTTGTAGACATTTTATTTAAGTTTTGTATAGTAATGGATTACTGAAACTAATGGACTTATGTTAACGTTAATTCTATTAGATACGCTGCCTTAAATTTATTTATTTATGATCTGCCTCTAACAAAACTCCAAAATCCAAGAACCATCTATCACTTTTGTCTATACTAATATTATAAAGAGGAAAAATTTGTATGTATGTTTGTAATGTTTTCACACAAAAACTACTGGACCGATTTCAAAAATTCTTTCACCATTGGAAAGCTGTATCTTTACTGAGCAACAAAGGCTATATTATTTTTTGAAAAATAGGGATTCGTAATAA
The DNA here is from genome assembly GCA_947086495.1 of Morpho achilles. Taxonomy (NCBI): domain Eukaryota; kingdom Metazoa; phylum Arthropoda; class Insecta; order Lepidoptera; family Nymphalidae; genus Morpho; species Morpho achilles. The sequence goes on along the minus strand of CAMTZB010000006.1, from coordinate 8,946,878 downwards.
AAATGTAATAAGGTATAAAAAATTAAAATTACACCGGTGTAACCGCGGGATATTACTAATCATAAATATAGCTATAATCTAGACTTGCAAATCAAATCAATTTCGGTATCATTTCTTGTCAAATATTTAATACATGATAGATTGGATTCATTAATAATTAGACAAAACAATATTATTATCTGGGAGTGCGTTTACCATTTTGCAAATAAATGTGCAGTTGTTTTCTTATTTATTGTTAGCTTATTTTCCATCGACCTCCAAACGACGTCATGACCAATCTAGTATTACATCATTATCCGATTTATCTACCTGCATGGTTACCTCATCAAGTCATCGATGCTGACACACGTTAACCTAGTAACACTATTTCACAAAGATTCATTGAATTTTAAAGCTTCCGAATTAATTAAATTTAAATTCTATAAGAGTGCAGACTTTCCACAGCTGAGATTGCAATAAAATATATGATTAGAATGAATGCAATCATGTTTTTTCACAGACCGAAATAAGAGCCGGCATTATGCCAGACTAAAGCCTGACTAAGCTTCGCTTCGGTTTTAGTGGTAGTTATCAAGGCATTGTTGTACACTTAATACGTAGCTCTATAAGCCACCTATAAGCTGTGGTAGCCCAGCGGTAATACCGTGCGACTCTTTCGAAGAGGTCACGAGTTCAAACCTGGGCAGCCATTTTCTGTTAAAACTTATGTGTCTAATTGATAATTTCAATTTATCACACGCTTATCGGTGTAGGAAAACATCGTGAGGAAACCTGCATATCTCTAGAGAATTCTGGAGATATGTGTAAAATACCAATACGCACTGGAGCAGCGTGGTAGGTCTTAGCTCCAAACCTTTTCTCCAAAAAAAAAAAGGAGAGAAGAGGCCTATTCTCAGCAGTGGGACAACAGGCCGCTACTTACTTACTACTTACTATAACCCATGGTGTTTCCTCAGGGATGGGGACTCTCTTTAAGGAAGATGCATGGAAACATCAAATGCATCGACCGCCTTGGGCACCTAACTCCATGCTGGGCGCCCGATTACTCTAACCAGAAGTCTCTATTAGGATAGCATGCGAAAGACTTTGGTGAACCGCCTTCGCCCTGCTCATCTACGGCGCATCGAATCGAAAGGCTCGGATAATATTTTATAGAAATAGGCGTTACATTACGAAGATCCATAATACAAAAGGAATTATTAAATTGATTTCTTATTACTTTTGAAAGACTCGGCTTCTTAAACCTCCATCTTCCTTCCGTGTCATGACGATCTCGACCTCCATGACGAAAAAGGAAGAATTTTTTTGTTATCTTAATCTGTTTAATCTTACATTAGATATATTTTATGCTAAATTTATCGATAATTTCGTTATCACGAAAACACGAATGGTAAAGTTACGATAATTATACTTATAAGTATGTAAATTATGCATTACATTCATAAGCAAAATAGTTCATAATTATCATAACTCATAAAATATTATTTTAAATATGTTAAAACAAACAAGATCTCTTTTACTGATGGTGCATGTCATAAATCTATTGATTGCATAAACGGTTATTATATTTTTAGAGACTCTCCTTCTCGTTTGACTCATAATTTATTGATCTGTTGATTACATTGCATAGTAGTGATTAGTAAGTGAAGGAGTAAAAGTAACGCCAAGTTAGTATCCCACTGCTGGACATAGGCCTCCTCTGTCCTTTTTTTTTTAGAGTAGGGTGGGAGCCAAGACCCACAGCGTTACTCCAATGTTACTGCTCCTACTCCATGCTACTCCAATCTTACTCCTAGTTTACAAGAATCCCCAGAACTCTCTTATGATATGCATATTACTTCACGATGTTTTCCTTCACTTATAAAGCTTGTGATAAATTGCAATTATGATTTATACGCGTAATTTAAAAAAGAACGTTTTTGGTGCCTACCCTGAGTACTGATCTACCTATGATCCTCTAGAGAGAGGCATACATTTGGCAATCAAAGTAACCATATACTTGTTAAGAATGTATTATGCCATTAACATGAAATGTAATATGCACCGAGTTTACCCAATGTTGAATCTATTCTTATGCGACCTCACACCTTCAGTCCCCTCAGAATAATAAAGTAGGGAGTGGAAACCACTTACCAATCTATTTTTACAAATATTGCCCATGCAAAAGGAATTAAAGTATATCTTGATAAATGACTATGAATTACCAATAGACGGTAGAAATTTACATTGATATAGGATTTGCATGTGCATAAGCTTGATCACTGAATCGCTAACATTTAAGTTAAATTTACATTATTATTCAGCTAAAGTTTTATAAAGTGTTTAATATTCATATTTTATGAAGTTTCTTTTAATTCTTTACAAAATTACATAAATTTTAACGATGAAGTTTATAATAAAAATTAATAACGCTAAATAAAATAGTCATAATCAAGAAAACAAACGTATATGACGATCTAACGACTCAGGGTCAGTTGTTAAATTTTTTGAAAAAAATGCTATCGTTGCGATAAATATTTATCTAAGTACATAACTGTAAGTACATTTTTTAAGTGTGATATGGAGCAGTCGGAACGAATGGAAAAAATGGTGAAAAACAGTGCGTCGTCACTCAACTACTGGTAAAAATATAAAATAGCTTATGTAAGTTAACCACAAGTATTAATGGTTTCTACAAGGCATTATGTTGGGCAGTAGAATGATGACAAGCTATGACCGATGTTTTAACGTTAAATCAAATAACCTGCAAATTAACTTGCAATTTAACCTCTCAACCTCATTCTTGCAATTTAATTTCAATAGCAAATTAACTACAAATTAACTTGCAATTTAACCTTTCAACTCAGAAGGAACAACGATACATAGTGGAGCGAAAATTGCAACATTTTATCACTATTCTTTGTACATTGCATATAAACTCAAGTTATACTGAAAAGTTAGTAAATAATATGGCTATATTTAAAGAAGTAACTTGTTAATCTATTTGCATTCTCCTGCCATAACCAAAATAGAAAATAAACTGAAATGTATATAAAGTATCAAATTTATTTGTTTCAAAACTCGAGCCATTTCAGTGACATTCTTTTTATTAAGTTCCTCCGTTAATTTGCGATTCCTAATTTGGAAGACTCACGCAATGTCGCTACCAAATTGTTCTAATCGTTGTATCCTTGTAATTGGTGCAATTCAGTGCGGGGGCGTTAAATTGCCCACATTTAAAGCCAATTTTGTCTTTTTATAAATCCTTAACCCAAATATAGTGAACAATTGTCTAAAACATCTTTGACTGTTTGACTTTATGCAGATTAAATGTGAATATAAAGTCAATTAACGTTTCCTATATACAAACATGGATTCGACTATTAATTGATGTAGGGGACATATTATTGATGTATCCATAGTAATATTATAAATCAAAAAGGCTATTAATCCGCTTTCAAACATAATTTGCCTAACCAATATTGATAAAAAAGGAGCAAAATTAAAGTTTACACACCGAGACAACATATAGGATTATAATGTCCCGTTTTTTTGGGAACAGGGAACAAACATTCCATTATTGAGAATAAACCTTGTCTGAAATATATCAAAGTCAGTTTTTAGATAGGTTATCTTATTAAGTTATGGTTACTCCCGGAGCAGAATGCTGCTCTATTCTTCACATTAGTTTCATGGACCCACTATTCAGAAAATTATATTTTACGGAAAACTATATGACTTGAGATGGTTTGAGCTACCGACTGTGAACTACTACGTATTTTTGAATTGAAATGAAAATTATTTGACCGAAATGGAAAAGTGTAAATAGCAAATAAAATCCGCCTGTGACCTATTAAAACAGCATCGACTTTAAACTATGGCATTCGTAGGTGGGACGCGTTGCTCACCGAACTCGTCCGGCAATTTACCAATCGCGGACGAGATGACACTAAATGTGAATTACCCTTGATTGTAGATAACAGCACCTATTTAATCAGTTACCACTGTTCTGAAGGATCGCTCAAAACATTCGTATCAAGGATAAATCTTTAACAGAAGTACCGACCTGTTACTATTCCACAGATGGGCATACCGCCTCCCTCCCTTTTGGAGTGAAGGGTTGGTTCTTGAAGCCACCACAATCCCAATACGGATTGGTTACACATATCTTTGAAATTCTCTAAAGATATGCAGGTTCCCTCTCGGTGTTTTCTTTTACCGCATAGCGTGTGATAAATTGCTACTAAATATTAAACATAAGTTTCTAACAGAAAAACTCATTGATTTGCCAAGGGTTTGAACCAATTACCCCCTCGAAAGGGTCGCAAAGGTCTCACCGCTCGGCTATTGCAGCTCTAGCAGTAAGAGGTGATAATGTTGGCCTTACAGTATACCTTAACAACACAAACTTTAGTAATACTTAGTACTCATCAATATCAAATATTTGCGCTAGCAGATCTTTTGGCACATAAATACGCTTTCAATCATTTAAAAGTACTTCGAATTAAAAATCATTTTGTGACTTAATATGAATTTTGAACAACGACGATATTGAATAGTTGTTTACAATTTGATCAGAACGATCTTCAAAAATAATATGTTTTCTTTGGAACCTTTTGACATAGACATCTTAAGAAGTTTCCGGATGTACGCGTTTTGTTTAGGATGAAAGGACTGTTAAGAGTGTAATATGACAACACGTGTGACTTACAAATATATTATTAATATTTATATCTAACTAGCTGCCCATCCGCGCATTGATGTGGCTCAGTTTGCTTTCCGATTCACCTCAAAATTTAAGTCAACAAAAAAATGCTCCATTCGCCACCAAACTTTACAACCGCATGGGTCATTCTAAAGATGACTGAGTGGTTCTGATTGGGTCATTCTATCTTTCATTGATATCCGTCCAGCCGTTTCGGATATTTATACATACATACAGACAATGATTCATATTTATATATAAAAAGATATGAGGCTTCTGCTTCTTTGCATTGAGCCACTTTGAGGACATCTTGAATTTGCTGCTATGCATATTGTATAAGCTTTTAAAAAAAAATAATGTTATTTAAAGTTAGTTGTTCACCTAGAATGCCAAAAAAATACTAAAATTACAAAAGTTTTGGGAAGGTAGGTTCATAGGTTATCTAACCAGTAAACATGTGGCTTTAATTCCTCTGCAGATTTCTTCGATTGATAGGATTAAATGGATACATTTGATAGCATAGCTTTTACTACTCAGCCCAAGATTTAGCTTACTTAACTTCTTTACTCATAGACAAGGTTTCAATTTCGAGTAATACGAAATTTGCAACAAATAATAAATTATTGCAAAATGTTTTAATTACGACTATTTCGTGGAGCCTGTCCTCATGATGATGCTTCGATTTCGGGGTGTAACGATTGTAGAGATTGTGGTAGTGAGTGTGTGGAGTGTTGGTGTTGGCAGGGCTTTGTGATGCGTGTGGTGACTGCTCCTGCATGTATAAGGTATGTGACCACCATTACATATATTCTCTTAACAAGCCCGGATTACAGTAGAATAACTCTATTGTAACTTCTGTTCTATGGAATTCCGCAAAGTAACGCTTGCTTCTATAAGTCAAATGTTTTCAAGTTTAACTGAGAGAATATTCAAAAGAATATTTATTGATGACGAGGGTGACATTAAAATTATCTTTGATTAATTTCATTTGGCAACACATGTAAGAAGTCCCCATTGTTCAGTTTACAGTTCATTAATCAAGGCGTTGTGAAGGCTCTGGATCATCTTCGACCGCGCCTTCTCGAATTTAGGGCCTCACCTATACTAAATTCGTAATAAATTAAATAGATTTTGTTAAGTTTAATGTAGAAAAGTGTATTATGGATGTTGTAGTATAGATTTGCAAAAGCAATGCCTAGTTCTATAATTTTTAAAGTTTAATGTATGTATCATGTCTGCGGTTTGCTATGCAGCTGCGTAGAATAACCACCCTCGTTTCTTACTGAGGTTTCGTAAAAAGCGACTAAGGTAAGTTGACTCACCGTGTGGTATCTGGCTAAATAGAGTAGACCACCCTCTTTCTTCTCGAGGTATCGTAAGTTGCCGTCAGGCAGGCGTCCAATTGTAAATGTGATGTTATGGCGACCCCACTTAGAGTGGGGTAAGGGCAGGAGTATGATGATGAATTTATCATGTCATCATCTCTTTCCTATTTTGCGTAAGTTACAGTTTTGCAATAACTCGTAGGATATTCATTTTAAATATTGTAATGTAAAGGATCATATAATATAAAAAAGGATCATATAATATAAAAAGCTTACTGAATTAACTTATTTGGGTTGATAAATATTATCTTTGTATTCATTTCAAAAGATTTCATATTTCAGCATTGTAAGTGTCAATTTTTTTTAAATAGAAATCTTATTGCCTGTTATCCTTGAAATATATATACATCCAATATATAAATATACATACAATATATAAATATAGATACATCATGTAATCACGGTCTTCTGAAGCTTGATTAGCCCAGGCGCGGTACTAGCTGATAAAAATATGATGATAACGTTAATAAGCTAACCGCCAAACGTGGTGACTTGAAGATTGTGCTTAGTGCGACTTTTTTTAACCTACTCGATCGCGTAACGCTAATTTGTATGGCGCTGGAGTAGCGGTCACTAGATGTCACGCCGAAGCACACTGTCATCGATTTATCATCCGGTAGTGATGAAGCATCGATGATGATGATGATGATGATAATACCCAAAAAACCTTAAGTGAAACTAATACCGACAAACTACTAGCCAATTTCCATTCAATTAACGCAAAAAGAGACAACAATGTACAAAACGAACACATAACCGGCATACATTACGATGAATAGCTATTTAAATACAAACACCAACATATATCAGCAGTAAATGTAACTAATTAATAGGTCCACTTATCAATAGTGTTTTGAATACATTACAATCAATAGAAATAGCTTTCAATAAATAAAGTGAGTTGTATCCTAGTTTTTAATTAGCCTCAATAAGCACAATAGTCGCTATTTACGTTGGTATAAACGATAAATCTACGATAGTATATTTGTTTGACATAATCGCATTCCTCATCTCGGTAATAAGCGTTCTTATTTAACCCACATATTTGTCTCCATCCTTATTAAGTATATTGCACAGAGAGTTTATCAGCGTTCACGTATTCCTACTAATATTATAAATGCGAAAGTTTGCGAGTATGGATGTATATTTGTTACTCTTTCACTGCGAATCCACTTAACCAACATCGATGAAATTTGGCACAATTATAACTTATACACCAAAATAACATATAGGCTATAGAAATCCTGTTAATTCTTCAGGAATAAGATGACATTGCACAGCGCCATCTATTATCAACCTATTACGCGACAGCAGTCCACGCAAATTGCGGATAAAAACTAGTAGGTGAAATAAGGTGACTAGAAATTCTATTATGGAATAAAAAAGAATCATTGAATGCGAAACAGGAAATTTAAATACAGACCGAATGGCAAAATATTTGTTTTAAGGTATTTTCTACTGTCGTATGTTCGTCAATCACCTGTAATAATAATAGAACCCTTACACAAGAGAATTACTGCATTTTCGCTTTTTCTTAGGCTTGTTGGTTGGTTATCGCATTTGTGACCTTGCAATATTGCTTAGTGATATTAGGGTTTTTGGTGCAAATGACAAGTGCAAGTGACAAATCACCAACACTCGGTTTGCAAAGTCTTGTCAGTTGCTGTACTGCAAAAATTCGAAATGAGGAATTTGAGAAATATACTTCATCTATAAATAACTTTAAAAAATTTGGTATTACATATTGAACATAGTTAAATGATTGAGTTGAAATTGATATGCAAAATTTCCATGAAATATATTTGACATACATAAAAATTACTTAGCTTACATTACATTAGCCAAAATATGCAACTGATTTGGTGAAACGAAAGTTATTATTACTTTCATTTTACCAACCTATTAATAAGGAACAATTGAAGAAGTAATTAATCTAGAGTAGATATTGCAAAGAGGCAACTGTTTACATATAAACATTAAATTATCTGTGATAACGGCGACACGCTGTAGAGCATATATAAGAACATTATCAAATTTATTGCCTTGCAACATCGTGTGTGTATTGTCTTACACCTACTTACTTCAGCACAACATCATCCGAACGCATACTTGGTAATCAGTACAAACAATAGGCCAATCCCGCCAACGATGCGGCCTGAAGAGACAAAGGCAAAAAGAAGAGGCAAAGACACTACATTATCACTTAACGAGAACAAGTGACTTTAATTGTGTTTATGGCATTAAACTAACACAATAGGAATCTCCCCTCTGAGGTTTGTCTCCACGCTACGATTATTTTAATTGTGAACATTGTAACACACAATGAATATGATGCTTGCTGGGATTCTAGTCATATCGCACACAAAATTATACTTTAAACATGTTTGACACAAAGTACGTGAAAAACTCATTCCATACCCGTGATAATTATAACTCTATTATTTATATATTAATTCGTCTTGCATACATTAAAAAAACATATATGTGTTAAGTACAAGAAATTATTTACGAGAACTTGCAAGGGCGGTCTTATCGCCTACAGACAACACTTATTATATAAAAAATGTGAGCAGTGAGACCATACGACTCTTTTGAGGGGTCACGGGTTCAAATCCTGGGCCAACCAATGAGTTTTCTGCTAAAACTTAAGTGTCTAATTGATAATTGCAATTTATCACACGCTTTTCTGTGAAGGAAAATATGATGAGGAAACCTACATATGTCTAGGGAATTCTAGGGATATGTGTATTGTGTAAACCTACCAATCCGTATTGGAGCAGCGTGGTAGGTCTTAGTTCCAATCCTTCTCTCCAAAATCGGAAAACGGTCCAGCAGAAGGATAGTTAAAGGCTGTTACTTTATATAAAAATAATTAAAGCATGTTTTTTATTCAAACTTTGTAACTTTTTCTCATTTCACGACTAATATTACAATGGTATCGCTGTTTTGTTTATTTCTTGATGTTTCGACTTATATCCTCATGAGAGTATACGAAGCTTGATTACAACGATACCAGTGTTTAAATTAATAATATGTAGCCTAATTTGTATTTTAAATTTTTGTACACATAATAACAATTTAGTAACATTCGCAAAATAGTAAATTGCCATTATTAACATACAATGCTTAACATAAATTTTTCTAGTATTACCATGTTACATTAATGAGAATTCATATATACGATTACATAGTTATAAGTTCTTATCCCTTATTGTGTTGTATAAAAACAATGAGTGCCCGTGAGAATCTTGCAACATCAGGAAGTCCCTGTATAATATATCGTATAACTCATGACAACGCCAAACGCTGGCTAGTGGTAAAGGAATACGTTATCAAAAGCAATACCAAAATATGTGATTTTAGACATAACGTTATAAACAAAATTCCTTTTATACCTTATCAGAATTTAACGGAAATAAGAAGTGTAATGCGCAAGCACGCATCAATTTATTTAATAACCAAAATTTAATACTATATTTAAACACACGTTTGTAATAGTTTTTTTATTACAGTGAATGATTAATTCCTAAGTTATATCGTTTACTTTATACCCAAAACTTTGTACTATTTTTAAAAAGAACATATTCGTACCTTTGCGAAAGTGAATTTAAAAGAAAACATTAAACAATTCTTACGTTACATTGCTGGAGTAGTCATATAGGTATGTATTTAGGATTACCTAAATATTTAAACTAACATGAAAGACCTGATTAAATGTTATTTTTTAAATATTCTACAGACAAAAAAGCAATATTTTCTAATTACAACCATCAAAACTTGTGAAAACTATTATCTGCAACTATATTATAACTATAGTATATACCGGTTAGTATAATAATTTAGGAATGAAAGATTTTTTAATTAAATTTCACAATTTGAACCAAACGCGATCGGATTCATCTTATTAAGTAAACAATATCGATCCCTAAAAGATACAAATCATTGCCTGTTAGTTGAGAAAAAAACCTCAATTTTTTTTTGTTTGTTACTTGATGTTAACACGATGTTTTTTAATTTGTTTCAAAATTTTACAAAGAAAACAATAATAATAATTAAAAGAGAATAATCTTAGCCGTTTGATTAAACGTTAATCTGTTGCTTAGTTTTATTGGAGTATTTTTTACAGTTTAAAAACTCATAAATTTAACAACTAGAATAAATAGTATTTATAATTCAACAATAGTTGAGCCAAGGTATATATTACTTAATTCCAAAGTAAATTCTTTGTCAAACTGTAACTGGGTAACAAATGGGGCTAATTATTGCCAATTAGCAGGGTTGCATGAGATCTGAACGGGGCGGTCTGTGTCAGGTACGGCCATGGAACCAAGTGTACTAGGAATTGTTGTCACTTAACCTATCTTTTATAGTAGCCTTTATTAATCTCTATATTTAGTATGAAGAGCTATTTATATAATGTAACAATATTATATAGGTATCCTCCTGCCCTCATCCCACGTCGTGGGGTCAGCACAACGTGTTATAAACATGTTGTAACATGATTTGGCTGCGTTTTTACGACCGCCCGCCTGCCTGAGGTCAGCTTACCTTAGTCGTATTTTACGACACCTCGGTAAAAAGAGTATGTAACAATACTTACTATAATCTACCTAGAAGGGTGAAAATGTTTTCTACGATTATTACAATATTAGTATTGGCCGTTGGAGCGGTGGGCAGTAACCCTGCCTTCAGCTCCATGGGTCGCGAGTTTGATTCCCCCCGAGGGTGAACATTTTCTATAAAAAAATATTGTTGGTTCATCGAGCCTGGATGTATATTTGTATTTATAAGTATATATTTAAAACTACCTACATATTTATATATTTACCAGTTGTCTGTCACCCATAACACAAGTATTAAGTACTTTGGAGTCTGACGACCGTGTGTGTAAGGTGTCCCATATATTTAAGCAATATAACTAAGCATAATTCAACTTCATAATGTTTTATAATTGCGTACCAAAACTGTTTTGCTATAAATTGTCTCACTTCGTAGGTAGCTTAACTAGGCAGAGATTTCTATCAAAGAGATAAGTTGACCTTTGTCCACTTTTTTTATTAATTATGTTTTTCTAACGTTTTATCATGGTATTTTATTATATATGTCAAAACTGTGATGGCCAATACGGCATAATTCTAAACAGGGAAAGAACTGATCCGGGCACATTTTTTCACACAATGGGAGTTTTTTTTTAAATAAAAACGAATGTGCTTCATTAATATTCATAATTTTTCGGAAATCGCTTTTCAATACAGGAAAACATCATGCAAAGATATAGAGAATTCCTAGAAGTGTTACCTTCTAATTCGTATTTGAGAAGCATTACAGGAGGAAGCTTCAATCATTCTCTCTAAAGAAGAGAGAAGGCCTTTGTCCAGCATTGGGACAAAAAAGCTGATTTACTTTATGTTACTTAAATTTTAGCAAAGCTTCAAAAAATCGTTTATTTGTCTTCACAATAAATATCGAATTTAGTGTCCTGAGTACCTATTATACATAAAATTATAGACCGCATCATATTATGAAAGAAAAATAATTTTCTTAAAATTAATTGTAAATGCTTCTTCTTGTAAATTCTTCTTAGCTTAGGAATAAAGATAACGTGCAACAAATATAAACAGAGATGCATAAAATCCCATATATCTACAACCATAATAAATAACATAGTTACCATTTTATCTTATCATACATGCTTCTTCGCTAATCTAACGTGTATACAAATTGAATTGCTTGAACATGTATACAAATTCACTTAATTTATTTAGGTTGATTAAGTTCTGAATAGATTTAGTACCTAAATATTAGAAATAGTTTCAACGATAAGAAGGTTTTCTATTACAATGCGCAGTTATTATAATATGTGACCTTGAAAAACACCTTGAAACTTTTTAACATGTGTTTAGTAGTTTGATAGTATTATCAATTGCAAAATAATTCAAAAACTAGGAATACGTATTCCAAACTCAACTGTGTTCTTCGATTTATTTATTCATTTTCCTTTAATAATTCTGTTTTTCATGTAGAACACTTTTTAAAGAAGCGACCCTTGAAATTTAAAAGTAGGTAAGATATTCTTAGAATTACCACCTACAAGAGATCTATTTGCAGACACATTAGCACGGTCAACGAAACCTATTGCTAAATCTAAATGCATGTGCTACATAACATTGGGATATGATTTGGCTTATTTGCTTCTAAAAAAATCATATATTAGTCACTATCCTACAAGCATACCTGATGACTATTCGTATTTAAGAGGTAACGGACCTAAAACTTCTTCATATCAAAAATAGGTACTAATAAATAAGTTCTTCATATAAATAATAAGTCATATGCCCTTATCCCACTCTAAGCGGATTAAATTTATTCGAGTCTTTTCATCTAGTCCTAAATCATATAGAAGTTACATAGGATCTATGCGATCGCTATAGGATTTATAATTGCTCAACGAATCGATACAATTTTTTATTTATTTCAAAGGTTCTTTGATGGACTGTAATAATAGAATTGAGATTAATTATTTTATTGCATGCGATATTATTATCTGTTACGCTATACACGATAAGATTAAAGTTTTGGTCTATATTGTACCAGAAATAGTTTTATACAGTAATAGTTTAAAGAATTTATGTTCTTTTTTACCTACGTTAGTGAATTGATAAAATATTGCCGATTATTGCTGACACAGTATTGTGATAAATTAATAAATGGTAAATAAATGGATTTTTACATCACTTAGTGCCTTTTGTCGGTACTCGATGATAAGAAATATTTAATTGCATCTCTGTTTGACGCCCATAGCTTTCTTGACGGATAATACATTCAAAATAATCCGAGTTATAAAAATAAAGCGTGCTAATTTTTATTGTCACAATTAGTTACAATTTCTTTAGAAAACGAGTTATTGTAACTTACATCCATATTACAAAATAATCTCTTTAAAAAAATAATGAATTTTATTGTTATCTTACACTGTTAGTTTTATCTAGGTATTAACATACAAATTACTTTTTACACGACTGGAAAAACAGAAGTTTACGTTTTAAGTGGTCTGCGTATGGCTTAAATTTTACTTTACTTAACACAAAGTGTGCCTATGATAAATAAGGTTGTAGCAACCTAAACCGTAAAAGAAATCATGTTAAAAAACCAAGATAGCGTCACGGAAACTATTTCGTTTTTCGACAAAATAATTTGCAAAAGTTGTTTAGGACCTTATTTTTTTTATATAGAACAGCTACAAATGATCATTATAAAATATTTAAAAACCATATTTTGTGGTGGTCTTGTATTTCACTCATTTAATATAAGGCTTAGAAACTTGTGCCATATAAAAACTAATTTTATCATATTTTATACGTGGATATATTTATTAATGAAGGTCGTTTACATTGAGCATAAGAAAGTGAGTAAAAAAATTTAATAAAGACGGCATTACAACTTATATTTTCTCTAATGACATTAAATGTCAACTAAAGCGCAAGCACAATGTCAAGGATAAGTACATAAAACGGGTTTCATTCATAAAGTATTATAGCCATATTAGGTGCACATTTATACTAAAATTACGTCAGCAAATATATTTGATCATAGTTCCTCGCAAACATTATTAAATAAATTTATTAACATTTCCACAACACATTAAAGGAGGTTGTTACATAGGTACTATACTGTTGAAGATTAGATAGCGTTTATTGCTACTCTTCGACCTTATGTGCGACAGGAATGACAAAATGTAACTAGTTATAAGATTTTTTTTAAAGAGTTTCTTCAGCTGAGTTTCTTGCTGGCTCTTCTCGGTAGGACAGCTTTCGAACGAGCAGTAGAGGCAATTGACGATTCAAAAGCACGTGCTTATAAATTTACTAGAATAAAGAATATTTTGATTTAAATTGAATTTGAATTGGATATCGGTCACGACCAAACTACTGTCGTACGGCACTTCATGCTGGGATATTAGAGACAGTACTTGTCTAGCCTTTTTTTCACCTTTTATCTTTAACTACTCGTATATTTTTTTAAATCGTAAACCACTTGTGTTATTTATGCATTTTTGATTTAGTGTTATTCAACTTTTTCTTCGTTTGGTTTCGTTGGGTTGATTTCAAGACCGCAAATTGGTTGGCTTCTTTTGGTTATTTATTAAAGAACTTTTGTTTACTATTTATGAATTGGAGACCATTTAGTTTTTCTGTAATAAAAGCTAAATAACACCACCATCCATCATTTTCAAATTTGCTGTTCTTAGAACTGTTGTGCTGTTGTAGAAACTAATAATCAGAAACAAAAACACTTTTGTGGCCGCAGGTTTATTAGGAAATCTTTAGGTGGTAAGGTAAGTTATAAGTTACCTTATATAAATGACTGGTGTAAAACAACTTAATAAATTTAATAACTTTAGATTCATCCTAACATCATTACTGCTTTTTCACAATAAAGTTATATCAGGTTCGGGTTAAAGACATTTATTTTCTCAAAAGAACAATGTTCACTTAACTGAGAATTAAAATTAAACTATCTTATTTGCTTAAGACGCATGCACCACTTAACAATTCCTAAAATCTTAGCAAATTATTTGATGACATAAAAAGAAATATGTACTACTTAAACATAAAAAATAACTAAACATATAAATATTGACAAGAGCGATAACTTAAATTTTATATATCAAATTATTATTATTTTTTAAAATATCGGACATTAGCCGTTTTTTAAACAAAGTAATATTATTTGTTTCCTTTGGACTATTAGGCAAATTATTGTATAACTGTGCTCCTTCAAATAAAATGATTTTTTTTCCATTATTATTTGTTCGGGGATACCGTAAGCAAATTTTATGAAGTATATCCAATAGATTACGATATAAATATAAATATAAATATAAATATATGGAACACTTACACACACGGTCGTCGGTCCCCAAAGTAAGTAACTTAATACTTGTGTTATGGGTGACAGACAACTGGTGAATATATACATATATAATTGTTAAATGCATACTTAAATACAAATATACATCCAGGCTCAAAGACCAACAAATTCATTTATAGAAAATGTTGGCCCTCGGCGGGGATCGAACCCGCGACCCGCGGAGCTGAAGGCAGGGTCACTACCCACTGCTCCAACGAGCCAGTCTATTATATATATGATAAGTATATCCAAATCAATATATAAAATATATCCTTATCAGAAAAGGGATATTTTTATAGCAGCGTATGTCTAGTCACGTACAGAAGAGTACACTCTAGCCTTAAGTGCATGTGTCGGGAAAATGCAAAGGTACGACATAGGTAGCCAGATTGCAAAACAACAAAATATTAACAATATTTGAATTTTTTAATGGATAACGTTTTGTATATTTACTTTCTTTTATTAAGAACAATTAGTTTCCCATTTTATATAAAGGGTAAAATCTATCTAAGCATTCATCTACATACTGTCATACAGTGTCCTTTATTAACGAGTATCAATATGTATGTTTGTATGTTGTGAATGTCAGTTCCTTTCGCAAAAGGGAATATATAGTGGATAAAGAATCACCTGTGTTATGTTTGTCTACATCTTTCTTATCCGTAGCCGGCGAATTATTCACGTCCGCCATATTTTATCTTTTCTCTTTACACCTGTAATACGAAAACATATTTTTTTATCTTTCATTACAAAAGTCTAGGAATAAAAAACTACCCGTTCTAATCTAATACGACCTGGCGGGAAACACATGTTCGAGAATAATACATTAGATAATATAGACTAATTACGTAGACACAAACGTAAAATAACGTAGATTTATTAATATTGATAGTGATGTATGTAAAAATTTATTTTTTTGACGTAACACGTATAGCTGCTATCGAAAACAAACTGCATTAAAGAGAAGAAAACGTTGAGAAAACATTTTCGGTAACTAAAAAATTTGTCTCAAATTGATTGTGTATGTTACATACATTGCCAAATCTTTTGTTTAATACACAATCATTTAAATTAAATTTATCGACGCTAAAAATTTATCTGCTTACATAAACTTTTCTATGTGAATAGAAATTTCTTATGAAATACTTACTTCTTAATGTAGAAGTTTCTATAAAACCGACACCTTATCACTAATCATTCACTTGTATACACACCCTAATGAAAAGGAGACACGCACTCGCGAGCGAGATTTGAATACTGCGCCGCAAACAACTACTATCGTATTGGACGTGAGTCGCAAAGCGTAGTAGTATTGCCTGCGTATGCATTAAGTTTTTCCCCATTTCGTGTTTTAAAGTATTCTTTATAAGTTACATTTATTCTCGCAAAAAGACTACCTTAAAGTTATTTATTTAATCGGCATTATAATAGCAAAACTGAACAGCTTAACAGTAAACTGTTCTTGTGCTATGTGAGTGTGATTTTGTAATGTAATAGTAATGTAATGTTTGTAATGTAATTACGCCAACATCAATAAATTTTAACAGTTCAGTTCTTTGTGAGCATAAAAACAATATAAAACTAGGAAATTATTAAAATTTTTGGTTACAAATCACATTAATATTTTTAGTATCAAAATCTAATAATTATTAAAGAACTAGCGGCCTGCCCTTGCTTCGCACGGGTATAAAATATATATCCCATATCAGTCAGTGTAAAAAAAATGATTAAAATCGATCCAGTAGTTTTGATTTATTCATTACTGCCCGTGGCCCGCAAGCATTAAATTTGGAGAAAAACAATTTCCTCTCCCTATACCAAGACTATTTCCTGCTATCTTTGGAATATCTAAACTCATATAGTACATTTTTACTTATTTACTTTTACATTTTACCTATGTATTTTATTTTTACAATTAATTACTGAATGTCTTTAAACAAACTCTAAAAGATTCGAAGTGCTGTAGGGTGAAGCGCGGCGTTCTCACGGCATTTTAAATCTGTAATATCTCCGAAAATGTACACTTAAATTGCATGCTGTAAACGGCCATATTGATCTATATTAAATCAACAATTTATTTAGTTATTATACGTACAAACCTTCCTCTGGAATCACTCTATCTATTAAAAAAACCGCATCAAAATCGGTTGTGTAGTTTTAAAGTTTTATGCGTACATACGGAAATATGGACTTTGTTTTATAATATGTAGTGATAAGAATATTTATTTCTTTATCTATTAATTAAGTTACATTGTTGTAGAATTTTGTACTACATAAAACAGTCAAATAATCGTTTTAATTCACTAAACAATTCTTTCATAACAGAATTGAATAATTCGTTAAGGGGAAATAAATATACTGAATTTGTTTTTAATTAGCTTGTAAAACACATAAGATAATTTCAACAAATATTTTAATCAGATATAATTTTTAGAAAGAATTTAAAATTTTTGTTACCAAATAAATAGGTGTAATTTTAATAACGGTCACACCATACTACAGCTTCTAGTCTCGAGCGCGTACACCCGAACTAAACCGAGTGCCACCGAATTCTCATATTGATGCCGCCAAAACATTTCCCGCGCCATTTTCTCGATCCCAAGAGCGGGGGATGATTTGCTTTTGAGGAAAAATGTTATCTAATATATTGCATAACTTTACTTGAATATTTTTTTAATATATGCATAATATGTGTTGCAATTGAAAGTAAATACATATCAAATTTTTTGATGCAAGAGACCTGACCTTAACCTTATGGACTGAAACCTTGGAATCTAAGGAGGTCGCTTGTTTAGTCACATACGTAGACCCGTTAACTACATCTCATATTTAACGGACCTCCACTATGGTGGGAGGTAACAGTGCAGAACGTGCCAAAAGGCGCAAATATAAAACTGCAGCAGCCATGGGCCTCCATCCAGATCCATGGGATTGACGCTCACCCTTTCTTCAAATATACATATATCCATTTAGAAGGCTCGTAGAGCGGATTCGGGAACCGAGAGCTGGATGTTACCTTGGTCAAAGATTTGCCGTACAAAGCCAATGTTTTTGAAACTTTATCTCATTGCAGTTTATTCGATGGTTTTGATTTTATGTAAAGATATCGCACTATCAGAAGAATAAAGTCACATGTCCCATGCATCAGCATGGGAATGGAAATGTGACTTTATTCTTCGGATATATATATTTTTTTATTAGTTGTAAGCTTTTTATATTTAGAATAATTTATGTAAAAAAAATAAAACACATAACCCATATAAACAAAAATGAATTAAAAGTATTGCTGTGTGCAAAACTCGAAAATTAAAGGACATATTCGTATAATATTTTTTAAAATGTATTCATTTAAATCAATCTCATGTCCTAATTAAAAAGAAAACTGGTAGAATTACAAGGAAAACAAGTTATTTATAAAATACACCAAGTTCCAGCTGGCAGCATTAATCGTTGCAAGAAGATCACCACTAAGATTACCAACTTTAATACCCATCGTGTTGATTATAATAAATCGTTGTAGATTTATTCATATTGTATAGAATGGGATCCCTTGAAGAGACCTCCCTAGTAGATGACTTCTATCAAGAAATAATATTAGGCTTCATTATTCTACCCGTAAAGTACAATATATAAACAAAGTTATAGTTTTGATTGAGCGCCTGATTTTTGTACTATACGCTATTAATTTGTCACCATAGCATTATATTCTTGTCCACCTATGAATTTTATGACTAACGCAACCACAACACTATGCTTGTTTATATTCTACATGAGTTTCTAAACTATTTATCCCATCGCGATGGAAAAAAACGCATTTATACAAGAATGTTTTTATACATTTTATTACAAAGTCCCTACGACTTTGAGATATTCCCGACCCCACTTAGAGTGGGATAAGGAAGATAGATATAATAGATATTAAATCATATTATGAATTGAAAATTTTAGTATTTTATTTTCTCAGATTATGAATCCATAATTATTATACTGATTAGTATACTGACTGTCTGTTATGCTTTCACGCCTAATCTGCTAGAACAACATATAATATATGATATATTGGTACGCTTATGGGGCCAAAATATGGACGATAAGTTCACGTCCTTCCTTTAGAAACAGGAGAAAATATAAAGTACGTATTTATATTTTCATTAGATTTGAATGTTACCAAGAAGTGGGTACAAGTTTTATATAAAAAGAAGTAACAACGAGTGTCACTATTAATTTAATCTTATCTTACAGACTTCGCTGACATTATGTAACATCGACAAAATGTTTGCATATGAGAACAAAGACCCCGTGTTGTTGCTTGACGCTTACTACAAATAAATCGTAGAAATGAGAAAGTGTTTGCTTGTTCTTTTAATAGGTACTTCGTTGTTTTTCGGAGTGAAGCATCGATGTGATTTGAGGACTACAGATGACCTGATGATGTCGGTCATCGGGCTATTTTTTGAAACAGGAACTCTAGATATTATACTTTTGTGTGTGTTAATAACTGCAGGTTACTACAAATAAATCGTATAACTGAGAAAGTGGTTGCTTATTCTTTTAATATTTCGTTGTTATTCGGTGTGAAGCATCGATGTGATTTAAGGATTACAGATAACCTGATGATGTCGGTCATCGGACTATTATTTGAAACAGGAACTCTAGATATTATATTTTTGTGTGTTTTAATGACTACAGGTTACTACAAATAAATCGTCTAAATAAGAAAGTGATTGCTTGTTCTTTTAATACTTTGTTGTTCTTCGGAGTGAAGCATCGATGTAATTTGAGGACTACAGATGACCTGATAATGATGGGTCATTCAAGCATTATTTGAAACAGGAACTCTAGACATTTATGACCATTATGAGTATCTTAGAACGAAAAGTGAACAAGGAATGCCTGGGATGAAATTTTATTCTGCATTCTGTAAATTAGGAAAAGGCTGCTAAAGAAAAAAATATTAAAATATATGAAATCGTATTGAATACTGATTCTTATATTTTAATAAAATTAAACTCTTAATCCGATTTTATTTTGAAGTTGATAAAATATACACAAAAAGAAAACCGATCATTTTAATTTATTATAAAATAATTTACGGTTTTTTTTAATGTTTTTGTCATTATAAACGTACTTATAAATAATAATAAATTTTAAAACACGTATAACGTGCGTTCACAGTGCTATATTTAATCTTAAGTCATAAACAGATTGTACAAAATGTATTTATTAGATGTTTCGTATAAAAAAGGATGTTCCGTAAGGTGTTATGTACGGGGATGTTCCGTACGATGAAATGTACGGCAGATGTTATTGGTTGGGGGCGACACGACAACCGCGGGAAGGCTCCTAAGGACATTAGCCCTGCGCAGGCGCTGCTGCCGCCGGCGCCGGTGCTGCTGCTTTTTTTTGAGGCCCCTGCCAACCCGCAACCACACTTTTGAGGAAAGCTGTAAATTTTAAAACCAATATCAATAACTGGTATCGAACTATTGCTCCTAATTTATTAAAGTCAGTATACATACAACAAGTCAACGCAGTGTGGTATCCGGCTGAATAGAATAGTACCACCCTCATTCCTTACCGAGGTGTCGTAAAAGGCGACTAACGGAAGTTGACCCACCGTGTGATATCCGGTATAGTAGAATAGACTACCCTCTTTCTTACCGAGGTGTCGTAAAATACGACAAGAGGTAAGTTGACTTCAGGCACGCGGCCGGTCGTAAAAACGCAGCCAAATCATGTGACAGCATGTTTATAACATGTTGTGCCGACCCCACATAGAGTGGGATAAGGGCAGGAAGATGATGACATATAACAAGTCAAAAAAGCTTTTAAAGCTTTTTTTAATTTTACGTTCCTACTGTTAACCATTGAGAAGTTCCCTCGTCTGGACCCAATCCTGGCAGCAGAATCAGGTCATGCTTATCATGAACATGCATAGTAATCGGTACTTGGCCAGTATATAAGATTATAGCTGAATCGGACCCCGGGAAGTGGGTCAAATTTAACTTTCAAGATTCCACCTTCACATACATACATTGCCAGTTGAATAAAAGCTTTTAGTGAAAAGTGACGTGAGGAATAATATTTTTTAATGTTTATAGCTATAATAAAAATATTAAAGAATATAATATAATATTAATATTTATTATTAAATATTAAGCGTTTTTAAGGAGTTTTATTGTATAAAAGTAAGGATAATATATATTTTTCTTTACGATTTTATCAAAAAACCTTTTCGATTGTGCGTGGAGTCTAACTCCTGAAGATGCTTCGGTCACGGGTCGCAAATCGTTGAGATTGTGGTATTGAATGTATAGAATGTTAGTGTAGTGGTGAACACGGACAATATACGGTATATTTAGCATTACATAGATTTTCTCTAATCGCGAAATACGCGTATATGAGAAAATCATTACTTAGTATTTAAGGGGGTTAGAATAAATCCTAGCTATATCCAAAAGTAATTAAAAAGGATTTAGCTACTTTTGATTCTGATCCTCTCAATTTTATAGTCATAATTGAAAGTAATACATTTACAAAACCGTTGATAAAGAAGACAATCTCAAAGCCTAAAAAAATTATATACCTTGATATGTAAACACCACAAAGCATTAAAGAGTTGCTGAAAATAAATATAAGCTAACATTTATTAGGAGGCAAGAAGCGAGAAAAGACAGCGTCAGCGTAACCATAGTGCTTCACTTACAATTTTATAGCTAAAGATATGACGACATTGCAGTCCTCTACGCAATCACCTTTTTCAGGAATGCTGTAAATGTAAAATTGGTCAAACATGGGGAACACACGCAAACCAAATAAATCAAGAAGGCATCAGCCATCGACAGTATTGACGATGTGTGAAAGGGTATTAAATAGTGCAAGGAAATACCTAATTTCTACTGGTTGCATTTTTCCGTGGAAAACTAAATTCAATAAAACTACGTGATTCTAAAACACCGGACAAACATTTAAAAATACTTGGGATCAAAAACATGTACTATTATGGAAATAAAAAATGCCACCATAACTGTTTTCTGAGTTTGTGGTATATTTCTATTTACTGGTTTATTGATATGTACATTCTAAATAACTTTTTATGCAACTGTATATTTTATACTTTTGTTACATTTTTGTTCGTGTTATACTTACGCGCATATGGGATCATGCCGTCTTCGTCTTCAGGGTCCATGCAGTCCTTTGTGATCTCGGCTACTTCATTGTCGTCGAGTTTTTCACCTGTAAAAGATAGAACCAATGTTAGTAAAGTTTTCAAAGATTTAAAAACTACGACTTGATGTATTGTAAGACAGGCTAACGACGATTTAATACACTCAAAGGGCATTTGAGAGTTTTACCAAATTCCATATATTTATTAGCATAGGTGTATGTACCACAATGGTGTATAGGTGTGTGAACCACAGTGTAATTTTAAATGGTATATATCTAGCACAATTTGAATTATAACAAAATAAGGCTGATTTAGTGAAATTATCTTATTCACTTTTATTTTAAATTTATGTCATTATATATGTATATGGATTTTAAATAAATATTTTAGGAGTTATCCCGCGGACCCCCTCACCGCAAGTGGTTGTTTACACATCTACCCCTATTAAACAGGGGCAGGTCGATAGTACTGACTATAAGCTTAATATCACTGACTAATATTCTAACTTCCATTGATAATCAAAACATATTTTTATTATTATCTTTTAAGGTTATTTTTTAGGGAACAATGTCACCACAATATCGCCCCATCTGAAGAATAAAGTAGCATAGGGCGAATTATGGTTTTACGTATTATAAATTATGTTTCATATATTATTGCATAAATGAAATATATTGATTGTTTTTTATATTATTTTGATTTATTATATATCTCTCTGATATTTAAATTAGACTCTCTACTCACCTAACGCCAGAAGCGTGTGTGTGAGCTCAGCTCCAAGCATAAGGCCATTTTCATTTTTGTCATACAGCTTCAAACATTCCAAGAAGTCTTCATAACAGCCTTGGTCTTTGTCTTTCTTGCATTGGCTGTAGATGGGAAGGAACTCTTCAATCTGCAAGAAATTGTTTTATAAACATATGGCGATACATACAACTAACGTCAAGTTATGCTAACGAATCGTTTAAAGCACACAGTTGGACATATCTGATATAACGTAAGTGGTCTCCACTGAAGATTAGAGATTTTTATTAACAACACACTTTCCTTCTCCATTTATAATGGAGTAGAACTTCGATTTTTCATGGAACTCAATGCCTGCCATTGTCAACCGTTAGAAGCTTTATTTTAATGCTTTACAATCCATTGCATAGTAATTTTGTGACCCAAAGCTATATATTGTATTAACGTGTGTCATTTATTAGTCAATTAATCACTTAAAAAATCAGTACAATATGCTAATTCAATACATAAGTATACAAAAAAGACCGCCATAATAGCCCTTATATTACCAAATTGATTATAATTATATATAATTTCTACAGCATTCATCATCCTCTTGCTCTTATCCCACTCTAAGCAGGGTCGGCTCAACATGTTATAAACATGCTGTCACATGATTTGGCTGCATTTTTACCACCGGCCGCCTGCCTGATGTCAACTTACCTCAGTCGTATTTTACGACACCTCGGTAAGAAATGAGAATGGTCTATTCTACTCAGCCGGATCCCACACGGCTACATTATTTCTACTGCATTATGAATAGTTTATCTCAAATCAATTCACTATATTATAATTTCAATGTAAGTACCTCATTCCTCACCAACAATATTTACGATTCTAGCCAAAGTAAGCCCACAAACCAAAGTTTTGCATTTAAAGTACCTTTTTAAATAACATCACGCTTGTAAAAATATTTGAAACCTACGACAGGGTTTTCAAACTTGTCTGCTTAATAAGCTTTCTGCTTCGATGTTGCATCCCAAAGTTGCATTTCGCGAACTAAACAGTTACGTATTACAAAATATAAGCCAAATTTCAATGTTCAAAGGAACATCGGTACAACTTTGCCGTGGTTCTACTGAATAATTTAAATCCAAAAATACCGTAAGCATCTTCTCGCCCTTCTTCTTGGTGCCTCCAAGCTTTTCAACAGTGGCCAGTGTGGGATTTGAGTTGAGTGCTCTCAATAAGTCGCCCAGGTTAAAGGCATCGACCTTGCCATTGCCTTCGAAGTCATAGATGGAGAAAGCAAAGGATGCCCCTGTAAATATTAAAACACGATAAAGAATCCATATAGTTCAAATAGGCATATGAAAAAAGATTAACGTCAAACTTATATGTAGATTTTTGCAAGATCATATAATTGTGTATGTAAACACAAACCTAGTTCCTTAAACATGAATTTATTTGATTGTTTGTTAAATGTAATGAAAATAATCAAAATAGCTACTTGATTTTTAATATTTTAAAGTTCCAGTTAGAAAAAATGCCCACTTCTATAAATACACACTACTAAAACAATATCAATATAACTTTAAAACAGAAATTGTTGATAAATAGAAAAGGTACGACAGCATAATTTTGATAAAAAAAGATATGAGCATTTATACTTATTTCAGTTGGAACGTGGGTGGACGTGGACAAAACCATTATACCTTTGGCTACATGAGTTTAAATTTGTTCACTGTTGACTCGTGAGTCACTGTCTAATTATAACCCGATTGTTACTGTGCCCTAGTTAGTTTCAATTGATTCTTATTACGAATGTCTTAACAACTATTTTATTTTCCAAAATATCTATCAATTTCAACTTCTTTGCCGAAAATTGGTATATGAAGTCACATTTGTTGTTTGGATAACCTACAAAAACTATTTCACGATTCTACAGCATAAACCAAGAATATACAATTAATGAGTCAAAATAAACACGAAATAAAATTAACATGTATATTAATCGGAGGGTTACAGAATATTTTAAAATAAATGATGTAATCTTTCTTTAGAAAAATGAAAATAGAAGCTTTGATTTACGTGGTATTGGTAACGCGTTAAAATTATTAAACGGAGCGCTTTAAGTGAAATTCGAGCGGAGTTTCTCTGTTTGGGCGGGCGGCATAGATCACGTGACGCATGAGGTTAATTTAGGAACGCTGCGCTCGCACATAGCACCACGCCGCTGGCGCACGCGCTTTCATTTTAGCAACGCAAACCTTTTATGAGATACGAGCTATACTTAGAATTACGATTATATTTCCTGTCAATAATCGCTTATTTACGCCAACTTTAAATGTTAGATAAAAATTGGATATCCATACTAGACTAGCATGGTATTCTTGCAATTGTTGTTATTGTTAATGTAATATTTGAAAAAACTTATGTTAGAAAGACATCGTTGCAATTTAAAGTTAGAGTTGTTAATTATTTGATATTATAAAATAAACACTTTTATACTCACTTTCAATGTCGTTCTTGCTGAGGTCGCTCTGAAAATTATCAAAAATATAATGTTACTTTAAAGTTATAATTGAAATGGTGTTTTAGGTGCCACGAATGTAATGTGTATTACGTCACGACACTGCGGAATGTTTGGTTTTTTAAATTATTCGTTTCTGGTTTGTATTTAACTGAAGGTACATACACTTAACACATCACAATTTTTTTACATACTGGAATAAATGAAGTGTTATTTCCGGTCTGCGGAATTGATCACATCATGTTATCGCTTTCTTTTTCACTGATTAGATTTCCTATCCGTATTGACACTGTACTCCTTGTCACAATTTCACCGTCTGTACATCTGACTCACCATTTTGTGTGGTGTTAGTTGGTTCCCTCCCGGTCTTCACTGGCAGACGTTCAGACAAGAAGTGGGGCTTGGGCACTTTTCGCTGGACTGTTTTAACTGACTCAGATGGCGCTCACATATGGATATTTGAGATTTAGCCCAGGAATCTGCGACCGTTCTATTTTCGGCGGAGTTGAACCGTTCCGACAGCATCCTCAGACGCTCTGTGTGCGCATAGGTGAGAGTGAGACAAAAAGTATTTCTCAACGTCATTTCTTGGGGCATCCAGCAACCGCCAGTCTCGACGATGAATCTACATTTACGTTTAACTATTTTGATCCAATCTCTCTTGTATATATGCTTGAAGAATCTAAGGTGTCGGAGCATAGTTACGCCTTTGAAGGTGTGACAAATAGGTGTTTAATATACATACATACGGTGATCTAATGTTAATGTTAAAACAATTGCGTAACATAATAACCATTTTATTGAAGTTAGGCAACATAACATAACATGTTTTATTGAAGAAATAGAAACGTCAAAATTAAACAAACAATAGCTTAAAATTCATCATATTCATTGAGACTCATCTGGGCGCCTAATTCTTTCCAACGAGAAGAATGTACGAGAGCTTCATTAATGGTATTAAATTTCCAAACCATAGACTTTGAAGGAGAAGGTGTTCGCAAATTTCGATGGTCTAACAAGCTTGCCGTTCTACGTCTTGCATCCGGTGATAGACCTCGGATAGAGCTCGGCCGACGTGGATTCTAAAACAAATCATACAATCAAAACATTGATGTTGTAATATCGGCAATTTACTAAAATCTTGAGTGATAACGCATTTACTGTAAGATACCTTGGTTTAAAAAAGAAAAAGCTGTGATAGCCCAGCGGTAGCATGTGCCCCTTCTGCGAGGAGGTCCAAGGGCCAAACCCCGGGCAATGAGTTTTCTATTAAAACTTATGTGTCTAATTGATAATTGCAATTTATCACACGCTTTTCGGTAAAGGAAAACATCATGAGAAACCTAACAATTCGCATTGGAGTAGCGTGGTAGGTCTTAGCTCCAAACCTTCTCTTCAAAACAAGAGAGGGGGCTTATGCCCAGCAATGGGATAGTAACAGGCCGTTACGTTACTTTTAACCTTGCTTTTTGCAGTACTTTATATTTACAAAATAGTATAAAACCTTTACAAACATATCTCTATCTAGAAAATAATATATACTAGATAATTTTAAATAATAGGAATGGTAAGTACCCTTTGTTTACCGGGCAACTTGCGCTTCCACCACCACCCTTTTAGACACGATAAGAGTTTAGCGCCTTGCATACGACATCGACGTACAATATTGCTCTTACGAGAAGCAGCATTCGACACTGATATTCCAGAAGCAGTAATTTCTTTTTCCTTAAAAAGAGAGCCGATAACATTTCTATATAAAGTTGCAACATAATTGTATTGAAATTATGAAATGAAAGGTGGTAAAATTTATTAATACTTGAGATGAAGCAATATTTTCGGCAGATTTATTGACATTCAACAATTCAACTTCTTGCATAGGTGTTAATTTCAGGTCTTGTAACACGGCCACGTCTTCTTCCGAATATTGTTCATAATCACCTGCAATTTTTCTTTTTTTTTAAATAACTTTTTAGAAAAGATGTTCCTCGTTTATTTCTTTTTAATATTCACTATCCTCCTGCCCTTATCCCACTCTTAAGTGGGGTCAGCACAACATAGTATAAAAACATGTTATACATTGTTTAAATATTGAGGATTTAGAAATAAACGATACTAACCCGTTGTAACAAAGTTGTACTTACGATTTAAAGTTAAATATGTATTTTCATAGTCGTTCTCCATTCGTAGATTTTGTTCATTAGTTATCTGTTAATATAATACAGAATTTTATAAAATATTGATAAAAAAAAAATATTTTGGAAGAATCAATTAAGGATATAAATGTTTAGTAAATATTAAAATCAACTACATATGGTTACTTATGTCTTTATGACAAGAACGTGCTACTCGTTATTCATAAGAAAATTAAAAAAAGATCTTTTAAGATGGAAAAAATGGGCGAATCTGAACTGCATGATATAAACAAATTAATACTATTGAATAAAGACTGAAGATTATACCTCTGATAATTTTCTATCTGTAGTTTTCGTATATATATTTCCATCTTTAATACTTAAGGATTCATTTATATCTTTAGAAAAATCAAAAGCGTCACTCAAATAGGAATAACTAGAACTGTTAGTAACATTCAATAGTTCATTGTGAATTGATCCTAAATTTTCTTCTTGTCCTTGTTCAAAAGCAATATTGAGTGCAAAATTGACGCAGGTATCCATAATTTTTCTCATAGCTTCGATCGAATCGTTGTCTTCGGAGATCGTAATGTTGGTTGATACAACATCTGTTACATCGCTAACATTCACGTTTTCAACGTCGCTCATATCGAAAAGGTGATTAATGAACATCGAAGTCGACTTCCGTAACTCGTTGTTGGACTAAGAAATGAAAAACAAAAAGTCGTGTTTTTTATTTATTATCTTTATTTTAAGGGACTTTTGTCTGTTCAGACGTGTCAGCCCCATCGTAGCTTAATATTAACTACCTTAAGTGATAAGCAGCAAGGGAGTCATTGATGCGCAGCAGCAACAAGGTCGAACAAATCGATGGCAATGATGGAATCGGGGATATTTAACGCACACTGTATGGCACCAACATTGGCATAGCAAAAATTGTAGCGTCGCATCAATAATTCTCTTAAATAGTCGTGTTATTATAAGTTAATACCCACACCTAGTCTAGTGCAGATCTTGTGTAGACAACTATGCATAGTGTAAATTAAATATAATTAAATTTCTTTACAATATTATCCTTTATAAACTGCGAATTTATATTTAGAAGAAATAATTGAAAACCTAATTTAAAAAGAAAATTTAAAAGTTACAGCATATGGTTTGAAATCGATCCGTTGAGAGACAATTATCAAGACTTCGTTTTTTGTATATTTTTTTTCACCTCTCAATATAATGGTATTTCTAATGAATATTTATTTATATACCATATTTAACCTTATTTATTCACTTACCAGTTCAAATTCTTCATCGCCTTGCCCTATTAGAGCAGATTCATTGCTAACGTCGTGCGCATCAGCTACAAGTAGGGCAAAGTGTAATAAAAACAAAAGATAAAAAGTTGAAAAAAGATAAAGTTTGTTTTAATAATAGAGCCCTGTTTTCGACTACTAATATAGAAAAAATATGATAATTAATAAAATTACAAATTCTCTAGCTATGATTGTGGATTGTGGTTTTAATATCGACCTTTTATCAAATACTTTAATCAAAAATCTAGTTTGTTCAAGTATATAGTTGGATCATTTTTTTCTTTTAGGAGGACAATATTATTTTAGTTCTTAATAATCCTTCATTACCCACTGCAATATAAAGCAAAACGATATAAAATAACAAAAATTACTCACTCAACAGCGCATTACATGAAATAAATTTGAAACAAAAATTTATCGCATATTTATTAGTTCTACTGCTTGAACAAAGTCGCAAATATATAAAATTCTCGATAATATAAGCTTAATTGCTGATTAATCACTGTTCGTTAAAAGGTTTCTTTTACCTGCATCTTTTTGAGGAGTAGATGTAACGACAGCGTTCGATATATTTCCAATATTAGTATCATTCATATAACCACTATCGCCATTTGATACAGCAAAGGTTATATCATAAAGTTCGTTAAAACGGCAACTGCGTAGCTTTTTTAAGCTTGATACATATCGCCATGGTCGACCTACGAAATCCAATAAGAATTCTTTTTACGATTTATTACACGTTACAAGTTATTGTCAAATATATCTGGTTCTACTGACCGAGATCCGACTAAGCTACTGTAATAATAAAAGGTATGACCATTATAATATAATTGGCTATGAATTTCAAAATCAATATTATTATATTAAAATCTAAAATATTCCACTACATGCAATGCATTCTTGCAATGCAATGCATCAATGCAATACATTCTTTACTGCAATCATTATCAGGCAGAAGCGAAAGCTTTAAAAGCATCCATTCCATCAGAGCTTAAAGTAACGAGACTTTCAAGTTCTGAAAAAAACGAATATTTTGTACATGTAGTAGATAATACATAATGTGTGCTGTATACAGTATATAAGTTATATCGTAGCGAAAAAAATTAAACTTTTATATTGTTCGTACTGTTATAAATAATATACATCTATGGAGAGCAAATTTTCTAAGGTATATATTTTTCGTTCAAACGTTCTTCTTATATACATATTATCAACCAACCAGAATCTTTAGCTGCATTGGCAATAACGTAGGCTTCATCCAACACTTGACCTACTAAGTGCACTGCTAGTAAAGCCGCAACTCGCCGATCGTATGGTGAATTTTCTTCATCTAGTAACATTTCAAATACGTAAATGTATTTAATTTAAAAATATTATAATAATAATACTAAAATATTATAACTAACCTTCCTTATTCGTCATTATGTTTTATACAAATAGATGACTTTTTTATTTTACAATTTAAATGATTGAAACACCTTGAAACGTCAATAAAATTTAAACAATTTTTTTCAAAGTTTAAATAATTGACATAAGATTTATTTCAGTCAGTATCAGATATAATTTTGAGGTCGTATTTAAATTTAAGTCATTTGTTTTCGTGGGCGTTTGCGTATGAATTACACGACCTTGTTTCCTTTTACCTAGTTATCGTCACATTGAAAATCACCGCACCTTTGATATTCATTCCTCAATGATAATAATCTCAACTAAACTTTTATCGGCGATTTGCTTTATATGTACGTATTCCAAAAAAGTTAGGGAGACAGGATGACAATATTTTATTACTGATCTTCGCACTTATAGGACATAATTGAATAAAGTAGTAAAGTTGTTAAGTACTAAGTAGTAAAGTGGGGGCTATGTATAACTCAAATTCGTTTTCGACATATAATTACCATGTAAATATCAATATACATTTTTAAAAGACGTGATATTTTTATATCATCGGTTTGACGAAATAAAATGAATATTAATGACCTGTTATTCACTTCTTTGAGATACTTTTTTAATTAAATTCTATTATGTATATTTGATCGAGCGTTATTATTTCCTTAAACAAATATACTACATGTAAACGACTCAACAACATATTTTGTGTTATTTAAACATAACGTCTCATGCTCTATATAACTTAAACGGAATGCACACAGATATTATTCATTCAAAAACACTATTTCTATTTCTGTACTGCCCAGCCAATCGCTATAGTAATCTTCGACCTCAAACTATTTTAGTCAGTTTCTCGATTGTACTATGAAAATCTATGTATAATTAAACCTCAGGCATCGATTTATTTTAAACTAGCCGACTCGACCCGGCTTCGCCTTGGTAGTACATGAATTGCTTAAGACACTGTCATCCGACCTGTTTATGGGATGCCCAATCACAAAGATCCCCAAGGCATTCGATGCATCATCTAGCAGAGGGAAGGGTCACTTTTAGAAAGCCCCGACCCAGAGGTAGCGAACTCTGGGGTTCAGAGTTGTTCAGAGTTGCGAACTCTGTTGGCGGGTATGAAGGCAATGTGTACAACGGTACACACCACCAGCAGTGTGGTGGAGCACTCACTTTATTTTAGTTGGTGCGAGTCCTAAATACTCGCCACTCGTGCCCATCAGAGAGCATGACCCGTATGGCGTATTTTCCTCATAAAAAAGTGTCTTTCAACCTTTTTTGTACCATGCCCCACGAGAGCCTTTTTAAAACTCTTACGCCCCCTTGTTATGTAACATACATAACTTCTAATATTAAAAAGTTGAATCGTTCACTTAAAAATCATCATTCTCTTGCTCATATCCCATTCTAAGTGGCGTCGGCACAATCCATTAGGAACAAATTTCAAATGAATTGGCTAGGTATTTTACGATCGGCCATCTGCCTGACGTCAACTAACCTTAGCTGCCTTTTACGTCACCTCGATAAGGAAGTGGGTGGTCAATTCTACTCAGCCGGATACCACACGACGGGTTAACTTACCTTAGTCGCCTTTTACGACACCTCGGTAAGTAAGGAGGGTGGTCTATTCAACTCAAGAAAATGAAATGAACGATTAAATTAAACTTATGCTTACTAATTATTTACCGTAATTACTAAAGAATTTTCGTTTTTTGTATAATTTACCACCGAAATATTGCCTTGCATTTGAATAGTACGGAGCGAGTGGGTTAAACTCCTGTCGAATTCATTTTCGAGCTACTACATCATTGTCTATTAGACAAAAGTGCATGAAAATTTGTTCAGTAATTTTGAATTTTTTGTGAACAGACAGACAAAAAGACAGAAGCGCCGAAGGTTCGAGAGCTTATGTGACAAGCAGTAATTAGTTTTCGTAAAACAATTTAATAGAAAAGCAAAGTGAAAACAATCCATTAAGTAGGAAAAGTTACTGTCGCCACTCCCTGTTGGACTCTATTTATAAAATGGCACTGTGTGAACATAAAGCAACAATGTTAACTATATTGCTTTTGCTGGTTATAAGTAATACTGTATAAACGACTTATCGAAAAACTTGCGACCATCTGATAATAGCCTCGTACTTTTTCTTTTATTTACTTATAAAATAAATACGGTGCTTTAAACTTATAAACACAATACAAATTCTCAGTATTAAATAAATTAAATGTACTACGTAGACTGTTGTACAAAAATAAAGCGACTCGAGAAAATTATTTCCTGTAAAATTTCGTCAAACAGTCAGGGGGACAAACGAACAAACTTTTATGACTCTATAGTAATATTTCAGTAAATCATTCACTGTAAGAGCAGTAAATCTGTGGAATATGCTTCCTCGGAATATAAGGCACGCAAAATCCGTGGGCATTTTTAAGCATCGACTCAAGAGTCATTATTTATCCTTATAAAGATGTAAGTTAATATTGGATTTGATTTTAAATACTGTATGTATCTATTTTTGATGTATGTATATATATATTTATAAATATTGACGTATGTATTAGTGTATAATTATTTAAAAGTGTATTATTGTGTAATTATTTGAATGTATGTATGTTTATCAATAAATACTTTGTGCGCCGTCCTTCATACTCCTTGTCTTAGTTTAACTCTTAAGGTTGCCTGTAAGAGATTACTATTAGTAATAAGGCCGCCTTTGCACTATTCATAGGTATCATTAAGATTTTTCTGTATACGTTTTTATTTGTTTGTGCAATAAAGTATTTTATTATTATTATTATTAATATTTCCTTAAAGGTACCGCTAATATTATACCTTTGCATTTGTAAACGTGACTTACAAAAAAAATTATTTATAATTAATATTTTTTTATAATTATTAGTAAATTGAGTTACTGCGAATACTGTCGCCGGTACCATAAGTGTTTTTTTAAATACAAATTATTAAATAAGATACAAATAAAAATTGGTCAATTTAGTTCTCCCAATGCCTTTGTTACAAGAGGGTAGGAACTGATTTCGTTAAAATCGACCCCAAAATAGATACTATTCTCAAGTTCTTTGAATAATATCAATCAATTGATCGATTTTGAGAATAAATGTCAATAATGTTAAACGGACTCACTGTTTCTGATATACTATTCGTCTATTGTTACTATACAATAATTCGTATAACTTAACCTTAATTTTCAAGTAATTTGACATCGAATATGAAAGTTCAGTGGTCCATTTCAGCTGCCATATTGCCGTCGCTATGACAACGGGAGGCTGCTGTTTCGCAACTATCTGCGCGCACAAATCAATGAAATCTTTACAGGGTTGTCACTAAAGTTAGTGTTAGTATGAACAAACAAACCGTCAATTTAATCACTACATAGTATAAAACAAAGTCGCTTTCTTTGTCTGTCCCTATATCCCTATGTATGCTAAATCTTTAAAATTACGCAACTGATTTTGATGCGGTTTTTTTTATTAGATAGAGAGATTGAAGAGGAAAGTTTATATGTATAATAACATTCAATATAAAGTAGAGAACGCCGTGTGGTACACGGCTGTGTAGAATACACCACCCTCATTTGTTACAGAGGTGTCGTAAAAGGCAACTAACGTAAGTTGACCCGCCGTGTGGTATCAGATTAAGTAGAATACATCACCCTTTCTTACTAACGTAACGTAAAAGACGACTAAGGTAAGTTAACGTCAGGCAGGCGGCCGGTCGTAAAATACCTAGCCAAATGATGTGACAACATGTTTATAACATGTGGTGCCCATTTAGGCTGGGATAAGGGCAGGAGGATATATATAATAATAGAATCAGAGTGTCCCTAATCTAATACATTTAAATTCAATATAATCAATTCAGTATAATCTAATACATTTAAATTCAATATATTATTAACAAAGCGTAGTGTAAACCCTATTCCCGTCTCTAGGCGAATGCGCGAAGGCTCACTCTCTAACGAACCTCCCTGGGGCTCGTAACATCTGTCCTCCCTGCGACATTATCATGTACCTAACCGATTCAAGCCCAGAAATGTAAACAGTGTTTGTCAATCTACTTGTATGACCTAGTTTTACAAAGTGCTGAAAACCTGAAACGTTTTTTTGGTTAAACCCTATAATGGATAAATACTTCGTATTTTAAGTAAGTATATTATTTATAATAATAATGTATTAATTTTATAACTATCGTAAGATATATATTATGTGATAATTTTCATAATAAAGATATAAAAAAATTAAAAAAAAATATGTTTTTTTTAATTATTAAAAAAAATATGTATATTTTTTCTTTATTTTTATTACTTATCTACAAATTAAATGTATTAAAAATTTGTACTTCGTCTTTTGTGACTTAATTTTTAATTGAATTTTAATTTTATTTATAAATAAAAAGTGATTCAAGAGAAAACATAAGAGATTTTATGTAATATGGTAAAATTATAATGTTTTCAATTTATTTCTATGAAAACATTCTGCTGAAACATTTATGTAATATATTTTTGTGAGAATTCTAGTAAATGAAAATGAAGGATTTATCAGAAGATGACCCAAACAATGACGATGTTGTACCAATCGCCGTGCAAATATTTCTGTGGCGACAAACGACACCTTTTATGCGACCAAGATTCGGAAAAGTTCATGATTCTGCATGTATGGTTAGTAAAACATTTGTATGTATAATTTGTTGAATAAATGGCTAAAAGTTAGTGTATATCTCCAGCACTGTCCATGTATCTCTTGTCTCCGCCTTCGTCGGCTGAGTCGTCGGTCGTCTGCTAATGTTCTTATTAGACGTCATGCTCATAATAAATGTACACTGCTATAAATATATGGATAATAAATCATATAACAAAACCTAAAAAATGTAAATAATAATACTTATATATAAAATAAATAATAAGTATATAATAACTTAGAATTACGAATGTGAAAGATTTTTAAATTATATTGCTATACCTACATACCTACATATTTTACTTTTCGAAGTATTATATTAGGTATATGTTTCTATTAAGAACATTGTTTATATATACATCTACACTTGATATAACGCGTATTATATATATTT
The DNA here is from genome assembly GCA_947086495.1 of Morpho achilles. Classification (NCBI taxonomy): domain Eukaryota; kingdom Metazoa; phylum Arthropoda; class Insecta; order Lepidoptera; family Nymphalidae; genus Morpho; species Morpho achilles. The sequence continues at coordinate 8,911,550 of CAMTZB010000006.1, read as the reverse complement.
GGTGTGTGCAGTTCTGTCAAAGAGCACCCGGACACCACGTAAGTTTGTATTAAATGTTTCATTATATGTAGATATTAAACATTTTATTTTAAGTAGTTTATAGTATTATATAAATATAAAGCAATTTTTAAAAGTTTGATTGCTAAAGATCTGCTTGCATTTATTGACGCACCTTCGTTTTTATTATACTAAGTAAATCTTATGCGGTTTTATTTTAAAGATAATGATTGCCTGTTGCACTTTATCAATACATTATTTTTATTATTTGCTTCTATTTTTAGTAGATCGGAGCAATTAAATGGTAGATATGTATATATGTATATTACACCATATATGTATACTACACCATATTTTTTTTACAATTTTTTTTTATACCATACTCCTAGAACTAACTTGTTTAAAATTATAGTGTGACAGATTTGACGTTAATCATCTACTGTCATGTGTCAAACTGACAACTGTTTTGTTTAGGATGTGCTTTTAAAAATATAGATTGTATTTCAATTACATTTAAACTAAAATAACTAGCTATTTAATAAATTAATATTAACATAATATAGTATTTTAATTTTGGGTTAAGTAACGATTACTACTTTAGGTATAAATTAGATTTCCATTATTTTTAATTACATGTTTTATGTGAATATTTTAAAACAATTTTTTAAAGTTAATAAATTTTATATATTAATGAAAAATAACTATTTTTTGTGCTTACCATTTAGGAATTGAAAGAAGCGTGCAAGGTAAGCATATCTATCATAATGTAATAATTTTAGTGTAAATGTGTCTTTTTATCGACATAATAATTATAGATTTGACTGGCCCGTTGGCGCAGTGGGTAGAGACTCTGCCTTCAGGTCCGCAGCTCGCGGGTTCGATTCCCGCCGGGGGCCAACATTTTCTATAAATTAATTTGTTGATCTTCGAGCCTATTTAAGTATATGTATATAAAAATATAATTATATATTCACCAGTTGTCTGTCTACTATAACACAAGTATTGTGTTACTTACTTTGGGGACACAGCACTGTAAGTGTCCCATATATTTATTTATTTATATTTATATACTTGAATATTGAAACCAAAATAAAGGTTATAATAGTAAGGATATTTATTTTATTGTTATAAATTCTTTACTTTACTTTTCAGTCTTTTGAAAAAGTTTTAGTCCAAAATCTACGCTTTGGCCTAGCAAATAATCTTACTGATGCAATAGAAGCAATACCACGATGGCGACTTATACAAGCTGCATTGCCACATGTTATGCATGCTTTAGCAGGACTTTTACACAACAGGTATCAAAACTATGGCTGAAACTTAATATTAATTAAATTATATATAATGTAACATAAATTTAATTCCAATAACATCAAACCACCAACAACCAAAATATAAATATCAACATGTGTTTGTAATTTTTTAATAAAAGAAAAGATCAATGTGATTCAAAGTTTGAAGATATTTAAAAGGATTTTGATAGGCTTCTTTTTATTTCAGTTTTGAAATTCTAGCTAACTTGCTGACAGAAACTTACAATAATTATAGTTAGTAATGCATTCAAAGTATATATATTACATAGCAGATATATTATATATATCAAAAAAATTACAGACCTAGTTAGGAATTTAAGCTAATTTACTACTTATTAAAAATATAGTACTAGTAGTATTAGAAGTAATATAATACCTATTAAAAATATGGAATTATATATAATCAAATTGAATCAGTTGTGAAACAAACACATGGGATGAGCATGGATATATTTTAAAAACTATATGTGGATTGGTAATATTCAAATATCAGCAACTGTTTCTTAAGTAGTTAATACTTAGCAGAAACATATATACAATAGCTTTGTCCCATATTTGATCTGTTCTATGTGAGCTGTCCATATAAGAAGGGAAAGAATAAGGATTGCCCTATACAAAAAATTTTTTTTTTTGGAATATTGTTTTTGTTCCTATGATTTATTCTTAAAAATTATTTCACATAAAATTTTCAGAGTAAAAGACAACATGCAAACCCTAGGCAATGTAGAAACCAAACTTCTATATACTTTACATTGGATTATACTTGATGCTTCCGATGAATGTGCTGACAATGACTATGATAATGGAAAATATTATTCTAATCCTTTCCATTACCTGTTTTCTGTGCCAGCTATGACCGTAAGTATATTGTACCTGAATTAAAAAGCTTTGCTTAGTATTTGCTTTTTGGTAATTTATGTTCTTTGGGAATTCATAATTTAATTCGATTTATAATAATTGGAGAGATTGGAGGTAAAATAATATAACTGGTGATGCCTGGACTTTAACCGTGATCTTCTGGTATTGGGACTGACTGATTTCGAAACTGAACTATTATAATTTTGTAGATTTCAAAATTTACATTTGTATTCTAACAATATTGTAGGACTATATCATTACCTGAAAACAAAAATTAAACAACTTTTTCTAAAAATGAGACATTGAGATAATTTAAGCTTTGATAAATAAAGTATTTGAGTTCTTAATAACTTGTTTCAGCTTTTTGTATTCCTATTTGCGCCTATAGCACATCACTTAAAAGAATCAGATTTCACTAGTAATTATAGACTAGAGAATGGTCTGAAATTGTGGCAGGCCTTATGGGAATTTAGACATCCAGATGCAGCCTGCTTTACCACCTTAGTAAAACCAAAACCCAGACCACTTGGCGGGAAATATTCAAAGAGACCTCAACATGTGGATGTATTTTTAGGTCGTGAGTACTTATTTTTTATTATATTTATAACTAGCAATCGAAATAAAAATAGTTAAAGTGGGTTAACCTTAGAAGCTAGACATATGCCATCGCGGGCTTTTATTTAGAACTTTTAGAGGCGAACGATATTGTAAAACAAGATTTTTGTATAACTATTACCGTTTACTTAGCGCACGCAAGGAAGCTTTAAATTTTGCCGTTATCGTACTATTCTTTATTGCTGCTTCTCACCTAATCATATTAGCGTGATGTTATATAGCCTATAGCCTTCCTCGATAAATGGACTATCTTACACAAAGAATTTTTCAAATTGGTCCAGTAGTTCCTGAGATTAGCGCATTCAAACAATTAAATAAACAAAGAAACTCTTCAGCTCTATATATTAGTATCAATTATGAGTAATATTTTTTATTACATTATTCTAATTCATAATTTTGTCCTTTAAAGCTTAGAAAAGATTTAGATATTTATTTATTTATCTATACATAACATGCAATATAATTATGTGTGGAATAGATCTTATATGTGCCAAAATAAAAAAGACTACTCAAGGCTCCTACTTTATTTTTTTAGGAAAATTCTCAAAAGAAGATAGTGCAGCTAATGGTAGCCCACCTAGTCAAAACGTGTCAGTGTCTCAATCGGAAGCTCCTTCCAAACAAGCAAGCACTGAGGAAGAGCCTTGGCTTTCATCACCTAAAGACACTATATTTCCTGAGACTATTCCTGAAGAAAGCTCTAGTACTGAAGAAGAGCATGTGGTAATTGAAATCCAATAGATTTATTGAAATATTTTAAGTTTTCTTATTATTTATCTATCTATTAATCATCTAAAGCAACCTGAAACTTTTCCACAATAAGAAAAATAGTTATTCAGCTTCATACAAGAATGTGGTTTAATAATGTAAATTGAAAAAGTTTAAAAGATTGACCGCCGAGTTTCTTTCTGATTCTTCTCGGTAAGAGAAACATTCCGAACCAGTTGTAGCTTCATTAACCATATTGATCCTTGACGATTCAAAAGTGCTTGAAAAAGCTTATTTGAATAAAGTTAAATCGTAGCAAAGCATAATATACGTTTTATTTTTGTTTTTACCCACAAATTTATAATGTTTATTTATGATATTTTATATTTAATTTAAATTTTTTCTTTGTTAAGCACGCTCCTACATGCAAAAAATTGTACTTAGTTTAGTTTTAGTTTTAAGTTCTCATTTAAGTGAATGTAAATTCTTATGAGAATAATTTTTTTTTAAACCGTAAGTTTATTTTGATTTGATTTGACATTAATGAATATCAACTGCTTATGTATCGCTCGGGACTTAAAAAAATATTACAGTTTTATTTTGACTTACCATTGAATATCGATAGACGATTAATCAATATCGTTAAAAATATGTTAATGACAGGAAATAATTTAATAAATAAACAATTTCATTTACTTTAATATTATTATAATGCATTTCCAGTTTATTTATCGTCTACCATCTGAGCAGAATTACAGCGGTGTTAGTAGAGGAGCTTACACAGTATATGCGGCTGATCCTAGTTTATTTCAAATACGGAAAACGGAATCAACGAAACCAACACTGCCGGGTATAAAAGCTCTGCCTCAAATAACTAAAATGAGGTTTGTTAATCCTATTGCGTAATTAATTTTATCTACTCTGATACTATAATACAAAGATTATAAAACTGAAACCAAAATTCTTATGACAAACATTACGTACAGGCCAAAAATTAAAAATTAAAACGTTTTATTACGATACAGGTCTTGTATGGACACCTGTATCATAATATAACTTTTTAATCATAACGATACACCTATACAATCTCCAGCTGGACCAAGGAGGTTGAACCTCTACCTTAAAAAAAGGTTTCAATGAACGAGTCCGCAGCGACGCAACACGCATGGGCAGTCAATGTTCGCGGCTTAGCGCTAACATTTGACATTTGAAAAATCTCTTCAATATTTAAACAAAATTTGGTTTTTATTAATATTGTTTTACGTATTATAGTATGATAGTAGATAAAGTAGCGTATGACACTGTACATAACTTGGTCTTATAACACTCGTGTTATAAGACCAAGTTATCCTGTATCTTACTGCATATTTCCATCCAAGATTCGAACTCTCACTGATTGATGTACAAATAGTGAAAAATATAATATTTTTATAAATGTTTACAGTTCATCGGATAAAGAATCTTTATCTGACAGTGGAGGGGGGCCCGGTTTAAAAGGTACTCCAACATCTGCAGAAAAAGCTACCAGTATTAAACAAATACAACATGTAAGTAGTAATGTAAAGAGAATATAATATATTAGTATGTAATAGTAAATGTAGTAATATGCTACTGAGGTAGTCAGCTTGGTGCACGGTAATGCTTTTTGTAAGTCGAACGAGAAAGCAAAAATATTTCCCAATTACGATAGGAAATAGTAAAATAAATAAAAAGTAAATATCTTGATGTAAGACGTATAAATAGAGTAGGGCCACTTTCAAACTACACGGCCCAGTTATCTAATTAGCTCTGAAAACTTATATGTGTGAAATTCATTGTATTTGCTCTGAATATACGCACCCTGAAATGCTTCACTGATATATAACATGAAATTGTACATGTAACCATAGTAACCGTCAAAAAGTTGAAAAATGGAGTTAGGTCACTTTTAAAATTAACGGCTCATATATTTTTTATAACTTTACTATCGTTCCAACTCGTTTAAGGTGTCTGCTGCAACATTCCTAGACGTAGCTACTTTACGGTGCCTTTTTGCATCACAATGGCAAGAAGAAGGTGTATATTGGGCCTTACATTATTTATACAACAGGTCAGTTAGAAGTTTTAAAAGTCCCATCAATTTTATTGCATTAAATTTATTATATTCGTGTGTACTTTCATATTTAAGTCTAATATTTCTCAATTTAAAGACTATCTCAGTCTACCACCAAATCTCAGTTAATTATTCATCAGCTAACATCAAACTATTATATTTCATAAAACTATGCAGGAAAAATAAATTGCATGTTGAAATTGTACCACGCGTACAGTCAGTATACAAAATTCAACTACTTAGGTTAATATAATATTTATTTTCTATAATATAAAACATGAAAAAATTCTATTTACCCGTAACCAAATTTTATCAGGGTAAACAAGTAACAAACGCATGATATAGCAAACAAACTCATTGTAATATTTATAATATTGTCATAAAATTAAGTGTCTATTATCGCTCTCTAATTTTAGATTACGAGACATTTGCGATGACATATCGAAACAAACTCAACCGCGTAAAAGAAGTAATTCCTTACCAATACCTAAAATAGAAGTGTCTATTTACCAAAGTCCAGACATAAAGGAAAGAGATTCGTTAAAAAACTTTATGGAGCTTCCAGACCAAAAAGACGTTTCGCCAATAACAGAAATATCGCTTGCCAATGTCCCAAAGATTGACGAGGATAATATTATGTCCCGAAGAGCAAGCGAAAAAGTAAAACGAAAAATGAAAATGGCCGATTTAAAGGCCTTCGTAGAAACAAAGCTTTTGTCAAAATCTGAGAAAGCATTAGAAAAAATTGGTCACGAAGATAATAAATTTAGTTTTCATACTGCAGTAAGAATGATATCTGTAGATATTTTTTTCTTAAAATACTATATTTGTCTTGTTGATATATTTATTATAACAAAGAATATATTTCTAGGAATATCACCGAAGTCTCGACAATGCTGATGATCGGCCCAATTCGGCTCTCGCCAGCAACTTTTCTCCTCTGGCGCCTAGGCTTACTGGGGAGCTGTTTCAGTGTAATCTCATCAAAGGCAAAAGCATGCCAAGTCTTAGGTAAACGATAGCTGTACATAATTGTTTCATATTGAACATTCGTAGTTTTAGGTTTTTTTTTGTACCATTTCCATACTAACACATTGATCGATTTAATTCAGATAACGCTTTTAGAACGTAACTTAATATTGTTATTTCCCTATATTTATTTAATAATTATCTAGGATTAAAGAGACAATTTTTTTTTGTCGAGTATTAATCCAAAATGCTTATTACACATTTTTCTAATAAGAAGATGAAAAATTGAAATATTGTAATACCGGATAATATAATGATAAAGTAGAACATTAAAAATATACTGAAAACATACAGGTCTAATGCAGATCCTGTAAGAGACGCAGCTCATGTCTCATCATTTTCTTACCCTTATTAAGATGGGTTAGTGCAACTCCTTTTATATGAATATCATTCTTCATGATATTCTCACATATTGCATCCATATTTTTTCTATCTCCCTCATATATCCATCCACATACATATTTAAATCTCTTTTTGGTCACATTATTTTCAGCCTTCCTCTTTACAACGACTTATGACCACAATATTATCGATAATTGTGTCAAAAACCAAAATACATCAAATAGCTAGAGTATATAAGATTTGATATTACGTTGTGCGTTTAAAAAAATCACTCATTATTTACAATTATCATTTGATTTAAACCATTTTATAATTATAATTACAGTGTAAATATTCTCGATACATTATGATAACAAAACTATTGGACGCTTCGCATACTTTTTATGAGTCTTTAAGGCTTTGATATACTACTATAGCTACTAATAAATATAGATGCAACTCTTGTTATGTCTACATTTAAATTATTTATTTCTATATCTTATTTCAATCTGTAACTATTTCAAGTATGGTCTCTTTTAACGTTAACACAGCATGTTATTGTGAACACATACAGTATAAAGGTATTTTGATATATTTTCTATTTAAAATGGTTTTCTTTCTCTCTCTCCCGTGTTGTTTCGCTTAATCCTGTACACTCTAATTGGACGAAAAATACGGTCGCTAGCTGTCTGATAGATGAGCTAGCATCTAATGGGTAAGTCGGTAAAAAGTTGGGAAACGAAAGTAGAAGCTTTTATATTTTTAGATTAAAGATTTGAAATAGTGATACAGTTCTTAATTGTGCCTAGATCATAGTTTCTAATTTAGCTCTTTAAAGTAGTAAAATTAAAAAAGCTATACGGCTTATTAGGAACTAATTGTCTAAATTAAACAAAATAGAATACAATAGAATATGCTTTACACATTAAGGTACAAATAAACTTTCGAGCTTTTAAAAGTTAATAAACAGTTATTATAGTAATTGATTTTAATAATCAAAACCATTAAATTTGAAAAGCATGGTATCATTGACAATTTTAATTTGCATGACTGTAGACAACAATTGCTGACAATTAAGAACACGTTCAAAATTAATAAAACGTGCAGTCTATCAAGGTAAACGGATAACATCTACCTGCATTTATGATTTCAGAAAAAATATATATAAATGTAAGAAATGACGCTAATTGATTTTCAACAGTATTTCACGTTCTGTAGTAAAAAATACATTTAAAACACACAGACCCAAAGAGCTTATTTTTAGAATAAATTATATTACACTGTTTACACAGTTGAATATAAATTAAAAATTTTGCAGTTTTTAAATTATTTCAAAATTGAACATTAGGTCGCAATGATGCACCTCTGACAAAATGTATTATTGGAATAGGTTTTTCATCAATACCATAATTTATATTATTCCAGATATATTGGCGAAATCAAAACAGAGCGAACGCAAGGAGTAGTTACTTCCAAACCTCCAAATATTCAGAAGAAGAAAAACCCTATAATTACCGTAACTGAACACACGCCTACACCGTCACCTGATTATCTTTCCAAAACAAGACAGGTAAACAATAACGGTAGTAGACGATAACGATAACGACGATAATGTCAGTAGGGGTTAAATTATTTCAAAAATTTCAAATTTTTACGTCTGCAAGTCGATGCTTTTTATTGCTACCCTGAATCTACTTGTTTTTATTGACCTTAAAACCATAAATTAATAAAACGAAGAAACCAGACAAGTAAGCAGATATTGGCGTATTTTTATTGAGTATATTTTTTTCGTATATCCGTATTGGCTAGTTTAATATTTTAGTTTACTAAGGCTTTAGAAAACAAACGCTAACTTAACACTATATTAGAACATTCAGAGTTATCAAAATTCAACGTGTCACCAAACGTTCGAAGCAAGTCGAAGTTCTAAGCAAATGGTGAAATGCATGGAATGCAAAAAAGCACGTACTCACTTTCTTCTTCAATTTTTGTCTTTTTCCTTCTATTACTCAAAGGTTGACTGGAAGACATCCCTTTTAGGGATAAATCCGCCTTTATACATGTAATATTTTAATTTTTCTTTCTCTTTTCTAAATATATGTATAAAAAGAAATAAATAAATCAAAGCATGAAATGGTTTTATTCTGCTTAGGGATCTTTGGAATCTCAAATGGACTCGGTGAGCATGCAAGGATCGCAACACATACCGACGCCAGAACGTAAACCCAGCTTGACAAGGTCGCAGACGGATTCCAACATCACATACATTGTGGAAGAAATTCAGGAAGCACCCGGCTCGCTTTATTACATTACTAAAGAAGGCGATATTGATTTCCAAGTAATGCTTAAGGTATTAACGATATCGTCTATAAATTGCATCGTTTAACATTTAATCTACTCTGATAATACAAAGATTATAAAACTGAAACCAAAAATCTTATGACTAACATTACGTACAGGCCAAAAATAAAAAATTGAAAAGTTTTATTATGATACAGGTCTTGTATGGACACCTGTATCATAATATAACTTTTTAATCATAACGATACACCTATACAAATTCCAGCTGGACCAAGGAGGTTGAACCTCTCCCTTATAAAAAAAGGTTTCAATGAACGAGTCCGCGGCGACGCAACAAGCATGCGCAATCGAAGTTGGCGCTTTGATACTAACATTTGACATTTAAAACATCTTTTCAATATTTAAACAAAGTTTTATTTGTATTAATATTGTTTTACGTATTAAAGTATCAGACACTCGTGTGATACTCTTACTCTTGTGATACTCGTGTGATAGCCAGTCTGCTCTGATTTTCGGTACCTTGGTTCGCTTTTTCAAAACGACGGTGAAATAGATCGAGATGTGGGTAAAAGAATGAATGCAGGGTGGATGAAGTGGCGGCAGATCTCAGGCACAATATGTGACCCTCGAATGCCCCTTAAAGTTAAGGGAAAAATTTATAAAGCAGTCATAAGACCTGTCGTATTGTATGGATCAGAATGTTGGGCAATGAAAAAGACGGATGAAAGAAGAGTACATGCAAATGAGATGAGAATGTTAAGGTGGATGTGTGGTGTGACAAAACTGGATAAAATACGAAACGAGTATATAAGGGGAAGTCTGAAAGTTGCGCCCATTATAGAAAAGACGAGAAGTGCAAGATTGAGATGGTATGGACATGTAATGAGGAGGGATGAAAATCATGTGACCAAACGTGTGTTAAATTTGAATGTGGATGGATATGTGACTAGAGGGAGGCCTAATAAGAGATGGTTGGATTGTGTGAAGTATGATATGCATATAAAAGGAATGGCGCCAGAGTTGACGAAAGATAGGACAGAATGGAAGAGAAAAACATGTTGTGCCGACCCCACTTAGAGTGGGATAAGGACAGGAAGATATATACATTCGTGTGATATACTATAAAAAACTCGCCTGCGGCTCGTTTCTTTAAAACACACTCGTGTTATAAGAACCCTTATTATGCACCAGTATCATCATCTACTATAATAAATACCATATATTACAATTAATAATAAACTTAAGGTTTTTCATACATGTTAAACTGGAATCAAAAGTATTTCCTTGCATACTCAATATTGTAAAGAATTTTCTCCTTACACTATAAGTAGTGAAAATATTGTGCTGACTTAAGAATACTCATTATTTGTCGTCTCTTTCTTCTTTCTTTGACCTTTGAAAAAAAAAATCTTAAATTACGATTCTCACACTCTTTATTTTTATCAATATAATAATTTTTATAATATTGATAATATTACTTCTATAAATTGTATTTTTATATATTTACTAATAATAATATGACTTTGAAAACGCTTTCAGGCAGTTTATTCAGTTTCTATTATGGACAGTTTCTACATAACAATAAGAGTGATGGAAGTTATGCTAAATTTGGTTGATACCCTAATGGAAGTGGGAGTTCACAAAAACTGGCAATCCAATACTAATGAAGATCCTCAGCCAGAAATAGTTGATCCTTTAGCAGATTTTCAAAAAGACAAAGATAGCAAGGTTAATTCATTTTTTAATGTTTGATTATTTTTAACATCATTAATAAGTTCTTGTTTAAAGATTGGGTCTTAATTATTTTAGGAAAGAGATTCGGGAATACCCTGTGCGGCGAGTCAAGAGTCAACAAACGTTGAAGGGTGTGAATCTAAAGAGAAATCAAAAGAAGAGGATAACTTTGATTGCCCTTATTATATGCTTATGTATATTATTCTGAGGTACGTCTGGTAATAAATATATATAATTATATATACACATATTTTCATACAGCACAGATTTCGGACTTTTCATGGATCTTAAATCACGTTTCCATGAGGTATAATTGTATTGCTAATTTTTAAGTTTGTTACGATAGTTTTAAATTCCTTGACAACTCAGATCGAGGAATCCATATTGTTTAGGTAGTTTTAACTGTATTCTAGTATTACGTAAATTTCTTTTGACACTCATACACATCTATGAGATCGCCATAATATTAATTCGAATTGCCAATAGCTCTACCTAATATATTATTGAAATTGTAGTTGTATTATTTATCGAATTAATATTATTAAGCCCAAAAGATTGTGAGTTTATTCGTACCGCTTTGGCGTTCTCATAGCAAACTTAGGTTCGATGCAAAATTTTGAGTATAAGTCTGGATATACAGCTGAAATAACATATAGGCTACTTCCTATTCTGGTAAGTTCCAGAAAAATAGAATTAAAATAAAGCCTATGAATACCTATACGTAGAAACCACTTATTTTTAACATAACATTAAAGCCGCCGGCGAAACGTAAATTCGTCAATTCCATTATATGATATTTATAACTAGTTATGTCTTGAATACTGCATCTATCTACAGTACTCCCATTATTTTTCACTTTTCCAGATTACTCAGACAATTAGGATGTTCTCATGGCTGTACATCAGCTTTGAGAGGACCCCAGGCAGAATGCCTCCGCGTCCAAGCACGGAATTCACTTCGACAGCTGCGTTCTTCGTCAGTGAATAACTTTACTTTGCGTCTTAAAGAAATGACTAAATTTGCCCCGATAAGAGAAGTTTTAGACAACCTTCATGCTATTTTAGGTTACTGTGCTGAACCCTCGACGGTTTCACCTATGAGTAAGTAGTAGCAAAAAGCTCTTCAAATATATTTCGAATTTTTTATTCTTTTTCCGATGTGAAACTTGTAAAAGTATCTAGCTATGGAGAATATCCTAACTAATTTTATACTACTAGTTTAACTTCAAGCTCTGTGTATATCTAAAATCATTCTGAGTCTCATAATAATTAGCAGCCCAAAAAATATTTGATATTATCTTAAATTTGTAAAATTATTTAAGACAAAAAGTCTTTTCCTTTTTTCTAATATAGGCACAATGAAAAATATTTGTGCATTACAAACGAATTGCGCAGCTTTTTCAATCAAATTTATTTGGCATTATATCTATATGACACAAATTACAAACACAATTATAAACAAAATACTTTCCTTATTAAATGGTAATGGAAGTATGATAAAACTACGTTGTTGCATGACTACTTTGTAGTAATGAAAATGATATTTAGATCAACAGAAAAGAAATTTTGGGAAATCGCCAGATATAAGCCACTTACAAGCAGGATACGCCACGAACTTTGGAGCCGGTCAAGGGCCCAATGCCAACAAAGCTCTAGAAAACTTCATAGTGCAGTCCACATTTCGTGAGCTAGTTACTAGATTTGCTTTAATACACCGGGAATTAAAATTACTTGATAATTCGGTAAGAACTTTTAGTTTTTGTCTATACTAACTTTTATCACACACAAAATAAACAATATTCCTTTGATTTTGGGTATTCAATATTTCGAAAATCCGTAATGACTTGACTTTGCCTTCTGAAAATGAAATTTGAATTTAATATCCAAGAAGAAAATTTTATATATATAACCTTTTTATTCACATAGTGAAGAGAGAAAGATTATGAGGCAATTTTAATGTTATTATTCCAATAATTTGGAACTTTGTACATTTTTACAAATATATAATTGTCTTTCCTTTAGCTACCAGTTAATTTGTTTAATTCTGTTGTTTTACCAGACCCTGTACGCAGAAGTACGTCTATTGTTAAGTTATGTGCGCGAAGCTCACGGTGGGCAGTTTCGCGTGGTAGCGTTCAGCAGTTTACTGGATACAGCCGAACGACCCGGCTCACAACTGAAAGATTCTCACATGCAAACTACCAGAGTTATAAGGTTCGTTTTCAGAATATCGTAACGAACAAATTTATCTCATAAACATATATATAATTTCCGCGATGAAGCGGTTCTCGACATCATTGCGATGTATGAATATTCAATTAAATATGGATAGGCATGCATTAAATACATTCAGCCCAACGCACTAGCTTTTTTCAATTATTACTCCGACGTCGAAGTTCTATGACTCCTTAGGCATGCAGTAATAAGATCTTTATAAAAGTATTTTTTAAATTTATCCAACTTATTCGGTAAAAAAAAAAATAAGAATTTTGGTTTTATTTCAATAGGCATATCCCAAGAGTAGCAGATGATGAACGTGGTTCTGATACTGGAGCAGATTCCGGCTGTGCGGCCGATGATCGCAGTCACAAAAAGTTTACCTTCAAGAAGAGAAGCACGTCCTCGACTGGTGCCCATGTAAGATTAAGTATTTTAATTCCTATTATTTTAGGTATTATTTTCCTTTATGTAAGAAAAGTGCATGCAAATAAGATCAGACTGATTAGAAAGATGTGTGGCTGTAACAAGGTTTGATATAATACGAAATAAGTATATAAGAGGCTATCTGAAATATAGAAAAGATAAGAAGTACGAGATTAAGTTGGTATGATCATGTAATGAGAAGGAATGAAAATAATGTGACCATACGAGTGTTAAATATAAATTTGACTGGATATATGACTATAGGAAGGTCGAAAAAGAGATGGATTGTTGGAAGTATGAAAAACAATATAACTAGAATTGCGCCAGAGTTGATAAAAGATGGGAAACAAAAGTAATAATAAAATTATTTTGCTATAATCCGCGATGAAGTAAAATAGAAAATATATATAATGCTAAATGTAGAGTGGACAATCGGTTATCATACCTGATACATGCAGGAGTCGTAAAAAACACATGCACAAATCTCCATTACCGCCACCATGATACACAAGCACTATATACGTTCACTATCACAAACTCAACAATCGTTTCGCCCCGCAACCGAAGCATCGTCAGGAGATAGAGTCCACGACCAAAATCGCAAAGCGAAGCAATACCCAAATAAGTTTAGTTATATACTAATCGGTTCAACCCCACCCTTTATTTTATTTTGCCTGCAAACAAGTGTAATAAGCTTGAACTAGAAACATTTATTTGCTCGTTAATGAGGGTGCCATTGTTATGTTTAATAATCTCAATTTGGTCACATTACAAAGATAATAAGTACAAAGCCAGTCTGACCTATTTTGGAGCATTGTCAGAACGAATTTCAACTATATTTAAATCAAAATCAAATATAAAATTAGGTTTTAAAAGTAGTAACTCTTTAAAGAAGATTCTTTGCAATAATAAAGATAAATTAGAAAGCGCGAAAAAGTGTGGTGTTTATAAAATAAAATGTCCTGAATGCAATGATACATATGTGGGTCAGACTGGTCGTAATATTGAAACCCGTTTTAAAGAACATATGGCAGCTTTCAGGAATAATAAACCACAAAATTCACATTTCGCCAAATATTTGATAGAAAGCGGTCATAAAGTTCCTAATGACCATAGTTTCGAAGTATTGCACACGTGTTCTAATAAAGGACTTAAGCTGAGCCTATTGGAAAACCTTGAGATTATTAAACATAACAATGGCACCCTCATTAACGAGCAAATAAATGTTTCTAGTTCAAGCTTGTTACACTTGTTTGCAGGCAAAATAAAATAAAGGGTGGGGTTGAACCGATTAGTATATAACTAAACTTATTTGGGTATTGCTTCGCTTTGCGATTTTGGTCGTGGAGTCTATCTCCTGACGATGCTTCGGTTGCGGGGCGAAACGATTGTTGAGTTTGTGATAGTGAACGTATATAGTGCTTGTGTTTCATGGTGGCGGTGGTGGAAGTTTGTGCATGTGTTTTTTACGACTCCTGCATGTATCAGGTATGATAACCGATTGTCCACTCCACATTTAGCATTATATATATTTTCTATTTTACTTCATCGCGGATTATAGCAAAATAATTTTATTATTACTTTTGTATTATGGATCTCCGCAAAGTAACGCCTAATTCTATAAATTATTTAAAAGATGGGAACCTATGGAAGAGTAAA
Organism: Morpho achilles; assembly: GCA_947086495.1. Taxonomy (NCBI): domain Eukaryota; kingdom Metazoa; phylum Arthropoda; class Insecta; order Lepidoptera; family Nymphalidae; genus Morpho; species Morpho achilles. The sequence goes on along the minus strand of CAMTZB010000006.1, from coordinate 8,896,281 downwards.
ACATGTGACGCACGCAGAGTGGGTGGCAGGAGAATGTGAATACTTACTCATATTTTAATGTACTACAAGTATTAGGTAGATATTTTTACCTTACCGAATTCTGTGCATAAAACATATCTTTCTTTATAGAGTCTGTTAGAAACTGAGGCAGGAGATGAATCCGCCAGCCAATCACCTCTTTCAGTGCGGACACGAAGATATCAGCTCACACCGCGACAATCGGAAAGGACAATTCCTTCTGCTTCCTCGGCCGACATCACACCTCATCATACCATATCGCATTCTAAATCCATACCTTCCAAATTTCATATCAGTGGAATCGGTAAGTAGTTGACTGTCATTTATTTAGATATTAAAGACAGATTTGTCAATATGCAAAATTCCGAATTCAGGTTCTCATTAATTTAATTTTCTATTACTTTATTTTATTAAATATATTAAGATAAGAATCTCCATTGAATTCCACCCTTGTGAACCAGTGTGGTAATCAGTGTTTTAGAAAGTTTTTTTTAATATATGTGAAACTTCCACCTTGCGGGATTTTAATGTAGAAAAACGTACAAAAATCCGTTAAGTAGATTTTAAGAAAATTGGTCACATAGGATTTTGGATACTTTGTTTTAGAATATGGCTAGCTGTAACTTTCAAAGTTATTATTATAAAAAAACTAAACGAGCCCCGATGTCATAATGATTGAAAACTGTAATTGCTAGTTGGTTCAACGAGTCAAAAACTTCCTTTAAGAACCTTTTTAATCTTTAATCAATTTAATCAAAAAATTGGCTGCCGATATCGAGGGTGACATTAGCTTTTGATTACTAAATATGTCTTTCAGTTAATTGGTTCCGCCAAAAACCACAACCACAGCCCTTAATGCGTAATGGCGCTGGCTCCGGAGAATCTTTGCCCATATCGGGTAGTATGGCGTCCTTAGCACGGACGTATCACACGCAACCGATTCATGTATCTCGGCCCGTGCACGTAAAACGACGGGTTGGATACACATTAAATAGGTATAAATTCTCTAAAATATTCTATGAATAATTTTTTAAATAATCCAACAACATAAAATTACTAGGTATAATACACGTCTTAAAAAAATGTAATTAACTGTCAAAAGATGCCTATGTGCTTATGGTGTTTTTGCAAAAAAATTTAATATATTTTTGAAAATATTTTCCGCCTACTTTCTTACTGGTTCTTCGCGGTAGGAACACACTTTCGAATCAGTGGTAGATTCTTTAAAAACATATGATGATTCAAAGGTACTGGAAACGTGTTCTTGAATAAAAAATATATTGAATTTGAATATAAATTTGAGGCATGAGACACTTCAATACTGTTTTTTTTTTGTAGCAATTTTAGTAATAATTTGTAATTTTTCAAAAGTGTATCACATATCTATTTTTACTGTGTTAAAACGTTTTCAAACAAGTAATTTTTATTGAACTGGTGTATAATAAAAGACTAGGTATAGTATACAGTAAAATGAGTAATTTGTTTCAGAGCAAGAAAAAGAGTAAAAGATAGACTAAATAGGATTGGTCTTAGAAAAATAGGAAAGAAACGAGACGGTAGTATCGAAGAAACCACGGGAGGGTGTAAGTTAATTTTTTTTAATATAATGTAATCGTAGTGTATGTTCGTATGTAATTCTATACATTATGATTGTTAATAGCTAATGATCGATTACTAATTATTATTTTTACAGATATGTCTCGTCGTGGGTCTGCGGAGGGTGGTTCTGGAGGTGGAGATTCGGAGGTAGTGGTACTGAAGCGACGTCGATTAGTTGCAGCGGCGCCGTTGTACGCTGGTCTCGCGCGTTTCAGCTTTATGTTGGACGCCACACAGCCAGGTGGTACCCCGGATGCTCTGTTCATGGCTGCTTTGTTAGATCTAGTAAGTACATTATTAATAAGTTACAATGAAGGAACGAGATTGTGATAAAATGCCAAAATAATAAAACTACACTAAAGTTCTACGTAATAGCAAATTTAAAAAACCTTTTCTTAAACTAATAAATTTACTACCTTATACAAAATAAAACTTTTAATGTCATCAGACTTCTTGATTTCTTTTATCAAATATCATTTGGTTACTTTATTTCATTACTAAAGAATAAAAATTATATGTTGAGTTCTGACTATATCTCATTATCTCTCAGAGGCATTGTCCTAGATTTACTGTCATAAAGGGCTTAAACGCTTTAGGAAACGGGTTAGGAAAAGCGTTATAATTATGTGAAGAATGTAAATACTGAAAATTCATTTCATAAGTAAACGTTGATTATTCAAGAAGATTATGCTTATTTAACATGACTATGCACATTTTGTATACTCACTATTCTCTGCTTATTTTATGTTTATTCCTTTTCTCTTGCACTCTCTTATAAATAAAGAATGATCGCTATTAGTTTAAAGGAAGGATTAAAGTTATATTATAAACGCTTTAATGCTATATTCTTACAGCCTCATACCGTGGTAGTTGGTCGAGCTGCAATACTTCTAGAGTGTGCATATTTGGTCCACAATTGTAATAAAGGGCAGTGGCCATATTGGTTGAAATCGAATATGGCAAAAAATCCTTGTAAGTAAATTAAAGTTTATTTTGGACCTTTCTCCTTATCTGAACTTTAATTCAAACCTTGTTTTAAACTCAGACTTTTATGTGAATTTAGTTCAATAATTGTTTTTTGAATCGTTGAATGTAAATGAAAACGTTAATTTTTTTTATATAACCATTGATTTTTTAACATAACCTCTTCAAGACACTTCCACATATTGCTTTTTTGTACCATTTCAATCTAAGGCTCCCTGCGACCTTCTAAAGGTCATACTAGGAAGAATATTTTGACTCCATCGCATCTCAGGTGACTCTCCACTTATTTTACCTATAAAATTTTATTTTCTTACCAAATTTTTCACTTTTCACAGATAGAACATAGCTTTGTTCTTAGTCCGTTCTTAAATTCAACCTTTATCATCTTATCATTGCAATTTTCATATAATTTTATGTTTATTGTCATTTTATTTTATAGTATCGTCTGGTCCTCTTCAATTAAGGCGACAACGTTTAGCTGGGAAACTTTTCTTTCAATGGGCAGAAGTGAGTAAACAACGAGCAACTATTTAGTAATTAATTATCTAAAGTTATATATTGGTTATTCTACCTGTATTTGTAGGCAATAGGTAACAGACTGGAGGACATGCTAAATGAGGATAAAAAGCACATAGATTCAGTTTTAAATCTAGTCAGTGATCCCGATGGCCAAAGAGAATTGTTACAACAAGATGAAGAGGAAGACTTTTTGGATGAAGGTTTGTGCTAATGATATGGCTATTTTTTTATTTACATCGGTCGTTATGATCCTGTTAACTTAAATACATTAATTATCTTAAGCGTTTTATGCTTAAGTCCAAAACAAATGAGTACAGAAACGCAAGGCTAGGTTGGCTAATATAATACCATATAAAAATGATAATCCAGAGACAACATATTCAGCAGCAAACTGATTAATCAAAAGGTATGACTTTAACTATGCTTGTTTTGTTACTGTAGCTAGCATTCGTGTTCCTGGAAAAACAATTGGAGCAGAATGTCCTCGCGCCCTTAGAATAGTAGCATGCGTGCTCCTCTTTGAAATCACGGCATTCCTTCGGGAGACCTACCAAAATTTGCCTAAGTCATGTCGATCTTCATTAAAAGAAAGAGGGCCCTGGGATCGTGTTTACAGGTACAATTTTTATTAAACATTTAACCTTTATTATTTTTGGTAAGTAGTTGCGATAATTACATATTTATATTTGTTGTGTCATTGATTTCTTTTGTTATTATTTTTTGTGAAGGTGGATGCAAAAGCGGAGACGTTTATTGTGTAATACTAAGTGAGTTCATTGTTTCGTACATTAGTGATGATTAAGGAGTGCATATTTATGATCAAACTTTTCATTTTAACAGGGCTCTTAGCAGTCAACACACATTAATGCCAGTCGAGTATGTGATTTAAATAATGCATGTTTTATTGCACAAAATGTGCATGCACATAGATTGTAAATAACATTCGTTTTAACACGGTTTAAAAGTGATATCGTAAAAACACTGATAGTTTTGAGATTCAATAGCGTAGGTCTCTCACGTATTATCTCGGCACAGGATCTTGTAGTAAACGCAGACGATTAAGTATATTTTCATTTACAAAAGCTTATTTCTTACAGTTTCTCATCTTCGAACAAGTAGAGTATAACTTTGTCTGCCTTTATACGTTGATCCGTTAACAAAAATATTTAATAATTATTACCGATTAAATAATTAACAACACAAAATTTTTAATGTGCATGGTAAAGTATGATTTAAAAAAACCATTAATTGCAAATTAAAAAAGGTAGGTAAAATGAAATTACTTTTCGATATTACATTTTACATACAAAGTTAGATAAGTAAAAATTATTCTATAGACTAGAAATAGTTATATCGTATTTCGCTTTGCTACAGTGGCATGCAAAATATTCGACAACTTAAAAATTCCGTGAAAAATTGTCCATATAGATGAATCTAGTATCTTTTTTCGCTAACAAAAATCATCTACAAAAAAATTAATGTAATCGTATTTATTCTATGAGGTTTTTTTGATCTGTGATACAGGGAAGCTAATCGTCGATGGAGTATGGCATTATCGAGTATGGGACATTCTCAAGCTTCTGCACAAAGTCTACAATCTATTGCTGGTGCAGAAACTGAGAGAAAAATATCTTTTGTTCTACATGAGCCGGAGAACGTGTCGGGCGGGAGTAGCGTCACAGTACGTAACGTTATTGTAATTTAAATTAATTATATAAGCTGCTTCTAATCTTTTTCTGAAAGTAATATTTATAAACTAAATATATTTAAGTAGGATTATTGTTTATATCTTCTTTCACTTTATTTTATCAATTTAGCTTTAAATCATTTTAATTTTAATCTTTCAGTTACCAGAAGCTATCCCAAGCGAGGACAAAAAGTCAAGATTAGGGTCACGGGGTAAAGGAATAGCTCGCCGAAATACCCAACAGCACGCAGCCTATGGGTCATTTAAGCGTCGTTCCATTAAATTAAGACAAAAAGACCCGCGGGAGCTAGACGAGTGTGAGTTTGAGAAACATGATCCAGAAGCATTAGGATAGCTATCGTTAACAGTAGTACAATGCCTGCTTAGCAAAAAGATCACACCATTCTGATTAACAATTTCGCTGGATTACTCATGCCAGAATTGCGTTCCAAATAATTCTTTAGTACGTTTCTGTATTTAGTACAAAGTTGTACGCCGTAGAAATGAAGAATCTTACAGTTCACATCCATTGATACAAATATTAGAACTCATGTTGATCTGGTGTTTTCAGTTATAAATCGAAGATCAGATTCGATTCAGAGTAGGAGAAAAGTTTCATCGTTGTCAGACAGAAGTGATACCTCCGAAGTCTATCCTGGCGCAGGTAGGTATCGATAATAATTGTCGTATTGTATTTATATCGAATAGCAAATTATCTTTCTTTATCAAATATCGCACCGATATGATATAAACTAAGTTTTCAATATATAGGGGGTACTGTGATAATGCCAACCGAGGTAGATAGTGGAGGGGAAGAGAGTCCTGGTGTTCTATCCGACGACCATGATCATCCACCTGACAGTCCCGATAGTAATTCTACCGATCCACCAGATACAAACAAAGGTTTTCCTTGGCTTAAGGTAATTCGATAGAACATGTAATCATGAAAAAAAAACTTATAAAGTAGGTAAAATATATTACGACGAATTATTACGACATATTTTTGCTAATATTTTAATTTTAAAAGTTTGAAGTAAATATTAAGTTAATAAGAAAACCAATCATATATCATCAGAATATGTAACAATGTTCAAACATTTTTTATATTTTTTTTTTATATTAGATTTATATTAGATAGATGAACACAGAAATGCAAACGAATGAAAATTTTAAGTATAACTATTCCTATTTTATCATACCGAGTTCTGAATACGTTTCAGATGGTCGCAGAGCAACTAAGATAGCCGTCTTCTATTAATCAAATAATTCAAGTTGCATATTACGACGTAAACTAAATTTATCAGTTTTAATTAATTATTCATATTGATTTAAATTTCAGGAAAATTTATTATATTTATATAGAAAATTTCATTGTAGGTGTAATAACAATTGTCGTACGATACAGAATATATAGATTTTGTTTCTTACAATCGATGGTGTAGGAAGTTCATTAAACACAAAGTTTTAAGGTTAAGCTTTCCTATAATTTAGGTGAAATAATTTAGCGAATGATTTTCACGGTTGCATTGTAAAAATGGCATCCCAATAATGATATTTGTCAAATATTTTCTTCACATTCCCATTTAAGGATAGATACATTTAGAGCGAGAAAGTTAGTTATTTTATAATTATCTCTTTCGAAATTAACCACTGATTAAAATAGTCCTTACCGTAGCAAAATATTGATATGATTGTTCGGCAATAAATAATTTGTATGGCTTACAGGTGATAGTTAAATTTTTGAATTCTTTTAACTATGTATGCTGCCATCAAAACTTCTGTCATCCATATTGTTTTCGCCGCAATATGCGAGCGACTGTTCGTCTAATGAAATCCATTCAAAAGGTAATTAAATAAAAATTAATATTGTAATATTTTTCATATAGTAAACTAAAATAGCTTTGTATTCTTTTTAGTATTCGATGTAGTAAGCCTACGAGTACATGGATTGACTCGATAAACGTGTCCACAAATCCTTTAGGGGTATTAAAGTTTCCTAACGATGTTTTTTTTCCATAAGGCGCTCGATATGTAAGAAAGCTCAATGATACATACATCAATGATACAAAAAGATAACTTAAAAAGCTGGGTTTATCGCTGGACGTCATCGTGATACATAAACATACAGTAATAGGGAACTATAGAAAAATCAAAGACAAAGCATAATGAATTGTAACGATAATTATATAATAGAAAAAGAAGAAAATATCAAACATTATGAATAAGAATTACCTACTAATAATTATAATTATTAGTAGGTAATTCTAATTCATAATGTTTGATATTTGCGTACCAACTTTTTCTTAAATATAAATTGTCTCACTTCATAGGTTAGCTCGCAGAGATCTGTGTCACTGGGATAAGTTGACCTTTATATTTTATGGTACATAAATAAATTAATAAAATAAATATTGCCCTTGCTAAAATTTGGCTAATTAGAAATCAAGTGAATACAATAGTTTTTTTTAATAAATGATTCCTGTATTTTAGATATATGGCGAAAAATTTGGTCCGGAAATAAACACGACAAATAATGATGAAGGACCAGGTGGAGTGAGGAGAGGTAGACGGGCTCGGAAACCTTCCGAACACGCAAGTGACAGGTGATTATAACGACAATTGCAGAATGCTGTAAAATTTTGTAAATAACATTTTTGTTATGTTTTACATGTGTTATGTTTAACATGTTTGTTTGTTTTGGAGATTTATTATTATTTTTAAATAGTTTTACTTTATTGATATTAAATAAATAAATATATAGGACACTTACACACACAAATTAAGTAACTTAATACTTGTGTAATCTAATTATGTTAGCATTCGCCACGAACGAAGATGAAAGTGACATCTATCAACCAATGTTTTATAACACAACTCAAGAGTTTTGGATCATGGAACTCTTGAAGTTTTATGCGCTCTCAAAGTTCAGATAATATAACTAAAACATACAATTTCTTAGTTGTGTTATTATAAAAAAATATTCATACTTACAGAATTGATCGTTCAGTGTTAGAAAGCGCGGGCTTGGCCTATCGTACGTCTGGTGTGGAAACTTCTTTACCCACGACCGACACACCTCCTATCAATAAGCCGGGCACTATACCGTATCCACCTGTTGAACCACCGCCTATATTGAAATATATTAAAACCCATGTAAGTAAATTCATTGTTTTAAATACCAACATACAGGTTTATTCGCAACTTTGTTATACTGGGAGAAGCAAATGTAAAAAAATCTGAGAAGTTTATAAGAATTTTAAGTTTAAGTATTTTTGTAATTATTAAACGCTAAGGTAATTATAATCATCATCCTCCTGCCCTTATCCCACTCTAAGTGGGGTCGGCACAACATGTTACAAACATGATATAGTCTGTGAAATTTCATTGGTAATACTTTAACACAACAACTGTTCCTAATATATACTTCTCTATTTTTTTAACTTTCTTATCGTTTTATAAAATCTCAAAGCGATCTCATACGGATTGTTTTTTTCGGTGTTGCGATGTAATTTAAAAAAAATCGTTAATTTTCTAATTTGATTAAACACTAGTAGAGAATTTACAAAATAGATAGATAGTGAGTAGGATGCAACGGGATCAAAGTGGAGAATTAAAGAGTTGTTGTTCCGTCGATGACATTTATTGCAATGACAATTGACAATAGACAAAGTACAACGAGCGTATTACTGTTCTTATTAACATAGTTAAGACTTGCGGAGTATTATTGCCATTTGGATTGAGCAGGCGCGTGAACAGATAGAATAGATATACTAGCAATCGCCAGCGGCTCCGCCCGCGTTGCAAGATTAAAACCGTAATAGTATTTTGATCAACATAAAAATGGTCAAAGTGGGTAAACCTTAAAAGCTAGACATATGGTGTCGCGTTTTTTTACTTAGAACTTTTAGAGAGGAACAAGTTTACTCAGCGTTGCGTGCGCTTTAAATTTTGCCGACTTCGTGATATTTTTTATTGCTGTTCCTCTCTTATTCGTTTTAGCAATGTTATATCCTTCCTCCTTCCTTCCTGCCTTCCTCGATAAATCGACTATCTTACACTGAAAGAATTTTTCAAATCGGTCCTGGGATTAGTGCGTTCAAACAATCAAACAAAACAAAAAAAACTTTAGTTTTGTATATTACTATAGATAATGACAATTATACGTAGGTCCGCGACGCGTACCACGCCCCTCTAGCCGCACTAGTTAAAGGCGCTACAATCATGACGGAGGACTTGTTCGCGGAAGCAGCAGCCTCTGCGTGGCATCTACTGTTAGAAGCTGACCGCGAACTTAGCGCGTGTGCGGCCTCCATGTTTATACTAGCCGCGGTGCGAGCGCCCACTGCCGCCGCGCACATAATGCACCGCCACTTGAAACACTCTGACCCCGCAGTGAGGTAATACAATAAGCCAGTGATTCTCAACCACTGTGTCGCGGCACTTTTGTGTGCCGCCAAATTTTGCAAATATATAATAATGTTAATATTATTAAATTATATCATTTAAAAAAAATATTTTTTTATTATAAGCTTGTAATTAATCCCTTAATAAACGTTTAGTTATTATTGTATTAATATTAGTTTATTTCGTATATTTAAAATTTTTATCATAAACTATTTATGCAGTGTGTTGTAGTAAGTTAATAATTTTTATCTTTTTCTTTGTGTTGCCGCCAAATTTTGAAATCGTTAAATATGTGCCGCAACAAAAAAAAAGGTTGAGAATCACTGCAATAAGCAATAGGTAAACATTTAGTAGTTTCCCATGTTATATTAGGATACTTTTTAATAATATAATTACTCGATTCTTCAACATCTACATATGAACATAGATATTCTACGCCATAGGACCTAATAGGACTTAATATTTGTCGATTCATCAAGACAACGCGCCCATCTTTGACTGGCCCGTTGGAGCAGTGGGTAGTGACCCTACCTTCAGCTCCGCGGGTCGCGGGTTCGATTCCCGCCGAGGGCCAACATTTTCTATAAAAAAAAAAAAAAAAAAGAATTTGTTGGTCTTTGAGCCTGGGTGTATATTTGTATTTAAGTATGTATTTAAAATTATATAAGTATATATTCACCAGTTGTCTGTCACCCATAACACAAGTATTAAGTTACTTACTTTGGGGACGGACGACCGTGTGTGTAAGTGTCCCATATATTTATATTTATATTTATATTTTATATCTCCATTACACCTTTATCATATACCTATAGCTATTACTAATCTGCATATGAACATAGGTCCAATCGTATATTCAAACAACTCATTACTCACTTACGAACCTGTACATTTCCGGCTTATCGCAGAAATATGTTTCGGGCACAATCGCCCTACTGTAACTCGGTTTGTAATGTTCATAATAAGAAACTATATTTTGATGAGGATCGAAAATTCATAATCATCTTCTCTCGAGTAATCGATTCGATTATTGCAGGTTTTGGCATTTGTAATCGACTACCCTCAAAAAATTACATAAACTTATGTCACTAGTATGTTTGTGGTCGGTCCGTATAAGGACTATACTTTCTTTATCAACATTAAGTATTCAATAATAAATGGGTCTATTTCAGAATTTCGGCAATATTACGTTTCCAAGTTATGTGGAAATTGCGCTATCAAGTGTGGCCTCGTATGGAGGAAGGAGCCTCAATGACGTTTAAAGTTCCACCTCCAGGCATAGAATTCACCCTTCCATCACCAAAAATAGGCATCGAGTCTTTAGCTGTTGTCGACCCGCCGTGGAGTCCGCAAGTTAAAGATAAAGATATGGAAATGACGCTAAATCAAGAGCGACACGTAAGTTATACCTTACATATATATGTATTTGAAGATATCACAAGCCTGATTTCTTTCGCGTCAACTGAAATTATAACCGAACGTGAATAATGTACAATGTAATTTTGCCCTGTTACCGAAGGAAACCCTATTTTTTCTGTCTATAAGGTTCAATTATGCCAAATTAAAACAATATTACTCTAGTAAATTAGCTGTGACAACATAACAGACAGCCTCGCACATTTACAATAATAATATGGATCCGATCGCACGGTGGGCGTCCATGGCGGATGTACATTTCTACGTTATAGATTCCCTTCATCTTCAACAAACGTAATCATCAATAACATTACATTTACAAGATTCATGATAACTTTTAGCGTTCACTAGTCACTGCAACTAAAACTCGCAAAAAGCAACAAACAGAAGCTATTAAGAAGGCATTGCAACAACGCGACGATAAAAAGAAGGCCGAACGTGAGAGCTTTCTTATAACGACTATACCAATAACAAGGCAGGCGGCGCGCGAACCCGCCTTGGATCATGTCGCGGATGACCATATTGAACGTGAGTTTATTATACTGAAAATAATCGTGGGGTGCTCTATATACATACGCAAAAGAGGGCAAAAAGCGCACCACCTTCTTTATTTCTTAATTTTTAACTTTTTGGTGCAATGGATTCTTAAAATTCAAGTTAGTTATTTTATTGTATTGTCACCGGTTTTTGATAAGTTCGATCTGTCCGCTCAAAGTGATTCAAAATTAAGTAAAAGGGAGTAGCTTACATACTATATAGGAGATAGACTCCACGACAAAATCGTAAATCGTAAAAGGCTTTACGATTTTGTCGTAGAGTCTGTCTTCTGACGATGCTTCGATTACGGGGCGAAACAATTGTTGAGATTGTGGTGGTGAATGTGTATAGTGCTTGTGTATTGTTGTGCTATCGGTGTCGGGTAGTGCATGAGTCTCAGGTATGAGAACGAATAGTACACTCTACATTTAGCATTACATATATTTTCTTTTAACGCGGACTATAGCCAAATAATATTGTCATTACTTTTGTATTATGGACCTCCGCAAAGTAGCGCCTAATTCTATAAATTATTTTACAAACGAGTAAATAAAGTGTCCTATATTTTGTGATAAACGTTGACAAACTACGATCCACTGGTTAAGAATTTATTAGTATAGATTAAATATAGCATTCCCTTCAGCGCCATCAGATGAAGAAATCGTTGAAGGAGTGCGGGGTTCGCATCACACACAAGTAGCATCGGCTTTGTTTCCTTCGGTGTTGTGTTCAGCTGTGGCGGAGATTATATCACTGCTGGATGACGCTGCTGTGTCCCAGGACGGTTGTTCTGTCTACGAAGTTGCTTATCAGGTATTTTTGTGATTTTATCACCAATTCACTTCTCGATATTTATTGATTAAGAATCCATTGTAGTAAGCATTTTTCATATTTTTTCATCAATATTTATCTAAGGCATAGTTGTACGGTGAACCTTTCCTAAGCACTTGAGCGGATTTTGCGGATCAAAAGCTCACCCGAAAATTAATTATATGACACTTCTAGGTCAAGATGAAATCAAATGTTTCTGTATGCAGTTTAATGAGATATATAAAGATAAATACTATCTATGTATTTTATCTCACGTTACGTATACGAGGTAAAGAAGTTTTTGTGAGAATATAGGAAACAGAATATTGTGGGACCGCTTATATGTTGTATATAAATAGCTACTATATTGTAACTAAGGGTTGTGCCGTTAACCCCGGTTCCTAACCACCTAATGGCGTAAATGAAACCAGGGTTTCGTGCAGCATTAATTTATTCAAGGATAATGACAAAAGTTTTGCCCGGCACACAAATTTATAAAAAGGGTCGTGGTGTGGTGCCAATCCGTTTTGACCTTCGCCGCAGCCTAAGTACTCTCCTGGCGGGTCCGTGTTCGGTGGTGGCTGGCACCGTTCAGGTCGAGACTTCTTGTTGGGTGTGGCTCTTCGGTAATTACTCCGGTTAAACCCTGGGTACTCGCTGGGTATTAGCTTCGAGTGCCTAGCTCTGGTTTGTAAATAGGTGAAATATTATAATCCCGGCATTGACTCCTGGAATTTAAAATTGGGTATTGAGTCCCGTAAAAATCCAACCTCCGACCTGGGAGAAACCACCAACGGCGTCCTAAAATACGGAGCACTTAGATGCAGCAGTTTTGCCATGGTGTTTCTACCAGAACGGAGTATTTAAATTTAGAAAAATAATTAAAAAAAAATTAAAGTTAAACGGTTAAAAAATTTAAACTATTACACAAAAAAAAACAGTTATGAAATTTAAAAAAAAGGAACGGTGCAATAATGGATAACTACGCATTTAAATATATATGTGCTACAATTAATACTTTGAATTTATTGAAAATAATGTTAATAATGAAATTTTGAAATGAAAATAAAATTTAAATAAAGAAAATACAAAGTATGTGTATGGTTTTGTGCCATTCAGAACTTACCCTATAATGGGAGATAACACTTTATATCCACTATGTGCAATATACAATTAAAAGAATTCAAGAAAAAAAAAAAATAACGTTAAAATTTTGAAATTAGTCACCGCGCGAAGTCGTTGGCTAACGTATGTTGAATGCTCGCACGGGCACTGCATCTACTGAGGTTGGGGTCAATGACCTCCCCCAGCTGATGTCTTGCGCCCGCGCAAACTTCGCGGGATGGTAGTGCCCCTCCCGCGCCCCGCGGCCGCGTTTATTTAAAAATCTTTATTTTATATATTATTTATATTTTTATATTATTTTTATTTATTGAAATAATGTCCTGTGACATCACCCGCCGGGCCTGATAAGGGTTTTCACCTATAGAAAACCCGCACCTATAACACGCGAACCAATTTCTCACAACTATTACCTTTTATACAACCTTTCATAACACAATCATAGTTCACTTTCATAATACCTTTTGCGCTAAAATCATATAATTATAATTAATTATACGACGCGTCCTATTACTCGAGAGTCGTATGCCTTAATTTCAGATTTACGACTCGTTGCAAGAAATGTAAAATATGGTTTTAATGGTAAGTGGTGCGTTGATCGAAGTTCAACATTTGTTTTGCCCGTATATTTTAAGGTCCTTGATATGCCAAGTACCTAAGTTGTTATTTGACATATCTTCTAAGAGGTAAACAAGTGGCGAAAGTTTCTTAATAACCCTGCACTTAATATATTTGGGGGCTAACTTCTTACTAAAGAATTTATCTTTATCGCTTAGTACATAAGCACGTTTGTAGACAAGATCTCCTACATTAAATTCAAAAGGCTTCCTTCTTAGGTTATATTTTGCCGTATTCTTTTCGTGAGCGTGATACAACGATTTCTGGACTTGGTCGAAAATAGAGCTTAAGCAACCAAGGTTTTCCGCGTACTTGTCACGTGGCAAAAACAGAACCTCATCACCTAGGTCTGAATCTATATAATGAGATCCGCAAAGAATAATTTCACGACCAAATACGAGAAAAGACGGCGTAAATCCGGTGGCCTCATTAACAGAGTTATTTATTGCAAACTGGACACGAGGAATATAAGTATCCCATGACCTATGATCATTGTCTACAAATGTTGAAATGCACGTAATAATAGTTTTATTATACCTTTCGACGGTATTTACTTGGGGTGTATATTTCGGAGTGAAAAATATATTAGGTACATTATATTTTTTGAAAAAAGCATTTGTGTTGTTACTAATAAATTGAGGGCCGTTGTCAAGAAAAATACTTTGAGGAACACCATGGACTAAAAATATTTGTTCTTCCAAAATTTTGATGATAATATCCGAAGTAGCCTTTTTAATTGGATAAATGTGGCAATATTTTGTAAAGCAGCAAGTAACAACTAATATGTAGCTATTTTGTTTACGCGTAACAGGAAGTGGTCCCATCAAATCGATCGATATCATTTGATATGGCCGAGAACATTGTTTGGGGCGGCCCATTTCTCCTAAGACCTGGTGATTTTGGGCCTTGTATATCAGGCACTTGTCGCAGTCGCCTATAAATTTTACGACGTCTTTGTACATGCCTGGCCAATAATAACGTAACGCCAGTCGTCGATACGTCTTAAAAATTCCCATATGTCCTGCCGTGGGCTCAGAATGATTTTCGTTTATGAGTTTATCGCGATATTCTGAGGGGATAACTTCTTTCCACGAAAATTCGGATGTAAGTGCATGTTTATTTTTTGATAACCTAAATAAAGTGTTGTTTTTTATTAAAAAATTTGGAAACTTTGCGGCATCGTTTAAGCAACCATTATAAATGTTTTTGTACCAAGAATCATTAGTGCTTGCGTAAGAGTTCGAAGTGTTAATTGCACTTACTGGAACGCTTCTAGAAAGGGCGTCGGGTATGACATTGTCAACTCCACGTCGGTGTTTAAGCGTGAAATTGAACGCCGATAAACGTACACCCCAACGAGCTAGGCGGCCGGTTGGGTTACTGATAGAGAGAAACCACTTTAGCGCGCTGTGGTCAGTATAAACGGTAAAAGGTTGTCCGTTTTCAACATAACAGCGCCAGTGTTCAACGGCAGTAACTACAGCTAGCGTTTCACGTTCCGTGATACTGTAGTTCCGTTCGGCAGCAGTTAAGGATTTGCTCATGTAGGCAATCGGGTGTTCTTTCCCATCAACAGTCTGCGTGAGCATTGCCCCTATACCGTAGTTGCTGGCATCAGTGTGGATCTCGAATGGCTTGTCATAATCTGGACACGATAGAACTGGAGCTGATACTAAGCATTCTTTAAGTTTTTGAAAAGCAGCATTAGCTTCAGAAGTCCACTTAAAAGAAGGTGTACCTTTTTTGGAAGAAGTTAATTTGTTTAACGGTCCTGCTATGGTACTAAAGTTTGGCACGAAACGTCTGTACCAAGTAGCAGTTCCTAAGAAACGCTTAAGATCCTTGCGACTTGTAGGTGTGGGGTAGTTAAGTATAGCCTCCACCTTGACTGGATCGGTACGTAAGCCATGTTTATCGACAAGGTAACCAAGATACTTTAATTGAGAACGGAAAAAATTACATTTTTCGAGACCAATTGTTAAATTCGCATGTCGTAATTTATTAAGTACGCGTAAAAGCAAAGCCACGTGACTATCAAAATCCTTTGAAATAATGATAATGTCATCTAAATATGCAAAAACTTTACGGTCAAATTCAGTAAACAACAAATCAACTAACCGCTGTTGAGTTGCTGGAGCATTAGTGAGCCCAAAGGCAGTCCTTTTAAAACGAAATGTGCCCCTGCCGGGAATGTAAAAGGCAGTTTTGTCACGATCTTCCACAGCAATAGGTATCTGCCAAAAAGCTTTTGACAGGTCAATACTGGTTAAATACCGAGCGTCTCTAAGATTGTCTAACGTTTCGGAAATATACGGAAGATTGTAGGCGTCGCGCTTCGTAACCGAGTTGAGCTTTCTACTGTCAAGGCAAAAACGGGGTTCACCATTCTTCTTCTTAACTAGAAGGACAGGAGATTGCCAGGCACTCTCACAAGGTTCCACAACATCTAGACGTAACATCTCGTCTACTTGTTCGACCAGGACTTTCTGCTTTTCAGGGGAAAGTCTGTAGTATCTTTGTCTAATGGGAGGAGAATCGCCAGTATCGATACGGTGCGTTATTAAATTTGTCCGACCTAGACCCTTGCGATCGTATGAAATTTCTTTAAATTGATCAATAATATTGTCCGCAATAGCCTTTTGGGTATTATCTAAATTATCGTAAGAATAAATTAATGTTTGTTGGTCATTATTATTATTTAAGTCAATTAATGGTGTATCCGAGACTTGAAGTGAACCTAAATATTGTGGACATAAATGATAGGCTCTCCAGAAATCAATGCCTAAAGAGATTTGAAGAGCGACGATTGAATTTCTGGAACAACATAAGCTTTTAATAAGTGAAACTGTCCTTCAAAAGTTACCGGTAATGTAATATAACCTATGCTTTGAAATGAATGTCCACCTGCAGCAGTTATTGATAGGTTATCATCAGTATTTAACTCATAACCACGTCTAATCAAACTATGATGAGCATTATTACCAATAATAGTAACTGCTGATCCAGAGTCCAAAAGACCAGAGGCAGTAATGTCATTAATATTAATATTAACATATGGTCGCGTATCATCCGGAAGGTTATTTTCCAGAATTGTGGCGATATTATAAGAGTTGAAAAACCTACGTACAGTTTCTAACCATTCCTCCCAATCTTTCTTATTAAAGCGACATTCAGTTAAAGAAAGATCACCACAATTCTGAGAATCTAGTTTTTTTGATTCTGATTACATTCAGGACATTCAGGTTTTTTGACACCTTTATGACCACATTTAAAGCACATGATTTCGGTATTTTGACAATCCCTAAGGCTATGCGTATTGTTACGGCATCTAGGGCAGTAAGGTTGTTTGTTATTCCTATCAGAAATATTTCTAGTTATTGAATGTACATATTTTTCACTTAAGTTGCTTGTATTAGATTTAGTATAATTATTATGTTGCTTATTATTGGAATTAAAACTTTGATTATAATTAGAATTAAAATTATGTTTAGGTTTATTAAATGTGTTTGATTCCTGTTTGTAACAAAACTCCGGTGCCAACATATCAGATGTAGCAGCTGTCGGTTCTTTAAATTGAGCCAAACGAGACTGAACATTTTCAAAATTTCTACACAATAGTCGCAATTGTTCAATAGATTTAATTTCCGTGGCAGAAGCTAAAGTACTTGCATAGCATGGTCTTATATTATGTAAGACAATCTCGAGCTTGTCACCCTCTGACAAAGGCTTTGACAAACGCGCAAACATGCCTGCTAAAATTGATAAATAAATTGTAATATTTTCCGTTTTACCCTGAGTCCTAGACCGAATTTCAGATAATAAACGGTAATCATAATCTGATTTATCAAAGTCCTCTTTTAAAAGAATAGCGAGCTCGTCCCAAGAGGTAACTTGCTCTTTTACGCTCCTAAACCAATGCAACGCATCGTCCACGAAAATTTCGGTAGCAAATGATAAAAGCTTTGAACCTGAAATATTACGAGCTTCACTAAATTCGTTGACCCGTTGTATAAAGGATCGCACGCACGACTTACCATTGAATTTTAATCTACCTAATTCTGAAGATAGCTTACTGCCACCCTCACATGTAACTGAGACGTTAACTGGTGTAGAAATTGGCTGCGATTCCGAGATAGACCCAGCGGATGAAAGAGGATCGATACTATTTTTCATCAGGATAGTCAGCTTTTCAAATAAAAGTTTAAATAACGTAACACATTCCTCATGTCTATCTGCCGATTTTATATCCGGACAAATTCGATTAAGTCTGTGATACAAGTGATGAAAAATATTTTGAATACGACCTAAAATATTTTTGTCATGAATGTCTTCAACAAAAGATGAATTTATTTTATCCAATAATTCCTTGACGCATTTTAAATCCTCGACAGGATCTAAATGAGAACATAAAATCTCTTCAGACGGGAAAGTCTGACATAATTTGTTAATTTGCTTCCTAAGATCAGCAACGGTATTAGCGGGAGTTTCCCCTCTAACAGCAACCTCATATTCTAATTCCGATTTTTGTAAAGATAAAAATCTGATAGGGTAAGACATTTTGTAAAATTAAAAAAAAATTATGTAATGTACAAAATAATCTCCGAAAGGTATGTTGTAAATGGCACAAAACAAATGATTTGAAAAAAAAAATGATAGCTCCGTTCTGTTACAATCAACTTTAACGGAACGTTTTGGTTTGATACTGAAAATTAATGATCGATGATGATGATGATGACGCTAGCTAAAAACACACACAAAAAACGCGCACAAAAAAAAAACCACAAAAAGCTTAAATTGTAACTGGTGTGAATGCAGCTTTATAATAATACTATTATAATACAAAGAAGTTCAATTTTCTATACAACAAAACAAAACAAAAAAAAATGTAAAACGTAGATTGACAAAATTTAAAAAAGTACAAAGATTAATTCTTCAAATTTGAACCTCTGAATTATTAAAATAATTAGCCAAATAGTTTATACATTAATAAATAAGATAACGAATAATGAATACAAAGTTACTATTCACCTCAGTTACCGCAAACCACAAATAAAAACGTTTCACAAACGAAAACACACAACAAAAACTAACTACTAACTACGGACAAAAGCCAAAACAGATGTAAACCACGTTGAGGGCGCCAGTGTGCCGTTAACCCCGGTTCCTAACCACCTAATGGCGTAAATGAAACCAGGGTTTCGTGCAGCATTAATTTATTCAAGGATAATGACAAAAGTTTTGCCCGGCACACAAATTTATAAAAAGGGTCGTGGTGTGGTGCCAATCCGTTTTGACCTTCGCCGCAGCCTAAGTACTCTCCTGGCGGGTCCGTGTTCGGTGGTGGCTGGCACCGTTCAGGTCGAGACTTCTTGTTGGGTGTGGCTCTTCGGTAATTACTCCGGTTAAACCCTGGGTACTCGCTGGGTATTAGCTTCGAGTGCCTAGCTCTGGTTTGTAAATAGTTGAGATATTATAATCCCGGCATTGACTCCTGGAATTTAAAATTGGGTATTGAGTCCCGTAAAAATCCAACCTCCGACCTGGGAGAAACCACCAACGGCGTCCTAAAATACGGAGCACTTAGATGCAGCAGTTTTGCCATGGTGTTTCTACCAGAACGGAGTATTTAAATTTAGAAAAATAATTAAAAAAAAATTAAAGTTAAACGGTTAAAAAATTTAAACTATTACACAAAAAAAAACAGTTATGAAATTTAAAAAAAAGGAACGGTGCAATAATGGATAACTACGCATTTAAATATATATGTGCTACAATTAATACTTTGAATTTATTGAAAATAATGTTAATAATGAAATTTTGAAATGAAAATAAAATTTAAATAAAGAAAATACAAAGTATGTGTATGGTTTTGTGCCATTCAGAACTTACCCTATAATGGGAGATAACACTTTATATCCACTATGTGCAATATACAATTAAAAGAATTCAAGAAAAAAAAAAAATAACGTTAAAATTTTGAAATTAGTCACCGCGCGAAGTCGTTGGCTAACGTATGTTGAATGCTCGCACGGGCACTGCATCTACTGAGGTTGGGGTCAATGACCTCCCCCAGCTGATGTCTTGCGCCCGCGCAAACTTCGCGGGATGGTAGTGCCCCTCCCGCGCCCCGCGGCCGCGTTTATTTAAAAATCTTTATTTTATATATTATTTATATTTTTATATTATTTTTATTTATTGAAATAATGTCCTGTGACAGGGTATTGAAAATGCTGAACGGTATAAATTAATAAAAGCTACAAGCTCATTTTTTGCCATCAATGTCAAGCAAGGAATGAAGCACTTTTTACAAATTATGTATGTACATATACATATGTAGGTTATAAATAGGTACTCAATAAAGCTGAATTATTATTGTTATTATATAGGTAATATGGGGATGTCTAGTTGAAGATTCAGCATTGTTCTTACGTCACGTACTTGAAAGGCTAACGCGAGACCATCAAGATGAAATGTTTAAACTCCTTCGGCATCTCATTCGATTTATACCACGATTACCGCAACAGGCTGCATTTGCTTTGTACAACTACATCATTGGTTATGTTATGTTCTACGTGAGAACACCACATGAGGACGGCCATAGACTTATCGGTGCAGCATTGTCTATTCTATGGATGGTAGGTATATTTTATATATCGTATCGTTTCATAAATGCTTATTATCTATTTATCAATAAGATTGATAGATATATTTCACATGGTATGTTTTCTCTTGGTTTTAAAATGTATATTTTTGTTTATAATCGTTGAAAGGTTATTTTTTGCCACGAAATTTTAATAACAAATAACATTTATATGGTATATTTTTCTAGGTGGTACACAGCGTTCATGGTATTATGTTTAAGGATTTAAAACAAATATTAAGGAAGGAGCAATGCGATGCTTCAATATTGCTAACCGCTAACGTACCCGCCGCAAAGAAAATTATTGTGCATGGTCCATGTAAGTATAATTTCTGTCTTAATAATCCAATTTATCAACTATTATCCTAATCAGTATTAGCCCCTATCACCTTTTTAGTAAAGCATGATTTTATCTAAGTTGTGCATCTTGTTTGAATATAATGAATCAGTGTAATGGACAGAGGTCAGCACACAATTCTGTTTCTTCAGACTTCATTAGACAGTTGGGATAATAATCCGAAATCTAGTTTTATTTGGCCCTTCGTGGTACAAAGGAAAGGTCAGTCTTGAAGGTGATGAAATTAGATGGTAAACTGTGGTTAAAAGATTCTATTTCATCACTACATATTATAAAACAAAGTCCATATTTCCGTATGTACGCATAAAACTTTAAAACTACGCAACCGATTTTGATGCGGTTTTTTTTAATAGATAGAATGATTCCAGAGGAAGGTTTGTACGTATAATAACATTCAATACAAAGTAGAGAAATAATGTAATTTTTGAGGTTTCTGTAAATAATTACATTTTTTTCCGCTTACATTGCAAACGCAGGCTAAACCCTACGAGATTTATCAAAATGATGTACTAAATATTTGTACACCTTAAAAAGTTCTACAGAAAAGTCCGCGATGGTATATATCTATCTCTTATGGATAACCCACAATAGCAGTTTTTTTCATTTACTTTTTACGAAAAATGATGCCTTATGTTCAAAGCAATTTTTATACAATACAGCATTAATCCTTATCCAATTGAGTACCTTAAATAAATTGTTGATTTAATATAGATCAATATTGTCGTTTACAGCATGTAATTTAAGTGAACATTTTCGGAGATATTACAGATTTAAAATCCCGCGAGGAGGCCGCGCTTAGACCTATAAGCACTTCGAATTTAGCAGCGACCGGAGGCGCAACAAAATGTCCTTCTTTCAAGTTTATATTGTCTAATGATAAGAAAGATATGAATGTTGTATGTAAAGACATTGTCTAATAAATTGTAAAAATAAATAATATCACTACATAGTATAAAACAAAGTCGCATTCTCTGTCTGTCCCTATGTCCGTATATCCCTATGTATGCTTCAATCTTTAAAACTATGCAACAGATTTTGATGAGGTTTTTTTTTAATAGATAGAGTGATTTTAGAGGAAGGTTTACATGTCTAATAACATTCAATATGGAGTAGAGAAATACTGTAATTTTTGAGGTTTCTAATGTGATGTCGTAAATAATTACATTTTTTTCCGCTTACATTGCAAACACAGGCTAAACCCTACGAGATTTATCAAAATGATGTACTAAGTATTTGTACACCATGAAAAGGTCTACAGAAAAATCCGCGATAGTATATGTCTATCTCTTATGGATAACCCACAATAGCAGTTTTTGTCATTTACTTTTTAGGAAAAATGATGCCTTATGTTCAAAGCAATTTTTATACAATACAGCATTAATCCTTATCCAATTAAGAACCTTAAATATATTGTTTATTTAATATTGATCAATATGACCCTTTACAGCATGTAATTTAAATAAACAGTTTCGAAGATATTACAGATTTAAAATGCAGGGGCCGCGCCGCGAGCCTATAAATAGCGCGTCGGAGGTCGCGGTTCGCCTCTCGGCGATGCTTCCGCGCTCGCCCGTCTTATCGGTGACGCTGTCAAAGCCATTAGGGCTAACAGCATTAGTCAAATTCGAAAAAAAAACGCGGTTCGCCCTTTAACCATTTGAATTTAGCAGCGATCGGACGCATTTATGATCGGAGCTCTCTAGCGAGGAAAATAACAATCATCACTACATATTATAAAACAAAGTCAATATTTCCCTATGTATGCATAAAACTTTAAAACTACGCAACAGATTTTGATGCGGTTTTTTTTAATAGATAGAGTGATTCCAGAGGAAGGTTTGTACGTATAAAAACATTCAATACGGAGTAGAGAAATACTGTAATTTTTGAGGTTTCTGTAAATACTTACATTTTTTTCCGCTTACATTGCAAACGCAGGCTAAACCCTACGAGATTTGTCAAAATAATGTACCAAGTATTTGTATACCTTGAAAAGGTCTACAGAAAAGTCCGCGATGGTATATGTCTATCTCTTATGGATAACCCACTATAGCATTTTTTTCATTTACTTTTTACGAAAAATAATATCTTATTTTTGCAGCAATTTTTATTCAATACAGCATTAATCCTTATCCAATTAAATACCTTAAATAAATAGTTGATTTAATATAGATCAATATGGCCGTTTACAGCATGTAATTTAAGTGAATATTTTCGGAGATATTACAGATTTAAAATGTCGTGAGGACGCTGCGCTTCGCCCTATAACACTTCGACTTTAGCAACGATGTCGCTCTTTCAAGAGTTTGTTTAAAGACATTCTGTAATTAATTGTTAAAATAAAATACATAGGGAAAATGTAAAGGTAAATAAGTAAAAATGTACTATATAAATTTAGATATTCCAAAGATTGCAGGAAATCTTCTTGGTATAGGGAAAGGAAATTGTTTTACTCCAAATTTAACGCGCGCGGGCCACGGGCAGTAATAATAATAATAATAATAATCTTTATTGGTGCATAAAAACAAAGTGAATACAATATATTGGAACCCTGGCCCCTAAACTAGAATAAACTGTATTTCAGGAGCCAGTGCCCTCCCTTAATAATAAATCAATTTACAGTAGTGTTAGTTAATTTAGTGACAGTAATTTTAAAATAGGTTAGTATCTGTTAATTTTTTATTTTATTTTAGGTACATTATTGTATATGTATATATCTATGTGGTGTGTGTGTGTGTGTGTGTGTGTGTGAACGAGTGCGAGTGTAAGTGTGTCTAAATTAAAATAATGAGGTGATGCTTATGGTAGGAATCAACTTAGTTAAAGAGATTTTCTGTCGAGTCGTAGTCATGGTTATTTAACCACTCCAGAACTATATTCTTTAGCTTGAAATTATTTAATTGTATAATTTCGGAATTATGAAACTTTTTCAGCATTATATTATACAACTTGGGAGCTTGATACTTAAAGTCCTTCCTGGCAAACGTGCTATGTACCTTTGGTACGGGGACAGTTAATCTTCGCTTCTCAGAACATAATAGGGGGAGAGAATTCTTGTGAAATCTGCAAATACATTTCATAATATACAATTTTCTAACACTGAGTACGTCACCTTTGTCGTAGAGTTCATGTGTAGGAAACCTAATGGGAAGATAGAGTAAAACTTTTAGTATCGCACGTTGAGCACGCTCCAAACTAATCAATTGTGTTTTATTTGCAGCTCCCCACGCAGTTATACAATAAGTGAAGATACACTGACATACCGCCTTATATGTTTGAATAAGGAGCTTCTTATTAGCTACCGTGCGCAGATTTTTAAAGGCATAAATTAGTTTTCTTGTCCTTTTTGTTATAGAAATAATGTGTTTATCCCATTTAAGGTATCTGTCAATATCGACACCCAAATACTTTACTGTATTGCTTTCGTCAATTTTAACACATGAGCAACTGGCGTTATTGTAGTATTTTTGTCGATTACATGGATATGTGTGAATAATTAAGCTGAGTTTTGAAGGAGGCTTGCTGGAACTGTTCATACTGAAGCATATAAAGTTTGTCTTTGTAGTATTTAACGTCAATAGATTGTCTTCCATCCAAGTAGTGATTTGTTTAAGTCCCATTTCTGCAATACTGAGAACATGTTCCCATGAATCCCCATGAAATAAAACAACTGTATCATCGGCAAACATACAAATGTCTCCATTTGGAACTGATATTTGGCAAAGACTATTTATATATACTAGGAATAGCGTGGGGCCTAAAGTGCTTCCTTGGGGAATTCCATACATGCTATTAAAACTATCACTGTAATGGTCACCGATACGTACGATCTGTGATCTATTATTCAGGTAGCTAGAGAACCATAACAACGATGAGCCTCTGATACCCAAGTTTTGTAGTCGCGTTTCTAATATTGGAATCGACACGGTGTCAAACGCTTTTTGGAGGTCCAAAAATAGTCCAATAACACGTCGACTATTGTCCAAATGTGAATTGACTATTGAAGTTAGATTTAAGACGGCGTCCTCAGTTGAGAGACCGCTTCTAAAACCAAATTGATTATTCGCTATACTATTGTGCTTATTTAGGAATTTTACTAATCTCTTATTAACAATTTTTTCAATAATTTTGGAAATAATACATAATAGTGCTATAGGTCTATAATTCGCTGGTAGTTTGGAATCACCGGTTTTAAAGATGGGACAAATTATTGAGGTTTTAAATATTTTAGGAAACACACCAGTTTCAAAGCTAAGGTTACATAAATAGGTTATAGGCAATAAGAAATGATTTTTAAATTTTTTGATGAATTTTGTTGAAATATTATCAGTTCCTTGAGATTTACTTTCTTTAAGACCACAGATGATATTATTAACTTCCACAGGATCTGTAGGGAACAAGGTCATAGATTCAAGAGGGCTATCTTTATTATTTAATACTCTGGTTGCTAGCATTGTTTCTGTTTCCGATAATTTATTGAGTGTTGCTGAAGCAAGGTCAGCACCCACAGAAGAAAAATAAGAATTAACAATATTTAAGGATGCTCGTGGAGTTTCCGCAATAGATAATAGGTCAACTGAAGATGACCTTTCAGTATTAAAGTTACAAATATCTTTTATTATAGACCACGTCCTTTTACTATTACCTGTACTTTGTTCTAATTGTGCCATATAATATTGTTTTTTCATATATTTTATTATTTTGTGGCAGATGTTACGATAGTTGATATAAAATGCCTTTAATTCCTCATTATTTCCACTTTTCTTTAATTTTTGATGTAATTTATCGCGTTTCCTGATGGATTTTAAAATGCCAGAAGTAATCCACGGTTTTAAGGGTCTCTTCCTCCTTGAAATTTTATTAAGCTTAGTGTTTTTATTTAGAATTTGCTGTAAAGTTATTATTATATAATCTGTAGCTTCATTAACATCTTTGAACTGGTAAAGTTTATCCCACGATGATGCAATAAAATCTGCGTCAATGCCATTATAGTCTAATGTAATCCTGTCATATGAGATGTTCTCTTTAACAATTTTAGATTTGTTTAGGTATAACAATACAGGACAATGGTCGGTAAGTTGTTCAAAGACAAATGTCTGGATATTTTCTTTACATTTTATCATTATATGATCTAGGCATGTCTTTGATGAGGGCCGTGTAGGACGATTCACAGCTTGTCGTAAATCGAACATTGCCATTAGGTTCAGGTAATCGTTGGCACTACTCACGGTACTATTTGGCATAATATCGATGTTGATATCTCCAGCGAGTATTATATTATTAGTATGTATGTTTGCTAGAACATCGTAGAGAGAGTTTAAATACTTAGTAGCATTTTTAAAACATGGTGGTCGGTAAGAACAAATCACGGAATACTCAGTTTCAATGGTTAACACCAAACAGTTGCCATCTTTAAAATTGGGCTCGTAGGCTTTAGCCATGATTGTTTGGTGAATATACACAACTACCCCATCATTTTTATTAAGTCTATTTTTTGTAAAATACATATTATAATTATCTATACTCGGAGGCTGCTGCATATTATCATTATTTGTCCAACATTCAGTCAACACAATAATGTCAATAGTGACGTTCAAATTAGATATAAATATCAGTAATTTGTCAAGGTTACTATTCAAATTACAAATATTAACCGTAAGTAAAGTGAATGATTTCTTGACACAAGTCTTAGTTCTATTCATAATCGTTTTACATTGCGCAGGATCCGTAATCCTAAAACATTCTATATCTGTCATAAAATCAAGTTCGCCTGAAATATTATTACTATCTATTACTAATGTTAAAGATTAAATGGCTCATCTCATAGTATCTAATAGAATATGTATTCCCTACGTACATTAGCACAGTAAAACTTTGAATAGTAACAATATTATAGACTCGGTTATACTCGGAGAATATGTTACTATTTTTAAAGCTCTCAATACAAAATATGGGATTAATATGTATTGTTGAATTTATTAATACTAAAGTAAAACTGAAAGTCCCGTTGATTCTTTTTGATATTAAATTGAGTTGGTGGTTGATATAAATCTGGAGTTTACTTTTTACATTTATTACATCCTTATGTCTGCGAATGTATATACAACATTGAAAAATATAATTTCTCAAAATTATATAATATTTTTTCGGTAGTTTATGTGTTTGTGTGTATATGGACAGGTATTCTATTGATGATAAATTAGTAAATAAGCTTATGTTGTAAGTAGAATAGTATTGATATTTTTTGTGTCGAAAACGAATATTACATAACAAATGTTTACATAATAAATGTTTACATAATAAATGTTTAGAAAAATTAAATACTTTTACAAGTACTGTGAAAAAATATACATTTATATGACATGGGTTTAGACATTTTAAAGTTAACAAAAACCAATTATTAAAGTGAAACACACAGTACTTTATAACGTACATAAAAATACGGTAAATGCAAACAAAATATCTTAAAATAAAAAATATTGAGATCAAAAGTCATTTGTCCTGACTAAGTTTAGCAAGATCCTCCTCACTGTTAATCCTGATTGCTGGTAGGCCTTCGTTTTTTCGTATATAAATATTACCGAAGCTAGTCCAATAATATCTATATTTATTATTGCGACAGAAATCTCTCACTAGGTAGAATAATCGTTTTAGTTTGGTAGTCAGACATTCAGAAATGTAGATAGGAGTAGCAGGGCCGGGTAAACCAAGACACTCTGTACTAAGTGCCTGTCTTTTTTTCCTGTAGCTTTTAGTGGCTTTTACGATTTCTTCTCTTCTAGTAACTGAAGATAATTCCACAATAATAGGACTCGGCTGAGACTTAATAGATTTTGGTTTAATTCTAAATATATCTCTTATTTCGTTCAAGTTAAGGTCGACATTTAGAGCCGAATTAAGTTTCATAGTGAGTTGCTTCAAGTCCTCTTTACTTTCTGACGATTTTTGAGGAATATTTCGCATTTCGATGCATGTAGTTCGAGCATTCCGTTCTAAGATGTCAATTCTATCTTCAAGTAGACGTATATATTTGTTGCTACTTTGCCGGTCGTTTTCAAGAAAAATAACTTTGTCTTTTATTTCTTCGTATTTACTAGACATAAACTCAAGGGATTTACACATATCTTGGTTTTGTTCTTTAATTTGGTTCATAGTTTTTTCTAGGGATAGAAGTTTGGTTTTTGACTGAGCAGAATTTTCCGAAATCATTTCTTTTAGAGAGGATTCTATTGAATTTAATTTTGATTCCTGTTGAAGCATGTTTGACGTAAGCATAGTTTTCATCTCCTCCATAAATATATTAATATCATCGTCACGTTTATGCTTCGTACGACCGATAGTCGATATCTCCGGATCTGAATCGCAACTAGTTAGTTATTTGAATTGGCGTACGTTTTGGCGGCATTATGCCGGTCCGTGTCGAATAATATTACTAGGAGGACAGATAAATCGAGGAGTAAGCGATAAGATACTGATGTTGCACAGGGTCTTGTTAATTGGTCACCAATCGATGAAACCTATACAATCTGTCGATTCCGTCAAAATAACCGAGACCCCTGCAACTGTCTTTGTTTTACTTATGATCCAATGTTAAGTAAGCAGAGACAAGATTATCATATAACACTCTCACGCGGTACTATTACTTGTCACAGTGTAATTAAGGTATACTGTCACTCAGCCGCGCGAAACTTAGTTCATTGAGACACCACTCACGTAACTTATGCACTCCTATTATTTTACTAGAATTTATTTTATGCAAAAATCACATTTAAACAATTTTTATGAACAGTTTAACACAATCTACACGTCTGCACTTATTCGGGGTTCGCAGGGAAGGAATGAATAAATCAAAACTACTGGATCGATTTTAATCATTTTTTTTACACTGACTGACATGGGATATATATTTTATACCCGTGCGAAGCAGGGGCAGGCCGCTAGTTATTTAATAAAATATGAACACTATTAATCATCGTAAATTATGGGATACGCTATAAGCCCGCCGGCATTACCACCATCAATAAAATAAGTATTGTTTTACAATACATAGTTTAAATGGTTATGATATGATTTTATATTTACTTTGCTCTTACTCGAAATTGTTTTTAGCTGACAATGAAGGCAGTATACCCTCACAGTTCCCTGTTCAGGAGGATACACAATTCTGTCAAATATTAAGGGAATCTCTAGATTACTTTGGCATTCCTGACAAATTGCACGACGAATATTTTCTAGTTGATTTCAAGACACGTAAGTTTCTGTATTCATCATTCGACATCAATCAATGGACGTGCCATTACACGAGTTTTGAAAAAGTTTTAAAGTCATTGATCTTTGATGTCATTTTATTTCAACACTCATTTATATAACTTATGTCTTATCTACAAATTATCAATACATTGTGTTTAAGTGTTCTATTACAATTTTTAAGTTTACTTTTTATGTTTATGACCAAAATTATAGTAATTACTCACTATGCTATTATGTTACACTCAAACTACACGAAACGAAACTTTGATACTGGATACGTGTGAACCCGGTTTTACTAAATTGCTCGTTAAAAATGTAAAATAAAAAAAATGACACTTGATTGAGTGAGACAATCAATTTAATGCCATCAAAAATGCTAATATAAAGTAAATACAAAAAAAATGAAATGAACAATGATTATTTTATCTAGGATTGTGTTCGGGCAACTGTTTAATGCCATTTAACCAAAATATAAACTATTCAGACAGAGCCCGCGTGATCTTTGATTATTTTGATATCGATCCTCCCATAATAAAGAATAACGGTTGCAATTTCTCCGCAATGTTTTAGGTCAAATACATAATGCTCAAAACTACGTCCGAGATCATTATTTCTTCAAACGTTCTCAATACCCACAATTGGGACTTGTGCATATGGAGCCAGAGGAGGCATTCGAAAAGCTACAACAACAAGAACTCTTGCAGAAATTTGTGGAAATCGGAAAAGTATCATTAACTTGGGCCATCCTGAAAAATGTGGACATGGTAAACTCAACCAGTCAAATCTTATAAAGATTATCTCTATTAAGTTATTATGAGACTGATCTTTTTTGATTAAAGCTAACAATGACAGGGATTTCAAATTATACGAATCTAACAGAAACGTGCTAACCTGTGTAATACTAATTCACTGTTATTTTCAAAGCTCAGATTACGATAATTAGAAACAAAGGATAGACCTAAATATAAGAAAGTTTCATTTTGTATTCGTTTATATAAATCAAATCTTGTTGATAGATGAGTACATCCATTTCAATGGGTATAAAGAATCAATATGTGAAAATTGTTATAAAAGCAATATAAGCAATATGCTATCTCATTTATTTGCAGGTTGTCCAACGAGTAGTTTTCCTACACGATGAACTTATGAAATTGCCGTCTTTTCCACGAAAGGCCTTAGAAGCAGATCTAGCTTTATACAGTCGAGGTCCTT
This sequence comes from Morpho achilles, assembly GCA_947086495.1. NCBI lineage: Eukaryota > Metazoa > Arthropoda > Insecta > Lepidoptera > Nymphalidae > Morpho > Morpho achilles. Next base: position 8,866,107 of record CAMTZB010000006.1, on the reverse strand, counting down.
TGGGTTCAACCTTACTTGGGTTGGACGTACTACATAAGTTTATGTAAGTTTTAGCTTCTGTTTATTATCCTTTTTTAATGATATGATATCTTTACTGCTTTATAATTATAGAAATTATTAAATCGTAATATTTAAATGTAAGATATGTCATTTGCCAATGATACTTGAACTTTACTAATATCATCAATATTCTAGTTAAATAGTTACTATACTTTTATTACGAATGCTATACTAAATAAATTTACAGGTATTTGTTGTCGGATAATTATCTTGTAAGACATATAGGTGTTTGATGACGGCAATTGGTATTTCGGTACGCAAGTAATTATGCCACCTTTAATAATCTTCTCTGACTAAGCCGCCAGAGTGTAATGTTGAAGCTGGCAACTGATACGAATATAACGTAGTCCGCTATATTGCATTATGATTTAATTTGAAAATCGCTAAATACATGAATAAATAGTGTCAAAGGAGTCCAATTCACCAAAGTCGAAATAATTTTAGGTGGGTGCGTCTCATAGCGCGTATGTTCGAGGCCATGGCTGGAAACTTCACGTCATCCAGGGACATACATCTCTTCTTGAATGTTCTCAATGGCGCATTAATGCTTCACAGTGAAGACTCTTTGATACTCCGATATGTAATAGCTACCTATGTCAATGCCGCGTTTAACTTCAAGAACATATTTTCAACGAATGGGTATATTATATTTATGCATATTTTAAAAAGTATCTAGATCTTAAACTTTAAATATTTTACTTAATTATACCTACAATAACATCTCTGGCATAACCAAGTAAATCTGTCCGACTTGAATCTTTAGGTTATAAAAAACGTACAACCTGAGAAAGTGTCGTGAGCTTAAGAAACTTTTGTACTATCATGTCTCTACCAATTGGTCGGTTAATTGTTAGCATTGTAATAATAATTATGCCTTAACTTTACCGTGATTTCGGAAACAATCATGTATGTAACTTATGATTTTTACTTCAATTTTGTGCAAACCAGTGGTTTTGTAAAAAAATGTATACTTGTTTATTTTATTTATTTATTAATAAATGCAGAACGTAAAATCAAAAAATATTTTCAGCTATCTCCTCATTATGCCCACTCTTCTACAAATTTATTCTAATTTTCAAACAAATAAACTAGTGACAACAACCATAGAGTACGCCGTAAAGCAATTTTATTTGCTTAATAGAAAACCATTCATTTTACAAATGTTTGGCTCAGTTTCTGCTATTCTGGATACCGATGAAGAAGCCGCTTTTGGTGACGCAAGCAAGGTGAGTTTCTTCTAAAGGGATTATAGTCATCATTTTACTATGGTCACCATCCATCCATCCATCCATCCATCAGCCTATCGCAGTCCAATGCTTTAGGTCATAAGTTTTTATATGTAAAAAGAAAGAAAGGCCGTTAGCCTTTCTTTCTTTATAATATATTTCACTGGCGTTCTCTTAAATTGTTAGAGTTCGCTTATTAGCTTAGTTTTCTCCACTTTGACTGGTCTTGTTCCTCCTAACGAGTTATATCAGCTCTTAATTTGCCTATAATTCCGGTGTCAAGGGATAGCATAAGAAGTAAAAAGGGGAATATGTTTCGATATTTAAAAATAAACCCATATCTAAATAAAAATAAGGATTATACTAGATTTTGTTCCAAAATCTCAAGTAGTTTCTTTGGTTAGGTAAAAATAATGTTTTCTCTGAGGTCAACTTGTTGCTAATTAAAATAATACGATATTTGATATAAATTGCTCTTTAAATTATTCTTTATATAAAAATTTGTTGATTAATAATTTAGATACTTTTGTGCCATCGTCTTAAGTATATTTTTGACATTATAAATATTAAATTTTGTAGGTGCAATCCAGCTGTCTATTTAATCTTCTTTTGAGTCTTGAAACTCCCTCACCTGACCCTCTTCACATAGCAGAACTTATTAAAGAAGAGAAACCGCTCAAACCTATAGATTTCTGCTATCGTGATGAAGATGAAATGGTAAATGTACTGGACTGCATCAGCCTTTGTGTGATGGTCGTGTCATACTCAGCAGAGAGTATGCGCGGATATCAAATGCTTGTAAGTTTTCTTGCCATATAATACTCAGAGGACATAGGCGGATCAATATAAAATGCGCATGAGAGTTATGAACGTATTAGTGTCTGAAAATAAAATTTACTGCCACTTCCTAACAAATTGATCCCATTTTCAAACGTTATTAATAAAATATATTTTATTTATTTTCGAAAACTTTCTGTAAATAATACCTTGCAACATATGCAGAATATCTAAAATAAAAAAGTGATGTAAAAGAACCTAATATTCCAAGAGTCTCTAGGGATTCTACCACATTCAAACACATACTTACATACATAAATACATACTTACATACATAAATACATACTTACATACATACATAATTTCAAATCATTCAATCATCCAATCATTGAAACTTAACTCGCAACCGGTTTCAAGTGCAGCGGGAAGGTTGAGTACGTCGCGGCAGTCCCGCTTAAGTAAGCAAGTACATTGTGTATGCCGGTGTTTGAATGTGGTAGAATCCCTACAAGTCTGTAACTTTTAAGCTATCGATTTTCTCTATCATTATATAATACTTATCTGCGTGTATAATAACTATTGACAATCTTATTTAAATTACAGATTATACTTGAAGCCATACTGCCATGCTACGTAAAACAGATACAACTCCCCACATACAACCGGGAAGGCAAAACGGAAAAAGAAATTATTCAGCAACTGGCTATAGCTATAAAAACTCTTATTAATAACTGTGAAGGGCTATCTAAGTAAGACTCCCTACAAATTTTACTTTGTTTTAACGAAAATATGACTATATTAACTCTTAATTTATGGATTACTTCTTGCATTATATTGCCTTTTATTTTATTGTATTATTTTATCAGGTTATCAACGGAACGAATTCAATTCGATAATAATTTTTAATTTATCTCAAATTTTATTGATTAGGTCATACAATGGTCCGTATAGAACTTCGCCAGAACATAAGGGTTCTTCGCAGCGCGGCTGCCCAAGACCCACGGCGACTCCTTTCATGGCTCTTGATATACTGGACGACGAATCGCATTCACGTTACCTCAGTGATCACTCTCGTATGCCGCCTGTTACTGATTATACAGGCACTGAGGATTCTGAAGTAAGCAAATCTCGAAATAAGTAGTTAAGTATATAAAATAACGCTGTGAAACTGAATTCCAATGAGCTAATTAATATCATATACCATATGTAAGATGGAGTTTTTCAATACGATTCTTTCATTATATTCATTCATAATATTGTATTAGAAAATACAAGGCAATTTGTTTCTATAGTAAGTCCATATGGGACAGAAAGCACAAAAATAATATTTCAATTTTTCATTTAATATTTTTCATTATACGATACGCGAATATGTCCATTATCGTGAATAGATATAATAATTTGTATGTGTATCCGTGCATCAATTTTGAGCTTCCACTAAGTACAAACAAACTGCCAGTTCATTAGCGCAACATGGTCGCCTATATCCTTCTTTACGCGAAAGGAAAATGCGCTATTACTGTCTTTATACATAATGAATTATTGTTTATCGATACCCGCTGCAAGTTCTTGGTTAACTATGGCGTAAGGTCTTTTTAAATAAATAAATATATGGGACACTTACACACACGGTCGTCCGTCCCCAAAGTAAGTAACTTAATACTTGTGTTATGGGTGACAGACAACTGGTGAATATATACTTATATAATTTTAAATACATACTTAAATACAAATATACACCCAGGCTCAAAGACCAACAAATTATTTTATAGAAAATGTTGGCCCTCGGCGGGAATCGAACCCGCGACCCGCGGAGCTGAAGATAGGGTCACTACCCACTGCTCCAACGGGCCAGTCAAATGTTTCATCTAAAATATTTATTCGCTGTATACTTCACAGCTAGTACGAGCTGAATATCGTCGACCAAGAGATGTATTGCTGTCATTGGTAGGTGACTTCATCGACCGTGCTACTACGCGTTTGATGGATTTAAATGGATCTAAGGGTAGTGGTGGTACTGAAGGGAAACCAGTTGAATTACTCGATTCTAGATCACATGCGGTAATTATTAACGTTTGAATTCTTATATCATCAAAATTATTCACACACTAACACCCATGTTTAATCATCAGTATGATGGGCATCATTCTTAGACATTAGTGGGCGTAATTAGGGTATCTTGCATATCAAAAGTTCAACGCTTATCTTCAACTTTACATTCTTTATAACAATTTAACAACTGCGCCATGACACTCTTCTGTCGTCATCTCACACATGCGCAGTCCGCAACGTGTCACCGCTGCGCCTTCTATTTTCAATGATGGAATGATGGTTGCCAGGATGCGACATATATTATTAAACAACTATTACTAGTAGACTATATTTCTTAATTAAGCTATATTAATATATAAGGGGAAGTCTAAAAGTTGCGCCCATTATAGAAAAGACGAGAAGTGCAAGATTGAAATGGTATGGACATGTAATGAAGAGGCATGAAAATCATGTGACTAAACGAGTGTTAAATTTGAATGTGGATAGATATGTGACTAGAGGGAGGCCTAAAAAGTGATGGTTGGATTGTGTGAAGTATGACATGCATTTAAAAGGAGTAGAGCCAGAGTTGACCAATGATAGAACAGAATGGAAGAGAAAAACATGATGTGCCGACCCCACTTAGAGTGGGATAAGGACAGGAAGAATATATATGTCTTAATTAAGCTATATATCTTTCTTATCTGTGTTTTTTAACTATCTAGAATCTGTTCCTTCTTTAAAGAAATACTAGTCTACAGTAGCAATATCAAATTACATTGGCGATGATTTTGCAGAGACTAGCTGAAATAGCTCATTCCTTATTGAAAGTATCTCCATACGACCCTGAATCCATGGGCTGTCGAGGGCTTCAGCAGTACATGATGCAAGTACTGCCGTCTGCAGATTGGGCCGATGATACCTTGAAAAACGCCCTCACCATGGTTTTGCGCAGACTCGACAAAGTCTTTATGAAAATTGCTAAAAAACCAAGTATAAGGGTAAATCTTTTATATTATTTTGTCAGATTTTCGCTATTATTACAGACTGTTGAAATGTTACCCCGTGCCTCCTGATAAATTAATTTTTTTACAGAGAAACACAGATTGGGACTCAGCGGCAGTTTTACTTAAGGGCATTTATGAGACGATGCTACGATGTCCGTATATAGTACACTGGCAGCATATAAAGACACTCCTTAACACTGTTCAGGTAAAATCATTATTCCAAAATCATTTCGAATATTTATCGTTATACGATACATATTCCGTAACAGCGAGTTTTTATCATAATATAGAATTTAATAAAACATATATAAAGATCGCTTATAGAATATTAGGCTAGAAATTTGTCCAGTGCCTAATCTAAAATCTTTTAACAGCGATATCTCTTCATCTATTGTCTAGATTGCCAACTTCAGTATCTACATATACTTCTTTTAGGTGAATACAATAAATTATCTACCGCATAATAACTCCATCATTTGCATCCCCCAGTATAGGAAACGTAGTCTCAATAGTACAAAGCTTCAATTCAATCCTTAAGCAATCTGTTATGTATTTAGTATAATAGAAGCGATAAGATTATTGTATAAATACGATGTCGAAATGCTAATATGTAAATAGCATAGACTGGTTACTTGGAAGATTATAGAAGTTAGTAGAACTATTTTGTACCAACTTGTATAATCTTTACATTATTATAATCTTTACATTATTATAATCTTTACATTATTATAATCTATACATTATTATAATCTTTACATTATTTGTTATACCTAATACATTGATTATGTTTTTAGACGTTAATAGTGTCAGACAGTAGTACCGGCGAAAACCTATCTTCGGCAACTGCCGCTTTGATGTCACAACCGCCGCCGCCGCATTTCGGTAGTACCGTTGTTCGTTTGATCGCATTACAAGTTGGTCATACTGGGGTAAGTGTATATTAAAATGAAGTATTTACCAATTGAAACATTTGAAAAGGTTTTCATTGAGAAGTCTGTATCCAGAACACAGTTTTTGATTTTGCGATGACTTACAAGCCTCGAGTATCATTTCAGGTAATACGGATGTATTTCTGCCGTACTCTTGAATCCCAGATACACACTCTATTTTATAAACTCTATAAATAAAGCTTTTAAGACGTGGACGTTTATTTACAATAATTTTATATTTTTAAAATAGGAAAGCTATACTTTAGAACAAATGTGCGGTGGAAGTGCAATATACCCAACAGCTGAAAAAACGGAGAATATGCTAATGAATTTGATCATGCCTTTGAGCTTACGAGTGGGAGCTGGAAGAAAAGGTGGGTTTATATGTTCTCATTATTCTTTAAATTTTAAATATTTAAAGGGGTACACAAAATAGAGTCCTATCGGAGAAGTACAAGATAAAACTTAAGATGACGGTAATCCAAAATATGTGTACGTATCATGATAATATATTATTTTTTACCAGATGTATCGACTAGTTTGTATTCAACATTTTTGGGTGCATTGGCATTACCTCTGATATGCGATCATGATTATGTTGTCTGTTACAAAAATGAATACGTTTTAATTTTACTTAATATCCATATATTATCGATTATAACACTAAAAGAATTTTGATAATTTTCAAAAAATAAATTATATATTAACTTCAAAATCCGATAATAAAAATTTTTTCTTTCTCATTACTTAGATGTACCGCCGTTACGTCAATCAGATGTGTCCTATCTTGTATCGGTAGTAGTAAATGCCTTATGCCCGCCTGCACCACCTGGCCAGGCTGTCGCAGTCAATGCAAAGCTCGGTACGGACGCTCGTGCCAACTCACTTACGTTCACCGGCAGTCGGGACACTAGAAATACAACACGCCTTTCCAACATTCTCTACAGAATAGCATTTCTAGGTAAGGAATCATACGCAACGGTACGTCCGAAGAACAATGTAACTTTCAGTTTAGTTACATAACCTAACTCATATATATCTATACTGATATTCACATTATAATTTCAATTTAGATTAAATTATATCTCATAATATGTATATAAGATATGGTATAAAAAACACGTTTGTACATTGGGAATAGGGAGACATAATTTAAGGTATTTTAATGTTGAAGTTACCGCTAGTACTAAGTACATTAAGTAATCCACTTTTTTCACGGATAAATTTAAGAATTTGGACCCTAGTTTCTAAGGATTTTTTTTCGATCATATCTGTATTGCTAAGCTCAAATTTAACTATCTTATTTTCTTAGCAATTGCGAAAAGTGATAAATCAAATATTTCTTCATCACGTTTTCGGGTTATCGTTATGGATACATTTTGTCACCCAAACTATCACATTTTAATTTGTATCTAGTTGATTTATACGCGATCAGGGAAAGTAGCGTTTGCAACTAACGTTAAAAGATCTTTGTATAGTGGAAAAAGACGAATAGCTTTCATTAATACAAGCGTACTTTATATAAATTGAAATTTATATTTTGTCAGCTCTGAAAGTGCTATGCGCGTGCTTTACGAGTGAGCTGTGCAGTGAGTGGGGAAGAATTGCACGTGCTATGCGTGAATTAGGACGTCGTAACGAGGCTGCGAACCACCTTTGGGACTTCCTCGAATACGTCGTTACTTATCGCACGCCACTGTATGTCTTGCTGCAGCCCTTCATAGTGCACAAGGTAAGATATATACTTGGTCTCAGTAAAGTTTTTAAGAAAAAGTTAATAAATAATAATTAGTTTATATTAGTTATAATAATTATACTTACTAAGAAAAATTACATCTATGCTTGAACGAGTTTGTTTGGAGCTTTCTATATCTAAGCCTCCCTAACACGAAATGACTCGATGCGATTCTCGCGCTTGTCGCAGCAGCCATGTGTATATTTTCCTCCTTCATATGTGTGTGTAGCAAGCAGGTGTTCCATGCTTTGTTCCATGGTTTGCACGTGTAAACTGACACAGTCAATATACCACTTATAATGTCATCAGACCTCAAAAGTAAAAATAAAAGCAAAATGTAAACAAATGTTGTAACAAAATGTGATTGTTTTAAATAGTATTATGGACGTAAAATTGTGAAACGAAACTAAATGAAATTGGTATATATTGAATATCATCTATCCATTGACAAATTAATTCTTGAAAGAAAGTTACAGAGTCAGTTTATTTGAGTCTATATTTCTCTATGAGGCAATATTGTAAAATCATTTGGCATCTAACGAATACTGTAAGGTTACACAGGTTTCACAATGTTTTCTTTTACTTTGCAACATATCATGTCATATACATGTCAGTGGCAATTAATCGCATTAGTTTTTATAAACGACTCATAGGTACATGTGATGTCATCCTTTGGTCATCATGGCTTATTGAAGTTTTGAACATTGATTGCAATAAATTTACCACAATTGCAGCTGTCTCAGCCAGCAATCGGCGATCACGAGCGGCACATGCAGTTCGTAGTGCGCGAGCGGATCCGTGGACTCAAGTTACCGGCGGGCCGAGCTCGTGGCTCCTTATTGGCAGACTTGGCCCGTGAATTGCGACTGATGAGGGACACGCATGATAATTATAAATTCGGTTAGGTTCGCTTTTTTTAATTTTCTCTACGGTCATGATTCATGAATGCATGAAGCCTTAGGAAATTTTATCGTTTTGAAATTTACAACAAATTTATTGAAAATTTCAAATTAAACTTTTACACACAACACATGTTTCTATAAAATTCAAAAATACTTAATGTAATAATGGAGACACATTTTTACTTGTAGACGCCAAAAAATTATGTATCATGTGTCACCTTTTATGTAATATAATAATTGTACCTTCGAAGAACGGAAATATCTTTGCTTACAGTAAAAAAAGATTACCCAATAAATACCTGATATCGTTATAAATTATTTTTGTATAAAATATTAAACTGAGTTATAAAGCGGATACATGAACAATGTCGTATTGCGATGAACAGAACAAATGGAGAATATGGGACAAAGCAGTGGTAAACGAGCTTCTGAAGCGTTGCCTAGGAGCGGGCTACCTGATAAGCAACAACAGCATCGGCCTTCCCTTATATCCATGCTAGTGGGACGTGCGCCGGCGCCGCGTACACCTGATCATCCTTCAGCCCCGCTCTCAGCTCAGCGAGGTAATATAAGTAATATAATATAAATAAAGCTGAAGAGTATGTTTGTTTGATTGATTGATTGTTTGAACGTGCTAATCTCAGGCGCTACGGGACTGATTAGAAAAATTCCTATTTCTTCTCTAGACTTAAAGGCTTTCGAAATGGTAATTAATTGGAATCCTTATTTTTGTATGGATTCACGTTAAAGTGGAATAATCGGTCCAAAGGTTTCCGAAAAAGCAAAGATTCTGGCATTTGCGAACCCACCTTTTCCCAAACAGTGAAGTCCACTATTTGTACCATTTAAATTAAATGGTCTTTATTTAATATATTGTTTTTTGGCGCTTAGAACCTTTAGCCTTACAATCCTTCAATTAAACATCAACAGCCACATTTTGTTAACAGAATCACTGTCCAGTAGCTCAACAACTAGTCAACCAGTATTTGACCTCCCCGCCAACAATAACGGTCGATTTAGTGACAACAGCAGAGACATGAGCAACGCAAATTCAAATACAGGTATGTTGCTAATACTTTGAAAAATTGTAATATCTCTTAGGTATTCAACTGAGATGCTCAATATCATTTGCAGGAACAATAAACAACTTAGGTAATGAATTGAAACCAACACTTAGCACACCACCGTACGGTAATATTCAAAGTAAACTGCGTTTCGTGTCATCAGTGGAGTTCAAATTAACAACAGGTACCTAAACATATTAGAAATTAATTACGTAGGTAATTGATCAAGGGATGTAAAAAAAATAATCGATTTTTCTAATAATCAATTATTTTTTAATATAATCTATTTTTAATAATCTATTTTAAAAATCGATTTTTTTAATTATCCTCTTTTTCTTATTCACTCTTTTTTCTTGCTTTTTTAAGATAACATAGACATTGTTGGATTAAACCAATGTAGCCAAACTACACATTTTAATCGAATTTGACAAACTTCGTTATTATTTATTGGTAGTTGTCCACTTTATTCTAATTAATTATTAATATTAAGAAGTCAACTTTTTCCAAGTAGTCAAAGAAAGTCAATTATTAATTATCATAATTTTTAAATATCGATTTATTTTAAAGGGAAAAAAAACAATTATTTATTAATTGATTTTTTTACTCCAAGTCATATCCCTAATTTGATATAGTGCGTCCTAAACTTATAGCGAGTATTGCAAGCATAGTATGAATTTATGATTATTATCGTAATAAATTTCAGGTGCCATAGGAGAGACTGCATTGACTCCACTGTCCCCAGTGTCAGCAGTGTCGACTGGTGAATCTTGCGAAGAAGCTGGTGAGGTAGCAGGAGCTGATGATGAGAGGCCACGGCTACAGCGTTCGCATGGACCATCTAAGAAAACTTTCAAGTTCCGACGCAGTCGCCATGCAAAGCCCGAGGTAGCGAATGTTGTGTCAAAATGATAAAAAGATTGACTACACATCCTATTAGTGTGAATGGTGAACTCTGTAATTGTTGCAATTTTCTGAATTGCCGGTATTGTTATCAATGAAAAACGTTATTTTTTTTAATTAATTACATAATTTACAGTCCACGTGCGTAATCCCGTAATATAGTATTCCGTTATATAGGATTTTTTGTTTGTAATTGACATTTGTTTCAGTATTTATTGAATGTTTATTTTAAATATTTATATCTTGGGGAAAAGCTTATAAACCCTCACAGTTAAAGCAATTTATTAGTACATTAAAATTATCAATTATTTTTCTCACAATACATTTTTCTTAATTACAGCGTATTTTTTCCAAAAATTATATAAATGTTATTTATGGCTGTAAAAACAAAATTTACCGTATTTTGTTTATTTTGCTTTTAAGTCATCACCATTAGATTATAGCAATAATTAGATGATGGTAGCAGTATGCATTGTTGTATACTTTAAATACCCATAAAATTATATCATCCCCAGTCATCGCACGTCCGCTTAGAATCTGACGAGTGTTCATCCCCTGGGTTTGAAAGCACCCCGCTACGTCGCCCGTGGCCGACTCTCTTGCAACCCACGACAACTGTCACAGACACTTCCTATGACAGCGAAATCTCTCAGACATCATCTACCTCTGGATATAGGTTAGTCACATAGTCATAAGTCTCTATTAGTCATATTACCAAATTTTTATTTGCTCGACTTGTATTGATCATTTATACATACATGTATCTGTAGTTAATAAAGTTTTTTAACGTAATTTTCACTTTCATCAAAATATCTTATTAACTTCTGCTCGTACATTAAAATCTGTCAATAGGTAATAAAAAAAATGTTTACTTTGCGCCAATAAACTAAGAAATTTAAATTCACTATTAAAATAACTTATTTTATATATACTTTGAAGAAGGATAATTTTGGTAGAGACTGGTATTTTGTAGAAGGTAAACATATACTTTTTTTACTATTTATTCCTTAATTATTAAATCGTGATGATAATGATCACAACATTAGGACATATTATAATACAACATCTCCAAAAGCTGTGTGTATGTGATCGTTTTTCTCAAAATCTACTGACCGGATTGATGTACGGCTTTTACGACAAGACAGAGGCCCAAATCTTGTAGTGCCTAAATTGTATTCTTGAGGGAGATTTGGGCCAATAGCTTACTAAGATTTTATGTAAATTGACTGAAATACATATTTGTAATATACTGCAACTTGTAACGGACTGGGCCTAGTATTACATAGATTTCTCTGAAAAAACGTTGATTGAAGAAAATAATTCTATTCTAGCTACGGCCCCGGCTTCGCCTGTGTGGAAATCAGTGTCACTAAAGTTGTTATTGTGTGTTCACCATAGCAGATTATAGATAGAGTGATATAGTTCTCTCGGACTTTATTGTAGTATTTTTGTACATCTACAATTCTTTAGTACATTACTTCAGTGTATCTTTGCTGGTTTATGCGACGCACACGACTTAATCGCCCAGCAGGAGTTTTTTTAAAACCACGCGATCTCTTTAATACAATTTACGTAAAACCGTAATGTACTTATAACCTAAACCTTCCGACAGAATTGCACTATCTTTTAGTACAAACTGTACAAAAATCTGTTAAGTAGATTTTGAGTAAATCGATCACATATAGACAGACAGCTTTTATGGACTTTGTTTTATAATAAGTATAGATACGAGATGTAGTAGCTCAGCGGTAACACCGTGTGACTCTTTCGAGGAGATTACTAGTTCAAACCTGGGCAGACATCAATGGGTTTTTCTGTTAAAAACTTGTGTCTAATTAATTGCAATTTATCACACGCTTTTCGGTAAAAGATAACATCCTGAGGAAACCTGTATGTGTCTAGAGAATTTTGGAGATATGTGTAACCTACCAATCCGTATTAGAGCAGCGTAGTACCTTCTCTCCAAAAACGGAGAGAAGAGGCCTATACTCAGCAGTGGGATAGTAACAGGTCGCTACTTTACTTTTTATAGATACGAGTAGGTCGGAAGAGCTAGGAGTGTATAGGACAGAGCAGACAGGAAGCGCGAATGCTGCAGTGGGCGCCACTCGTTCTAGCAACTAACGTCCGCATGTTTCAGGGAAAGTTACAGCCTTCAAGCGTCCATGTCCGAGTCCCCGGGTGTTTCGGTTCGAGCGATGCGCAGTGACTCCGCAACACCACATGCGAGCCCCGACGGTAAACCACTCGTATGTACCGCCTCGCAATATCCCCTTCCCTTTCCTACCTTCACACTCGCTCTTGCTTTTTCTTTCTTTTATTTTTTATACTAAATTTGAATATGAAATTTGAATGATTTGTTAAAATAATGTTAATTGAATTATATTACTTAACAGTTTAATGATTGTTCTATCTTCCGATGATGAATGTATAGTTAACTAGCGGCCTGCCCCTGCTTCGCACGGGTATAAAATAAATATCCCATGTCAGTCAGTGTAAAAAAAATGATTAAAATCTATCCAGTAGTTTTGATTTATTCATTACTGCGTGGCCCGCACGCTTTAAATTTGGAGAAAAACGATTTCCTTTCCCTATACCAAGAAGATTTCCGGCTATCTTTGGAATATCTAAATTCATATAGTACATTTTTACTTATTTACTTTTACATTTTCCCTATGTATTTTATTTTTACAATTAATTACAGAATGTCTTTAAACAAACTCTTGAAAGAGGGACATAACTGCTAAAGTCGAAGTGTTATGGGGCAAAGCGCGGCGTCCTCACGGCATTTGAAATCTGTAATATCTCCGAAAATGTTCACTTAAATTACATGCTGTAAACGGCCATATTGATCTATATTAAATCAACTGTTTATTTAAGGTACTTTATTGGATAAGGATTAATGCTGTATTATATAAAAATTGTTTCAAAAATTGGCATTATTTTTCGTAAAAAGTAAATGACAAAAAATGCTATAGTGGGTTATCCATAAGAGATAGACATATACTATCGCGGACTTTTCTGTAAACCTTTTCATGGTGTACGAATACTTAGTACATCATTTCGATAAATCTCGTAGGGTCTAGCCTGCGTTTGCAATGTAAGCGGAAAAAAATGTAATTATTTACAGAAACCTCAAAAATTACAGTATTTCTCTACTCCGTATTGAATGTTATTATACGTACAAACCTTCCTCTGGAATCACTCTATCTATTAAAAAAAACCGCATCATAATCTGTTGCGTAGTTTTAAAGTTTTATGCGTACATAGGGATATAGGGACTTTGTTTAATAATATGTAGTGATTACGCACAAATATTATTTTATATTATTTTTATTTATTATTTTTATATTATTTTATTATAACTCACAAATTGCCATGTTATAAGTATGTCCCGCAGTAAAAAAATATCTAACTACTTAACATTTAGAAACAAAAGATAATCAACAATCATAATAAACAAAAGATACCTATTATATTCAGTTCTTTGTATTAAGTGAAATACTTCAACTTAAACTACGATTTTAATTAAATTAAAAATACTTAAAAAAATATTTGCTATTCGTTCGACAAAAAAACAAAACAATCAACAATCATCAACAACCAAAAAATATACCCATTCTATAAAACAAAATAAATCAACAATCATCAACAACAAAAGATACCTAATCTATTAAGTTCTTTTTATGAACTCACATATTACACTCCATTACATTTACACCTTAAGATACGATTTTTGAAAATAATTTCCCTAATACTAAATTGATCTAACTCTAAATTTTTACCGAAATCTTAATAGAAAAATGTAATCCATAAATTATGGTTTTATTTAATCTAATAATATCTAACCTTTTGTACTTACAATTTTTTTAAGAGCGATTTAAAAATTAACCTTAGAATAGAATAAAATATCATCACTACATATTATAAAACAAAGTCCATATATCCCTATGTACGCATAAAACTTTAAAACTACGCAACAGATTTTGATGCGGTTTTTTTTAATAGATAGAGTGATTCCAGAGGAAGGTTTGTACGTATAATAACATTCAATACGGAGTAGAGAAATACTGAAATTTTTGAGGTTTCTCTAAATAATTACATTTTTTTCCGCTTACATTGCAAACGCAGGCTAAACCCTACGAGATTTATCAATATAATGTACTAAGTATTTGTACACCTTGAAAAGGTCTACAGAAAAGTCCGCGATGGTATATGTCTATCTCTTATGGATAACCCACTATAGCATTTTTTGTCATTTACTTTTTACGAAAAATTATTCCATATTTTTGAAGCAATTTTTATACAATACAGCATTAATCCTTATCCAATTTAGTACCTTAAATAAATTGTTGATTAAATATGATCAATATGGCCGTTTACAGCATGTAATTTAAGTGAACATTTTCGGAGATATTACAGATTTTAAATGCCGTGAGGACGCCGCGCTTCGCCCTATAACATTTCGACTTTAGCAGCGATGTCGCTCTTTCAAGAGTTTATTTAAAATACATAGGGAAAATGTAAAAGTAAATAAAGACATGGTATATATATTTTATTATCCATTATTATATTATCCATAAGAGATAGACATATACTATCGCGGACTTTTCTGTAGACCTTTTCATGGTGTACGAATACTTAGTACATCATTTTGATAAATCTCGTAGGGTTTAGCCTGCGTTTGCAATGTAAGCGGAAAAAATGTAATTATTTACAGAAACCTCAAAAATTACATTATTTCTCTACTTCGTATTGAATGTTATTATACGTACAAACCTTCCTCTGGAATCACTCTATCTATTAAAAAAAACCGCATCAAAATCGGTTGCGTAGTTTTAAAGTTTTATGCGTACATACGGAAATATGGACTTTGTTTTATAATATGTAGAGATACGCTATCGTTTGGTATTGGTTATAATCACGGTTTACTCTGACTATAGAGTATGCCCAAACAAACATTCGTATTAATTACTAGCTTTCGCCCGCGACTTCGTGCGCGTGGACCTCAGTCCCGGAATAAAGAGTACCCTCTGTCAACCCTGCAAATATCTCCATCCCAAAAAGTGAAAACAGGGTCCAAATCGGATCAGCGGTTTCTGAGATTAGCGGGAACAACCACACAGTGCCTAAAAAACTGGAATAAAAATATGAAATCCTTCAAAAAAGGTTGGCTTCAGACCGGCCTCGTTCTTATAAAAAGATTTCTGCTTATCATAGACATGGTAATTTACAATCCAGTTAGTGAGATCGATTCAGGAATGGCGAAAAACGGAAAAAATGCAAGTACCAGCATCATAGTGTTCGACCTTTCAACTTAAAATTGACATATCTTTTTTGTTTGTTGACCGATTGAAATAAAACATACCCTATATGTTAAGTGAAGCTCTCTACTACATATTAGTGAAAACCACGTCCAAATCGGATCAGCGGTTTCTGAGATTAGCGGGAACAAACGCACAGACATACAGACAAACAGACCAACAGAGAAACAGACAAAAATTTTAAAAACTATTGTTCTAAACATGTAGAAGCGTGTTTTGAGACGACAACACTAATTTTTTCTTAAAAATATCAAATGTACAGATTTGAACACCTCTACGATTTTATTATATGTATTGATTATGAACAGAATGGAAAATATGGATTTTATGCGCTACGTGCTACAAAGTTTAAAATTTAGCCTTTCGTTTACATTACATAATTTTATGCTTATTAATATGAAAAATAAGAATGTCTGTTTCACTTTCATAGCAATTCTGCTGAATTAATATTTATATTTAGCACACTCAAAGCAAAAATACCAAGATTATTAGCTAGCCATGTTAAACAAACCGTATTTCTTTCGGGCACAGGGAAAAAATTACATATTGTACAGGGTAATCAAACACTCAAGTGGTTAACTAAGGTACCTTTAGTTATGCTATTAAGAGACAAAATCTCTTATCCACAATAGCACAAAAAGCTGATAAGCACGCAATTGAAAGTAACCCATATTCGGACTGGCACACCTATCCTTTAGCGTAAAAAAAACTGGAACAAAATGCATTCATTATGGGTGAAATAAGTAACAATAATCAGTATGTTTATTATTGCATTATCCTTTTTTAGCATCTCTAAGCTGTGAATCAGGAACATCATCAGCTGAAAGGACTGCTTTACTAGGAGCAGCCAGCCAACGCTCCCTCCTGCTAAGCAGTGAACTTCGTGATGAAGACACTCTGTTGTAATTCAATTTAATCCAACAATACTTTAATTATCTAAATACTTCTATAGATACTTGTATTTTGTAATAGAATACAATGTGAAACTATGTCAATATAAATGTGTTAGTCTTGAAATTCTATTTAAGTCAATTTAAACATTTTAATGAGAGCTAAATATAGTTATGCCAGTAAACAAGTTTTAATTCCATTTTAGACGATGTGATTGTTAAAATATGATAGAAAAATTTAACAATATTTAGCAAGAAATTATAGTACTTTATATTAGTGTTTTATTTTTTCCTTATCTTACGATTTTCCTGAAATTCAGCACGTAGGAGATTCTGGGCGAGAAAATTCGATCTAGCTAGGTTAAATGTAAAAAAAAATCGTTTTAACCTTGTTTTTGGGCATTAAAAAAATACTAAAATTTATACAAAACACTATTTTTGTTATAAACTGTCAAGTCAGCGTAGTTTATTCTGGGAAGGGGCAATCTCGAGAAACGTAAATACCTAGGATCAATCCCCAACTAACTAATTAATAAAAAATTTCTAATTTGGAAAAAATTACCAATCAAGGCTCGGTCAACCAGGTATTGTAATCTAAGATAAAAAAGGAAAATTGAATGCGCCTAAAAATAAATCTGTCTAATCCTAAGCAAACTCTCGAATTACTTTATAATTTATAAGCTTAAATAACCAAACAAATATAAAACAAATTCTTTTTATGTCTGTTTCTGTCTGTTCCCTATAAACTCAAAAAGTAACATATTTTCATGTGGTTTAAAAATTTAATTTAAATGTAATTATTTATTTAAATGTAGGTCATAATGGCCTACATTTAAATTAAATTTTTCAGAAATTTTCAGTTCTTTGAAACCGTTGTTAAAAAATTGGAATCTTATAAAATAACTAAAAAGAAACAAAAATACACAAATGTTTTTATTATAACCTGAAATCAATTGACATTTATGGTTCTCTAAATAATATAAATGAGCCAATAGCAGTTTGAATGTCAGGATCTAGTGGTATCTCATGCATATACTTTGAAAATGTTATTACAATTTTATACAAACTTCTTTTAACTGAAGACAAAAGTGCATATCTTATTTTTATAGCTAGAGCATCACTCAGAATATGCTTTCTAGACACAAGACCGGGCTTAGTAAGTTTATCTAAATTCTGCTTAAGACTAACAAATGTTGATATAACAACCGGTAAGTCATGTTGCACTACACCATATTGATCTTCTCTCAGTGATGATGATATAATATAAGCAAGACCTTCACATGTCCATATGACTGGTTGTGCTTGAACAAGAATAAATTTTAATTTAATATCTACAAGCTCTCCAAAAAAATAACTAATACCAGGTTTTTGACGTAACTTTTGCAGAAATGTAGTAAACTCTTCTTTTATTGCTTTTGCAAATGTATTATCAGCCTTATTTTCTTTATGTTCTTTTAATTCCAACAGCTGAGGAGATTGAGCCATATTTCGCAATGCACCTGAATAGGTTGGGGATGTACATAGTGGTGTTATTTTATTAAATCCATTTCTATTTATCAAGTCTATTTCAACTGCATAGGAATCACTATTAATAGTATCCAATTCCTTGTTGAATTCATTAATAATGTATAGACATTTTTGCAGTAAGTTATTCCAATTTTTTGGATGACCACCAGGTTGAGAAAGACTGAAGATTTGGGCTCTTCGTATAGGATCAATCCTTGACATATTCTTTAAATCTTGTGCTCCAAGATAACTAGCAAATTGTAATCTTTGAGAGAGAGCAGTATTCAATGTCATACTTGTATCTGATTCTATGGGAAATTTCATAGGTTCTGTAAGAACTATATTGAAAACAGTTTTCATAGTGTATAAAGAAAAGAAGAATAGACTTGTATAAAACCAAAGTCCTATCCATATACCTGTGCTTATTAAATTTATAATATTGTCTAATGGTGGATCTTCCAAGTATAAGCTGTATACGTCAGAAACCAAGTTTCTTGGCTTGCTGCCCCACATTAAATAAAATATGCAGTAATAAGCCACTGGTATCATAGAATGCTGAAATCCCATTGACAAAATGTTGCTGATGACTAGCTTTATTTGTTGGAATTTTTCCTGATAAATATGTGGAAATGTTAAAAAGGCTGTTCCAAACAAATGTGATCTTGTGAAATAGTATAAGCCTATCCACATTCCACCAATTTGCAAAAAAAGGCTTTGCTCCATCAAGCATTGACCATCATACTTTTCACATTTCTTTTTCAAAACATTAAAATTACTTTTAGCTAAAGATGAATATAAGCTCATAGTGAAGTAACCATTAAGAGCATACAATGTACTAAATATTAAATTATGGAGTGAAAAGATACTTAAAAACAAAGACATCCTGGTGAAATATTTAGGCACTGGCATAGAGTAAAAGCTACCGTATAAATATGCTTGAAAAAACGATACTAATCCAAGGAGTATGATATTAAGGCACATCTTCCAACTGAAGATATCTTCGAATGTAGAGATTATCCATGCTAAGGGGTGTAGCAAATCAATTTGAATAAAAAACACCAATACTATCGCGATGAGAGTTTGTAAACAAATGTTCCATGTTACCGCTCGTTTCAAACGCTGAGAGAATATTTCACTTTTGGTTTCCATACCGGCACATAGGTTATTTTTTATTTAAATTCTAAGCAGCATTAAATGACAGTATGATCACCAGATCTAGAAAAAAATCACTTAAACAATAAAACATCAATTTTCGTTTTTAATTATTCTAATTACTGGTACCATTTTACTTTAATATAATCTGAATTCTGAACGGCTTTTCTGTTGATATTTAACGGCCTTGCGCCTTGGTAATTCAATTTTATTACACAGACCAAATATATTTCGTCGATATATATATATATATAGTTAAAGTGTATTATCTATGACGTCTCTGTCTCATACACATTAGCAATTTATTATTATTTTTTGGAATTATTTACTAAAAATGCAAAAAGTTATAAATGTAATACATGGATTAGGTTAGGCAGGGTTGAGAGTGCGAGTGTGTAACAAACAATAAGAGAGGAAAGATAAAAGACCAACACCTATTTTAAATTTTATGTCTTATCATATATGAGCAGAAAAATGTTCTTCATTTACATAGTCAGAATTTTTATTAGCATATCTTCAAAACGTTTGTGTTTTTTATTCATAAGTAAAATTATTTTGCTATTTGCAAACATTCAATTCCATCAACTAAGGAAATTCAATCTTTACATAATGCTCATTTGCTCCTTTTTTCGATGGACACATTTTAGGCTACCTTTTTTTTACTGTATTATAATAATTTTATGACTTATCGCAAATTTTGGATGCAATTACACTCAATAGCATAATCATATTTGTTTTTTAAAAATTTAAATTAAAAAATTTCCAAAACCATCATCTTTGTCCTAGCAATATATTCCTAGCATATGATCATTCGCATCAGAATTTGATCTATACATCCGGCCTAAGCGTGCTCGTTTTATTTTTTAAATATTTATCAACTTTGTTCGTAGGTATTAACTTATCATACCTCAATTATCTATTACTTATTTTATTGTTAGGTACCCCATTAATTATTGATTATTATGTTGATTATTATGTTTCACTACTGTTTTAGTCTTAAGCTAGTGTAAATTTGTAAAAAGTAGCTTTAACAATTTATATTCAATATTTTTTTTAGTAAATAATAACTCTAATCAATACAACTTTCCCGTTTATAATTTTATTGGAATATTTTTTACAATATAAAAACCTCAATACGAATTAAAGTCGATACTATCTTTATCTTTCATATAATAATAATCTTTTATAAACACTTCAAAAGCTGGGATAACTCCACTCTCGTGTAACTGGGTGTTTGCATGGTTTGCGAAAAGTATGGACGGCGCCTAGTTATCTGATATTAGTCTATTGATTTTTCAAATTTAAAAACACGGCAAATACAATTATCATGGACGTAGTCATAGATTACTAACTATAAAATAGATGGTTGAGATTCATACATTGGCGTGAGCTTATTTTCGGTGGTATGGGGGGGTGCAAAGTAGCACTATAGCTACTAACATTCTCATTCATAAAAAACTATCTGCCTCTCACCCGTTTCATTCATAAAAACGGATTTAGTCTCAGCTCTGACTCTTTCTCACATATGGAGTAGTAATATATATAACGTATGATGTAAAATCGTAGTAAAATTAGTGATGTCAAAAGATGATTATCGATTCGCACACCGCTCTTACCGATTTTTGGATAACCGCTTTTCCTGTTACATATTAATAATGATTTTTAAATATTAATAAAACAAAATATTTAAGGAACTTCTTTATTAAGACTTTTACTGCAATAAAAAATATATATATACAACAACCGTTTTGCATTTCTAAGTGCATGCTTCTAAAAAAAAAACGTTTTTCTTAAAGACGCTAAAAGCACAACTTCAAAAATTATTACTATTTTTAAATAGGAAACAGGAACAGCAAGCTGACTAAAAATTATCCAAACAAAGCTTTCACAGTCCTCAAACTATCTTGAAAATGTAGGAATTGAAATTGAAATTATTATATATTATTAAACAAAATTAATTTAAAATATTGACTCGAAAACAAATGTACAAGATTAGTATTTGAAATAATAGATGCTTTCGTTTTTACCGTTTAAGTATTTAGGAAAAAACATTATACTTAAAAGGAGTATACTTGATGATAAATTATAAACATTAGTCTTTTTTAGATATATTAGTAGTAGTTTTATAGAACATTAGTGGTTTTTATCTCTAAGTATAATATTTTCCATCATATCAGTTTACACTTCGGATTTATACATATAAAGTAAGAATTAAATTGTGAAATTTTGCCATATTTAATGTGCCATTTGATATCAAGCTTTTCGATGAAAGAAAATATCATGAGGAACTATACTCCATGGGTTAAATATTTAACTAAATGTAAACATGTCAAAACAGGTACTTTATAGTAGGCATTATCTGCCTAGTATAAAGTATCTTTTTTATTACAACACATGATACTAATATTAAATGTTATTTATATTTCTTTCAAAGAATTTAAAATTATTGATAGTATTCGCACCACTTAATAAGGTTAAATATGGTATGATTGCCATCAATAATTTTACAAACTTTGAAACAAATAAATAAGAATATTATGTAATATCCACTTTTAAGAACCCAAACATAAAGGTATTATAAATTTTTTAAAGAAAACGATGGACAATATTAAAGACACTAAAATACTACACATTTAAGTATCACAGATATGTACGACATATTTGTCACTCCTGAATCACATGGTTTTGTTTGTTTACATCTTGTTACGTTTTTATACTTATGGAGTATGTATAGTTAAATACTAATATTAGTTAAGTTACTTTTGGCTCATGTATCATAGATCTATAACTTTACTTGCGATATAATTTTCCATTTCCATTATCGTTTTTCAAGTATCTGTAGTACTGTGAATTCTCCTTAACATTAATACACCATTGTCTAACTCGCATTACGATAACGAATATGAAAAAAAACTTTTAAGAAATCATATTTATGATTAACGCAAGTTAACCAAGAATTATAGTTTTTTAAGTTATATACATTTTTGACTAATTAACACTTTACATGCCATATAATGCCATTCCAAAGATATAAGTTTTTGTGATGGATAATATAATTTTAACTAGATCAAATCTTTCAGTTTTATTAGACAATAGCGTAATTATAAAAATTTCACAATTTAAATAATCCTGTTTTGAAAATATATTACTCCCAGGATTGCTCAGGTTTTTACTTTTGCTACACAAGTAAAAACACGTGTTTTGAATAGGAATAAATGGTGTTAATGTTAAAATACACAATTTTTAGCAGCAATACAGGCAGAACTCATAATTCGTAAGCCCGTCGTTTAAGCAAACTAGCAATTAAACTAGCAACTAAGCAATTGTTATTCATTTTCCTTAGTAATGAAAATTTTAAACCCATTCATCTCAAAATATGAGTTTTGAGTTGTACCGCTATTGCTGCACATGACCGATATATCAATATACTGAACCGGTAATATGATATGGCTTGGGTCTGGAAAATATTTCTGATGGAATACAAGGTACTATAACTATCAAACAATAATATTAACCAATAATGTTTTAAAAAATGAAACCAAATTATGATCCGTTGTAGTGTGCTAGAGCCCCCTTATCCACGGATTTGAGAAAAAATCCATTTGGTCCTAGTTAAGAAGTTTCAAACTTCATAATGTTTGTCAATTATACTAATATGAATACTATTTTGAAGACACAACCTTCTCTCGAGTCTCTAGCATGAAAGCGGACTTTTACAGCCTTATTCCAAAATTCCGAATGGTTCAGGCGGCAAAATAAATTGTTAGTGAATAAAAGCATTCGCGCTGTGAAAATGTTATTACTAATGTCAATAAATGAGGCTAAATAATTATGATTCGACTGAAGCTCTTCATATAAGTTCATCTGCATCATCAGGCTCGTGGACACTTCCCGGCGGAAGAGTTCGCAGCATATTTAACCTGTAATAAATAAGTAATTCTTAAATAATGTATAGATAGAACATTAGTTTGCAAAGGTAGTCCTACAGACAATCTTGGCATTGATATCCCCTGAGTAGAATAGACCACCCTCATTTCTTACCTAGGTGTCGCGAAAACCGATTAAGGTAAGTTGACGTCGGGCAGGCGGCCGGTCGTAAGATACCAAATCATTGATAACATGTTTAAAACATGTTGTGCCTACCCCATTTAGAGTGGGATAAGGGTAGGAGAATGATGCATTGACAAATAACAGAGATTTTAAATTTTAAAAATATATTTCTAGCTTCTACTGGTCTTAAATAGTGTCTGGAAAATATTTTTTACGTGATTATAACTTTGTCTACAGTTATATTTTAAGTATAGAATAGATATTATGCTTTCCAAATACTGAATGGTATGTGACAATTAAGAAGCATATGTGACAAAGTTCCAATGATCATCACTAATATGTCTTTTAAGCTATTCTTATATCACACACTTTTTTGCATCACTATAATAGAGGAAAAATTGTACCAAACATTTTTTGTTATATCTCAAACGGATTAGGCAGTTAGCCCATTAGATATATAAGCTTCAGTTTAAATTGAAAGTGAAATGGACAGACTGACATACTTTATATCAAATATTTACTTGCCTTCATCTAGTCAAATCAATTGACCTAATCATGTGCTTCATCCCATAAAGCATCAACAGCATATAGCCCTTAGACGTCATCCCAATGAGTACTCTCTTTGGCAATGACCAGGTTCATCTGAAAATTATTGCAAAAACATTTTAATAAATATGGAACAAGCTGTGATAGCTCAGCGGTGAGGCCGTGCGACTCTGTAAAGACGATCATGGGTTTATACCCCGCGCAGGCACATGTCTAATTGACAATTGCAATATATGACACTCTGGAAAGGAAAATATGGTAAGGAAATCCGCATACTTCTAGCAAATTCTAGGGATATGCGTAACCTACCAATCCGCATTGGAGCAACGCGATGGTAGGTCTTTGCTACAATACTTCTCTCCAAAAAACGGATAGAGGAAGCTTATGGTTCCCACTGCTGGGGTGGATAACAGGCTGTTACTTTAAACATACACATGCCAATTTTTGTGTTTACAAACAAAAATGATTTATATTTGAAACATTTTAACTCACTTGAAGAATATCAGCCATTGTATCAGATATTAATGAATTCATTGCAACAACAGTAGCAGTGCCTTGACCAGACACAGTTACTGAGACAAAAAATCCAGTTAAAATGTGCATAACTAAATGGGATAGTATGTTAAAGTATCTTGAACAAATAACTTTCTGTTAAATAAAGTATGTCTATAATCCATATTATCTGTCGCAGAAAGAATAAAAACTATTCAGAAATAACCACTTAAAACATAGAATATAACTGATATTGGGTATGACATATGATATACAACACTTCAATAAAGCTTATATATTGTATAATTCATGATGATTATATAGTCTTATGGCCTATTTATGGATCAAAGACTGACTCCGCTGATTATCGTCAGTCTGGTTGGAGGCTTAATGTTAATTCTAATATAAAATTGGACCCTGTTTTCTGGATAAATAAATTAATAATTACTGGACAAGACAGGAGACAATCTGCCAATTGTTCAAAGCTTTTTGTAATAACTTGTGGAGTACCGAAGCCAGCTTCTAAATGTGTAATTTCAGGCTGGGTTAAAAATTTATTAAAAGATGCTGGTATAGAGGCTACTGCTGGCAGTTCTAGAGCTGCGGTCGCCTCTAAAAGTTGGATCGAAAATATGTCTATTGATGACATACTATCCAGAGGGAACTGGAGATCAGAAAACACCTTCCGAAAATTCTACTGCAAACAAATATTACAATCGAATATGCAAAATAAAAAGCAAATCTTTCAGATTTTTAAGTGATAACATTGCATACATTATACCTATTCATGAATCATTGTCTAATTACAATCATTTAAATGATATTCTTTTATTTTATTGTCAGCATACTCGTCCGTCTTTGTTATCTAACAAATGTAGAAATTATTATTTACTTGATCACATTGACGTTTTAACCACCACCAGGCGATAGCAAAAATCTCTCAACATTATATTAGACTTCGGATCATGGTACAGTATTTTAATGCAAGCTGTTACCTGAAAATAAAACGTATATTAAAATACTTACCTGATCCGAAGTCTAATATTTTAAAATCCTGCCTGGTGTACCAAAACAACAAGTGCAATGACGATTGACGAATAAAGTTTCGAGGCCCACCTCGAAACATCTCCCCTACCTGGTGGTGGCAGTAGACAAGGACGGATAGTATTCACTACTAAGGAGGAAAAGAGACAGAAAAAGGAAGTGAAAGCAATGGTCTATCTCAACATTATATTAGACTTCGGATCACGGTACAGTATTTTAATATTACTATAGAAGGAAAAGTTTTATTTTTATTATTTTAGTTTTATTTTTACTTATATTTTAAAATTAAAAAATAAAACTTCCCAATATTATTACAGTTCAATAAAAACACAATTGTCGTGCTTTTTTTAATTAAATGGAACGCACCCGCAGCACTGCATAGGGAATGTTTGAACGAAACTCATTCATGTATTTACGGGGCTTTGTTAGTTACTAACTCTAACTCCGTGTCATTATCCAGCGAAAAGTAATAAAAAATAATCATGGAAAAATAAATAATGATTGAAAATAGATGTGTACTATTTTTATTTCCTGAATTTCCTAAAAGTACTATATTTTTTTGATTTAAAAAGAAAAATACTATTTTTCTTCAAAAAAAAGGTGGCAACCCTAATCGCGCCCTTTTTGATTAAATAGGGGCAACACTGTGCCGTTATTGTTTCCGGTGGGGAGTCTTCCTATTGATAAAACGTTTCAGTGGCATTCAGTCCTTGTTCGTCATTCAAGAGAAGTGCATCTCGGAACGGGAATTGTGGTATTCCTATTATATCGTGTTATTGTATATAGTGTGCGTTAACAAGAAGTTTATGGAATTGTCTAATTTTAATTAAAAATCATTTGCTGGTTTGTATATTTTTGCGTAAGTAAAAAGTGATTACAGTTATATATTACGTATAACGAACGTTTCTGGTGAGTCAGTACTTTTCAATTTTCTTTGTATTAAATAGTGCAAAAGTATAGTTTATTTGTTATTAAGTTTTGGATAACTACTCACATTTTATCCGACAATGTTTGTTGAAATTCAAACATTTGAGTTGTTGAGTTTGTGATAGTGAATATATATAGTGCTTGTGTATGGTGGAGGTTTGTGCATGTGTTTTTTTCGAATCCTGCATGTATCAGGTATGATAACCGATTGTCCACTCTACATTAAGCATTATATATATTTTCTATTTTACTTCATCGCCGATTATAGCAAAATAATTTTATTATTACTTTTGCATAATTACTCTGTTTTAATCATAGCTTAGGTAAATATAAACATTGTAATATTTAATATTTAATGACTAGCGGCGTCTGACTGCCCTCCTATAAAAGCTGCAGGGCTTTTTCTTCTCATTTAACAGTATGGTTGAGGTGGACACTGCAGTGTTCTTTCTTCCCATACTGTGTAGGCGTTTTGTTGGTAATGTTCGTTTTCTGTATCGTCGAACATTAGCTTCAAAAGCGCGCTACTTTGTTAGACGTTTTATTAACGGGCTAGCCATTATAAAGGTGTCGTACTGATTTCTGAAATTGCGCAGTTTTGGTAATTCGTACGTCATTAATTTTTACATTTTTTTTAATGGTTATGTGTTGCGGTTGGCAAAGAGCCGGTATTTGGCACCTGCAATACATGTAAAACCTTAATTCTTTTCCCAGTCGCTTTTGGCTACTGATGTTTGAGTGCACGCTTACATCTGTGGCTGAAATTACGGGAATCTAACTTAGCTTCATAAATTCAGACTTCACTTGAGTATTAGTTACCTCAAATGCATTTTCTCAAATTACAGAGGTCGACAACTGTGATGCAGGGTCTGTACTGTAGCTGGGAGAGACATGTCACCACTAGGTGATGAAGCGGTCGAGTACGTCCCGCCATACGGCTACCGCGGAACGTAGCCGAACGCGAAGACGTCTTCGGTCCTGTTCCTGGTGGTTGACGCTACTGTTCGGCCTGGCGCTGTTCGAGCACTCGACGCGACGGCGGAGCGACAGCAGCAATCTCGTCAATCTATATGAATAGTTGTTCTATAATATAAAAAAAATGTTGTCTGTGTCATTATGCATTGATTTGTTAAGAAAGAGTAAATGGGTTCACTTTTAGAAAAATTGCTTTTTATTATTGCATAAGTATGAAGGAAAAATATTGTTTGTTATTTAATTTCTATTAGATATAAACAGTTGCACATTTTAAGTGATTTATAAACTACATAATTATTTACTTTCAGTTTTATAGAACAGTCTTTTAATATTGCTGTTATTCTTTCATTCATTACACATACTATTATATCTTTTACTAGCGGCCTGCCCTTGCTTCGCACGGGTATAAAAAATATATCCCATGTCAGTCAGTGTAAAAAAAATGATTAAAATTGATCCAGTTGTTTTGATTTATTCATTACTTTCCGTGGCCGTAGCGTTAAATTTGGAGAAAAACAATTTCCTTTCCCTATACCAAGAAGATTTCCTGCTATCTTTGGAATATCTAAATTCATATAGTACATTTTTACTTATTTACTTTTATATTTTCCCTATGTATTTTATTTTTACAATTAATTACAGAATGTCTTTAAACAAACTCTTGCAAGAACGACATCGCTGCTAAAGTCGAAGTGTTATAGGGCAAAGCGCGGCCTCCTCACGGTATTTTAAATCTGTAATATCTCCGAAAATGTTCACTTAAATTACATGCTGTAAACGGCCATATTGATCTATATTAAATCAACTATTTATTTAAGGTACTTAATTGGATAAGAATTAATGCTGTATTGTATAAGAATTGCTTCAAAAATAAGGCATTATTTTTCGTAAAAAGTAAACGACAAAAAATGCTTTAGTGGGTTATCCATAAGCGATAGACATATACCATCGCGGACTTTTCTGTAGACCTTTTCAATGTGTACAAATACTTAGTACATTATTTTGATAAATTTCGTAGGGTTTAGCCTGCGTTTGCAATGTAAGCGGAAAAAAATGTAATTATTTACATCACATTAGAAACCTCAAAAATTACAATATTTCTCTACTCCATATTGAATATTATTAGACATGTAAACCTTCCTCTAAAATCACTCTATCTATTAAAAAAAAACCGCATCAAAATCTGTTGCATAGGTTTAAAGATTGAAGCATACATAGGGATATACGGACATAGGGACAGACAGAGAATGCGACTTTGTTTTATACTATGTAGTGATATTATTTATTTTTACAATTGATTAGACAATGTCTTTACACACAACATTATAGCTTTCTTATCATTAGACAATATAAACTTGAAAGGAGGACATTTAGTTGCGCCTCCGGTCGCTGCTAAATTCGAAGTGCTTATAGGTCTAAGCGCGGCCTCCTCGCGGGATTTTAAATCTGTAATATCTCCGAAAATGTTCTCTTAAATTACATGCTGTAAACGGCAATATTGATCTATATTAAATCAACAATTTATTTAAGGTACTCAATTGGATAAGGATTAATGCTGTATTGTATAAAAATTGCTTTGAACATAAGGCATCATTTTTCGTAAAAAGTAAGTGAAAAAAACTGCTATTGTGGGTTATCCATAAGAGATAGATATATACCATCGCGGACTTTACTGTAGACCTTTTTAAGGTGTACAAATACTTAGTACATCATTTTGATAAATCTCGTAGGGTTTAGCCTGCATTTGCAATGTAAGCGGAAAAAATGTCATTATTTACAGAAACCTCAAAAATTACATTATTTCTCTACTTCGTATTGAATGTTATTATACGTACAAACCTTCCTCTGGAATCACTCTATCTATTAAAAAAAACCGCATCAAAATCGGTTGCGTAGTTTTAAAGTTTTATGCGTACATACGGAAATATGGACTTTGTTTTTATAATATGTAGTGATTAGCACTGTAAATGTAAAGATATCTCAAATCATAACTATAAATAAAATCATGTGACAATCATATTAAAATAAAAAATTACTCTTAATCTTGGATCTGAGGATTCTTGAATCTGCAATTAATCAATCAATCGTTTAATCAATTGTAAATTTGAATTTTGCTTTTGCTTTTTAATTTAAAATCAAAAATAGTGTTATATAAAGTAATATACCCTATATTGCTTTATACAGAATAAACTTTCTCTCTTTTGCTATTTACTCCCTTTTCATCCGAGTCTCATTATAAAAAACTTGACAATCATTTTTAAAGTTCTAATATAATACAATGAAATATACAACTTCAATTGAAAATACTTCTAAAAAAAATATTCAGTAGACCATTAAGGTTATGTCCAAATTATTCATAACTAAGATAGATACACACTTATGATCAATTAGAACAAGTTCTAAAAAACTTTAACTTTAATGTTCCATTATTAATCATTTATTGCACTAAAAGACACTAGAAGCTATATAAAATCGCAAGACATATCCTTAATATAATAATGAATATAGCTAATTCATCAATCGAAATTAATGTATTTTATTTTTTTTTGACTTTGTTTTATAATATGTAGTGATAAGTATGAAGGAGAAATATTGTTTGTTATTTAATTTCTGTTAGATATAATAAACAGTTACGCCGTGTGGTATCCGGCTTGATAGAAAAGTACCACCCTCATTTCTTACTGAGGTGTCGTAAAAGGCGACTAAGGTAAGTCGACCCGCCGTGTGGTATCCGGCTGAGTAGAATAGACCAACCTCATTTCTTGAATCTGCAATTAATCAATCAATCGTTTAATCAATCGTAAATTTAAATTTTGCTTTTGCTTTTTAATTAAAAATCAACAATAGTGTTATATAAAGCAATATACCCTATATAGCTTTATACAGAATAAACTTTCTCTCTTTTGCTATTTACTCCCTTTTCATCCGAGTCTCATTATAAAAAACTTGACAATCATTTTTAAAGTTCTAATATAATACAGTGAAGTATACAACTTCAATTGAAAATACTTCTAAAAAAAAATATTAAGTAGACCATTTAAGTTATGTCCAAATTATTCATAACTAAGATAGATACACACTTATGATCAATTAGAACAACTTCTAAAAAACTTTAACTTTAATGTTCCATTATTAATCATTCATTGCATGCACTACAAGACACTAGAAGCTATATAAAATCGCAAGACATATATACAGCTAATTCATCAATCGAAATTAATGTACATATCATAATTTTTATATAACGATAACTAAGTCAAATAGGAAATAAAAATTATACTGCATGTTAAAGGTTTTAGGTTATCCATGCAAGGTTAGGTTATTATATTTAGAATGAGAGAATGTAAATTTTAAGAAAGCTCTTACTATTATTGAGATGCACAAAATTCATTAAAACTCAACACTTACATTTATATAATGATTAAGTAAATCCTCTTCCTATTGTTTTATGACTGCACGTTTCTTCGTTGTTATATTTCTCATTTTAAGAAATATCTCAACGGCTACTGGTGAAATAAGACTTTATGCATTTAATTTGCTTCTAGTGATATTTGTTTCAAGAATTATGCTAACTAAATTAAAACAAAATTATACATTTTAGTAAAAATTAAAGTACTAGAACTTTACAACGGGAAGTTTAAAAATTTAATACACCGCCCATTCATTGATAAAATCAACTCGTTATATAAGAATCATATTCGTTCTACGATATGATCGATTGTAATCACGTGATCATACCTGCTATTGCTAATGCTATTGGAATACAAACAAATGTATTCCTTATGTCGTATGCAGTGTATAGGACATAAAGACTACATTTGTTCGTATAAGAAATGCTAATGCTGCTAATTCTATTGGAATACAAACAAATGTATTCTTTATGTCGTATGCAGTGTATAGGACATAAAGACTAAATTTGTTCGTATAAGCAATCATTTAGTCCATTAACGTAAATAATAGCGGATAGCGTTTTTGCTAATCAATGTTGCTTGGCAAAATTATTGTTATTTCAAACAAATGTAATTCTTTTATCTAATATAATACGGTCGATAATTCGGGAAGATGACGCACTTTTACGTTATTCCAACTGAAACTATATCCTAGAAATATCGACCGTATTGAATATGATTTAAGAATTACATTTGTTTGTAATAGCAATCGTTTTATCAAGTAATGATATTATAGCGAATAGCTGAATAATATAATAGCGGAAAGCGTTTTTGCTAATCAATATTACTGGGTGAAATTATTGTTATTACGAACAAATGTAATTCTTAACTCCTATATAATACGGTCAATATTTCTAGCTTATAATTTAAGTTGGAATAGCGTCTTCTTTGGAACAAACAAATCTTGTCTTTATTTTAATTTATTTATTTCTTTAACCCACGTACTTTTGCATGTGTTTTTGCTCAATATCAGTGAATTAGTCTCAGTATTAATTTATTATTTTACTTTTTCATAGAATATCCATAATTTTGTATAGCAGTATAGCAGTTACTCTTAAACTCATTAGCAGATGATGCTATATGAAAAGTTTTTCATATCATGATCATTAAGTGATTGGTGATTCTGTCCATGCCTATATATGATAGACAGTCATAATGAGATTTATGAGAATGAGTGCGTAAAAATATGTATGTGGGACTGGAGCGAGATGCAGCTGAGACTATTTTCATACGATTCATTCATAAATACGTACATGTGCAAGATGGATGCGAGATAGCATGTGTTGGCGCCTGTATACACTGTCCATTATATTAACCATCTTTTGACAGATTGACGATTTACATATTTAGTGATGTCCTAAAGATTCTCGTATGCGATACCATTCCGATTATAGTACCTACTATCATTAATCGAATTACGTACCTAAGTAATTCGATTAATGATAACCTACGTAAACTAATAACAGATATAGAAATCAACATTTTGATTTAATATTGCCTTAGTTTTTTGAAAATAAATGTTAATCCGTGTGTATTTATTATAATCATAAAAAATATATTATACATCAACTGGCAACATCAACAGACCTTCCGCTCGGCCGCCATTTTGACGTGATCTGTCACTCTCAACGAAACGCCCGTGATAGTCACACGCATTTACGTTCGCTGAGTGTTCTCTCGCATCTGTTACACCTTGAGTTAAGTAGCTTTATTCCTCGGAAAAACTTTTGTGAAACTTATATTAATTGATCGTGAAAATGCCGAAAGGACGTGTGTTGAAAGCACAATCGAGACAGTTAGTGTTAAAACTTCATGAGTATTTTGAGCAAGAAAATCAAAATGGCGGACCTCTTATACCTATCACGCAAGTCCGAAACCGTGTTGCAGCCGCGTTGGGGATCAGTCTATCAACTGTGACTAAAATCACTACTGATGCCTACGGCAGGAGCGGCTTGGAGCAAAACAAACCATCTACACCAAAAAGAAAGCGCCGGGCTCATAAGGTGACAGCTGTTGATGACTTTGACGCTGACGCTATTCGTCGTCATGTATATGATTACTACTTGAGAAAAGAAATTCCAACTTTGAGAAAACTTATTGTTTCTTTGAAAAGAAGTGGTCTATTTCATGGTGAAAAATCTTCTTTGGTCAAAATTTTGAACACAATTGGCTTTTCATATAAAAAGTTAAATAAAAGAAAATTATTAATGGAACGCACAGATATAGCTATAGCACGTTGTGATTTTTTAAGAGAGGCAAAGAAAATACAAGATTGGGCAAATATTGTTTTCACGGATGAAACATGGCTCAACGCTAACCACACACTATCTCGTTTCTGGACTGATGATACTGCTGATTCCACTTCCTCAGTACCAATGGGAAAAGGTGAGCGCCTAATCATTTGCCATGCAGGTACGGCAAAAGGATTTGTACAAGACGCACTGTTGGCATTTAAATCGAAGAAATCAAATGACTACCACGAAGAGATGAATGCAAATGTGTATGAAGAGTGGTTCAAAAAAATGCTCATTTCATTGGAAGAACCATCAATAATTTTTAAATGTTAAAAGTTGAATTAATAAAAATATTAAAAACCAAAAAGAGAGCAAAACGCTATGTAATAATGAAATGGCAGCAGAATATGGACATACTGTTCTTCGGATTCCTCCATACCACTGCCAGTACAACGCAATAGAACTTATATGGGCACAAGTAAAAGGGCATGCTGCGAGATGCAATACAAGCCCCCCATTCACAGCAAATAAATGTTGCAATTGCTAAAAAATGCTTGCACCCACGTAACGGCCGAGAACTGGGCAAGTGTGGTGGAAAGAACTAAAAGAGTAATATTCTCTGATTGGGAACGTGATATTGCGTTTGATAATATATTATCTACACAAGAGCTAATAATAACTGCTACTGAAGACTCCTCATCGGAGGAGTCTAGTGTTGATTATCATTCCGACGACTCGTGCTAATAAAATAAATTAAAATATCCTGATTGTTTTATTTGTATTCATGTATTAACTAAGAAGAAAGTAAAACTTTATATAATGTTATTATTATAAATGTCTTTTAATACTCGTAACATCGATTTCTACCGATTATTTTTAATCTGTGGCATAATCGTAGTAACCATTATGTGTGACATCACTAAGTGGGCGGTACCCATCCATAAAGTACAAATATTATTTGTATGATATTTGTACGTAAGCAATACAAAACTTAATGAGCGTGAGCTGTCAAAAGACTGATAATATGATGGACGCAGTATAGTAAAACCGCCCTGCTATAATAAGCTGCCCTGATATCAAGTCATAAAGAAGAATGTACTTAATTTTTAATACTAAAAGATAATACACATTTGTTCGTAGACACAATGTGCTCTTTAATTGCTTTATTTATAATATTGATTATTAATGTACAGCACGATTACCATAAATGAAATCGAGGAAATATCAACATATTTTGCGAATTATTGTATATAATCTATACATGCAATTATGTTTGTAGTTTAATTAGAAGATTGTATTTAAATAAGAAATAGATAATTATGAATTTCAATTTTGAGTACATTTATTAGATTAACTAATATTTTGTTTTCTTACTTTTGAGCCTCTAAAATTACAATATATTTCATTATTATAAAGATGGATATTTGTACAGTACAAAAAGTAGGCTAACAGCGCAATTAAGAAGGTTTATGTAATGGTCATAAGGAATGCCTGAAGGAATGAAAGTGAATTCACAAATTAATTTGCAATAATTGTTTTTTCGATTATACTAGTGTCATTGCTCTAATGACACTCGTTTAATACAATTACAAATTACATTGGTATTTGTTATCAATTTAATGAGAAACACTTAAGACCAAAATAGTTCATAAATTAAAAATTGCATTAACACTTTTTTAATTATTATCCCTAGTGTAGTTACACTTACATGTAAGTACTAAACAAGAATTCTTACAATTTTCAACTGATTTTTAACACATAATAAATTATAAGTAAAAACAATAGATTCAGGTACTACTTTATAAGTAACCTTAAAATATTATATGCAATAATCCAGAGATAATGTTAAAAAAACTTACTTTATAATTAATATTATTTTGTTTACAAACGTGGTTATAACAAAATATAACTTTAATGTAGAGTTAATATAATACATCATAAAAATATATTAGATATCACTACGTTTAAAACGCTTAATTATAAAGTACCAACATAGCTATATGTCCATTACAGGTTTTACTTAGTCATATGTATGAATTTAGATAGGGGGTCTCTCAACCAGATTTGTGGTCAGTCAAAGTTGAGTTAAGATGGGGTGTTAAGATATTTAGAATAATACATATTATCAAAATATTCTAGAAGTACCATATTAAAACAAAGCTAAGCTTTATTTAAATGGTTTTCGTCAATATATTATGGTATATTAAAACAATTTAATTAAACCAATTTTAATGGACATGAACTACTAACTTAAAGCAAAGTGGAATGAATCAATTAAAAGTGTAATTAATTAATAGTGTTTGATTTAAATACGATAGTTACTATTAGTATGATTAAAGAAAAAATATATTCGAAATTATAATTCGACAAAAAAACATTAAAACAGGTGTAAAAGTCAAAGCGTCAACTATATCAGACTGAAAACAATAAAATAAATATTGACCGTTCAATCTCAAGTATTTAATAAATTTTAATTTGTATTTGTATCATTTTAAATAAGAGTTCAAAAAAATATACACTAATAATAATTTTAAACAGAAAGGCGTATCTTTCAAAGTGCGATAAATATCTTATCTACAATAACCTAAGTGCAATATGCACTTTGTACATGCATACGTTACTACAAGCCGTTACTTTACTTTACTTTTACGAATATATCAATTACAACTATAAACGATCATTTATAAAAATTAAACACGAATTACAAATCCGCGTTCTGAAAATAAACTGTACGGACATGGGATTAAAAACTTAATTGATTAAAATAATATTCATAATCATAATATATATCACAGATACCTAAGGAAGATATAAGATTAAATCTATTAATATATTTAAGGTTCTATACATAGCGTTAATTTAATATATTATAAATAAATAACAATCACACACTATTATAGCTATTGTTATGTCGTCGCAACTGACAAGTCCATTGCAAATAAATAGATTTAAATTATAAATTAAACCTGAAAATAATCACTCACAGTGCACTCAGCACCATTATTAATACTGTTTTTTGAATCCTTCGCCGCAGGGACGTTGATTTTTTCATAGCCTGCAGAAGAGTCTGACCGATTGACCGAAGAATCCTCCGCTGGCCCAGAGTTTACTTTTTCGTACGGCGGCTCTTTCTTGGATAGTTCAAAATACTTAACGCTTTCATAATTCGGATCCTTTTTAGACCTCACCGAATCATATTTCGAATCCTTCGACCGGACAGATTCGTATTTGGGGTCTTTGCATCTTAAAGACTCGTAATTCGGATCCTGAGCATTGACGCTTTCGTAGTTAGCGTCCTTGGGTCGGACCGATTCGTAATTAGGATCCGATTCGCTGCCAGTCGTGTACAGTGGATCGTTGGACACTGATTCGTAGTTCGGTTCCAGAATTGATTCTTCATTGTTATTCGTCGGCCAGTCGTTGTACTTTCCAGGTCTTTTATTCACTTTAGAGTACGTGGGCTGCAATTTATAGTTGGGCGCGATAGTCGCATAAGGCGGCGTGGACGGTTGATTCCTCAACACTTCATAATTAGGATCCGAATCGGAGGCGTTGGCGTCCGCTTTAGATATGTGCTCGTACCCTGGATCGCTGCTAATTATGCTGTTGGGACCGCTGTCTGTAGGTAAATGATTCAATTTCAACAAATTATTATTGTAGTTCGATTGAGTTTTGCCAATTTCCTTAACAGTCTCATAGCCGGGGTCTTGATTCGAGGTCTTTCTTTCGTTATGAGCTATCGTTTCGTAACCATGGTTAGTAAAGTGCTTCCGGTCGATCGTCTCGTATCCTGGATCGTCGCTGCGATATTTTAACGCCTTTGGATCGGCCTCACTTGTTGAATCTTTCGCCAATACTTGCGAATCCTCTTTAGCCTTGGTTTTCTTAATCACTTTCGCATACATTTCCTCGACATTCCGCGAAGGGCTCTCCGTTAACCGATGTTCTGAGTTGATGCTAGTGTTCGGTTCTGTGGACGAGTAGTCACTGTAACCGGGACCATCGATGGAGTTGTAAAGATTGTCCCCAGTATTTTCCTTTTGGTCGAAATCAAAGTTGAGTTCTCTGGCGACGAGCGGCCGCACGAGATCACCGGAGCTAAAGCGGTGTTTGTCAACGGGGTAGTTGCAACCGTAGAAATCCGATGAACTGACGCAACTGTTGTTACGTTGATGTTTCTCGTTGAGACTTCGCCGTAATTTATCGTGGTTGAAATGGAGATCACCTGAGACAAGATATAAGTTTACAAAAGAAGCAATATTATTTTAGGCTATATATTTTACGGTACAAGTTTTTATATGAATGAAATGTCGAAAGATATTCCCAACCTGTTGGGAACCACTAGCATGGGAAAAGAAAAAAAAATACGTATAGTTAACAACTGTTATTAAAAACAATTATATCTCTACTAATGCATGCAGAACTGTATACGTTTTCCTGACTGTCTGTTACACTTTCACTGCTAATGCGATGAAGAGTCGCGTGGCTAAGGTAGTGAAACGAGCTCATTCCTGTCGGCTCCAGTACCCCTCC
Source organism: Morpho achilles (assembly GCA_947086495.1). NCBI lineage: Eukaryota > Metazoa > Arthropoda > Insecta > Lepidoptera > Nymphalidae > Morpho > Morpho achilles. Next base: position 8,828,354 of record CAMTZB010000006.1, on the reverse strand, counting down.
TCCCTACCTACTTGTATCTTCTGTACATAGGTTTATAGATTATTATTAATGAAAAAAGTAATCCTCGACGTATAATAAAGTGAAAAAAATTCTTACTAATTCTATTAACATTTCCTGATCTTTTTACCCTGGTTCGCTCAGTCTACTGGCGATAGACCAATTTTCATTAAACTTGGCAAGTTTGGCAAGTTGGAAAGTTTATATAGCGGTATTGCTTATATTATAATTCGCTACAAAATATGTTTTTCTTTCTTTCGGGAACAGAAAAATTAAATCCGTAATAAATAACTAAAGCTATAGGAAGCTGTGATAGCCCAGCGAAGCGACCGTGTGAATCTCTAGAGACGATCATGACGATGAGTTCAAACCCAGGAAGACGCCAATGAAATTTTTCTATTAAAAAACTTATGTGACTAATTGATAAATGCAATTTATCACACGATTTTCGTTGAAGGAAAACATCGTGAGGAAACCTGCATATCTCCAGAGAATCCTAGGGATATGTGCAACCTACCAATCCACATTGGAGCAGAGTGGTAGGTCTTAGCTCCAATTCTTATATCCAAAAACGGAGAGAAGAGGCCTATTCTCAGCAGTGGGATTGTAACAGGTCGTTACTTCACTTGTTACTTCATGATAAAACAGTTATTATTCCCTTACCATTCCAAAACATCAAAAAGCACAATGTTAATATTCAAGTTTACACTTATGACGGCACTCCTGACATGTAACCCGTTATTTTTTTTTAATATAGCAATCTTAACTACTGTTGATAACCAATGGCATTCCTATGTTATAAATATATTCTAGGGACTATTTTCTTAGTGCATAATAATTGGAAGTATTGACTTTAATGCACAGATGACAGTTGTCAGTCTTACCAGTGCTAGATATCCTTTGATGTCGTTGAGCAAGTGTATCGGTACACCGCGGCGGAGCGGGATGTGTTGAGTGTGTCGGGTGGGACTGGTGCGTCGTGTGGGACTGGTGCGTCGTGTGGGACTGGTGCGTCGTATGGGACTGGTGCGGTGGGTGGGACTGGTGCGTCGGGTGGGCTTGAGAGTGGGTGGGGTGAGGAGGGAGCGACGGGTGCGGGGGCGGTGGTAGCGGCGAGTTGGCCTGACGCTTCTCTGGCTTAGGCGAGCCTAAAGCACCCGTTGAATTTGAACACGATGACATCGAGGCTAGAATAAATATTATAAATTATACTTTTTACAAATAACGTCACAATTATATTTTTAGTGTAATTGATTGTATTGTTATCGTAGTCAAATGATTAATTTGCTATACATAAGCTAGAGTTAATCATTGAAATTGTGAAATGCAATGTAGTTGTACATAGTATAATAAAACTTATAAACAAACTTTTAAGATTTTGAGACTTTAGACAGGAGGTTGTACAAATGTATCTCATTAAAAATGCATATGTTTTATATGCTAACTTAGCAGAATGCTTCTTGAAAAAAAATATTAACTTATTTTACATATTGGGTTGGTAGGGTAATTATTGGTGGGGCACGATCCTAGGTATTTTCATTTCTCGAAACCGCGCGATCCCCGAATAAGCTACGCTGACTTGACAATTTACGAAATAGTGTTTTATATTAAATTTAAATATTAGTATTTTTTTAATGCGCATAAACAGATAAAACATTTTTTTTTAAATTAAATCTAGCTAGATCGATTTTTCTCCTCCAAAAACTCCTGCTCTGCTCTCCTCCAAAATCTCGGAGATTCAGAAAAGATATATACATACAAGATAAACTCATTTAATTTTATTATTTAATTTAATTATTTTAAAGATATATATTTATATCAGCTAATGGAGGTATAAATGAACACTCAGAATGGATATTCACTTATAAAGATAATGCATTTTAGTCAGCATATCATTCTAGTATTTTCTCAATAAGTAAACAATAATCTAAGTAATTAGTCTTGACTTGGCAGTCTCATATATATAAGTAAAGACAACAGTTCTTATGAAACTTCTTATTCTGAATTAATTCTAGAGACATATGTAATTAATGACAATAAACAAGTTACCAAGTATGGTCTTCTGAAAAATAATAACTATAGGACATATTGTAATTATAATAATAACAAAGTTATAATTTACCTTGACGGGAATGAGTAGCATTAGATGTTGATGTTGATGTTCCTATTTCAGGAGGGGCACTTCTTCTGTAAATATAAAGTAATTTATTTAAAGCCTAAAACCCTTGATTTTAAAATAAGTGTTACACGAAGAAAACTAATTGATATATACTAAGATTAAAAAAATATAGTTTAAAAACTAGAAAACATGATTTGTGTCATCTTCTTCATATATATACAGTGTACACCACAGGTATAGAGCACACAGCGCTTTTTCCCCTCTAAAATAAAATATACAAAATATTTTTTCAAGTTATTTTTATATTGTATTGTAACTGGTTTTGATAAATGTACGAAGTTTGAATTCAATCTGTACTTTTAAAGATCAAAATTGAGATGAAAGGAGTAGGTTAGGTAGTAGTGTGTAATAAAAAGGAATGAGAATAAATCCAAACAGTATTACATACTGTTAGAAATAAAGTCTAAATTCAATTTAAAATAAATAATAAAAAATTTATGCGTTTAGGGAATCACGTCGGGCACCTTACTTTGCACCAACCCTTTTTACTGCAAAATCAAACGATACAATGATTCTACCACCAGTTCGAAACACTGAAAGAGACTTAGTGGTTGCTCTTAACATGAATAGCAAATATTTGAGGTTAGATTCTAATAACACGTAAGGTCGCCGAAACACTTCTACCTCCTACTAATGCAACACGCCAAAAGAGAGCGAATGATTATTTTTTCCGAACACTAACTAAGCTGTTAGCCCTGAGGTCTTTATAGTGTCACCGAGGGAGTGGGTGAGCGCAGAAGCAACGCCGGAGTGAACTGGGAGAGCGGGTCTCGAGCGAGACTCGCAGTATCCTGGAAGCGTCGCCTTAAGGGTGCCTGTGAGGCCGATCCTCGGCTTAAAACGACGCGTTCTGGAGGACTGTATCAGACTTGAACCGTCAGCCGTTGTCTTACATAGACTGTCACGGCTTAAAAATTCGGATTACTAACAATACATTACATCTTTACAAGTACATATTGTTACATGTTTGATTATCACCTGGCGTGGTGCGTATTTTCGTTCTGCAAGGGAGGCGCCGCGGCGACCAGTGCGGGTGCGAGTGCGGGTGCGGGTGCGGCTGCAGGCGCGGCTGCGGGCGCGGGCGGCGTGCGCCGTCTCGGCTCGGGCGCTATCTGCGCGTACGTGTCCGAACCTTCGCCTACGCTCGCCTCCTCTATAGCTGCGTACATTTCATCTGTGAAAAACATTACATTTCATAAGCTCGGTATGCACAATTCATTCTTATTGCTATGGCGGAATAAATAATTTTAATAATTATATTTTAAAAGAGCAACCGCCGAGTTTCTTACTTGCTCTTCTTTGCAGCAACAATTTTACGAATAAAGAATATTTTGAGTATGACAGGATGGCATTTTTAAGCTTACTTATTAACTAATTTTACGCGCGTTCACGACGACTTAATCGTTATAGTATTCCCTTTATAATTCAATATGTTGTTCCCGAAGCACAAAGGGACAATTTTCATCTTGACAAATATCCGGTTCGAAGTCCTTCGAAGTTCGAACCATAAAGGTTCCACTTGAATCATACTTCGCGCCGACTTCGTCAACATACAATCACAGCTTTATGCACTTTGACATATTTACGGTGCAATCTACATTTAAACTAAACTCTGCAATGGACGAGTACTAAATATAACAGAAATATTGCAAATATAGTAGGTTATGTTTAGGTTTTATTTCTGCACTAACCAGAGTCATCGGAAACGGTGGCATAATGTTGCATGGGTTTGGCGTTTTGTGCGCGAATGTTGCTCAATGGTTCGCGAACTGATATACTCGTGTAGCCCTCTGAAACATTTTGACATGTATTAATTTAAGTAATTGCAAGGAATAGTTAAAATAGGAGAATAGTATAAAATTCTATAATAAAATTCCGCAATCAATTTTAGCTTTGCCATTACAGCATTTTAAAAACACTATTATAAACAAGAGAGGCTGTTACAAAAAGCCTACTATACTGTTGAGGATTATTAAGACGATAAGAATGCGTGGAAATAGCTACCGTCCGACCCTGTAAAAGATAGTAATTACTTAATATAACTAGTTAGTATTATGTTGACAATAGCAACCGCCGAGTTTCTTGCTGGCTCTTCTCAGTAGGAACAGCTTTCCGAACCAGCAGTAGAATTGATAGACTCAAAAGCACTTGTTTACAAATTTATTTGAATAAAAAAAAATTGAATTTGAATTTGAAAATTGAAAATCGAGTGTTATGAGTATACATACTCGTCGAATCGGTGGAGTCACCACTGAAGTGAGTGTCAGGCGGTCGCGGCGATGGTGGCGTGATGTACGGCAGTTCCTGACTCGACGGTAGCTGACCGCTGATCGCTACCGATGCGGAAATGAGAACGGCTTCTATAAAGGAAACGGTAAAGGAAAATAATTAATTGAAGAAATAATAAATATATGGGACACTTACACACACGGTCGTCCGTTCCCAACATAAGTAACTTAACACTTGTGTTATGGTAGACAGACAACTCGTGAATATTTACTTATATATATATCCTCCTGCCCTTATCCCACTCTAAGTGGTCGACACATGTTATAAACATGCTGTCACATGATCTGGCTACGTTTTACGACCGGCCGCCTGCCTGACGTCAACTTACCTTAGTCGCCTTTTACGACACCTCGGTAAGAAAGAGGGTGGTCTATTATACCAAACCGGATACCACACGGTGGGTCAACTTACCCTAGTCGCCTTTTACGACATCTCGGTAAGAAATGAGGGTGGTACTATTCTATTCAGCCGGATAACACACGGCGTACTCTATTTATTTCCATTTATAGAAATTTCGTAATAAATATCTGATCGGTTATACTTAAACAATATTAGACTAGATAAAGAAGGCTTTAAGATAAGGAATACTTGATTTAATGATGATAAACAATTAATAAATACTTAATACCATAAATAAATCAAAGCAATTTATGAAATTCGTTAAAGAATTAACACTTTTTATCTAAGTTTGCGTGATTTTCTAATATCTTTAATTATTTACTATGAGTCCCTGTCCTGTTTCCGAAGCAAAAACAACTTTTTATTCTATATGCCCTCCTGGCCTAATCCCATTCTAAGTGGGGTCGGCACAACATGTTACAAAACATGTTGTCACATGATTTACGAGTTTTACAACCGGCCGCCTGCCTGACGTCAACTTACCTTAGTCGCAATATACGACACCTCGGTAAGAAAGAGGGTGGTCTATTTTACTCAACCGGATACCACGAGGTGGGTTAACTTACCTTAGTCGCCTTTTATGACACCTCGGTAAGAAATGAGGGTGGTACTATTCTATTCAGCCGGACACCACACGGCGTAACTTTTTATTCTATATGTAAGCCCTGTATTTTGGCCGTAGTTGTATTAAAATTATCCGAAAAAGCGTAACACACTGATATAATATTAATAATAAATATATACCGTGTGTGTAACACGGTCATCCGTCGACCGTTCCCAAAGTAAGTAACTTAATACTTGTTATATAGGTGACAGCTAACTTATAAATATATATAATAAATACACACACTTTATTTTCTTTATTAATACACTCCGACTCAAAGAACCAAGAAATAATATTTAAGATAATGTTGGCCTTCGGCGGGAATCGAACCCGCGACCCGTGGGGTTGAAGGCAGGGTCACTGCTACCTGCGCAAACGAAATATACTTTAGCATTTGTAATATTAGTGTTAGATATCGTATGTCTAGCATAAGTTAATAAATAAATATATGGGACACACACACGGTCGTCCGTCCCCAAAATAAGTAACTTAATACTTGTGTTATGGTTGACAGACAACTGGTTAGTACATACTTATGTATTTTTAAATACATACTTAAATACAAATATACACCCAGACTCAAAGACCAACAAATTCATTTATAAAAAGAAAATGTTGGCCCTGGGCGGGCATCGTACCCGCGACTCGCGGAGCTGAAGGCAGGATCACTAGCCCCTGCGCCAACGGGCAAGTTAAAGTTAATGGGAATCTGGTTAGAAAAATATATAGACAAACTAGGAGTATTAAAACATCGCCTTCAGGGAGGAGATTTTAGTTAACCCATCTTTTTCGGATATATTACCTAAATTTAAACGTAAAATTTGTAAACTTTGGGAAAATAGTTTCAGGGATAGCTCTTTAAATAAAGGAATATGGTACAAAAGTATCCAAGACATGCCTCACAGTAAACCTTGGTTTGCGACAACACGAATGCGCCGTGAGTACTTAGTGATGGCCTTTAGATTAAGATCTGGACATATTCCATTAAGAAAATTTGGATATCTTATGAAAAAAGTAGACTCACCCAACTGTTTATCGTGTGGAGTATGTGAAGATATCCAACATTTCTTAATGGAATGTGTTCAAAATGATCAGATGAGAGTAGAAACCTTTGATAAGCTTGCTGTTAATTGTATGGATATTGGCTTAATAAATAGCATTTTAGCTGATCCCAATTCTGATCGAGCTAAAATGCTATATATTTTTGCTATAAATAGTTTAAGATATAGACAATAATAATAGTATAGATTTAAATAATAAGAAAATTTTGTATAGCATTAAGTAAAAGGGTACTATAGGACTGACATGTACAATTGTATAAAAGTCCTTAAAAATAAAGATTAAAAAAAAAATAAAAATAAAACATCGCCTTCAAAAACACCTCTAAATGTTGTTTATATTGCTTGGTGACCTCAGCTTCGATTAGGATTCATTGAAAAGTAACCTATGTTCGATTTAAATTTTGTTACATATTTATGAAATTCATGAACTGAAAACACCTAGGGACGTCATCTGAATAATAATGTATCCTTAGACATCGATATAGTTTGCGTCATGCAATTTAGAAAAAATTGTTCCGACATTATTCTTTTGTAATATAGTTAGGTTGCTAGATAAAACTGTTCCGAGATATTACTCAATTCTACAATCTTACGCAGAATAAATTGATACATACATTTATTTCACTAGATTACAGATATAGAAAAAACACTAAATTATAGTTTTGTTTGCTAACGTTTAGTAACGGATATTCAATGTACTTACAAAATATATCTCAGTTGAAATTTCTTTATGGTTTTCGAATCTATATATGAATATACTAATATATAAAGATGAGTGTTTGTTTGTTTGAACGCGGTAATCTCAGGAACTACTGAACCGATTTGAAAAATTCTTTAAGTGTAAGATAGTCTTTTTATTGAGGAAGGCGCTATAACATCACCCTAAGATGAATAGGAAAGGAGCAGCAATAAAAAATGTTACGAAAACGGCAAAATTTTAAGCTTTTCTTGCATGCGCTAAGTAAACGGTGAAAGTTATTCAAAAATCACGTATTACAAAATTATTTTTCTCCAAATTTCTAAATAAAATTCCGCGATAGCATATGTCTAGCTTCTAACCCACTTTAACCAATTTTATGGTTATCGAAATATTATATTACAACTGTAATCTTTAACCGCGGGCGGGGCCGTTAGCGATTGCTAGTTGTATATAAACTTGTAGCCGTCAAGGTTTTTCAGGATCGTCTGGCGAGAAAGAGGGCAGATGATGCGAAATACTGTGATAAGATCGCAGAAGGTGGACAAGTATAAGGCAGTGTCCTCTTAAGTGCGTCTGTTGTGGACTCGAATCTAGCTTAGAAACATGTTCCTTTAGGGCGAGTGGTGTGGTATCACAATATAAATCTTACTGTGACATAATCAGCAACACAATCAGATAACATGTGATGGTTACTTACCACAAGGACGTCAGACGTCATTACATGACGAAAGAAAATGCTTCTGTATTGGGGATCGGATTTGATTGTCGTGGGATTATAAGACGCTATTATATGAGGTTTATATTTCGGCTTCCGAGATAAATGATAGTAAGTTAGTCGAAATCTCTATGCAGAATGAGTGCAATTGGTCGTGTAAACTTTGGAGGAGGATATATTAAGTCGGTGTAACATTTAAAGTGTTTAAACCTGGGTGCACGACATTACTGTAAGTTATATACACGTTGACGAATATGATACCTGTGAAGAGCTTTGTTTACAAGCCTTATATTACATATTCTGTGAAGGTGAGCTTATGTTATGGACGCAATGCAATCTACTCCCTCGGAAGAATTAAGTTTCAGCTAATGAATTTATTCAGCAGTTATTATTATGTAATTGTAGGCTCACTCTAGCTACAGTAAATTATTATATTACAAATTATATCTAGTATAGATTATATATTTCATCTGTTTATCACAGTGAGATGCGATAATACTTCCTTAAAAGACTACAAAATTCGCACGTCATTGCATTAAATCAAAATAAGCATCGTTTCTTTGGAATTAGTGATATTGATCGCTAATAGTCATTTTTATCTATGTGATACAAATCAAACTTAAATTTACAATTAAATTATAAAGATCTAATTAATTTTATCTATTACCTGCTGCCGAAGAAGCTGCTTCTCTTTCCTCTATTTGAATTTCATTATCGGAGATTTGATCCGGTATTATCTCTACAGTACTGGGAACAAAAAACATATTATGGCAATTAGTATAATTCTTTTTGGTGTTGTCGTTTATGAAATATTTAATATTTGGGCTGCAAATCATTTGTAGTTAGGAACGATTATATTCATATATCTAATCATAAGTGATGAATTTAATAACTCAAAATGTATTTTCGAACGAAAACTAACGAAACAAATAAATGTTATCGCGACACATCAAATAGACTAGCCCGATGTTCAAGTATTAAACAATACTTCAAATTGACTATTGTATCAACTATGTATATCAAGTACATAACTTAACTTAACCCACTCTAAGTGGGGTCGTCACAACATGTTAAAGACATGTTGTCACATGATTTGGCTACGTATTTCACGACCGGCCGCCTGCCTGAGGTGAACTTACCTCAGTCGTATTGTACGACACCTCGGTAAGAAAGAGGATGGTCTATTCTACTTAACCGGATACCACACGGTGGGTCAACTTACCTTAGTCGCCTTTTACGACACCTCGGTAAGGAAGAGGGTGGTCTATTCTACTCAGCCGGATACCACACGGCGGGTCGACTTACCTTAGTCGCCTTTTACGACACCTCGGTAAGAAATGAGGTAGGTCTATTCTATTCCGCCGAATACCACACGGCGTAAGTGAAATATACAATATCTTGAAATAAGCCTCCTTTCTGCAATATCAACCATTATAATTCCATCCCGTCCAGAGAATTATAGTGATTGATAGGATATAGAGCATTGCTATAGTAAGGAAAATCAGTTCACCATATAAAGAAAAGTACCCGAGTCTTTTTATGCTTTAAAAATTTGTATTATAAATGAAACTTACACATTGTGACTTTCGTTTTGTAATTTAGCATACGCGTGTTCATAAGGATGATCTCTGCTGGCTGTAGCTGCTAATCCCGTTTTAGTTCCTGAACGAAACAACATACGTTATTAAAAACGAAATGCCAAAAATAATCAATTAAGATGTTAACATCGATCAAATTTTGAGTAGCGGTCCTTTGATGCAAATTTAATTCCAAAAGATAAATAAATTGCAATTATAGATTAGATTTCTTTAATCGAAATTCATTCGGTAGCAATAATATGCGAGGAATTTGCATCTTCGATCTATATATAACGCCTTACAAGGATAATTGAATACAACTCCAATGAAATTGATTACTCAGATGATTCACGATGGCAGGTACTTAAATTGTTATGTCGATGTGGCGTCTTATTAAGGACAAAAGAACGACATTGTTTCTAGGAAATAAATACATTATCTGGCAATAAAAAATGAGAAGCATTGTTATATTGTTTTAGATTACAACTTTCCTATAGTTAGTCCTTAGATCGAATGATTTCACGTTTTATTATGTAACATTTAATCTAATAATGGAAAGCGAATTAGTTGTCTGGTCGAACTGACTTGACTGCGGTCTCTTCCTCTTTTTTCAGCCTTCCACCGAACCAGTAATCATTAACTTCTCCAATAAATTTTATCCAGTGTTCCTAGCAATATGTCCGAAGAACTCAAGGACTCTACGAACACGTAGTTGAAAGTCTGATGGTCCCAAAAAATGTGTTTGAAGTAAAAGGATAAAATTTTAAACAACTTTGATTTCTTGAGGAATTAACTTTACATTGTGGTTTGTTATTTACATTTTTTATTTATTACAGAAATCGGAACAATTCGGAACAAATCGGAACAATCGGAAATGAGATAATAAATATTTGATTTTTTTAAATTAGAAACGTATGAGTTAGAAATTACGCACTTGCAGGAAAATTCACATTGTCATAGTGATATACAATTTTAACCTAAAATGTAAACTAAATAAAGTATCTGTGAATAAATAAAAACCATATGCAAGCATAAAAAAGCAATATTTGTTTTTTTGCTAATGTTTGATTCTACAAATGGTCAAACACCGTCTCGTATGGATTACGGTTCGTACACAGTAATCCGCTTCCGAAGATATGCCACTGTTATGTTATAAGATGTAATATAATATAAGAATGTAATATGGGCATTAGATCGAAGAAAGATGTTTGAAGGGAGCGGCAGATCCTAGCGCCTATCCTAAAAAGTTCATGTGGCGTGGAAATCTTTTGACCTGAGATACCCGTGTCCAACAGTAGATGTCTTTGGGTAGAAAAATTTTAATAAATTTTTTGCATGATATGAATACATGACGGAGTATTCTCACCTTCATCTAAATTAACTGTAGCATAAATTTCCGATGCAGTGTCTCCGCTGTCGTGCCTTCCAACCGGGTGCGGAATTTCCGGCAAGCTCCGCTGACTATTCTGAGTAGAAGCCCTAAGGATGGATTTAATTATATCATTTTGGTGCGAAATTACATTTTTTCTAACACCAAATAGAGAAGATGCAACTAAGAAGAGTAAAATTCCTAATTTTCTACAACGATAAAAAATGCGATTATCACTTTTATATAAATTCATTGGCAAATGGTCTTTTGATTACACTATATATGTACTAAACTATTTATTAATTTCTTTCTTTTATATACTTACAATATCTTTTGTATAAGGCTTGATATTTAACGAATATCGCTAAAGATAAAATTAATGTATAAAAAAAGAATAGACATATGGAAGTTTTGAGTTTGTAACTAGCCATAAACTGTTTCCAATCTATAGGTCTTAAGTTAAACCCTTTGTGGTCCTATGAAATTTGCATTTCCTTATCTCCAATAGATAGGAGTACCTTATTGGTTCGTGAAAAGGTTTCTTAGGCATTGAACTTTGTTCAGAAAACTTTGTGTAAACAGTGTGCTTAGTGCGAGTTTTTTAACCTACTCGAGAGCATCAGCGTAACGCCGATTTATATGACGCTACAACAGCGACATCTAGTAATCGCTGCTTCAGCGCCATACAAATTGGCGTTACGTTAAAGCGATCGAGTAGGTTAATAAACTCGCACTAAGCACACTGATCCATATATGTTTACAATGTGGGATTCGTATGGATCCTCGCCGTAGTGGCTAAGAGCAGACATACGACTGTAACGGGATTAAGCTATTAATCTCTTGGAAATTACCCCAAAAACTAGTGATAATCGCATTATCTACTTCGTCATCGACAATAATCTGACAAATAACATTGTACATAAAACTAATCGAGCCAAAACTACTAAATACTACAGTAGAATGATATAATTAAGTACCATACTTTTTATAATATTTGGAATTATGACTTCATTTATATATATATATATATATATATATATATATATATATATATATATATATATATATATATGTATTTGACCAGTTAATTTTATGTACAACAGACATGATACAAGCTTTAACGTAACAGGAAAAAAGGTTTTCTTACAGTTTAATGAATGAATCATATTTCGAGTTTCGTTGTACCCTGAAAACTGTATTGTGTTCGTCGTATTAGTTCTCCGAAGTTTATTTGGGGACTGCTAAATATAAATAAAGCGTCAGGCAGAGCTTTCCACTTACATCTACGAACCATATCTTCTAATGTACGTTAAAGACATTCTGTTTAAAGTTCTTACACTTTAAAACCTACAATACTAATACCACTACCAAGAATGTGAATATAACGCTCAATTCTATTGTAATCATTACACGGCGGACGCACATATCTTTATATATATATAAAATTAATTACTTAAAATATTTTAAAATTTTCTCAATAGTTTGGAAAGACTTTTTGTATACGAATTTAAACTCTTACTAAACTAGATTTGTACCTGTCACTTAATTATAATTTTTTATACTATAGTTATGCTTAAAAATAAAACTGCAAATTTCATTATCAAATTAAATTTTGTTACTAAATTAAACCAAAACCTTTAAGGATGATTCATTAATTATACTATAATGACGATAAACACGTTCCAGAACAAATAATGATTTACTTTCCACAAACATAAAAATTAGAAAAGGTTATTTTTTCTACGTACCGTTATGTTACATGTATATTAAAGTTATATTTTGTCCAAGTAAACTTTATTTACCCGAGGTTAAATTTAACGCATATCAAACCCCATAAATATAAGCCTATAAGTCTAAAATTAAAGTTTTTACCTTTTGTTTAAGGTTTTTCTTTATCCTACTAATACCTATTATAAATGCGAAAGTTTGTGTGAATGGATGTATTTGTTAATCCCCTGAACGAATATCGATGAAATTTGGCATAATTGCTACTTATACATCAGGATAAAATATAGGCTATAGAAATTCTGATTCTGATGAATTCTACAGAAATAGCGTGACATTGAAAAACTATCACCATCTATCAATCTATCGCGACAACAGTCCACGCGGACGATTTTACAGGTAAAAGTTCAATAAATGTAAATATATAACATTTATTTTTTTAAACTTTATGCACTTAATTTAATATAACACACAATATTTTGTGTTATATTGGTTATTTTCTAGAAACTTAAAAAAGCAAAAGTAAGAACACTGTTTTTATATCTCGATACGATAATTACGCGACTCTAATTTTAAATAGCACTTGCAACTCTTCGTTTATAATTTTTTTTTACATAATTTGTGATGCGCAATGCAACTATGATATTTAATCTAAAAACTTTTTTATAAAATATTGTATTCCATGTTCTGTGAAGTGAACATTTATCTAACTACATGTTACATGGTAACAAAAATTTCGAACATGCACTTTTAATATCGTATAGATTTTTTTATTTTAATTAACATGTCAAACATACTAATTAAGTAACGTGTACAACATAAAAATACAGTGCATTACAATATTTTAAATTGCATCAGTACTGATATTGGCCGATGACACATCAATCGGTAATTTTTTAATTTCAATATTATTATCGTTAGTATAAAATTATTTAGTATAACTATACCTACTTGAGCTAGAATATTACATAAATAGTTACACACATATAAAAAAAATACATTTAGCAATATTATTGAAATAATTTCTTGATACGAAGCTCACTACATAACAGATATCGTTGTTTTTTTTTGAATTGACAATATGCTGCTAGCTCTAATAGCAGTACTCGGCAGGATGGGCGAAAGTATAAGTATCGTTGTGGTTGCGAAATGCCCAGAGAAGAAGAGCATGGTAACTCCACTAGCATCAGGGAACCATATTCTAGGCCGATAGGCCTAACGATATTCTGTGAGGCCGACTTAGGCTTAGAGCGACATATAGTGGTGGGCTATTGTCATGAGAAGTGTAGCGGGAAGCCACGACCGACAACCGTCAAAAAACTGTGACCTCGTCTTCACGTACGAGGGCGCTGTGTGTGTGCATAATTTGTGTTTGTGTTTGCGATCGTTGTTTGATCTTAGGATCATAGACGATGCTTTTTGGACTTTTGTTAGTACCAAAAGAAACCAAAGGAAGAAAAAAACCAATGGATTTATATATATATATATATATATATATATATATATATATATATATATATATATATATATATATATATTCTGTGTAATTAAAACCTTATAGATATGGTTATTGTGTCCAGAGTAATTTTATAAATACACTTAGGAATATCACTTTATTTCATGTTCTTTAAACCCTACTGATATATGTAACCTACATTAACTTAAAAGATGCCTTTTTGAGACCGGACACATCCTAGTTCGGCTCTCAGGTAGTATAAGAGTGACTGATTATCATATAATTGGGTGTATCATAGGAAGCCACGAGTATACGACGTTATGGAAAGTATGATCGCGTTTTCGTCTGCCAAGGGGCTCTCTGTTCTGGTTGGCGGACGATAGGTTGAAAGATGACACCAATGTACTCGACTAATATGTTCCATAAAAACTGGAAAACATTTCCGGTGTTAATTACACTTGCTCATTGAACGTTGCTTTTGAACGACGGGAGGTAATAGCGATTATCGACCATATGTGAACGCACTAATCCATACCGTACGTATGAAAATGTGATTGATTTTGAATTAATACTGTGTAGTCAGTAAGTGCGGGGAAGGAGAAGAAATTGCCTCGGCTGGGATGTTTATGCGGTGTGCTAAACAGCGTTACGCGTAGAAATACTGCCTCACGGCAGTTATATAGGGGGTAGATTCATTTACTTGTCCGCGTTTTGATATTCGGATATTCTATTTTACTTCTTCGCGGATTATAGCAAAATAATTTTATTATTACTTTTGTATTATGGATCTCCGCAAAGTAACGCCTAATTCTATAAATTATTTACACATAACACATTTACAGTTTATAAAAAACTTTGGGAAGTAATAAAAAACATCACTTACTCGACTAAAAATAAACATACTGCATTAAACCTCTTAAATAGCCCAGATCCTCAACTATCGATAGAGGACGTTAACTCTTATTTCATAAATATTGGTAAAAACATAGCTGAAACTATACAAAGCAAATTCTATAAACCTCCCCACAATACTTTATCCAGTATTTCTTCAAATTCAATGGCTTTTATATTGACTAACAAAGCAGAAGTAGGAATGCTTATATCCAATCTAAAAAATGTCTACACCGCTGGATATGATAATATATCAGCAAACTTTGTCAAGCAACATAGTAAAATCTTAATACCACTAATTACACATCTATGTAACCTTTCTATACTACTGGAGTATTTCCTTTTTGTTTTAAAATGTCCCAAGTGCAGCCAATCTACAAGAGCGGTGATATGAGGCTGTGTCAATAACTATAGATTAGGTAGGTTAGATAGGTTTTCGTTCTAAAAAATCAACTGCAGATGCAGTGCATGAACTAACCAACTTTATAGCGACTAATTTAGATAAAAAACTTTAAGTAATTGTTATTTTCTTAGATCTAACTAAGGCTTTTGACACAGTCTCGACACCAGTCTTGTTGGATAAGCTGTATAAACTAGGTATTAGAGGTGTACCACTTGAACTCTTTGCTGATTATCTGAAAAATCGTGTTCAGTGTGTTAAGATTGGTAATTTAAGGAGTGCTTCAATGCCTATAAGCCATGGTATTCCTCAAGGCAGTATCTTAGGTCCCACCCTCTTTCTAACATACATAAATGATTTATGCGAATTAAAATTGGACCAAGGTAAAATTATTTCTTTTGCTGATGACACAGCGCTTATGTTTAGTGGTGACACTTGGGATGCTGTTTACAGTTTGGCTCAATCTGATCTAAATAAAGTAGTCACTTGGTTTAATTCTAATTTCTTAGAAATTAATGTCAATAAAACGAAATATCTCACTTTTTCAATTAATAAAATGCAACATTCTGCATCTACATTATACATCTAATATAAATAAACATTCTTGCTCAATTATTAGTGACGTTTCTTGTAACTGCCCTGAAATCGAGCATGTCAAAGTAATAAAATACTTGGGTGTTCTAATAGATGACCAATTAAGTTTTGGTTCTCATATTAATCTGCTAGCTACAAGAATCCGTAATGTTTCTGTTTAAAAATCTAAGGCACATTGGAAATGATAATATCATAAAAAACGTTTACTTTGCTTTGTGTCAATCACTGTAATTGTATTGCAATACATCGTGGGGTGGAGCTCCTAAAAGTACAATGCTAGCCCTCGAAAGAGCTCAACAAGCAGTATTGAAAGTTAGTTCATCATTGCCCTTTTCGTTCCCCACTGCTGAGCTCTATAAAAAAGTTAATGTTTTAACAGTGCGGCAGCTTTTTATTCTTAACACTATATTAAAAAAACATTCGTTACTTGAATACAGTTCTAAGAGTCTTATAGACAAACGCAGAAAATATATTATCTGTCACAATGTACCTTACAAAACAAGATTTTGCCAGAAATTTTTCTGCTTCTTAGGTAATTACCTATATAATAAAGCAAATAAAGCCCTTTCAATCTACTCATTACCAAAGTCAACCTGTAAAAAGAAACTTATTTCATGGTTAATTGATCTTGACTACAATGAAACCGAAGGTTTGATAAGCATTGTAAGTTAACAAACATTCAATATTAA
Organism: Morpho achilles; assembly: GCA_947086495.1. NCBI lineage: Eukaryota > Metazoa > Arthropoda > Insecta > Lepidoptera > Nymphalidae > Morpho > Morpho achilles. The sequence goes on along the minus strand of CAMTZB010000006.1, from coordinate 8,811,709 downwards.
TATCCCTTTTACATACATGTATACACATGCATTACACTTTTACTATTGCTCACACTTACACACACACACACGCACGCACACACACACACGCACACCCACACACACACACACACTTATATAGATTAATGATCACACATCTTAATAATATTAATTCTGGTTAAATTATTACATATATCTTATAATTATTATATATATTAAGTTTAGTTAAATTGTTTTTTTTTCCTCTTATACATTTGTGCATTTATACAGTGTATTACTCTTATGATGTTCAAGGGTGGGAGCCTGGTTGTCTGTAACACAGGTCACCTACTACAGGGATCAGTCTCTCACACCACTTCTATTTGTACCCTTAAGAATGGCACCATTACTATTGTTATTTTGTGTGAAGAGAAACAATAAAGAAATATTATTATTATTATTATGCACAGCTACACAAAGAGTCTCCGAAAGGAACCAGGAAAGCAAATATGGAAAGACTTACATAATTTTTTAATTATTATTTTACTTTTAATTGTTGTAAAGTAAATGTATATAACATGATATAGTAATAATTTATTTTACTGAATTTAAATTTCAACAATGGATTTCTTCAACATAATGATGAGATGCCAATTGAATGTCCAAAAGTGTATGAGGACAGGTTGATGATGATGAATGTCCAACAGTGGACGAGGACAGGTTAATGATGATGAATGTCCAACAATGGATGAGGACAGGTTGATGATGATGAATGTCCAACAGTGGACGAGGACAGGTTGATGAAGATGAATGTCCAACAGTGGACGAGGACAGGTTGATGATGATGAATGATGATGCAATAAATTATTGTGTAGCTATACTTAAATGCATCCAATTGTAGTTTTCTAAATTAAATGTAGTTAAAATTATATATTATTATTTTTTTAATCATACTTAGAAAGCAATGGCAGCATGCATATCCTCTACAAGAACAGAAAAGCCACATAGGTAAAAATTGTAACAGTATGATCATATATTTCAGAAAACGAGCCCATGTCTTATAAAAGATAACTCCGTTTTAGACATATTCTAATCAGATTTAATTTTTCTTATTAGTATGAGTTTAGGAAATGCTAATGTCAAACATAAATACAATGGTTATTAAGTTAATTATATCATATTAGCATTAAACATCTAAGTTAGCCCCATGAAATGAGTAAGGTCTAGGGCATGCTACTTTTGACAAACCGCTTGATGGAGGCAGGAGTGGTGGGAGTCGGAGATGGTACCTCCTCATCCAATCGGATTTTGACCACACCAGCCGTACCAACCAACTCACTTCTGTTAAATACAAAAACTCGTAAAACAAGCTATTACTGAAAATTCATATAAAAATGTAAAATAATTCTAATTGGTTTATAAAACTTTATTTTGTAGTGTCCCAGCTTATATTTAAATCCATATAGTATCTAATGATAATCTGATGAATTTATACAAATTGTAATTATTCAAATTAATTTTTTTTATAGGACTAAATATTGATTGTTGTACTTGCATTTTATCATATAATTCAAATAGGTGACAATGTGAAATTTGGACAAGTAATTAAAAACTTGAAAAAAGAACACGATAAAAATGAAATTAAGAATACTTACTTTTGATTTGAGTTTTTGCAGCCACATACACATGCCGAAAGAGCAGTGACGAGAGTGGCAAGCACTCCTATGCTCAAAGCTATCTCTACTATAGAATACATAACAGTAGCTTTTCAATCGAAAAGCGTACACCCAAAATTATGAGTACTTTCCATTTCTAATTATTTTTTAAGTGACTTCTAAAGAAAAAGCCACAATAAGCACACAACTTTCTTCCATTTGGGAATATGAAATGTAGGGCACTGATTTACACGAATACAAGCATTTGCATAAGTTTGAATTTTTAAAGGGCACTAATTTTTGTCTTGCATTAAATACCGCACAATACAAAATAATGTTTAGGTCCCATCATTATAAAGAATTATTTATATCTTAATAAAAGTTTGTAGCACCACTTCTTCGTAGATATAATCATAGACTAGTTTTTATTTTATTAGTATTATTGACGGCCTGGTATCTACGCAAACGCATAGATTAATTTAGACAGTGTGACCAGTGCTGCCAACAGTTCAATAAGCTTCCCACTAGATTCAACTTTCAAAACCACCAGAAAACCACTAACAAACAGATATTTTACACTCTAATCATTTCGAGTGTAAAATATCTGTTTGTATGACCGCTAACCGCTAAATTTTCCAATAAAACAATTTTTGTTTTATGAAAGAAAATAAATATACAAATAATTAGTTTCCTTTATTATTACTAATTAACAAATTAATATCACAAAATTTACATTTCGCTACTCGACCCGTAGTATTTCAGATACCTACGAGCCAAGAACCCCGTTGCGTATATTGTGATTTTTGCATAGTTACGCGTTAATAAATTCGCTCAGTTAATACAAACCAAAATTAATAATTATGAGCCCATGAGCTTTTCTGAACGATGAAACCTTCTAACTAAGTATAAGTATCCAGAAAAAAATATGAAGTGAGAAATCCCCGCGTATAAAGTTTAGAAAAATATTAGGTGGAAAATCCTCGCGTGTAGAGAAACGTAGAGGACTAATTCTTGCCGATCAGTTATGCCTACTCAAGCAAAGTAAATATCTACCAGGTATACAAGCTGAAATCCGCTTTTATTCTAAAAAAAAACCATTTTTTCATAGGAAGGAAAAAAGATAACTTCATTCAAAATATACATTTTTGTCATCTCGCAGGTAATATATGGATTCTTCTTCTGTCGTATTCTTCATTACTGAAGGTCGTGTCCTAGTAGCATATATATAATATAATATACGGATAACATACCAAAAAAATTGTTCGTTTTTCGAGGCAAACCACTTTTCGAGCCAATTTTGGACTTTTCGCGTAAGAATCGAACTGCTGCTCAGCGAGGAAATGGCACACCGACGAAAACAGATGATAGTCGGATGGGGCCAGTTCTGGTAAATAAGCGGTATGGAGTAGCATCTAACAGTTGAGCGTCTCTAAGTAATTTTGAACCTTTTTTTATGATTGTGTGACGGAGCATTGTCATGGAGGAAAATTAGCTTATATTCTGGCCTTTTTTCCTTCATAGCACCTCACAATTTTATTATCTATCGGTGGTAACTTCGATAGTTTCAACAGATTTCAGCACTATATAATAGACTAGCGGCCTGACCATGCTTCGCAGGGGTATAAAATATGTATCCCATGTCAGTCAGTGTAAAAAAATGATTAAAATCGATCCAGTAGTTTTGATTAATTCATTACTGCCCGTGGCCCGCACGCGTTAAATTTGGAGAAAAACAATTTCCTTTCCCTATACCAAGAAGATTTCCTGTTATCTTTGGAATATCTAAATTCATATAGTACATTTTTACTTATTTACTTTTACGTTTTCCCTATGTATTTTATTTTTACAATTAATTACAGAATTAAACAAACTCTTGAAAGAGGGACATAGCTGCTAAAGTCGAAGTGTTATAGGGCGAAGCGTGGCATCCTCACGGCATTTTAAATCTGTAATATCTCCGAAAATGTTCACTTAAATTACATGCTGTAGACGGCCATATTGATCTATATTAAATCAACTAATTATTTAAGGTACTTAATTGGATAAGGATTAGTGCTGTATTGCATGAAAATTGCTTAAAAAATATGGCATTGTTATTCGTAAAAAGAAAATGACAAAAAATGCTATAGTGGGTTATCCATAAGAGATAGACATATACCATCGCGGACTTTTCTGTAGACCTTTGCAAGATGTACAAATACTTAGTACATTATTTTGATGAATCTCGTACGGTTTAGCCTGCGTTTGCAATGTAAGCGGAAAAAAAATGTAATTATTTACAGAAACCTCAAAAATTACAGTATTTCTCTACTCCGTATTGAATGCTATTATACGTACAAACCTTCCTCTGAAATCACTCTATCTATTAAAAAAAACCGCATCAAAATCTGTTGCGTAGTTTTAAAGTTTTATGCGTACATAGGGATATAGGGACTTTGTTTTATAATGTGTAGTATCACTATATTATGCCCCGCTGATGGCACCATACGCACAGCATCGTCTTCCGCCCGAAGTGATTCCGTCTTGGAGTGGACGGAAGGTTGAAGGTTGGCCGGGATGAAACCACGGTTTTTTGTTTAGAATTCTCATGAATTAGGATTTTGTATGAAATGACAAATAATGTTGACTCAATATTGTTGACCGAGGTCGTACGCTTAAAAATAAAATATGGCATGGTCATATCCGATTCATAAATAAAAAGTAAGTTAAAATGTGACACCAACCATGAGCAAACAGCGGATTTCAGCTTGGACACCAATATATATATGCATATTCAAAAAGGAAAACGAACAGATATATATAAATCATCGTAAAATGGAAGTAAATCTAACTTTTTAACTGCTAATAAATTTTACCGGGACCACCAAAAAAAACCACTATCCACTAAAAGCAATATTTGGCCACTAAGTGGGTAGTTAAAACCACCAGTTTTAGTGGAAAATCCACTAAGATGGCAACACTGAGTGTGACAGACAAATAATATCGCAATATATTACCCAGCATAGATTACTAACTATAAAATAGATGCCTGAGATTCATACATTGGCGCGAGCCTATTTTCGGTGGTACGGGGGGGTGCAGAGTAGCGCTATAGCTACTTACATTCTCATTCGTGAAAACTATCTGCCTCTCACCCGTTTCATTCATAAAAACAGATTTAGTCTCAGCTCTGACTCTTTCTCACATATGGAGTAGTAATATATATAACTTATGACGTAAAATCGTAGTTAAATTAGTGGTGTACTTGGTGTGCTAAAACCGTAACTAGTGATGTCAAAGTTTTATCGATTCGCATTTTACTCTTACCGATTATTTGTATAACCGGTTTTCCTGTAACATATTAATGATTTTCAGATTTTAATAAAACAAAATATTTAAGGAAATTCTTTAATATACTTTTACTGTAATAAAAAAAATTATATTCAACAGGCGTTTTACATTTCTAAGTGCATGCTTCTTAAAAAAAAGAGTTTTTTCCTAAACACGCTAAAAGTGCAACTTCAAAAACAGAATCGGCGATCATGTATCTTGAAAATGTAGGAACTGTAATTTAAATTATTATACATTATTATTAAATAAAATTAATTATAAGTATTCACTCGAAAACAAATTTACAAGATTAGTATTTGAAACAATAGATGCTTTCGTTTTTACCGTTTATGTATTTAGGAAAAAACATTATACTTAAAAGGAGTATACTTGTTGGTTAATTATAAATATTAGTCTTTTTTAGATATATTAGTAGTAGTTTTATAGAATATTAGTGGTTTTTATAAATATATGGGACAATTACACACACGGTCGTCCGTCCCCAAAGTAAGTAACTTAATACTTGTGTTATGGTAGACAGACAACTGGTGAATATATACTTATATATTTTTAAATACATACTTAAATACAAATATACACCTAGGCTCAAAGACCAACAAATTCATTAATAGAAAATGTTTGCCCTCGGCGGGAGTCATCGAACCCGCGACCCGTGGAGCTGAAGGCAGGGTCACTACCCACTGGGCCAGTCAAAAAGGGTTTTATCTCTAAGTATAATATTTTCCATCAAACCAGTTAACACTTCGGATTAATACATATAAAGTAAGAATTAAATTGTGAAATTTTGCCATATTTAATGTGCCAATTGATAGGATTTTCGATGAAAGAAAACATCATGAGGAACTATACTCCATGGGTTAAGTATTTAACTAAATGTAAACATGTCAACATGTCATAGGCAGATAATGCCTACTATAAAGTACCTTTTTTATTACAACACATTATACTAACATTAAATATAATTTTTAATTCTTTTAAAGAATTTAAAATTATTTTTCGCACCACTTTATTATGGCGTGATTGCTATCAATAATTTTTACAAACTTTCAAACAAATAAATAAGAATATTATTTAATATCCACTTTTAAGAACCCAAACATAAAGGTATTATAAATTTTTTAAAGAAAACGATGGATAATATTAAATACACTAAATTACTACACATTTAAGTATCACAGAGTGAAGCTCGTAGAATATTTGATATTATGTTACGTAGGTTAATCTAATGCAATTACCATTTTAGGTAGTTTACTTGGCTAATTTGTATCTGCTGAATTTTATTAAATTATATATTGCTGTTTTGCTATACTAAAGGTATAAATATTTAATTTTAGAAAATAACAATCAATTTATGAAAATTACATTTATAAATATTAGAGATATTCTTTTGACAACTGCAGTTGAATCCCAATTTTTTCATTTGTTAATAATATTATTGTAATGCCATATTTGTCACTCCTGAATCACATGGTTTTTGTTTGTTTACATCTTGTTATGTTTCTATACTTATGGAGTATGTATAGTAAAATAATAAAAAATTTGAATCACTTTTTAAATGTTAATAATAGTAATATTAGTTAGTTACTTTTACCTCATGTATCATAGTTCTATAACTTTACTTGCGATAAAATTTTCCATTTCCATTATCGTTTTCCAAGTATCTGTAGTACTGTGAATTCTCCTTAATTAATACACCATTGTCTAACTCGCATTATGATTACGATTATGCAAAAAACTTTTAACAAATCATATTTGTGATTAACGCAAGTTAACCAAGAATTATAGTTTTTTAAGTTATATACATTTTTGACTAATTAACACTTTACATGCTATATAATGCCATTCAAAAGATATAAGTTTTTGTGATGGATAATATAATTTTAACTAGATCAAATCTTTCAGTTTTATTAGACAATAGCGTAATTATAAAAATTTCACAATTTAAATAATCCTGTTTTGAAAATATATTACTCCCAGGATTGCTCAGGGTTTTAGTTTTGCTACACAAGTAAAAACACGTGTTTTGAATAGGAATAAATGGTGTTAATGTTAAAATACACAATTTTTAGCAGCAATACAGGCAGAACTCATAATGCATTATAAGCCCGTCGTTTAAGCAAACTATCAATTAAACTAGCAACTAAGCTAATTCGTATTGTTATTGATTTTCCTTAGTAATGAAAATTTTAAACCCATTCATCTCAAAATATGAGTTTTTGAGTTGTACCGCTATTGCTGCACATGACCGATATATCAATATACTGAACCGGTAATATGATATGGCTTGGGTCTGGAAAATATTTCTGATGGAATACAAGGTACTATAACTATCAAACAATAATATTAACCAATAATGTTTTAAAAAATGAAACCAAATTATGATCCGTTCTAGTGTGCTAGAGCCCCCTTATCCACGGATTTGAGAAAAAATCCATTGGGTCCTAGTTAAGAAATTTCAAACTTCATATTGTTTCTCAATTATACTAATATGAATACTATTTTGAAGACACAACCTTCTCTTGAGTCTCTAGCATGGAAGCGGACTTTTACAGCCTTATTCCAAAATTCCGAATGGTTCAGGCGGCAAAATAAATTGTTAGTGAATAAAAGCATTCACGCTGTGAAAATGTTATTACTAATGTCAATAAATGAGGCTAAATAATTATGATTCGACTGAAGCTCTTCATATATGTTCATCTGCATCATCGAGCTCATGGACACTTCCCGGCGGAAGAGTTCGCAGCATATTTAACCTGTAATAAATAAGTAGTTCTTAAATAATGTATAGATAGAACATTAGTTTGCAAAGGTAGTCTTACAGACAATCTTGGCATTGATATCCCCTGAGTAGAATAGACCACCCTCATTTCTTACCTAGGTGTCGCGAAAACCGATTAAAGTAAGTTGACGTCGGGCAGGTGGCCGGTCGTAAGATACCAAATCATGCAATAACATGTTTAAAACATGTTGTGCCTACCCCATTTAGAGTGGGATAAGGGTAGGAGAATGACAATGCCAATGACAATTGACAAATAACAGAAATTTTAAATTTTAAAAATATATTTTTAGCTTCTACTGGTCTTAAATAGTGTCTGGAAAATATTTTTTACAGTTATATTTTAAGTATAGAATAGAGACTAATTATAAATAATATTTTTTTTAATAATAAAATATAAGGGGTATCTGTGACAATCTTTGTGTTATGTTAAATATCTTTGATTTTGTACTGTTAGCAGTACCAGGCTAAAAATATTATGCTTTCCAAATACTGAATTGTATGTGACAATTAAGAAGCATATGTGACAAAGTTCCAATGATCATCACTAATATGTCTTTTAAGCTATTCTTATATCACACACTTTTTTGTATCACTATAATAGAGGAAAAATTGTACCAAACATTTTTTGTTATATCTCAAACGGATTAGGCAGTTAGCCCATTAGACATATAAGCTTCAGTTTTAATTGAAAGTGAAATGGACAGACTGACATACTTTACATCAAATATTTACTTGCCTTCATCTAGTCAAATCAATTGACCTAATCATGTGCTTCATCCCATAAAGCATCAACAGCATATAGCCCTTAGACGTCATCCCAATGAGTACTCTCTTTGGCAATGACCAGGTTCATCTGAAAATTATTGCAAAAACATTTTAATAAATATGGAACAAACTGTGATAGCTCAGCGGTGAGGCCGTGCGACTCTGTAAAGACGATCATGGGTCATCCTTATCCAATTAAGAACCTTAAATATATTGTTTATTTAATATATGACCCTTTACAGCATGTAATTTAAATAAACAGTTTCGAAGATATTACAGATTTAAAATGCAGGGGCCGCGACGCGAGCCTATAAATAGCGCGTCGGAGGTCGCGGTTCGCCTCTCGGCGATGCTTCCGCGCTCGCCCGTCTTATCGGTGACGCTGTCAAAGCCATTAGGGCTAACAGCATTAGTCAAATTCGAAAAAAAAAAACGCGGTTCGCCCTTTAACCATTTGAATTTAGCAGCGATCGGACGCATTTATGATCGGAGCTCTCTAGCGAGGAAAATAACAATCACTATCACTACATATTATAAAACAAAGTCCATATTTCCCTATGTATGCATAAAACTTTAAAACTACACAACAGATTTTGATGCGGTTTTTTTTAATAGATAGAGTGATTCCAGAGGAAGGTTTGTTCGTATAATAACATTCAATACGAAGTAGAGAAATACTGTAATTTTTGAGGTTTCTGTAAATAATTACATTTTTTTCCGCTTACATTGCAAACGCAGGATAAGCCCTACGAGATTTATCAAAATAATGTACTTAGTATTTGTACACATTGAAAAGGTCTACAGAAAAGTCCGCGATGGTATATGTCTATCGCTTATGGATAACCTACTATAGCATTTTTTGTCATTTACTTTTTACGAAAAATAATGCAATATTTTTGAAGCAATTTTTATACAATACAGCACTAATCCTCATCCAATTAAGTACCTTAAATAAATAGTTGATTTAATATAGATCAATATGGCCGTTTACAGCATGTAATTTAAGTGAACATTTTCGGAGATATTACAGATTTAGAATGCCGTGAGGACGCCGCGCTTCGCCCTATAACACTTCGACTTTAGCAGCTATGTCGCTCTTTCAAGAGTTTGTTTAAATACATTCTGTAATTAAATGTAAAAATAAAATACATAGGTAAAATGTAAAAGTAAATAAGTAAAAATGTACTATATGAATTTAGATATTCCAAAGATAGCAGGAAATCTTCTTGGTATAGGGAAAGGAAATTGATTTTCTCCAAATTTAACGCTTGTGGGCCCCGGGCAGTAATTAATAAATCAAAACTACGTTATTGATTTTAATATTTTTTTTACACTGACTGACATGGGATATTTTATACCTGTGCGAAGCAGGGGCAGGCCGCTAGTTCTAAATATAATAACCTAACCTTGCATGGATAACCTAAAACCTTTAACATGCAGTATAATTTTTATTTCCTATTTGACTTAGTTATCGTAATATAAAAATTATGATATGTGCATTAATTTCGATTGATGAATTAGCTACATTCATTATTATATTAAGGATATGTATTGCGATTTTATATAGCTTCTAGTGTCTTGTAGTGCAATAAATGATTAATAATGGAACATTAAAGGTAAAGTTTTTTAGAAGTTGTTCTAATTGATCATATGTGTGTATCTATCTTAGTTATGAATAATTTGCACATAACTTAAATGGTCTACTTAATATTTTTTTTTAGACGTATTTTCAATTGAAGAACTTCATTGTATTATATTAGAACTTTAAAAATGATTGTCAAGTTTTTTATAATGAGACTCGGATGAAAAGGGAGTAAATAGCAAAAGAGAGCAAGTTTATTCTGTATAAATCAATATAGGGTATATTGCTTTATATAACACTGTTGTTGATTTTTAATTAAAATGCAAAATCAAAATTTAAATTTACGATTGATTAATTGCAGATTCAAGAATCCTCACATCCAAGATTAAGAGTAATTTTTTATTTTAATATGATTGTCACATGATGTTATTCATAGTTATGATTCGAGATATCTTTACATTTACAGTGCTAATAAAATATATAATAGTATGTGTAATGAATGAAAGAATAACAGCAATATTAAAAGACTGTTCTATAAAACTGAAAGTAAATATTTATGTAATTTATAAATCACTTAAAATGTGCAACTGTTTATTATATCTAACAGAAATTAAATAACAAACAATATTTCTCCTTCATACTTATGCAATAATAAAAAGCAATTTTTCTAAAAGTGAACCCATTTACTCTTTCTTAACAAATCAATGCATAATGACACAGACAACATTTTTTTTATATTATACAATAACTATTCATATAGATTCAAATACAACCTCTTTCATAAGAGGTTGTATTTGAATCGTTCAAATACAACCGCATTCGGCTATGTTCCGCTGTAGCCGTATGGCGGGACGTCCTCGACCGCTTCATCACCCAGTGGTGACATGTCCCTCCCAGCTACACAGTACAGACCCTGCATCACAGTTTTCAACCTCTGTAATTTGAGGAAATGCATTTGAGGTAACTAATACTCAAGTGAAGTCTGAATTTATGAAGCTAAGTTAAATTCCTATAATTTCAGCCACAGATGTAAGCGTGCACTCAAACATCAGTAGCCAAAAGCGACTGGGAAAAGAATTAAGGTTTTACATGTATTGCAGGTGCCAAATACCGGCTCTTTGCCAACCGCAACACATAACCATTACAAAAAAATGTAAAAGTTAATGACGTACGAATTACCAAAACTGCGCAATTTCAGAAATCAGTACGACACCTTTATAATGGCTAGCCCGTTAATAAAACGTCTAACAAAGTAGCGCGCTTTTGAAGCTAATGTTCGACGATACAGAAAACGAACATTACCAACAAAACGCCTACACAGTATGGGAAGAAATAACACTGCAGTGTCCACCTCAACCATACTGTTAAATGAGAAGAAAAAGCCCTGCAGCTTTTACAGGAGGGCAGTCAGACGCTGCTAGTTATTAAACATTAAAGATTACAATGTTTATATTTACCTAAGCTATGATTAAAGCAGAGTAATTATGCAAAAGTAATAATAAAATTATTTTGCTATAATCGGCGATGAAGTAAAATAGAAAATATATATAATGCTAAATGTAGAGTGGACAATCGGTTCTCATACCTGATACATGCAGGATTCGTAAAAAACACATGCACAAACCTCCATCATACACAAGCACTATATATATTAACTATAAATGTTTGAATTTCAACAAACATTCTCGGATAAAATGTGAGTAGTTATCCAAAACTTAATAACAAATAAACTATACTTTTGCACTATTTAATACGAAGAAAATTGAAACGTACTGACTAACCAGAAACGTTCGTTATACGTTATATATAACTGTAATCACTTTTTACTTACGCAAAAATATACAAACCACCAGGAACAGGACCGAAGACGTCGTACGCGTCTTCGCGTTCAGCTACGTTCCGCGGTAGCGTATGGCGGGAAGTCCTCGACCGCTTCATCACCTAGTGGTGACATGTCTCTCCCAGCTACACAGTACAGACCCTGCATCACAGTTTTCGAGCTCTGTAATTTGAGAAAATGCATTTGAGGTAACTAATACTCAAGTGAAGTCTGAATTTATGAAGCTAAGTTAGATTCCCGTAATTTCAGCCACAGATGTAAGCGTGCACTCAAACATCAGTAGCCAAAAGCGACTGGGAAAAGAATTAAGGTTTTACATGTATTGCAGGTGCCAAATACCGGCTCTTTGCCAATCGCAACACATAACCATTACAAAAAATATATAAAAGTTAATGACGTACGAATTACGAAAACTGCGCAATTTCAGAAATCAGTACGACACCTTTATAATGGCTAGCCCGTTTATAAAACGTGTAACAAAGTAGCGCGCTTTTGAAGCTAATGTTCGACGATACAGAAAACGAACATTACCAACAAAACGCCTACACAGTATGGGAAGAAAGAACACTGCAGTGTCCACCTCATCCATACTGTTAAATGAGAAGAAAAAGCCCAGCAGCTTTTACAGGAGGGCAGTCAGACGCTGCTAGTCATTAAATATTAAAGATTACAATGTTTATATTTACCTAAGCTATGATTAAAACAGAGTAATTATGCAAAAGTAATAATAAAATTATTTTGCTATAATCGGCGATGAAGTAAAATAGAAAACATATATAATGCTAAATGTAGAGTGGACATTCGGTTATCATACCTGATACATGCAGGATTCGAAAATACACATGCACACACCTCCACCACCGCCACCACCATACACAAGCACTATATACATTCACTATCACAAACTCAACAACTCAAATGTTTGAATTTCAACAAACATTCTCGGATAAAATGTGAGTAGTTATCCAAAACTTAATTACAAATAAACTATACTTTTGCACTATTTAATACAAAGAAAATTGAAAAGTACTGACTCACCAGCAACGTTCGTTATACGTAATATATAACTGTAATCACTTTTTACTTACGCAAAAATATACAAACCAACAAATGATTTTTAATTTAAATTAGACAATTCCATAAACTTCTTGTTAACGCACACTATATACAATAACACGATATAATAGGAATACCACAATTCCCGTTCCGAGATGCACTTCTCTTGAATGACGAACAAGGACTGAATGTCACTGAAACGTTTTATCAATAGGAAGACTCCCCACCGGAAACAATAACGGCACAGTGTTGCCCCTATTTAATCAAAAAGGGCGCGATTAGGGTTGCCACCTTTTTTTTGAAGAAAAATAGTTTTTTTCTTTTTAAATCAAAAAAATATAGTACTTTTATTAAATTCAGGAAAAAAAAATAGTACACATCTATTTTCAATCATTATTTATTTTTCCATGATTATTTTTTATTACTTTTCGCTGGATAATGACACGGAGTTAGAGTTACTAACTAACTAAGCCCCGTAAATACATGAATGAGTTTCGTTCAAACATTCCCTATGCAGTGCTGCAGATGCGTTCCATTCACAGTTAATTAAAAAAAGCACGACAATTGTGTTTTTATTGAACTGTAATAATATTGGGAAGTTTTATTTTTTAATTTTAAAATATAAGTAAAAATAAAACTAAAATAATAAAAATAAAACTTTTCCTTCTATAGTAATATTAAAATACTGTACCGTGATCCGAAGTCTAATATAATGTTGAGATAGACCATTGCTTTCACTTCCTTTTTCTGTCTCTTTTCCTCCTTAGTAGTGAATACTATCCGTCCTTGTCTACTGCCACCACCAGGTAGGGGGGATGTTTCGAGTGGGCCTCGAAACTTTATTCGTCATTAACGTTGTTGTTTTCACTTCGTTCGGACGCTCCACTGGTAAGTGCTAGCAAATTTATTTTATACGTATACTATTACTATAATAGTCAACACAGTGTTCTAAAACGTGTTGATTATTAAAGCTAAGACGCTATGCGTCCGTGTTTCTTTTTCCAGTGTTAAGTAGTGAATTTTATTTTTGTGCGGTAACGGATAATATTTACTTTAGATCTAAATTAGCTGAAACAACTGGTAAAATATGAGTGAAGTGAATCTTCAAAACGATTTGAGAGACCAGAACCTACCAAATAATACTGAAGGCGGAACTAGTAAAAGGAAAAGACAATCTAATAAGCCTTTATCACGTTCGTCCTCATCAGAAAGTGATTCAAGCAGCAGTGATGATTCATCTACCAAGCGTTCTCGCCGTCATCGACGCAAACGCTCTCGTAGACATCCCCGTGAAAATAGTAAATTAGATAAGCTCATTGCGGAGGTAAACAACATTAAGTCAAGGATATGTGACACTGAATATATTAATGGTTCTATCAGTGAGAATTTGTATAGTGGCTGTCAGTCAGAAGTAGAACAAGGCGAGTCATTTACGAGGTGTGTTCAAAAAGTATCGCGAATTTTGTATATTTTCAAACATTATTTGTTTATTCGTAAATATCTATTTTGTCCCCTTCAAAGTAATCCCTCTGGGATATTATACACTTGTGCCAACGTTTTTACAAATCTTCGAAGCACTTCAAAAAATCATTTTTTTGTATCTTGTTCAGCTCCTCCTTCAATGCCGTCTTTATCTCGTCAATCGTGACGTAGTGTCGTCCTTTCATGGGCCTCTTCAGTTTCGGGAACAAGAAAAAGTCACAGGGGGCCAGATCCGGGGAATACGGCTGCGGTATCATTGGTCTGTTGTTTTTGGCCAAGAAGTCGCGTACAAGCAGCGATGTGTGAACAGGGGCGTTATCGAGGTGCAAAAGCCAATTTTTGTTTTTCCACAAATTATCGATTAAAATCGAATGGCACGAGCCAATCAATATGCCTAGGTCCTCGGCAATTTCTCTATCGATGATTCGAAGATTGGTCAATACCATTTTCTTCAATTCATCAATTTTTTCGTCTGTTGTTGAAGTGCTCGGGCGTCCGGCACGCTCTTCGTCATTCACATCTTCTCGGCCTTTTAAAAACATTTTGTACCACCGATAAACGTTGCTTTTGTCCAAAGTAGCTTCTCCATATGCCACAGTCCACACTCGGAATGCATCCGCGCACTTAATTTCGTTTTTCACACAAAAATCGATCCTTGTTCCATTTTTTGAATAGGTAAAAATCGAAGACGAACCAAAACACGTGCAAGCAAAGCAGCTGTCAATAATTAACCGAACATTCAAAATGGCCCAACTTGTCAGCATAAGTGAGAGACATATGTACCAACATAACGCCACAAAAAAATCGAAATTGGAATATATGTAACTCGCGAAAATTCAAAATTCGCGATACTTTTTGAACACACCTCGTACGTTATCGTTTCGAACAAAATTAAAAGACCCCAATATACTAACAAGTCCTACATCATATTTGGAAATTTTAAAAAGGATTCAAAGATTAGGTGACGTGGAGTGGCAAAATGTAAGGTACGCAGAAGTACAGAAAAATTATCGACATACCCCCGGTTTTACAGAACTTGAAAGCTAACGACGAAATAAAACAATATGAGACTTCACGTACATCTGTCAATGCCGATAAAGCCTTTGCTGCTATTTGCTATGCTCTGATCAAACAAAAAGATCACCTTGAAAAAGAACTTCGTGGATTTTTATCCTGGGCGAAAGATTCACGTGACCTCAATTTTAATTCAATTCATGAAAAGATTGAAGATATTTTTGTAAATGGTGACTTTTCAAATATATCTAACGATGCCCTTCAATTAGTCTGCGGCCATAGAGCCGAAATGATTCAACACAGACGAGAAGCGATCCTGGCATCGGTTAAAGATCTCTTACATAAAAGAATGTAAAGGAAAATACCGCCCTCTTGCAGCAACTTATTTGATGCTGAAAAATTCTCTTCTGCCTTAGAGAAGATGGGAGAACATCATAAAGTATTCTGGCCTATTATTAAAGACCGCGAATCTGCTACGCAAACCGGTCCAACTTCTAACGTTCCTACTGCTGCAATTTCTAGGTCATATCATAATCAACCAGGATATAGATCTAACAATATTCAGTATGCCAATAATAGACCCCGTGCGGTCTTTAATTCTAATAAAACATTTCGGGGCAGATCCGATACTGCCAATAGTCGTAGGAATATCGACCAAGCAACAGCAGGCCGAGGTTCACGTGGAAGACATACCTCTCCCTCATCCCGCCGGGATAGGAGAAATAATCGAAAGTATTGACTCAACGAGTCTCTTTCGTGCCGGCCAGCTAAAACATTATCGGAAAAGATGGGAGAAAATGGGAGCACCCGATTATATAATAAAATTGATTTCCGGATATCATATCCCATTTTCAAAGCGGCCGCCACTACATCTTCCCAATCGATACAACATACGGCAAGCCACTCTCGAAATTTCACGTATGTTTCCGGTTCCCAAATCGCACGGGTCTATGGGACCCATATTCGACCTCAGAGCTTTAAATCAATATGTGGTCACAACTCCGTTCAGACTCATCAACGTACACAAAGTCTCAAAATTTTTGCAACTAAACGATTGGCTTGTCCAAATAGACCTCTCACAAGCATACTTTCATCTTCAAATAAGCACATCTCACAGACGCTTCCTGCGATTGATGTATCGTCAAGAATTATTGGAAATGAGGTGTCGCCCCCTCGGATTGAGCTCTGCTCCCAGGACCTTTGCTATTGTAACCAATTGGATAGCAGAAATACTCCGACAGAAAGGAATCTGACTTCTCGTGTATCAAGACTACGATCTATCTAATCTATCTAATCGCCACTACAAGCCAACTTATACTGTCGGGGAATTGGTCCCTTTCAGAGAAGAGCTTGCACTCAAATATGAAGGAGCTATTGGTGGTCTTAAAAGTTTTAAAAGATCTAGGTCCGAACCTCCAGTTAACTACAGTACATTTGCTATGCGAGTACAAAACTGTAGTAGCGTACTTACGCAACGAGGGAGGAACGAAACCTCTGAATTTGCTGGCTTTAACATACAAGATCCTTCAGCTTCTGGATTTCTATCAGATAGATCTACTAGTATATCACCGAGGCAGATTATCTGTCACGTCATCGGTCTATACCAGAATGGCACCTCCTGCCTCGAGCGACAAATCCCATATTTTCCAAATGGGGGACTCCGATTATAGATCTATTCTCAACAAGACTGATACGTGTAGTAACAAGATGCTGCACTCTGGACTACTATGCAGAGTTTTACGACGCACTGTCAATAATGTGGAACCATGCACTGGCGTGGGTCTTCCCACCCCCACCTTTGAAAGTTCTCCAGCACCTGAATCAATGCATAGGCACGTATCTGATAGTGGTGTCAAGGTGGGAGAAGGTGTTTTGGCGTCCAGATTTACAGGACACATCAGCACCCTGGATAATTTGAGATCTCCACCAGGTACTGGTGGACGTTTTGACAGGGCAGCCTCCTTAGAATGTGAAGGAAATGGAACCGGAAGTATGGAAACTTGGGGCTGGAATGAGCAGTTAAGAGATTGGACGCCGCAGCAAAAAGATCTATTGATTACTAGCTGGCGTACTTCAACAATAAGAACTTACAAACCTGCTTGGTGCAGATGGGTAAAGTGGACCAATCTCAATAAAGTTTCTTGTAATAAGCCTTATGGATCAGACTTAGCACGTTTTCTGTCAGACCTATTTTTTGTAGAAAAGCTTTCGTACAATACAATTCTGGTTCACAAGTCGGTAGTGGCCACACTATGTGATCCAGAATGTTCTGAACGATTAAGCGGCCACCCTTTTGTTAAGCGAATTCTTAAAGCGATTGCTGTATCAAAACCAACCTTACCTAAATCTATAATATGGGATATTGATGACGTAATAGAATTTATGTCACGAACAGACCCTAAGACTGAAAACTTGTATCAAGTATCGAGACATACAGCCGCGATATTGCTATTGTATTCTGGAAGGAGAGTACATGATTTTACTCTTCTAAATGTTGACTCGGAAAGTTGTATAATTCATGATGATTATATAGTCTTATGGCCTATGTATGGATCAAAGACTGACTCCGCTAATTATCGTCAGTCTGGTTGGAGGCTTAATGTTAATTCTAATATAAAATTGGACCCTGTTTTCTGGATAAATAAATTAATAATTACTGGACAAGACAGGAGACAATCTGCCAATTGTTCAAAGCTTTTTGTAATAACTTGTGGAGTACAGAAGACAGCTTCTAAATGTGTAATTTCAGGCTGGGTTAAAAATTTATTAAAAGATGCTGGTATAGAGGCTACTGCTGGCAGTTCTAGAGCTGCGGTCGCCTCTAAAAGTTAGATCGAAAATATGTCTATTGATGACATACTACCCAGAGGGAACTGGAGATCAGAAAACACCTTCCGAAAATTCTACTGCAAACAAATATTACAATCGAATATGCAAAATAAAAAGCAAATCTTTCAGATTTTTAAGTGATAACACTGCATACATTATACCTATTTATGAATCATTGTCTAATTACAATCATTTAAATGATATTCTTTTATTTTATTGTCAGCATACTCGTCCGTCTTTGTTATCTAACAAATGTAGAAATTATTATTTACTTGATCACATTGACGTTTTAACCACCACCAGGCGATAGCAAAAATCTCTCAACATTATATTAGACTTCGGATCACGGTACAGTATTTTAATGCAAGCGTTTTACCTGAAAATAAAACGTATATTAAAATACTTACCTGATCCGAAGTCTAATATTTTAAAATCCTGCCTGGTGTACCAAAACAACAAGTGCAATGGCGAGTTTCGAGTTTCGAGGCCCACCTCGAAACATCCCCCCTACCTGGTGGTGGCAGTAGACAAGGACGGATAGTATTCACTACTAAGGAGGAAAAGAGACAGAAAAGGAAGTGAAAGCAATGGTATATCTCAACATTATATTAGACTTCGGATCAGGTAAGTATTTTAATATACGTTTTATTTTCAGGTAAAACGCTTGCATTTATTGTGTATGCTTTATTGAAGTGTTGTATATCATATGTCATACGCAATATCAGTTATATTCTATGTTTTAAGTGGTTATTTCTGAATAGTTTTTATTCTTTCTGCGACAGACAATATGGATTATAGACATACTTTAATTATTGAACAGAAAGTTATTTGTTCAAGATACTTTAACATACTATCCCATTTAGTTATGCACATTTCAACTGGATTTTTTGTCTGAGTAACTGTGTCTGGTCAAGGCACTGCTACTGTTGTTGCAATGAATTCATTAATATCTGATACAATGGCTGATATTCTTCAAGTGAGTTAAAATGTTTCAAATATAAATCATTTTTGTTTGTAAACACAAAAATTGGCATGTGTGTGTTTAAAGTAACGGCCTGTTATCCACCCAAGCAGAGGGAACCATAAGCTTCCTCTATCCGTTTTTTGGAGAGAAGTATTGTAGCAAAGACCTACCATCGCGTTGCTCCAATGCGGATTGGTAGGTTACGCATATCCCTAGAATTCGCTAGAAGTATGCGGATTTCCTTACCATATTTTCCTTCACCGAAAAGCGTGTCATAAATTGCAATTGTCAATTAGACATGTGCCTGCGCGGGGTATAAACCCATGATCGTCTTTACAGAGTCGCACGGCCTCACCGCTGAGCTATCACAGCTTGTTCTATATTTATTAAAATGTTTTTGCAATAATTTTCAGATGAACCTGGTCATTGCCAAAGAGAGTACTCATTGGGATGACGTCTAAGGGCTATATGCTGTTGATGCTTTATGGGATGAAGCACATGATTAGGTCAATTGATTTGACTAGATGAAGGCAAGTAAATATTTAAAGGTTTTAGGTTATCCATGCAAGGTTAGGTTATTATATTTAGAACTAGCGGCCTGCCCCTGCTTCGCACAGGTATAAAATATCCCATGTCAGTCAGTGTAAAAAAAATATTAAAATCAATAACGTAGTTTTGATTTATTAATTACTGCCCGGGGCCCGCAAGTGTTAAATTTGGAGAAAATCAATTTCCTTTCCCTATACCAAGAAGATTTCCTGCTATCTTTGGAATATCTAAATTCATATAGTACATTTTTACTTATTTACTTTTACATTTTCCCTATGTATTTTATTTTTACATTTAATTACAGAATGTATTTAAACAAACTCTTGAAAGAGCGACATAGCTGCTAAAGTCGAAGTGTTATAGGGCGAAGCGCGGCGTCCTCACGGCATTCTAAATCTGTAATATCTCCGAAAATGTTCACTTAAATTACATGCTGTAAACGGCCATATTGATCTATATTAAATCAACTATTTATTTAAGGTACTTAATTGGATGAGGATTAGTGCTGTATTGTATAAAAATTGCTTCAAAAATATTGCATTATTTTTCGTAAAAAGTAAATGACAAAAAATGCTATAGTAGGTTATCCATAAGCGATAGACATATACCATCGCGGACTTTTCTGTAGACCTTTTCAATGTGTACAAATACTAAGTACATTATTTTGATAAATCTCGTAGGGCTTATCCTGCGTTTGCAATGTAAGCGGAAAAAAATGTAATTATTTACAGAAACCTCAAAAATTACAGTATTTCTCTACTTCGTATTGAATGTTATTATACGAACAAACCTTCCTCTGGAATCACTCTATCTATTAAAAAAAACCGCATCAAAATCTGTTGTGTAGTTTTAAAGTTTTATGCATACATAGGGAAATATGGACTTTGTTTTATAATATGTAGTGATAGTGATTGTTATTTTCCTCGCTAGAGAGCTCCGATCATAAATGCGTCCGATCGCTGCTAAATTCAAATGGTTAAAGGGCGAACCGCGTTTTTTTTTTTCGAATTTGACTAATGCTGTTAGCCCTAATGGCTTTGACAGCGTCACCGATAAGACGGGCGAGCGCGGAAGCATCGCCGAGAGGCGAACCGCGACCTCCGACGCGCTATTTATAGGCTCGCGTCGCGGCCCCTGCATTTTAAATCTGTAATATCTTCGAAACTGTTTATTTAAATTACATGCTGTAAAGGGTCATATATTAAATAAACAATATATTTAAGGTTCTTAATTGGATAAGGATGACCCATGATCGTCTTTACAGAGTCGCACGGCCTCACCGCTGAGCTATCACAGTTTGTTCCATATTTATTAAAATGTTTTTGCAATAATTTTCAGATGAACCTGGTCATTGCCAAAGAGAGTACTCATTGGGATGACGTCTAAGGGCTATATGCTGTTGATGCTTTATGGGATGAAGCACATGATTAGGTCAATTGATTTGACTAGATGAAGGCAAGTAAATATTTGATGTAAAGTATGTCAGTCTGTCCATTTCACTTTCAATTAAAACTGAAGCTTATATGTCTAATGGGCTAACTGCCTAATCCGTTTGAGATATAACAAAAAATGTTTGGTACAATTTTTCCTCTATTATAGTGATACAAAAAAGTGTGTGATATAAGAATAGCTTAAAAGACATATTAGTGATGATCATTGGAACTTTGTCACATATGCTTCTTAATTGTCACATACAATTCAGTATTTGGAAAGCATAATATTTTTAGCCTGGTACTGCTAACAGTACAAAATCAAAGATATTTAACATAACACAAAGATTGTCACAGATACCCCTTATATTTTATTATTAAAAAAAATATTATTTATAATTAGTCTCTATTCTATACTTAAAATATAACTGTAAAAAATATTTTCCAGACACTATTTAAGACCAGTAGAAGCTAAAAATATATTTTTAAAATTTAAAATTTCTGTTATTTGTCAATTGTCATTGGCATTGTCATTCTCCTACCCTTATCCCACTCTAAATGGGGTAGGCACAACATGTTTTAAACATGTTATTGCATGATTTGGTATCTTACGACCGGCCACCTGCCCGACGTCAACTTACTTTAATCGGTTTTCGCGACACCTAGGTAAGAAATGAGGGTGGTCTATTCTACTCAGGGGATATCAATGCCAAGATTGTCTGTAAGACTACCTTTGCAAACTAATGTTCTATCTATACATTATTTAAGAACTACTTATTTATTACAGGTTAAATATGCTGCGAACTCTTCCGCCGGGAAGTGTCCATGAGCTCGATGATGCAGATGAACATATATGAAGAGCTTCAGTCGAATCATAATTATTTAGCCTCATTTATTGACATTAGTAATAACATTTTCACAGCGTGAATGCTTTTATTCACTAACAATTTATTTTGCCGCCTGAACCATTCGGAATTTTGGAATAAGGCTGTAAAAGTCCGCTTCCATGCTAGAGACTCAAGAGAAGGTTGTGTCTTCAAAATAGTATTCATATTAGTATAATTGAGAAACAATATGAAGTTTGAAATTTCTTAACTAGGACCCAATGGATTTTTTCTCAAATCCGTGGATAAGGGGGCTCTAGCACACTAGAACGGATCATAATTTGGTTTCATTTTTTAAAACATTATTGGTTAATATTATTGTTTGATAGTTATAGTACCTTGTATTCCATCAGAAATATTTTCCAGACCCAAGCCATATCATATTACCGGTTCAGTATATTGATATATCGGTCATGTGCAGCAATAGCGGTACAACTCAAAAACTCATATTTTGAGATGAATGGGTTTAAAATTTTCATTACTAAGGAAAATCAATAACAATACGAATTAGCTTAGTTGCTAGTTTAATTGATAGTTTGCTTAAACGACGGGCTTATAATGCATTATGAGTTCTGCCTGTATTGCTGCTAAAAATTGTGTATTTTAACATTAACACCATTTATTCCTATTCAAAACACGTGTTTTTACTTGTGTAGCAAAACTAAAACCCTGAGCAATCCTGGGAGTAATATATTTTCAAAACAGGATTATTTAAATTGTGAAATTTTTATAATTACGCTATTGTCTAATAAAACTGAAAGATTTGATCTAGTTAAAATTATATTATCCATCACAAAAACTTATATCTTTTGAATGGCATTATATGGCATGTAAAGTGTTAATTAGTCAAAAATGTATATAACTTAAAAAACTATAATTCTTGGTTAACTTGCGTTAATCACAAATATGATTTGTTAAAAGTTTTTTGCATAATCGTAATCATAATGCGAGTTAGACAATGGTGTATTAATTAAGGAGAATTCACAGTACTACAGATACTTGGAAAACGATAATGGAAATGGAAAATTTTATCGCAAGTAAAGTTATAGAACTATGATACATGAGGTAAAAGTAACTAACTAATATTACTATTATTAACATTTAAAAAGTGATTCAAATTTTTTATTATTTTACTATACATACTCCATAAGTATAGAAACATAACAAGATGTAAACAAACAAAAACCATGTGATTCAGGAGTGACAAATATGGCATTACAATAATATTATTAACAAATGAAAAAATTGGGATTCAACTGCAGTTGTCAAAAGAATATCTCTAATATTTATAAATGTAATTTTCATAAATTGATTGTTATTTTCTAAAATTAAATATTTATACCTTTAGTATAGCAAAACAGCAATATATAATTTAATAAAATTCAGCAGATACAAATTAGCCAAGTAAACTACCTAAAATGGTAATTGCATTAGATTAACCTACGTAACATAATATCAAATATTCTACGAGCTTCACTCTGTGATACTTAAATGTGTAGTAATTTAGTGTATTTAATATTATCCATCGTTTTCTTTAAAAAATTTATAATACCTTTATGTTTGGGTTCTTAAAAGTGGATATTAAATAATATTCTTATTTATTTGTTTGAAAGTTTGTAAAAATTATTGATAGCAATCACGCCATAATAAAGTGGTGCGAAAAATAATTTTAAATTCTTTAAAAGAATTAAAAATTATATTTAATGTTAGTATAATGTGTTGTAATAAAAAAGGTACTTTATAGTAGGCATTATCTGCCTATGACATGTTGACATGTTTACATTTAGTTAAATACTTAACCCATGGAGTATAGTTCCTCATGATGTTTTCTTTCATCGAAAATCCTATCAATTGGCACATTAAATATGGCAAAATTTCACAATTTAATTCTTACTTTATATGTATTAATCCGAAGTGTTAACTGGTTTGATGGAAAATATTATACTTAGAGATAAAACCCTTTTTGACTGGCCCAGTGGGTAGTGACCCTGCCTTCAGCTCCACGGGTCGCGGGTTCGATGACTCCCGCCGAGGGCAAACATTTTCTATTAATGAATTTGTTGGTCTTTGAGCCTAGGTGTATATTTGTATTTAAGTATGTATTTAAAAATATATAAGTATATATTCACCAGTTGTCTGTCTACCATAACACAAGTATTAAGTTACTTACTTTGGGGACGGACGACCGTGTGTGTAATTGTCCCATATATTTATAAAAACCACTAATATTCTATAAAACTACTACTAATATATCTAAAAAAGACTAATATTTATAATTAACCAACAAGTATACTCCTTTTAAGTATAATGTTTTTTCCTAAATACATAAACGGTAAAAACGAAAGCATCTATTGTTTCAAATACTAATCTTGTAAATTTGTTTTCGAGTGAATACTTATAATTAATTTTATTTAATAATAATGTATAATAATTTAAATTACAGTTCCTACATTTTCAAGATACATGATCGCCGATTCTGTTTCCTATTTAAAAATAGTAATCATTTTTGAAGTTGCACTTTTAGCGCATTTAGGAAAAAACTTTTTTTTTAAGAAGCATGCACATAAAAATGTAAAACGGCTGTTGAATATAATTTTTTTACTACAGTAAAAGTCTATTAAAGAATTTCCTTAAATATTTTGTTTTATTAAAATCTAAAAACCATTATTAATATGTTACAGGAAAACCGGTTATCCAAATAATCGGTAAGAGTAAAATGCGAATCGATAAAACTTAGCATCACTAGTTACGGTTTTAGCGCACCAAGTACATCACTAATTTTACTACGATTCGCGTCATACGTTATATATATATTACTACTTCATATGTGAGAAAGAGTCAGAGCTGAGACTAAATCCGTTTTCATGAATGAAACGGGTGAGAGGCAGATAGTTTTTATGAATGTGAATGTAAGTAGCTATAGTGCTACTCTGCACCCCCCCCCATACCACCGAAACTAGGCTCGCGCCAATGTATGAATCTCAGGCATCTATTTTATAGTTAGTAATCTATGAGAATGAGTGCGTAAAAATATGTATGGGGAGTGGAGCGAGATGCAGCTGAGACTATTTTCATACGATTCATTCATAAATACGTACATGTGCAAGAGGGATGCGAGATAGCATGCGTTGGCGCCTGTAGTAAAACCGCCCTGCTTGGCATGGCTTACGGCCGGTCCCAATATTCGATCTATCGCCAATTTTGGCTTACCGGAGTAAGAAATGTCAAGGTATCGCGTCCCAATATACTATCAACGATCAGAGAATCCTATCGTCCGACGCTGTCTGTCGACGGGAGGACCGCGGATCGCCCTCTCTATGAAAATAGCGACATATCTCGTCCCAATAACGTTTTGAATGCTGTCAGTGTCAAATGACATTAGTAAAGATAAGGTATATCGTCTATCGGTCATTTAGCAGCGATAAAAGAGTTGATAGCACATTCAAATTATTTTCTTTTTTCAAGTTTTCTTTTTCTTTTCGATGTTTTTGATTTAAAATTATAATTATAAATACCACCGACCTACCGAAAAGACACTTCCGGACCGATAGACACAGTATTTCCGATGAATTACCCCAAAAGGCTGAATCATCAAATAAAAGAATTCAAAATTGAAAAATATCAAATGTAACCTCCACACGGTACGTAGCTACTTAACTATATGAAATTCTATGGTTTTTGTACGTAAATTAAATAAAATATAATTAATAAGGCATGGTTTTTTTTTTCAGAAACACTGGTATATCCTGCGTCAGGATTTACTAACATTGAGATTTTATGTTTTGAGCACAATGCCAGTGTCAGTAACTGACTACATGGGGGTCTCCAAATCATCAGCTAGCCGAAAAGTAGCTGATGTTTCCGCTGGAATAGAAATGCAAGTATAGCCTACGCACGTATATGTGTGTAGTAATTCACTGCAAGATTTCTATAACATTTGTCATTTTGCCCGAGTTTAAGGAGCAATTGATGCTACACATATTCTAATGCAATCCCCAAGCAAGATATAATATATAAAAGAGCTAATAAGTAGAAAAGGTAAATCTTTATTAAAACTTGTAATTATTACCTAATTAATTGATTCAAATATTGGTGAAGACTTCAGAATAGAGCTAATTTTATGTTAATATTCAATCTGCCTGTGATGCACAATAGTGATTCATGAATGTTGTGGCATGTTGGCCTGGATTGACTAACTAACCATTTTCATTAATTCTACATTGAGAAGTAAATCTCTTCATGCATAATTAAAGGCATTTTTATATGTATAGTGTAAGTTTTTATTGTTGCATATTGTTTCCTATATTTAAAATCATTAGCCATAAGCTATTTAAGTCATAATAAAAAAATGTTAATCATTAATTGTTAAATTTAACAAATTTCCTGCTGAATATGAAAGTGTGACAGTGCATATCCCCATGCAAGCCCTATTTACTGTCTCCAGTGTTGGATCCAATTTCATAAAGTCAGTGATAATACAATGATAATTATACTTTACTGTAACAGATATAGCATAGACATAAGACTGCTGAATCCAAGACAAAGTTTTTCTCCAAAGTTAAGAGACCTCAAAATCCATTATCTCAAGGCTCAGTTAAATTAAAATAACCATTTACCTAACTTATGTATATATAACACCTGCTTATGTATAATACAGATTTATGGACTATGTACTCATGTAAAACTATCATTACAATGATAGTTTTACAGTAAATAAATGTTAAAATGGATAACCTTATTATTTTTCTGTTTTTTCCCCTAAGTACATAAACATTCAAATACAAAGAATTTATTCATTATTAATTGCTTTACTTGTTACAGGTGCTTTGGAGCTAAAAAGCATATATTTCCAGTTATTATACTAAAAATTGGACTTAATTTACAGTCTATACAGGTTGTATGCATAGATGTACAAACAGAAGTGTAATTGAAGCAGATAACATCATAGATTAAACAAGAATGATGACATCTTTTTTTATTATTGATTACTAATATATTTAATTGTATAAAATATTTAATAATATTATTGACATTTATTGAGACGATATTTCATTAATGTTCTAATAGTGTGTTATTCTTTACCTGATTTAAAATATTTTTTTTACCATAACTTATTCATTATTATCATTTAACCTTTATAAAATATCTGAGTGAAGTGTGGAGATAGAAAAATATCAGGTTAACTATGTTTTCTTCCATCAAAATATGTTTGATAAATTTTAAACTTATTACCTAAGTTAATTTTTTTTATTTATTTATTAGATAAATACTGTTTTTTGTAATAAACTCATTGGGTGAATCAACCTTGGATGTGAACCGATGAGCCTCTGGTAAGTCAGGTTTTCCTGGATGGCGGTTTTTATGTAATAAATAAAAATATGTATTGAAAAAAAAAATGTTATTTCTATAACCTTTTATATATAGATTAAACAGTTCAATGTCGAAGGACTAGTTAATTATTATAAGATTCTATAATAAAATCATTATCCCTAAGTAAGTTTAGCTGTGCTATTTTTACAGAAGTTAAAAAAACTATAAATGATTTTTAGAAGCAGGCGTTACTCTGCGGAACTCCATAATATATTGCCTGCTTCATACACTTAGCATTATATATATTCTCTTAACAAACCCGGATTACAGCAAAATAATTATATTGTATTAACTTCTGAAAAACTAAAAAAATTAAAAGGAGAGGAGACAAAAATAAATTTAAAGGAGGCTGCGCCATTTAACAGTTATTTGTAGCTACAGACATGTAAACATGAACTTAATATACAAATATAATTTGAACATGAGTAATGAAAATACTTTCATTTTGCTATAAACCGCGATAAAAGAACAATTTATGTAGTATATTGAAATGTTTAATTACGTCACTTTAATACTAAGCGTGTGATATTTTTTATTATTCTCGTAAAATTACCAATAAATCAGATATTAAAGATATAGTTTGCCAGCATAGCTTACAGTCAACTGCGTAAATAAAAGAATATTTTGGAATAACGCCTTAAAAATGAGCATAGCAAACACTAAAATTGCGTATTGTTATAAAGTTATTTAAGGTCTGCATCATCATCTTCCTGCCCTTATCCCACTCTAAGTGGGGTCGGCACAACATGTTATAAACATGCTGTCATATGATTTGGCTGCGTTTTTACGACCGGCCGCCTGCCTGACATCAACTTACCTCAGTCGTATTTTACGACGCCTCGGTAAGAAAAAGGGTGGTCTATTATTCTTAACCGGATACCACTCGGTGGGTCAACTTACCTTAGTCGCCTTTTACGACACCTCGGTAAGAAATGAGGTTGGTCTATTCTACTCAGCCGGATACCACACGGCGGGTCGACTTACCTTAGTCGCCTTTTACGACACCTCGGTAAGAAATGAGGGTGGTACTATTCTATTCAGCCGGATACCACACGGCGTATTTAAGGTCTGCATGTTTAATCTCAAATCTTTACTTATTTTATAACAAAGTCCACCAGGTTCGAAACCAGACTAAGCCACAGCAACGCTTGGACAAACTTGAATTTTATGACATGTGGGAAAAAAACAATCTCCTGTGGGAAAGCTATATTTTATTTAAAAAATGTCATTTTACTCCTGTTTTCAGGCATTGTAAAAACTGCTAAAATAAAAATAGATTTCAAAGCTCCTATTTCCTATTATTTGTAAAGTTGTTATAGCGTAACGCTGTGGTACTACGACTACGACAAGCTGTGGTAGCCCAGCGGTAACACCGTGCACCTCTTTCGAGGAGGTCTAGGGTTCAAACCCCGGGCAGGCACCAATGAGTTTTCTAGTAAAACTTATGTGTCTAATTGATAATTGCAATTTATCACACGCTTTTCGGTGAAGGAAAACATCGTTAGGAAACCTGCATATCTTTAGAGAATTCTGGGGATATGTGTAACCTACCAATCCGCATTGGAGCAGCGTGGTAGGTCTCAGCTCCAATCCTTCTCTCCAAAAACGGAGAGAAGAGGCCTATGCCCAGCAGTGGGATAGTAACAGGCCGTTACTACTACTACTACTATAGCGTAATGGTATATGGGCGGACTATATGAAAATACCCGGGTTCAAGTCCCACCTGCACCAGTCTTTTTTTTTAATAAAATTACAGAGCAAGGCTCAGTCGTCCAAGTACTACCTTAAATATTTAAATGAGTTAATCTTGTATGTACATATAATTCTTTTTTTGAATCTCGGAAAAGGCTCCATCGATTTTCATGAAATTCAGCATGTTTTAGGGGGGAAAATTGTGAAGCCTAGGTTTCATTTTGAAAAATGTCGTTTTATGCCTGTTCTCAGGCACTGAGACTTTTTTTAATGGATGAAAAAAGGGAAAAATTATGGATCAAGTGATTTTAAATTTCTTGTATTTCTTTTCTATTTGTAATTCTAATTTTCTTTTCTTTAATTCTAAAACTTAATATTACAAACATTAAAATAATATTTCATAATCTTGCTATAATATTCTGCTATGTCTTCGATTTTTCTTATCTGGGATCTCATATCAGCAGGAATAGCTTTCCTAAAAATAAAAAAATTAAAGGTCATAATTTGTTTATTGACAAGTATCATAATTCACTCTGTAAAGGCGAATCAGATGGTTTCTATTAAAAATTCATACTACAAATTTATCTTTACTCAAAAGGAAATGCTGATATAATCCTGAAATAGTCCTGCACATCCTCATTCAATAATACATCATAATCCAACATAGACCTTTACCAATATTAATTGTAACATTAACTGTACTTAAATAAATAAATGTAAAATAGACTTTAAATTACTTAGGTTTTTATATAATCTCTACATATTGGCTTGTATTATGCCTTGACAGTGACTTGATCACATAATAAAAATATTTTTTATGTTGTATTGTTCGTAGAGAAACAAACTTCTTTACTATTTAAGATTTTCAGAATTAAAATGAAATTTTGTCTATAGTATAGTGCATTATATCAGGTATCTCAATACTTTTTAATAAATATTCTATTTTCAAAACAACTGCCTGGGGTGTAGTAAGTAGGTAATGATCACCATAGAGTGCTGTAAATCCAGCACAAGTCAAACCTAATATGACTGCTACTCTATCCAAAGCATCATCTGGTGGAATGTACTCTTGTTTCTCACCTTCAGTCTGAAAAAATATAAATTATAAACTAACTTAGCTTTGTAATATATTACCCACATTGTTATGATACTTTTTATATAATGTACTTTTTATTTATTTATAGATTAACCAAATTCACACTTGACAATAAAATTATGCATTGAACAACTTAAAATAAGTAGTATTTAATTTTAGGTGATAATAACTTTCAAATTAAGTTACAGCAACTGAGAGATACAATTTAACTAATTTTATGTTATGGTTAAAATTACAAAGTCAAAGCAGGAATATATTATATAAGTATCAAATCTATACTAGACCAGTCTACAGAAATATTTAAATTAGGTATAACAGATATGCTTATACATATACATATTATATTAGAAATTGAAGATTATTTGGATAATAAAAATGCCAGGATTTGAAAATCCTTTCAGGTTCATACAAGATTGATTGCGGTTTGATAATGTAAAAAAGATTGATATCCGAGTTTCTTTCTGGTTCTTCTTGGTAAGAGCAACATTCCAAGCCAGTTGTAGCTTCAATAATCATATTGATCCTTGATGATTCAAAAGTACTTGAAAGAGCTTATTTGAATAAAGATTATTTTGATTTGATTTGAAGTAAGTAGGGGTTAAATATGTAGTAATTAATCTCGAATATAATACAGCCTTCAGATGTCACCGCACCATAGTATCATCTCAGCATAAGAAGGTAAAAAGAATACATACCTTAAGGTTATTATTACTGCTGTATGTTAACAATCGATGCATTGAAAACATATATGATATCCCATAGAGCGCTTTCTTTTGATTGATTGTTGGCCACATCCGAGGCCTTGCTAATGACCACGATGTCAGATAATAAATTCTATTAGGTGGAGCACTTTGTTTGTTGTAAGCGGCTTGTTTTTAGTAATTTAACTTTAGTACATAATACTATAATAGTTGACTATTGTTTTACAGCAAATATTGACAGCGCGCCAAATACGATAAAATACGTCAGTAAAAAAGATTCCGTTATCATCATGCCTGTTTATTTCTAATATTTGTAAAAAAAATATTATTTACTCAAAGTTAATAAAATTTTATTAAATCTTAGATGAAACAGATAATTTTACATTTTTTATGGGCTAATATAATTAGTATGGTGTCGAAAACAAGTATTAAACAGTGAAGTGACTAGTTTGATGCCCTTAGTAATATAACGTAAGCTGGAACGTATGGGAGGGCTCAGATATCCTTTCTATCTACAGCGAACTCGAGTAATGATTCACCAATCCGAATTATTGGGACGTGATAGGTAGACGGATAACTTGGTCCTGATCGGCGACGATAAGAGTCTGTCTTTATCTGTCGGTTGATTATTGGGACCGGCCGTTAAACCATGTACCATGTTTCATTAATTTCAGTATAAACTATAAACTCTGTAGTCTTTGGCTTTAACCCATTTTTTGCCAACGCCCAAGCGACGAAATTGAATCCCTCATGCGTTCGTAAACGATGAACACAACGATGACGAGTCTTGATTCGGTAAGGTTATTAGTGTATAACGAAAAACCGTTTTTGATGTAGTTTGCCTGAATAGGCAAACTACATCAAAAACGTTAATAAAAAAACCATGTTAATAAATATTTAGGCAGAAAACTTGATACTTAGTGGTATTTAATGATTCATGACTAGTGGTTTGCACCGGAGCAGTGAGTACCGGAGAATCCCCGGTGATACACCGGAGAAAAACCGGTTTTTCTCCGGTGATTCTCTTTCGGCTACCTAACTTACAGAAAATAAAAGAAATATAACTCAAATAAAACAATTTTAAAATTTATTTATTTCTTATTTAGACAGATAACTTCACTTCTCTATGCTACAACTTCCGCTCTCCTTATTTTCCTTACATTACATTTATTATCTCCAGTAATCTTAGGTAGATAGAAAGTCCCATAGATGAATCTACGCAGCCTACAACCTACGCGAACTAGATAACATATTTTCCACAACGTAGTTCGTTAGTTTGTGACAGAATGTTTTAAGTTGACGTCAATCGATCTAATGTCGTCTCAATCATAGTCGCACGAAATTTCCTATCTGAGTCTGAATCGGCTATCAGCCGCTTGCCACTTCAGCTTTATGATACGATGGGCTATGACTCTGGTTCTTCTATGGATCTGATTTGATCGCGTAGAGATATACTAGCATAGCTCGCTCAATCGCCCGCTGAGTGTTAAGGTTGTCCAGAGACTCTGCCATAACGACTATTTCGTCGGCAAATCTAAGGTGATGTTAATGTTGACACCGTATCCGTGCTGATCCAAAAGCTAAGCTTAAAGACTTCCTCCAATGCAGCGGTAAACAGCTTTGGGGAGATGACATCTCCCTGTCACACAGCTCGCCTCGTTTAAACGAACACGGATAAATATTGTGGAGTTTTCAAACTAACACTTCAGCACTTGGACATACCGATAGTCGATTCGGCATCTCTGGAGTGATCTTAACATAGCTCATATTTCCATGTTGAAATTGTGAACGAGTATATATACCTGGGACATACAGTCGTATTAGGTAGGTCCAATTTTGAGAAAGAGGTTATTCGCCGAATCTAACTCGGATGGGCAGCGTTTGGGAAGCTACGCGAGATCTTGTCGTCCAAAATACCTCAGTGTTTGAAGACCAAAGTCTTCGAACAGTGCGTGTTTCCAATAATGACATAAGGATCTGAATCGTGGTCACTGACTATGGGCCTCATAAGAAGGCTCAGAGGGCAATGGAGCGAGCTACGCCGGAGTATCTCTCCGTGATGAAAACAGAAATGAGGAGATCCATAGTAGAACCAGAGAGACAGATATAGCTCAGCGTTTCGCGAAGCTGAAGTGGCGATGGGCAGGGCACATAGTTCGGAGAACCGATGGGCGTTGGGGTCTCAAGGTTTTGGAATGGCGACCCTGCACCGTACAACGCAGTGTCAGCAGACCCCCCCCCCCCACGAAATGGACCGACGAACTCAAAAAGGAGCCGCTGGATTTAAGCGGCACAAGATCGTGTGGTGTGGAGATCCCATGAAGAGACCTATGTCCATCTGTGGTGGTGTCAGTCGGCAGTGAACGTCCATCGGTTGACAAAGAAGATATTTTGTCATCAGGTGACTGTAAATTGTATTGTAATTGTACTGTAATTGTAATTGTAATGTAAAATAGTATTTAAGTTAACCTAATCGTATATAAGTTAAATTAATTATATTTTTTATTTTCATAACTAAATATAAACATAAAGGCGAAAATTTATCATGTATTTTTATCACTACCTAAACAATCTAAGCCTTTTGATGTAACACTAAAAAAAATTATTTTATGAATAATTAATAGGTTTATACTATTTTAAGTGCCCAGAAATTCTAAATGAATGTAATTATTTTACGTGTTTTAAGTTAGCAGGAGCAGTATAAAACGAGCGAACGGATTGCCTTAACATAACTCAATATAAGGTACATTGTTCGCTTCTTTTTCTCAATTGCATACTTTTACACCTAAAACTAATCTCCGGAGATCACCTGTGAATAACCGGAGGTCGGCAAATCACCGGTGAATTTCACCGGTTGTCAAGATTCCGCTCCGGAGCAAACCACTATTCATGACTCACGGTGATTGGCGCTGAATAGTTATTACAGACCAAAATCAAAAAAGGGATCATGAGGAAGATCTTTGATTTGGATTAAACCAGCTAAAAAAGGATTATATATTAAGTATTTTTAATAAAAATGTGTATTCTTCTGGTTTATACTGAGATATCGCGATTGCGTGACGTTCACGCAAAGTGGACTAGCATTAGCTAGTTAGCAAGATCCAACCGCATATTAAAAATACTTTGAATCGGACACGCTTGGCTGTATATATCGAAATCAATTAAGAACGAAGCAAAATGATATAACAATCTATTTGATGGATATCATACCTTATTTATTCACTGCGTGAATTAAAAATATAATATGTTATATTAAATAATAATATATTAAATAATAAATAATTAATTAATAATAAATATATTTTAATTAAAAACGCAATACTTAAACCATGTTTTATTGTAAAGTGGAACGAAGCCATAACTGACGTTGACATATTTAACAAGTCTTGTCACTTGTGTAGTTGTCTGTTGACGTTAAACGAATTTTGACAATGACGTTATAAATTTTTAAGCAAAAGTATACATATGCAAGTTTGTTAAACTTAAAGTTTGTAGAAAGATAAAATTTGATTGAAAAAAGTTCCATTGATTATAAGACGACGGCACAATGTCTGGATTTCCAAATCAAAATGAGTATTGGCAACCTCAAAACAGTGCAAATTATTCTTTTAATACTACGAATTCATTTGGCGACTCTCAAACCTTAGGTAAAATATAACATCAGAAAGTTAATACTTGTAATATGCCTTTTTTTAATGCTTACAAACAAATATGTTTAGATTTTCAGAACTTCACGGCCGATCAACAAAACTATACTTTCGAACAAGGACAAAACATTCCGGTCAACAATAATCAATACTACAATCCAAGTTTATTCACGCCGGCACCAATACCTGGAGAACAAATTACAGAAGCGTCAGAATTTGATGAGCCACCACTTTTAGATGAATTGGAAATATATCCAGATAGAATTCTAGAAAAAACATTGGCAGTACTCAATCCATTTCATGGTCAATCAAAAGCAGATGATGCTAATTTCCTATTAAGAGACACAGATATTGCTGGTCCCATTGCATTTTGTTTAGCATTGGCTGTTTGTCTGTTTCTATCTGGAAATAAAGCTCACTTTGGTTATGTTTATGGATTATCTGTAATGTCAGTAATATTAATGTATTTTTTACTCTCTTTAATGAGCCACACAGAAGGTGTTTTTACATTATTAAGTGTTGCAAGTGTGCTGGGATACTGTATGCTGCCAATGGTGGTATTGGCATGTTTTGGTATTTTTATATCTCTTGATGGTGCAATAGGTCTTAGTTTGTCAGCTGCAGCAGTTATTTGGTCTGCTTTATCTGCTAGTCGACTTTTTGTAACGATGTCTGGTGATTTTGAACAAAGGCCTCTCATCGCTTATCCATGTGCTTTAGTTAATGGAGTATTTGCACTTCTTGTTTTGTTTTAACAAATTATAATAACTACTGTAGACTAAGATAGCTTTCTAACAGAATTCTTCATATAATATTTTTTTTACTGTTAGAAATATTATTTTACTAAGTTTTGAATATATAACCAATATCAATGTATAAGCATTCAAAGCTTTTCAAATAAGTTGCATCTGTTGAGAAGTCCCTGTAATAGATAATGTCATGACCTGAGCTGACCTGGTTATGTTTAGGCTAGGTTTTACAGGGCTACTTAAAATAATATTAACCAAGTCTGTTAAAAAATTTATTTTTTCTGAATTATCCCATTCATTTTTAATAGTGCTAACAAAATAATCTAATTATGTAATGTTTTTCAAAATTTACCTTATATCCAGGAGGTAGACAAATTTTTATTAATAAAGTTATATAATTATACAAAAGCCATTTTATTTTGCATGTTTATACTCAGCTACAATAACATTTATTAAACTTAACAGTTCAGTGCAGTTCTTTGTGTATAAATATTTTATTGTATATATAACTTACACACAAACAAAATGTGTTAATTGCAATGAAAATGACTGTACTATTAAAATAAATAAACTTGTACCAAATGCACCTAAATGTTCTTTGATTTTTTTGAAATTATTTATATGTTTATTATACTTTCATCTATTGCAAACTAAGGAATAAAATCTTTACATGTTGCAGGTAATATGGAAATGAAAATCTGAAATATGGACCCTTTGTTTGTCAAATTAAACCAACTTAATAATTAGCCCAAGAAATATATTAATATACTATTTAACTTTAACTATTACATTTTATTATATAATGTTGGTCTGTCACTAAAGAAGTTCTTTAAAATCATAACTTGTGCAATTGACACACACACAATAGCTAAAGTTTCACACATTGACCACCAGAACACTTTGTCATTAAGATATTCAGCCACCTTGAACCCTTGAGCCGCTCTCAATCTGTGATGAGTTTGATGATCAATAATTCTATTTAGGGCTGAATGAATTTCATCTGCTGAAGTTTCAAGCTACAAAAAAAAACATTTTAATACAATACATCAAAACTTATCACAATTTTGTTCTGATAAAATTTGAACTGATCAAGTCATTAGGTATGTTACATGATTTATGCTCCTAGTTCTCTTTACAAGTTATAGACATTAAATATAAAAAGAATTCAATGATTTAGCAAGAGTATTAATAACTTGTTTTTTTATAGTCTTTCAAAATTTATTATGTAAATGGGGAACAATTAATAATAAAAAAACATCTTTTCATAATATCATCATCTTCCTGCTCCTATCCCACTCTAAGTGGGGTGGGCACAACATGTTATAAACATGCTGTCACATGATTTGGCTGCATTTTTACGACTGGCCGCCTGCCCGACGTCAACTTACCCCTATCGTATTTTACGACACCTCAGTAAGATAGAGGGTGGTCTATTCTACTGAACCAGATACCACACGGTGAATCAACTTACCTTAGTCGCCTTTTATGACACCTCGGTAAGAAATGAGGTTGGCCTATTCTACTCAGCTGGATTACACACGGTGGGTTAACTTACCTTAGTCGCCTTTTAAAACACTTCTGTAAGAAATGAGGGTGATACTATTCTATACAGCCGGATACCACATGGCGTGAAAAATTTTCACAATATATTAAATTTAAGTACCTGTGTCAATACTGTAGCATGTTCACCAATACCAGGAAGTGGCTGTTCTGGGCCCACATTTAACTCCATATACACAAGTTTGTGTGAAAATGTACTAAACTCATTACTGAAACAAACTTTGTACACTCCTGTAATAAAAATTAAGAAAATTTTATAACAATACCATTATGGGTCTTTCAAGACATTATTTTATGAAGTTTTCAATATATAATCAGTATCAATGCTTAATTAGTGTACCTGTATGCTGTGCCATGAATTGATGTGAATCGTATTGCATTTTCTGCTGCTGATATATTATTTGTTTATTTGGACCTTCAATTTTTACATCTACATCATATTGGCCTCCAGTGATAACCTTCAAAATTTAAAAAGTTGTTTTTGGTCTTCGTAATAAAATAGCTTATCCGTATATATAGGAATATCGAATTAACTATAGTTTTACTAAACATTTTAGTGATAACACGGACACGTAAGTATTCTATTCAAAAACACGTCATGATAACAATTAATTCAATTCACCACACTAAGTTATCAAAACTAATTAAAGAAATTTACCTGATATTCTAATGAGGCAGAGGTGTTTTGCTCAATATCCTGATAAAAACATTCTACGGCGCTATCTGGTAATTCAAAGGTAAGTTCGACACTTTTAGAAAAAATTCCACTAATATGAGTGACTAGTATTGTGAAAAGAATAGGCGTAACGAACATTTTGATTTTAAAATTTACAAATGCAAGGAATTATCTAAATAGTTATTATCACTTAACTATTGCATTACTTGACACTGACTAACTGCTGACATTAGACAGCCGTCATCATAATGATTACACGTATATACGTACTTTCCATTGCACAGTATAAATATCTACTTTTTAGAAGGGCAACATTATTATTTCATCCTGTTGGTGAATAATAATACTATAACTTAGAACTACAATATAATAATTAAAAAGGATTTGAATCACTCTTGTTGTCATTTTAATAATTCATGCAACCATGTTAGTAAATACATTTATTTTTCTTGTTTATGTCGCCATATTATTTATAAGAAATTTAAAAGAAAGCAATATCTAAATGCTACTAAGCCTTGCCAAACCGAAAACATATATTTTTGAAGGTTTTTGTAACAATTGGTTAATGGGGTGGGTAATATTAATCCACAGATGGCTAATGCGCTTGGTTTCTTTGTTAAGTTAATTATTAGATTAGACTTAAGAGAATTATCATTCCTACATTTAGCATATTAATTTAGAAAGATAGAAGTTCTTTATTGCACACAGATTACATTACACAAAATACATAAAGAAAGAAACTTACGCCGTGTGGTATCCGGCTGAATAGAATAGTACCACCCTCTTTTCTTACCGAGGTGTCGTAAAAGGCGACTAAGGTAAAGCGACCCGCCGTGTGGTATCCGGCTGAGTAGAATAGACCAACCTCATTTCTTACCGAGGTGTCGTAAAAGGCGACTAAGGTAAGTTGACCCACCGTGTGGTATCCGGTTTAGTAGAATAGACCACCCTCTCTTACCGAGGTGTCGTAAAATACGACTAAGGTAAGTTGATGTCAGGCAGGCGGCCGGTCGTAAAAACGCAGCCAAATCATATGACAACATGTTTATAACATGTTGTGCCGACCCCACTTAAAGTGGGATAAGGGCAGGAAGATGATGACATAAAGAAAGAAACTTATTTTTAAAGAAACGAGGCGTGCAAAGACAGTGTTATTGCTAAAAGGTATTTCTGATAATGAGATAGGTGCAGTAATATATATACAATGATATTATTTTAATGCTTATTTTTAAAATTTTATTTCTTGTCTCTAACAGGTTATACGATTTTGAGAACAAATAGAAAAATAATACAACCAAGTAACAGTAAAACAATTTATTTCGAAAATAAAAGACAATACAATTGAAATTAAAAAAATTAGCTTTGCTTAACTTTAAAAGTAAAAAGAGCCATGATTTTAGCGGAAAAATAAAATACTGTGAATATGTCTTAATCATTATACTTAAGTGCAAAGGGGACTAAATGGAGTCTTCAAATGCAGACAATACTTTAAATTCGTATCGTGAGGTATTTAGAATGCGAGACCAGCATCTGCATAAGTAGTGAAGATCTTTTCTATAGAGTTAGCATAAGCAGCTGTTCGCAGGTCAAGACCCAGGTCAAATTTCATGGCAGTCTTCATTATAGCCTGAAAAGAAACAGTATTTTTAGTATAAATCCTATTGAACAACCATCAATATTTTCAAAACCTAAAGTAGAACCCTAATGAACAGATACTGTTTCAATTTAATTATTACCCATATACGATATTGAGGATATTACTTATGGGTCATTTTATTTAATCTAATAGATACAACCAACAAATGAGCTTAGAGAATGGATAGAAAAGTGTAGCCATGACAGTGTATATCAATTGTATAGTTTAAGAACGAATTAATAATTAACATAATTCACTTAATTAGTAACTAGAATTCAGAGCTTTTATAAAAACTAGTTTTTAGTTTTAGTAGTCCAGTGGTTAGAAAATTATCTTATTAGAAATTACATTCTATTCAAGTAGGGTGCTAATTTAAGATGGAAGAGTTGTTAAAACTCCGCGAATTAATATTAACTGCTCCTATAAATATATATAAAGTCAACCTACCCTGGCCGATCTTTCCATTGTGTAGTCGAGACCAGAGTGTACAATATCTTTTTCGGAAGCACCGGAAATCCTCTTCTGGAAGGCTTCAGAGGCAGTGACAGGAATTCGTCCTCCGACACGACCAAATCGTCTTTCTAGCGATTCTTGTACAGATTCTGCAAAAGAAAAAATACTTAGCTTTTGCAAAGTTCTAAAATTGTTTTGCTTTAAAAGTTCGTTACCTAACCCCGTAACTGGTGACATGAAAGATACATAACACTATGAAGGACATTTTTAAATTAATTATTCCTGTGAAAATTAACTTGGTTGAATTGTTTAATACTCAACTATCGGTATGTTATGAAAAGCACATTAGTGAATTAAATAAAAAAAAGAATATTAACACTAAAAGAAAGTGGGCAATTACCAAACGCAACGGAAATCGCAAACCGCGAGACGCCTGTGAGTGTCCGTGTCAATGGTTAAAGGTTAAAACATTATTAAATGTTCCACGGTTATGAGTGCAGAGAGGACTTATTAAAAAAATAATCATGGATGTTTATGGTTGTTATAAAATAAGTTTTACTACACGCAAAAAAAAGTTATTTTACACGAATTTCTTTAATTGTAATTATTAAATGTCTTATATTTAATTAATTATTATTGAAGTTATCGCAATATCACATATTACTAATTTCTACACAGTATTATATCGAAAGTAGGATTAAGTTGTTTACAAAATATTACTGTGCTGTTTTAGTCACAGAATTCAATGACAACAACAGAAATGTATATTTAATATAATATATTGTAATATGTGTATATTTAATTTCTGATTTGATCAAGATTGTTTATCCTAAAGCTCTAAGATAAATCTTACATGCCTCAAAGTTGTATTTTTGACCACTGTTTGTATATTTTATCTATGTAATAACTCCTACAACATTGCGGCTGAATGTTTTAGAAAATACAACATAGTTTTATTATTACAGTTTCTTATTGAAACATTAGCAATTATTTTAAGTAAAACAATGAGATATATTATGCTGTCTGTGGCTATTTCTGAAGCATAACATGTCTCTGTACTGCTTCCTTATTGATCAGATATTTCCAAGTAATAATTACGAGTACTAATAATAATGTATTTATACAGAGATCAAAGCACACAGAAGAAGTTTTATTCCGCAACAAATTTTTTATTAGGTCTGTGGACTAGATGGGACAGTGCCCCATGCTCAATACAAGTTATAAATTAAACAAGTGGAATTTTTTTCTGCCTTTAGTATATAAATAAACCAGATTCAGGGATCGCGAATTTATTAATGAACAGTTATATGAAAAATATTTCTAATTCTTTGTTTGAACTTGCAGAGACCTCTCGTATGCTTGACTATATTAGATGTAAGCTTGAATTCGCAACATGACGAATATGAATAAAGGATTTGAATTTAAGAAATTTAAATCACTCAACCACCAACAATGTACGCTTCATTATAAATGTCGTTAGTCATATGGGTTGCCTGTTAGAGATCACCTACTTAGTGATAAGGCTGTATGTACTATACATTTTATTTTTAATTGTCTCTATGTATTTATGTATTTATTATGTAATGTTGTTGTGTAATAAAGAATTTCTTGTCTTATCTTAAGTCGAAGCCTTAGTTCTATTTTTTCCTCAAGGCCTTTGGTTACCTAGTAGCCACTGTATAAAGTTAAAGTATTAACATTACCCAGTAAGTGGTAGTTGGATTCACGTTCGTATTTGAACGTGAGACGGCCGTAGGAGACGTGGTTCAGGTTCTTTAACCACTCGAAGAAGGAGACTGTGACACCACCAGCGTTGATGTACAGATCTGGAATGACCAGGATGTTGCGGTCGATCAGGATTTTGTCTGCAGCCGGTGTAGTTGGCCCGTTCGCAGCTTCAGCGATTATCTGCAAAGATACAAATTAATTACCATATTTTAAATTATATAATTATGCCGTGTGGTATCCGGCTGAATAGAATAGTACCACCCTCTTTTCTTACCGAGGTGTCGTAAAAGGCGACTAAGGTAAGTCGACCCGCCGTGTGGTATCCGGCTGAGTAGAATAGACCACCCTCATTTCTTACCGAGGTGTCGTAAAAGGCGACTAAGGTAAGTTGACTCACCGTGTGGTATCCGGTTAAGTAGAATTAGACTACCCTCTTTCTTATCGAGGTGTCGTAAAATACGACTAAGATAAGTTGACGTCAGGCAGGCGGCCGGTCGTAAAATACGTAGCCAAATCATATGACAACGTGTATGAAGCATGTTGTGCTGAACCCACTTAGAGTGGGATAAGGGCAGGAAGATGATGATTTTAAATTAAATAATTGTTACTGATATATTTAATCACTAGCGGTGCGCATGACTTCATTCGTATAAACTTAAGTTACACCAATCATGAAATTTTCTGATTTTTTTTTTAGCCGAGTGTTATCCAACTGAGTAGACCACCCTCATTTCTTACCGAGGTGTCGTAAAAGGCGACTAAGGTAAGGTGACCTACCGTGTGGTATCCGGTTGAGTAGTATAGAACACCCTCTATCTTACAAAGGTGTCCTAATAAAAATACGACTAAGATAAGTGGACGTCAGGCAGGCCGGTCGTAAAATACGAAGTCAAATCATGACAACATGTTGTGCCGACCCCACTTAGATTATACATAAGGGATAAGGGCAGGAGGATGATAAAAGTATTTTTAAATTTAATTAAATAAACATTCCATAGCATAAGATCCGAGTATTCTTTGACTAATAATAAATTAATTACGTACATACGAGCAATACCTATTTTTAACGATGAGCTCTTTTTACATTTAGAAAAATTCTAATAAAAGGGCGTTCCCTTCGTCGGTATTGCGTATATTTTATGTTATTGCGATGTAAAAACGAGGTGAAAGACCTATTTAAAATTGTATTTTAGTTATTGGACAGAGTCCAG
Organism: Morpho achilles; assembly: GCA_947086495.1. NCBI lineage: Eukaryota > Metazoa > Arthropoda > Insecta > Lepidoptera > Nymphalidae > Morpho > Morpho achilles. The sequence continues at coordinate 8,769,073 of CAMTZB010000006.1, read as the reverse complement.
CTATACCCATTCCAAATGCTTATGTTGTACGTATTTAAAGAATAGCTTTGCTATATATAGGTTTGTCTGAAATTCATAACTGATAGCAAAATATTTTATTGTTTTATCATGAAAATTAAAAAAAAAAATAAAAATTGCCGCAGTTGAAAATAATTCGACGTTTGGCCGGCCCGTCGAAAAATAACAAAGCCTACTTAAATTATTGATATTAATACCTTTGATATATTTTTTCATATTTTGTTTTTTGTAACTTTTTTTTTTTTGCTTGTGTGCCTCGAATAAGCTACGCTGACTTAACAGTTATATAAATTTAGATAAGGCATAAATAGCGTATTATATACAAATATTGGTATGTTAGTATTTATTAATGCCCAAAAACATTTTTAAATAAAACCCAGCTAGATCGATTTTCTCCCCCAAAACCTCCTGCATTATGAATTTTAGGAAAAAACGTTGGAGCCTATTCTGAGATTCCGAAAACAAACATACATATGTACGTATAGATATACATACAAGATTAACTCATTTAAATATTAAAGACAGAGAAGTATATACCTTGGCTTGTATTTTGTGTGCATTCTCTTTGTGGATGACTTGTTCGATCGCAGCCGGGACTAGAATGTCACATTTCTCGTACAACATGTTCTCGCCTTCATAGACCTTGGCGCCGGGGAAGCCCACGATCGTGCCATTCTCGATCCTGTAGTCCTCGAGGGCCTGAAAAGAACAATACATGATTGGATTTTAATTCAGAGTTCATTTATTTACATAGTTGAATGTTAAAAAATTTTTAAGAGAGTAATTTTTAATACTCTTTGAAGAGGCGTCAGGCGAACGCTTATGATGTAAATTTACAAATTTAATATTTTATTTACATTTCATAACATCTATTGCCTAATAATGATTTAAATTATTTAATACGGAAAATCAACAAATAATTGTACTCTTTATCTTTCCTGTTATTATTCAATAAATACACAATTCATTTCTATAATGTATAAGGATAACACAAAAGTAATAATAAAATTATTTTGCTATAATCCGCGATGAAGTAAAATAGAAAATATATATAATGCTTAATGCAGAGTGGACAATCGGTTATCATACCTGATACATGCAGGAGTCGTAAAAAACACATGCACACACCTCCACCACCGCCACCGTGATACACAAGCACTATATACGTTCACTATCACAAACTCAACAATCGTTTCGCCCCGTAACCGAAGCATCGTCAGGAGATAGACTCCACGACCAAAATCGCAAAGCGAAGCAATATCCAAATAAGTTTAGTTATATACTAATCGGTTCAACCCCACCCTTTATTTTATTTGCGAACAAGTGTAACAAGCTTGAACTAGAAACATTTATCTGCTCGTTAATGAGGGTGCCATTGTTATGTTTAATAATCTCAAGGTTTTCCAATAGGCTGAGCTTCAGTCCTTTATTGGAACACGTGTGCAATACTTCGAAACTATGGTCATTAGGGACTTTATGACCGCTTTCTATCAGATGTTTGGCGAAATGTGAATTTTGTGGTTTATTATTCCTGAAGGCAGCCATATGTTCTTTAAAACGGGTTTCAAAATTACGACCAGTCTGACCCACATATGTATCATTGCATTCAGGACATTTTATTTTATAAACACCACACTTTTTCGCGCTTGGTAATTTATCTTTATTATTGCACAGAATCTTTTTTAAAGAGTTATTACTTTTAAAACCTAATTTTATATTTGATTTGGATTTAAATATAGCTGAAATTCGTTCTGACAATGCTCCAAAATAGGTCAGACTGGCTTTGCACTTATTATCTTTGTAATGTGGCACCGCGTACAAGTGTTTTGCCAATTGCAACTTCTGTTTATTTTTTAATATGTTATGTACTAATTGCTTATCATAGCCATTAGAATGCGCCATCTGGTTGATTATTTGAAGCTCTTTGTTAAAATTCTTCTCGCAAAGAGGGACTGATAAGAGTCTATGTATATGACTGTGAAAGGCGGCAAGTTTGTGTTGCCAGGGGTGAAAAGAAGAAGCAGGTAAACAGAAGTTGCAATTGGCAAAACACTTGTACGCGGTGCCACATTACAAAGATAATAAGTGCAAAGCCAGTCTGACCTATTTTGGAGCATTGTCAGAACGAATTTCAGCTATATTTAAATCCAAATCAAATATAAAATTAGGTTTTAAAAGTAATAACTCTTTAAAAAAGATTCTGTGCAATAATAAAGATAAATTACCAAGCGCGAAAAAGTGTGGTGTTTATAAAATAAAATGTCCTGAATGCAATGATACATATGTGGGTCAGACTGGTCGTAATTTTGAAACCCGTTTTAAAGAACATATGGCTGCCTTCAGGAATAATAAACCACAAAATTCACATTTCGCCAAACATCTGATAGAAAGCGGTCATAAAGTCCCTAATGACCATAGTTTCGAAGTATTGCACACGTGTTCCAATAAAGGACTGAAGCTCAGCCTATTGGAAAACCTTGAGATTATTAAACATAACAATGGCACCCTCATTAACGAGCAGATAAATGTTTCTAGTTCAAGCTTGTTACACTTGTTCGCAAATAAAATAAAGGGTGGGGTTGAACCGATTAGTATATAACTAAACTTATTTGGATATTGCTTCGCTTTGCGATTTTGGTCGTGGAGTCTATCTCCTGACGATGCTTCGGTTACGGGGCGAAACGATTGTTGAGTTTGTGATAGTGAACGTATATAGTGCTTGTGTATCACGGTGGCGGTGGTGGAGGTGTGTGCATGTGTTTTTTACGACTCCTGCATGTATCAGGTATGATAACCGATTGTCCACTCTGCATTAAGCATTATATATATTTTCTATTTTACTTCATCGCGGATTATAGCAAAATAATTTTATTATTACTTTTGTATTATGGATCTCCGCAAAGTAACGCCTAATTCTATAAATTATATAAGGATAACAATATCACATACATGACGCAAATGAATTTTAAAATTGTACGTAACAATTCACAATATATTGTCGCTCAGCAAGTTTAAATCTTAGGAAATTACGAAGACTCATTAAGGCTGTGTATGTATTAAAGATATTCGAACCCTTGATTTACTGTCTAATACTTAACAGATATTATGTAACAAATTCAAATTCAAATTCAAAATATTCTTTATTCAAATAAACTTGTAAACAAGTGCTTTTGAATCGTCAACTCTACTGCTGGTTCGGAAAGCTGTTCCTACCGAGAAGAGCCAGCAAGAAACTCGGCGGTTGCTCTTTTTAAAAATACAATACTTAATGCTAGTTACATTTAATGTTTCTATCTTGTACAGGGTCGAACAATATTTATATCCACGCATTTTTATCGTCTAAATAATGGATTTATGGTCTAAATAACGGATGGAAATGAAGGGATGCGGAAGTTATAGCATAAAGACGTAAGAATAACTGTGGCGAGCTGTGGAGAGGGGCGAAGGCGCGGAAAGGTGCGAAGAGGAGAGGAGAGTATTGGTGTGATTTCAAGAGTTTACAAGTTGATAAAAAAGTATAAACTGTTTTACTTTTGAGAAAATCGTCATTTATTGAATATATATAAAGGAAAAATATCGTTTTCATAATTATTTTAATATCCCGTTTAATGTAATGTCTATGAAAACATCTAGCAATTATAAAGAAAATAAGCTTTAAGGGTCATTCATAAAAGGTTTCAAGTAAATTTGTAGGTAGGGTTCTGTCATTTTAATTTTTTTTTACCTAATATCCACATTATGTGGATATACGGTTGTTAGTGCAAAAGATTTTAAGCTTAAAAAATTCCATTATTTATATTCACTATGAAATTATGATATTATAAATCTTCTTAGTGAAATTAGTCTTTTAAATTAATATTTTTTATAACTGGTTTTTAATAATAAATCTTTATAGTTCTATTATACATTGTAAATAGTCATAAATCGGAAATGAGTAACTTTGATAGCGTTATCGCTGTGAGCCTAGATTGAAAAGTGAGTGTTAGGTATCTTATCGTAATAACAAACTGTCTTATCTTGAAATTTCTCAACCGAATTTTCTATCACACTTGGTTACTATAAAACGTCATTAATATTATCGCCCAACTGGATTTAGGAGATCTTTATTACATCATGCAAAATACAATGGTTTTTAGGGGTTTAAATACATAGTACCTGATTGACCGCCTTGCCTTGCTCGGTAATTTTTCACAAAATATAAAAAAAATAACTTAAAAAAAAAATGTAGTTGGGGATCGATCCTAGGTAATTGCATTACTCGAGACTGCCCGTTCCCCGAATAAGCTATGCTGACTTGACAGTTTGTGGCAAAAATTCAATTCAATATAAATTTAAGAATTCTTTAATGCCCAAAAACGGAGATAAAACGAACGTTTTTTTACATAAAACCTAGCTAGATCGATTTTTCTCCCCCAAAACCTTAATTTAAGGTTTAAGGAAAATCGTTGGAGCCGTTTCCGAATATATATATATATATATTAAAGATTATATCGAACACTTAGTAAAAGATACTCATTATGTCACTTTAATACTAAGCGTGCGATATGTTACCTTAAACTATTCTGAAAAGACTGCCTCTACTCTATATACCAATTCTTGTAAACGTAGATTATAAAACGTAAGATACGGCTAAAATACCCCAAAGGAAAATTACTGAGCGCGTCAATTTTAATTATGCGATAACTTCCAAGATGCTAATGTTTTAATTGTATATTTATCTTTATATTATACTGTATGGTATATTTTCCTATCAGTTATTTTATTAATCAACTCAGTAACACCTTGTAGTTGGTTGAAATAAAAAGGTGGTTAGCGATAAGGCCTTATTGTATCAATATTTGTTCTAGCCTATAATTCTAATTTTGCTCTGTATACAATATAGGCTGAATATCCGGCTGAGTAGTATAGACTACTCACATTTCTTACCGAAGTGTCGTAAAAGGCAACTAGGAACAGTCGACCCGCCTGTGGTATCCGGCGGAATAGAATAGACCTCTCTCATTTCTTACCGAATTGTCGTAAAAGGCGACTAACGCAAGTTGACCCATCGTGTGATATCCGGTTGAGTAGAATAGACCACCGTCTCTTACCAAGGGTTCGTAAAAGACGACTAAGGTAAGTTGACGTAAGACAGGCGGCCAGTCATAAAATACGTTGCCAAATCATGTGACAACATGTGTATAACATGGTGTGCCGAACCCGTTTAGTGTAGGATAAGGTTAGAGTTACAACAAAGATTATTCTCTATATCTTTAGTAAGTAAAGTAAGTAAGTAGCGGCCTGTTACTATCCCACTGCTGGGCAATAGGCCTCTTCTCTCCGTTTTTGGAGAGAAGGATTGGAGCTGAGACCTACCACGCTGCTCCAATGCGGGTTGGTAGGTTACACATATCCCCAGTATTCTCTAGAGATATGCAGGTTTCCTCACGATGCTTTCCTTCACCGAAAAGCGTGTGATAAATTGCAATTATCAATTAGACACATAAGTTTTACTAGAAAACTCATTGGTGCCTGCCCGGGGTTTGAACCCTAGACCTCCTCGAAAGAGGCGCACGGTGATACCGCTGGGCTACCACAGCTTTTTACCACAGCTCTATATCTTTATTAATTTAAAATGTATCTATTGTATCATAATGTTGTTTGAATTGCTCGAGGTAACTTACTAACGTGTTTAAGTTTATAAGGATTAATACTGTATCCGTATAAATAGCTATCCAATTACCGCATTGTACGTGACAATTGTCTTAGAAGTTAGAATGAATGTAATTACACAGTTGTACTTAAAATATAGATGGCGTCGCAGGTTTTTATCCCTTAAATAAGACATTAAGGGCCTGTTTCACAAGTTACTGATAAAGTGTCGGATAGTTAACCGACAAATAAACTAAGTAGCAGATAAATGTTTCTAAAAAGAGACTAAAAAGTGAACAATTATAAAATAAATCGTGGCCATTTTAAAATAGGTATTTGCTATACAGCAGATAAACAAAATAACAGCCACATGATCTACCTGTTAACTTATTAGGGACTTTATGTGCTGAGTAAGCTTATCCGAAACCTGAACGCAAAATTCCGAGATATGTGTCAGATATGTTCCGCATAAGCTAACTGACAGGTTTTTGGTAACTTGTGAAACAAGCCCTAAGACGAAAAGTGGTCTATAAAACAACAATAACAACTTACTAAACTTTTTACATTGAATAAAGTGGTATTGGACATTCATATGTCTGTTAGCAAGATAGTTTATATATCAAAATCATATAATCATAAATTATCTGAAGATTGGATTTAATTAGTTGGATTATATTGGATGCTGGAAAATGTCGAACTAAATTTCCCTTTCCAAAAAAATTGCATAAACATTTTGGTGGTGTAAAAGTATATAAATTAAAAACACGCTATGAATATTTGTTTGCGTACGTGTTTGCTCAAATTCAAATTGAAAATATTCTTCACTATTCAAGTGGAAATAACTGAAACAAATGCTTATGATAAAGTATGTACTCAGAGGCCTGCCTAAGTTTCCCCTACGCTACATGTAATAACTATGATAATCATCATTTTCCTGCCCTTATCCCACTCTAAGTGGGATAGGCACATCATGTTATACACATATTGTCACATGATTTGGCTGCGTATTTTACGACCGGCCGCCTGCCTGACGTCAACTTATCTTAGTGGTCTTTTACGACTTCTTGGTGAAGTGAAAAGAAATGAGAGTTGTCTATTCTACTCAGCAGGATACCACACGGCATTAAAAATCTATGATAAAAATATTAATATGATAAAAATTATAATTAGACAGATATAAAACAATATACAACGTTTAAACATAACATACTAAAATAGATAAACACTTTTAAAGGGGCCACTGAAGTACCACTCTGGAATCCCTCCAATAACCATTAGTACCTGTTTTTTATTGACATTTATAGATTAAGGTATTATTGATACTCGTATTATATTTGTCATTGATACATTACTACCTCTATTGAGTACTACTGGTGATTGATAAACTCGTAAGTGATGTATTATTATAATTAGTTATGTTTACACAAACACCCGTGTTTTAATCCTACTTCACTACATATTATAAAACAAAGTCCATATTTCCGTATGTACGCATAAAACTTTAAAACTACGCAACAGATTTTGATGCGGTTTTTTTTAATAGATAGAGTGATTCCAGAGGAAGGTTTGTACGTATAATAACATTCAATACGAAGTAGAGAAATACTGTAATTTTTGAGGTTTCTGTAAATAATTACATTTTTTTCCGCTTACATTGCAAACGCAGGCTAAACCCTACGAGATTTATCAAAATGATGTACTAAGTATTTGTACACCTTAAAAAGGTCTACAGAAACGTCCGCGATGGTATATATCTATCTCTTATGGATAACCCACAATAGCAGTTTTTTTCATTTACTTTTTACGAAAAATTATGCCTTATGTTCAAAGCAATTTTTATACAATACAGCATTAATCCTTATCCAATTGAGTACCTTAAATAAATATGTTGATTTAATATAGATCAATATGGCCGTTTACAGCATGCAATTTAAGTGAACATTTTCGGAGATATTACAGATTTAAAATGCCGTGAGGACGCCGCGCTTCACCCTATAGCACTTCGAATCTTTTAGAGTTTCTTTAAAGACATTCTGTAATTAATTGTAAAAATAAAATACATATTCCAAAGATAGCAGGAAATCGTCTTGGTATAGGGAGAGGAAATTGTTTTTCTCCAAATTTAACGCTTGCGGGCCACGGGCAGTAATGAATAAATCAAAACTACTGGATCGATTTTAATCATTTTTTTACAGTGACTGACATGGGATATATATTTTATACCCGTGCGAAGCAAGGGCAGGCCGCTAGTAACATTATAAATGAGTCAACAAAGTTTGTCAGTTTGGATGTATGTTTTTTATTTACTCTTTCACAGCAAACCTGCTTAACAAATATCGATGAAATTTGGCACAATTATTCCTTATACACCAGAATAACATATAGAAATCCTGTTTATTCTACAGGAATGGGATGACATTGAAAAGCGTCATCTATTATCAACCTATAACAATAAAAAAATCTAAATATAATTTTTTCAAGTAAACTTGAAAAGGAGTGCTTTTAAATTGTCAACTCTACTGCTGGTTCGGAAAGCTGTACCTACAGAGAAGAGCCAGCAAAAACTCGACAGTTGCTTTTTTCAATATACTTCTTATAACAAGTTATATTTATACTGCTGGTTCGGAAAGCTGTTCCTACAGAGAAGAGCCATCAAAAACTCGGTAGTTGCTCTTTTCAATATACTTCTTATAACTAGTTATATTTAATAATAATAATAATATAATAAATATATGGGACACTTACACACACGGTCGTCCGTCCCCAAAGTAAGTAACTTAATACTTGTGTTATGGTAGACAGACAATTGGTGAATATATACTTATATATTTTTTAAATACATACTTATATACAAATATACAAATATATTTAGTCATAACTATCTTGTATATGGTTGAACATTACCGATATCTATGCATTCTTATCCTCTATGTAACAACAATAACACTCATCATCTTCCTGCCCTTATCCCACTCTAAGTGGGGTCGGCACAACATGTTATAGACATGCTGTCACATGATTTGGCTGCGTTTTTACGACCAGCCGCCTGCCTGACGTCAACTTACCTTAGTCGCCTTTTACGACACCTCGGTAAGAAATGAGGTTGGTCTATTCTACTCAGCCGGATACCATACGGCGGGTCGACTTACCTTAGTCGCCTTTTACGACACCTCGGTAAGAAATGAGGGTAGTACTATTCTATTCAGCCGGATACCACATGGCGTAACAACGTAACACTAACAATATAAAAATGATATACATTTTTATATTGTTTAAGCTTTAATTTTGGGCGAGCGATGAAGCTAAATCTCGTTCTAGCTTTTGGGTTATAAGGAACAAAGATTTTGTTTCACAAATGATTGTAAGGCTTTTCGTCGTTTAGAGTTAACGGGTCTAAGTCAGGAAGCATCTCCGAGAATATTATATGTATGTGATATTTAGCTAGTAGTATAATTGATGTATACAAATAATACTTAATGCAAAACAGTGCGAAGTCAAGCATACATATTACTTAATGCAAAATGTTATTCTAGAACCACGTACTAACATCAAGTAATGTGCATAAGTGATCTCGTTGAATTAAATAATATCCATTTACAATCACTACATATTATAAAACAAAGTCGCATATATCCTATGTACGCATAAAACTTTAAAACTACGCAACTGATTTTGATGCGGTTTTTTTTTAATAGATAGAGTGATTCCAGAGGAAGGTTTGTACGTATAATAACATTCAATACGGAGTAGAGAAATACTGTAATTTTTGAGGTTTCTGTAAATAATTACATTTTTTTCCGCTTACATTGCAAACGCAGGCTAAACCCTACGAGATTTATCAAAATGATGTACTAAGTATTTGTACACCTTGAAAAGGTCTACAGAAAAGTCCGTGATGGTATATGTCTATCTCTTATGAATAACCCACAATAGCATTTTTGTCATTTACTTTTTACGAAAAATAATGCCTTATGTTCAAAGCAATTTTTATACAATACAGCATTAATCCTTATCTAATTAAGTACTTTAAATAAATTGTTGATATAGATCAATATGAACGTTTACAGCATGTAATTTAAGTGAACATTTTCGGAGATATTACCGATTTAAAATGCCGTGAGGACGCAGCGCTTCACCCTATAGCACTTAGAATCTTTTAAAAAATCTTTCTTCCCTAGAGGAAATTGTTTTTCTCCAAATTTAACGCTTGCGGGCCACGGGCAGTAATGAATAAATCAAAACTACTGGATCAATTTTAATCATTTTTTTTACACTGACTGACATGGGATATATATTTATACTTGTGCGAAGCAGGGGCAGGCCGCTAGTTGTAAATAAAATATTGTTTATTAGAATATTTTGAGAAGCTTATAAAATACACAAGTTTAAATTGCCTATTTGTATTATGCTATTCCTCATAGTCAATGCATCTAAATATTAAATTAACCTATTGTATGGGCCAGGAATTTGCTACATGATACGATAGATGTTATTTTATAACGATTCGATCGGTTACATTGGTTCGATGTATTTTGAACATTTTTAGCTTTTTTAAAGTTTAATTAATAAATAAAGTTATATATTTGAGCCTTAATGTTCTTTTTTATATTTACATTATTCTCTTGTTTATTTTTATGTTAAAAATCGCTATTAATTTTAATTATAATTGTATCACTGTAACTAAGAATGATGTGATCTCCTATAATTGGATATAGAAATAGAATAGAATAGAAATATATTTTATTGTACACCATAATCCTAATATACAAAAATAGATTGAACCTAAAACATTTTTTTTATATACATGATTAGAGCACAATGGCCGGCCTTATCGCTAAAGAGCGATTTCTTCCAGGCAACCCAAGATTAAAGGACAAGGTAGAAATCACAAATTGTAATACTACCTACTTAGATTCAAAGTATATAGGCTGCAAAAGTATATAGGCTAAGTATATATGCTGGATTAATTAATATGTAATGCTGTTGAGAGATCTGAATAAATAAATAAATCGCTATTTCTAGATTTAAATGTTAAAAATAGTGTCAAAGACAGGTGTTGTGTTGAATGGATTATGATATCACTTCAGCCTTTGCCAGGGTCTATTTCATTAGGCTGACCTACATTGATAGGTTTCTATGTAGCTCTGTTTTTAAAGTTGTATGTCGCTTTGCTGACTGGTATGGATAGCAATATATAAATAAAAAAAATAAAACCAATGGACTATGATTTGGAAATTTTAATTAAATAATTTGATTCTTTTAATTTTTAACTTTAGCCGTGTGGTAGTGGTAGTAGAATAGACCACCCTCATTTCTTGGTGGCCCTTTTGCGACTAAAGTAAGTCGACCCGCCGTGTGGTATCCGGCTCAGTAGAATAAACCAAACTCATTTGTACCGTAAAAGGCGACTACGGTAAGTCGACCCGCCGTGTGGTATCTGGCTGAGTAGAATAGACTAACCTAGCTTCTTACCGAGGCATTATAAAGGGCGACTAAGGTAAGTTGACCCCCGTGTGGTATCTGGCTGAGTAGAGTAGACCAACCTCATTTCTCACAGAGTTGTCGTAAACTATAACTAAGGTAAGTTGGCGTCAGGCAGGCGGCCGGTTGTAAAAAAGCAGCCAAATCATGTGACAGCATTTATAACACGTTGTGTCGACTCCACTTAGAATAGTATAAGGGCAGGAGGATATATGTATCTATTTATTTTTAACTTGATAACACAGTGTTACAGGTTATAACGTCAGTCTTATTTTTATCTTTATCTTCACCACTTCAACTTTTATCGGCAATGGTTTTTCTCAAATATCGATATATTTATCTAAAAAATTATCCCTACAAATAATGTCAAAAAATCTCAATAAAAGATTGTTTTGAGTTTTAAAAAAAATATTATAACATTTATGTTTCATTGAAAAAAGAAAAAATGGCTGTTCACGATAAGATTCTCTAAGATACTTTCAGTGCATTGATTATGCACTGAAAGTATTGATTGATCACTTTGATTAATAAAATAAATAATGATTAATCAAATCTTATCTCTAGTCAATTAATAGATTAATAACCAGACGGGTACTTACTTCTTATACTTGTCCAATCTTTAAGGTTAAGTTTATAGAATCAGTTTTGGAACATTAAAAAAAGTTAACTATAGCATTGGTAATTTATAAAATTAGGCGTTACTTTGCGGAGATCCATAATACAAAGGAATAATAAAATTATTTTGCTATATATATTCGCAAAGCTTTGCGGCTTTGCCGTGGAGTCTATCTCCCGATGATGCTTCGGTTGCGGGGCGAAACGATTGTTGAGTTTGTGATAGTGAACGTATGTAGTGCATGTGTATTGTGGTGGCGGTGGTGGAGGTTTGTGTATGTGTTTACGAATCCTGTATGTATCAGGTATGAAAACAGATTGACCACTCTATATTTAGCATTATATATGTATATTTTCTATTTTACTTCATCACGGATTATAGCAAAATAATTATATGATTACTTTTGTGTAGAATTGAAGCCGTGTGGTATCCGGCTGAGTAGAATAGACCTACCTCATTTCTTACCGAGGTGTCGTAAAAGGCGACTAAGGTAAATTGACCCACCGTGTGGTATCCGGTTTAGTAGAATAGACTACCCTCTTTCTTACCGAGGTGTCGTAAAAGGCGATTAAGGTAAGTGGACCCACCGTGTGGTACCCGGTTTAGTAGGATAGACACCCTCTTTCTTACCGAAGTGCCGTAAAATACGACAGAGGTAAGTTAACGTCAGGCAGGCGGCCGGTCGTAAAAACGCAGCCAAATCATGTGACAGCATGCTTATAACATAAACACTTGAAGTAAATAAGGCACTAAGTATCTAAAAATTAAAATTCGAACTAAGTATGCAATTTGGTTCTAAAAGCCCTTTAGAACCAAATTGCATACTTAGTTCGAATTTTAATTTTCAGGTACTTAATGCCTTATTTACTTTAAGTGTTCACATGTTGTGCCGACCCCACTAAGAGGGGAATAAGGGCAGGAGGATGATGACTTTTGTATAGAATTGTTTGGTTTACCTTGGGATCGATGCCGTCAGGGTTGTAAATGGAGCCATCGTGCTCGATGATGCCGACGCAAGTGGCGCCGGCGCGCACCAGATAACGGCAGGTGTGCAGACCCACGTTACCGAAACCTTGGACGATGAACGTCTTGCCGCCCCATCCTGGAGTCGTACCTAGTGTGGAACATTAATTTGAACTATAATATACTAGCTTTTACCCACAACTTCGTTCGCGTGGACTGTACTCTTGTATTTAACAGTAGCTTCTGTCACTCTCCAACCCTGCAAATATCTCCATCACAAAAATGAAATCGATCCGGGAAGACCCAGAGAGATTTATCGTTACATCAAGACCATAGTTTGATAAATAACCCGTATGATTTACATGAAATTTATGTTAAAATAGCTCAGTTAAAGGAGACCAATTACCATTTGATTGGTTGTTCAATATCCTCTTGTAAATCCCATGCGGGTTCAAAATAATGAACCCATGCAGCCGCTATGGCATATGGCATATATATATATACGTACTAGCGGACCATTCCGGCTTCGCACGAGTATAAAATATATAGCCCAAGTCACTCAGTGAACTCAGTCACTCAATGCCCTCCTCGCGGCATTTTAAATGGTAATATCTTCGAAAATGTTCATTAAATTACATGCTGTAAACGGCCATATTGATCTATATTAAATCAACTATGTATTTAAGATACTTAATTGGATAAGGATTAATGCTGTATTGTTTAAAATTACTTCGATAATAAGGCATTATTTTTAGTAAAAAGAAAATGACAAAAAATTCTATTGTAGGTTATCCATAAGAGATAGACATATACCATCGCGGAGTTTTCTGTAGACCTTTTCCAAGGTGTACAAATTCTTAGTACATTATTTTATTAAATCTCGTAAGGTTCAGCCTGCGTTTGTAATGTAAGCGGAAAAAATGTAATTATTAATACATCACATTAGAAACATGAAAAATTATAGTATTTCTCTACTACATATTGAATATTTTATACATATAAACCTTCCTTTTTAATAACTCTATCTTTTTAAAAAAACCGCATTAAAATCTGTTGTGTGTGTGTTGTGTTGGGGACAGACACAGAAAGCGACTTTGTTTTATACTATGTAGTGATGTATGTCCCTCATAATCTATAAATCATATGTTTAATGAGTTTTATTAACGTTTGTATCATTGTTTAATATATGTGAAACTCGGCGTAATTGCTCTAAACAACTTTCACTAAAGTGAAATTTTGGCTTTAATTTAATACATTTTATTCACTTTTGCGTCATTAATTTTTAATGACAGATAAGTAAATTAATTACTCGTTTACTGAATCTGTTATATAGATGTCACCATTCTGGATATTCTAAAGACGAGTGTTTTACAAATATCCTTATGAACCAGACCGTGTTTGACAATTATATCTTACCTATATCTAATTAGCTTGATTCAAGCACAAAATGATGTATTAGCAAAGTAACAGCTTCTTACTATACCACTGCCAGACATAAGCTCTCTATGTTTTTGGAGAAAATTGTTGTAAGATCCACCACACTGTTCCAATGCGGATTGGTAGGTTTCATATCCCCAAATTTATCTAGAGAAATGGTGTTTCCTCACGTTTTCCTTCGCCGAAAAACGTGTGATAAATTGTAATTATCAATTCGAAACAAGTTTTAACAGATAAACTCATTAGTCTATTGGGCGTTAAAACTGCAAAATTATTAAAAATCAAAAAGGTTAGTTAGTGTTAGTACTAAGTGTCGGACATATATCTAGGCAAAGCTGATTGACCCCGCTGTGTAGTGAAAATACAATACTTTTAGCTGTTAATGCCTTTTTTTAAAGGTTAAAGTTTTTTGCTTAATTGTATGGCGATACTATTGCTTATTACGCTTATCTACTAATGTTTATCTCTTATGTGACGTGAACAGAGGCAATGGCGCACGTATGTGTTGCGAATATAACAACGATTAGCATAAACGGTTGTAAATAAAAAAAATCGCTACATTTTGATATGTAATAGTATATTTTTACTAACTTACCAATCATGCTCATGTAATTAGCTTCATTGATGAAGTTTTCTAAACCGTGGAATACACCTCTACCGGTAGCGGACACTCTACCGTGGATACCACCCTGCGTAACAAAAGGAAATTATAGCATATCCATCATACATGTTAAAACAATCGACTTTTATAAATAAATTAGAAAAATGCTATAATGCCAATGCGGATTGGTAGGATACACATATCCGTGGAATTAAATAGAGATATTCAGGGTTCCACGCGATGTTTCCTTCACCGTAAAGCGTGCAAATATCAATTAGACACACAAGTGTCTTGCAATTTAATATATATTATATATATATATATATATATATAACATACTTGCAATTTATCACTATATATCTTTAATATTTAAATGAGTTACTCTTGTATATATATATATATATATATATATATATATATATATATATATATATATATATATATATATATATATATATATATATATATATATATATATATATATATATATATATATATATATATATATATATATATATATATATATATATATATATATATATATATTTTTTTTATTTTTTTTTCTGAATCTCGGAAACTGCTCCAACGATTTTCCTGAAATTCAGCATGTAGAAGGTTTTGGGGGAGAAAAATTGATCTAGCTAGGTTTTATGTAAAAATAATATTGTTTTATCCCTATTTTTGGGTTTTAAAAAACACTAACATTTATATTGAATTGAATTTTCGCCTTTAACTGTCAAGTCGACGTAGCTTATTCGGGTAACGGGCAGCCTCGAGAAATGTGAATGCCAAGGATCGATCCCCAACAAAAAAATTGTATTTTCTTTTTTTTAAGTTTCTTTTCTTGTAAAAAAATTACCCAGATATTAACACTTATGTGTTAACGGAAAAATTAACTGGGTGTGAATTACCAGTTAAGAAATGCTATAAGTGCCGAATTAAACAAGATCCCATGCATTTAGAAATTGGTTCAAGAAATTTGTAGTCTGTAGTTTTATGCTATTTGTAGAACTTAAAATAATAAAATTTAATATTTTCAATTTAAAAATGTTTGTTCAGGTGAATACAACAACAAATGTACATAAAAGAGTATTTAAACATCACAACTATGCATATCGACTGTTCTCTAGAACAGTCGATATGCAACAATTGCCAACTTGCAACAGATACGTAGTCAAAAGTGTAAATAAACAAATTCAAGATAAAACAAAATAATTCACTTTCGACACATTTGAGCAAGAAGTTCATGTATGGTAGATGGGGCATATACGAATGGTCATTGAGTCCCATCGAGTAAGGAATGATGCAATCAGAAACGACCTCTCACCCACATAGAAAATATGCTAAGTACTTGGGACAGGGGAAGGACGTATTAGGCCACTAAAAAGTGTGTTACACAGTAATCCTTAACAGAGATTTATTTCCAGTTAGACCATCGATTAAAACGATATTAAGGCGATACACTCTAAGCTTACTCGTCTTGCCCGAGACGTGTAAACTCGAAGTGACCGTGTACACTCTCGAAAGTGAACAAAGGCGCCCTTGACGTTTGTGCAGGGCAGCGGGAGAACCTTTGCAAATCCTTCCGACGTCCTAATGACTAATCAAAGTAATACTATCAGCCCTCCACTACACGTCGCCCTAAGCCGTGGTCCGGCCTCACAGGAGGCACCCTTAGGACGACGTTCCCCGACGCTAGTAGAGTTCTGCGATCTACTCTCCGCATTTCGCAACCTCGAGGATGATTCTGAGCTCGCCCATCCCGCCCGGTGACTAAAAGCCGTTAGGGCTACAGCATAGAGTAAATTCGAAAAGAAATAGAGACCCTTTGTATCGGGCACAAAAACCGACATAAGAGCGAGAGCGGAAGACACCCCAAGGCGGGGCGAAAGCTACCGTGTACACTCTCGCACTCAACATGTCTCGGGGTGTATAGCAGAGAGTTTACAGCCGCCATTTAACAAATAATATAAAACGGCTAACTCCTTGTTTTTAATAAATCGAATTGTAATCTATAACTATACATTTATTTGTATCTATACGTCAGATGTTATCAAAGGTTGTTAATATTTCATATATTATTTTCTTCTGAATAAAAACATTTCGTGATAAGTCATATCACGAAGGTTCTCTCTAAACAGTGAAATAGATGATAAGATACAATTGTTGTTTATTATTTCGTTAGCAACAATGAATTTGAATGATATATGTACAATAACAATAAGCTCCATTGACCGTGATCGGGCGGTTGTAAATTGTTTTATTAAATTAAGATACAGAGCTTAAAATATGACTTCGGTCATTTATTTGTTGGTCCGCCGTGAGGTATCCATCTGCGTAGAATAGACCATCCTCATGTCTTAGCGAAGCGTCGTAAAAGATGGATAAGGTAAATTGAATTGCTGACTGGTATCCAGGTTTAAAGAATAGATCACCCTCATTCGTTACCGAGGTGTCGTAAAAGGCGGCTAAGGTAAGCTGATTCACCGTGTGGTATTCGGCTGTGTAGTAATAGACTACCCTAAATTTTTACCAAGGTGTCATAAAAGGCGACTAAGATAAGAAAGTCAGGCGGGCGCTGGTCGTAAAATAACTAGTCAAAACATGTGATATATTTAGAACTTAGAGAGGTAGAAGAGCAAGGCAATGATGACGTCACTTATTTGTTGGTAACAATAATCTTAAAATCTTATCAGCTAATCTTGTTGGGATATAACCATATCGTGTCTGGCTGTAATATAAAATTCCGGCGAGATTTACACTATCAAAGGCAATAAGTTTGTCTATAAGATATATAGCAGATATGTAAAAGAAATCATTTAAGCCTATAATAAGCCTACCTGCTTTATCACCATACACGATAAAGTGGCATAGAGGTGAATATAAAATAAATACAAATCCATACTAAAATAACAAATGCGATGACGATTTTATGGCTAATCCAACAATATTTATAAAATTTGAAACAATTAATGCGTATAGAATTATTGAAGAATATATTATAAGAATATAGAATTAGTGTATAGAATTAGGCGTTACTTTGCCGAGATCCATAATACAAAACTAATAAGAATATTATTTTGTTATAATCCGCGATAAAAGAAAATATATGCAATGCTAAATGTAGAGTGTACAATTTGTTCTCATACGTGAGACATGCAGAATTTGTAAGAACTCATGCACTACCCGACACCGATAACACAAGAAAACAGAAGCACTGCACACATTAACCACCACAATCTCAACAATTATTTCGCCCCGTAACGAAGCATTGTCAGGAGATAGACTCCACGACAAAATCACAAAGCTTGCTTGGCGATATTGTTAAGATTGTGGTGGTGAATGAGTGCAGTGCAGTGTTTTGTTGTGTTATCAGTGTCGGGTAGTGCATGAGTTCTTAAAAATTCTGCATGTATTAGGTATGAACGAATAGTACACTCTACATTTAGCATTGCATATATTTTCTTTTATCGCGGATTATAGCAAAATAATATTCTCATTAATTTTGTACAATTAAAGCTTATAAAAACCAATCACAATAGTACAAATCAAAAACAATTCAACTAACATTTATCATTGACTGAAGGTTTCCATATGCACTTACCTGGTTGATAGGTTTGCCCGTAACGCAAGCATGAGCATTGATGTCCTGGAAACCAATGGTTTTAGCGTAGGTGTCGGCGATCCAAGACATTTCTCTCTCACCAGTACCCATGTCAGGAGCAGGAACGTCTACACCGGGCCCTAAAAAGTACATAATGTTATATTTTTGGATAAATGTAACTGGATAAACCACCTTACCTAACTATTCACACATTCGGCGCCAAGCGTGATTTGGTTAAGTTAAGTGACCCAAATTTTATTGTACCGCACCAGAAACGCAATCTTACTGTATTCTAGAATATTCAGTTGAGAATTTTTTTTTCTGAAACGCACATATGTAACAAGCAAAAAAACCTTAAAGAAATGAAAACTTCTTGTTTGATTTGCTGCAAATCTTCATAGATGTGCCTGGATTGTTTCAATATCATACGATGTATAATAAATTAATATTTATGATATCCTACTATCCCATCTCACTAATATTATAAATTCGAAAATTTGTGAGTATGGATGTATGTTTGTTTCTCTTTCACGGCGAATCCGCTGAACCAAAATTGATGAAATTTGCCACAATTATTCCTTATACGCCGGGTAATATATAGGCTATAGAAATCCTGTTAATTCTACAAGAATAGGATGACATTGAAAAGCGCCATCTATTATCAACTTATCACGCGACGACATTTCACACAAAAGAAGTTGCGGGCAAAAGCTAGTAAATTGATAAAAAAATTTAATGTAATTTGTGTATTTCTGATATTTTCAAGCTGTATACTATATATTTATACTTCAGTATTAATTTCATTAAAATTTTGACCATCATGTAACTTATAATCATATTTAACTAAGTTTATAAGAATTTTATAAGAATATAGCGTCTTACTTATGAAAGCAATTTACCCATGTCGAGTAATGAGTCATACTTTTGGCATATTACAATTTCTTTTGTGTACATTTGCTGTAACTCTGCCAATATCGGGTATTATATTAATAAATGTGCGATCTCATCCTGACGTAGCTAGAAGTTTGTCTATTGCACGTCACGATAAAAGTTCTACTTTCAATAGACTTTAATCATATTTAAATTCAAGATGGCCACGAAGCTTAGGTTCGATATGTTGTTCCTATACCAAGAAAAACAAGTGATAAAAACGGAAGTTGCTACAAGTATTCATATTTAGTAGTATTATCAACCATTTACATTCTATTTCATAGATTGCCGAGATTAACATTTAAGCTCTATACTGTTTATATTTTATACGCAACAATGACATCAGAGGTATTTAGATGGTTGTGTGTTGGTAATTCATGATTTTTCAATTCACAATAATACTATTGCAATGCAAATAACAATCGATACTAGTAATATTAATGCCAAAAAATCACAGTTACAGTAACGTTTCTCTGGAATACGTCTCTCTCCTACTAAAAGACTAAATCAAATAAATAAATAAATATATTGGACACTTACACACACGGACTTGGACTGTATTTAAGAATTTATTTAATTTTGTGATAGCTCGTAAAATATTCATTAAAATTATAAGTTAAGCGTAAAATACGTAACTAACGTGTTTAAGTTGATAAGGATTAATACTGTATGCGTCTTAATATTCCATTAAACATAACATTTTTTTGAAGTTAGCATAAATACTGCAAGTTCCCCGCATATGATAGATATATCGTCTCCGATTTTTATAGCCCAAAAGAAGAGGAATATCCCCACCATTTAATGTTTTGTTATATGAACAGATTAAATTGCAGCTTTTTCCGAAATTTTCAACATTTATCGTCATATTTCAACTAATTTACACAAATGTTAGTACGGTTAGATAGGGGACTTTGTTTTATATAGTGGGATATCGTCTTAATGGTTATTAACCTAATATTAAAAAGTAATACAACATAGCAATTAACAATATAAGAATAAAATGAACAAATTAAGCCGATCCGGCATACGATCATTGACTCGAACGACCATGGTATTAACCTTGGAAATTGAGCGGTGTATAGACTCCTAAACTATGAAACAATGTTTCTCTACAATGACAGGTCTAAAGAACAATAATTAAATCTGCCTATATGTTCCGATCATTTATATTTATTTTTTTGAATAATGAAACTACGTAAAACCTTAATATTTCAGAATGTACACCAAATTCATATAATGGTATTCACATGGTAACAACTATGGATAATGTTACGTATTATTATTACTGCTAATAACAAACACATATCTAGGTAATTTACATAGTTTTTGTAAACATTTACTGTAGATTACTTGTGTGAATAGTCAATCTATTTATGGATTGTGGTGGCATTGAAGTATATTATTATAAATTCACGATTTGTAGAGTGTAAAAGTAAATTCACAGTAATTTTTGTGAACACATTAGAATATAAAAGATACTGACGTAAATGTAGGTATTATATAAGTTTGTTATCCTAATAGGCAAAAAGTAAAAACATTTATTATAAATATTTTTATTGTATACTAGCTGTTACCCGCGACTTCGTTCGCGTGGACTGTTGTCGTGTGATACACGATAATAGATGACGCTTTTAAATGTTATCCCATTCCTGTAGAATTAACAGGATTCCTATAACAACTAACTAATAACAAACATACATCCATACTCACAAACATTCGCTTTATAATATTAGTAAAGTACCTTTTTAATATTAAGTTCTAGCGTTCTAAAAGATTTTATATCTTCAATCATATATCGTTCAAATCTTTGCCTTGGCATAAAAATTCTTTAATACTATTTTCTTACCAATAAATCCCTTCTTGGCGAGTTCAAGTGTGAATCGGCGAGTGATTTTCTCCAACTCATGCTCTGAGTACTCCTTGGGATTGATCTTGATGCCAGCTTTGGCTCCACCGAATGGTACATCTACGCAGGCACACTTGAACGTCATCAGAGCAGACAGGGCTTTGACTTCATCTCTTGTAACGTCAGTTGAGAATCTTATACCTGAACAAGTATAAATATATCATCAGATCATGATTATAAATATCTTTCCGAAGGAACTAATTAATTTCTTAATGAATAAGTTACATTACGCCGTGTGGTATCCGGCTGAATAGAATAATACCACCCTCATTTCTTACTGAAGTGTCGTAAAAGGCGACAGAGGTAAGTTGACGTCATGCAGGCGTCCGGTCGTAAAAATGCAGTCAAATCATGTGACAGCATGTTTGTGACATGTTGTACCGAACTCGATTTGAGTGGGATAAAGGCATGAAAAAGTTACATTATATAAATCACATGTGTGACACGGCGAGCAGAAATTTCAATAGAATTATAATATTTAGATGGAGACCGGATTTACTCACGTCATGAATATCTGGTTTTTTAAACAAGTTTCGTTCTACAAACCGAAGATAGTTTTGAAATTGGCCTGACAAATCTATACAAATATGTATGACCTATATTAATTTATAGCCGTTATTGCTAATTTTATAATTTTCTAAAACGGTTAAAGAGTGATACAAAGATCGTGACATTTTTGTTTCTTCTGGAAAATAATATCGATTACCAGTTAGAGAAATGTGTGAAGTTAGTTTTTCAATACGAGTTCTGGTGAATAGCTCAATGAGTAAATGACTACTATAAACTATTTGCACATCAATGGCTCGGAGGTATGAACGAAGGTTCAGTTAATGCATTTAACTGAGAAAAGCCTAAGGAAACCTGAGTATCCCTAAATTCCGAGAATGTGTTACCTGCAAATACGAATTAGAAAATATCCTAAGAAAATCTGCGTATCACTAAATTCTAAGAATGTGTTACCTGCAAATACGAATTAGAAAATATCCTAAGAAAATCTGCGTATCCCTAAATTCCAAGAATGTGTTATCTGCAAATACGGATTGGAAAATATCCTAAGAAAATCTGCGTATCCCTAAATTCTAAGAATGTGTTACCTGCAAATACGGATTGGAAAATATGCTAGGTAAACCTGCGTATCCCTAAATTCCAAGAATGTGTTATCTGCAAATACGGATTGGAAAATATCCTAAGAAAATCTGCGTATCCCTAAATTCTAAGAATGTGTTACCTGCAAATACGGATTGTAAAATATGCTAGGTAAACCTGCGTATCCCTAAATTCCAAGAAATGTGATTGAAATGTGATGAGAATGTGTAATGTGATTTTGTTGTAAACAACATTAATAAAGGGTAATCTCCCTTTATCATACTTACAGAAATGTTTAAATACCAATCCGTTATTAATAATTTTACGTTATGATTATCGACGTCGAAATAAATAAACTATTGATTACGGATAAACAATTTGATTGGTAAATAATTAATTGGTACATAATTTACTTTATTACAGTCATTCAAGAAAAATTACGCCGTGTGGTATCCGGCTGAATAGAATAGTACCACCCTCATTTCTTACGGAGGTGTCGTAAAAGGCGACTAAGGTAAGTCGACCCGCCGTGTGCTATCCGGCTGAGTAGAATAAACCACCCTCATTTCTTACCGAGGTTTCGTAAAAGGCGACTAAGGTAGGTCGACACGCCGTGTGGTATCCGGCTGAGTAGAATAGACCACCCTCATTTCTTACCGAGGTTTCGTAAAAGGCGACTAAGATAGGTTGACACGCCGTGTGCTATCCGGCTGAGTAGAATAAACCACCCTCATTTCTTACCGAGGTTTCGTAAAAGGCGACTAAGGTAGGTCGACACGCCGTGTGGTATCCGGCTGAGTAGAATAGACCACCCTCATTTCTTACCGAGGTTTCGTTAAAGGCGACTAAGATAGGTCGACACGCCGTGTGGTATCCGGCTGAGTAGAATAGACCACCCTCATTTCTTACCGAGGTGTCGTAAAAGGTGACTAAGGTAAGTTGACCCACCGTGTGGTATCCGGTTGAGTAAAATAGACCACCCTCTTTCTTACCGAGGAGTCGTAAAATACGACTATGGTAAGTTGACTTCAGGCAGGCGGCCGGTCGTAAAAACGCAGCCAAATCATGTGACAACATGTTTATAACATGTTGTGCCGACCCCACTTACGAGTGGGATAAGGGCAGGAGGTTGAGATGAGTCATTCGAGAAGAATTACTGAATTTGCAAAGTATTATTACTAAAATTATTACATAAGCCAATTTTATCGCATTTTGTTACATAACTACGTGACGTCATCCGCGTCAGAGACACGCCTTCCTGTTACCAGCGGCACAACGTAAACAATTTCGTACATTTTTATCACCTTACTTTAAGCCAATCATCACCTTAGTTATTTTTGTTTTCACTTTAACACCTACCTATGATAAGTTTTATCAAACAAATACGTATCAATCTTACGATGATCGGGAGTTTACTTTCATGGTCAATGTCGTAAAATAGTCATAATCGACATATGTAATTTCATCCCAACATTCTTTTTAATTATTATTTTGAATTATGTACAAATGTAGTTATCACTTTTAACTTCATTAGTTGCTCATACTTTTGCGTTCAGTAGTTTCTAATTTGGAATACTAAAATGGTTTAATTGTTATGGGGTTAAATAATTGTCAAGTACGATAATACAGGATAATGTTTACAATTACCGGATGTTTCAATTGTGTCATTTAAAATATAATTAAAACTGATGTAAGGACGTATTTGTATATTTCGGTAGATATGTCGCTTCGGAAAAAAGCATCACATTTAAATATCTACTCTTTTTAGGCTCAATTATAAAATCGTTATGTAAGGAACAAGAATATATAAACATATTTATAATAAAGATATAAATGTGTTCGCTTCTGAAGTGTCGAAAGAGAAAGGTAGAAGAACTGAATGTGTCGGAAATCCAGCTATTTTTTAACTTATTGATATGGTGGTGTTGGGTCGTCGACACTACGTCCGTCAAAGCCTCAAAATTACAAAATGGTTTATTAAAGTTTTGATAGGTAAAGGTTTTGATATTGGTACATGCCATAGAGCGATGCACGAGATTAGTTAAAAGTAATAAAAGCGAGAGAGTAATCTTGAATGATATTCGTTGTTAAGTTTTTTTTTTAATATATGCTGTCGTCTTTTATAATAAATTATAAATAAAATGAGATCGATTCAATTCTCCGATAGGTTTTAGAAGAGAAAAGAAAATTATTTGGAGGCGTTAATTTCTACGACTATAACAAACTTGTATGCAAATAATTTTAGAATTAAATATAGTTCAGAAGAGAAGAAAAAGACGCAAGTCTTTGCCTTCTTTTGTTTAAGTAATTTTACATTTTTGTACGATTAAATTTTTCTTTTCTTTTAGCCTATTCGTACGTAGTAGTATATTTTTCAAGAAGGTTATATTCGCGTAAAATTTGTTGCCTACCTACGTAACACGGTCGACATCACGTGTCTATAGAGCTATAAATAAAAAAATCTTGTCTGACAATAACTGCGACAGCAGGATTGGTATAGCCTTTGGGTGTATGAATGATGTAAGCAACAACGATTATAGAGAAGGTACCTACCTCCTTTAGTTGGAGTTCTGTGTGAAGAGTGTTGAGCCCGATATCCGAGGATCATTTCATAATCGCCAGAATCGCGTCGCAATGGAAATTGTATTTCCAGAATGTGATCACATGGTTGCATTAATTTTAAGATACCGGCCACCTTTTTCTTCTTTTCTTCAATAGAAACTCTAGATTTCATATCTTCTACTAACTTGTCTTCAATCACTTGACATGCTCGGTGAAAAAAGTACTCCACCATATCAAAAAATCTTGGGTTAGCACTTGTTGGTATATCTTTCAGCCTATCTGGAATTTCATGGCTGGCATAACTACGGCAACATACGTTCACTGCAGCGGGGGCGATTTTAAGCATATTATTAACTGCCTCATTTTGGATATTATTTTTTAGTGGCGGCACTACTGTTTTAGCTATATTCTTTAGATGCAACATAATGTCTGATTAAGTACTTATGTCGGGTAAGGTATCGGGTCGCCCTACACTTACAAGTGAAATACACAAATTAACAAGTGTATTAAAGCGAACTGCAGAGACGACCCGCCCCGACGAATCACGAAATACGAGTCGATTCGATATTCGATGTCTGAAATTCTATTGTGTCTACTGTCTTTGATTACGCTATGCCTCTCCTTCTGTGCTCTTCACTCTGCATACAGGCTTCTATCACACAGTTTATAATCACTTTTTATTGACCAGCTGGCACGTTTTACTTTTATAGCCTCTATGTTTTAATCACATTTCACATTCCTCAAGTTTATGTAGCTTGTCTATTTTAGTATGTTATGCATAGATGTCATGCTTATATTTCACCTAGCAGTTTAATAACTTTGAATTTTGATATTTCATTTTAAAGTGCATTTGCATATAGTTCAAAATACATACAAATGAATAACTACAATAATAATATCACAATTGCATGGAAAAATGCCTTTTTTAAATTTTATATTTAAATATGTAAAAAAAATTTAATGTACCAGTCAATGATAAAATTTATTATTCTATGGGTTACGGACATGTGAAGTATTGACTGAATATGTCTGTGTAGTCTATTATTTGCCTATAATAAATTTGTTTACCTATGAAGATGAAATTAGAATAATCGATATCATTGTACAACGCAGTTTACTGTTCACAGTTGAAATACGTCTTAATTACTATAAAGAGATGTGTTCTCCACGCTTTATGGAAGAAGGTAAGTAATATTTGCTTGCGGCTTGTTTAATATTACAAAAGTTTACATCAGTTAACAAAACTGAACATCTGTTTACAGATATGCTAGAAAACATGGATCAAAAACGTTTCAAAATGACTATCCCTATAGATGAAGAAAAATTAGATCTCATTAATATTTTACCTGATGAAATAATACTTGATATATTTAAATTTTTACCCCTGGAAACGATACTTCTGTGTCAAGCAGTATGTAAGCGATGGAACAAACTAGCTAATGATCCTACCCTCTGGAAGCGTATTGTATTGATTTATTCCGGTAAACCTGGCCAAAGTGAACAAAGTGAGAAAAATTTAAAGATTATTAATACACACTCTCAATACATTTATTGTTTGAAGATACAATATGTCTACAGCTATTCAGTCATAAAGTATGTTATTGAAAAATGCAAGAATTTATTGAGCCTTGAATTAGTAATGTGTCGCGTTGGTAAAGAGTTGGCAGATGACATTTTGCATTGGCCAAATTTAAGAAAGATTAGTTTAAAAAATTCCATTTTAGTTTTAAATAGTATTGATATATGCATAAAATTTGATGTATTCAAAGAGTTAAATTATTTAGCTCTCTCAGACTTTGGTCTGAATCCTAAAAACTGTAATACTTTATTGCAATGCACTAATTTGACTCACATTCTTATTGAAAAAGTAAAAAATATAAATTTAGACTTCATACAAACATTAGCACTGACTATGCAAAGACAGTTAGAGACTTTACACATTTATGGCGGACATTCTGTTAATGATACAGTTTTGCATATATTATCTGAGTGTCCACATCTGAAAGATTTAGCCATCGTAAGATGTGAGTTTTTAACTGATGCAGGTTTGACAAAATTAATTTCTTTAAAAAAAATACTTCATTTGCAGCTTTGGAATAACACAAATTTTTCTGAATCAGCTCTTTTAAAAACTTTGGGTAGTTCTGCTCTTATTAAATTACAAAGTTTAAGTTTATCTCGTATAAATAATATCACACCCACTATTGTTGATCTTCTATCTGAAAATTATAA
The DNA here is from genome assembly GCA_947086495.1 of Morpho achilles. Lineage (NCBI taxonomy): Eukaryota > Metazoa > Arthropoda > Insecta > Lepidoptera > Nymphalidae > Morpho > Morpho achilles. The sequence continues at coordinate 8,742,006 of CAMTZB010000006.1, read as the reverse complement.
AAATCTAAAATTTTTAGCTTTGTATCAATGCCCTAGGATTATACATACTGATTATGAAAGACAGCTTAAGTCAAAATTTAGAAATATAGATGTAGCGCTTTTTTGAGATCACGCCACGCTCCTAGAGCTTCTTCTAGGAGTATAAGGCAAATTAAATATTAGAAGACACTGCTCTTTAAGCACCTTGGTGGTATATAGTATAAAAAGATTTATGAAATACTGTTAGGGCTTATTGTAGGAAGTAATAAAAGAATGCAATAAAATCCACAAACTAAGTATATTCACAGTATAAATAATGGCATTTTAATAAATGAGAAAAGGACAAGTAAATAATATTCAATAAAGTTAAAATGTATCATCTTGATTGTGTTAAATCAATACAATCATTTACTAAAATAATGCTAAAGCTAAAATTACCAAATTTTAGGTAACTTTAATATGATGAATGAATAATGATAAGGAACAATTCTAATGTAAAAATCACTACCTTACGATTTTATAAGAATTAACTATGTAATATTTTTGTTGTATATATCTATTTTAGAGAAATATTTGAAAATTATAAATTTTTAAGTATAAGAAGCGCAAAATTTAATCACTCAACCACTATACCTTAAGAAAATGTGTTATTTTTACAACTTCATCTTTTTATAAAATAAATTTTGGAGTATAAAAAACCATAATAATGATTAATTTATTAATTATTGAGCCAAAAAGGTTAATAATTAAAAAAATGTGATGCTCTATTATTATTATGTAACATACAATGTGTGCAATAAAATACATATAAGTCTCAGTAAAATTTCAAAAACCAAAATAATGTAACAGTTGTAAGAAAATGTGTTATTTAAAATATATTTTGTTTGCCAAAATAGATTAATTGTGTATTATGTACATGTAAGGCAGTTTAAGTTAAGTAAAAGAGGAACATGAAATAGTGCTGGCAAATAATTCAATGCTCACTACTTAGTAGAACTTTCTGTTTAGAAATAAATCTTTGTTTTTAAAATTTTTGTAAACTTTTTTGGTTTCATACAGGAACAAAAAATTGCAAAGCTTTAAATTCTAAAAATGATTTGTTATATACTATTTTAGACTTAAGTGTTTACTTTCATATCTCCCTATCCGAAGAACAAAGTTACATCTCCCATATGTAGCATAGCATAAGAAATATGACTATTCTTCGGATAGGGCGATATATACCCATTTAACCTTTAACCTATTTTACCATCTATATAATATTAATTAGTAGTAAAATTAAGATCTTGGTATTTTAGGGATTATCTTTTATAAAATCTAAGATTTTGTCTATTTAAACTCTTATATAAGTTATTAAATAAGATAAAAATGTAAACTTATTATTAGAATTTAATTATGTGATAAAATTTAAATAACATGCAACAATCTATTATGGCTTCAAACATAGGATAAGGATAAGGTATGCAATAATAAAAAGGGATTAGCTATGCAACATTTTAAAAGATAGCTTTTCAATTAGAAAATTGTCTAGTGAACTGGACCGATTAAATAAATTTGTTCAACAAATATTTACTTAGGTTTTGACTTGCAATCTTATTTAGTTTATTTGTATAATCGATTTTATTGTTTCTTCACATATATAATAAGTGTTTGAATAGTATTTTAGTTATACCTTTCATATTGTTATCCCCATTAAAAATACTAAGTTCCAGCACAACTTATAAAAGTAGTAGTTTTATATTAACAAATATAAATGACCATAAATAATTTTTGAGTTGCAAAACTCTTAAAAGTGATGGTTTAAGTGATCTGTATCGTTTATTATAAGTGTACAATTTAACTTGATCTAATTTTTTTATCCTCTATAATAATGTTAATAATTAAGAATATTAATGGTGACAATGATTTCAATTTAGCATTTTATTGCAACTTATAACAACTAAATAATTACTGTAAATTATACCAATTTAATCAGTTTCCCAGAAATGAGCAAAAAATCTTTATGTCGCTGTACAGAACAATTTTTCATTGTACCCATATATATATTGTAATTTAAGTGAATGTTAAGTGTAAAATAAACGCTTTTTTAACAGAATCTTAATTAAAATTGTATCTTTGAAACAATATTATAACATACAAACTAAAATAAATATCACACAGATATAATTATGCGTGTAATAGTAAAAAAAGAATTGATTAGATAACCTTTAGTGCCCCCGCGCATTAAGCGGCCAGGCCACATATAATCAAACCTAGCTATATCCAATATAATTAAAATTGAGTAAAATGAAAATTGTTTAATTCTTGGAATTTCGACAAATAAAAATATTAAACAGATTTAATCACTGTGAATTTAAGTAATATTAATGTTTACGTTTCCTGCAAACTGTAATACATATATTTAAAATTAGCTGAATTTGAATTTGACTTAAGGATTTAGCTATTTTTGATTACTTCTGATACTTTCATATGTAAGTGCCTAGGCGATAAGCGATCACGTATTGGCCGCGCGGCCAGCTGGAATATCGGGGCCCGAATGTGGCCAGTTGCCCGCCGCCACCGAGATTCAGAATTTCGTAGGAAACAGATCAGCGTGCACGCACTTATCGCAGCGGCCACACGCGTTTTGTGTGTATAGGATGACGTTTGGTGGCTACGTAGCCAGGGATGAATTGAGCGGATGCGCAGCCAGCGTCGGCGATCAGGTCGCGGGGCACTTACAGTTTCGGGCTTAAGGGTTTTAATAAACAGAATAGTATTAAAACAAAATAAAATGTGATATCACATTATAATTGGGATCTTACAATTTTAGTTTACTACTAATCCATTACCTGTATTCTATGCTGGATATTTAGCCAGTTTTTTTTTTCTATTACACATCTACCTCTATTAACATAATTCAGTACATTGATACACACACAAGTTACGGACATTAAAAAAATTATATTTATTACTTAACAATCTACAATTGAATACATTGATCTATAATAGTCAATGTTACAATAAAATTATCATCCACAATTTATTTGGTCTAATAAACGGTACAAAAACATAAGATAACTTGTGAGCATAAATTGTAAACAATTCAAAAAACATATTGAAGATATTTGACATAAATAGGTATATACAGTTCACAAAAATATATTGATGTAAGAGGCGAAGATATGTTATCGTCTATTTTTTTAGCTTATATGAGTGGAATTTATATTGTTTTCAAAAGTCATATCATGACTGTAACTTTATTAAGTTTCGTTTAAAAATGCTCCCATTGATTATTAATACTCTAATTCGTATTCGATATTAACGAAATTCGGAATACCTGAGTTATTACTCTAGTGTCGGGAAGCTAGGCTTAAATGTGCCCTAAAATGTACAATAAAGTGAACACAAATGAGACTATCTATTTGTCTCTTTTTTGTGTGATTGAATAAAGATACGAGTTATATCTTCCTTCTCATTATATGTTGGCAGGCCTGCCTATTACTCTCCTACTATAGTACCCTAGTATAATAACTACGCAATACACAGTATTCCATAATAACAATCAGCCAACAGTCCAGGAATGGTTTTCTATTTTCTTGGATAATATAATTATTAATGAAATATTTGTCCATAATGAACTCTGTGGGCATCATCTATATTAAACATAAGTACAGTTTATACTTATATAAAATTAATCTTAAATATGTAAAATAGAAAAAAATTCACTATGAATTTAGCTCTCCTCTAAATAGGACAGGAATACTTCCATATCTCCTTGTTCTTTTTCACTAATTTACCGAGATTTAATTTTATGTAGGTTTATTTTACGTAGTGAAGCGCTTTAAATGATATAAATGGTAGGTCTACTGCTCATGCTAAAACGGTCGAGAATTTATGACACTTCAATCGAAAGCTCAATTGGTTGGGGTTGGTTAGAAGTTTATCATAATTTGGTCAAAATGTGTTCAGAACATTCATACTCTGACTTATTTCATAATTAATTAAATTATATTATTACAGAATACCTATTATAAATTTTTTTTAATGATATTTTTCCAAAAACTACCACATGTTTTGAAAAAACCATTTACTTAATATGTTCATTCATATAAGGATAACATAGTGATGGATTGTATCCATAAACTGTCGTATCAACAGCTTATATTTATATTACAATAGATTTAGCGTCATATCATTAACACCTGGTACAAGATTATAGAAAAAGGATTCTAGTTAATACTTAGCCATCTATTAACTATTTTTGTCCGTTTTAAAACTAATTTTTCTTTAATTTTCTAGTGTTGGTGTTTAAGAAAGGGAAAACGAAAATTACTTTCTCAGTGACTATTTATTTAATAGCTATGAAATATAGCTTATATTTAGAATAATTTAAAATGAAGTATAAAAAGTATTTCGTGAATTACGACGTTAATTAACAACTAGTGTTACGAAATCAATAATAAAAATCAGTGCTTATTGTTCAGGATTACAATAATAACTTGTTTTTGTTAAAAATTCTCATGGATCTCAGACATTTTGTGTTGAAACTTAAAAAAAAGTCCCTGAATAAAAAATGGTGCTGTGCATTTACAATGAATAAAAGAATAGTCGTTGCTCCCACAAAATTGTCGATATTTTATACGCAGTACGAAATGTATTATTAGTTTAGCAGCTTTTGGAAAGCCTTTTAACTACGCCTAAATTACGTCGAAATTAAGATATGACGCTTAAAAATTAATAATTAAACGTGTTTGCGAAAATCTATACATAACTAAAATATAAATCAGATAATTAGAAGTCTTTTAAATATTTTTGTCGTTCAGTAAATTAGTTAGTGGGTTTTGTCGACGAATAATATTGCTTAACTCTGTAGACTTTCCATAACAAAATTTCCAAATACTCTTAAAACATATCTTTCAAAAGAATCATAATATTTAATTTTTTTATATAATACAGTTTAAAATTTCTTTTTTTTTGTCTAAAAATAGTGTTTGTAAAGTTGTGATAAGTGGGCTCCGTATTTACAGAGCGAGTTTAACGCGTTGTATTCGCGTTTAACCTAGTGATAGAATGTGATTGGGTGTGGGAGGACCTAACCTAAGTCTCCTACCTCAATTGACAGAGTAATGTGAACCTACTGCTAAAGACAATCGACCGACTATCAGTGCGCTTAGTGCTAGTTTGTTTAACCTACTCGATCGCGTTAACGTAACGCCAATTTGTATGCGCTGGGACAACGGCCACTAGATGTCGTTGTTGCAGCGCCATACAAATTGTCGTTGCGTTAACGCGATCGAGTAGGTTAAAAAAACTCGCACTAAGCGCACAGTATTAAGAACTCAGAACGTAAAATATTGGCTGCGTTTTTACGATCGGCCGCCTGCCTTACGTCAACTTTCCTTATTCGTATACGATACCTCTGTAAGAAAGAGGGTGGTCTATTCTACTAAACCGGATAACACGGTGGGTCAACTTACCATAGTCGCTTTCACGACACCACAGTAGTAAAAAAGAAGTTGGTCTATTCTACTCAGCCGGATACCACTCGGCGGGTCGACTTACCTTAGTCGCTCTTTACGACATCTCGGTAAGAAATGAGGGTGGTCTATTCTACTCAGCCGGATACCACACGGCGGAATGCAAAAAATTGCCTTATAAAAGTAAATGAAATGTGTTGAAATATAAATACTTATAGAATAGGTATTTATATTTCTAAACCTATTATTGGGTTAGGCTTTGAACATCCCCCCTTATTTTCTAGTCGCGTGATATACGCTATGCTAAACAAATTACATGTTACACTACAGACAGACATGGGGGCGCTGATTCATTAAATTCCTAAATAAGTCAAGAAAAACAAAATCATTAGCAATATTAAAAAACTATGAAGTAAAACTATCAACAAAATTAGAAAGAATTTACTATTTTACGCTTTAATTGTTTGGTTGGTGTGATAGCAACTATACGGGCTAACCCGATAGAATAATACGTGAGTTTTGAGTTTGTTCAGATTAACACAGTTTATAGTGTATACCGCCAATTCTCACAAGAAATTAAAGCCCACAATAAATTGAACACTTGAAGTAAATAAGGCACTAAGTATCTAAAAATTAAAATTCGAACTAAGTATGCAATTTGGTTTTAAAAGCCTTTTAGAACCAAATTGCACACTTAGTTCGAATTTTAATTTTTAGATACTTAGTGCCTTATTTACTTCAAGTGTTCAATTGAATATGACTCGAGTGCTAAGAGATTAGTCTTAAACTATAAAAACGTACTTAAGCCCAGTAAGGTTAAAAGTTAAGCTCGTTAACTATACAATCGCTTATCATCGTTTTCTTCCTCGCATGAATTGTAAGGCCTTCTGCATGAGGGGTGCTTTCTTGGGCTTCAGTGCGGAGGATGAAGGTGTAGTCACTGGTGCGGGGGCAGCACGTCCTCCTTTCAGAACGTTGGGCGCAGAAGATAGGGAGGCCACGCGAGCGGCCGGGCTGGCGGTCGCCGCAAATGCTGTGCCATGTTGAGCCTGAGAAAAAAAATCAAAATTTGCTACGTTAATTAACGTTTAATCATTCTTTTGCCCTTATTCCACTCTAAGTAGGGTCGGTAAAACAGACCGGCCGCCCGCCTTACGTCAATTTACCTTAGCCGACTTTTGATGACAATAGAATAAAACTTAAAAGATTTTATCGATAATCCACTACTTTTCCGTGCACGCGCATTTCGGTACACCTCATTTTATTTATACTGATTTTATATTTGACACTTCGTATAAATCGCTTCTGAAATCTTAGAAGCGTGAGCAAAGTGTATTTCAAAAAGATTGGAGCCTAGACTGTGGAATTATATTTTATTTTCCATATATCATCGGATAAAGAGCCCAAACTTTATGGTTTCAAAATACTGATAAACGAAATTTAGAAACTTGTAACAAAGACAAAATTCGACGCCTATCTGACGTCTCCAGAAAGTTAGAAAATTGTTGGTGAGATATGTGTAATTACCAAAACTCATAAAACACGTCAAGCTTTTCTTTACATTAGTAAAGTTAAATAGTATCTTAGAAGTATGTTAAAATACAAAATTACTATATATTCGATACTCTCTCCTATACACTGTCCATTATATTAACCATCTTTTGACAGATTGACGATTTACATATTTAGTGATGTCCTAAAGATTCTCGTATGCGATACCATTCCGATTATAGTACCTACTATCATTAATCGAATTACGTACCTAAGTAATTCGATTAATGATAACCTACGTAAACTAATAACAGATATAGAAATCAACATTTTGATTTAATATTGCCTTAGTTTTTTGAAAATAAATGTTAATCCGTGTGTATTTATTATAATCATAAAAAATATATTATACATCAACTGGCAACATCAACAGACCTTCCGCTCGGCCGCCATTTTGACGTGATCTGTCACTCTCAACGAAACGCCCGTGATAGTCACACGCATTTACGTTCGCTGAGTGTTCTCTCGCATCTGTTACACCTTGAGTTAAGTAGCTTTATTCCTCGGAAAAACTTTTGTGAAACTTATATTAATTGATCGTGAAAATGCCGAAAGGGCGTGTGTTGAAAGCACAATCGAGACAGTTAGTGTTAAAACTTCATGAGTATTTTGAGCAAGAAAATCAAAATGGCGGACCTCTTATACCTATCACGCAAGTCCGAAACCGTGTTGCAGCCGCGTTGGGGATCAGTCTATCAACTGTGACTAAAATCACTACTGATGCCTACGGCAGGAGCGGCTTGGAGCAAAACTAACCATCTACACCAAAAAGAAAGCGCCGGGCTCATAAGGTGACAGCTGTTGATGACTTTGACGCTGACGCTATTCGTCGTCATGTATATGATTACTACTTGAGAAAAGAAATTCCAACTTTGAGAAAACTTATTGTTTCTTTGAAAAGAAGTGGTCTATTTCATGGTGAAAAATCTTCTTTGGTCAAAGTTTTGAACACAATTGGCTTTTCATATAAAAAGTTAAATAAAAGAAAATTATTAATGGAACGCACAGATATAGCTATAGCACGTTGTGATTTTTTAAGATTTTTTAAGGCAAAGAAAATACAAGATTGGGCAAATATTGTTTTCACGGATGAAACATGGCTCAACGCTAACCACACACTATCTCGTTTCTGGACTGATGATACTGCTGATTCCACTTCCTCGGTACCAATGGGAAAAGGTGAGCGCCTAATCATTTGCCATGCAGGTACAGCAAAAGGATTTGTACAAGACGCACTGTTGGCATTTAAATCGAAGAAATCAAATGACTACCACGAAGAGATGAATGCAAATGTGTATGAAGAGTGGTTCAAAAAAATGCTCATTTCATTGGAAGAACCATCAATAATTTTTATTGATAATGCGCCCTACCACTCCCGTCAAATTGACAAAATGCCAACACAGGCTAATAAAAAGCATGAAATAATTAATTGGCTTCGGGACAATGGAGAAAATGTGGACGATTCAATGTTAAAAGTTGAATTAATAAAAATATTAAAAACCAAAAAGAGAGCAAAACGCTATGTAATCAATGATTATATGGGCACAAGTAAAAGGGCATGCTGCGAGATGCAATACAAGCCCCCCATTCACAGCGAATAAAATGTTGCAATTGCTAAAAAATGCTTGCACCCACGTAACGGCCGAGAACTGGGCAAGTGTGGTGGAAAGAACTAAAAGAGTAATATTCTCTGATTGGGAACGTGATATTGCGTTTGATAATATATTATCTACACAAGAGCTAATAATAACTGCTACTGAAGACTCCTCATCGGAGGAGTCTAGTGTTGATTATCATTCCGACGACTCGTGCTAATAAAATAAATTAATATATCCTGATTGTTTTATTTGTATTCATGTATTAACTAAGAAGAAAGTAAAACTTTATATAATGTTATTAAATGTCTTTTAATACTCGTAACATCGATTTCTACCGATTATTTTTAATCTGTGGCATAATCGTAGTAACCATTATGTGTGACATCACTAAGTGGGCGGTACCCATCCATAAAGTACAAATATTATTTGTATGATATTTGTACGTAAGCAATAAAAAACTTAATGAGCGTGAGCTGTCAAAAGACTGATAATATGATGGACGCAGTATAGGGTCGCATAGTCTACGCCCAAAAGAGGTGAAAGATCTCGCTGCTAAAAAGATCCCAGAATTTCTGGGGGACACCTGCATTGGCAGCGAACTGTAGTTAGTGGCGATCACAATAGATCAGTCATGGTCAAAGTAGGCCATTAGGCCCTGCAGAGCCACTACTCCCAGAAGAAGAAGAAGATATATTCAATTGAAGTTTATACAGGTCAAGACTTAAAATATCAATTGCAGCTGATTGCATTGATAAAATAATTATTTATAATTGAATTGAATTTAAGAGTAAACGCCTTACGCCGTATTTTTCTGATTCTTTTAAAACGTAATAACCCATCAAACCCTTGTTATGGTTGCTTATTTATCAACATTTGACGATTCCAAAATTACTTAAATATTATAAGTTTTAATCACCTACGTCATTGCTAAAAAATACTAATTAAAAATAATAATGATAATTTATATGTTCTTTAAGAAAATATACTTACTTGTTTCTTTAAGATATTACGCGGAGGTTTCACAACCGAATCCACATACGCCATCTTTGTTTGCTTAATGGGTGCCTTTTTCGCCTCTTGAGCAATCCTTATGTTAGTTGTGAGCGATTTTAATCTTATTTCCTGTTCTTCTTGGCATCGCTGAAGAATAATCATTTGTTAATATAGATATAGATAGAATTTTTTTATTGCACACACATTACATAACACAAGGTACAAAAAGAAACATAACTAAAGAAGCATAAGGCGTGCAAAGGTGATCTTATTGCTAAAATCAATCTCTACCAGACAACCTTTGGAAAAAAATAAATTGTAACATAATAATAAGATATATTCTATTATATTTGTAGACATGAAGATGTTTCTTTTTTGACACAATTGTCAAAATGTTAAAAGAATTTACAAATAATTATGTAAAAATAGGTAAAAAGATTTTGCTAGTTCAAATCCCAAATAAAAATTATCATATATTCTTTAAAAAAAATTACTTGCTTTCGTTTTTTTATAAATTGAGAAGAACAGCCTATTCATAAAGCTGGTTAAAGTCATAATATGTGAACAAGTTAAAACTAAATTACATGAACTGTTCTCTTACCATAAACATCTCTCTCCAACTCTCTAATTCTTGCCGTTTCTTATTTCTAAAACTTTTCTCACAAAACTTTTGCCACAAATGGTCCGTATCCTCCATTAGGTAAGGGTTGTAATGTTCTAACATAAATAATTGTTGAGGGGTTGCTTTGTCTACAACTGGCTTCAAAATCTCGTATGGAACTCCACCAGTATATTCAAGAGCTATAACAAATATCATGTAAATGTGAAACGGTTCAATGACAAATTCTTATATGTACTCGTTAAATGATATATTTTGTTATTCATAAGTGGTATTGTCTGGTTCCATAATAAGGATCAGCATATTTTTCAGCTTAACTTAAAGTAAAACAAAACTTTTTGTAAGCTTCTCTTTAAAGTATTTTTATAAAACCAAAGGAAAAATAAAATTATTTTGCTATAATCCGCGATGAAGTAAAATAGAAAATATATATAATCCTAAATGTAGAGTGAACAATCCGTTTTCATACCTGAAACATGCAGGATTCGTATAAACACATGCAAAAATCTCCACCACCGCCACCACAATACACAAGCACTACATACGTTCACTATCACAAACTCAACAATCGTTTCGCCCCGCAACCGAAGCATCATCAGGAGATAGACTCCACGACAAAATCGCAAAGGTATTTTTATGTTCTTGTTTGTGAATAAGAATTATAAACATATACTGTAATCTCATTTTGAACTTCTTAGAATTTGACATATTTCATATAATGACTTATTATGATTAAACTGGTTCTGTAATAAATCTGGACTTACCGTCGATATGTTCTTGAAGGATGTTGACACACATTTCATACAACGTAGGTATCTTTCCCATAACTTTGTTTCCAGAATAAACTTTTGTTCTGAAAAACGAATAAAAAGATAATATGTAATGTTTGAGTATTGCATCATATCGAAGAAGCGACTGCTTGGCTTTACATGTGAGCGGGCATGTCACAATTCGATCGCAAACACAGAAACACGTAATACGCAAAAAACACAGGGTCTTCGCCGGCGAAGACGAGGTCCCAGATTTCTGACATCGGTTGGTCGTGGCTTCTTGCCACCCTTCCGTCGTTGTATTGACTAATCAAAGCCACACCATCAGCCCTTCACTACACGTCGTCCTAAGCCGTGGTCCGGCCTCACAGGAGGCACCCTTAGGACGACGTTCCCCGACGCTAGTAGAGTTTCTGCGCTCTACTCTCCGCATTATAATTCTTACAAAATTGCCTAAGAATAATAATCAGTCAAACTTTACTAAACAGGCGTGATATTACGTGTATTTGCTCGAGAATGTGTAAAAATATTAGGTAACGCAAATATATATGACTATAAGTCAAAATAATTTGATATCCATGTATTATTATTTTAATTAATTAATTAATGTTAGGAATATACCTAAGTTGTGGATGGAATTTCCATATAGTATTCTACGATTGAAACTTACATTAGACTTTTACATAGCAAATAGCAGAAAAGTGTTTTAATATTTCTGTATACACCTAAAGGATTAATCTTAGATTAAACAGTAGTGGATAACCAGTACCATAAGTATGTAGCAGTATGGGTGATGGTCATCGCGAAATTACTGGGTCCCTATATATGTGATATATAATTTCAGGTATACCATATCCATCAAAGACTTCGATCACTGATAACACACAAAAACCTAGCCTGAATGTTAATATTATACTTGCTGATTAAAAGTTTCTTATAGGAAACTTTAAAGTAAAGCAACATATAATAAACTAGTTTTGATTGATAGGTTGATAATAGATGGCACTTTTTAGTGTCATTCTATTCCTACAGTATTAACAGGATTTCTATAGCCTATATGTTATACTGGTGTATAAGGAATAATTGTGTTAAATTTCATCGATATTAGCGGATTCGCCGTGAAAGAGTAACAAACACATCCATAGTCACAAATTTTCGTATTTATAATATTAAGTAGGAAGTAGAATTTAATGAGGTTGTAAACCAACGATAGTCGAAGGAATTTAATTCATCATCATCATCTTCCCGCCCTTATCCCACTCTAAGTGGGGTCGGCAAATGTTATAAACATGCTGTTTATAACATGTTGTGCACGTTTTTAGGACAGGCCGCCTGCCTGACGTCAACTTACCTTAGTCGTATTTTACGACACCTCGATAAGAAAGAGGATGGTCTATTCTACTAAACCGGATACCACACGGTGGGTCAACTTACCTTAGTCGCCTTTTACGACACCTCGTTAACAAATGAGGGTGGTCTATTCTACTCAGCCGGATACCACATGGCGGGTCGGCTTACCTTAGTCGCCTTTTACGACACCTCGGTAAGAAAAGAGGGTGGTACTATTCTATTCAGCCGGATACCACACGGCGTAGTCGAATGGATTTAAATATTAAAACTAAATTATTTAGATAGATTAGTAATAATCACATACCTTTGGTTTTTAGAGGATATAACAGCGCTCATAGCATCTTCATCAGTAAAGTGTGGCAGGAACTTGGGCGGCGGGCGTGGTCGGTAATTAGGCGATATCTCAGGTAATGCCGATATTTCGAGAGTCGGCAGCGGTGCCAGCTTCGCGCTTGGTGCCAGCAGCGTAGCCGGACTTAACTGGCGATAATAAACAATCAAAGAAACCGTGGAACGCACAAGGTGGCCACAATCAGCCACTTTAATATGAGTTTTCATACAATAAGGTAATGGTGTAAACGTAACATCATGATGTTGATTAAAAACATAAATCAAGGAAAAGGCTTATGTGTCTGCCCGGGTTCAAACTAATGACATGACTCCTTGGCAAGAATCTTTAGGACGAAAAGATTTCGTTTAATATCAGTCTCCTACCATTACCCCACTCTAAGTGGGGTCGGCACAATATGTTTTCATCTACCATACTTTCCTATCATTACATGTCCATACCAACTTTACCACGTCATCTTTTTTATAATGGGCGCGAATTTCACTCAATTCACTTTCATTCGATGTATCAACCCAAAAATATGATAGACTGGTGGAAACATTTCATACAGAAATGAAAATGGATACTTCGAAATCTTTACAAATTCCAGTCTAGTGTACTAAAATGTAATTCAAATGTACTAAAATTCTTAAGCGGAAATATATATAGGCTTGATTGAAATATTGATAGGATTACTTAAATGGCCATATGAAGCCCTTAAGTGAACTGGACTGTTATGGACGTTTCACAATTAGTTTCATAATTTTTTTGTTCAATATATCTAAAGGAACTTACATCTTCATTGTAGGAGTTAGGTGAGTGTGTGCTCTCCCTATTTAATGATTTCTTTTTCGGTTTAGCTGGACTTATCATGCCTAGAGCCTCCGCAAAACTAGCACCTGTAATATTTTATTTTAAATATCAACTCAAAGAAATTTAGTTGTAGAATGTCATGCTATAATAATTCCCTTTTATATTACAATTTCTAATTCCATTTACTTTTAAACTGCCAAGAATAAATAAATATATGGGACACTTACACACACGGTTGTCCATCCCCAAAGGAAGTAACTTAATACTTGTGTTATGGTAGACAGACTACTGGTGAATATATACTTACATAATTTTTAAATACATCTTCTTCTTCTTCTTCTTCTTTGTCAACCGATGGACGTCCACTGCTGGACATAGGTCTCTTCATGGGATCTCCATACCACACGATCTTGTGCCGCTTGGACCCAGCGGCTCCCCACGACCTTTTTAAGGTCGTCAGTCCATCTCGTGGGGGGTCTACCGACACTGCGTTTTCCGGTGCGGGGTCGCCATTCCAACACCTTGAGACCCCAACGTCCATCGGTTCTACGCACTATGTGCCCCGCCCATCGCCACTTCAGCTTCGCGACCCGCTGAGCTATGTCGGTAACTCTGGTTCTTCTACGGATCTCCTCATTTCTGATTTGATCACGTAGAGATACTCCGATCATAGCTCGCTCCATCGCCCGCTGAGCGACTCTGAGCCTTCTTATGAGGCCCATAGTTAGCGACCACGTTTCAGATCCGTAGGTCATCACTGGCAACACGCCAGTTAAATACATACTTAAATACAAATAGTACAAAAAGTTATGGTAGTATGGTATTTTTAGTCTGAAGAATGTATTAAATGAAAAAACTTTTGTCTTACCTGAACCACAATCAATACCATCGTCACTGTCTTGGCCATTTGATTGAGATTTTTTCTTTGGTACATCATCTTTTGACTTACTAGTCTTGGATTTTTCAGGACTTGATTTGTGTTTACTTTTTTTACTACTCGATTCGTGATGATTACTGTCAGACTTTTTCTTATTATCACTATTTTTTATTGAACTATCTTTTGATGATGAATGTTTCTTGTCGCTTTTATGACTGTGGGACTTTTCTTTAGGGGAGCTATGTTTATCTTTTGATCGTTCCTTATTTGATGAGCTATGCTTTTCTTTACTACTACTACTACTACTGCTAATGTTGGTTTCTTTTGACTTATGTTTATCACTAGAGATCTCTTTTTCTGATGTACTTTTAAGATTATCTTTATCAGATTTACTAGAACTATGTTTTTCAGTCACATTCGAACTTTTTTCTGAATGGCTTTTACTTTTTTCAGAGCTTGATTTATGTTTTTCTGAACTACTACTAGATCGGTGTTTTTCAACATTACTACTGCTAGATCTGTTTTTTTCAGAGTTATGTTTTTCTGTACTGCTATCTGATCGACGTTTTTCCGAATTTTCGTGAGATTTATGTTTTTCCGAATTATGACTTGTGTGCTTTTGTTCTTTACTGGATTTATGTTTGTCTACGGACTCTTCTCTACGTTTTTTCTCTTTATCTGACTTATGTTCTTTTTCTATCTTTACAACATTTTTATCGGTTTCTTTGGAACTTTTTTGAGATCGGGAATTGTTTGATTTATCTTTGCTAGATTTTTCAGAAGAATGTTTTGCTTCTGAAGTATTGTGTTTGTGTCGATCTTTCACATTTTCGGAACCAGATTCATTTTTATGTCTGTCATGGTTACTATAAGAGGCGTGTTTGTTTGAAGATGACGCATTTTTTTCTGTCTTTTCTACTTTTTCTATTTTTACTTTTATATCTGGTTTTCTTTCATCCTCAGAGGAGCGAGAGCCTTCACTATCACTTTCACTTTGAGAGCTATCTTGACTGTCTATTTCACTGTCCGCATGCTCTACTTTTACTTTTACCTCTGGTTTTATATATCCATTATCCTTTGTACTTGAATATTTTGACTTCTTTGTATCAGGTTCATCTTCCTGAAAGTAAAATGAAATAATTTTACATCTTGATATAAAACAAATAAAATAATATACCTTTAAATATGTAGCTAATAATGACAAAATTTTAGCCAGATGGTCTTCAATGCATCTTACACAAAAAAATTATCAAAATATACACAAATATTGTTTATACCAAACTCTGTATAGCAAGCTTTTGGAGATAACAATAATGATTTTCTCACCGAATACCAGTTAAAAGATGACAGACAACGCCCATGCTCATACAAAATCACAGTGCAATACTTTAATCTGTACCTCAGAACTAAGTATATGGCCAATATAAGTCATTTACGGAACTTTTCAGGAATCATATTACCTATTATTAAGTTTATATTACAACTTCGATAATATGAATACATGACAAAGTAGACCTTTATATATCCTTAAATTTAAGTATAATAATAGAGCTATTATAAAAATATGGCGTTTCTGCTCGTACCTCAGTTATTCTGATTATTATTATGTATAATTATGAAAAAATATTTTATATTATATTTTTATAATAGTCAAAATAAAATTATATATGTAATTCTAAGTTTGTTAATAATCATAACTATATATAGCGAAACAATATTAACTGCATGTTCTTTTTAATGTTAAATCTTGGGACTACTCAAGTATCAACTTGTTAAATATACTTTCTATAAATAGTCCCTAAAAGCTAAAAGCGAATTTCTCAAAATCTACCTACTGAATGAATTTTTGTTCGATTTTTACTAAAAGCTGATGCAATTCTTGAAAAGGGTTATTATAGTACATTAAATTAAAGTTCCCGAGTGGTCGGGATTTACGAGGGAAAGACTGTGTTACATTTATTTTCAGGCAGGGGAAGCCGCGGGCATAGCTAGTCACTACATATTATAAAACAAAGTCCATATTTCCGTATGTACGCATAAAACTTTAAAACTACGCAACCGATTTTGATGCGGTTTTTTTTTATAGATAGAGTGATTCCAGAGGAAAGTTTGTACGTATAATAACATTCAATACGGAGTAGAGAAATACTGTAATTTTTGAGGTTTCTGTAAATAATTACATTATTTTCCGCTTACATTGCAAACGCAGGCTAAGCCCTACGAGATTTATCAAAATGATGTAGTAAGTATTTGTACACCTTAAAAAGGTCTACAGAAAGTCCACGATGGTATATATCTATCTCTTATGGATAAACCACAATAGTAGTTTTTTTCATTTACTTTTTACGAAAAATGATGCCTTATGTTCAAAGCAATTTTTATACAATACAGCATTAATCCTTATCCAATTGAGTACCTTAAATAAATTGTTGATTTAATATAGATCAATATTGCCGTTTACAGCATGTAATTTAAGTGAACATTTTCGGAGATATTACAGATTTAAAATCCCGCGCGGAGGCCGCGCTTAGACCTATAAGCACTTCGAATTTTGCAGCGACCGGAGGCGCAACTAAATGTCCTTCTTTCAAGTTTATATTGTCTAATGATAAGAAAGATATGAATTTTGCATGTAAAGACATTGTCTAATCAATTGTAAAAATAAATAATATCACTACATAGTATAAAACAAAGTCGCATTCTGTGTCTGACCCTATGTCCGTATATCCCTATGTATGCTTCAATCTTTAAAACTATGCAACAGATTTTGATGCGGTTTTTTTTTTAATAGATAGAGGGATTTTAGAGGAAGGTTTACATGTCTAATAACATTCAATATGGAGTAGAGAAATACTGTAATTTTTGAGGTTTCTAATATGATGTCGTAAATAATTACATTTTTTTCCGCTTAAATTGCAAACGCAGGCTAAACCCTACGAGATTTATCAAAATGATGTACTAAGTATTTGTACACCATGAAAAGGTCTACAGAAAAGTCCGCGATAGTATATGTCTATCTCTTATGGATAACCCACAATAGCAGTTTATGTCATTTACTTTTTACGAAAAATGATGCCTTATGTTCAAAGCAATTTTTATACAATACAGCATTAATCCTTATTCAATTAAGAACCTTAAATATATTGTTTATTTAATATTGATCAATATGACCCTTTACAGCATGTAATTTAAATAAACAGTTTCGAAGATATTACAGATTTAAAATGCAGGGGCCGCGCCGTGAGCCTATAAATAGCGCGTCGGAGGTCGCGGTTCGCCTCTCGGCGATGCTTCCGCGCTCGCCCGTCTTATCGGTGACGCTGTCAAAGCCATTAGGGCTAACAGAATTAGTCAAATTCGAAAAAAAAAACGCGGTTCGCCCTTTAACCATTTGAATTTAGCAGCGATCGGACGCATTTATGATCGGAGCTCTCTAGCGAGGAAAATAACAATCACTATCACTACATATTATAAAACAAAGTCCATATTTCCCTATGTATGCATAAAACTTTAAAACTACGCAACAGATTTTGATGCGGTTTTTTTAATAGATAGTGATTCCAGAGGAAGGTTTGTACGTATAATAACATTCAATACGGAGTAGAGAAATACTGTAATTTTTGAGGTTTCTGTAAATAATTAAATTTTTTTCCGCTTACATTGCAAACGCAGGCTAAACGCTACGAGATTTATCAAAATAATGTACCAAGTATTTGTACACATTGAAAAGGTCTACAGAAAAGTCCGCGATGGTATATGTCTATCGCTTATGGATAACCCACTAAAGCATTTTTTGTCGTTTACTTTTTACGAAAAATAATGCCTTATTTTTGAAGCAATCCTTATACAATACAGCATTAATCCTTATCCAATTAACTACCTTAAATAAATAGTTGATTTAATATAGATCAATATGGCCGTTTACAGCATGTAATTTAAGTGAACATTTTCGGAGATATTACAGATAAAATGTCGTGAGGACGCGCTTCGCCCTATAACACTTCGACCACTTTCAAGAGTTTGTTTAAAGACATTCTGTAATTAATTGTAAACATAAAATACATAGGGAAAATTTAAAGTAAATAAGTAAAAATGTACTATATCAATTTAGATATTCCAAAGATAGCAGGAATCTTCTTCGTATTATAGGGAAAGGAAATTGTTTTTCTCCAAATTTAACGCGTGCGGGCCACGGGCAGTAATGAATAATCAAAACTACTGGATCGTTTTTAATCATTTTTTTACACTGACCGACATGAGATATATATTTTATACCCGTGCGAAGCAGGGGCAGGCTGCTAGTATATAATATTTGAGTAATACTGAATAATAGTATAATGTGATAATAGCACTGCTACTGCACGGATCACATAAGTTCATTATTATTTTAATAAGAGTTATTATTTTACTAAAATGAATAACATAATACGATAATATTCGTATTACCTAATATGACATCCGTGTACCTATTATGTATACCTTATATGAATATATTAGTTACACCTTCTACATATGACAGTACATTAAAATATCCACCTCACTGCTGTGATATTTTCTTTTACTCCCACTATGGTCTCCATTTGACTGTTCTTGTTTTTCATCAGTCTTTGTTACTTTGTCATGTTTCTCAGGTTTATCCTTTCGACTTTTAGATTCTGATGGATTAATATCATAATCTCTCCCCTGTTCGTGTCCATTGTAGTTTTTAGCTGAAATGTTAAATACCATAGTATATAATATCCACACCATGGCATCATAAATTCAAATTCAAATTCAAAATATTCTTTATCCAAGTGGACTGTTTACAGTACTTTTGAATCGTCAAATGTTTCAAAGAAGCTACCACTGATTCGGAAGTTTGCTCCTACGGTATCCTACCATATCCTAAAGAATACTGTTATAATTTATGGTACTATGTTTCTACCAAAAGAACTGTTAGGACATAAATAAATATATAAATATATGGGCCACTTACACACACGGTTGTCTGTCCCCAAAGTAAATAACTTAATACTTGTGTTATGGGTGACAGACAGCTGGTATACACACATATAATTTTATTATAAAAATGTTGCCCCTCAGCGGGAATCGAACCCGCGACCTGTGGAGCTGAGCAGAGTCACTAACCAGGGCGCGAACGGGTCAGTCGAAGTCAGAATAAATAGTAGCTTTACAAATATTTAAAGCAATATATTAATTTTTTAAGCAGGACAATATTAAAAAAAAAATTTGATAATAGGCAAAGCACACTGGAAGTTTAAAAAAAAAATATATAGTAAACAAAACCTTATTGTCTCATATGCATCAAAAGCCATACATAAAACGTTTGTTGACTGTATATTGATGCATTGCCATCACATCTTTTTAAAATGACTATTAAAAAGTGATAATGTGCTATCTAATTTGCTGTGTTAAGACTTCAATATACCTCTTTAATTTAATCATTTAACCTTTTATGGAAAGTTTATTAAATAATATTATAATTTTTGGTATTTGGTGATTGGTATAAAAATGTAGGATATTTCAGATAATTAATATAAGTGCAAGTGTTTGGAAAAACTTGAATGGTTTATTTTTAGACTATAATTTTATTATTACTGTAACCAAAATTGTATATAAAAGTAATAATAAAATTATTTTGGTATAATCTGCGATGAAGTAAAATAGAAAATATGTATATATGTATAATGCTAAATGTAGAGTGGACAATCCGTTTTCATACCCGATACATGCAGGATTCGTAAAAACACATGCACAAACCTCCACCACTGCCACCACAATACACAAGCACTTAGTCTATCGTGTATTGTGGTGGCATTACACTTAGTGTATTGTGGTGGAGGTGGTGGAGGTTTGTGCATGTGTTTCTACGAATCCAGCATGTATCAGGTATGAAAATAGATTGTCCACACTACATTTAGCATTACATATATTTTCTATTTTAATTCATCGCAGATTATAGCAAAATAATTTTATTATTACTTTTGTATTATGGACTGCTGCAAAGTAACAACTAATTCAAATTCAAAAAAAACTTTACCATCATTATTTTGATCCCCCTCTTGATCACTCTCCTCAGCAGCAACCATCACTTTCCATTTGTATACCAGGGCCCTTGCTGCTTGCCCCATGTCACCTGGCTCTTTACGTAAGGCATTTACTGTCCTACCAACACCAGTCTCTTGCAAATGTTGAACTGTGACATCCAAATTGTACAATTTGTCGATACATTTTAAAACCTGTAAAATTGAAAACAAAATGTTTGGTTTTTTTATGATATAGGATGGCAAATGAGCATCTGATTTACCTTAAAGTAATCACCGGTTTTTATAATTCAAGAGTAAAATTAATAAAAGAAAGAAGAAAGAATAAAAAAGAGTTTCATATGTACATTTTATTGTGATATGATTATTAGTTTAACAGTACCAAAGTAACCTTGGCACTATGATAGGTATAACACAAAAAACTGTTAAAAATTAATGTTAATTTAAGGATATTTAACATTATGTTTCTTCTAGGGTAACACACAAACACTTATACCAAAGAAATTTTTAGAATGAATACATAAATGAAGAAATATTCGTTGCACATAGTATTGAAATAGTTGATCAATACTTTTATACAACAAAGTCCTCTGCTGTATTCGTATGTTCATAATAAACTTAAAAACTCCTGGATTTTCTTGTGGATGGTATATATGTCTATGTTAAACATATATACCTCATACATATATATATACATCAGTAAACCTAATCAATTTACTATATTCGTCACCTTAAGCATGTTATACTTATTATTTAGATCCTGTACACTATTTAAGAAATTATTGCAAAATTAAAAGTAATCATCATACTCCTGCCCTTATCTGGCTCTAAGTAGGGTCAGCACTACATGTTATAAACATGTTGTCAGATGATTTGGCTACGTTTTTTACAACCGGTTGCCTGCCTAACATCAACTTACTTGTATTTTACGACACCTCGGTAAGAAAGAGGGTGGTCTATACTACTCAGCAGGATAACACATGGCTAACAAAATTATCAATAATTTGCATCTAAACATTAGGAATGGGTATTTTCTAACCAAATAACAAATAGCAACTACAGCAAAAAGTGGCCAGCTTTGCTAGTCATAAAAGGGACTTTTATTTTTCATTCTAAGTATAAATTTTTTCCTCAGTTAAACTTCCATTTCTCTAATGCAGACAATAGAAATATACTGAAAAATCCTTTTTTGATGTGGTTTATTGTTCTTTATTCTAAACATAAGATGAATAAAATAATTCCATATGACAAAAATTAATGAAGTTACTTCCCAAAAATATGTATAACAGCTGCATAAATAAAGTGAAATCGCTGGAAATATATTAAACATAGTGCATATTTAATAAAGCATATGCAGAACCAATCACAAGGAATTAAACTATTGAAATTTTTTAAATATTGTACATCTAAATTCTTTAGATGCCTCCAAACAAAGATAACACAATGTTTATTAACCACTACTATAAGTAAATAATGATGCCCAAACTTTACTGAATAATCTATTAACTTTGTTTTTAGGCAATATAATTAGTATATGAAGTGTTTTTTTTATTTTTCATTTTCATCTATCTATGTTTTAAAATTTAAAGAGTGTACTAGGAGTATGACTCTAGACAGAAAAGAACAAAGAAAAGATGCTTCATGTTTTTAAACCTTTATTCTTTAAAATACTCCTCAGGTTTAAGGAAATATATTAATCGATTAATATATATTTATTACCAGTAAAGTCACATTATGTCACATATAAATAAGTATCAAAATAATATATGATACACTCACGGTACACTAGTAATGTATTAAATAGGT
Source organism: Morpho achilles (assembly GCA_947086495.1). Lineage (NCBI taxonomy): Eukaryota > Metazoa > Arthropoda > Insecta > Lepidoptera > Nymphalidae > Morpho > Morpho achilles. The sequence continues at coordinate 8,719,819 of CAMTZB010000006.1, read as the reverse complement.
GTTGTCTATTTTATTCTGGTCTTATCTTAGGGATACTCTCTGTGTATTTAATAGAATATCAAATTGCGTGTCAATTTGCAGATAAATAGATAAAAATAGTTATATCATATATTCACAGAAAACAAACAAAATATTCTAATTGCAATTTATAATAGTGACTTGATAGGTTCCCAACCCAGAGTAATTATTATAGCTTATTATTATCCTTTCCTGCACAATTGATTATTATTTTCAAACAATACTTTAATTTGATCTAGTATTAATCTTCATACCAGGCTTACCTTTTGCTCATCATACGCATATTTTTCTATACTATGTTGATAATGTTTTACTAAATCCAAAATAGACGCCATACCAACACAATATTACACAAATTATGAAGATAATTAATGTGATTAGAATATAAGTGCCAGCTGGTAAACGGGCACCATTTTTGTCAAACACATGTCTATGACGTACAAGTTATGATTGGCGAATTACGTAGAGTGGCGTTTTGTTGATGCTAAGCATAATTGTAGCACCATATTATATAATGCGCAGCATTTATAGAATTCTTTAATTTGTATGTATTTGTAAATGTATATTCTAGGAATTCAATTAAATGTATAAATGCATCTTTGACCAAGATGATAAGAACTTAAAAAAAAACACGTGAAACTACAACTGAAATTATAAAAAGTAACGGAGGTCGGAGAGAAAAATTCTTGGTCCTGCTTCTGAAATTTTTAGAATTATGTTGTTATGTACATAGATTACTAACTATAAAATAGATGGTTGAGATTCATACATTGGCGCGAGCCTATTTTCGGTGGTATGGGGGGGGTGCAAAGTAGCACTATAGCTACTTACATTCTCATTCATAAAAAACTATCTGCCTCTCACCCGTTTCATTCATTAAAACGGATTTAGTCTCAGCTCTGACTCTTTCTCACATATGGAGTAGTAATATATATAACGTATGACGTAAAATCGTAGTAAAGTTAGTGATGTACTTACTTGGTGCGCTAAAACCGTAATTAGTGATGTCAAAAGATGATTATCGATTCGCACACCGCTCTTACCGATTTTTGGATAACCGCTTTTCCTGTTACATATTAATAATGATTTTTAAATATTAATAAAACAAAATATTTAAGGAACACTTTATTAACACTTTTACTGCAATAAAAAAATATATATACAACAACCGTTTTGCATTTCTAAAGTGCATGCTTCTTAAAAAAAACGTTTTTCTTAAACACGCTAAAAGTACAACTTCAAAAATTATTACTATTTTTAAATAGGAAACAGGAACAGCAAGCTGACTAAAAATTATCCAAACAGAGCTTTCACAGTCCTCAAACTATCTTGAAAATGTAGGAATTGTAATTTAAATTATTATATATTATTATTAAACAAAATTAATTTAAAATATTCACTCGAAAACAAATGTACAAGATTAGTATTTGAAACAATAGATGCTTTCGTTTTTACCGTTTATACACTGTCCATTATATTAACCATCTTTTGACAGATTGACGATTTACATATTTAGTGATGTCCTAAAGATTCTCGTATGCGATACCATTCCGATTATAGTACCTACTATCATTAATCGAATTACGTACCTAAGTAATTCGATTAATGATAACCTACGTAAACTAATAACAGATATAGAAATCAACATTTTGATTTAATATTGCCTTAGTTTTTTGAAAATAAATGTTAATCCGTGTGTATTTATTATAATCATAAAAAATATATTATACATCAACTGGCAACATCAACAGACCTTCCGCTCGGCCGCCATTTTGACGTGATCTGTCACTCTCAACGAAACGCCCGTGATAGTCACACGCATTTACGTTCGCTGAGTGTTCTCTCGCATCTGTTACACCTTGAGTTAAGTAGCTTTATTCCTCGGAAATACTTTTGTGAAACTTATATTAATTGATCGTGAAAATGCCGAAAGGACGTGTGTTGAAAGCACAATCGAGACAGTTAGTGTTAAAACTTCATGAGTATTTTGAGCAAGAAAATCAAAATGGCGGACCTCTTATATCTATCACGCAAGTCCGAAACCGTGTTGCAGCCGCGTTGGGGATCAGTCTATCAACTGTGACTAAAATCACTACTGATGCCTACGGCAGGAGCGGCTTGGAGCAAAACAAACCATCTACACCAAAAAGAAAGCGCCGGGCTCATAAGGTGACAGCTGTTGATGACTTTGACGCTGACGCTATTCGTCGTCATGTATATGATTACTACTTGAGAAAAGAAATTCCAACTTTGAGAAAACTTATTGTTTCTTTGAAAAGAAGTGGTCTACTTCATGGTGAAAAATCTTCTTTGGTCAAAGTTTTGAACACAATTGGCTTTTCATATAAAAAGTTAAATAAAAGAAAATTATTAATGGAACGCACAGATATAGCTATAGCACGTTGTGATTTTTTAAGAGAGGCAAAGAAAATACAAGATTGGGCAAATATTGTTTTCACGGATGAAACATGGCTCAACGCTAACCACACACTATCTCGTTTCTGGACTGATGATACTGCTGATTCCACTTCCTCAGTACCAATGGGAAAAGGTGAGCGCCTAATCATTTGCCATGCAGGTACAGCAAAAGGATTTGTACAAGACGCACTGTTGGCATTTAAATCGAAGAAATCAAATGACTACCACGAAGAGATGAATGCAAATGTGTATGAAGAGTGGTTCAAAAAAATGCTCATTTCATTGGAAGAACCATCAATAATTTTTATTGATAATGCGCCCTACCACTCCCGTCAAATTGACAAAATGCCAACACAGGCTAATAAAAAGCATGAAATAATTAATTGGCTTCGGGACAATGGAGAAAATGTGGACGACTCAATGTTAAAAGTTGAATTAATAAAAATATTAAAAACCAAAAAGAGAGCAAAACGCTATGTAATCAATGAAATGGCAGCAGAATATGGCCATACTGTTCTTCGGATTCCTCCATACCACTGCCAGTACAACGCAATATAACTTATATGGGCACAAGTAAAAGGGCATGCTGCGAGATGCAATACAAGCCCCCCATTCACAGCGAATAAAATGTTGCAATTGCTAAAAAATGCTTGCACCCACGTAACGGCCGAGAACTGGGCAAGTGTGGTGGAAAGAACTAAAAGAGTAATATTCTCTGATTGGGAACGTGATATTGCGTTTGATAATATATTATCTACACAAGAGCTAATAATAACTGCTACTGAAGACTCCTCATCGGAGGAGTCTAGTGTTGATTATCATTCCGACGACTCGTGCTAATAAAATAAATTAAAATATCCTGATTGTTTTATTTGTATTCATGTATTAACTAAGAAGAAAGTAAAACTTTATATAATGTTATTAAATGTCTTTTAATACTCGTAACATCGATTTCTACCGATTATTTTTAATCTGTGGCATAATCGTAGTAACCATTATGTGTGACATCACTAAGTGGGCGGTACCCATCCATAAAGTACAAATATTATTTGTATGATATTTGTACGTAAGCAATACAAAACTTAATGAGCGTGAGCTGTCAAAAGACTGATAATATGATGGACGCAGTATAAGTATTGAGGAAAAAACATTATACTTAAAAGGAGTGTACTTGATGGTAAATTATAAATATTTCTTTTATATTTAAGTCTTTTTTAGATATATTAGTAGTAGTTTTATAGAATATTAGTGGTTTTTATCTCTATCTCTAAGTATAATATTTTCCATCATATCAGTTAACACTTCGGATTTATACATATAAAGTAAGAATTAAATTGTGAAATTTTGCCATATTTAATGTGCCAATTGATATCAAGCTTTGCGATGAAAGAAAATATCATGAGGAACTATACTCCATGGGTTAAATATTTAACTAAATGTAAACATGTCAAAACAGGTACTTTATAGTAGGCATTATCTGCCTAGTATAAAGTATCTTTTTTATTACAACACATGATACTAATATTAAATGTTATTTATATTTCTTTCAAAGAATTTAAAATTATTGATAGTATTCGCACCACTTAATAAGGTTAAATATGGTATGATTGCTATCAATAATTTTACAAACTTTGAAAGAAATAAATAAGAATATTATATAATATCCACTTTTAAGAACCCAAACATAAAGGTATTATAAAATTTGTAAAGAAAACGATGGACAATATTAAAGACACTAAAATACTACACATTTAAGTATCACAGAGTGAAACTCATAGAATATTGATATTATGTTACGTCGGCTAATCTAATGCAATTACTATTTTAGGTAGTTCACTTGGCTAATTTGTATCTGCTGAAATTCATTCAATTATATATTGCTGTTTTGCTATACTAAATATATAAATATTTAATTTTAGAAAATAACAACCAATTTAAGAAAATTACTTTTACAAATATTGGAGATATTCTTTGGACCACAGCAGTTGAATTTCAATTCCTTCATTTGTTAATAATATTATTGTAATGACATATTTGTCACTCCTGAATCACATGGTTTTGTTTGTTTACATCTTGTTATGTTTTTATACTTATGGAGTATGTATAGTAAAATACTAATATTGTTAAATATGAAAACTGTATCACTTTTTAAATGTTAATAATAGTAATATTAGTTAGTTACTTTTGCCTCATGTATCATAGATCTATAACTTGCGATAAAATTTTCCATTTCCATTATCGTTTTTCAAGTATCTGTAGTACTGTGAATTCTCCTTAACATTAATACAGCATTGTCTAACTCGCATTATGATAACGAATATGCAAAAAACTTATAAGAAATCATATTTATGATTAACGCAAGTTAACCAAGAATTATAGTTTTTTAAGTTATATACATTTTTGACTAATTAACACTTTACATGCCATATAATGCCATCCCAAAGATATAAGTTTTTGTGATGGATAATATAATTTTAACTAGATCAAATATTTCAGTTTTATTAGACAATAGCGTAATTATAAAAAATTCACAATTTAAATAATCCTGTTTTGAAAATACATTACTCCCAGGATTGCTCAGGTTTTTAGTTTTGCTACACAAGTAAAAACACGTGTTTTGAATAGGAATAAATGGTGTTAATGTTAAAATACACAATTTTTAGCAGCAATACAGGCAGAACTCATAATGCATTATAAGCCCGTCGTTTAAGCAAACTAGCAATTAAACTAGCAACTAAGCAATTGTTATTCATTTTCCTTAGTAATGAAAATTTTAAACCCTTCTTCTTCTTCTTCTTCAACCGATGGACGTCCACTGCTGGACATAGGTCTCCTCATGGGATCTCTAGAACACACGATTTTGTGCCGCTTGTATCCAGCGGCTCCCCGCGACCCTTTTGAGGTCGTCTGTCCATCTAGCAGGGGGTCTTCCGACACTGCGCTTTCCGGTGCGGGGTCGCCATTCCAACACTTTGAGACCCCAACGTCCATCGGTTCTCCGCACTATGTGCCCCGCCCATCGCCACTTCAGCTTCGCGACCCGCTGAGCTATGTCGGTGACTCTGGTTCTTCTACGGATCTCTTCATTTCTGATTTGATCACGTAGAGAAACTCCGAGCATAGCTCGCTCCATCGCCCGCTGAGCGACTCTGAGCTTTCTTATGAGGCCCATAGTCAGCGACCAAGATTCAGAGCCATAGGTCATCACTGGCAACACGCACTGTTCGAAGACTTTAGTCTTCAGACACTGAGGAATATTGGACGAAAAGATCTCGCGTAGTTTCCCAAACGCTGCCCATCCGAGTTGGATTCGGCGACTGACCTCTTTCTCGAAATTGGACCTACCTAGCCGGACCGTATGTCCCAGGTATATATATTCGTCGACAATTTCGAGTGCAGAGTTCTCAACGATGATCGGGTGAAGCGGAACATGTGAGTTTGACATAACTTTCGTCTTGCTCATGTTCATTTTTAGGCCCACCTGTTGAGATACTCTGCTGAGGTCGTCGAGCATTGTGTTAAGATCCTCCAGGGACTCTGCCATAATGACTATGTCGTCGGCAAATCGAAGGTGAGTGATGTACTCGCCGTTAATGTTGATGCCGTATCCGTTCCAATCCAAAAGCTTAAAGACATCCTCCAATGCAGCGGTAAACAGCTTCGGGGAGATGACATCTCCCTGTCGCACACCACGCCGCATTTGGATTGGTCTCGTAGTTCTGTCTTGGATTTATTTATTTCTTGGAAAATTTTAAACCCATTCATCTCAAAATATGAGTTTTTTGAGTTGTACCGCTATTGCAGCACATGACCGATATATCAATATACTGAACCGGTAATATGATATGGCTTGGGTCTGGAAAATATTTCTAATGGAATACAAGGTAATATAACTATCAAACAATAATATTAACCAACAATGTTTTAAACAATGAAACCAAATTATGATCCGTTCTAGTGTGCTAGAGCCCCCTTATCCACAGATTTGAGAAAAAATCCATTGGGTCCTAGTTAAGAAGTTTCAAACTTCATAATGTTTGTCAATTATACTAATATGAATACTATTTTGAAGACACAACCTTCTCTAGAGTCTCTAGCATGGAAGCGGACTTTTACAGCCTTATTCCAATATTCCGAATGGTTCAGGCGGCAAAATAAATTGTTAGTGAATAAAAGCATTCGCGCTGTGAAAATGTTATTACTAATGTCAATAAATGAGGCTAAATAATTATGATTCGACTGAAGCTCTTCATATATGTTCATCTGCATCATCGGGCTCGTGGACACTTCCCGGCGGAAGAGTTCGCAGCATATTTAACCTGTAATAAATAAGTAATTCTTAAATAATGTATAGATAGAACATTAGTTTGCAAAGGTAGTCTTACAGACAATCTTGGCATTGATATCCCCTGAGTAGAATAGACCACCCTCATTTCTTACCTAGATGGCGCGAAAACCGATTAAGGTAAGTACGTCGGGCAGGCGGCCGGTCGTAAGATACCAAATCATGTAATAACATGTTTAAAACATGTTGTGCCTACTGTAACAGTCTCATCCCTACATTCGTGTTATAAAAATAAATAATTATTAAAAATTAAATATTTCAACAAAGTCTATAAATATAAAAATAAATGTTTGTTTGTCACGCAGTAACGTTTTTTCTCATCTTTAATTGATGCTCTATTCATAAAACATCAAATTCAGAAAAGTCATATTATTGTCAAATTGACGGGATGTCACGTCATCCGCCGTACTACAGTATTGAGAGAGCGGGCGGAGCGTAGAGCGCAGAAGTGACCTGTTAGGTCGCTTATGAAATGTTGTTATAATGATATTGTAGATGTGTACTGGGGCGATACAAGATATTACTTGAGTTTTGACTCGACTATTTTTAAGAATTGATAATAAATACACATCTAGGCCCGCTCTCGTATAATGGTTGCAAGATGCAAGATCGTGCCGATCTTTGGAAAGGCTGTGATTGTGACTTGATCATTAAGAGTGTAGCGATGGTTACATCGCTTAGCTCACCTCGAACGATTAAAGTGTCTGAATGTTTCTTGGTAAAGGCAACTTTGCTGAGTAGTGGTTGGCACTCTACCGAACATGCTCTGGCGGGTACTGGTGGGAGACTTGAGGTTTAGGCCGGCAGTGATTTCGGTCATTGCTGTGTGCCTGGCCCAAAAGGCTACACTAGGCTGCATCTTATTAGGGCTGGGTCTAGGCCCGTAGTTAACTTTGGTTGCTGCGGCGTGCCTTTATTCGGCTTTGGTTTGACGCAACCAGAGTTACTTTGGGCGTGTGCCTTTGTGATACGGGTTTGGTTAGGCCGGTGGTGATTTCGGTCATTGCCGCGTGCCTTGCTCGACCTTTGGACGCATAGGCCGCTTGAAGTAGTGCCGGTACAGTGGTGGCTGAAATGTTATTGTCTGATGAACGGACATCTAAACGTTGTCCTGAGTCTCTCAATAGTGACGGAACCACAGCTGAATGTTGCTGGGCGTTGCGGAAGTTAACTTTATGTTGCTGATGTGATATGCCGCAGCAGTGATGGATCGCTATGGAGTCTGCGGATGGGTGTGGTGTTTCGTCCTTTTTAGGACGTCCCCTTAGCTTAGTTAATGATACCACGAATGACCATTATAGCATGGCATTATTGCATAAGAGTCGCTGGTCGGGTCTTTGTTAACAAGACTGCGGACTAGCTTTAGACAGTGTGGCCTGCATTTCCCTCATCATACATCTTACGTGGCTTGCCGCGTTAAACATAAATTACCATTTGTTGTATAAGGTGGCGTGTTGAGCTTGGCGCATACCGTAAGCGAGTGCACTATGTGTGACTCCGTTATATGGTATTGGGTGAATAAGGGTGCATGACATTCATGTAATGCTCTGCAATACACATATTCCACTTTGGTGGACACACACTTTCCACTTCGGTGGACACACACCTATATGGTGTATATATATTATAACTGATCAAGTTGCTTTGCAACATGTGTGCCATTTCGATGGGTCTCCACTTTGTGGACTTTATACGTGTTATACGTATTATACTGTATGTGGTTCTTACCATAGAACGCACCGTTACGATACGCGCCTTACTGAATATAAGAATTGGTAATTTATTATCAATGTTACCAGGCCTTGTGCCTTTGGCTAATGCCATATTTTATAGCTCCGGCTATCGGAATAATACTCAGTATATACTTCCCAACAACTCATCTAAACTGAGGGTCACTGAGATGAATCCTCGCTCTCCGATGTTGTATGGTTTGCCAAAAATCCACAAAAATAATATCCCCATACGTCCAGTTGTCTCATACATAGGCGCCCCAGCATATAAACTAGCTAAATATTTAAATTCAATCATACCGTCAAAAACATCCTTTCAGCCAATACATGCCCTTAAAAACAGTCTCCAGCTGGTCGATAAAATTAAACACATAAAATTACCAAATACTTGTAAATTGGTATCACTTGATGTTGATAGCTTATTCAAGAATGTTCCATACAAGGAAACAATAAACATTTTAACCACACTACTCGAGAAAAAATGTTTACACCCTGGAGAGATTTCAGAAATAATAGAATTAACAGAATTGTGTATGGAACAAAACTATTTTCGATTTAATGACCATTACTTTCATCAAAAAGATGGATTAGCTATGGGCTCCCCTTTAAGTCCACTTATGGCTGATTTTCATGGACCACTTCGAAAATCAAAATATTGTCCAAAATAAAAACATCCTTTACTATTATAGATATGTGGATGACATAATTATATGCTGGACGGGTACGGATAGACAACTTGATATTTTTATTAAAAATATCAATTCCAAACATCCCAAAATTAGTTTCAAATTAGAATCAGAGCAGAATAACTCACTAAATTTTCTTGACCTTACTATTACACGGTCTAACAATAAACATACATTTGAGATCTTTCGCAAACCAACCTATACGGATACGATCATACCTGCTTCTTCTTTTCACCCATGGCAACACAAACTTGCCGCCTTTCACAGTCATATACATAGACTCTTATCCGTCCCTTTGTGAGAAGAATTTTAACAAAGAACTTCAAATCATCAACCAGATGGCGCATTCCAATGGCTATGATAAGCAATTAGTACATAATATATTAAAAAATAAACAGAAATTGCAATTGACAAAACATTTGTACGCGGTGCCACATTACAAAGATAATAAGTACAAAGCCAGTCTGACCTATTTTGGAGCATTGTCAGAACGAATTTCAACTATATTTAAATCAAAATCAAATATAAAATTAGGTTTTAAAAGTAGTAACTCTTTAAAGAAGATTCTTTGCAATAATAAAGATCAATTAGAAAGCGCGAAAAAGTGTGGTGTTTATAAAATAAAATGTCCTGAATGCAATGATACATATGTGGGTCAGACTGGTCGTAATTTTGAAACCCGTTTTAAAGAACATATGGCAGCTTTCAGGAATAATAAACCACAAAATTCACATTTCGCCAAACATTTGATAGAAAGCGGTCATAAAGTTCCTAATGACCACAGTTTCGAAGTATTGCACACGTGCTCTAATAAAGGACTGAAGCTGAGCCTATTGGAAAACCTTGAGATTATTAAACATAACAATGGCACCCTCATTAACGAGCAAATAAATGTTTCTAGTTCAAGCTTGTTACACTTGTTTGCAGGCAAAATAAAATAAAGGGTGGGGTTGAACCGATTAGTATATAACTAAACTTATTTGGATATTGCTTCGCTTTGCGATTTTGGTCGTGGAGTCTATCTCCTGACGATGCTTCGGTTGCGGGGCGAAACGATTGTTGAGTTTGTGATAGTGAACGTATATAGTGCTTGTGTATCACGGTGGCGGTGGTGGAGGTTTGTGCATGTGTTTTTTACGACTCCTGCATGTATCAGGTATGATAACCGATTGTCCACTCTACATTTAGCATTATATATATTTTCTATTTTACTTCATCGCGGATTATAGCAAAATAATTTTATTATTACTTTTGTATTATGGATCTCCGCAAAGTAACGCCTAATTCTATAAATTAGCATAGATGTAAGATGGCGTTAAGACTCAGTCATTCGTGGTCCCATAGATAAGACACTATATAGGATATGTGGTTCAACGAGACGTAAGTATGGAGACCTAATGTAGGTATTAAAAAGGTAAATGAAAAAACCTAAAATGTTGAGCTTCTCCTTCTCAAGTTATGCGCTCATTGCTGAGCATTGTAACGATTACGAGCCCTACTGTTGTGGATTTGCTGCCGCGAATTTTCCTGGCCAGCACCACCGTGTTTAGGTTGGCTTATTTTGAATTAAAATTATATATTAATGTTTAATTACTGACCTTTCTAATTTGTACTGAAATTACTTTTAATTCTGTATGATGGCACGTTAGATGATTTTGTATGATGTGTAGAAAAATAACAGGCAACACAGGTCTCTCAATGTTGTTAAACGGACGAATTCAAATAAAATAATAAATATATTGAATTATGTACATATATACGTAATATGTTAACGATGAAGTACATGTGAAGCACACTTCGTCGGGTCAGTAACGATCCGACAAGATAGTATCCTGTTTAATATCAACACTAATCATGACCTAAATGTTAAGACATCTATTGGGGTCGTAGGAAGAAGTCTATGTTCAAAATGCGATTAAGTACTTATAATATAGCAACCACAACTATTTATAGAAAGTTATAAGTATCTTACTCAAATGCGAATATTATAATTAAGAATTTAAGATCTTAGAAAATTGACTGTATCAAATTGCGACTTATGCGAGTATATATGGGTTATAGGTCAATAGAGAAAATAACAATCGTTTAAGCTCTCTACGCTTTCAAAATCTCCTTTATTTATTAACTAACACCGCTGCCTGTCTATGTAATTTACAAAGTCGTTATACCGTCTTTTCCACTCTGCCCTTTGACGTCGTTTGACCTAAATCCGTTGTAATCAAGCGATTATTTAGTTTCACGGTATACTTAGCATTAATTTTGAATGTACATCGCTTACTCAGTGGTGATTTATTCGATCATCTCGGAAACAATTTTTATTATTATATATATTTAATATTATTTGTTGCTTTAGTTTAGTCTAGGATATATGAGAAACGAAAGATTTATTTTGCTGTATTCTAATATTATAAAATACTATTAGACACCGATAATAAGTACAAGCACTGTCTCGAAATTATTCAGCCATACATACTGAATATTCAATGTGATTTACTCCTTTACGAAAATTTGAACACTAGTCACATGGGTCATCGTAATAGGATCGCTAACCTTACCGAGAGTAGCAACTCGGCGGTAGCTTTTTTCAAAGTATATTTCTTATAACTAGTAATAGTTATAAGAATGATGAAATATTACTTAACTAAGTAATATTTCATCATTGCTTAAATTTAATTAATTTTAATTAAATTTAATTATTATAATAATTATAATAATTAATTAATTTAAATTTAATTTAATTAATATTAGTTAGTTAAGTAATATTTCATCATTGCCATCTTGTGCAAGGAGCTAAATCCACGTTTTTTTTTATCATTTATGTAATCCTTAATATTTTAGTTGGCTTTCTGTATGACCCTTTATTTAATAGTTATTTCAAACTGCTATAATAGCAAGGCCATAATAATATGAGGAGTTTTATTTAAGAATCGTAAATCCACGTACGAACGAACCGAAATGAAAAGTTGAGAATGTAGTGTCATAAAACATATCACAGAGATGGAACAAGGATGTAATGACCGGCTTCGTCTACCTACACGGCATAAATGACCCTGCGTGTTTGCATCCCTTGTTGAAAGCATGTCAGGCGACATGCTGTGCATTGTGTATGCATAGACGACCGTTGCCGTTATCTGTTTCCCATTTGTCAGACTTAAATGACTGTTTATATAACTAAAATATAAACAGTCATTTTTATATGTAGATGTTATTATTTCAATAATCATCTTCCTGCCCTTATCCCACTCCAAGTGGGGTCGGCACAACATGTTATAAACATGCTGTCACATGATGTGGTGGCATTTTTATGACCGGCCGCCTGCCTGACTTCAACTTACCTCAGTCGTATTTTACTACACTTCGGTAAGAAAGAGGGTGGCCTATTAAACCGGATACCACACGGTGGGTCAACTTACCGTAGTCGCCTTTTACGACACCTCGGCAAGAACTGAGGTTGGTCTATTCTACTCAGCCGGATACCACACGGCGGGTCGACTTACCTTAGTCACCTTTTACGACACCTCGGTAAGAAATGAGGGTGGTACTATTCTTTTCAGCCGGATACCACACGGCATTATTATTTCATATGTAACAATAAAGTCGTCAATGAAGATCAACGTATGAACTTTTTATTTTTATTCCATATACCAAAATAATTATTCTTAAGCTATATGTCTTATTCTAGTAAAATTGTCTTTTTATCTCAATACTAAACTAAAGATTAAATAAAAAGAGTTACATTGTATCTTTGTTATTATGGAGCTGTTTTGATTTTTCAAATAAACGCATCAACTATATGTATAGAAAACTAATTGCTCTTCATTTTATAACAGGCGGATTAAATAACTGTTGCAATGTATCGTATTCCTACAGCATATTTGCATAATTCTGTCTATTTTAGTTATTTTTTTTAGTCATCATCTTCCTGCCCTTATCCCACTCTAAGTGGGGTCGGCACAATATGTTATAACATGTTGTCATATGATTTGGCTACGTATTTTATGACCGGCCGCCTGCCTGACGTCAACTTATCTTAGTCGTATCTTACGACACCTCGATAAGAAAGAGGGTGTTCTATTCTGCTTAACCGGATGCCACACGGTGAGTCAACTTACCTTAGTCGACTTTTACGACACCTCGGTAAGAAATTAGGGTGGTCTATTCTACTCAGCCGAATACCATACGGCGGTTAGTTGTTTTTTTTAGTAATAAATATATTTGTGGTGACCGTTGAAACACGAGTAATGCCTTTACATTCACACGCTTGCATGTAACTATTGTAACAGAACTGATTAGTACCAATAATTTTTACTTTCAACTGAAATATTGGAAAAGCAATGCATCAATGTAAAAGGCGAAAGTTGTTTGCGCTTGTCACAATTCATCAAAAGTAGATTTACTTGCTGAGTAACAATGTATGTAGGTAAACTAGTGAACTCTAAATTACCTACTTGCGAATAGTCAGCATGTCACTCTGGGTGAAATATGACTGGGGTAATGCGAACAGAGAAAGGGCCGGAATGCTCGTATTTATAGGCACAATGGTTAGTATTGTTCGAAGCTAGATCCTTATCATTTGGGAATCACGCTAACAAGTACATGTGCTGTGGAACTGGAGTCCGACGTAGACGAAGCGTTGCAGTAATCTACCCGACTCGTTCCCACCGTAGATCGAGATATTGACTTGTATGTTAATTATACCATTATCCTGCGGTCGCGTATTGAACATCATCTTCATGCCCTTATCCCACTCTAAGTGGGGTCGGCACAACGTGTTACAAACACGTTGTCACATGATTTGGCTACGTATTTTACGACCGGCCGCTTACCTTACGCTTAGAGTGGGATAAGGGCAGGAAGATGATGATATAGAGTGATGCGAACTAAAGATACAAGCACCGATGCGGGCGGACTATGCTATTGTCGCCTATGTATTTGCTGTCGTCACTTCTCGTAGTTATATAATCGCATTATCCTCCTTAATGCATCTAAGCAACGTGCCTACGTACCTAGATCCCGCGTTGATAGACATTTCAAAGGTAACGAGATTATGTAAATAGGAAAAGGTGAATTAACTCAATATACCTGTTGTGTGACTTTAATTTCCTGGCTCAGGGAAGCCACGTCGATTCGTATCTGGATTATGAGTACACCATCTGGTTTTATAATAATCGTAAGAAAGATTTTATAATTAACGTCTCATGATGACGATTTATAAAATGTCAAAGGATCCTTTAGAGTATTATATTAGTATTAGTTTCTGTTAGCACCTTTATCCGTCTGGAACTTAGAATCAGGATAAAAACGAGCCTATGTCTATATCAGATCTTGCGCTGAAACACTTTGGAATCCTAATTCAAACCTTGGGATTTCAATGTATGTATTCCAATTTCGTGTATTTGTATCACAATGTCGAGTGCTATGACCCTTGTACTGTAACCCCCAAGATTTACTAAATATGTTTCGACCCCCCAACTTGCGGCGCCCGGATGCATTCCACCCCGTGCACTATACGTCTCAAAGGTCCTGCCTTCGAGCAAAATATATACAGTAAAAAATATAAATACTATAATCAAGATTTGTCTTAAAATTTTAATCACAGCTGATTCATAATTCTGTTGTTAAGCGACCTGTGCGCTTGTAACGATTATATTCAGAGCTACTTCTACACGGAAATGTATATCGACCGGTAGTGCAGTACGAAGTTTTAATTATCCGTTTCATTAATCATATATTTCATTATAAATGATCCAGTAACGAATAACAGGACGTGAAAGCGGCGTTCTCTTGCTAGATAATCTGATCAATCGTGATTCGCGCCAAAGCCTCGATCGAGAACAAGGGCCTAGTAATGTAACAGTATAATTGCTGATAGCCGCTAGACTTATTAATTTATTACGCGCCGTAAATAGTTCCTCCTGCAAATTATAAGTCCATCATTTGTACTGGTTATGGCGGTAGCAACCTTTAAGGTCGCGATTTTCAATGTAATGTGAGCAAAACAGTTCTATTGTTATGGTGTGCTATTAAAGGTTATAATTCGTATTTAAATGAGTAACAATGAAACAATGTAGAAATGTTTAGTCGTGGTATTCTGTTTACTGTTCAGTGATGGGTTCATAAGTTAACAGCATTGCAAATAGCAACTGAGCAAAAGTTACTTGTTGCTGGAAATATAAGTACATAAATTTATATACTATCTGTACACGTGAATTCGTTTGCATCAACTCAAATGTTATAATACTGAGGGTCAGTATGTGCTATATCCTGTTTCCGAAAAAGCCGTATTTTTTATCCTTTATGCTAGTCCATACGATTAACATTGAAAGTATAAGAGACAGACATACTGATACATTTTTAATATTAGCATGAATTTTAGGGATGACTGTGCCCTGTGTACCTTCATGTAGACTTGCCGCGTGGTATTCGGCAGTAGAATAGACCACACTCTTTCTTACCGAGGCTTAAAAGACGACTAAGGTAAGTTGACGTCAGGCGGGCGGTCGTAAAATAACTAGCCAAAACTTTTAACAATATGTTTAAAACATGTTGTGCTGACCCCACTTAGAGTGGGATAAGTGCAGGTAAATGATGATGATGATGATTCAAGAAATTATATTTATATCTATGTTGCTATTATCCTCGTAAATGCGAAAGACGGACTGTCTTAATCTGGTTAAGCTATAAGGCACCTTGGATAAAAGTGGACCAGTTTTTCCTTAGGGAAACAGAAAACAACATAACACATAATTATTTTAACGTTTATCCCCTCCAACGTCTAGGGAGTACCATGAGCACAAATTCAATTTTAGTAGACTGCACTGCCATGAGATCGGTATATACACGGGTGAAACCGCGGGATATTACTAGAAATTATTATAAAATGATTTATTGCATTCAATGGGGAATTTTATAACAAAGAAAATGGTATACAAATCATAAGTAGATGATTTTTATCCGTTTTAACACCTCGGTTGATTGCCTCTTCAGTTGACAAGAGGGCTGGCTCCTTTTTCGCACAAAGAATCAGCTTAGCGATTCAGCGCAGAAACGCTGCCAGCATTCTTGGGACCATTCCACGTGGGCATGATTTGTATAGTACTAGCGTGTAAGTAATTTAAGATAGATTTAACTTGTACATTTTTGCTGTAAATAAAAATATGTATAGTAGATATTTATTATATTTTTAACATTTAAATGACTTAAATGACTTGTATGTCGAAATCTCGGAAACGGCTCCAACGATTTTTCTGTAATTCAGTTTGAGTTTTGGGGGAGAAAAATCGATCTAGCTAGGTTTTATTTTAAAAAAAATCGTTTTATCCCTATTTTTGGGATAAAAAATACTAAAATTTAAATTGAATGTAAAAAACTATTTTTGCCGTAAATTGTCTAGTCAGCGTAGTGTATTCGGGAAACGGGCGGGCTCTAGAAATGAAAATACCTAGGATCGAGCCCCACCTACCCAATTATTTTTTCTTTTTTTTTAAAGTTTCTTTTTCTATATTTTAAAAAATTTTCTAGCAAGGCTCAGTCACCCTGGTACTAGTAAATAACATGTTCTAAAAATCAATTTAAAAATTCGTTCACCTCTCGACATTCAAAGAGTTAAGCTGACGAGCTCGAAGAAGCAGGTACACTTTTCTACGCGTGGGTTGAGCTTGTCAGCAATAAATGTATAAATAAATTTCCATTTGCCTCAAGTTAGAGTCAATATGTAAAACAGGCAACACCGATACTGACATCTTCCCGTAGATCCGTGTATTTGAAATGAAATTTATTTATTGATAGAACATTTACAGATTGTTGTTGTTAAATATTCCATCAATAAATAAATTTCATTTCATCCGTGTATTTATTTAGAGATATGTAGATTTCCCCACGGAAGGGCTCATGATGAATTAAACATGTTATATATGTTTAATTCATCAATATATTTTGAAATGGTAACAAATAATGCTATCAGAGAAATATATTAACTTGGGATGTTGTTTTTCCTAAGCTATATAACTTACCTATATTTTACTAGTTCCGGTCACACGTTGCTGCGTCTAGCCGGTTTCCAATCCCCTCAAAACAGAACGTAACTGTTTAAAAAAGTGCTTCGATTGTCATCAAACAGGGTCATTCGCTAGGTCATTCTGAAGAGTGTCTGAAAATTTCATAAAAATCGGTCTAGCTGTATCGGAGTTTATAAAGGACATACAGACAAACAAAAAAAAGATTAGTATACGTCTTATTATGATTAGGTCAATGGGATAAATATAATGGAAATTATATGAAATGAACCTTTTCATTTTTGTTTCGAACTCTTCTAAGCTCTTCTTCGAATAGTTATAGATAAAATAAATAAACAATATAGATAAAAATTGGCACAATTAAAAGCTTATAAATCGGGCAACATATATGATATTGTGTAAATATTACTGTTTTTCTTTCGGCAACAGGGAAAAACAAAATGCATTTTTAGAACTTAAATGTTTAAGTTAGAGCAAACGAAGTTCCGGATAGCATGAGTATTGATATAAAATGACATCAATCAATTCAGTATCAACATCTTAATTTTCTTTAAATTGATACGCTACAACACATTTCAAAAATTTCCGTCTTATTTTTGTTATGTTCTAGTAATAACAGACTCCAAGCTATAAATTACATGTGCGTACTGAACTGCGCTGCATTCATACACAGCTATTTGGATTAGGCTCAAAGATAAGTATACTGTTTCATCCGAGTCGATCTACTCCCGCCTTATTACATCGCCATCAAATTGATCGATGTCCTGTCCGCGATTGAGCTGTATGATTCCTGCAACAGCTAGGGATGTGACTTAGAGTAGAAAAATCGATTAATACGTAATCGATTTTTTAATGGAAAAAAATCGATTATTTCGTATCAAAATAATCGATTAATAATAATCGACTTTTTCTAACTATTTGAAAAAATGCCTTTTCGATATTAATAATTAAAGGCTCATTAAAATGGACATTACCAATAAATATTAATAGATACGCTGTTTGTAAAATTCTATTAAAATCTGTAGTTGGCTTTATTGGTTTCATCCAACAATGCATATATGATTTTAAAAAACAAGAAAAAGAGTGCAAAAGACAAAGAGGAAGATTAAACAAATCGATTTTTAAAAAATCGATTATTTATTTACATCTCTAGCAACAGCTCGGCACTAACTATAATCAAGGGCCCGAGTATTACTTAGCTAATAATGAATGATATAAGAAGTTCAGCTTATTTTGTTTGTAATATGAACTAAAGGAAGAGAACAAAAAATATGGAAGGAAATATGTGTTCATTATTTTTCGGTTTATTTTTTTTATTTTGGCGATACAATGCGGAAATATATCCGGCAACTTTAATGCTTCGATCGATATCGAATGCTTATATTATTAATATAGATAATACATAGAAAAAATACAGAAATTCTTACTTCCGATAACTTATATAAAACAATAACACTATTTTCTGACTGGAGCACAATAAAGTCTTATTAAATTTTTTTGTTTTTATACCTGTATATTGGTACCTAATGTTAAGCTAAAAACTTTGTAATCATTTTGTGATATGTATATTCCACGTGTTTCTACAATACAATGTAGTTGAACTGAGAAAAATTTGGACGTTTAGAAATGTATAATTTTTCTAATCCATCAGTAATGGCATTATGGCAAATATTTTGATGAATATCTTAAAGTTTAGCTTGTTAACTTTATTATCTAATCGTTAATAGCAAGACTCTTAAGATGACGAATAATAAATTTCATTTTGCTGCCATCGGATTTATATTAAACTTTTAACCTAATGATCTGTGTCAACTGAATTGACTAGTGTAAATAACTGTTTCCGAATGAATATTTACGATCAAGATCCTAATTCATACGACGATTTATTGCTAATGTATTAGGTACATAAATGCTTTCAGTGCCGTTTGAAACTCCATGTTCGTTTTGTCGAGAAATTCCATTCGAAGTGTAATTTTCCTTTGCAACTAGGTACTAGATGTAATTTTCATTACTCGTCCCTAGAGGTTCGCGACCTACTCTAATTAGCTTAGATGCTTATGATTAAACGGCTTGGTCACGATTTGTCGATTTACTTCAAATCAGTCGCGGTTTTGTCTTGATAAGTTGTACATCAGTCAGTCAAGACTGTTCTCAGTTCATTTGCAGCGCGATTTATTTCAATTCTCGAAGCTAATAAATCTTTAATATGTACTTATAATATTGCAAAACTGTTGCGCTGAAAACTATATTGCTAGAGGTTCAATCAAGTATCATAAGATTTCACTTAATACTTTTCCTATGTATCGTAATTTCATAATGAAAAGAAAATTATAAATAGGTATTTTTGGTGAACCATAAGTCAGATGGAAAGTTAAACAAATAAAAACGAAAATAAAATTATTCGTAAATAGTTTATAGCATAGATGTGTAAATCTAAAGGCTTATTTAGTGTAGATAACTTACTATTATGTATATGAATTTCATTTTAAATCTATCATTTAAGTTAGCGCTTAAACTAGTTTGAGTATTTTTAGTAATCAGTTAATAATTTAGTTCACGAGTTAATACATAAGGAATAATTATTAATATTTATTATTTTATAAAACAAACAAAATAAAACATTTTAAAATATAAAAAATTGTCATCCACGGATAGCGGAGAAAGGACGGTTAGGAATACAGAGTGAGGAACCCCCTCACAATGCGTGCCGTTTCAAGCAACTTTGCTTTCTGTACCCTGCCCTTGATCCAAAGCGAGAGCTTCTTGAGATGTTGGTCGAGAATTTTCGCTAGTAAACCATTTACCGATACAACAATTGGAACAATTATTGTTGAGTCAATATTCCATTTAGTGGTAATATTATGAGCTAGATCCTATTTAGAGATAGATAATATTTAGTTAATGTTTCGTTTTTAGCTACATTAAATGAAATGTTAGTTGGATTCCCCGACGTTTTAATTTATTTTATACATTAAGATTCTATCAAAGTTTTCAAGTCCAGTTCATGTGGACTTCATTCCTTATTTGCATGTCTCTTATTCCATACTAATTAAAATAGTCAGATATCGATTGGTTGAGATAAGCCTACTGATTGATTTAATTTCCAACTTACGAGTATTTATTTGATTGCAGTTAGTGACTTTCTATGTAAAAAGTTTGGAACTTCAATCTGATTTACATTGATAAATTAAATATTACTGACGGATACTTTTAATATATATTCTTATGTGCCGTAGATTTTTTTTTTTGAAATAATTTTATTATTTTTTAATAATACTTTTTTAATTTTTTAATAATAGAAGCTGTGATGGCCCAGCGGTGCGACCGTGTGAATCTCTAGAGACGATCACGGGTTCGAACCCGGGTAGACACCAATGAGTTTTTCTCTTAAAAACTTATGTGTCTAATTGATAATTGCAATTTATCACACGCTTTTCGGTGAAGGAAAACATCGTGAGGAAACCTGCATATCTCTAGAGAATTCTGGAGGTATGTGTAACCTACCAATCCGCATTGGAGCAGCGTGGTAGGTCTTAGCTCCAATTCTTCTCTCCCAAAACGGAGAGAAGAGGCCTATTCTCAGCAGTGGGATAGTAACAGGCCGTTACTTACTTTACTTAATAATACTTAATATGGTTTTTGTTTTACGTCTCTGGAATTGAGCCACTGAATATTTAAAGTATGCTCTTAAGGTTACAAAACGAAGTTAAAATAAAGTAAAATAAATTAAAATATTATAATATACCATGATAAAAAATTGGGCACGATAAATACAAGAAATGTATCGCATTTGGCTGGCATACTGTGATTTTTGTAGTGATCTTAGATACAAAATTCTATTACATATAATTCAATACAGGAAAAAATAAACACTTAGAAATTTTAGTACGCCACTTTTATGGTTTTTATATTTCGTTTTTTTTTATTAGCATTATTATTTAAACGATTATTAGGGAACATTTTGGTATGCCAAATATAGATTACATGAGTTTTAATCATACGCAGTATTTGTTTTAAACATGCCTTATAAATAAGCCGTTATTCTGAAGAACTCATTGTACTACATACTACATTCTAATTAGGCAGCCCGCCTCGAGTTACATAGTAGGTAACTAAAAAAATACAGTTAATAACTTCGTTAAATAGCTTGTACTAATTGCTGTTCGTATGCTTCGGGCTGTCTTCGCATTCTAGAGTAAGGCATTCACATCCTTACTCATTTAACATTATAAAACACAGCTCCAGGCCCTGCCCACGGTGTAAATCGGTCCCTTGGGAACCGGCTATCTTATAAATTCGAGATCTACTCAATAGTCTAAAAGATTTCATTAATTTGCCTCTTGCGACGGATATTTAAATTAGCAAACGTACGGACTATTTATGGTAGCGGACATTGTTCCAACATCATGCAGTAGCCATAAATTTCCCACACCTTACTTGTTTTATTTGTCTCGTAAAGTAAGTCAACATCTTTGAGATCTTTAATCACAGCGTTAAAATTGTGATACCCGAGTGATATTTAATGAAAAAGTTCAGTTATTCAGAATCAAAATCAATTCTATTGATGTACTTTGCATATATGATTAGACAATAAATAAATAATTCAATTTAAATAATAATAAAATCCAATTACGATCATAGTGAAATTAACTATTCATAAAAGCAGAGTACTGTATATATGTATGTACGATTGATCTTCACGTGTACAATCAAACACATCAGCAAATCATCCATTCGAGTATACAAAAAAATGAATCAAATCTAATAGATGATCACAAGATGACCGGTGCAACGTGACTTTCTAGTAAATAAATCTAGCTCACTAGTTCAAATTGACTGGTAAGTAACGGATTTACATCTGTTACCTTCCTCACAAGTGGCATTGTTATTGTTTCCGTTCACTTATGCAGGTATTTTTCCATTAGCGCCGGGATAGTATCGTATTGATGTAGGCTGTGGTCTGAGTTCGTGCGGTTCCCGTTCGTACTTATATTGACCGTGTCGCGGTCAAGAGTCCTCTCCGCGTCCGCCTACTGAATGCTGAGTAGTTGCAGTCGCTTTCACTCGCCACCTTCGCTCCGCGTCTCCCCTTACACCTGTCAATTAAGCATGGCTCGACCCCGTAATTACTACCTAAATATTGAGCGCTATAATTACAAAGCCATGTTCAATTTGCTCGCAGTAATAAGTTCGCGGCATGCACTTTTTTGTCACCACAAAAAATTTACAACGACCTGTGAATACTGTTATATTTTGTTTTACATATCGGCTTCAGTAAGGCTACTGATAGACGTTCATCCCGCCGTACGGTTAGCTCCGTAAATATCAGATATTGCTTCGTCCATTAAAGGAAAACGTACCACCTGTAATATGTACCCGCATCCGTCAAGATGCTATCTACCTGAAATAAATTAATGACTAACAGAGATGAATCAACAGTGAAGAAGCATGACGAAGCAGATCGTATCCGATCGCACTTCGCAATTTGGAATTAGAGGCTAGAAGCATGATTCGGTGAGTAAAATAAGCTTAAAAGAATGTAGTAATGGGCTCATAAAAATAACAATGTTATTCGAAGTGCAATGCCTCTTGACGTTTACATTCATAATTGAAACAGATCGTAGATCCGACTGACAAGGTGGTCGTTTGTATTCGATGTGGTTTTACTACTACAATCTCGGCTGGTTGGACTAATTGGATACGGGGAGCGTAATAAGCAAGCGGCTATTAGGGGGCGCACGCGCTGCTGCGACGCGAAACAGCTTGCCGCGGTGACCACAGAGTATATAGTGTATTACAGTGATAAGTCGCCATGACCATCGACCTGCGGATCGAACACTACCGGCCATTTAGCTACCACTAGCGGACACTTATGATTCATGTTTTCTTTCAAATTTATAAATTATATACGGCTATCGAATATTAACATTCAAGAGAGGATAAAAGCAATATTATTTACTAGCAATCGCCAGCGGCTGCGCCCGCGTGGAAAGATTAAAACCATAATATAGTATTTTGATGACCATAAAAATAGTTAAAGTGGGTTAACCTTAAAAGCTAGACATATGCTGTCGCGGACTTTTAGAGTGGGACAATTTTATATTACATGATTTTTTAATAACTATTACCGTTTACTCAGCGCACACAAGGAAAGCTTTAAATTTTGCCGTTTTGGTACTGTTTTTTATTCTGTTCTTCTCCTTCTAATAGGATGAATACCTATTCATCTAACATATTATAAAGCCTATATAACCTTCCACAATAAATATTACACTGAAATAATTTTTCTAAAGATTAGCGCGTTCAAAAAATCAAACAAACAAACTCTGCATCTTTTTATATAAGTATAGATAAATAATAAAATGCATAGTTTGTTATAGTGCCTTGTTGTAAAAAAGAACATCACTTTGCATATTGTACAGGATCCGTGCTTTTATAATGGCACACCTGCAAATCGTTGTAACGTGACGGGAATAACTTTGTCTATTCTTTTTAGTACGACCTTTACTTTTGTTTTCTCCATTTTGAATGTACTATATTTTATTAGTTATATTTTTATCAGTAGTCTATAAAATAGAGTTAACATGAAAACGTAATTATTTTTCCTACTGAAAAGGATGGTGATCATAAAGTTATTATACTTAGAGAAGGGGAGCTTTAGGCAGACCTTTAAGCGTCAATAAATAATGAGAGATGAAACTCATCATTGTCTAATAAAATGCATAAAAACAAAAGACAAATAGGTCACACTTATATTATAGCGTATTATCTATGGGTCATACTCATTTGCTTCTTATTTATTGTAATATGTTGTAAGGCAGCCTAACTGCCTTCCCTACTCTAAGTATAACAACTCTATGAATGTGATAGCCTACCCATTTTTAGAGAAGTTATAATTGTGACTTTACCATTTTAGACCATTAGGAATAAACACTTTAGGGTAAAAAAAAATATTAACGAAAAATGATGAATTAATAAAATATCATAAGGTGGACTATCGACGCGCTGTGTGGTATCTGGCTGAGTAAAATAGATCACCCGTATTTCTTACCGAGGTGTCGTAAAAGGCGATAAAGTAAGTTGACCCACCGTATGATATCCGGTTGAGTAGTATAGACTACCCTCTTTTTATCGAGGTGTTTTAAAATACAACTAAGTTGACGTCAGAAAGGCAGCCGTTCGTAAAATACATATACAAATCATGTGACAACATGTTTGTAACATGTTGTGCCGACCCAACTTAGAGTTGGATAAGGACAGGAGGATGGTAATAAGAACTAGGACTACATCAGCATATTGTCCTACTTCTACTACTTTACTTATTAATCTAAAATCATATAAGAATAGACATGACAGAGTTTTAAACAATAGAAAATATATTAAAAGTAAGAGTTCATCAATTCTCTGAGACAACTTTCCGATAAAGCATCTAGTGGCAATTGAGTTGAAATTACACGCACAGCTGGTCTCCGAGACATGGCTACTATGTCAATAGGTAAATAGCAATTGAATAAATCACTCGTGACGGTTATTATTTACTTTACGATAAAACTTAACTGTTCTCAGTGTTAATAATCGTGTGAATTTATAATTGCAATAGACCTGGCCTAGACGTAAAATAATACTTTCTATAAATAACAAAACAAACTTTGCAATTGTACTTATTTATTTTGCGTATTTATACAAAGTCGTAAAACAAAAGACACTGTAAATATCTATTACATAAAGATAGCGGCAGCACGTTGCTGATAAAACAAAATTGAAAGTTACACATCTATTCTAATGAATTTGTTGATATTATTAAAACTACAGTAAATATGTATATAAAAAATTAACAATACACTGTCACAAGTTTAACGAAAATGGGGTACGTTATAAAAGACAGTTTTAAAGACATTGCTCTGTGATGTATCAACGTAAGTCAACTAACGTAAAGAATATAACTTTTAGCCCAAATTCAGAATTTCGCGTATCTATAATTATATCTAATATCGACGGACATAAACTGTACAAGTTTTATTTTAAACAACGCATAACAATTTGTTTGAAAGTTTTATTTACATACATTTCATTAACGCAATGGTGGACAACTAACTTTAAGAGTGGGTCACTTAAAATTAGGGTACAAATTTTTATAAAATATACTGTACTCTTTCAAATTTCCGAACGATAATATTAACGTTAACGACGTTATATTTTAAAAACATAAATTTAAAGTGGCACGTCGCAAAAAGCTTAAAAAGATTTATTTTAATAAGATCACGTAAGCTATTAAAATTAAATACATTCATGTTATCCAAACTTTGTACTTCGCATACATTCAAGTCTTTAGCTATCCTTAGCAAACAACTCTTAACACATATAATTCAATACAAGTTAAAATTGATTATGCATATTATATACATATAATCAGTGTACTATGTTAGATTATATGTTTAACATTACTTAAAGTCCCTCTTAAAAAGTAACAGCCATAATGGGTTTTTTAAAACAATTATTACAACACGCTTCTTTATAGAAAATTTTTGAAAAACTAATTTCTTGATTATTAAGATACACCTTAAATTAAAATATTAAAATTTAAAATGTTCGTACCAGTATTCTCTTCTACAATCACGAAACTTTTATGAATTATTATGACTATATTTAACGATATACTATATGTATGTGGAGTATTAGTAAGAATATTTGTATTTGTATGTGCTGGCCTCTCGCTCTTACCATAATATATGTATTATTAGAAAGTTGGCAAGAAAATAAAAATATTAATGAACACCTAAAAATTTTGTTGAAAAAGTTTTTGTGGATTGATTCAGTTACCTAGTTCTTTACATAATGGTACTTAGTAATAAAAAATTAAGATATTAATTCTGATATTTTAAATTCTAACACAAATTTATTACATTAGCAATATCAAAGTTGGTTAAAAGTCAACATAGCTGTATTAGTTAAAAAAAACGGCTGTGTACACTTTTCGATGGTTGATATTATGGTGGCAATGACACGTGACGAAAAAAGATCACAGATAAAGATTTTTATTCAAATTAATAGCTTAAAGAGCCACGCATTACAGTCTCCTTTAACTTATATATTACATAATCCTTTTTGTTACGTGAGGATATAATTTTCTAACGTTCAATATTTTTGTCAGTAAATAATATCTATCTGTTATTTTAATCAAGTTTTAAAGTTTCAAATAGCTTATAAGCATATTTTTTTGGCGTTGGGCTGACAACCCCATTTTACATTATATATTTTATGATTTCCTTCTGCATATAAATTTAATGGACAATTATACACTTCAATAAACTTCATCTTAGACATCAAACAAATGACTTCCCGTAGAATTAACACAGGCTGTTATTTCAAATGTTTTACGAGTACATTAAATGAGCTTTTTAGACATAAACATTTTAACTATTCTTTATATCTACCTATAAAAATAGCTGTGATATTACCACAAGTTCATTAATACTAATCTAGTGATTTATTTTTGTTCTGTAAACAATAATTCAAATATTCCCATAATAGTCGACTAGTAAAAATATTACTTCCTGTTTTGACGAAAAATTCATATATTTTATGATCTTATATAGTGAGTACTAGCAACAAGATACAGCGCAATAATTTTAATATAAAGTTAAAGTATTCTAGAATTACATTATTAGAAATTATGGTATGTTACCATAGAGTTAATATACTAGAGTAGGGTAGCCAGGCTAAAATGTGTCCATCGACAATAAAGAGAAAGCAAATGAGACTATTATTGTTATTGTTATATTGGTATTATTGGTCTCTTATTGGCAAAGTTAAGTATATATATATATATATATATATATATATATATATATATATATATATATATATATATATATATATATATATATATATATATAAAGTTAAGAGTTTAATCTTCCTTTTCAAATTTTGTTGCGTTGCTCTCACTCACAGGCCTGTCTATGAAAATACTCTAGAATTTTAACTTAATGTAACGCTTATAATATACACAACAGTCTTTGTCAAAGTTAACGGAATAATATTATTTACATACTATTCTAAAATGTTCATAATTTACATTATACTTTAAATGTGAATTTTTGTAGTAGGAAAAATTGATTAGATTAGCCGATAAACTTATTGTATTCTGCCTTTTTTGTTTGGTCTTATCAGAAACTACAGTAATCTGGCATTCCCTACTTCTATATAAAATACATATGTTAGTATTTTTATTGGTAAAAACTTTACACTATCTGTGAACCATATAGTGTAAGGTATGAGCTATTTTACAAAATCTGTTGTGCAAATAAATTATAAGATAAATAAACATAATTGTTGATATATTGTTTCAATGATTTGATTCACTACAGATTAGTAAACCGCGATTAAAAAAATATTGCAGCAAAGCTTGAAAAACTTCAAGGTAAAATATAAAAATGGGAAATATAAATTTCCATCACGTTAGTAAGTCATAAATAATGAGTGCCATAATTATGTTATAAAAAAAAAAGGTTATTCAGAACGCCGTGTGCTATCCTTCTGAGTAGAATAGAGCACCCTCATTTGTTACCGAGGTGTCCTAAAAAGCGACTACGGTAAGTTGACCCACCGTGTGGTATCCGGTTGATTAAAGTAGACCACCCTCTTTCTTACCGAGGTGTCGTAAAATACGACTAAGGTAAGTTGACGTCTGGCAGGCAGCCGGTCGCAAAATACGTAGCCAAATCAGATGACAACATTTTTGTAACATGTTGTGCCGACCCCACTAAAGAGTGGGATAAGGGCAAGCAGATGATGAAAAAACTTTATTCAGAGTAAAACAAATATTTTGTTTCATTTTTAAAACGGACATAACTTTCGGTGGAGCTATAATTTGGGAGGCAATGTGGACAAAACAATTGGGAAATAGAACACAGTAAAATGTCTATCGTGTATTGTATTATGTAATTTGTGTCTTTAGATTTAGTCTGTAATAAGTTATATTCTATAAAATGTCAAGAACGTAAAGTGTATTTCAACGGTTTCCATTCAAAATACATTATTTAGACATGCATACTTTTTAATATACGTTTTTATCAAATATGATCTAAATGGCAACATAGTGTTACATGTTTCATCCATGAAACAGTTAAAGTTTAAAACTACTTTCTAACGGTACGACTAATAAAAGGCACATATTCTCAGCATTAATTGCTGACATATTATTAAATATAAAAGAATATGAATAACTATTTAACATAAGCAGTCAAATACAGTTATGTATACATACATAAAAACAAATCGGTGCACACCTAAAAGCTTAGCATAGTAAAACTCACATAACATTAAAAAAATATGAAAATATTCGTCTACAGTTTTAACTTAAAAGTAAACATATAATAAAATTTTATTATATTGTTATTTGTGATGAATATAGACATTGTAAAACTTTAAACGAGTACCTACGGTTTTAATTTATGATGCTAGCAAATGCAATGGAAGACAGAAAATTTTAATGTTTTTTTGTTAATAAAAAAAATCTTTAATAAATATAATGTTCAAAGGACAAACGTTTTCATATCTCCTTTAAGGTACAATCTGGCGTTTAAAATTCTAGAAAATAATATTTATTTGATTAAGTAAAATTATTTTGTCTATTTTACAATACGTAATTTATTTGAAATTTGAAAGAAGTTACGTATTATATTTCGACTTTGCTAACGATATTTTAAACACGATCACCGTTACCGTTATGTAAATATACGGTTAATAACGAACACTGGCAATTTAATATCTTTTAAAGTATGACATGTATTTATGGCAAGAAATGATATTAACGTAGAGAGACGATGCGCTATTTGTAATCCCATCAGTAGTAGACATTAGGTGAGGTGAAGTTTAACGAAGCGTAATTTGAATTGACCGGCATCGGATTAGGTTTTTCGATCGAATTCCAGATGCGATCGTCGCAACAGTTTCGGGTAATTAAGCGGTCTGTTATACGCGTAATTACATGCGAAAATAGCGCTTTATAGACGCTACGGGGTCGTTGGACCGGCGGGTAAAAAATGTGGTAAAAACATCAGTAAAAAGTGAGCGAACGCGTCTGTCAAAACACGCGTCACGGGTTATGGATGTGTCGCCTGCGGCGGACGCGGTCGCCGCTCCGTGATCCTTGACGCTACTCTTATAAATGGAGTCATGTAAAAGACGATACATCAATAAAATATCTAGGCGGTACTATGATATGATATAGATATCTATGACAGTGTTTACAGATATTATAAGAACCATCTTGTATTTGATTTATGTAAAAGGTATTTAGCCTTGTTTTAAGGACAAAAAATATTTCAACAAAATAATATTTTAATTTTATTCAGCATGAGTATGTGTGTGTTTGTTTTTGGGTAATATTATCATTTTGAATATCACAAAACACTTTATTATAATAGTGGACTGTAAACTGTTAGATTTTCAACTAAACTAATGAAAATATTATTTTCCGCGATAAATTTATCGCGATTTATCCGAGAATTATACCAAAATAATATTTTCATTTTGTACTATGGACTTCCGCAAAGTAACGCCTTATTTTAAAAATTAAATTAGATTTTCCACTATTTCAACTTAACCGCAAATATTATGTAGGATACAAAATTTTATTTCGCCTTTCTAATTATATACAAATATTCAATAAGTACGAAATAATATGGTGATGATTAAATAAAATATATTTTTTTTGGTTATTTCCAATTAGGGCTCGATTTTTGAATCCGATACGTGTATCAAATCATAGCGCCACAGAGATCATCAAATTTATATCGATTTTAATTACACGCGTTCTAGTTGAGTTAATGCATAATCCGACAAAAGCTCAGAGCGCACAGTCGTGATCTAGACGTGCGATTGCTATCAAATCCTTTGTGTGCTAATGAGTGCTCAACACAGGTGGTTCGTGATCCACTCCTCTATCTAAAACAAATATGACGCAAGTTGACAGTAATGTACGCACATTAATTTATAGCTCTTTGTGGTCTAAATTAAAAAAGTCCTACAATATTAGCATCCAAATTATATCTAACGTATGCTACGTTATCTTCCTCAAGTTATTCATTAACGGTTTCTAATTCCCAACTTAGAAGAGGTAATTTTATTTTATTTTAACACTTTTATTATAGAAAGTTAAGGACCTAAAATATCATACTTAAGATCAATAAAAATTTTAAATTTTATGCAAGCCGCTTGTTAATGATACATTCTGTTTGTGATTACTTAATAAATTATAATGTAGGAGTATTTTTTAACTTTGTAGATAATTATTTAGAGAATAGTTTAAATTGGGTATTATTTCTTTTTTTTTCGTTACTCTTTTATCTTTGCGCTGGTATCACGAACATTATTGTATCGGTGCAGGTTTTCAGACGAAACAACTTAATCGGAATAAAATAAAGAGAGCGGATCACGGCCTGACTTAGCAGTGAGTATTTTAGGGAAACGAAACCCTTGTTCATAGTGTTATTTTAGTCTTATAAAGGCAAGAACATTTTTACTTTTTCACTTCATTTTTTCCCTTTTTTATTTGGTTAACCAATTTATTTATCAGTCACCAACTATAATTCCCGCTGCGCATTCTTATACATTCAGTTTTTATTCAATATATCATTGTGCGCTATATTTTATAACCTATACACAATATGTATATCAAAATATACTGGTATTGTCTATTGATATAACAGTAATCACTAGGCTCCGAATGGATTATATAAAAAAAAATTAAATACCGGCCGAAATAATACAATAAAATACAGAGCAGCATACGAAGCAGAGTAAATCATTGTTTAAACAAAATTCGCTTAATTTAAACTGTACACAGGGAATGTAATCATACTTCAGATATGAAATTGATTATCGATAGATCGATTAAAACTTGACTTTTGTATAATGTGCTATATTATGATATATATAGGATACATTTATGGATAAAAATGGAGGGGTCGTTAGAGTCATCAAATTTTTACAATATGCAATGTTTAAAAATGAATTTTATATAAAGTTAATTTAAAAAAAGGGTTTTTAGTAATATTGTTACATTCGCCGTTGGTAGGACTCGGTGTAGAGTCGAAGATAGAAGAAAATGACTTCATTAAATTATAATTAACATAGTTGCTGACAAAGACAAAATGTCTTTCAGTATGCAGTATTTATTTTTACTGTCTCAAATCTATTTCGTAACATCAAACGTAAATGTACTTTTTGTTACAACGCGGTATGACACCAGTAAGTTTAAAATCAGTCTTTGATACTTAAAATAGCGCAGTATAACTTTTAGCTACCTATCATAAGCATTTTGTATGAGACAATTAAGTTGACACTTAAACATTTTGTGATTATATATTTTATTTAGGGGAATGCCTTAATTTATATAGAAGAAAATTACATGTACTTATATTTGGAAATATACAAGAAGAATAAAGATATTTATCTAATATTTATATTCTTTATTTTAATATACATACACATAGAAAAATATATACACATGTAGACTTTTAGGCAATAACACAGGTAATTATCGCCTTCATGGGAAACTTATGTAATTTGTACAGACACACTTTTTTTATTTATTCCTACCATATATTAGACGTTTTAATTTTTTTTATTTAATACCTAAAAATTGAGTAATCTTCCGAAAATTCGGTAATCATGAGTTTATCAGTTTTTGAAACCGTCCGTTCACGGTAAAATAATGATAGTTATTTTTATTGATATACGTCGGAGCCTACGTGAATCGATGAAGAATGTCGGTGGTGAGGCCTCGAAAGAAGTCTAACATCTCTCCACCATCGCCCTCGAGTTCCGTGAGATTCCGGCTGACTACCTGTAAATAAACATTTATTATTAGAATCATATCAATTTACACACACAAGGTATATGACGCACCGTTTTGATCAGAGTTCTTTAAGAATGTCTAACACTGCGTACTTTAAATGTGGAATTTTTAATAAGTAAAGCACATTTATCGTTTATTGCTTGAAACCGTTACGATTGAGTCCAATAGATCCAGAACTTCTCTGTCAGGTGCAGTATTCTGAAATATAACACCCTCTTGGCCACGGCTATTTTAGACCAGATGAAGGCTTTACAATAATTTTCCAATAAAATTATGTTTTCTCATATGCTCGTAATATCGAAGGAACGATTTTGTTTGAAAATTAATAAAAACATAACTATGTAGGAATATAGGTAATTCGAAATGCTATATTGGATAAGTTAATATGGTTAATCTCAAGCGCTTTGTTAGCAAATACAGTATAATATACATATCATTAACGTAGGTGGCATGAGAATTATATAAAATTAAAATATTTACAATAATAGAAATATCATCTTCATCATAAGTAAACTTTTTTTCACTTTCACCTAAATTTTTTTCTCAAATAATTTGAGCTTATAATAGTGTATTCAATGTATTTACATTGATTACACAGAAATACCACATATGTATTGAAATCCTAAAAAAGTTATAGTAAACTCAAAATTAAAGGCAAAAGAAATTCTAGACAGATATGTTTAATGGGTGATAGCCGTTATTAACAGTTCTCGTATATTTGTATATCACTGCACTATTTCAATTCCAATCGGTGTACTGGATTTATATCGTTCGTTAGTGGATTGCCGACATTCACTATAGGTCCGATATCAAACTTCTAAATACGGATATCGTTAGCAATAATTAAAATATTACGTTGATGAAACTATATATTCTGCACGTACTCGGTAGATATTATATTCTAACTAGTTCGAACCTAACATGAACGGAATTTTTATGATTAAATTCACCATTGTAAAAGTAGTCTGGACGTGTAAAACTGTGTCTAATAAAGATAATAATGTTTAGTACTTTTTCTCGGAACTTTTACGCAAATGGTAAAATGATAGCTCATAAAACGCGTGAAGATAATTTAATCATGATACTACACTCAAATTGCTTGAGGGCAAATTGTCCCGTTTAGGTGTTTAGAGGTAATAAGAGAAAAAATAGCGACCCACATTTTTAAGATATGAGATAGTATCGCGCAAAAAGTTAAATGAATGGGACATAGGCAATGAGTGTGTTTCGTGCTCATTGTTGTCGATTTCTCATAGCGATTTACTAATAACTGTTATTAGCCCGCCTCCGGTCAGCTCTGGTGTTGCGTGCGGACTACCGGCCTTGCTAACAAAAAATACAATTATGCCAAAACGGTATCACCAAATTAGTCTTATTATAAGTGATATGAGCGTCGCGTCAAGCGTCTAACCGAACTGGGTATTTACCAAGCAGGCATCGTGATGCTAGAATTAATATAACAAGAAGCAGCATAAGTAATTCTAATTAGCGAAACAGGGATCATCAAACTAGTTCCTTAGATCTTGTCAGACGACTTTGGTATGGGATTTGCGCATAACAGTGATGCCATAGCTGGAAATTTTGCGTTTTTTTTATCGGTCACGACATCAAAGTCATTAATTAATTAAATGTCACATTACATAGCCTTTGAAGCAAGAATGAAATATGTTTTTATACTTTGGTATAGTGAGTGTATATTTGGGCTTGCTTGGCTTTTCAATGAAGAATATATTACTTTTAGTTAAATAAATAAAAGTAATAATGCCTTTTTGTTTCAAAGGAGACGTAGGAGCTCACAGCCATTCCTAAATCCAAACCGGATTGGCAGAATACTATATTTACTACTACTACTATATATCTCAGAAATTCTTTGGGCACACTTTGGATGTGTCGTAAAAGGAGACTAAGGTAAGTTGACCCACCGTGTGGTATCCGGTTGAGTTTCTACTTTAACTTCTACTAAGAAAGTGGGTGGTATATTCTTATACCACTCTCTTTCTTACCGAGGTAATTTTATTTCATTTCGCAGGATTTTTTTTTCTGTTATTCAAACAACATTAAGCGATATTTATTGTGTAGTATTTCTTTACATTTACTGATGCTACATAACACACGTTTATCATTACGACTTAAATTGATAATAATCTGAATAAATGAGATTATCAATCACAATTTTATTTTATAAAAGATAAGGAATTAGTGTTACTATTTTATCAAATGTGAGTATGTATAAATAAAATTGAAGTTTAAATAAATTAAGAAGTGTTTCTTGTTTTCTGTTCTTTTCACCTTTTTATCCCTGTTGCTGATGAATGCTAAAATTTACGTTGAATTTAAAAGACAATTTTCGCTGTTGTACGTAGTCATGGCAGCTCGTTTGAAGAACGGGTGGTCTAGAGAGGTGAAAATACCTAGGTTCGAGCCCCACCTGTACAACTATTTTTTCTTTTTCTTTCAATTTTCATTATTAACAATTTTTTTAGATCCATTAAAAAAATTACTGAGCACGAGACAGTCAACCAGGTACTGAATATTATATACATTCCTCCACTCTATTGTTCGTATATAAATTTACTCGAAAACATCTAGGAGGGCGTACACGACTATACTAGTCTCATGGCACTGTACAAAATAAATATCGTATAAATAATTTATAAATAAACTCGGATTATCACTACAAATCAAGGTATTAGGCACAAGACATATCGTGTTTCTTTTACAACATTCTAATGTACAAGTGAAAGAAATATGGCACATATTTCATGACCCAATAGCACTTTCGAACAACAGAATACGTTATTCTAAACACGAAGCCTCGATAAATGTCTTTGGAAATATAATACGTAAATCATATTTATAACTACCAATGGCAGTAACTTTGCGTGAAAAAATTTACGTTAACCTTTGAACTTGAACCGTTGTAGTAAATATTGTATTGTTTTTCATATTCGTTGTCTATTTGCAACTGTTTTCAATTTCATTTACATTTGCAATAATAAATAATTTCTATTAACTTTCTATCTGTTTTTTTTTCAGAATTACGTTTTCAGCAGAAGATTATAAACATGGCCGTGATGGCCAAACGGTGAGCGCGTGACCCTTTCTAAGAGTTCCTGGACTCAAACCTGGGTTCGCTTTTTATGACGATGATTGGGTCACAGCAAACACAGTTGGCTGTGACGCCGCCTCCAGCTCCACGGGTCACGGGTTCGATTCTCGTCAAGGTCCATCAATTTTATAAAACAATTATTGGTTCTTCGAGTCTTGATATATATCAGTGTTATATATGTATATATATTTACCAGTTGTCTGTCATCCATAACACTAGTATTAAGTTTCTTACTCTGTGGACGGACGACCGTGGGTAATTGTCCAATATAATAATAATAAAAAATAATGTAAAATTTTAATTATTTTACATAGAAATTATGAGCTTAATTGATATTAATTTCTTCATGACCTTCACAGTCAAGGAAAACATCGTAAGGTAATCCACATTTCACTAGAATAATCCTAGGATGTGTTATCTGCCAATTATGCATCGTGTTAAAGTTCCAATTCTCTCTTAAAGGGGAAATAAGACGGCCTTTTTGGCCGGTATTGGAGGCGTAGCAGGTCGATACTCGTAACTTGTCTATAGAATAACTCACTCAGTTTAATAATTAGGACGGAAGTGTAGTCTACTGAGATCAGAGAATTTATTTTTCCACATGATGGAATGCCGGCGACAGTGTTGGTAGAATTTGGTGTTATCAGAGAAAAAACGATTAAGATCAGAGTTGTTCGTGTCGCGATTGCAGGGGTCATTACGCCGAAACGTTGGTCCGTCGCAAGACAACGGTACCCAGTGAGAGGCGCTTGAGGCAGTTTTTGACAACATAATATCAGCTTTGTTTACGGTAGCGGAGTTTAATTAGCGAGCCATACAGCCGATAATGATCTAAAGATGTTTTTCTGAGATTAACTCGTTTATGTCATGTGATTATGATGAAGTATCAATTTGTCTGTTAGTAATTTGTAAGCGTATTGTCATTTCATTGTTAGCGTGAAATTGAATTCACGGTTCACAGTAGCCACAAAAAACAAAAACAACTCTTAATTGAAATTTTGTTTTTTATTACTGTACTAGCTGTGCCAGCAACTTCGCCCGTGTGGAAATCACAAATTGTTTCCCGAATTGCAATTTTGAACATAAAAGTAAGTATCGTGTATCGTAAGTTATCGTGGGTTAATAATAAGAGACCATATAATAAGTTTCACCGTTTATTCAGCGCACGCAAGGAAAGCTTTACATTTTGCCGTTTCGGTACTATTTTTTAATGCTGCTCTTCTCCTATTCATCTTAGCGTGATGTTATATATCCTATAGCCTTCCTCGATAAATGGACTATCTTACACTCAAAGAATTTTTCAAATCAGTCCAGTAGTTCCTCATCAAACAAACCAACGAACTCATCAGTTTTATATGGATTAGACGGCTATGCCATTTATATAAACTTGGAAAGTATAGCATTCAAGCCTATTAATAGTTTAAATAGTTAAGCCTATTAATACGTGTCAAAATCCTATTGCTACGGCTTTGCTTCTAAACTTTCTAAGAACGGGTCATTATTTTAAATAAAATAAAACACATTTAATCAAACCAAGAGTAACGATCAATTTCAGAATCTTAGCATTCCATCTGCTTTATGAACGAGTATTATGGTCTTGTAAACTGCATTCATAAAAATTATAAACATAATGCTATGAAGCCTGTAAAGTAACTGTACTTTTAAGAATGAATTTCAGTGCTTAAATCCAAATCCATACAATTTTTTTTTATTATATGCTGTTAGCTCTAAAGGCTTTTACAGCGTCACCGGGCAGGACGAGCGAGCGCAAAAGCATCTTCAAGGTTGCAAAATGCGGAGAGTAGAGCGCAGAAGATCTACTAGCGTCGGGGAACGTCATCCTAAGAATTCCTTCTGTGAGACTAAACCACGGCTTAGGGTAATGTGTAGTGGAGTGGTGGTATGACTGTGACGTGACTAGTCATCAAGCCGTTGGGAGGTAGGAATCCATGCTATGATTAACATTTCTAAGTGTATTGGTTTTTTTGTCTTTTCTACTTTCACGCCCAAAGGGAAGAACAGATCTATGTGCTCGTGTGAAGGTAGGTGAATAATTGGAGTGTTCTTTAGAGTGGTTCCTTATTAACTCAGTACGTACATAAGTCCACGTAGACGAAGTCAGGAGGGCAAATATATAATAAAATCGATATAGGTTACTTATATCCTTTACCGACACTTAACAAGTAAAAAATATTCCGTTACCGTTTCCTATAAAAGATACTTACGATATATAGTGTATGAAATTTGTCGAAGATTGGTTTTGCGGATGTGGTGTAAAAGTGGAACATAAAATAAATACACACTTTCACATTAAGACAAGCATCTAAGACAAGGTTATAGATAAGATACCGTCTTAACATAAATAAAAAGCTATTTATTATTAACATTTTATTGTGATTGCTACGGACTGGAAATAATTGTTGAGCATACTTATAGCCAATAAAGTGTAAAGTTGTTTTCAAAGATTTATTAGATGAAAGGTAAAATTTTTAAGATCCTGAGAAATTTGTTGTGACTTTCATTCTCATTTAAGATAAAAATTTGCTATAGAATTTGTTAATAATTTAATTTTTTGATATTTCAAACTTTTTTAGAGAAAATATTGCGTTAAACTTAAGAACTATAATAAAAATGATAAAAGAAAATAAGTATAATAAAGAATTGTAATTAAAAATGTTTCATAAATGATTCTTTAGCTGACTTCAGACTTTCCACTTATGTTGTTTACGATTTTATTGGGGATATAAGGGAATAAAGTCTGAAAAGTATAAAATTTGCTAAAATGAACTATTAATATTATATAATTTGAAATAAACTAATATTATTGATATATGCGCTATGTTTTTTAAAACCAAATCCGAGTCATTCTTATATTTACTTTTTATCTTGACTGAAGAGCAGAAACTTAGTACTCAGAAGAAACTTTAATTTAATATTATTATTGGAATATACTTTGCAGAGTACATTCTAATGATAATATTTAATTAAATTGCATTCTCTGCAGAGTATCTCAACAGGGGAGCCTTAAAATGAACATGAGTAAGACCAAAGACATGTCAAACTCCGCTCCACCCGATCATTGTTAAGAACTCTGCACTCGAAATTGTTGACGAGTATATATACCTAGGACGTAAGGTCCGGTTAGGTAGGTCTAATTTCTAGAAAGAGGTTAGATGCCGAATCTAACTAAGATGGGCAGCGTTTGGGAAGCTACGCTAGATCTTTTCGTCCAAGATACCTCATTGCCTGAAGACAAAAGTCTTCGAATAATGCTTGTGAATGCCAGTGATGACATACGGATCTGAAACTTAGTCGCTGACTATGGGCCTCATAAGAAGGCTCAGAGTCACTAAGCGAGCGATGGAGCGAGCTATGCTCGGAGGTATCTCTACGTGATCAAATCACCAATAAGGAGATCCGTAGAAGAACTAGAGTCACCGATATAGCTCAGCGTGTCGCGAAGCTAAAGTGGCAATGGGCGGGTCACATAGTGCGGAGAACCGATGGGCTTTAGGGTCTTAAAGTGTTGGAATGGCTACGCTACTATGCTATGGAAAGCACAGTGTCGGAAGACCCTACTTAATGGACTGACGATCTCAAAAAGGTGGCGGGGAGCGGATGGAAACAAGCGGCACAGAATCGTGTGTTGTGGAAATCTCATGAAGAGATATATGTCCAACAGTGGACGTCCATTGGTTGAAGGAGAAGAAAACTGGAATATATTTTTAAATAATGTTATAGCTACGAAATAAGTGCCCCGAACATAGCTCAAAAATCATTAGACAAAATCGAGTATAAGCATTAAATTTTTACAAAAGTTATGATAAAATTATTTTGTTATAATCCGAGTCAATTTGTTGTTTATTTAATTAATCATAGTATTAGATAAAATAATTTTATCATAACTTTTACACTATCAAAATCCTCAAAGTAACGCCTTCTTCTATAAATTAAATAAAAAATAAGTTCTAACTTTATAAAATCTGAGTCTCAAATAAAAGTATGTCAATGTGGGTGAAGAGAGAAATTAAAAACCTATCACGTGCATTGAAAATCAGAACTATTATTTCTAGGTTAACGGCGCTTATTTTGATTTAAATTGTTTATTGGTTGGTTCATTCTTGGTGTATGTAAGAAATTCAATCAAGCGTGAAGTTGGCAGGGATACAGCAATTTTTTCAAGACGTTACCTGTTCTTTGTTATTCGATACGATGCGGTGGAACTATTAAAGATAGATTTTTCGAGATAATTTACAGGTGTTATAAAGGTGTAGTTACACTGTGGGTTTAAAAAAATACTTATTAAAAAAAGTAATAACTACAATTGTATTTTATCACACAAATATCAAAAAAGTTTTGTTATTGTTTTAAATTAATCATCGTTTGACTCCATCGCTTAAGGAATGTAATGATACCGTTTGAAGTGGAGCATGCTTTCT
Source organism: Morpho achilles (assembly GCA_947086495.1). Classification (NCBI taxonomy): domain Eukaryota; kingdom Metazoa; phylum Arthropoda; class Insecta; order Lepidoptera; family Nymphalidae; genus Morpho; species Morpho achilles. Next base: position 8,680,196 of record CAMTZB010000006.1, on the reverse strand, counting down.
TCTTACTTTTTGTCTGATCATTATGCAAATTAAAGTTTTTCTTATATTTGGAATAAATTTTTGGAAATGTTGATTTCTAGTGCAAATTTAAAGCAAGTTTATAATTCTATCTCTTTAGTTGGACTAGTCTCAAATATTTAAATTATATTAAAACTAGCGGCCTGCCCATGCTTCGCACAGGTATAAAATATCCCATGTCAGTCAGTGTAAAAAAATGATTAAAATGGATCGAGTAGTTTTGATTTATTCATTACTGCCCGGGGCCCGCAAGCGTTAAATTTGGAGAAAAACATTTTCCTTTCCCTTTACCAAGAAGATTTCCTGCTATCTTTGGAATATCTAAATTCATATAGTACATTTGTACTTATTTACTTTTACATTTTCCCTATGTATTTTATTTTTACAATTAATTACAGAATGTATTTAAACAAACTCTTGAAAGAGCGACATACCTGCTAAAGTTGAAGTGTTATAGGGCGAAGTGCGGCGTCCTCACGGCATTTTAAATCTGTAATATCTCCGAAAATGTTCACTTAAATTACATGCTGTAAACGACCATATTGATCTATATTAAATCAACTATTTATTTAAGGTACTTAATTGGATAAGGATTAATGCTGAATTGTATAAAAATTGCTTCAAACATATGGCATTATTTTTCATAAAAAATAAATGACAAAAAATGCTATAGTGGGTTATCCATAAGAGATAGACATATACCATCGCGGACTTTTCTGTAGACCTTTTCAAGATGAACAAATACTTAGTGCATTATTTTGATAAATCTCGTAGGGTTTAGCCTAAGTTTGCAATGTAAGCGGAAAAAAATGTAATTATTTACAGAAACCTCAAAAATTACAGTATTTCTCTACTCCGTATTGAATGTTATTATACGTACAAACCTTCCTCTGGAATCACTCTATCTATTAAAAAAAACCGCATCAAAATCTGTTGCGTAGTTTTAAAGTTTTATGCGTACATAGGGATATAGGGACTTTTATAATATGTAGTGATATAAAGCTATCGGGCTAATATAAAACATTCTCATTTTTCATTCGGGAACAGGAAGAAAAAAGGACATAATTGAAGTTAATTTAAAAATTAATTTGACGCAAATAAATTTTGCGGGTAAAGATTGTAGTCTATTACTCTTGAGTTAATATCAATTAAACCAAATGCAATTACAGTTTATATAATCTTACCTGGTTTATATTATTGGGGTCTCATTTCATATTGGGGTCGTATTAAAATAAATAAAATAAAATAAATATATGGGACACTTACACACACGGTCGTCCGTCCCCAAAGTAAGTAACTTAATACTTGTGTTATGGGTGATAGACAACTGGTGAATATATACTTATATATTTTTTAAATACATACTTAAATACAAATATACACCCAGGCTCAAAGACCAACAAATTCATTTACAGAAAATGTTGGCCTCGGCGGGAATCGAACCCGCGACCCACGGAGCTGAAGGAGGGTCACTACCCAATGCTCCAACGGGCCAGTCAATATAATATAAAAATAGAATCCAGTCAATATAATATAAAAATAGAAAGTTCCTTCCAGTCGCATATCAAACTCGCCGGAAAATCGATAAAGCTCTGGTCACCGACTAGTGGCTAAGAACTTCTCTTAAAAAATGAATGGAATATTCCTTATAGGTAGTTAATATCTGCATTATAGGTATAGCAGCTATGAGATGGCCGTTCCATCTTCCACGTGTGGGCAGAATTAGGATACCTTTTTCTTATAGAAATAAACATTAAAGTCAACGTCCACCGGTAAAAATCCATTTGCTGAAACGACAATAACTCTGGCATAGATAAGGATATTAATTTTATACCTAATGTTTCCACTCGATTAGAGTTGGACGATCATCAATTATAAATATTGACGGGGAGTAGCTGCATTATAAATTACGATTATTATAAATGACATGTCATATGTCATACGTAATAATACAATAATTAAACAGAATTAGCATAGTGTAACATGTGATTTATCATGAATTTATCAAACAATCTTGATTGTATAGAGATAAACGGACATATTTTACAATACTTACGTGACAAATAAACATTAGTATCAACTTTTTGTATTACATTGAGAAGTTTTAAAGATTTATATGAGATTTGTAATACTAAAGTTAGAGAAGTGCAAAATGTTTAAAAGCTTTTATAATTTGAATTAATCGTTTATAAATATTTATGTATGTTGCTATATAAATAGTCGTTAAATCTTTTCCAGGAATAGACTTGATCGAATGACTGAGTAGATAACTGTATTTTTTAAAATGTTATACATGAGCAGTCTAAAACGGCTTATTTTTTGGCGTTTTCTAAACGGGATCCTATAATTACGATAGGCAGGTATCGTGAAGTCAAATGGCTCAAATTTTTTTGTTGTCAGTTGTACATGCGTTGGCTTCGGATGACAGAGTGAATTTGGCAGATAATTAATCGGTTGAGGATAAAATTACAAAGTTTTTTGTAACATTCAGAATATCAAGAATATACGTGCTCTGAACGACGACGTATAATAGTGGTAAGTGTAGGTCACCGGCAGCTGAAGAATATTTATTGGATTTGAATAGGTTTTATGTTGTTGTTAAACTTTCACAGTCTCGATTGTGTGCTATATGAATTAAAAAAAAAACAATTTTGTACATTATTTCTCTATAATCAAAAGTGGCATTACTAGATTTGACATGATTTTTTTTTTTTTATCTTTATTTTTTTTAGGACTTTTTTCCTTCAAGGACATGTCAGTCCCATCGGCGCCTAAATTAATATATACACAAATTAAATTACAATTACTAACTAAACTAAATGACTTTCTTAAAAAATATATGAACTAGTACCTTAAATATATCAGCAGATGGGTAAGAGAGAACACTTGTTAGAATTCCTACATTATTATAACTTAACTTATATTTGCGCATAAAGTGTTCTCTCTCCCCATCGTACTTCTTACATTCTAATAAAATATGCTGGACATCATCCGTCGTCCCGCACATATCGCAATTGGCCGAATTAACTTTTTTTCATTAGAAATCTAAATTTGTTAGACGGATAATGTCCAGACCTTAACCTATGAGCTACAATTATATACTTTCTACTTAAATTAATGTTATCAAACCAAGGGAAACGAAGAGGCTGCCCTTGTATAACTTTGTACCAAATGCCTTTTTCTCTACTTCTTTTATCAAAATATTCCCTAAATCTATCATAACATATATTTTTAAAACGGTGTAATATTTCTGTATAATATGGTAAGATAGATATCTGACTACCTTCTATCAGTGCTAGCTTCGCTAATTTATCAGCCTCTTCGTTTCCTACTATACCTATATGAGAAGGAACCCATTGCAATCTCAGATTTATGTGACGCGAATTGTATAACTGACTTAAAATTTCATAAGCTATCGGAACTCCTCTGCTATATCCAGAGGCACACCGAGCTAAGTGTTGCAAGGCGCTTTTGCTGTCACACAAAATAACAATATTTTGCGCGCTTATATTATTAATATACTTAAAAGCTTCTGAGATTGCAATAAGCTCCATTGTCATAATAGAAATTTGTTGATCTGTTTTAACCATTTTAAAAAATTTGCTACTCAAATCACAAAAAGCTGCGCCTAAACCTAATTTATTCTTGGATCCATCTGTAAATATATGTAACCAGCCCTCGTATTTATTATTCAATTCTTCTAATACCAGAGATCGAAGATGCACAGCCTCATGTTCTCCCTTTGCTACCTTCAAACAATCTAAATTCGCACTAATTACATTATTGATATTAATATATGATACCCAGATGTTTAACTGAAACATTTGTAAAGGACTCGTCAAATATATTTTATAATCTTTACATTCGTTATATATTGTAAGTAATGATTTTTTTTTGGATTGCCAATATCTATCAAATTCATTTGAGCTAAGATCGTCCAGAAGATTGATACACGTATTATTTGACCATGACATACTTTTGACAAAATATTTGTAAGCTAAATACAACCGTCTTATAAATAATGGCTGGATACACATTTCGTTTTCCATTACATGGATAGGTGTGCTTCGAATAAATCCACCAAAAAGTCGAAGAGCTTGATTCTGAACCCGGTCTAGTTTTAACAGATTGCTATTTGCACTCATATCATAGAGAAAACTGCCATAATCCATTCTACTTCTTATAACCGATATGTATAACCTACGTAAGTGCTTAGGGTGTACTCCCCAATCTGGGCCAGTTAATACTCTAAACAAATTTAAAAATTTTGACGTTTTTTCAATTATCGCATTTATATGTCTATTCCATCGCAATGATCTTTCAAGCCATATTCCCAAATATTTAATATTATCTTCTATATGTAAATTTTGATTATTTAAACTGAGTTTCATCTGTTTTCTTCTATAACCCCTATTGAACAAACATAATTTAGTTTTATTTGTGGATATACTAAGCCCAATTTCGTCTAATTTATTTACTATTGAATTTAAAGCTGATTGTAAATAATTTTCACAAACTTGTAAGTTATTATGACTAAGGTATATTACCAAATCGTCTGCATATTGCAGAATGCCCACATTTTCAATATCACGACATATTTTATGGGTGATAATATTAAAAAGTAATGGTGATATGGGATCTCCTTGCGAAAGTCCTCTATTTGTACATCTACCCTCCGATATTTGACCATCTTTTCCATGTTTAATCATCAATTGGCGATCACTTAAGAAAGACCACAAGTATCGGCAAATATTTCTACCTAAACCTAATTCATCTAAAACTTTAATAACTTTATGAATCAACACATTATTGTAAGCATCTTCTATATCCAAGAAACATGCTGCTGTTGATTTTTTTTTAGCGAAACCTAGTTGAATATAAGTTACAAGCCTTGCAATGCAATCTAAACTTGACTGGTCTTTCCTAAAACCTATTATACTTGGTGACAATGTTTTACTTTTTTCGACGAACCATTCAATTCTTTTGGCAATCATGTTGTGAAATATTTTGCAAAGACATGACATAAGTGATATTGGTCTTAGTTTTGAATCTGTATTCATGTACGAATTAACCTTCGGAATCGGAACTATTACAATTTTACGCCATTGATTTGGAATAATACCCACCCTAAATATGGCATTATATATATTTAACAAATATTCTTTCCCAACTGAAGGCAGATTATATATCATAGAATATGTTATCCCATCACTACCAGGAGACGTATCTTTCTTTTTTATACAATATTCTAATTCTTGAATGGTAAGTAACCTTTGTAAAAGTTCATTATTAGATTCAAATGTGGGTGGGCGATTAATAACTGAATCCGGCGTTAGATTATGAAGCAATTTTCTTTCCTTATCAGTGGAAACATACAACTTTGAATTTTGATATCCTTTAAACCAGCGCATTTTCTTCCACATGTCTAAGGTACAGGTCGTTTCATTAATATTAGTACAAAATTTTTTCCATTCTAAGCATTTCACCCTTTGTATTAAAATTTTTGATTCCTTAATTTTCGCCTCCAATTTATTAAGGTTAAATGGGGTCGGATTTTTTCTAAAAATTTTTAAGGCTAGTCTACGCTCTGCAACTATTTTGGATATAGAAGAAGACCAATAATGTTTTGGTTTGTACACGCTAGCTGATTTAGAACAAAATTTGACTTTAGGAATATTCTTATGGGCTGCTGTATTAACTTTTTCTAAAAATATATCATAGTAATGTTGTATAGTATCTGATGAACATTCAAAATCATCTAATTTTAGAAACAAACGACTTAAATCACTACTATATAATTTCCAATCAGCATTTTTAAAATTAAATCTTTGGATATAGTGAAAGTTATCACCATTACTAAGGGTCATTTTAATTAAGAGATGGTCACTGCCAAAGTTTTCATTTAAAACCTGCCATTTGAAATTAACTGCTATATCTGATGACGCGAAGCTTATATCAGGAGATGACTTTTGTAGGACGCCATTTACTAACTTAATTCTTGTAGCATCTCCATTATTAAGTGAAAAAAACCCCTGCTCTAAAGCCGCCTCAAAAATTTGCAACCCTCTCTGATTCGTTTTACAGGACCAGTTTGTATGATGGCCATTAAAATCTCCTAAAACAAGTGTTTTTTTTGTTGCTTGTCGAAAAATACTATCCCACTCTAATTGACGCGTTTGTACTGAAGAAGGGCAGTAAACCGATATAATGTCCTCTATACTCTTACAATTCAATATTTTAATGTGTATCACTTCTATGCCCGTGTTACTGCATTCTATGTTATGCATATGAGATTTATATGACTTATGAATAATAATGGCCACACCACCATATGAGTCCCGACGATCTTTCCTATAGATATTATAACTACTAACATGAAGTGCAATATTTTCACTTAACCAAGTTTCCGAAATGAAAATACAATGTTAATCGCATAAGACAACTTTCGCACGAGAAATATTAACACCGTGTGACAAAAATTTTCGCGCAGCGGGTATCCTACAGGTATCTTTAAGAATTTTTTTAAGTTTACCTTTATAAACTTTTATTAAGTCGTAGCGTAGTAATTATGCAAGACCTATGATTCCATCGTCCCCTTGCTCAGGCAGATAAGGATACTTTTAAGTTGAAGGTAATTAATTAAATAATTATTTAATACTTATTTGATTATACTTAATTAAAGTACACATATGTATTGTATATTTATCAATTATTGTGTGTCATTTGTTCTTTACGTGGTGTCGTCGCGCGCACATATAGTCGAATAGACAAATTGAATAGTATATGCGAAAATATTTTTCATGTTACACATTTTCACATACACATTTATAATTATTTTCTTTGCAAAATTGTGCCTATAAATTAATAAAGAAAGAATACATTCAAACTATATCAATTTTAGTCTATTCGTTAGAAAAAAAACGAATAGATTAAAATTGAGTGTGCACGGTTCTTTAATGCAAACCGTTTGGCGAATTCATGTCGCGAGACAATATGGTCCGGCAGTGGTCGGCGCAAACCCATACATACACTTATACAAAAACCCAATGAAAGTCGAAAGTCAAGCTTTCACTTGTCGGCGGCATCTATTGTCCCTCGCCATTCCACACTCATTTTTAACAATAAAGTTTTCATATAGTTAATGGTCGAATTATTGGGAGATACCTGATTAGGTCAGGTAAGTTATTACAGTCAAAATTGCTATGCGGTTGAGTTCTGTCAGTCACCATTGACGGTTTATTAGACATTCTATTCACTTCGTATGGCTATGTTATTATTTTTAAATACAAAAGAATCCATCATTTAAAAGTTAAAAAAAGGATTAAGCTTTAAGTTATAATAGTTTTAGCCTACGGCATTCCTAACACGAACTTGATATTCACATCAGTGATAGGTCATGCAATCAAGAAGAAAATTAGAACGATACGTTCATAATCAGTTTCTAATGTTTATTTTTTGACCTGTGTCGGTATACCAGCGACCAATTAAAGGTTTAAGATAAGGGTACATTTTAGCCTGAATATTTATTATTCGGAAGACTTCTATATTGTTTATTGTTTAGCGTATCGTGTCGCTTGTTTTATTTGAATTTTTGTTTCTTATTGTAATATTAATTTTTAAAATTGTTAAATTTTAACTTAGCAAAGTTGTAAAGAAATAAAAAATGTTTTTTTTTGTGGATGATGTGGCTACCTTAATAAGCTGCACATTTAACGAACTCTATTTATATATTTAGAGCATAATAACTTATGTTAATGTTGTAGCTACTAGTGGTCCTTAAATAAATAAAATAAAAACTAAGATTTTTCTTCTCGACAAACACCTTACTTACGTTGTTGGGGCACTTTATCTTTTAATTTTCAATCAGAAAGATTAAGTAATGCATAATTCTAAACGAAAAAAATATTTAATTACACTATTTTATTAGTTTTATGACGAACGGCACAAATATTACAATACTGTAGTTATGAATTTGCCTTTCCGCTCTCGAAGAGCGATGCCCGGACAAACAAATTCCGACGAATGATTTTATTATATGCATAATAATAGTAGATAGTTAATTGCTGTTATTATCTAATCTAGAACTGTATATTCTTTTTGTATTCAATCAACCGTTAATTTGGTTAATGGATTCTTTAAATAACAATCATTAAAGATTTTTTTTATATTTCGTTTATGAATACCGTTAGCGTATAATTTTATGTAGAGACATTTAATTTAATGTTGTAAGCAGTAGGCTTGGAAAGGAACATGAACTTGTCTAGGTATGTTAATAGTGTACTGCGACCTCCACAATAGGACGTTTAATAAGTTATGCTTAACTTATAGAGGGACATTAATATATATCACTTACGTACTTTATAGACCGGTTAAAATTAAGTTTAGAGCCGGCTAGAAAGATAACTTTCTTCAAGCGCCAAGAAATTTTTTTAATTTTTTTCAAAAACGTAGTCCTAATAAGCATACTTTAATGTACATATACTGACTCAAACAAAAAACTAATATGTCTATACATATTTATTCTACTTTTTTTAAAAATGAAAATTTTATTCTACTCGTAGAATGGCGCCCTTTCCATGATTTTTTAAATAAGTATTTGGTGTTAACCACGTGTTAAAAATAATCTGCTCGTTTATTATAAGCCACATAAAAAACGGGTACAAATCACATTACCAAAACCTGTTATTTTTGGTACTTGCGCGTTAAATTATTAACAAGATGACATGATATGATACGAAATTGACATGGCGTGATCGAAACATTATTATTCTACAAACTCGTGTTATATTGGAAACTCGTTTAATCTATAATGCGTTAAAAGTATTTAATATAAACCAGACTCCAGTCTTTAACTAATTATTTATAACTCTCTATTTCTTGTATGTGAAATGATACAATACGAATTCTGTATAATAGAAGTTAATGCAAAAGTTAACATTATATGAACGTGTAATTAAAAACAATTTTTCTTGTATAGTCTGTATTACAGGGACGCCGTGTGGTATCCGGCAGAATAGAATAGTACCACCCTCGTTTCTTACCGAGGTGTCGTAAAAGGCGACTAAGGTAAGTCGACCCGCCGTGTGGTATCCGGCTGAGTAGAATAGACCAACCTCATCTCTTACCGAGGTGTCGTAAAAGGCGACTGTTGTGCCGACTCCACTTAGAGTGGGATAAGGGCAGGAAGATGATAAGGCTGTATTACAGGGCTCTCTTCTATTTTTGAAAAGAAGAATTCGAGTTTACACAAAGCAGTTTTAAATGGAGGGTAAAACATCCTAGAAATCTCAAGGGATATACAGTTTTGATAGTAAAGTCAATGTGTATATTGTAAATAGTGCATAGGCACATAATTATTTTATATAAAACTAAAATTTTATTAAAATCCTCGGTGAAGGTCACGTGCTCTCTCTCAGCTTTGACCATCACAACTTCGGCCCTGCATGTATTTTAAACTAAGCTTCTGCCTACATTTTTTTCCTTCATTTTTATGCAAACTTAACTTTTAAAGAATCCTGAATTATGTACCATGTATTTTTTTCTGTTGAGGAAAATGGGATTTTTTTAATTCTATGTGTTTGCATGATTCAATTGTAACAAATTTCATCAATATTGGTCCAGTGGATAGCTGTGAAAGCGTAAAAGACAGACAGATTTTCGCATTTATAATATTAGTATGGATTTTAAAGCTTTTAAATAAGGTTAATTAAATCACGTTTGCCGTTGAACGCATTTCATTTCTACAAGCTCATGTAAGGTCACGAAAGTTAATTTTCCTAACACGCCTCTTCGGCGTTGTTAATAAAGCAACTTTGTATTTATAATTGAAACATATCATCGTTATCGCTTTAAAATATATTTTAATCTTCAAACTATTCAATAAATATATTTTATGTATTTTTAACGTAATATAGATTATGAATACTATGTCTTATTTATATAATGATATAAACTAGCTTTTATCCGCGACTTCGTCCGTGTCGGTGGTAAATGTCTGTGCATATATAATAAAATAAATTTTTCAAAAATACAAGACTCATAATATCTTTTAGCATCGTTAGTGTTGCGAATAAAAATAATCAACTATTTTTCGGTCAAGAAGTGACTTTACTTTATTAACGATATATGTGTGTGTTTTATAAAATTTACTACTTTATTCCTTTTACTTATTTTATTCCTATTCGAGAAAGAACGAAACTTTTTCTTGCTATTTATCCCATTTTTTAACCCGATCTATAGGGATCAATTGTAAAGACACACCGACAGATGATTGCATCTTTAATATTAATAAAGATAATTAATTACCTGGTCACTTTGAAGAAGAGCGACTTGGTCACTGCCCTGTCACAAATCGCCCCAAATAACCGCTCTCTTTCCTCGATCTACCGAAGCTAAGAGTCCAGACTGTAAATGCCATGACACAGCAGTTACAGCAGACCTGTTGACAAAATATTATTTTGTTAGATATGTTTTAAATAAGACTTCTTAATTTCACTAAATAAATATAAATTATCATCATCTTACTGCCCTTATCGCACTCTAAGTGGGGCACAACACGTTACAAATATCTTGTCATATGATTTGCTACGTATTTTACGATCGGCCGCCTGCCTGACGTCAACTTACCTTAGTCGTATTTTGCGACTCCTCGATAAGAAAGAGGTTGATCTATTTTACTCAACCGGATACCACACGGTGGGTCAACTTACCTTATTCGCCTTTTACGACACATCGGTAAGAAATGAGGTTGGTCTATTCTACTCAGCCGGATACCACATGGCGGGTCAACTTACCTTAGTCGCCTTTTAAAACACCTCGGTAAGAAATGAGGGTGGTACTATTCTATTCAGCCGGATATCACACGGCTCAATAAATATAAATTATATATTTAAAAATTAAAAATATCTTTAAGTATGACAGCTACAAAAATGTAAGATAAATGCAGGGTAATAAGTAAAAATAATAACATAGTAACACTTGTTTGCGAAATTTATTTTAGGATCTTCAAATGTGTAACATGAGTTTCATATTTTCGGCCACTCATTGCCATGTAATGTTGAACCATTACTTAGAACTAAGTCACCGAAAAAATACGAAAAATCAACCACATCTAAGTTTTATCATAACATTTCTAAGTTAGGTTCAAATGCTTCAAAAGAATTGTATATAAATATAAAAAAGTAGTGATTTATATAAGTAGGCATTACATTGCGGAATTCCTGCCGGAATTTTGCTATAATCCACATTTGTTAACAAACAAAATCAAAGCAAAATAATTCTATCATATTTTTTTTTCTATAGAAAAATAGATCGATATAATTAGTATTTGTATTTCCAACAGGTTTGTTTAACGGAAACTTTGAGCTCACGATTTTAGCATTACCAAAACATATATGATACTAAATTTTGGAGCCCGTTTCCCGACATAATCTTAGGTTAAGAGGTCATAAAATGTCACCAGATAGAGCTGTTTCATGTCGAAACTGGTGCATTTTATGTTGGACTCGACTGGACCGTTACGCTTCTCAGAACACTAGAGGTGGCTATGAACGGTATCCCACATTATAAGGCCGTACATTACAAATATTGTGTTGCCTTTTTAATCCGTGTCACTGGCACTTATAAGATACTCATCATGACTTATATTAATGTGCAACTAATGAGACCGACAAAAAATTGTATTCTAAAAGAATGCGTTGATGTTGCTAGCTTAATGTTTACTGTAGCGAAATGCGGTCAAGTTTTACTGAACGTGAGTTCGAGCAAATACATTAAATTCTAATCGCTAGTGAAATGCATAGGAATTTTTAAATCGCAAATAGATGATTTGGTGCGCTGTTTGTATTGCCGGAACCTGTAATACGGTTTTATATCTCATTATGCGGGTTAAGGCCTCATAAACAAGAATTAGAGTGAATTTGCTCGTTTCGTTTACACATACCGCTCCCGGTTGCGTTTAACGAGCTAAGGAATATCCGATATGGTACTAGGAAGCGACGGTAATATCTAGTGAAATAGCATACAATTGTGTTCGAAACGCATACGCAACAAAAGGGGATATAACAGTACAGTATTTATTTTATGGAGATAACGAGTTGTACCCGCACATAAAAGAGGATTTTAATATTTTACTTTGACATTTTCCTTGTAACAGTATTATCTAAATTTCATAATTATTACTTGATAATGAAGCTGTTGAATTGTAAAATGGGGACAACGCGTGATCCTTCCAAAATGATTCGGTTTGAAACAGCAGACAGGCTTCATTCGATGCACTATCGGCTTCAAGGTGAAGAAAATATTGTGACGTCACCTGGATATTGTGAGATTTCGTAGCAGTCTGCGTCGCAGCGTGGTGGGTCTAAGCTCCAATTCTTCTCTGCAAGGATTCAAGTGGTGGCTTTAGCCCGGTGGTTGTAGAAGCAACAAATCTCCTTTTTTACTTTAATATAGTCTATATAATAAGTTGCTAATGCTTAGAGTATCTGATATGATATTTTGAGTAGGTAATATGATTTTCCTATAAAGTATTACGCGTTTTGGTGATCTATCATCATTATTATACGATATTTTGGTCGTTAAGATAAATATGATGAGTAAATCTGTATTTCTCAAGACATTTTTTGGGATATGTTTTGTTCGATCCGCAAATAGCAGTTTTGTTGGACAAATATCGCACTATCTGTTGAGAAAAGCCCTCTGCCTTTTACCAATAGCAGAATATCAAGAGACTGTCACTTATAATAATATCTCGTATCATTGCAATAAAAAAAGAAAAAAAAAACTAATTTAATACAGTATTCAGCCGAGTAAAGAAATAATTTTTAATTAGTGAACACGTTATAGAGTCCAATCACAGGGCAATATTTATCCACGGTTGTTAGAAACATAAATCATATTAGCAATGAATATTAAAAAGAAGATTAAACATCTTGGTGGGTGCAATTATTTTTATTTACGATATATGGAAACGTATTTAGTGCTATCGGAATAGTCAATTGAAAGGTACATTTTAATATCGCAGATCGATTGCAGATACATAAAATTGTGTTGTGACGAACGATAATTATTTCTCACGATAATTGTTCATTACTTGAATGTTTATGAGACTAAACGAACATTTCATGACGCATCAACAAAAAAAAAACTAAAACAGAAGTAAAATCGGAGAGCAAAATTTCAAGCTGTGATGCTGCACTTTCGCTTTAGCTTGAAGTACTGCTTGTCTGCAGCCGCGTCGTTACAGCGATAGGTATCGTTGTATCGTTGTAACAATTTATTTCTTTAAAAAAAGTTTCATAAGATTTAGATTAGTAGATTTAAATTTTGGTGTTTTCGCAATATTTTTATTGCTGTTCCTCTCCTATTCATCTTAGCATACTCAAATAATTTTTCAAATCGGTCGAGTAGTTCCTGAGATTAGAGCGTTCAAACAAACAAACAAACTCTTCAGCTTTATATATTAGTATAGATAGATAAATGATATTGTCATTTAATTATTGTACTCCTGGGATTTGTGTAACCTACTGGGAAAGATAAAGATTTAGAATAGTTAGAGGCCACTACCTATAATCGTTATAAAATCAGACTAAAAAACGTGACTCAAATTTCTAAAAATTAAAAAAAATGGTATCCGGCTGTGAAGGATAGACCACCCTCATTTCTCACCGAGGTGTCGTAAAGGGCGACTAAGGTAAGTTGACGTCAAGTGACCGGTCGTAAAAAAATGCCAAAATATGTAACAACATGTTTAAAATATGTTGTGCCGACCCCACTTATGATACTATAACGGTCTATCTAAAAAACTTTAACCACATTAGTTTCGAAGTCATCAAATAACTACACAAAAATTGTTACAGCAGATAGATTCTATATAAAATGATTTAATTTAGAAAAAAAAACAATTGGAGATTGGGCAGTGTAATTAGTTATTGCAAATCTCCTCTAAAATATAGAAAATATCTAGCATCGTTTTGCGTTTTGTTAAGGCCTCTCCAAAACGTACCTTTACATTGATGACGTACATTAAATATGGGTAGAATCTGTATTTAATCGAAACAAGTTGATTCATAACAACATTACACGCCTACTATGGTTGGGGAAACATGTTGCCCAATAGACTTATATACAGAATCTGTTCGCAGCGGTCGATAGCCTTGCTACCACAAAGATTTCATCGTAATTATACCAACTTCTATATTAAATTAACCGCAGATACATTTATTTATTTGAATGAACATTATCTAACGATTGATGATTCGAGTCAATTAACTATACGATATCTTTTATAATAACGAATTAAGAAAAACACTCGTACTTAAACAAAAAATTGCCACGAATTTGTTAACCACGGCTGCACCAGGTATATTTAATAAAAGTTAAAATCCGATTCTTTCTTAGAGCACAAATGAAGCAAGTCCCGTTGAAAAATAGTTTTGCTTCGTTTAAGAACCTTAGATTTAGTAATTTATTAGGTAATCATTCACTTAAATGTGAGGCTGAAAAAGGAGTTTCTCTTTGACATCTAGGCAATTAGTTTGTGGCCACACCAAATGCGATATGAGATGTGATATGACGCAAATAATTATGAGTAGTAATAGGTTCAAATCCAATTTTAAATTCGCCAATGAAAATATTCAATATTCTTTACGTAAAGAGTGTGGTATATGGACGTATACACAGTACCGTTTTAATACAATCTACATTTAAACAGTTCATAAATTTTAATTCAAATTTTCTTACAAGTTAGTTCATTCGATAAAATCTGACATAAAAATACTTAAAAAACTTTCAAATTCTTGGCAACTGGTTGAGTTTGAATATCATCGTATATTATGGGAACTTATTATGTATAATCTCTATGTAGTTAGGGATAAAACAGTTGTTAAGAATCCCTTCTCAATTCCACTGCTTTTGAATAGTTGTTCCCGTCATTATGACATCAATATCAGACAATACCCAAAACTGTAATCGCGAAGAACATCCTCTAATATAATGTAAATAGAATTAAAAAAATAATATGAATTGTGTTTAAGGATTATATTGTGAATAAGGATTGTGTTCTAAAATACCTGATTGCTAGAAACTTATTATTTTCTTATAATACTCAGCATGGTAAATAGTAAATTAAACAATATTGCACAGAATAAAGAATAGAACATCGTTCATACTGTGAAAGTGACTGACGAGTTGAAAAGAGAGTTTTTAGGGTAAATTTTTGTGAACGTATAACGAATTTTAATGTCACATATAGAGCTGGACTTGGTGTTACATAATGTATAGAAACGATGAACCTAAAAAATTCACTCAAAGTTGAGGAATAACCTGAAAAATACCATAGCGATCGTTTTGAATTAATGGTAGAATCCTGCCGGGCGCTACAAGACTACAGGAAATCTTACTGTTTATTTAAAAAACAATCAAGCTATCTCCGTGTGAGTCCCTTTTTCACTTTGCAAAATCTTCATCACTAAAAGACTATATCAACGTTTAATCACACCTACTTTAGAAACCTACGATAACTGGTTTTCAAAACAACAAATATTTTTTCCTGCACCCTGATGCGTAGTTAAACTTTAATAGCTTCCAATTAGCATTTGAATTATCGATTACACTTTGTACTTTCGTACAATAAATGCAAATGATATTTTTTTTAATTCATCGAAATGAGATAAAATTGTTGATTCATTATTTTTATTTAAGTTCAGAAATAGAATTAACGACCACAATATATTCTCTCTATTACTTGTTGGTGGTACTCGTGCTATAAAAGACAGCATTTAAAAATAGTGTCTAGTCGCTTTAAAAACTTGCAGAGTGGGCTTTTCAAGCTCTACCATCAGTAAGTTAATCTACTGCACTAAAAATGTATCGTGGAGTATCCTACATATTTGTAGCTTTGAGAAATATGTTAAATACAGTAAGAATTTTTTCAAAAAGGAAAGGAAGGAAAAGTTATAGACAATCTCATAAAGGGGGGGGGGTCTATTATACCAATGAGATGGGAAAGGTTGAACGAATGGACAGAGCAGAGACCGTTGAGTTCGTACATAATCTAAAGAGAAAATGCAATAGAGATAATTCAGAGCATAATTAAATACAAACTATTAATTAAAGTGCGACTTTGTTACATATCTGGTTCGAATGCAAGAATTTATCAGTGGATAATACTCAAGATTATCACATGCATATGTTTTTGCTCATTAAATTATTCGTCGCTCATTAGAAGATATGGTAATTGCTGTTAAGATGTATTGAGCTGGTAAGAAGAATTTGTACTAGAATGCATACTTGAATCCATTTCATGAAAGCGGACAGTACTGAACTTATCGCATACTAATATAAAATTGTTGAAGCTTTGGACTGAACAAGACAACAAGAATACGAGAAAACAACAAGATACGAGAAATTTCCGAAAATGATTTGTTTTATTTTGTATATCCGCTGCAATATTTTTTTATACATACAAATAATCCAGACATAATTTAATACCTAATTAATTTCAAAAGTAATAATAAAATTATTTTGCTATAATCCGCGAAGAAGTAAACTTACTTCTTCGCGGATTATAGCAAAATAATTTTATTATTACTTTTGTATTATGGATCTCCGCAAAGTAACGAGTAATTCTATAAATTACCTAATTAATTTCTTTAAATTACCTTCTCTATTAAATTGACAAAAAATATTTTGGTTTCTGTAATTCTTCCAGTTACATCACGCTGTATAAGCAGCAAATTTATTTCTCAAAAAAAGTTGTAGGTATTCGTGTACTTTCATTAATACTATAACAATAGTCGTAATATAAAACTTTTTATGAACATCTAATCATTTTTATATGCCATATCATATAAACAGCAATTTATTTAATTAACTTCTGAAGGTATTTAATCGAAAATAATAACATGAACAGACTACAAGCACTATCGTAGTTAACTATAATGATAAAGCAGAAAGAAACATCTCTATGATATGTTTATTACGTTGCGATTTATTTGCACATTATAGATTTAATGCGCAACTTTTTAATAGGTACTCAAAGCGCCTATGCCAAGTTTATTGGGAATGTACACATGAATTGACGGCAATTGATTAGGTATTTAGGTTAAGAGTATAAAGTTGTAAAGCACTTGATTGATTTGCGAAATAACGTTTCCGTCGTTTAGCATGTAACCCAATATAAACTTTCACAATTTAATAATAATAGTCAGGAAATTAGGTTAAATACATCTTAAAGTGTGTGTAATAATAATTGTGACCGTAAATCGTGTGTTTCGCATCGAAATAAGAATCAAGTATTCAATCATTACAATAAAGCGCGATAATGGCGTTCTTAACCTTTAAAGCAACGCTAAATTCCTGTCCCACTTCGGGGTCTCGGCAGTGCATCTTTCTTTATCGTGTTTCGAAGTCTTGTACCTATTATGTTTAATAATATTCCTAAGGCGCGGGCACGCTATCTTCTATGATACAAATCGGCGATAAGGCGAAGGGGATACGTAATAAATCATAATGTTAGCGAAAGACAACACTAAGTACGTGTCGCATGAGTTCGCGGCCACATGCTGCGTGCGGACAGCGGGCAAACGTGCGTTACAAAGATAACATTCAAATGCCTGGCCGCGTCGGCCATCATACTGACATCGCTGTGCGGTACCAATCCGGAAATATTCTTCTTCGGTCACGCCAGCACAAATTGAAACTCAACATGAAGGTGCCCAATATTACCCTTTGACCTAATACGTGATCAAGTAAAATATTTCTTTTTAATTAATTGTATCTAAATACAAAAGTAATAATAAAAACTCCGTTATAATCCGCGATAAAGTTAAATTTAAAATATATATATAGTAATAGTAGAGTGGACAATCGGTTATCATTATACATATACATTTTCTATTCTACTTCATCGCGGATTATAGCAAAATAATTTTATTATTACTTTTGTATTATGGATCTCCGCAAAGTAACGCCTAATTCTATAAATTATGCATCTATGTATTTTCTTAAGGAGGAAGTTTTAAATGGACAACTTGCTAGCCAAGATGTATGATAGTTGCAGATATATTAGAGGAGTTGTATCAATTAGGGAATGTCTTCTACACAGTATAATAAGTAATCTCCTGGCACTATATTATGGTATTTAATTGCGTTCGAAGTGGCTGTGTAGATGTAATATCGTGTGAGGAAGTAATTGACCCCAAAACAATGCACAGCTTCTAGTGGACTTTGTAACCTTATACTATCTTAAAAGTTCATTGTACATTGTCAGTACATAGTAATAAATTATCTATTTAGTGATAGACTGAATACCTGTATGTTTTTATAAGTCACCTATACATGTTTGTACATGCATAATTAAAATAATAAAAAGAAGATTTTCATTAGTTTTTGTTTTATAATTTTTACACGTTTATTATTTAATGAGACATCTACGAAACAATCTATCTTCATTCTATCTATATTTCTATTTATACACGAAAAATTTACAAATTCCGCTTACAATTAAAGCTATAATGATAAAGCAAACATTTTGATTGGGAAGTCATTTTTGGAATGCTAATAATTGTCTATTAAACAAAACTTTTAATAAGTTCATCTAGATAAATAGTCAGCCTATCTCGAGGCTGGGACGTAAAACAATTTTATGCTCGCGGTTAAATAATGCTTATGAAATGCGAAACAATGGCCGAGCGAAAAGGCGAGTAATCTTTATTGTTTATCTCACTCTAATTCGAAATTGTTCCATTCAAATTGATTCCCATCAACGGAGATAAAATTAAAATTTACGACGGAACGGTACACGCAGAGGGTATGGCTAGGGAACTGTACTAATATTTGTTCAATGCAGAATGATACTTGGTGCACTAATGAAACTCAACTTCGTTCTTGTAATATTAAAGCAAGGTGTAAATATGGTACGTTATTTAAAGTGTTTGGGATAAATGGAATAATAATAAAGGTCAGCCTAAATAGTTTTTTAATGACAATATACTTTCACAAAGAACCACTTTCGAAGTGGTCACGGGTTCAAACCCCAGGTAGGCACCAATGAGTTTTTTCTGTTAAAACTCATGTCTAATTAATATTTGCAATTTATCACACGCTTATCATATTAATCACTTAGTTAATCGCATATTCCTATAAATATTGTTTTTATTATAAATAGCCTTTGTTCACGCCGGGTTGGAGGCTTTGTTCATAAATAGTTTTTCTTGTTACAGATGTAGTCTAAAATGAAATGCCTCGATCTGAGTCCATTGGATTATGCTGAAACTAGTGTGATATTTTTTTAAAATATTAACCTTAACGTAATCTTTAAAATTATTTATCATATATTCCAAGTCTGTCCGATATATTGGATATCTAAGTAACCAAGACATTGAACTAATTAATTTGTTGATCCTTAAACTTACCAACTAAAGACTGATGGTATGTGTGGGAAAGAGAAATTCGGACCAGTGAGACAGCTCGAGCCAATGTTGACCTCACGATTTCAATTGTCCATGCGAATGTTACAAGGGAACTAAACGATGTCACGAGCGAGACAATTCTAGGTTTAAATTCAAGGTCAGATATGTGCCCGCTGAAACGTTATTACATGTCAAGGGGGCATTATATGGACCGGAAGACGCAGTGAACCTCTTACATTCAAAGCAAATTGCCTTTTTTTACTCTTTTAACTATTTTCTTTATGTTTATAGCGAAACGAAATAGACAAGTGAGTTTTTTCTTTCAGTAATTTTTAGTTTTTCTCGGGAACATAAAGGCAATTACCTCGGTCAAAAAACGAATTATAACCTTAATGTCAAGAACATTATAAACTGCTTTAGATATAATTTCATTAGAAAATCTGTTTACGCACAAATTATACAATAACACGATATAATAGAAATACTACAATTCCCGTTCCAAGATGCTCTTCTCTTGAAAGATGAACAAAGACTGAATGTCACTGAGACGTTTTATCAATAGGAATACTCCACCAGAAACAAACAAACAACGGCACAGTGTTGCCAGCATTTTAATAAAAAAGGGCGCGATTCTTTTCTGTCATGACTGTGTTGCTATAAAATACAAAGCGGAAATCATTGGCGACAACAAATCCGACACACGATTAGATATCACAGTTATAAACAGGCTTAGTTATATCTGCATTAGTTTTGTTAATCTATGTCGCAAAAAGTTAAGCTTGCGGAGATCGCATTTTGTTCCTTACATTCGAGATAAAGATACTAGTCGCTGTCATCCATTCTAAATAAGTAGTTGCTTTATCAATGGCGCTTAGAGCTGAGAAGTTTATTAAGACTTTAAATTGTTCATGACTGTAGCGAGATTAAAGAAATAGTTTATAGTAGGCTGCATTAGAAAAGTGACTTGTATAACTTATACTAATAGCATGATCGGTAATATAAGACGTGATCATGATATTGACTGAAAGAGACAGAAGGAGCGTTAAAGTAAGAGAGCGACAGAGAGAAGGCGGGGTATTATACTCTACACACCTGGGGAGCATTTAGGATAAAATAAAAGGAGCTAATCTCAGGAGCAGGAAAAATTCTTTGAATGTAAAATAGTCCGTTTATCGAGGAAAGGTATAGGCTATATAACATCACGCTAAAATGAATAGAAGAGGAGCAGTAATAAGAAATATGCCGGAAACGGCAAAATTTTCGAGGTGTGTTCAAAAAGTATCGCGAATTTTGAATTTTCGCGAGTTACATATTCCAATTTAGATTTTTTTGTGGCGTTATGTTGGTACATATGTCTCTCACTTATGCTGATAAGTTGGGCCATTTTGAATGTTCGGTTAATTGTTGACAGCTGCTTTGCTTGCACGTGTTTTGGTTCGTCTTCGATTTTTACCTATTCAAAAAATGGAACAAGGATCGGAAGTATCGATTTTTGGGTGAAAAACGAAATTAAGTTCGCGGATGCATTCCGAATGTGGACTGTGGCATATGGAGAAGCTACTTTGGACAAAAGTAACGTTTATCGGTGGTACAAAATGTTTTTAAAAGGCCGAGAAGATGTGAATGACGAAGAGCGTGTCGGAGGCCCGAACACTTCAACAACAGACGAAAAAATTTATGAATTGAAGAAAATGGTATTGGCCAATCTTCGAATCATCGATAGAGAAATTGCCGAGGACCTAGACATATTGATTGGCTTGTGCCATTCGATTTTAATCGATAATTTGTGGAAAAACAAAAATTGGCTCTTGCACCTGGATAACGCCCCTGTTCACACATCGCTGCTTGTACGCGACTTCTTGGCCAAAAACAACAGACCAATGATACCGCAGCCACCGTATTCCCCAGATCTGGCCCCCTGTGACAGTTTCTTGTTCGCGAAACTGAAGAGGCCCATGAAAGGACGACACTACACCACGATTGACGAGATAAAGATGGCATCGAAGGAGGAGCTGAACAAGATACAAAAAAATGATTTTTTGAAGTGCTTCGAAGATTTGTAAAAACGTTGTCACAAGTGTATAATATCCCAGAGGGATTACTTTGAAGGGGACAAAATAGATATTTACGAATAAATAAATATTTTTTGAAAATACACAAAATTCGCGATACTTTTTGAACACACCTCGTATATATTAGGTCCTTACATATGAAATTGGCGTTTTGTCGTACTGGCCACTTTGATCTCAAATATTACCTTTATGGTTAGGAATTCCAAATTGAAATTCATACAGCTATTTACTCATGCATTTGTGTTTCAAACCCCCTAATTCATTTGTTTTTTCTTCTTTTGTTTTTTTCTTTGTGTCACTCTGTTTAAAAAATGGAAAACATGAAATATCGCGTTATTTACGAGTATGAGTTCCACCGTGGCACCAGTGCTGCAGAAAAGGCTCGAAGGATTAATGATGTGTATGGTGACGGTGTCGCAAAAGAAAACACAGTGCGTTTTTGGTTCCAACGTTTTCGTTCTGGAAATTTCGACCTGCAGAACAAGCCTCGTGGACGGCCGGAGACCAAAGTTGATAATGAAGAATTGAAGGCTATTGTGGAAGCGGATCCATCGCAAACCACGTCCGAGTTAGCTGCAGGCTCCGGTGTTAGTGATAAAACTATTCTAATCCACTTGAAGCAAATTGGGAAGGTGAAAATGCTTGAAAGGTGTGTACCTCATGAATTGAGTGAAGCAAACCGACAAACGCGCGTCGACTGCTGCGTTACGTTACTCAACCTGCACAATAATGAAGGAATTTTAAATCGAATCATTACCTGTTATGAAAAGTGGATCCTCTACGATAATCGGAAGCGCTCATCGCAATGGCTGAACCCTGGCGAACCAGCCAAATCCAGCCCTAAGCGAAAATTGACAAAAAAAAAGTTGCTTGTAAGTGTTTGGTGGACTAGTGCCGGTGTCGTTCACTACAACTTTCTTAAATCTGGCCAGACGATTACGGCAGATATCTATTGTCAGCAACTGCAAACCATGATGGAAAAGCTAGCTGCTAAACAACCGAGGCTGGTCAATCGCTCTAGGCCACTGCTGCTTCAGGACAACGCTAGACCACACACTGCACAACAGACGGCTACCAAATCAGAGGAGCTTCAATTAGAATGTCTTAGACATCCACCGTACTCTCCGGACCTTGCTCCAACAGATTACCATTTTTTTCGCAATTTGGATAACTAATTGCAAGGAAAAAAATTCAACTCCGATGGGGCAGTCCAAACCGCCTTCAAAGATTTTATTGATTCCCGCCCGAATGGTTTTTTTAGTAAGGGGATCAATGAACTACCTATGAGAAGGCAAAAGTGCATACATAGCAATGGTACATACTTTGATTAATTAAATATATTTCATTAAAAAAAAAACGACTTTATGCTCCTCCCATAGAAAACGCCAATTTCATATGTAAGGACCTAATACACCGATTTCCCCGCAGGCGAAGCCGCTCACAAAGCTAGAAAGCTAGTCGGCTATAAAAATGATTCACGTTGTTCCTATAATACAAATAATTGTCAAAAGTGACCACCTCAAATTAGTACAAATCAGACAATAAAAAAAAAGGTCTTATAGTGTCTATCTTGGCGAAAACCTTTGTGTGTCCACAAGCTATTCTTGTTTTCATATGTTTGCTTTAGGTATAAACCTTAATACCATTTAACCCGGTAAAGATACAGCTGGGAAGTGATCCGCTTAAAAACGGATAAATTTTGACCCATCTTAGAGGGCCATTGTAGGTTAAGTCTTAAAACAATATCTGACAATGATATACGTATTTAATGATGATAAGGTGTAATAAATCAGTTTCAAACTCCTAACGCAGATGATTGCGGTATATGGCTGTCAATAAAAGTGTTACTGATAAATTGCCGTATTATTGTGAAAAGTAACAGGTATTCGAAAGGCAATCATTGCATTTTAGATATACAAAAGTTAAGGTATTTATAAGATTGTTGACTTAATAGTTAAGTATGTAGGTGACAGCCTTACTCTGGAATGGAACCAAAAATGGAACAAAATGGAATGGAAAATGGAACCGTAATACTTTATAGGCGGAAACGCGTGATTTTTAGAAATGTTTAACTTGCTGCTAAATGGAGTAAAATTCTCATAAAAGCATTGTATTAAAAAATATGCAATTAATAGAATAAGGCGTTTCTTTGCGGAGATCAATAATACAACCTTACCCCACCGTCATTGTGATAGTGAATGTGTGCAGTGCTTGTGTATTTTGGAAATTATTAGTAGGTAACATTAACTGATTTATTATTTTTTTTAATAATTTTCAACATGAATAATGCTCATCTAGGTAAACGTGTAAAAAGCTCATAAATAAGTCCCCGGGATGGGTTCGAAACTAGTCGGGCTAACCCGATAGAATAAGTTTGAGAATTTTAATTTAATGTACAATTAAGAAAGCGACATTGCTTCCCGGTACTATTAATACTTACGAGTGGTCTTTTAAAACAGCTTCCAGCCTGCCTGAGTGAGTGTTCCATACGTATGCAGCGCCATCAGCAGCACCGACCGCCAGTAGCCGACCGGCAGGGCCAAAGGCAGCCCTCGACCAGTCGCAGCCCACCTTAAACGACTCGTGACTGCAGGCAAAGATGTAGATTATAATGAATTAGAATTATAATGAACTGAGTATCCCTAAGCTGAGGTAGCCAAGCGGTAGCACCGTGCGACTTTGGAGGAGGTCACGGGTTCGAAATCGGGCAGACACCAATAACTTTTCGGTTAAAACTTATGTGTCTAATTGATAAATGGAATTTATAACACTCTTTTCGGTGAAGGAAAACATCGTGAGGAAACCTGCATATCTCTAGAGAATTCTGGAGATATGTGTAACTTACCAATCCGCATTGGAGCATCGTGGTAGGTCTTAGCTTCAAACCTTCTATCCAAGAACGAAGAGAAAAGGCCTATTCTTAGCAGTGGGATAGTAACAGGCCGCTACTTACTTTTAAATATTAGTATACCTACTAATATGAAATTATTCGAAAGTGTTTGTTGCGCATTTACGGCTAATCCGTTGGATCAATAGTGATATAATGTGATACCATTGTAGCCTATATACCAGGCTGACATATATGATACGTAAATTTCCGTTTTTCCTTCGATGGCAGGAAAAAAACGATATAGACAACTAAGGGTAATTTAACACTAATCACGCGAACGAAATCGCAGGTATAATTAGTGTGATATAATAGTATATTTAATAATAAAATTATTTTTGCTATATCGAATTCAAATTCAAATACAAAATATTCTTTATTCAAATAAACTTGTAAACAAGTGCTTTTGAATCGTCAACTCTACTGCTGGTTCGGAAAGCTG
This sequence comes from Morpho achilles, assembly GCA_947086495.1. NCBI lineage: Eukaryota > Metazoa > Arthropoda > Insecta > Lepidoptera > Nymphalidae > Morpho > Morpho achilles. The sequence goes on along the minus strand of CAMTZB010000006.1, from coordinate 8,655,365 downwards.
TTCCTACCGAGAAGAGCCAGCAAGAAACTCGGTGGTTGCTCTTAAATAATATTCTTAATAATATTTACATTATGTCGTTACTGTCTTGTACAGGTTCGAAGAGAGCTATATCCACACATTCTTATCTTCTAAATAATCTTCAAGAGTATAGTAGGCTTTCTGTATCAGCCTCTTTTTAACAGTGTTTTTAAACTGCTGTAATGGCAAAGCTGAAATTGATTGCGGAATTTTATTATAGAATCTTATACCAAAACCCACAAACGACATGCGCACTTTTGCAAGGCGCAAAGCAGGAGCCGCAAGCTTATGTCGGTTCCTGCTTTGTCTATTGAATACATCACCTATCGTTATATCCACGATAAAGTAATAAAAGTTAATATTTTTTCTTCATCGCTTATTATTACTTACCTTTGTATCATTGATACCCGCAAAGTAACGCCTAATTCTATTAATTATCTAAGTATAAGACAACAATCTATATATTTTAAACAAGTTGTAGCCGCGACTTCTTTAGCATCAACTCTAAGTTGGAACCTTGAAGTCGTTATTTAATGCTATTATAGTTTAATGCCAATTTCGTACAGCTTTTGAATTATATAATTTGTCTAAGTTTAAATTACAAAAAGTGTGTTTTGATAATAAACAAAATAGAAATAAAATAAAAGAGTAAATCACAGACCAAACAATTGGTACGAATAATTGTATGGGAAAAGAAGGTTGTTGAATTTACTATTTTTCCTACAATTTTTCATATTTTTAGGCCTTTTAGACCTTCTTTGGACTTTGGTTTAGCATATAATAACGTAAACGCGTAAATATCTTGTATCAAACCTTATACATGCTATTTATATCATAAAATATATCTTACCTGAAAGAACGCACTATTGTGTTCATCCGCAAATCTATGAGCTGTATGGTATCGTCTCGAACACACGCCAACAAATAATTGCTATCTGTAAATAAAATTTAACAATAACATCTTATTAATATAAATTACAGAGTTTGTCAATAGATTTGCCATTCGTTTTCCTGGTTACCGTGTTGTATCTTAAGCTGTATCGTTAATTATATTCAGATGCGATCTTTGTGAAGTGCAAACCTGTCATCGATAAAAAACAAAACTGTCCAAGCCAAGAATAATGCGGAGAATAAATTATAAGGAACAAAGTCAGTGACCGTAATGTGAAATTGTATATAAATTTTTATATTAAGCCGTGATAAAAGTCGCCATTCAAAAATAAGCTGGTAGGCAATTTATTTTACAGCTTTACCCGCGGCACTGTTATCTGAGTACAACAGAATTACACAATTTTAATGTTTCACGTGAAAACCTTAAGGTTATCTCAATTAAAACTAGTAACGTCTGTCCACAAACAACTTGAGGAAGGGAGTGGCTGCTTGTGTTTTACAGAAAAACCATAACTGCGTGTGTCCATTAGAAATATTTTATGTTATGGGGGAACATAAAAATAGCAATGTATTATAAGATAAGAAAGCGTTTTTATTATAGTCATGTTAACATCACTAAAATGATCGTATTCACACGACGATTATGTATATAATACAATTATTTAGCTACTAGACCGGTTTTAGAACATCACTTAAATATACGAATTATGTATATTTACATTACAAAAGCCTATGTTATTTGCCTGTCTGTTATGCTTTCACGACTAATCCACCGGAGTAATGAAGATGAAATTCGGTACAAATAAAGCGTATATTTCGGGCTAAATTTAGGATGAAAATTTACCGCTTTCATACTGGCAAAAGGAAAAAAGAATATAGCATATAGTTGAGGGTATTTTAACATTGAAGACGAAGCGAGCGAAGTGGCGAGTACCACTAGTTTATAATAAATGCGCAAAATTTTGTCCAATTTTGAATAAAAAGTTCCGTAGTTACGTTGTTTATCTTACTTGGAATAAATATTTGCACACGCACAATCAATTCTCTGTTAAAATGTTTTTTTTTTAAATTTACGTCAAACATGTAAAGGGTCTTTTTTCTGCTTCAATTCTTTCAGAATTATCTTCTCAAGATGAAAAGTTTATGTGTTTACTAATAATACATAACTTTTTTTCCATATACGAGCAGTATTTTTTTAAAATATTACTGCATTAAACGAGACGGAACCGTTTGAAATTTAAACTGACATTGTGGCAAAGAAAAACAAAGGTAAATAAATAAAAAATGATTTTTGTGTATAATTAATTACATTATACTTGTGTAATTCAAACAATCGTTGTAGGTCTTCTTCTACGTTGTGTAAGTCTGTGTTAATAAAAAAACTTTAATCTTTAACAGCACCGGTTTAAGACTTTATTATTATATCGTAATAAAATTACTGTTAAATAGTTGATGTTAGACACTTAAAATGTTGGAAACAAATTACAGATCAATAAGCATTGATTAGAGAAGAATTAATGATACTTGTTTAGGTTACTTTTATTTAAGACGTATAATTTAATGATGGAACATGGGTCTCTTTAGTTAATGTTTATCTTTAATATTTAAATTAGTTAATCTTGTATGTATATAATATATATACACAAGACAAATATTTTCGCTATTAAATGTTAGGTTTTACATTACAGCTCAATAGGGGAACGGGCGGTCTGGAGAGGTGGAAATATCTAAGTTCGAACCCCACCTGCCCTCAACTATTTAAATTTTTTATTATTTCTTAAAAAAAATTACAAACCAAAGCGCGGTCACCCAGGTGCTATTTATTACCCAAGAACATTGTAAGTAATCAGGTGCTAGGAGACTGGGAAAGATTGAATCAACACAAATAGACTGGGACCAGCTTTCCGTAAAACACCCTTTCCTTTCACAATTCAGAGAGAAAAAAAGTTAACGGTATACGAATACTAAATAAAGTAAACAAAAATCAAAAAAGCCCGTTATTCAAGGCAATGTTATTTTGGGCTTGTCACCGATCCGGATTGTTCGGTACGTCAATGCTGTCATATAAAAATTTATAAGCGGTGTAACGGACACAAAAAAATATTTACCATTAAGATGTAAGAGTGATTGCGAAATTATGCGAACAAAGTCATGCGATTCAGGTGATTTATCTCGTGCATCACGATCCGACTAGTAGATACGGGAATAGTTTATTGCGTCCCAGTAGAACTATTAATTTTTTATTGGTCATCATTATATAATTGTCATTTTTTATTAATGGTGAGTCGCATGATAAATGATATAGATGAAATATAAACATAATTAGCTTCTTTTTTATGATTTATAGAGGCAGGCGTTACTATGCGGAACTCCATAGTACAGAAGTTACAATAAAATTATTTTGCTGTAATCCGCGTTTATTAACATAATCAGATTATCTTCTTCTTCTGCTTCTGCTTTAACTTCTTCAGAGATATCATATCTGAAGAAGTTAAAGCATTACGTTAAGTTAAAGCGTTAAAGTATAGTTTTGATTATCATAGTATGCTCGTTTTTCAATTTCCATACATTGTTTACGCTTCTTCTTAGTCAGCAATATTGGTATCAGAGCAGACATTTAACGTTCGCATGGGAACTTGTACCTTACTTATTAATGCAACATCGATTACATCCGCAAAAATAACAAGTTATACAGCCCTTATCTAACAGCGCCTACTATAATTTATAGCATCAATTATCTATATGGTCTGGGTACAAGGTATTTGTGATATTCCGACGGATCTTAACCTAGCGGGATGTATAACAGTGATATGGGTGCCTAATCATTCGTCAAGAACGTCCACAGTTCGCCTGCGACGTGATTAAATCAGTTGCCTAGGCAGTGACGTCCAGGCTATTCAATTGATTGAAGGTATCAATCTCGATGTTTCGTGAGCCAGACGGACCGTTACTGACAAAAAAGGGATTGATCGAGACACGCGGAACGGAAATGGGCATCGCATACCCGTCACGTCGTTGTGCTGGCACGAATACCGGATATTAATATATTACGAATTTAATTATCTGTAAGTATTACTATGGAACATTAGAAATTAACTAGCCTTCTCGAAGATTTATGTTCGACCGTTTAAATATCATAAAAAAATATTAAGCAAAAGTCGTGCATACAATGTTAGGCGTTTAATTGAGTTGCAACGATCGATATCGTGATTTAAATAACATGAGCACCTCGGCTGAGGTCGAGCGAGGTGACCTTGCCCTGGAGCATGATGTGATTGGCCGACATTTCTGTGCGTATGTCCCAGAAGCGTATCCGTTTGTCGAAGTGTCCGGAGATGATGGTGGAGCCCGCACCGTCTGACGTGACGAGATCGTTACAAGATGAACCTGCGAACTTAGTTTCTGTACCTGCGGATGGTAAACAATTTGTCAAACAGAGCAATATTTAAGCAATGCAAGCAGAGTTCAATATTGTACATATAAGAAGAAGTACCCAAAACAATCGAAGTGTAAAGATCAAGTGCCACATACTTAAAAATTTAGTTTAGAATAATTTTCTTGTAGGTAAAGTGGCGGGCGCGACACATAGAACCTCGTTAAGATGCTCACCAAGAGATTGAGATTTAAATGAAGATAAATTACTTGAACAAATAGATAGTAAGTGTAACTAATTATTTAACCATTTAAGATTAAATCTTTTGGAGTAACAATCTATTAAGTTTACTTTGTATTGAATCTCTGATCAGATCTCTGAAGGTTTCCGGAGAGTCTGTATTTTTATAAACATATTAATTAGAAGATTGCGTTTTTGACCAAGTTCTTAAACATTATTACTTACACATTCTACTCCTAAGGTCCCATATTTTGAGTGTCCTGTCATGGCTGCCAGTGATAACTTTTGTTGGTTCGCCGAGAAATTTTGCTGCCATCACTTTCCCACTGTGTCCAGTTAACGTATGCTGTAAAAAAATTATAAACGTTAAAAAGTATAAATATTTCTTGCCTAAATTAGTAGTTCAATTTCCAATATATCCTTCTTAGTCCTTCATGTGATTGCTACTGATTCTTATTATTGCTATGTACAGTTATAATATTTTTTCGTACAAAAAACAGCAACCAGTTTTATGCTTTAATAAGTATCTTATGTACTCGTATGTTGTTAATCATGCGCCATAAATCGTATAATAAGTTAATTTATGCAGAATTTATAAAAAAGTTATACTATCATACACTAGCAATATTCGACCGATGTTGAACTGATGTGATATGATGTGATGTGAACTGATATGAACTATACTTATTGTATTAGGCAGTAGTAGCGAATCACGTAAATAGACAAGTTTTGTGATACGCTACTAACATCTCGCGTTATATTTTCATTGCGCAAAAGCCTATATTTATACGGACTGCAGATTCATTTTTTACAATTTTAAGGCTTCAGTTATGAAAGACATATAATATTAATATGCTTATAATTTTACTTTTATTAGTTCTTAGACAATTTGTTTGGTAATTGTTTACAAACTTTCAGTATATAACGCAAAATATTTGGTTACGGTTACTATACAGTTGTGATTTTAAACATCAATTGTTTCAATAAAAACCTCTATCTAAAAATATATCTCTTCAGTTGAACTCGATAATATGAAAATATGGAAAGCGTTATCTCAAGGCAGCCTCTGCCCTGTAAAGCCAAACCTGGGTGTTGTATTAGAATGACTGGAGCCGGTTTTACGCCACCGAATGCGTGACAATCAGTCACTATAGATAGACTTTACGACGTGACGATGATTTTGCTCGCAGATCTACGCAACACTCGCACGTCGTAGATAATTGTTTTAGTTAGTGTTGCCATGTTACTTTCATTAAATCGCCTTAATAATTCTAACAATGTTTATAGGGAATTAACAATAGAATATTTATTTAGATCAGAGGTTCCCAAACTTTCATCTCATAGATTACTTTCTAGATTAGCTAGTTCCTGTGGATCTCCTATAATTATTCTGGAAATAAATAAGTAACGTTTATTCTTGTCTTGCGTTCGTCTATATTATGTAGAAGAATCAAATAAGTTCAAAGCAAGTTTGAATCACACACTACACAAGTCGTATTTCGGCTCTTTGCACTTCTGAACGAAGTTCCGGACGATGATTGCGGTAGCGGCGTCGCTTTCAAAGTCTATTAACGTTGTCATAGACATAGAATATGCAAGTTTTCACAAGTAATAGTCGCTGATCGTAATAAAATATTATCAGTCTACATTGAAGAAGGCAAGCCAACATTTTAGTTCTTCACTATAGTGAAGCAGGATGACATGGACCTCCACCTACAAATTGTGAACACCCATTTGTTTCTCACGCCAATGTAGACGCAGACTCTCCTCTGGTCAAGAGCTTTGGGGGTTCAGCTGGACAACTTTGGGAACTAAGGATATACATGATTTTTCTAAGAGGAATACACTTAAAATTGCAATGTGAATATAAAGTGCAGCATTTAGTTGACATTTATTAAAATGAGAAGGAAACACAATCAGCCTACTAGAGGTAACTAAGTAGTTTTCTTAAAGTAGGATATAACTGTTTCGAACGATTATTGTCTCCTTTACGGCTTCGTGATCGACTTAGAATCTTGTGTGCTCCATCGACGTACCACATATATTTTCGGGTGCGCCGGGGGTGTCGGATAGGGAGTTGGCCGGGGCAGTGAGTCGCATGAAAGCGAAAAACACTGCCCCTGGCCCAGACGGCATCCCTGGGCGCGCCTGGTCTCTTGCCCTGGGTCCGTTGGAACCTGGACTCAGGGCGACGTTCAGTGCCTGCCTCGAGCAGGGCCTCTTTCCCCGTAGGTGGAAGACGGGGAGACTAGTCCTGCTCAGGAAGGAGGGAAGACCGGCCGATACACCCTCTGCGTATCGGCCCATTGTCTTGCTGGACGAAGCGGGGAAGCTGCTCGAACGCGTAATAGCTTCCCGCATAGTCCAGCACCTCAGGGAGGTAGGGCCTGACCTTAGTTGCCTCCAGTGCGGATTCCGCCAGGGCAAGTCCACCCTCGACTGTATCGAGGGTGTGAGACTTCTGGCGGAGGAGGCAACAACCCAGCGCGAGGTAGTGTTGGCGGTGTCGCTGGACATCGCTAATGCATTCAACACCTTGCCCTGGGGAGTGATTAAGGAGGCCCTACGCTTCCACCGCATCCCCATGTACCTGCAGCGTGTGGTCAGTAATTATTTGTCTGACCGCGCTGTCAGGTACCCGACGGCTGGGGGTGGGTGGAAGGAGCGGAGGATGTCGTGCGGTGTTCCACAGGGGTCGGTTCTTGGTCCCCTCCTGTGGAACATCGGCTACGACTGGGTGCTGCGCGGGCAAATGCTTCCGAGGGTGCGATTGTTCTGCTATGCAGACGACACCCTCATGACTGCCCGCGCGAGCACCCACCGGGAAGCTCGAGTGTTGGCGACCGCGGCCACAGCTCATGTTGTGGCCCGGATTCGCCGGCTAGGACTGGGGGTGGCCTTGGAGAAATCCGAGGCCATTTGCTTCCACAGGCCTCGGATGGCGCCCCCAGTGGGCTCCCGGTTGGTGGTGGGCGGGACGTCCATCGAAATCTCGGGTACACTACTGTACCTGGGATTGCTCCTCGACAGCCGATGGACGTTCGAGGCCCACTTCCGGCGGCTCGCCCCTAAGTTAACGGCGACCGCCGGAGCCCTGAGCAGGCTCCTCCCGAATTTGGGAGGGCCTAATGCAGGCTGCCGGCGCCTATACGCCGGGGTGGTTCGGTCGATGGCCCTGTACGGCGCTCCCATATGGGCGGGGCGGCTGACTGCTAGATCCCTGCCCCTGCTGCGCAGGGCGCAGAGGGTCATGGCGGTCAGACTTGTGCGGGGCTACCGGACCATCTCCGGCGAGGCGGCCTGCGCCTTGGCCGGGTCCCCTCCATGGGACCTAGAGGCCAAGGTGCTAGCTCAGGCTTACCGCCGTAGAGTCGAAACCCGTTCACTAGGGGGAGACTCAGCGGCGGTAGAGGTGGACTGGCGGAGGGCAGCTCAGGAAGAGCTCCTCCGCCAATGGAGGCGGCGGCTGGAATCGCCCAGTGCAGGAGCCGGGACGATTTCGGCCATCCAGCCCATTCTCCAGGGCTGGGTCGCCAGGAGGCATGGGGTTCTCACCTTCCGCCTGACACAGGTGCTTTCCGGACATGGTTGTTTCGGGTGGTATCTGTGGAAGGTGGCCCAGCGCGAAGCGACTGGTGAGTGCCACGAGTGCGGCGCCGACTTTGACACGGCGCTGCACACGCTCGCAGACTGCCCAGCTTGGGTGGTTCAGCGGGCAGAACTCGTGGCACAGGTGGGGCACGATCTCTCCCTGCCCACTGTGGTTCGCGCCATGGTGGACAGGGAGCGATCGTGGGCAGCGATGGCCTCCTTCTGCGAGGACGTTATCTCGCGGAAGGAGGCGGCGGGGCGGATCCGGGAAGTCGAGTCCTTGGATCCAATTCGCCGCAGGCGAGCGGGGCGCAGGCGACTCGCCGAAGTCCGTCGCATGCCGCCCTAACGGGGACCTCCGAGCGATCCGAATCGGGTTTATCGGACGCTCGCTGGAGTTAGGTCCCCGAGGCGTTCGATGCATCTGGTGCTCCCGATGCATCGTCCAGCGGAGTGAGGGGCCACTTTTAGAGAGGCCCCGACCCAGAGGTGGCGCACTCTGGGGTACAGAGTTGCTGCTGGCGGGGATGGGGGGTAATGTCTTTATAGGTACCCTATCCCCGCCACCAGCAGCGTAGTGGAGCACACAGGTTATTTTAGTCGGTGCGAGTCCGACATAACCGCCGCCTGTCCCCATTGGGCGGCGGTACCCATAAGGGGTTTTTTCCTGTCTAAAAAAAAAAAAAACCACATATATTTACACTGGATATTTGCATATTTATAATCTGACAATTAGTTATACTACTAAAGTAATGTAGTAATGCATGTTATAAAGTTTGTATAGTCAAGAACTAGTGAACTAGTTTTTATTGAAGTTATCAAATATACAAATAGTTATTTAATCAGATGATAAAATGTTAGGGCAGGCTGTTTGTTTATATTCGCTAAATAATTGTTGTAAGCTCCCATCATCTTCCTGCCCTTATCCCACTGTAAGCGGGGCCGGCACAACATGCCATAAACATGATGTCACATGATTTGGCTGCGTTTTTACGACAGAATGCCTGCCTGACGTCAACTTACCTCAGTCGTATTTTACGACACATCGGTAAGAAATGAGGGTGGTCTATTCTACTAAACCGGATACCACACGGTCGGTCAACTTACCTTAGTCGCCTTTTACGACACCTCGGTAAGAAATGAGGGAAGTACTATTCTACTCAGCCGGATACCACACGGCGTGTTTAATATTTAAGCTCCCAGTATATTCAAATAAATTAAATGCAGTATGTGATTCAATTTCAATTTGGCCGATAAAACTACTTTCTGCAGCAATAAAAAAAACGGTTCCAGTGAAATTCTATGAAGACGCTAATATCCAATTAAAGAGTAAAAAGCGACTAAACAGTCATCACAAATTCCGAGATAAGCAGCCTTGGATCTGTGTCTCGCTCTTAATTACCAACGAAACGCATTATTATCACGCAGCTTTGTCCAGTTACCTTTTAAGGACTCAATAATAACATAAAGTAAGGATAGTGAGCATAGAATTGCAAACACAGTTCTGCACTCGAATTCCATTGCACACGACATATTACATTGTTGAAGTTCTATTTTTATTACTTTTTCATGTTCCCGTTAGAATTTTTTAATGAAAGCTTACTTTGTTCTAGGACGAAATGATCGCCACGTTGCTATAATATAGTAGGCGGTTTATATATTTTATTGCTGTCAAAATATTATCGGTGTATTGGTCTTATCAAGTATATCATGTTTTAATGAAGGTATTTACAATAATTATTATAATTCAGGTGATTACTATGCTAAGAATATTTGCTATGAATATTTTGAATTTGAATTAAAGTTTATCGTAGCTACCAGTTAGTTATCAGATAAGTAGTATCTCAATCAGATATGAATAGTTTAACTATTACGTTGCTTTAAGTTCGCCAATAGGATGCATGGTAGATTGAGTTGACGATTGACGGTTGACTTTCTTTTCACACTTCTAAGCTATATCTGCAAAAATATTATTAAAGAGTACCGTACATCTGCATATACTTGTGCATTATATCACAGTACGTACTCCTTAAGAAAAAGCTTTGCATTAAGGTTATAAAGCGGTTCAATCCAAAAACTCCAATATTCATAATACTACGTAAATCTTAAATGTGTTCACCATAGATTCAATAAGCTGTTAGCTTAAATGGCTTTAATAGCGTCACAGGGTAGGAATCCGCTCTGTACTGAGTGTTCTGTTGTACTGAATTAACTTATTCCTGTATCACCGGTTTATAACTACATCACATTCCATTCTTATGTGATAAATTGCTTCTTAATATTTTCAGTGCACGGTTCAGGTACATAATATTTTTTTGTAATTGCATTCAAGCACAATTAAAAACACCTGAATAGTTTTATTTCGTAATGTTTATCGCTTACTTCTTATTTCACATGAAAATGTGAATACTCTATCACAATAAAGGATTAAATGTAGTCAAAATAATGAGAGTTGCAGCATTGGACTAAAAGTTGATAAATCATTTATTGAATGGTCTACGATTTCGTAAGCGTTGGTTCATACAACTGAAAAATAACATAAAATATAATATTTTAATAGTAAATTAATACATTGAGACGGATGCGAAAATCTATTAATCTGGTATAGTGTCATTAGAATAAGATATCTTGCGTAATAATAAAAAATGGATAATTAGGAAACGAATCAAAAAACAAGGAACCTAAAAACATTTAAAGATATACTATTTGACCTCTTCAAATTGTAATTGTATGGTATTTTAATCGGACAGCCTCAAGACAAACACCAGCAAGCTTAAATAAACATGCTTCCGACAAAGCGTACATGCGAATACATTGACCTTTCAGTTTATTAAAGGAATTCAACATTCATATAAGGCTCTTCATAGTTCATTCGGAACAATAGGCAATTAAATAAAAAGCAAGAAACTATCGCGTTCACTATTGCATTTCATTTGTTTGTTTCTTAATTATCATTCACGACATGCATACATGTTTATTTAATAGAGATGTAAAGGATCGCAACGAAGTCGGACCGTGTTCGAGCCGGTAGCTAACACAGGCCGATGCAATCATCATATTATGATCAAAGAACACCAACGCTGCAACGAGTATGGTCATGTACCGTGTACCAATTGGCGGTTGTTTTAAAATAATTTTTATAGAATAAAAGAAAAACTTTGCATACTTAAATTTTTATAGTTTAAGAGTATTCGTTTCCATACGACGCATTTTTAAAGGTAAGTATTAAAAAATAATCACTAATTGTTTACGTAACAGATGATTAATAATAACGCCGTTTAAGTTTGCGAAACGTGAACAACCAAGAGATACGAAAATTCTACTATTGTAGTGGTACTGTTGACAGATACACTTAATCTGGATCCAGAAACAGATATTAGAAAGAATGGTTTTTAATCAGTCTAATGGTGTGTATTTATAAATACGTAATCGTTCATTTTTTACGTAATAGAGGATTAACAATGGTGCAGTTTAAGCTGGCAACACGTGAACAACTGAGATATACGATAACTCTACCATTGTAGCGAAACGTTTAGCAGACTCACTTAATCTAGATCCAACAGAAGGAGATATTAGAACTATAGATTTTTAAGCTGTTTAATGGTATGTACATAAAAAAGTATGGATCCAGGAAGAGAGAGACAGAAAGACAGAGAGAGCGACACAGAGAAGTCTAAAAGTCGGTACATAAAAAAGGGTAATTGGTAACTTTTCACCTAACAGATGATTAATAAGGATGAAGTTGGAAACACGTGAATAACTAAGGGATACGATAAGTCTACCACTGTAGTGAAACGCTTAACAGATACACTTGGTATGGATCCGGGAAGAGAGAGACAGAAAGATTGAGAGAGATAGAGACAGAGCAGTCTAAAGGTGTGTACATAAGAAAGGGTAATTGGTAACCTTTTTAGATAACATATGATTATTAATGATACAGTTTAAGTTGGCAACACGTGAACAACTAAGAGGATAGAACTAGGAGGATATTGGTATATATGCTACATTTGACGTAATGCTTGACAAACTGAAACTGGATCAAGGCAGTATAAGAAGAGACTGATATGAGAACGCTTGTGGTAAGACTTTGGGTGTAGGACAGTAACTAATTGTTAAAGACAACCTTTACCATCACAACCGGATGTAGTAGTCAGAATCTTTGACAAGTAAAGGATGTAATCATATCATTATACCTTAGATGCTATTGAAACTAATTTTAAAAACTTGTTAGTTCTTCTTGTTTTTGCTATGGTGATTACAAGAAAAAAGCGATTTAAATATTTATGAGGTAGCGAGAATATACAAGCTATTTGCGGCAACTAAACTCATAATATAAAAGTCAAAATTAATTATAATATGATACGGATTAGCGTCCCCTGCGGTAGATATCAGACATTCGCTACACTTATCTTTGTGCTATGAATTTGAATACCTGAGTGGCTGCTAGAATATATAAATAGTGTACGTGCTTGCAGCGAAATAACTTATTCCTTATAAATCAGTTGATTTGAATTGCACTCGCTCATTAACTATTCCAGTTGTGGTGCGGCGGGTAGAAATACACAACTTATTACTTTAGTCGGACAATTAAGTGTACTCGTATAATATTTCTGTATAGCTCTGTATGTGAGTTTAAACACTATTACATTGAGGTTGGTTATGACTATATTAGTCATGAAGTGTAATTTTAAGATTTTCCTTAAAAGTAAATTAGGAAACACCTTTGTAAGATCACTTTAAGGTCCGATACAACAAATAGCGCAATTTCGCCGTCTGGTATCCGGCTGAATAGAGTAGTACCACCCTCATTTTTTACCGAGCTGTAGAGAGGGACCAATGTAAGTCGATCCGCCGTGTGATATCCGGCTGAGTAGAATAGACCACCATCATTTCTTACCGAGGTGTCGCGAAATACGACTAAGGTAAGATGACGTCGGGCAGGCGGCCTATCGTAAAATACAAATCATGTGACAATACGTTTATAACATTTTGGGTCGACCCCACTTACAGCGGGATAAGGGCAGGAGGATGATGAGTGTAATTTTTAGATACTGTCTGTAAAATAATACGAGTTGACTTAATTTTTATTTTATTTTCAGTCATCGGACTGCTAAAACCTGTCCCCAAAAAAAACTGGCCTCATATTGATAAACCTAGCGGTTGGTTTTAGCGTCTTATATTATAGGTTATTATGATATTTATCTTATTGATAAAAATTTATAAATAAATCATTTCAAAGTCACTTTATATATATGAGTTTCATTTTGTGTTTATCGGTTGTGTTTATTTTGAGATAATGTGTTTGAAAAGTTTATGATTTTATCTAATAGTTTTATCTAATAGTTTTACCTAATATAATTTTGAAGAGTTGCAATTGGTTTCTATATAATGAATTACGAAGTGAACGTCTGATATGAACCGCGGGGGACGCTAATCCATGTCACATAATTATATTGGACTTTTTGTATTAACAATTTCATACGAATCGCTTGCACATTCTCCTTATCTCATAAATATTTAAATTATTATCGGAACAAGAAAATGAAAATAATTCATAGAAAAAGATAAAGTGAATATTAAAAGTTTTACAAGCCGGAGACGGTCTTGACAGGATTATGCATCCTTAATATTAAAAATAAATCAAGATAATTTTGAGAAAGTGGTATAAGTTTAGATTACGATTACGCCGTGTGGTATCCGGCTGAATAGAATAGACCAACCTCATTTCTTACTTACCGAGGTGTCGTAAAAGGCGCCTAAGGTAAGTTGACACACCGTGTGGTATCCGGTTTGGTAGAATAGACCACCCTCTTTCTTATCGAGGTGTCGTAAAATACGACTGAGGTAAGTTGACGTCAGGCAGGCGGCCGGTCGTAAAAACGCACGCATGTTATAACATTATGTGCCGAACCCACTTAGAGTGGGATAAGGGCAGGAAGATTTATAAGTTTAGATTAATAATTTAGTATTTATATAAAAAAGAACGTTTTATTCCCTAATGTTTTATTAATACCATGGAAAATTTAATAAATAGCGAACGACTAAAATCAAAAGAGACTTTTGTTTTATGAGTTAAATAAGATTTAACGTCAATGTATACTTGCGCATCTCTCGTAGGTAAACTTGAATATCAGACAGTTTACTGCTTTGAAAAGGGAAACTTCCAAATTTCTTATATGTTACATAATATTATCATGGGTTAAAAGTGGATACTGAAAAAAATTGTATCGCTGAAGGGAGCCATATGTGCTATTTATAAAGTAAAAAGCTCCGTGATTCACTTAGAGATAAGTCTAAGGAAATAGTAGTTCTTAGGTTCACAATATACATATTTAGTTACATATACACACATTTATGTCATACAAATATTTATTATGTTTCTGGAGAACATCGAAAGAAAGCAGCATTTCTTAAAATAAAAACGATTTACAAAATGTTTGTCTAAGCCCCAAGGTTGCATGCCGAGTTTTAAGCGTCAGTTCTTGCAAGTTTTGCTCGCAAGATGTTATAGTAAAAACAACAATTATGTTCGCCATAACATTCTGTTTTTGAAACTCAGATATAAAAGCGCAAAATACGCGTTATCATATCGTCCGCAGCTTTAGTACCGGTCACGTATCTTTATTCTGTTCCGTGTACTTCCTCGTCTGCCTTATCTTGAAGCGTAAACTACCTTAGATGACCATTAAATCATATGTGCCCGCTATATGGGACTGACGTGGTGATTTAATCACTTGTTTAATGCAGCAAACTGCGTTCACATATGCAATATTTGTACCGTACGCTTGCCATTAAACTATGTGCTGTCAATGTTTATATGATGAGTAACAAATGAAACCTTGTTACATGTATAAATTATGATTTCCTTGGGGACAACATGGTTGTATCTTATAATATGTAGACGTCGGCGTCTAGAGCAAGTCTTTTATTTTTATGCAAAACTATTCAACGCAGTTTGAGTCTCTTTAAGTATAAGCCTATATCATATTTTTTGAGTTTAAAATAGTTAAAAGCGTATATCCTGTGCATAGACACGGCAACAATTTTAGATCTACTAGCAATTATTCTAGGTTTAATGAAAGGTAATAATTTTACCTTTAAGTAGATTCGAACTTAAACTAACCTTGTTGTCCGAGGGGTGCCAAAGTGGTCGGCCTCCTCGTGGCGCACCCTGGGCAAGCGAACGGACCACTGAGGGGTGGCCAATCCAGTTGTCCCTCTGATTAGCAGAGGGCAATCTGGACGGGCCGGGGACTCTGGGGGGTGGAGTCCCTAATGAGCGACGGGTCCAGTTGGGCTTACTCTAAATCTGGCTGGACATGGTTACGGCCACCGTCGGCGAAACCCGGAAGCCCAGCAATGGGAACAGGGACCTTCGGGTTGCGAGGAAGAAAACCTCTATAAAAAATTACCCGGTGGGGGCGGAAACGCCCACCAAGGCGTTGGGGCCCCTACTTGGGGCGCGATCTCTCCCTGTCGACCGTGATCAGATAACACGGTGGGCAGGGAGCGATCGTGGGCAGCGATGGCCTCCCTTTGCTCTGCTGAGGGGGGCGGAGGGAGGCAGCGGAGCGGTTCCACGAACTGTTGTTCTGGATACAATCTGCTGCTGGTGAGTCCAGGTGTTAGTGACTCGCCCAAGCCCATCGTCTGCCGCCCTAACTGGGGACCTTCGGGTGTTCCGAACGGGGTATATCGGACGCCTGGCTTACAGGTCCCCGAGGCGGTCGGTGCATCTGGTGCTCCCGATGCACCGGTTAGCGAAGGGGGGCTTCTCTTTCGAGGGGCCCCTACCCGGAGGTGTTTGCTCTCTGGGATCAGAGCTGTCGGCGGGATGAGGGCAATATGTACAATGATACCCTGTCCTTGCCATCGGCAGCGTGATGGAGCACACAGGTCGTTTTAGTCGGTGCGAGTCCGACATAACTGCCGCCTGTCCCCGTCGGGCGGCGGTACCCATAAGGGGTTTTTTCCTGTATAAAAAAAAACCTTGTTGTCCGAAAACGAATTTGGAGGTGCCAAATTTCAGGAATTGTCTAGACTTCAGGTATCTAAACGATATTGTCCTTTATCGCAAAGTTCATGAAGAATTAAAAAATATCAAACTATCACGAAGTTGATGTAGAAAACTTATAGGTGCCTGAGCTTTGAACTCATGAACACTTCGTTAAGTTTCACGTATTCTCACGACTAAGGCATTGGAAAGGCACGGTAATATAGTAAATATATCTACTCAATAAATAGCTTGCTAACAATAATCGCGAATCAATTGCTGCCCCAGTTCATTGTGGTTGGTTTCATTTATTATCTGTCTGATAATAATGATTGTTTTCTAAATGTTTACATAGTTAATGGCTAACTCGGGGCGTTTTTGATCGCGCTTATCCTAAAGCCTTGGTACTATAACGCAAGTAACTGGTGCAATAAAGCTAGCGATAAGTATTAGTTATGGGATTATAACTAACAGGAAGTCAATGATCTTGACTAATGGATTTATAATATCTTATAATAATGAAGTAAGATTTTAACGAATGATAAACATATTTAATACAAAATATTTTCTACACTGTTTATATGATTGCTTACGGAGCTTCTTACGAAAGTATAATACCAAATAAAAATACCAGTAAAATCTACAAATTTTTACACAATTATATTAGAATAACATTATATGTTATTCTAATATAATTCCGCCTAATTCTTATATAAGACCGCCGTGTGGTATCTGGCTGAGTAAGATAGACCACCCGCTTTTTTAGCCAGGTGTCGTAGAAAGAGACTACGGTGGTATAAAGCCGTGAGTAGAATAAACCACCCATCATTTCTTACCCAGGTTTCATAAATAAAAGAGAATCACACGTAACACAAACCAAATGTTTCTAGTTATAATTCTATTATATTTAGAACGGTATCATTTGTTAACAATCGAAAATATACACAGCTGCAAAAATAGCTGTCAAAAATATACACATATAAAAGTATAGACAAATATAAATATAGTCAAAGTATTGCCACACTTTTTAAACAGAGAACTACAAATTAAGTACGTTGAACGTTTTTAACATTTCAACAATACATTTGTATTGTAGCTATACAATAGATTTAAGAAATACCTTAAATTAGAGTATGTTTTATATATTAATTGATAAAGAAAAAACGGATTATCAATTTCCATAATTGTTTTGAAATTGGCCAATTAAGATAATTTTATTCGCATAATTTGACCAGGGTCGTGCATGATCTCAGGCGATAAAGTCAGAGATTGAGATGGCTGTCTGGCGTGAGAATATACTCAATTTAATATATATATATTATCTTGACATCAATTGAGATGTTTTAAAGTATTTGCGTGTGTATGTTCAATATTTATAGAACAATGAGAGTTTTAAAATTTCCCAAGGAACTCTATAATATCTATTAAACTTATTGCCAAGAAGCCGTTGATCTGTATACTTTTTACGACTCATTGTTTTATAAATGTTATGATGTTAATAATTTTAATGGTTTAATTACTTGACAAAAGATAAAAATAAATTTAGATTTCAATATTTCCGGTCGTGATCTTTATTTTTATACTTCAATAATCCCAAGAACAAGTGCTATTCAGAAATTTAAAATATATTTTCTAAAAATTACACCTATTTATAAAAGTTCAAGGAAATAAGATCTGTCCAAATATTCATCACTAAATGTTTAAAATATAAATTACACAGTGAGATAAAACAAATTACGAGATACTCAACATTTATATCTCAATATTCAATTCATTCAAACATGTGTGTTTTTCATTAGTTGCAATGAAAAAAATATTCATGGTTGAACATGGCAATGATTGGAGGTATACAATCCGTTCTAGGTCTCTGTTGAAAGTGTTAGGTTAACTTCTTAAATTTATAATCATTTGAAATTTATTTACGTCATTGTTTACATCTAGCCAGTGAATCGGATCTCTGAGTCATTTTACGTACAGTTAGATCACAAACTGTTTGCAGAAGTGCGGTTCTTGACAGTGACAGAACATGTCTTGCCCGTCAAGCTTTTGGTTATTCCGGGGTCAATGGTGTTCTAGATACGTTTAGCTCTCATTCATTAGAGTACCTGGTTGACCGAGCCTTGCTCGGTAATTTTTTACAAAATAAAAAAGAAACTTAAAAAAATATATAACATAATATTTAATATTACATATATTTATTTATATTGGGACCGATCTTATTTCGATCCTTATTTGATAGATTTACATCAATCATTTATGATATCTATAAAAAAATTGTCAAGAACTAAGATTATTTTAGAAAAGAATATATTCGTAGAGTGTAGAGTCCCATTGCTTTATGCAATAATTTATAACATCACATCACAAATTATATCATTATTCTCAGTTATCACATTCTAGAAAGTTTTTGCATACCCTAAGTACTTAAGTCGGCTTCTGATAAATCAAATAGATTTTATTAATTGATTATAGAATTTCTCGTTTTATTTTATAGTGGCCGATGCCCATAGAAAGCCTCGACTTTCCAGGCCCTGAGGTCACTTGACGTCGCGTCGTTTAAATTTACTCCATTGGTATGTCAAGTGTCTTTACTTTATTGAGAAGCTGGCTAACCTCAATAACTGTTATTTATTAATAATATAACTTGTAAATAAATGTTATGTAAATACGAGGATAGCATAACTTTCGTTGTAATAGATATCTTAACTCTGTTACATTAGTGTTTATATCATATATCTTTATACAAGAAACTTTGAAAATAATTGAAAATTCACTATAATAGGATAAATAAAAAGCAAATAATAAAGATTGTAATTTTATTCTTTTAATATTTACCGTAATATTCAAGTTTTATTATTAAATATCTGGGTGACCGAGCTTCGCTCGGGAATTTTTTACAAAAAAAAATTATAAACTTAAAAAAAAAGAAAAAACAAATAATTAGTTGGGGATCGATACTTGGATTTCATATTTCTCGAGGCTGCCCGTTATCCGAAAAGACTACGCCGACTTGACAGTTAATGGCGAAAATTCAATTCAATATAAATGTTAGTGTTTTTTAATGCCCAAAAACAGGGATAAAACAATATTTTTTTTACATAAAACCTAGCTAGATCAATTTTTCTCCCCCGAAACCTCCTACATGCTGAATTTCAGGAAAATCGTTGGAGCCGTTTCCGAGATTCGGAATATATATATATATATATATATATATATATATATATATATATATATATATATATATATATATATATATATATATATATATACAAGATTAACTCATTTAAATATAAAGATATTGAGAACATTATTAGACAACTCAACACATTGTGTTCAAGCAATTCTGCGTCATAAAATAAAACGGAACGTCAAACCACCGTTCAAAATTAAAATTTAATAGATACGAACATTTTTCGTTTATATGTCTTGCTGTACTATTGTAAAAACCACAATAAAAGTATTTAAAATAATTGAAGCACGCTTTTACTTGAAGAAACTGCAAGCCTATTTCAAAATTACAAATCAAAACCATTAAACGCAGAAGTATGTAAACCTAATCGATACAATGTATTTCTTAGGTTAGTATATTTCCCAGTTCAGTTATAAGGTTAAATCAATATTCAATAAAGTAAAAAGTCTAATGGCTGTAAAACACTTTCTGAATCATCAATAAAACGTGCTGTCGAAGCTAATGAAGACTCATAAGACAATATCGTGGAAAACAATAGGAAGTGGTTCAAAAAACTAACCTATCGTGCTTATTACGGCCATTCCCACATACAATTTGTTGACTAATCGCGTGATCTTCTCGCTTTAGATGTTCCATCATCTTTAATATATGTTAGGAGGCTAAACTAATTAATCGTTTTTTTTGCCGATTGTGGTGTATGACTATACTTGTATTGTATGACTCTAGCACAGGCTCGAACACGCACGAATAGTTTGTACACTACACGTCCACTCTTGCTTGCGGCTCTAGTGCTACTGACGTGGTGCGCTTGAAATAATGTATAGATATTAATGTAGCTATGATATGCTTGTATCTTTATCTGACTATACAAGGTAAAATCTCACATCTTAACCTACATAACCTATACGGATGTAATAATAGTAAGTGCGATGATAGTTTTGGTATCCTAACCAAATGAATGAAAACAAAGTCATTGTTATAATTTTAAATCTTTGTTGTCCACGCTAGCTGTTTTCTTCATTGACAATATGAAATTTGAGATAGATGTATTATATATTTTTAATGAAGATTAATAGAAAAATGGCAAAGCAATTGAACTCGAAATTTTAAACTTATCACTTAACATCATATAACTATTTATGTAGTTACTGGTACACATTTCTTTTTCTATAAAGGACAATATGTAGCCAAATCTAAGTCCGGTTAAATGTGAACAAGGCCTTTAAGCCATGGTAAATTATGCAAATAATAAAAATTATTGCTCCATTCACCAGATTTACAAGTATTCATAAAACGATTAACTTAGCATCTAACTATAAACATCTTTACAACAACCTATCCTGCACTATTACTTTTGTAACAATAAAATAATTCAGTTAAATATGAGGAGGATTCTCAGCATTATAATTTTTTCTTTATTCGAAGAAAAGCGATCATTTCGGACACACCCAATTACACACCTAATACAATATACTCTTTGGTCTCCAAACTTATGAATAATGGAACTTTTGGGAAGAAGCTTTTGAAATTACCTTAAACATTGGATTAACTAAAATGGTAGTTACAGATAAAATGCATTGTATATGATTTTTTAGTAGTTTATTCGTTTTGTTGAATAGCACTGTTTCAAGTTTGCCATAAACTTTGCACAAAGCAGCAATACACTTTTCCTGTCTTCAATTGCAGGAGAATAGAAAATAAAACAACAATGTGTCCTATAATATATTCATTCATCATTCATTCATTCATTCATATCATTGGCGCGTTTTTGACTTTGCGTCAGGTGGATCGTCGGTTCATACCCTTGCTTCCAAATAAAAGAATTTATATAATCAGTTAATCATCAAATTGAAAATACAGAAAATAATATTCATGAGACTAATATCAAAAAGTTACTTATAAGATCATTTAAAGAACTCAGGAAGGAACGAAAAATCCAAGATAATAATCTTTTAAAATTCGAATAAAAATCTAAGTGGGTTATGCGTGTGAAAAAATTTGAAAGAAACAGAATGTTTGCCACGAATTAAATTAATTAATGTAAGATAATGAAAAAGTTTTTTGTGTGGGTTAAAAATAACTGACACAAGTAGAACGCATATTATATTTTGGGTCAGTAAAAAAATATGAACAAAATAAAGCAGTAGGTAGGTAGGGCCTTATTTAAATACTTTTACTTTCCATGCAAACGAAAATTTTAGCAGACTTTTAAATTTTACATAAAAAACATTATTTACTAGATTTTTTCAATTGTAATGAAAAATGGTTAAGTGAAAAGGATACATAGTTTATTACACTAATATTATAATGATGCGGATAAAGTAAAAAAAAATGCTAAAAGGGGATTAATAGGTGAGCATGCATGAGCATTAATAGGTGACAATTTTCGTGAATTATCACCATATTTGAAAATTGACACCATACTTGAATAATGTGGTAACAATTTTCGTGATAGATTTGAAGAAATAATGATATATTACTGGATGGGACCATCCAGTTAGGCGTTTATAATTATGATTAATACTTTAGATTAAAATTTAATAGACATAGGTATAGTAGAACATGTGTGAAATCCGCTATTGATTGATTCTCGCTTACACAACTTTTCATGTTGCGATTAATACTTGATTTTTTTCTTAGGACTTAAAATAGAGTAGAAGTTAGGATTTAAAAAAGATATATTGCTATTGCGGATTTTTCTGTAGTGCTATAAAAAGTACAAGTACCGCATATACAGCAAACATATCATCTCTCAAAAGAATGATTTCAGTTTTTTGTTGAAATTCACAGGAGTATTCACTTTTACCCACATTTTCACAAATTAACATAAACCTTAACAAGTCATACAACTACCTTTCTTATAAATCGCTCTATCTTTTGACACCGCATGAATATCAGTACAGTAGTTTTTGTGTTTACATTTGTATGTAATCTACATGTGGCGCGGCAGTGAACTTTGTTTTATAATATACAGTGATGACGATGCATTTCTTTTGCATACTAAAACTGTGCACTCGTTAGAGTTTTTGTTGGAAAGTTTTAAAAGATCCTACAAATTTCTCTATTTAAATGTTTCCTTTTATCTGTTTTTTTTTCGAACTGGATCAACTATTGAGTTTACTTTGAAATCAACATCAATCACTTTTTGAATTAACTTCGCATTTGCCTGAAATAGTACTAAAGATCAAGGAATCAATAAAATTGTCTTATCAATGTAGAAATAAGATTGGGGCTAAAACGGGACATACATATAGACACCACAAATGGGATTACAAATTCAACGCTAGTTTTATGAGTTTACAGTAGAGTTCTAAGCCTAAGTAAAACAAATGTCATTGAAGTTTATTTCATTGCTATGTATTAAATTTAAGATAAATAGTTATTATAAAGTGGGTATACAACAGGGTTGGTACGCTGAGATAACTGTTTTAATTTTATTACTCCACTTTTAAGTGAAACACCATGTTATGCGTGAGGAAATGCCTCATCACTTATAAAAGCTATCAAGCATTTCCGATTACACGTATTTGAATTAAAAACTGTACATTCAATTGCGAAACCATGTGTATGCATTGTAGAATTTTATAAAATTCCGTATCATTGGTGTTTTCGCACGCTCATATGAAATTGTCCGACTGAGTATAAAAGTATGCGGTGTAAAAAATTGGGCGGTCAAAAAACGATGTGACCGTGTTACAATTGTAGTAATGCTTTTATGGCGTGCCGACACCATCTCTAATGTGCTTATAATGGCGATATCAGGCGGTACCGTAGTGCTAAGTAATTGATACAGAGACTTGCTATCGTGTAACGATTAAGCGCTAATATAATAAATTATATATGTCAATAATAGCTTCATTTTGATTTATTAACATGCATTAAAGTTCACTTGATGGGTTAAATGGGTTGTTTAATTTGATGTAAATATTTTAACTAGACACGCAACAGAGGATGTTAAGCGCATATCTAACAACTTTCACCTCTGGATAAAATATTTAATGGGGCGGTAAAGCACTTACAGAAATTTGCATACACGGGGAGAATGGACATCTTTATAAAGTTGTAAAATGCAATAACAACAAGCAGGAAATGGCATCTTAGCTTAGCCGGCTTCACTACGGGCAACCATAAAAACATTGCCAACATCATTTCCACTTGAAACAACTTGATGTGCCTATTGTTAAGTCTATAACAATAAACAATACGTAAAAATGCTTTCTATTTAAAACCGAGTTGGGCACTAGTAAAAGTAAATTCTGTGCATTATCATAATCACAATTACGCGGTAATCGGTTAAGATCAATGGTCAACGTAGACTGAAAAAAAAGATAAGCTTCGATTGTTTGGTTAAGTTTTGCAGCGTCTTATTTTTTAATGGGCCATTCACTAAAATTATACGTTTTCATCATGAGAAAGTTCTGTGGGGGATTCAAATCTGTTCTATAAACTGTCTCTTGGAGTGAAAGTGGCTAACGTTTTGTGGAGTAGAAGCCTTGTAATGAGGATAATTTTATATTAGTTTTTTGTTCGTTTTAACAGCGAGAACGAACTATGCGGCGTATTATAAAACGTTAAGAGCGGCTTAGATTGAGAGGTTTCATCGTCAAGGGCTGCCTCGTTATTGTAGAGCAAATATCGTTAAATCAGTAATGGCTCTCGGGCTTTCTCAGAGCATGAACATAACGTTTAGAAGTGGGCGCGAAGTGTTCCAAGTGGTCTAGGTTACAGTGTAGGCAAAGTGTAGCGAACAAAGGATCGTTCGGTCGTGGGAGACAATGCGGACTCCTGACGGCCGAGCCGCGTAACGTGGGGTGAATGAATCCAAAATCAGTTCACGTTGCCGGTGTAAGTCAATCTTTGACGACTTCCTATATTTTCACACAATGTGCTAAATTTCTACCTTAGTAACGAATTTCGCTTAGGACCGTGCTTTACAACTTTGTTTCTCTATATTATATGGTAGTTGGATAACAGTTACTAGAAATTCCAAGTGCCAGTATTGTAGATACTACTTATACAGATTAACATAGTATTATTTCAGTAACAAATATAAGTTCTTGGCTAGTGTACAACTGTTTTGGAGATTACAATACAACATAAAATTTAACTTAATTCTTTTTCAAATATTAATTTTAAGTATATTTAAGTTTTTTTAGTAAGATTTTGTAATAACATTTTAGATAGTAAGTAATTTGTGTCTCATATTAGCCTAAAGAAAAAAGTTCAAGTCGTGTTTGCCTTAATACGATTGTACATAGTCATAGTATTATATATTAATCTTGTATCTTGGTATTATATATGTAACAATCACTGGTAAACCTTAATAAATAAAATAAAATAAAAGTAAATAATGAGGGACCTTGCCAAATATTCGGTTTACACCCATTTAAGTTTTAGTATATTTATCGCCATTGCGGAATTGTAGCGAGGTATAACTGGAGGAGGTACTTGGCTCAATTACCGATTCGAGATTCATGTTTTTAAATTTTCGCCTCTACTGCGTACTTGTGGAAAGCTGTTTCGTTCGGGTCGTTTTACCATGCGATATTAAATCGTACTGCCTAAATTTACTGTATCTCGATTTACCATTAGGTAAAATAACAGTCAAGTACAAACCTGTAAGCAATAAAAAAAGGTTTTCA
Organism: Morpho achilles; assembly: GCA_947086495.1. Classification (NCBI taxonomy): domain Eukaryota; kingdom Metazoa; phylum Arthropoda; class Insecta; order Lepidoptera; family Nymphalidae; genus Morpho; species Morpho achilles. The sequence goes on along the minus strand of CAMTZB010000006.1, from coordinate 8,630,427 downwards.
GAAAAGAAAAATACAAGGACGCACGCAGTTGTTCGAATATTTAATCCTTCACATAGCAAGAAGATAATGTAGATTAACATATCACTACGTTTACTAGCAATGCATTTATTGTTTACGTAAACTAAGTCATCCTTTTCAAACAGGGATTAATTGATAAATATTTTTATTGCAACTACAAGATTAGAAGATAAGATAATATATATTTATTTCTAGCAGTAATGATTCTTAGTAACATAATTATTAAATACTAAACAATGTGTTAGCTTATTCATATCAGTGTTCACTGGCACAGATCTACTTTTGATGCGTAAAATAATTCGAAGATAAAACTCGAAGCCTTTTCAGCTTTAAAATAATTATTTTATACTTAGCGATTATCTGATGCGATAAACTCTTAGTCCACTTCATCAAGCAAGAAAAATAAAACGCCACGTTAAAAACAAGTTCAGTGGAACTTTGAGAATTTAGTTTATTAATTTTTCGTTGCCTTTTAAGGCGAATGAGGTCTAAATGAGAAGTTGATGGATGATACACAGATGTTTAGTGCGGGTGGAGATTTTTAAAGTAAATTATTTCGGAACTGTTCATCTGCTCACATACAAATTGACCTAAAATCACAGCCAATGTAACTTCAGTTGTGGTCCAAGTAAAGTTAAATAAATAAACATTTTATCGTATGTTTAATCTAGTATAACCACTGCACAGAAGCTAACGGTGTACTTTGAAATCTAGTAATGATGCGGAAGTCGTCTGTAAATAATAGTATTGACACAATAATAAAAGTTTGAAAGTCATAACTTATTTCAAATGAAAAAAAATATTTATTACGCGTTCAAATTAGAAATTTATTGATGTTTAAACACGAGAAATACCATTATAATTGAAGTCATGTATGTTATGTGAATAAACAGATTTTATAGAATGTTTTCTATAATTCGCATATGTAAGTGGAAGTATGATTGCAGCACGATAGTAGTCTAGGGTAGGAGTAAAATTGTTATAAAATAATTTACCGTACATATAACGAACGATAACAGCAAAACCTTCTGCTTCTAATCATTATTTTTATTAAGTCGGCATGCATCGTTAAGTTTCTTAGTCATAAATGTTGTTTTAGCTAAGGCGTATTGTAATTGTAAGTCTCGCGGAAGGAGGCGGCGGGGCGGATCTGGGAAGTCGAGTCCTTGGATTCGATCCGCTGCAGGCGAGCGGGGCGCAGGCGACTCGCCGAAGTCCATCGCATGCCGCCCCAACGGGGACCTCCAAGCGGTCTGAACGAGGTTAATGTTAGGTCCCCGAGGCGGTTGATGCATCTGGTGCTCCCGATGCATCGCCTAGCGGAGGGAGGGGCCACTATTAGAGAGGCCCCGATCCAGAGGTGGCGCACTCTGGGGTACAGAGTTGCTGCTGGCGGGGATGGGGTAATGTCTTCATAGGTACTCTATCCCCGCCACCAGCAGCGTGGAGCACACAGGTTGTTTTAGTCGGTGCGAGTCCGACATACCGTCACCCGCCCCCGTCGGGCTGCGGTACTCATAAGGGGTTTTTTCCTGTAAAAAAAAAAGTGACTAATTCATTACCCCATTACTGTTAAGTGACTAATCCATTACGCCGTGCGTTCGTTTCTTGTTGCTTGCAAATGCTGGAAATTCGCGGTAAAGTGCGGAAGGCGCGCGCGTCTCACTATCGGCCTGAGGGCATCTGCCTCCGTATATCAAATTAACGGTGCGGAACTGGGAACGGTACGGCGGGGTGACCACACGCCAAATTTCACACCTATACGCGCGCGCTCGTTGTGCAAGTCGTTCACATCGCGAATATTTACTTACGATCCGTCTCTCGAGACTGTATACATACTTCCAAGAACGATACAAAGACAACCTTTATTGGAAATTAGCGTCCACCTGTTACTTTGTCTGTCATCATAGTCATTCTCATACCCTTATCACAATCTAAGTAGGGTCGGCACATTATGTTGATTCCTTCTTTTCTCTGTCCATTATTAGTTAACTCTAGCGATTATTCCTTTATATACATACTAGCAGCAACAGCTCGCCTGCGTCCAAATCAGTGTATCATAAAAATTTTCCTGATTTGATATTTTGAACATAAAAGTTGTTATTGTGAGTTTACCATAAGATATAGAGACATGCTGTCGCACACTTTTTTTTAGAATTTTGATTTTATGTTATGTAAGGATGTTCGTCTATACTAATATTATAAAGATGAAACATTTGTATGTATGTTTGTAATGTTTTCACACAAAAACTACTGGACCGATTTACAAAAATTCTTTCACCATTGGAAAGTTGCATCTTTACTGAGCAACATAGGCTATATTACATTTAAAAAAATTGGGATCCTTAATAGAAATGTAATAAGGTGTAAAAAATTAGTCATACAAATCTGTAATCACATGCGCTGCGGAAACTATTGATGATATATTTAACAAAAATAAATCTATAGTCCGACTATAGTAGACTTTCAACTGCCATGGGATCGTATGTACGCGGGTGACATCGCGGGATATTACTAGTTAAATATATATTCATCATTCTCCCGCCCTTATTCCTCTGTAAGTGGGGTCAGCACACCTCGGTAAAAAAAGGGTGGTCTACTCTACTCAACCGGATACCACACGGTGGGTCAACTTACCTGAGCCGTATTTTACGACATCTCGTTAAGTAAAGAGGGTGGTCTGTTCTAATCAGCCGGACACCACACGGCATGTTCTTTAAATATATAAATGAAAGATAATTATTAGATAATGCAGTCATAACATATGCTAACTCGTTTAGTTCCAAGATAATTGTGGGAAGGTAGAAGTTTAACTGCCACATAATTTTAAGATGTGAATAGCCAATTAATATCTCAACTGTAGAACAGTTTTGTTAGAAAAGATTATTTTCTAACAGTACATAGTAAAACCCATTTTAACCTGTTTTATATTGGTTGAATACAAAAGTTAAAGTTTACTGTTTCAATATTTTAACTAATATTTCGGTACACCGCCATATAAATTATTACTGCTCCTCTCCTATTAATTTAAGCCGGATGTTATAAAGTCGCCTTCCTCGATAAATGGACTATCTAACAGTCAAAGAATTTTTCAAATCGGTTTAGTAGTTCCTGAGATTAGCGCGTTCAAACAAACAAACAAACTCTTCAGCTTAATATATTAGTATAGATATAGATTTTAAGTAGGCCTTATATAGTACTAGCTTTTACCCGCGCAACTTCGTTCGCGTGGACTGTTGTCTTGAAATTAGGAGTAGCTTCTGTCACCATCCAAACCTTCAAATTCTCCATCACAAAAATCAGACCGATCCGGGATGAATCAGAGGGATTTATCGCTTGATCAAGAGCTTAATATGATAATTTTAGTACCTAACCCGTAATTACATGAAATATATATTAAAATAGCGCAGTAAAAGGAGTACAAAAACTTTATATACGTGAAAAATTCTTAATGTTTTCTGGAATTAAATATCTCTATAAATATTATAAGCTTTGGAAACGTGCTAGAAAACTTATTTAATAATAACATTTATACGTAACATATCAACTGTCAAATTGTTTTTTTTTTTAATCACCTATACGTACGGCGCTGGGTTCCAACGCTTTTAGTATAAATACGAAAAATTAAATTTAAATTATTTTTTGTTAACATAATATATCATATCATATCATATCATATCGTATCGGAAAATATATTAAACTTGACTTTATTAACTGTAATGACTTTTCAAATATTAAAAATGGTGTTTAGAAATAAAATATTTTTTCATTAGCAGTATGGCTTAATTTCTATGGAATTAAATTAAATAAAACTTCCCATTACATGTCAATTAATAGTCATTTATTTCGTACTTGTTGCCAAAGACTACTAACTAAAGGCCTTTTAAGAATGCGTTTTCTTGAAACGTCTGTTTTTTTGACAACAAAAATTATATATGATTAAATTTTACTTGAACTTAAATGATTATAGCTTATTGTTATATTTCACCACAAATCCTATCTTTTTAATAACCTCAAACTATAATAAATAAATATTAGATAAAATAATAATTGATACTAAGATAACAAATATTTTTCTATTTAACAACACTAAAATTATTACTCTGGTCTGGGCTAAAAGATGTTTCATCATTCTGGCGGTCTCTTTTTTTATTAAATATTTTTCTCCGGTTAATGAAATAAACAAAAACCAAAATATTAAAAAAAATAATAATGATAACTTTTTTGAAGATTTTTATATGTTGCCCCGGTATATAAACATTAATTTTGCCAAATTTCATCTATAGTCGTTCAGCGAATTGGCCATGAAAACGTTACAAACAGACTTTCGCATTTATGATATTATTAGTTTATTTATTTTACTAATTAACCCGTATTACTTATATAATTATAATCCATTGTTATTACAATGTTAAATTTTCTCGGTTAAATTTGTCCAGTAAAAAATAAAATAAAATAAAATATAAATACTCTTTAAAGATAACTCTTTTGACGTAAGCCGAAAAACTTGGAATCTAAATACTTCTGTAAGTACAGATTTGACTTGATTTTGACACATCGTAAATAAAAATTAGTTCCATAGGTTTATTATAGATGACGTATTGAATGTCATCGTATTTAATTCCTCCTGAATTTAATTCCTGTTGAATTAACAGGATTTATATAGCCTATATGTTACCCCGGTATATAAGGAATATTTATGCCAAATTTCATCGATATTGGTTCAGCGGATTGGTCGTGAAAACGGAACCGACAGACAGACAGACAGACAGACTTTCCCATTTATAATATTAGTAAGGATTTCGTGTTTAATTTCCATAATATATTACTTTCGATAAACACGTTAACTAGAATAACAAATATGTCTAGATTAGAGTAAAGTTACTCTCAATAAAGAGTCACGATTCGCTAAGACTTGCAGAAACGTAATTTGTTAAAAGCTGGGCTGTATTTAAAATATGTGATGTTTACACATTTATAACGAGAACCACGATCCAATTACTAACATTTAAGAATTTGCGTCGAAACAAATGTTTGTGATGTTTGAAATTTAAAAAAACGTCATATTAATCGGTAAATAAAAAATAGAATGAAAAAATGGAAATAAATCAAATTAGTGCACGTAAGGTATTAAGAAGGAACTATAACGCTTGAGTTTTCACAGTTAACAACGAATAAGAAGTAAAAAAAAAATACAAGAACGCCTTTTATTAGCCTTTTTTAATTAGGTTAATAATTTTATAGTCGTATAACTGTTATAGTTTTATGTAATTAACTTTCATTCTTGAATTTAAAAACTTTTTTGAACTTTAATAGATTCTTTATACTATATTTTTTTATTATATATCAGACGAAATAGATTTTCGTAGCATATTTTTAGTGGTGTTGAGCCGTTAGTTAAGTCGTGTGGTATACGGCTGAGTAGAATAGACTACTCTATTTCTAACCGATCTATTTCTACGTGTTCTTATTAGAACACGTCGCCAAATCATGTGACAACATGTTCATAACAGTGGGATAAGGGCAGGAGGATGAGGAAGATGATTTTTAGTGGTGTTGAAAATAATCTCCAAGTTAATAGGTTAATAGATAACCTAATGGGATATATATACTTAATAATATTAGACAATACTTATTAATATTAAACTTGCCATACGATAAAAAAAAATATTAAACAAAAAACTCGATATAGATGCAAGACACAAAAACAGTGAAAATATTGGGTAAACTACTTTGTTAATACAAGAAAATAACATGTGTGAAATAATTTATATTCGGAATTGAATCCACAACCCGTATCTATCTTCTTCATCTAACTTTTTTTATACAAACGCTTATAATGGATTAAATCAAAACTATTTTTAGTTCTAAGTTATTAGAAAAGAATGTTAAAAACTTTTAATTTATCGTTAGTTTTTGTCACGCAGAATTCGTGTGTTTGCATTCAGATCTTATAACTGTATTTAATGATTTTTTGAAACTGGAATAAGGCAATAATAAATCATCGAACTAACTTCGATAATGAATCAGTGTCTCATAATATGACATCATGTAAGATTATATTTTATGAATATATATCATGAATTATTACTTGTTTGAAAGCAATTTTGTCCGTGTTATTTATTACATAGTAGCTCACCATGAAAAGACAATGTAAAGTTTGAAAAGCGCGTATGATATAATTTTTTACAATAAATATAGTATAAAATAAAATTTTACTCATCTATGTTAAAATTTTCTATTATTTTTTTAGTCTGCTTTAAACTACATGAATGTTTTATTTATCACATTGAACAAAAAATAATAATTTTATTAAAAAATTAAATGTTACATGATTCAAATACCTGGTGACGCTAGACAAAGTTTTCAATACAATATTTTCCTTTTCTTTTATACCATCATATTTTGGATATCATAAAACTATTCGTCAGACAATAGATATGAGATTAATATCATTAAAAATACAAAAAAGAAACCACTACTACAACTTTTATAAGTAACAGTTTAATATTTATAAATATAATTTATTTGAATCCGGACAGATACATGAAAGCCTAGCTGAGTATAATCCTACGGGCCGGGTGGTCAACAAGTTTAAAGCACTCCTACACGCGTGCATCCAATCACTGGTTCATTAATATAACGCATAAGCTATCTATGTGCTATTATTCATTAATTTATTATGTAACTGTAGTTTAATAAAAATAATAAAAACTAATGAATTGTTTTTTTTTAAGTTTTTTTGTTACATGTTATAAACATGTTGCCACATGATTTCACTGCGTACGACCGGCCGCCTGCCAAATTACTTTAGTCGCCTTTTACGACACCTCGGTACGACATGACGTTGGTCTATTTTACTCAGGCGGATACCACACAGCGGGTCGACTCACCATAGTCGCCTTTTACGATACCTCGATAAGAAATGAGGGTGGTCTATTTTACTCAGCCGGATACCACACGGCGGGTCGACTTACCTTAGTCGCCTGTTACGCTCATTTCTTACCGAGGTGTCGGTAAGAAATGAGCGTGGGACTATTCTATTCAGCCAGATACCACACGTAGTAAAAAGTGTAATATTGTTGTCACTGCTTTAATTCCTTTTCTTTTTTACATTAACAAAAAATATTTTTCTGCTTTTTTATCTCTAATAAAAATGAAAAATGCCAAAAATTCGTTATACCTAATCTAAAGTAACCAGTAATGAGTTGCAAAAAGTGCGTTTGTGCGAAAACTTTACCGACTTGTTCACATCATTGAAGTAAGTACAGGTACTGAAGTAAACTCTAGAATGTACTGGCTTTAATCAAGTAAATAGGTGGTTTAAATCCACACCAAGCAAGATTAGATCAAGTGACCGTTAAAGTGTACAGGAAGTAAAATGCGGGAGACAATGCGTGCGCGCCACATCCGCGAATATTTCATGGGATGGTGTCCGTAATTAGAGGACGGCAGGCGACGGTATCGCGGCATCCGGCGCCGCGCTATCATGTGAGAGATCATCCTTCGCCGCTGTGCCCGCCTGCACTTAAGCCAAACACAAATGTAATCGTCTTTCTTTTTGCAGCCTTCTAGACCTTATTGAATTGGATTTAAAATACTTTAGCCATAACAAAGTACTTTAAAAAAAAAGTTAAAACTAACCAAAAGTACAAAGTTTTTAAAACTCACACTAGAAACTAGTATGAGACAAAGATATCAAAGGTAATTTCAGATTTTACTTTTAGTTTGTACCAGGTTACAGGTTGAAAATAAAGGTGTAGAATTATCTTATTTATTTAGAATTATTTATTTTATCTACCTAATTATGTTTAACCCCTTTTTCCGATTTTAAGTGGGTCGCTACCGATTTTTTATTCGACGCACTGCTGAGAAACGCCCTATTTGGCCAAACTCATCCAGATCAAGGCTGGTGGCTTCCATACGTTTGGAATATTGGATACGATTGGATACGTCCACCGCCACCCTGAATGTTCGCTTAACTTAGTACACAGTTTATAACTTAGAACTAAAAATCTTAAACTAACTACAACTAACGCTAAAAGAACAAACACAAGTGGGTCTCCTAATTAAACATTTAAAACAAACAGGTGAAATAAACTTATTAATTTAGAAATATAAAAAGAAGAGTAAAACATAAAACAACAAAATATATACATGCAAAATCAATGTTAAACCCATACCTATGATTTATATGATTCACCATACTTTAATGTAATTCTTGGTATACATTGTTAACTGGACTAAAATTTTACCTTAAGGTAAGTAATTTAATAGTTTATGCCTCAAACGCATTAAGCTGGAAGAAATAAAATTAAAATTAACAATTAAAAGTAGTTCAGAAATTAGTCAATCGTTAACCTTTGATCCGTTAAAATGAAATATTTTGCTAAATTAATAATTCCACTCGGAACTAACTACTACTATATTGTAATCAACGTTATATATATATATATATATATATATATATATATATATATATATATATATATATATATTTATTTATTTCAATTATTTTATTTTTTCGCGGGTAATGTAAACAAAAGACGCACTTACATTAAGCCACGTGATTCAATTACTAATGACGCAAAATATTCTATAAGGCCAAAACATTAAATACAGCAACACTAAAATTAATATATTAAATATGATATGTTTCTCGTATTTGTCTTATCCGTAATGTAAAACTATTTCCAATACGATCCTCCACAAGTCAACCACTTACTTCACATCTCTAATAAGTAACCAAGTAATGTGCGTTATCCATACATGTAATATTTATTTCCTCAGGACGCTCCGGTGTCAGAGGGAAACGTGCCTAGAGTGTTATGAGTGCAACACAGTAACTATTAATACACTTGTTTATGATATGCTACTCAGTATATAAAATAAATAGTAAGAATGCACCGACCAAAATAGCTTGAATGAGAGAATATAATTATCACGCCGTGTGGAATCCGGCTGAATAGAATAGTACCACCCTCATTTCTTACCGAGGTGTCGTAAAAGGCGACTAAGGTAAGTCGACCCGCCGTGTGGTATCCGGCTGAGTAGAATAGACCACCCTCTTTCTTACCGAGGTGTCGTAAAATACGACAAAGGTAAGTTAATGTCAGGCAGGCGGCCGGTCGTAAAATATGTAGCCAAATCATGTGACAAAGATGATGATGAGAAAATATAATCATTATCGTCCTGCCCTTATCCCACTCTAACTGGGGTAGACACAACATGCTGTCACATGACTTGGCTGCATTTCTACGACCGGCCGCCTGCCTGACGTCCAGTTTACTAAACCGGATACCACACGATGGGTCAACGTACCTTTGACGCCTTTTACGACACCTTTGTGTGGTATCCGGCTAAGAAGAATAGAGCACCCTCATTTCTTACCGAGGTGTCGCTAAAGACGACTAGGGAAGATGACGTCAGGCAGGCGGCCGGTCGTAAAATACCTAGTCAAATAACATCAAAACATGTTGTGCCGACCTCACTAGAGTGGGATAAAGGTAGGAGAAAGAAGATATTTACTAACGTGATACTTAGATAAAACATATTAAAAAAAATTAACTTGAAATTAAATGTATAAAGACTTTACTTGGAGCGAAAAATTTAGAAATGTTTTAGTGTTAGGCTTCAATTCTATCTCTTTATATTTGTCTTGCAACGCAAGCGATACAATTTTAACCAAACAGCAAACTATATAAATTAATTTTGAATAGGGCAATTTTATTATGAGTACCATTGTCATTTTAACTCTTGTCAAATCCAAACTATGGGAGAATCCAATATGTGACACGGTTGAGGATACATTTCATCTTTTAGTGAAGTGTGCTCGGACCGAAGTCATGCGATCATCTTTTGTTAAGCGATTCAAGGTCGATATAAAACAAGTGGGTGCTATACAAATTATTCTTGCAGTACCGACATCAGAGCAAGCACAAGTATTGTTTAGAAGTCTCGATGCGATAATGTAAAAATAGATATTATTAGGGTACGATGGGTCTGACATAACCTCTAAGAGGTTTAAAGACCCGATTAAAATAAGATAATAAAAAAAAAATCCAATATAACGGAGGGAATAGATCATACTTCTTATCACTCAATCACTCATAAGAACCTAAATTCTGTCATCTGTTTATAAAAATGTATATTATATATATATATATATATATACATTATAAAACAAAGTCCCCAAATAATGTCTGTCTGTATATGATCGATTTTGTCAAAATCTACTTTTCTTCTTCTTTCATTCTAAAACGGATTTTTGTATGTGTTTACTTAAAGATTGATACTAAGATTCTTGAGGAAGGTTCAGGTTAATACTACATTACGGCTTTATGTAAAAAGGAAAAACTTTATGACACGCTGAATTCCACGTGGGCGAAGCCGCTGGAACATCTAATTAAACAATAAAAATATTCCACGAATAATATCTGGAACATAAAAAAGCAAAAACTTTTTCCGCAACAAATTATATATCGAAAACACTCTATATCATCGACGTATGGACACTATTATCTCATTTGTGGTATGGTTTATAGGCTTGCGTGGGTGTCTAACTTTCAAATCAAATATTTGCATCTGGTTTATTAGTTTTACTATTTGGTTAGCGATAGAAATATATAAGAATTTTGAACAAGTGGTCTATACAACAATATTCATCAAGATATAACTGACGTCATTTACAGCTGAACCGGCTACTTCTGGGGATTGTAAAGATAACGGCTTGTTGACAATTATATAGTGGTTTACATTATATTTGCTGTTTGACGAGGTCTTTAATGGATTTCATATATTTTAAACGCTATAAACAATTACTATAAATTTTAATACTGTTAGCCCTCAAATTTTAATAAGGTATCTCACAAATGACGTTCGTAAAATTTATGTTGGCAATCGTTAAAAGGTAAAATTACAGAAACGGTATAGTCTTCACTGCGTTAACAAATGGATCTTCCTAGTAATTGAATATTGCAACTAATAAAATAAGACTGGGCAACGTAACAGCGTTTATGAAACTAGTCAATTGTTTACGATCGACTAGTTTTTTAAGGACTACGTTCTTTATATCTCTCTTGTAATTCTTCTGCGGCTCCCTTGTATACCCCACATATTATATTTCATCAGATATTTTGTGTCAGTCTCTTATATGAAAAAAGTCTTATATATAAGATACAGAGGTTTATTTATAGCTATCGAGGATTTAAAGTAAATCATATTATATAATATACATTAATACAACACTTTTATTAATGAAATATCAATAAGGCGATATTGGTCAGTCTAGTAAAATAAAAGTTAATATATGTATATACCGGAATAATTATAGGGTAACAAAAATTCCAACTATTCCTTCAAAAACAGAAAAAACCACGATTGAGGGCATTTTAACACCAATGTTGACGCGATAAAAGTTGTTCAAAGTAACTCCTTTACTAACAACGAGTTAATAAACATTCAGATATCATTAAGAGATAAATTTTCTTTCGCAGATTGCCGATTATAAATAATTCAAACTTCAATTAAAACTGACACGATGGATATTTTTAAATACCAACATCATTATTTTTTAATGAGTATTTATAATATTATATTGTTATGACGTGTTGCAAATCAATTGAAAACATTTACAATATTGATCTTTGAGTATGACCTTAAATTATGGAACTGGCTTGGCGATTATTTTCAAATATTTATGGAAGTCATAAATATTGAAATCGCAAATCGTGCCGAAACGGTATTTCTCAGTAATAAATATTGCTGGTTGTAAGCTTGTGCTGAATAGAAATAAAAATAGTCTATAAATCTTCAACTAAAGTGAATGACTGTGATAAAATTATTACTCTAAAACAACGTAGATACTAATCACTAATGACAATGGATCAATGTAGAGAATATAAAATTTATATATTTCATACATATCTCTTGTACACACAAATATGTGTACATTGTGGCACAAAAGGCTTAATTTTTTGTAGAACAATTTCTTTAACCAACAAACATTTCTTACATTATTGAGATGTCTTGTAATCGCTAATTTGCTCTAACCACTAAGTAATATTTGAGATATATAGGTTTTCTCACAATTTTTTCACAGTAATGGGAACGATGTTTATCCTAATAAGTCATCATCCTCCTGACTTATCCCACTCTTAGTGGGGTCGGCACAACATGTTATACATGTTGTTACATGATTTGGCTATGTATTTTACGACCGGCCTGCCTGACGTCAACTTATCCTAGTCGTATTTTACGACACCTCGGCAAGAAAGAGGGTGGTCTATTCTACTCAACCGGATACCACACGGTGGGTTAACTTACCATAGTCACCTTTTACGACACCTCGGTAAGAAATGAGGGTGGTCTATTCTACTCAACCGGATACCACACGGTGGGTCAACTTACCCTAGTAGACTTTTACGACACCTCGGTAAGCAATGAGTGTGATCTATTCTATTCAGCCGGGGATGTTTATCCTAATAAGTATATTTTTTTAAAGGATTTATAAGTGCGTATCGGAGACCTGATATGGTTAGGATCGCCCGTTGTAAATAATAAAATTCTTTAATCAGGGTTTATTAATTCGTTGAATTGACGTTAATTGACGCAATGCCCGTACACCCATTTTTTATTTTTACATAGCATTCTAATCAATAGTTAATATATGCTTTAAGACAAAATATAATATTGATTTGCAGGGAATTGTATCTCTTATTCTATTTTCAACATTCGATGCCTTAAAACCTCTTTTTTAAATTAACTACTCCTTTACTTATACGGTACACAGTAAAGTTTTTGTCTTTAAGGGTGCTATATAATATTTTATCTCGCAGTAAAGTTTTATTTTCATAAACTAACTTAGGACATTAACTAAAGCATTCCTATTTAAATATTCCTTCAAAAGCTGCAGAACAATTATCACTTAAAGTAGCATTTGCCATCAAATTGACCGGCTAGCTTAGAAAGCACTTAGAATACCGACACTATTTGATATTTATATATATTTGATTTTTTAATGTTAAAAAAGTAAATGTTTCTAACTACATTTTAACATCGATTTTTATGATCATAGAACAATGTAATGTTTAACTTTTTTGATAAGCAGCATTTTGTATAACTAAGTCTATTGGTAGTCAAAACAGAGCATTCGTTTTAATAAACAGAATATATCTATGATCACGTATGTATTGCTCATAACTATGTACATAAATCCCCGATAACTAAGAAAACGTTCTACGTGCACTTGTATCACAACTTAACGTACAAAGGAGTGACAGACATTGAAAAATAAGTGAAGAGTAACTTCAAGAGCGTAATTCAAATATCAAATTAAATATTTATGCCCTTCATCTCTTTTACTTTTGTGCTTCCATCTTGCATTATATGATAAATTCAAAATAGCAAACCTATCTCTGGTATATTTTATTTTTGCGTGTGTGGGCACAATCTCTACATAATTTCAAGCGTATCGCCTGTAATAATGCTTTGTTGCCATTTTTATAGTGAAATTTATTTTCCATTTGGCTAGGTTATTTTTATTGGTCACAGCTGTATTCAATTTATGAGTCTTTTAGACGTGCATTAGCAAGCAGGTGCCTATAATAATTTGTTACGTTCACATTATGTCTTTGTAACTTACTTAATCTATGAGTCAATTCTGATAAATATAAAAAGGGTAGAGGAATGTTCTATCGTTTATTTTATATACCGGATTCAAAGCGTATATCAAAGATTATAAATCAACCTTACAATCAAAACCTCTTTCTTAATAGCAGTACTGAAAAAGCTTTTATCGCTCCAAAAAAAGGACTTTTTCTACTTTAATGAGATTTTATTTTGTAATAATCAATTATAATTATATTACACTATAATTAAAAAAAATCATGTAACATTAACCATGTAACAAAAATCATGTAACCATTTTAAGAATATTTGATTACAGAGATCTGGAACATTTGTTTTGTCTAAATTACAGAAAAACGAGTTTTATAAATACTTTAATTCTTTTACATAATATTCATGAATTTATACATGCTTTACTTATTATATAATAACTAGATTCATTTCGCGACTTTATTTCCGTTGACATAAGGGCTGAGACAAAAGTATACTCCTCATCATATGCCATTCTCTGGCTAAACCTTCTCTACAACTCTTTAACTATCTCAATACCATAAATCCCATTGATCCGTCATTCCGTTCAGACATGAAACAAGCATATACTGTATATACAATATTGAACATTAGATTGGATTTAAAGATAGACATGGTAATGGTAATAGAATTACCTATAACTTTGTTTGCGTCAACTTATCGTTTAAGTATCTACAGTAATGTAATATCCGATTTTAACTAGCAACAACGGAAAAATGGGACTTTTTTATCCAATATAATCTCGTCCGACCGGTATGTAAGCTTAAATTGTACCAAACATCATAAATATTGCTCCAGCGGATTAACCGTGAAAACGGACACACATTCGCATCTAATAATATTGCTATGGATGTATTCTACATTTTTTCATCCGTCTCCATTTTTGTTCACTAAATTTACAAACATTTAAATTTGCAAACTTGCTATGAGGGAATGAGTATACCTAAAGAACATTTGAATATTAACGTTCTTACAAATACAACACTATAATTTATATCTTCAAAGCAAATAGCCGACGTATTATAACATGTAATACAGGATATTTTCGATTGTAAATGAGAAGATCCCTAAAATAGTCCCTAGGCACGCAGGATAGATGTCATTGTCACGTTATCTACATTATTTAATTTCAGCTATGCGTAGTTGAATTATCGCCGCAGTGTCGTTTGTCGGAGCCTTTGGCTTCGCTTCCGCGACCGTCGCGTGTCCTCATCGATATGAGCATGACACTAGCGGCCCTTTTGATAATGCTAATGTTTGAGATACGACGAACGCGTTTTGATACCGCAACCACATACAATGACCGCGCTAGCTAAATAGGCATCAAGCCGCTGCTGATTTAGATGGAATATTTACTTTCAAACGATTGCGAGACAGGTATTTAAGATAGAGGTTATGGTTAAAACAACACGTCATGAGATGAGCGATCTATAAAGGTAATACAGATAAATATTATTAGAGACTGCCTTTACTTGGATAAATTAATTACTTGTAAATAGTGTTTAGTTACCCAGATGCGTCAGCTTGTTTTTGAAGTGCAATTTTCTTTAAAATTATCTATAGCCTTGTTAACTCTTACATCTAAGTGAGTTATTTTTATTTGTTATTGTTACGTGCATTTTATGCTACAATTAGTGATTGTTTGTAATGATACTACAATATTTCAGTAGGTCAAAGAAAATTGAAATGTAAATGTAGCGACAGAAACTATGAAACTTATTACCCGACAATTATTTTTCCCCAAATGCACTTATTTTAGTTTAATAATTTTCCTAACTTAGAAAATAATTAATAAGACGTGTGACTAAAATAAGGTCATGGCAGTAATGTGAGCAACAGTTTTATGATTAAAACCAACCTGTATTTCGTAACGGACTGGTATGATTACAGGACATGCTCGGTTAAGTGTGTGGTTATGGGGCAAATAAAATTATTACGTTGGTTAATGCTTTTAATGAGTTGTTACGTCTACACGCGTAATGGCGGCCACATATATCATGATTATGATTTAATCTATAAAATATATAAGAGCTGAAGAGTTTGTTTGTTTATTGATTGTTTGAACGCTCTAATCTCAGGAACTGCTGGACCGATTTGAAAAATTCTATGAGTGTAAGTCTATTTATCGAGGAAGGCTATAGACTATATAACATCACGCTAAGATGAATAGAAGATGAGCAGCTATAAAAATATTGCGAAAACAGCAAAATTTAAAGCTTTCCTTGTGTGCGCTAATGAAACTGTGAAACTTTTATGTTTCAAATTTCAATTCGGGACAAAAATTGTGTCACACGGATTTCGATGCGGGCAAAGCTGCTGGCACAGCTAGTCATTTATAAGGGCTTGTTACTGAAAATATGCTGTTATCTTTCTAGTTGTTTCAGTAGTTGTACACCTAAAGAGGCGTCTATTTATTAAGCAGGTAATAGCTGGGCTAATATTTTATCAACGGGATTTAATCGCACAACCATTGTTTAATGTGAAGTCTAAGTAGGCGTGATAGTCGCCGAATGTATTTACGGCGATTGAGAATGATGTAATATGAGATAAAATGTATTTGTAGAGAAAATGTATATTCACACGAGCAAATCTTGATTTACTTTTCCAATTCTTGAATACTAGATATACCATAATTATAAATGAAAATAAATAATTTTTTTAAGATGTTAGGAAGGACGCGGTGAGACCGTACGACTTTAAGGAGAGTATCACGAGTTCAAGCCCCAGCCAGATACCGAGTTTTACCGACACATGAATTTTTCTGATAAAACTTATGTGTCATTGATAATTCCAATTATTCATAGTTACACAGTTATGAGCAATACATACTGATCATAGATATATTTTGTTTATGAAAACAAATGCTCTGTTTTGACTACTACCAGACTTAGTTATACAAAATGCTTTTTACCAAAAAAGTAAAACATTACAATGTGCTATTATATAATCATAAAAATCGATGTTCAAATGTCGTTAGAAACATTAAAAAAAAAGTTGTCGGTATTTTATTATAATTAAATAAAAGAAACAGTGCTTTCAAAGATAGCCGTACAATTTCATGGCATATGCTACTTTTAATGACAATCGTTCACACTCTTTTTGGTGAATTAAAACATCTTGAAGAAACCTGCATATCTCTAGATAATTCTGGGGTTATGTGTTATACCACTACCATACTGCAGTGGGTATACGGTGGTTGATCTTAGCTCCAATTTATCTCTACAAAAACGGATAGAGGAGCTTATTGGATTCCATATTCCAGCTATGGGATGGGAATATGCCGTTTCTTTTAAGATCCTAACTAAAAAAATTTTGGGATTTTTTTAAAAATATGGAGTTAAGTTTTATAATAAAAGTTGTAAAAGTGTTAAGGTGTCGATTAGTGATAGTAATATTATTTTTTGTTTTGGAGATCGATTTTATGAAGGTAGTTTGCAAAGGAAGTAAGCCTACGTTTAGAACACAGAACTGTTGTAGAAATAGAATAGTAATTGTTCGT
Organism: Morpho achilles; assembly: GCA_947086495.1. NCBI lineage: Eukaryota > Metazoa > Arthropoda > Insecta > Lepidoptera > Nymphalidae > Morpho > Morpho achilles. Next base: position 8,613,254 of record CAMTZB010000006.1, on the reverse strand, counting down.
TCTCAACGTGGGTGACGAGGGTCAAACACACTTGAACCTAGATAACAGGTAATTATTGTTTCGACGTACCACTACATAATCTTCACTGATGATTGAATGAACTTTTTACAAATGTCTGATATTTGATGATATACCACGATATGGTAATATTGTTTGATAAACTTTAATATTTTAATTATGGATATCTGTTTGGAAACTTTGTAGCAAATATACGAAATTATTATATAAAATATATTGGTAAATTTTTATAGCGTTGCAAATTAATTTGGCAGATTACATTACTTTCAATTGAATTTCAATTTTATGTTACTTAATTTGACTTGGGTTGATTTATATTGATTAATTGTCAATAAATTCCATAGTTTTGTACTTTCTGTACTTTCATAAATTTCGGTCTAGACACTTAAATTCATAGTTTTGTAGGGGATACATTATAATATCAATCAATGGTAATTTCGTAATTTAAAAGAACCATCGTAATTTCTTTTAAAAAACCTATTAATATTAAAAAGTATCACTGTCCATAGATACAGTTCCGTTTCATAATAAAACAAAACGATAAAAAGTAGAAAGTCTTAAAAGGAGTTTTTTTCTTCATTAGTAAATGTTAATACAGCGGTGTCGGTAAAAAAATTGTGGAGAGTTCCAAATGGTCTACACAATATACACGGCAGCGTACGTGATCGACCGACAAACCTACTCGATTTAATCACATTAATTGATACAACCGTTACGAAATAATGATGATGTATTGTGGAAATAATTTGATATTTTAAAGTGTTGTGATTGTTGTTAGCACAAAAAAGAAATTCATGTACCGCAAGTGTATGAAAAGTTTAAGGCACTTTCACACGGTACGTATTCTAATATTAATGTGTAGAACCCGGTTATAAAGTAAAGTAGCGGCCTGTTACTATCCCACTGCTAGGCATAGGTCTTCTCTCCGTTATTAGACAGAAAAGTTGGAGTTAAAACCCACCAAGTTGCTCCAGTGCGTATTGGTAGGTTTCACATATTTGCAGAATTTCCTAGAGATAAGCAAGTGTTATTTTCATCGAAAAGCGAGTAATAAATTGTTCTTATTATTAAGATACAAAAGTTAGAACAGAAAAACTCATTGGTGCCTGCCCGGGGTACGAACTCGTGACCCTCTCAACAATCCCAAAATCTCGAGAGAGAGGTTTCTGTCTGTTATCATTTCACAGCTATTTCACCGCAGTATTAGATATGAAATCTTATACGATAAAGCTTATATAACGAGATTACATATAGGACAAAAGAATCCCGTTCTTCCTTGAGACACAAAAATAAGTACATAATTGATGACATTCCAAGGTGTGGATTATACCATTTTCTAATTTTCAAAAGACAAAAGTATGACTCATTTTATCCAGTGAAGATGCTCTTATTCTTAATTCTCTTATGTAAATTTTGTAGTTTTGTTAAACATCTAACTCTACTTACATAAAAGTATCAAAACACGGGGGGTGCCAAAGTGGTCGGCCTCCTCGTGGCGCACCCTGGGCAAGCTTAGTCTTGGCGAACGGACCACTGAGGGGTGGCCAATCCAGTTGTCCCTCTGATTAGCAGAGGGCAATCTGGACGGGCCGGGGACTTCGGGGGGGTTGGGGTGAAGTCCCTAATGAGCGACGGGTCCAGTTGGGCTTACTCTAAGTCTGGCTGGACATGGTTACGGCCACCGTCAGCGAAACCCGGAAGCCCAGCAATGGGAACGGGGACCTTCGGGTTGCGAGGAAGAAAACCTCTATAAAAAATTACCCGGTGGGGGCGGAAACGCCCACCAAGGCGTTGGGGCCCCTACTTGGGGCGCGATCTCTCCCTGTCGACCGTGACATAGCAAACACGGTGGGCAGGGAGCGATCGTGGGCATCGATGGCCTCCTTTAGCTCTGCGGAGGGGGGCGGAGGGAGGCGGCGGAGCGGTTCCACGAACTGTTGTTCTGGATCCAATCTGCTGCTGGTGAGTCCAGGTGTTAGTGACTCGCCCAAGCCCATCGTCTGCCGCCCTAACTGGGGACCTTCGGGTGTTCCGAACGGGGTACATCGGACACCTGGCTTACAGGTCCCCGAGGCGGTCGGTGCATCTGGTGCTCCCGATGCACCGGTTAGCGGAGGGGGGCTTCTCTTTCGAGGGGCCCCTACCTGGAGGTGTTTATTCTCTGGGATCAGAGCTGTCGGCGGGATGGGGGCAAAATGTACAATGATACCCTGTCCTTGCCATTGGCAGCGTGGTGGAGCACACAGGTCGTTTTAGTCGGTGCGAGTCTGACATAACCGCCGCCTGTCCCCGTCGGGCGGCGGTACCCATAAGGGGTTTTTTCCTGTATAATAAAAAAAAAAAAAAAATCAAAACACGGAGCTTCATGACACATGTTTACCACAATTACTGCAAATTTCTTCTCGTTTTTAACTGGTGGACGATCATTTTGAAAGATTTCTTTTTCTGTTTAAATTTGTGTCATTCAGCGACATTTCTCCACAGATTTGAGACCTGTTGAGCTATTTCAGTCCTTACTCAGATCCTCTTCACCAACTACGGAAAATTACGATTTCTGCGTAGTTTATTTTTACTACTACTATAATTTTCTAGTTTAATTTATTTGTATTTTACTTGTATGGGAGTGCCATTATCAGAATTTTGTTAGGCCAGGAATTCGCAAGCTGCACTTCGGACAATGGCATCAAACATGACTAATATAATTGCTTTTTCCTTGCTCTGTAATCTAAAGCAAATTACGCACGAGATCCAAAAATTTTCGGACATGGTCTACCAGTTAGTATAGAGTTAAATGAGTTGGAGCAATATTAAGAGATGATGCACTCAAGTTTTTGTGTTAATGATTAAACATATGAGTCTGAGAATTTACAGTAGAGTCTCATAATACAATAATTTATATATACGAGTAATATATAATAATCAAAATAACATTATAATCTATTCTTCATTTTCTAACATGACACATAATTTTCTTGATTATCACTCTAACCTCGTATCGATATGTACCGAAATTGATATCGGGTAATCCAATAACGATGTACTTTAAGTTTCATGATTAAGTGGCTTTAAATACGAAATATTTGTAAGTATTAAGAGTGAAAAAAGTTGTCATAAGAGAAAACGTAAAAAACTAGATTTCTTTATTGACAACTGGATACTATTAAGTATTTATCTTATTTTCTGCATACAGTATAACGTGAAAGCACGGGTCTTAGCTAGTTTATTAGATAGAAAGACAGTTCTCGAGCGGCGTTCTATAAAGACAGAAGGTAACGGTAAGAATACCCAAATTCCCGCATGCACTGATCCAGGTGGTAATTAGGCACCGCGGTCACGATTACAAGTCGATGTGAAAACATTAAGACGTGTGAACCCATAATTTAATATATATCTTTTGGAGCGTTGAACTTAGAGTAATTTAAGTGGTCATAAAATGATCTAAGCACTTTTGTAACTAATCTTGTAACCGAATTGAGGACGGTCATTGGTTACTTTAATGATCGCTGTACTAGTAGATTTTACGGACCCATTACGAAAAAATATAACCTCCTACTTTCATATCTTAACTAAAATGATCTTGGAAACTTAGTACCACAACTTAAAATTGCAACATTTTCTAACGTCTTTGGAAGCTATAATCAGAGCCAGAGGACGCACTTTCAAATATTAAAATTTAAGGGGTAAGTAAACATGGTAATAAATATTGTTTAAGGTTTTTGTCAGTGAGCTACAAAAAGTTTAACACTTTTCTAGGCATATTTTATAAGTTAATTAAATTTTCTGTGAGAAATTGCAATTTTAGAAGCGGCTAGTTTTGAAGGTTAGTGTATATTCGCTAATACTGGAAAAATGTTCGTTCTTTTTCTCTTATATTAGTATATTTGGACATTCGTATATCTGTTCAAGAATATAAATAACAGTGCGGTTCTATCATATAATGACCGACAGTTAGATGTCACAAGTTTCGGCTGCTTGGGGGGATGAAATGCCAACAAGCAACCAGAGAAAATCGAAAATTTATTTATCGGCTATCGCGTGCATCACAGCCCGAGGAGGAGCGGCTTAGAAATTGAGCGGCCGATGTGTTTATCGATACGGGACAGTACTCACTTCCTAACATAAATTCGGTGTGCGGGAATCGGATATTATTATTCAATCGGACGATCGAAGTTCGCTCGGAGGCCATAAGTCACGGCGACGCGAGCGCCGGCGGGCGCCGTGAGCGGTGGCGCACGAGCGCGATGCCATCGCGCGGCGTACCGCTAGTCCGGCTGCTTTGAGTTCGCTACGTCAATTTATACATCATTTTAGCATACCGCTTGATTTGACTACGGCCATTTGTCTGATCTAATTGTACTATTCTGATTATACATAATAGTTTTTTCAATGCAGTACACAAATTGGAAATTAGGTATATATATATATATATATATATATATATATATATATATATATATATATATATATATATATATATATATATATCCTCCTGCCCTTATCTCACTCTAAGCGGGGTCGGCACAACTCTAAGTGGGGTCGGCATGTTATAAACATGCTGTAACATGATTCACCGGCCGCCTGCCTGCCGTCAACTTACCTTAGTCGTTATTACGACACCTCGGTAAGAAGGAGGGTGGTCTATTCTACTAAACCGGATACCACACGGTGGGTCAACTTACCTTAGTCGCCTTTTACGACACCTCGGTAATAAATGAGGGTGGACTATTCTACTCAGCCGGATACCAAACGGCGGGTCGACTTACCTTAGTTGCCTATTACGACACCTCGGTAAGAAATGAGGGTGGTGCTATTCTACTTAGGCGGATACCACACGGATAGTTTCGAAAAATAAAAATTAAATTTAAATTCGAAATCAGGTAACAAGTAATAAATATCTGGTCACGGATATTATGAGAATATTATATATAATCTGGATCGTTCTTGGGAAAATATCATACATCTTATTCATTTACTACAATTTGCGATGTATGTGATCTAATCGATGACATACATCATTGTTTGATGGAACGCTTCCGATATGACTCGGCTAAGAGTATTATGTTTAACTCAGCCGTTGAACAAATTGCAAGTTGGTTCAACCTGATTAGGAGGAAGTATGCAATTTGTCCAAACTTTTTTTGGTGAGCTCATTAGATTAGTTTATTACATTTGTTGCCTACATTAGTTAAATTTTAGGGCCTGGCCTGGCATATATATAGATGTAGTGTGAAATCCATTTTATATTAGAACAAAAAAAATGTAGATTAAATTTAGTACAATTGAAATTGATATACCGGGCTAATACGCGTATATAGAATGAATACATTTTCCTTTTTCCTTCGGGAATAGGAAACCTTAACGGGCACCATTATTGCTTTTTACTGAAAGTAAAAAAAGTCTAACCGTTTAAAATAATAATAATCATCATCATCATCCTCCTGCCCTAATCCCACTCTAAGTGGGGTCGGCACAACAGGTTACAAACATGTTGTCACATGATTTAACTATGTATTTTACAACCGGCCGCCTGCCTGACGTCAAATTACCTTAGTCGTATTTAACGACACCTCGGTAAGAAAGAGGGTGGTCTATTTTATTCTACAGGATACCACACGGTGGGCCAACTTACCTTAGTCGCCTTTTACGATACCTCGGTAAGAAATGAGGTTGGTCTATTCTACTCTGCCGGATACCACACGGCGGGTTAACTTACCTTAGTCGCCTTTTACGACACCTTGGTAAGAAATGAGGGTGGTACTATTCTATTCAGCCGGATACCACACGGCGTGGCTGGCATAGGTACATGTAGTGTAAAATCTCTTTTATATTAGAATAAAAAATATAGATTAAATTTAGTACAATTGAAATTGATATACCGGGCTACTATAAAGCATACTGCATTAACTGTTTAAAATAATCATCTGTAAAAATTATATATGTACGTATATTTTAGGTTGGGCGACATTTGTCTTCTAAACACTTTGCACAAGTGTCTATTAGCTATCCGGTCGCTCCCGCTACGCAAATTTACCTCTTAAACATTTCTGAGGCAGCTAACTGTTGTGGTGTGGTACAGTTTACGGTGAAGATCAAAGCGAAATTTACAACAACTCCTCTATGAATGGAAACGAGTATGTTTTAAAACTGGTTGCTATTAAGTGTCAAAAGTGCAATTTATTTTCTCTTTATTGTTAAAAAATTATTCAGTATACTTTTATTTCCATTACGTGACAGGCTAGTATTTACGGTCGTATGTAGTGTGAATGCACTGTAGTCAAGAATTTAATGGCGACTCAAGTTAAACTAAAAATGTAATTTAAAAATTTGATATGCTAGTAAATAATAATTATTACAATCTGTGAAAAACACAATTATGTGTTTTTCCTGTTACCGAAGGAATTGATATTTTTTTATCCTATATACCCTCATTTATTATCGAGATGTCGTAGGTAAGTGCCGTGTGGTGTCCGACTGAGTAGATTAGACCACCCCCATTTCTTACCGTGGTGTCGTAAAGGGCGACTAAGGTAATTTTACGTCAGGCAGGCGGCCGGTCGTAAAATAAATAGCCAAATCATGTAACAACATGTTCAAAATATGTTGTGCCGACCTCAAGTAGTGTTGGATATGGGCAGGAGAATGATGACGATGTTAGCCTGATATATAAGCCTCAACTTTTTTTATCAAGCTTCAAATTTTTAATTTATGAATGTTTATTTTAGGTTTCTTGATGCCTGGTTAATATAAATGAGGTAAACTCACTATATAAAACAGGCCTCGTTGAGTATTTAAGAAACGTTTGGCATGAGCCAACAGTTTTATCAAAGGTGTCAGTGGTAAATCACTAATATAAAAAAATGTTTCTTAAAGGCTCTAACGGTGTAACTCGAGTGTAACTGTCGAGTTATTTATCACATTGATTTATTTCGGTATTTAAATCGGGAAATTGTAATAAATCAATAGGTAACGTATTATAAAACAGCCATATAGAGCGAGATATACTAAAAAGGTTAGAGCGAGAAATTATATTAGTCCCTGAGAACTATTATGGCATAGATCTAGACGAAAGGTATTGAGGTTAAAATTGTGAAACAAACAGTAAGGAAATGAGTTTTCGAACGCCTTTAGTTGAATCTTAAAATTTATTTATCGGGCTGAACTTGTATCATACTATTTTCGTTCAACTTAAGCACATAAACTTTGGAAGTTTAACGTCTTTTATCCAATCAATCATAACTGATGCTCTGGGTGCAAATGTCCGGAAAACAGTAGCAGAAAAGCGAATGTATCATTCAGATCATCAATAATTTTTAATTGTATTTGTAAATTACACAAAAAATGAAAGACGTTTTATCATTAATTGAACATGGGAATTATGCAAAAAAAAAAATTGTACAAGCAGACGTTTTTATGACCACATAATCACATTTTAAAACGTATCATGATATTGTATTAACGACCGTTGGAGCAAATAATTGTCACCGTTTACAGATTTTCAGAATTAATGATGTTATAATGGGCATCTCGCACTGAAAGACGACGATAGGCCAAAGATCGTCTGGCATGGAAATCCTGTGAAGGTATTTATCTTCAACAAGGGATGTGCATTGGTTATTAAGAAAATAAGACAATAAATGAAACAATTCAAAACTGCCCAAGGTTCATCCTTAACTAAGTCTTCTTATTACTTGAGTACAGAAAAGCTAACAGGGTAATATGGCAGTGATATACTTTGTATAAAAAAATATCTTTAACTGTAAATTTTAAAGATTAAAGTCACTAAGTAAATGAAATTGTGAAATGTAAAATATCTATTTTAAAGAATTAAAACTGTAAATTACTATCCAGTAAAAACATTTTCAAAGGCATCGGCACTCAGAGCCATCACAACCTACGCTATATTAAGCACAAATGGTGAGTCGGTCACGCTTACGTGGCATTAAAGTGGCTAGTAAAGTTAACGCGGGTTCAGCGTGGGTAAGCACGGACATTGTAAGGATTTCAGAGAATCGCCGCTATAACTGATTTTTGTATATAACAAGTGTTGTCATGTCGACGTATCGACGCCCTGTGTAAACTGCTCGCCGACTTAGCGTGGAATATTTGCATAATGCAAGTTAAGGATTATCGCTTAGTAACGCTAGCTTTGGGATTCTCAAGTCATTTGACGTAAAATTACTAGTGCTTACATGAATGTTCACCTGCGTAACATTTAGCGAGAATTCCGTATATTTTAGACGCTTTGTAAATCAAGTAGGCCTTAATACTTACATATGCATTACTAATGATAACATTATTCTAAAATCCGCTCTAAAATTTGTTTATTTTTTTTCGATTTATGTATCTAATATTTGCTTTTGAGGAAACCCTCGACTTTCAATATTGTGAAAAACGATCAAAATATTCCTAGGCGGTGGCTTTAAAAAAGGTTTTAAAGTTTGATTCATTACCACTTACTCGTAAGTTAAAATTTTATAATGAATTTTACTCAATAGACGCCTACACGAATAATAAGTTTTTTGGCTTGATTTTTTTTAGATTGGCATTGTTCGTGGCATCAGCTAAATTCAATAAACAAATGGATTGCGTTAAAAGTTTTAACAAAGCACATCACTTATCTTTAGGCGATCAATGACAAACTTGCCACTCATAAAAAACAAAATAAACATATGTGTGTATATATATAAGATTTTATGTTTAATTCAATAAATTTATTACTTAACTTGAAATTCTGTAAAGTTCTAAATATATTCGTTAATTATACTGCATATAAATTATATATATATTAATAATAAATTGTATTATATATTAAGAAAAGAAACTTTCTTTGCAGCCATATCCTTTCCCACGGGCAAAGTTGCGGGTGTCAGGTAATTATTATATCAAATTGTTGAGAACTTTATGAGTTAAATTAAAATATAAGTGGATGATTTTCAGTCATGTAAGAGCATTAGTTAGGCCAGTGTAACAGTTGTTTAACTATGGAGGTTAGTTACTAAGGTAAGAGTTGCAATTAAATTAAAAAGTAATTATCAATTTTTATTGTAGTTTTATTTATTTATATAAATTTTAAGTATAATATTTTGAAAAACGATATCCATATTTGTAGGTGTAATGTAAATTTGTTTTTTTGAGATTTTCATGACTCTGTCACATGGCTTTGCTAATGGTAGTATAATAACAGAACTGTATCAAAATTATACTAATTTATAGACAAGATAATAATAGTATTCTATTATAGTAAAGATATTCTAGTAAGAAAACGAGTACAGAATTTCTTGTATGCAAAATATGTACAAATCACCCATATCTGTGCTAAGAAGGCATATTTAGTTCTAAGATTAATGTATATCATAAAGTAAGTATCATCGATTATGTACTCACTTATTCACATACAAGTGGCTAACTGATGTTACTCAACAGCTAACTAGTTCAATGAAATTTAAAAAGAATAGAAATAAATCTATGAGACAAGTACTTCGTTCGTTCGTACGCTCTATGTGCAAAAGTCAGCAAATTTTCCACCATCAGAGTAACTTGAAATATCTGACCTTTTCAAGAAATAAGAAAAAAGCCATAAATCGAGCTTTATCCGAGACTTTAAAAGGTCATGAGACAGGCACGCCGGTCCAGTGAGAGAAACGGCCTGAATAGCTTCTAATTGATACCACATGCATTGTAGGCATCGTCATTAAATATGTTACTTCTCATGAAATATTTATCGAGCTATTGTCTTTTCAACAGGAATAGTACATCTGCGCTAACAATTAATGTTAATAGCTCTTAGTCTTTAATTTTAATAAGTTAATAGTCTTGGTCTTATCAAACATGTTTGAAACGATAGAAGGTAAATAAATTCGCGTGTACAATTTGGTTTGCTGGCCTGCGTCCCAGATGTTCCTGATACTAATTGAGATCGAAGGCTAAACGTATTTTCTGAGGCACGAATTTTTTATTTTTTATTGTATTTTTTCGGTTTCGAATTTCGTTCGCAATACAGTAAACAATTACCAAACAGTTTAGTCAAGCCGATGTACATAGGAAAACAGCATGAGACCCTTTTTTTATTCATATCGAGCACCCCATGCTTTTTTTTCACAATAATAGTAAGATTTTACTTTATTTTTTACTTTTTAGTTCGATTTTCTATTAAATCGCATTTATTTAGTTTTTATGAACTATAGTTATTTTACTATATATGTATATTAGTCGAGTAAATCAGCTTTAATTGTACCAAATTTTCAATATCGATGTCAATAAGTACGGATTATTAAAAAATGTAAAAAGACTTAAAGAATCTAGCTTGCCAACATGTGGAATATGTTGGCAAGCTAGCAATGGCAGTTTTAAATATGCTATCAATTTCTGGCTGCCAGCTAGCACTGATAGTTATAGAACGTTTACAAACATACATAATTATTTGGGATTATGGCGCAGTTTGGGATAAATCTTACATCTCAACAGGTCATATTAACAAAGCAATGGTGTTACAACACGCGCCTGTCAGGTACTCTACCTGCGGCCATTGGTTAATACACTGTATTCCCGTTACCAACTTTAAATTAATACCCAACGTCAAAAACACTACTCGATACGTACACTAAAAGTGAAAAATGATTAACAACTATAGTCAAAAAGGGAGGTGTGTAATGTCCGTGCATTGATTTAAAATATTTTGTGATAACATGTTTCAAATACGACCTACTTCAAATAGGCAAATAATATAAAAAAAAACATTGTTGCCTTTAACATATGACAAGTTGTTGAAAAAGAATAAATCGGTTGAGTTTTAAGAAAAAGGTTTTTTTATTGAATAAATGTAAAGGAAAAATATCATTCTTATAATTTTCTTATTTGGTAGAACAGTGAAATTGAATGATTTGTATGGCCTCTGGAGAAAACCCAGCAACCATAATAACCTAACGGAGAGACCACGTGATCATTGTAATGAAGTCTGGGGTTTACACCTCCACGGGTAAGTATTTGATTTGAAAAATTTATGTTCTAACTGATATAACGCGGTTTTTCTGAAGAAAAATCGTTAGGATATTTATGGGGCTAGTAATAGTAGTTTAGCATTCTGACAAATAATGAACCTCAATGCTTATTGGAGTTAAATGTTAGTGTAAAACAAAAATAACAACGACATTTTTCCGTTACTCTTATTTAATAAAATAAGAAGGAAATTTCTCAAAAGTCAACCCATTTATTCTTTCTCAACAACTTGTCCCATATTGACGACGACAATGTTTTTTCTACATTATTGAATGAACTATTTAAAAGAGGTTGTATTTGCAACATGTTGTAACACATCATAGTATAGTAATAAAAAAATCTTGGAATTCAAAAATATAGGCTTAAGAATAACGTACAATACCCATAGACGCAGCCGCTGTTCTGTATTAGTCCCTTTATGGTCTCACAATATCGATTTGTTTATTATAATTATGAGCTTACATCACGCTTATTTCAGTACTGTTATTACTACACGCCAAGAAAGGAGATTTATGGTGTTTAAAAATATATACAGTTACGTCTAAACACTTTGATTATATGCTAATCACAGTTTCAGTGAGAAAGTTTAGTCATTTTTCAATAGTTAGCAGATATATGCGAAGGACGTGAATTATGGAGGTAACTAAAAAGATGCATTAAAGTTTTGATAATGAAACTATGATCCACTGACGGATTAAGTTGCAAAGTATTCAAATTATAATGTGAGTTGCGTGTAGCAATGACCTTATAGGAGAAAATAGTAAATCGTAAATAGTATATTTTTGTTAGCGTTGGCAATCGTAGGTGTAGTTTTTGGCATTTATGTGGAATAATAAGCTGCTTAACTCCAATAAGTAAGCTGTGGTAGCACAGCGGTAACACCGTGCGACTCTTTCGAGATCATGAGTTCAAACCCGACACCAATGAGTTTTCTGTAAGAACTTATGTGTCTAATTGATAATTGCAATTTATCACACGCTTTTCGGTGAAGGAAAACATCATGAGGAAACCTGCGTATCTCTAGAGAACTCTGGAGATATGTGTAACCTACCAATCCGCATTGGAGCAGCGTGGTAGGTCTTAGCTCCAACCCTTCTCTCCAAAAACGGAGAGAAGAGGCCGCATCTCAGCAGTGGGATAGTAACAGGCCGCTACTTACGTGGAATAATAAATGGCGTATTCTTTAATAGGGTCTCAAAAATATTGGAAAAGAGATCCAGGAACATATCCATACGTGAAATATTTAGTTTATTTTTGTATTTAAAATTCAGAGTGAAGAAAACAATTTTCTTTGACTCTATAATGGTATTAAGCAGATTATTTTAGACATATTAAGCCGATTTCTGACTGGTGAATACTTTTAAATAAAACTATTATTAGGCGTTCCTACATGATATCTAGAATCATCGGTAGGTATATACCGTTAAGGTGTTTTTTAAAATTCTAAATCGCATGTGTTAACCCAAGCGTAGAGCAAATTGTTAAAGTTAATTGGATAATAAATGTGCATTTTACAGCTTTTTTGGCTATTTTAGAATAGTTTAAAGCGTTGTATGTATTTTTTGTGCGTTACAACAATATTAATTTACTAATCAATAGGAATTTGTGTTAAAAACTTACACATACATTTTTGTACTAAACTAAACTTGCCTAAAACTAAGCGTATAGAAGTAAGCGCATGCAATATTATTAAATTCATCCATTGATTTATTTTTCGTTATCTTGTAATAATTGACAGTGAAACTACTGTCGTTACCAAATTACTGACAACTTACAACGAAATCAGTTATACATTATTGTTTTACTGTCCTAGAAATCTGCTTCTCGATCTACGAAGCCATACTATTTCATATCTAATATCTTGTTACAAAAGTATGTCACCTAGAACAGTCTGAAAAATTTATTAGAACAAAAAAATCTTCGTGCCATCCGCTATCGGGATCGAATGACACGAGACGAGAGCCAAAGTAGCTAGCGCAGATTGAATTGGACAGACGGGATGATATTGTAGGAATTACAAGCATTTAATCGTGGAGAATGAACGCGCGTTGCGGGGCTGGCCGGCTGCGACGCCGACAATGGTTGCGCTGTCATGCCGAACGTCGAATCCCCACGCCCGATCACGACTGCGACATCGGAAATCAATAATCGAATGATTTAGCCACTGCGCCGCGTGCGAACTTGATTAGGCACGATAATGCCCGCCGAGTCCCCACCAAATCTCTGCCCATAGGGGCGATAGGTTATCTTCAATTCGTACTTAACACAACTCTACCATTTCTAGGCTAACGGCTTGGCACATATTTTTCACGATATGCATCTCATGAAATTACGCGAAGTTCAATTTACAGTAACAAAGTTTGTACTGACGTCCAAAACTGGAACACATGCAGTTAGTGTTCACTGCGGTGAGCAATAACTACTTTTAGAGATGTAATCGAAATTTTAATTGAATTTTGTCGAACATGTGAAGTAATCGACATTCCACAAAAATGATCGAATATGCTCTCTTCAATCTAGTTAAAGAATCATTATATGTTACCTTTGAATTCATATATTAGGAAAATATTGTCAAGTACGGAGAAAAGTCAAAAGTTCAAGTGTAAACCGAGATATCTATGGAAGTGCACGAATGCAGACATTTTGTTTCAATGGGATAAATATTCCCGACATATTGATCTTATAGGTCATAACGGTTTTCTTATTTATTATTCTTACGGAAAAGGTCGGTATCTTACAATGTATATATAATATTTATAAGTCAGTATTAGTGTCAGTTTTAGTGAATTAAAAATACCGGGAATAATTTATAGAAACGGGCGTTACCTTGCGGAATCCCATAGCACAGAAGTTATAATAGAATTATTTTGCTGTACTCCGCATTTGTTGGGAGAATCTATGTATTGCTAAATGTATGAAGCGGGCAACATCCACATACCTTATACATGTAGGACAAGTCACCACACGTATTACAAAAAGGCTGCCAACACTACGACAAAATCGTAATATCATGTACGATTTTATCGTGGAGCCTATCCTGCTGATGATGGTTCTGTTTTAGGGCGAAACAATCGTGGAGATTGTGGTAGTGAGTGTATGTAGTGTTTGTGTGGAGTATTGGTGTTGGCAGTTTTGTGATACGTGTGGTGACTTGTCCTGCATGTATGAGGTATGTGGATGTTGCCCGCTTCATACACTTAGCATTACACAGATTATTTTAAGAAACGCGGATTACAGCAAATAATTCTATTGTAACTTCTGTACAGTGTGAATACATGATTGATATGAATGCAAGACCATGCAATGCACGGTATTAAAAGCACATACGCATTGAACTCTTTTTATCTCTATAAAAAATGCGAGAACTCTTGGATCAAAGTCTAATTACTGTCTATGAACCACCAATAGGCGTTGCGATTACACGTAGGGTCTATGTAATAGATACCGCAGGTGCTTTCCCTCGGTGTTTTCTCAGATGCATCTTCAATAATCTACTATTACCGTGATTTATATTGGATCGATTATTGGTTAGGTTATTTAATGACAGGCGAGGCCTCCTGGCGTTGCATATGAGACCACGGTATGGTAATAAATGAACAACGCATTAGCCGGGAGGAATGAGACCTTTTTTCATCGAGTATATAATTTTTTAACACGAGTACAGGGAATGTACGAAAATGAAGCTTTTAGAACGCAAAGATACATTTTTTCTATTTTTTTAGACACGTGTGGTTACGTAAATTGCTATCTCGAAAGTATTGATTTTGAAGAGAAGATTAAGATACACATATAATTCGTTGCAAAAGAGACAATCCCAGAGGACAGGTGAACTTTCCTGATCACAACCAGTAGATAATAAAACTTTATGGTTTCCACATACTGATAATACTTTTTTAACCATCACCGGGTCAGATGAAAGCGCAAAAGTATCGACAGTGCGAAATGCAAACAGCAGGGGCGCAGAAGTTTTACGTCGCGTTAAGGCCTCCTTTAAAACATGGTCAATTGCTAACGTTTCTGCTTCAACACTGATATTTACAAAGGATCGCAATGTGCCAAAAGAAAAAACTCTATATTCTGATTTTCTATTAAACAATTAAAAAAAATAATTAAATTGCTACTGTAAATTGATCAATCTAGAAACTTTAAATTAGGACTATATTTTGAACACAGTATTGTATTTTGATAGGCATCCTTCAGTCGAGATAAAGAAAGTAGACAAAGCTTATCACGCCTATGATTGACACAAATTTCTCTTCTACGTAGCAGACAAGATAATACTAAGTTACTTATTTTATTCCTTTCAGAGCATTTCTTTATCAAAGGCAGATTCAGTTTGTAATTATTTCTACTGCTCATGGCACATTGTGATTAAAATAACTGACAACTCATTTATCTAAATCAGCCTACTTAGCAGGGTACGTTCTAAATCAATCTATTTGTTACGATACAGTTGGGCATTGCCAAGAAAAATTAATGCGTTTTTAGTTCATAACGTGGTATGCTAACAACTGGCCCACTTTATTTTTAATCACACGTTCGATGTTAAATGAATACGAATCAGGTTAAGTGAACCGTAATTTATTATCATTTTATTTTTGTTATTAAATTAATAAAATCGTGTAATGGCCGATCAATTAAGGCAGAGGTCTCCAATTAGTAAGTCCGCACTGTAATAAGGAAGAAATCCAATTAATTTTTTAATGAAGACGTTATGAAGGCGGCGACTTACAATCACCATTATTGTTTCCGTTAAAATTGCACCGGCAATGTTGATTTTGCTAAAACTATATCTCTTTAATAACTCCGTAGATTATAAAAACGACCACGCAGTAATATACATTTTTTATTAAATTCTTTATGAATAAAATGTCTATGATCATTCTATATCCATGATATCAGCTTTTATTTTATTATTTGTAAATTAGGTTTATAAATCTTCATTTTAGCCATTTCATTCCTAACCGAGGTGTCGTTAAAGGTCAGTAAGGTAAGTTGTCCCGCCGTGTCATGTGACAACATGTTGTGCTGGCCCCACTTAGAGTGGGATAAGAGCAGGAGGATGATGAAAGTCTTCATTTATTTTTTAATAACTTTTATTGCTATAACTAAATACCATCAGCTGAAATTCAGTGTTAGTTGTTACTACTGAATTTATTCATTCGAAGTATGTGGTTTTGTAAAAAGTGTAATGATATACATCGCTTTTCTGAGACAGACCTCACTAATTTGCTATTTTCTGCTTTATTCTCTTAACTTTTTTGTTTGCATAACTCAAGTAGCGAGCTGAGAATAGGCTGAGCAGAATAAACCACCCTCATTTCTTACCGAGCTGTCCTAAAAGGCGACAAAGGTAAGTTGGTGTGGTATCCGGTTTAGTAGAATAGACCACCCTCTTTCTTACCGAGGTGTCGTATAAGACATATCCAAATCGTGTGATGTTTATAACATGTTATGCCGACCCTACATAGAGTGGGATAGGGACATATCATAAAACAAAAATAAAACAAGCCCAAAAAATATCCTGATTATTTCATCTGTACACGGCATATTCATACAACAACTGAACCAAGTCTAAAACTCACTACAACTCGAAAGTACTACCAGATATAGCAAAAACCTTAATCATAGTTTAAGATGAAACGTAATCTTAATACAGTTTGAAAGTGTTACAGTGAAGTGTTACGGGCAAAAAATATTTTACAAATTGAATACTACTTAAATTGTGTCTATATAATCAAAGTTAAAGTACAATCATCAATTCATGCATTACAGAATGTCCAGAACAGGTGGGATAGTCAATAAACATACATTAAGTTCGATCGCAATAATATAATTTATACCGGTTGTATCTACTGCGAATCATTTCGATTTTTTGCCGTTGCTCGATAAAAAATCAACGTCCCGCAATGTATGAAAATGTACTTATTTAATTCAGTGTAATTTTAAACAGTTACCTCAATTATACATAATTTATTATCATTAAATTGTGCACTATTTGTGGACTCATTGAAATGTGTGCAAAAAAGTTGTGATTGAAATTGTTACACGTCAAGCACCATATGATTGAGGCACGGTAATTATCCAATTCGACGGTTGTTAAATGCATGTAATAGTATTAAACTAAGCGGACCGAGAACAAATGGTATCAATTTTAAATTGAGTAATGATATAGCCTTAGTGTAACACTTTAGTAGCAGACATGTGAAAATAGACTACAATGTTAACTGTTATAACGGCTAAAGATAAAATATACAGAGGCCATTGCTGAAGGAGCATTTAAAAAAGGAGGAGAACTGATGTATTGAATGCATGCAGCTTGAACGAGCCACCTTGCAATGCACAGGTCCTGTTCGTGTTTTGCTTGAAAGTCGTACTCAATCAATTACTTACTCATTATCCAATTAGAATGTAAGTCTGGTGCTTATTTGAGAAATTGTGCGTTGGTTTATTCAATTTCCGTCCACTTAATCAACCCTTCCAATAAATTTTTATATTTTAAATGTGAAAGTTAGTAATGTAAACGCGACGGTTAGGACTTGGACGGACTACATAATGCAAATAGTATTTTATCTGAATTAAGACATAGAGTTATTAAAGCGATACTGAAGGCAATGCAAGTGTATTCACGGGCAAAAGCTAGATTTATCACGAGAACACTACATTGTGATGTTATGTACGATATGCATGTAATGTTATTGTTAAGGGGTGTATAATAATATGAGCATCAGTGTTAACAGTATGACTTGAATGCTAAAATAGATAATTTTCAAATAAAAATTTGCTATCCATCTGTAACGTGTTAGATATCACTAACTGTATGTCGTATATTTACCACGAATGAGACTAAAACCCCTTTGTAATTCTAATTCAGGATAGCGGTCCATTTTCTAATCCGAGTTTACTAATCGGAATTTTGGAAACGCTTGCGGTAAACAGTTTTATATACTTAGTAGGATTTTAATTCAAAGTAACAATAAACAGAAGAATATTCTTAATGGATGATGGGCAATAATGGGCTTATGGGTTGACACGTAATATTTTAAAAACTGTGTTATGCACACATCAATTAACCGACGTGAATGGCGATGAATCAAACAAAGTAACGGCATACCTTACTACGATGTGCCATGTTTATAATGAAAAGGGTGACCAGTTTACGTCGAGGATTTGGCGAAGTTGTAAATTATGTGGCGCCTTGACGACGAGGATCAAGTTTATGAGCGACGTGATGATGAATTTTTATTGAAAACGAATTAACATTGTCAACTGATACAATTAAGCGGGACCTACATAATAATTTCGTACTACATTTTAAAATAAAATTTACATACTTATATTCAGTCCATACTGATAACATCAGTAAACGTTAACGACCCCCCATTATGTGGAAAGACGACCTTAAAAAGTTATTTTTATTGGAACTGACTTTATACTGTTAGGTTAAATAGAGCTTTTACAGCGTCACTGGGCGGGATGGGTATACCGTTCAACATCAACAAGATTTCGAAATTGTGCATGTGTGTGTGTGCGATTGCTATTTGATCGTGAGAGTCATACAAAACTTTTGAAAGTCTATATTTTCCGTAGGTAGAGATAAGTCGTTGTTATAAATGAGTTCTGGTATATCTTATAAACAAGTGTTTTTCAATTCTACTGCTGGTAAAAACTATCAAACCTGGTATTTACTTTCCGTACTTTGTTTCAATTAATTGAGGCTTATTTTGGACCCTGGTTTATATTGCATGCCTCGAGCCTATAAATAGACTCTCACTGTCAGCGAAGTGTGAACGACTCACTGTCGCATACAATTTCCATGTGATGAATTCTGATGAGTGCTGGACAAGACTGTCCACAATTGACAGTGGGACGTTAAATCGGTTCTAAATACTTTAAGTATAGATATGTGAACGAAAAATCAAATATATCAGCTGCATCCGTTTTTCTGCGTATTACGTTTTGCAATAAATATGTCGGCTGTTGGTGACATACGGGATCTAAGAAAGTTATAGTGAACTAATATAGGATGGTAATAACTAATAATATCACATTCTTCCAACATACGGCTCTGCTTCTAATCACAAGTTGTATGGGGATAATGTACAAAAATAAAAAATCGAATAAGATCGTTAATTAGCAATAATTGATAGTGTAAGAAAAATCCAAACTTTAATTAAAGTAAAAAATGTTTTTAAAGTACCTGGCGACTTCGTAGGCACAAGTGGAATAAAGCATTTTAACTAGCACAAAAACCTGAATATTTCGCCTTTTCTATAGCAATTATAGTAAATTGTTAGTACTTATTTGCGTAAATTTGCCTCGCAATCTTCTTCGTGGTGTCGTTTAAGATTGTATCTATAGTGAGTTAAAAAGGTTCATTAAAAAGTCGCATTGATTAGCCCACATTGACGTTACATTATTCAGTAAGGCGCCAATAATCAGCACCGAGGTCTGAGGCATGCGAGTCTCCACAAATAGACGCATTAACCTGTCACTGCATACTTACCAACTAACCTACAAAGCCCTCGGGATAAACACGAATAACGCGTAAAAAGCAATGTTGATTCTCTATCTATACTACTGCTGGCACACCATATACCGGTATTTTACAACGAAGGCCATTGTATTTTTATTATTAATGCTACATTTTTAATTGTCTCTTGAACCTAATAGCGTCTAGCGATAAATATCTACGCAGGAGACTTTGCGATTTAAAAATAACTCCGATGCCATAAAAGAAATAGACAATTAATTGCGGTATGCAGAATCCATTTAGAGAGATTAAAAAAGGATATTTTAAAAAAGGACACTACTTTATATTTTCTCATAAGAACTGGTCTTATTCGAATATCTACATAAGGAATTTATCCAACTAAAGTAATGCCTAACTGTTAAACACAAAATGTATGTTGTCTCTATATGAAAAAAGGAAACTATGTTATGTACCTTGTCAATCTAAATCTTGAGCTTTTGCAGACAGTCAAGTTGAGAAAGTATATCTAGGTATATCTAAGGTATGTGTTTAAGGAAAAGAGATATGGGATTTTACCATTCATTTTGATGTCAAGCTATATGCTTAGAGAAGAAGAATGTAATTTGTGAGGTTTTGTTCCGTTCGGTGACGCTGTAAAATTCAGTACCTAACGCTAACAGCATACTGTATATTATAAAAAAATATATTAAGTTTTGCCACGATGACTTCGATCTTAAGGTTGGTGCTAGTCGTAAATAAGTTAGTCTGTAAAGCTCCAGACGACTAATAAAAACGATCATAAGTAAGTTTTAAAGCGATGCTCGGACTTTAGACTCGTTTGTCCCTGTTGCCGCTGAAATGGAAGGCTCATAGGCTTCATTAAAAACTTAACCACTTTTAATATTAGGTATTAAGCACCGCTTGCTTAAGCGTACAAGCCTTTGACCTACAGGTTTATAGCTCTACATCCACAACACGCCTCCGTAAAATGGTTTGGTAGCAGTTAATTGGACGCTCTTTACATGACATCACGATCCGAATATCAATGACATAGTTAAATACAATTAGGTATTTTCTAACACGCGACTTGCTCTTTATAAGGCGTTTTCTCATTAGAGCACTACAAGATTTTGTAGTCCTTAACGGACCTATTTAATATTCATCGTCTGTAAACAAAAATCTATTTTCATTTGGATTCGTAGGTATGTAGGGATTAGTAAAAATTCGAAATTGAAGACAAAACAAACATATAAAAACGAAATTACTAAAAATATTATGCTTATATTTGATGCTGCCTGATTTAGGTACAGAGGAATCGCTTCATTTGAAAGGAAAGATGGGTTAGTTAGATATTAATTGCATCATAAAGATAAGTAAATAACTGAATATCAAACGAGCACTATCTGCCCTTACATATGCAGGTAACAATACCAACATTTTCAAAACTGATATACGCTTCCACCATAGTAGTTCACCATGAACACTTGTGGAACAAAAGGAGGGGAGTATACCACCTGAAGATGCTTGCCATACGAAGTTACTCACCATACACTCGAAAGCCTGGTCAATATAAAAGTGATAACAGCCTTACGTCAACCGGCCATGATGCAGAAGTAGGAAAATTCCCCTTAGTATGACTTTCCCTGCCGCTCGTTTATCTTCAGTTCTAAATTTTTTTTTATCTTAAATGCAAATCTGAAATAATTTGAAAAAAAAACCAATATTGACTGATTGATTATTGAGATTTGAAGACAAATCTTGAGTGCTTCTGTTCTGATGTTTCGGACTGGATGCGAGTCATTTGCATCATATTAACAATGCGACAAAGTAAAGCTACACTTATGATCAGTTTTGTATGTAATTATTAAAAAAATACTTATTGTGTAATTTTTAATTGTGTATCTCGTGAGAATAGTAGACACCGCATCCAGTAACTAAATCCTTATAAAAATAATTGATTGTTCTAATATTGGAACCAATGTACCAACTAACCAACCAATTGGGCAAATGCTATTTCTTATTTCTAAAAATAAATTCACAAGTCACTCGCTTTAGCCATATTTACAGATTTAACGCCACTACTCGCTTAACCTACGCAAACGTCATATGTCATCACAAGTAAATTTATTAAATTATATTATTACTCATTTTTTAAATTTTACAGGATTAATAGAAGGTTATTTTTGTACACGTCAAAAATAAATTGTAGTCAAAGCAAAAGAAAAACTGTAATTTATTAATAACCTTTATTAGCCGATATTCTATACGATACAAGGTCGTCTAACAAGTCCTGTGAGGAATATATGATAGCAAGGACTGGAAGAACTGTCGACGCGAGCAATTTATCACCGGGCGGATCAGCGAGAGTCGGTAGTATATCTACAGTCTGATAAAATGGGACGACGCGATGATTGTATCTTGGTGGGAGGGAGATAGATTAATCTGGGGTCGGGCGGCAAGGACGCCTCGCAAGGCCGCCCGCGTGTCGTTAGCCTGCTTATTTACTGCCCCAACTCAAACAGACCCCTGTCAAGTGTTAAGCCAATCAAATGCATTGATAGATATAGAATTAATATATTACACATTTTATATTTTATATAAGAACCATATGTTTAATTTTGTTTGTCTGATTGTGACCTTTTTTTGTCGCACACTCAGAAAATTTTCAACCAATACGAAAATGACAAACCAAGTATAATTTTTATTTTTTTATTTTTTTACAACAATGCACATGTACAATTATTGTGTCCCTGGCTCCCAAGCTAGTTAAAACTGTATTTTGGGAACCAGTGCCCACCTTAACTTAGTTCAACTTATATATGTATAGGAGTAAAAATGCTTTAATCCGCGTTTGTAACGCGGATTAAAGCAAAATAATTCTATTGTAACTTCTTTACTATGGAATTCTGTACAATAACGCCTTCTATATATCAAGTATAATGAGTGTACATCGGGCTTATTCCGTAATTGGAATCTCTTCTAGCTTACCAGAAAATATGAACATAAATGTTACATTTAAAAAGTAGTAAACATTAATTAAAATAAAAATGGTAGTAAGAGGAAATAATGTCAAAAAAAGGAAATTAAGACTAACATAGATCAATATAAAGTTGAACAGGAAGTTATTCAACTTAAAGATTGATACGAATAATAGAATAGACGGGAAATTGAAATATTTGGAATATTAATTTGTGCAGTATACAATAGTATTCCATCTATATTAAACCGAAAGCTTTATTACTAGCAATGATATCAATTATCCATGATCTCATTAGAGAGCGAAATATATTAGCGTCGACAGTTGCTAATATATTTTGTTCTCTCAATCTAGACTAGTTCTTCGAATCAGTTATCGATAACATAATCATATAAATCATTGTTGCATTACGCCCACGTTGTATATAGTAGTGTTTTTAATACCGTTGTCAATGTTATTAAGATTCTGATTATTGCCATAGATATGGTGAGGGAAAGTTTGCAATGCACGCATTTAAAGCTTTAGCTTATTCAGTAACATAATGCGTATTTAAGATGTTATGGTGCATTCAAAGTAAATACAATGGTGATTATCAAGGCTTCTTGGTTACAAAATTAATTAGGCACTCAATCGTAATGAGTAACAATAAGTACGATAGTTTAATAAATGGTGAAGTTCTGCTATACGGTATAAACCATTACATAAAACGTTAGGCCTTTTAAGGATCTTTGAATATTACTGCACTGTATAAACATAACAAGCTATCCATAACCTATATTTAGCGTTATAATATTATGAAGGCCTTTTGCCTTTGTAAGAAAGTCTGTGTGCGTTTGTATCGATTTAGCGTTCCAAAAGTGGAACAGATTTGTAAGAAATAATGCGTACATGTGGTTCCGAATCTTGAATAACATAAAGGCTATTTTATACCCTGCGGACAACATAGTCCCAGAGGAAACTAAAAAAAGGGACTGACCGTTTATCTCCCACCTTCTCTTCTCACCTTATTGATCTCCGGAAACTATAGGAGCACCTAGTACTTTATATGCAATATTAAGTTTGCTTGATTGTCAGAACTTTTTCACTTTACTGTCCACGTAGGCGAAATTACGAAGTTTACCTATAAATATAGTAAATAAAACAATTATAAAATTTGTTCATCGCTTTTCTGCGTCTCTCACTTTGTTTTCTAGTTATTTTCATACAGTTATTATTAAAGTGCCTAACATTATTAAATTCTGCTACATACTAGATATTTATGCGAGAAGCATAAAATTTTGCAAAACTCTTAAGAAAGGGATAAAAGAGCAATCTTATATTGAAAGTATAAAACGAAAATTTCATATAAACTCAAAAATAAACGTAGAAAAATATTAAGCCCAGAGTTAATAGCATGTATAAAATTATTATGGACAAGCGGTTCAGAACAACCTCAAAGACCTGCGGACAGTTGGGGACATTATAATTATGATCATCTTCGACCGGTGACCTACTATGAATGTATAAAATGCACTCTAAGTGGGTTCGGCATAACATGTTATAAACACTGTGTCACATGATTTGGCTATGTATTGTAAGGTACGACCGGCCGCCTGCTTGACGTCAACTTATCTTAGTCACCTTTTGTGACACCTCGGTAAGAAAGAGGGAGGTCTATTCTACTCAGCCAGACGACTTTATCCGATGTTATGCAAGAAAAGTAAAATGTCACTCCGCAACAAAGTGACACTCTACAAAACTTGCATAAGACCAATAATGTCCTATGCGAGCGTTAAGTTCGCGCACGTTTCAAAGGTCAGATTGCTCACGCTCTAAATAATGCAGAACCGATTTATGCGTACAGCCACTGGTTGTCCGTGGTTCATGCGGAACGCTGACCTCCATAGAGATCTCGACCACCCTACCATAACTCACCTCTTTAAACGTTTTTCGAAGTCTTACTTCGAGAAATCCGAGGTACACCCGAACCCTCTCATTTCAGTTGCTTCCACCTACATCCCAGTTAGGTCTGACCACCGAAAATATAGGCGTCCAAAAAGCGTCCTATATGACCCTGACGATCAAATAACGATCGCAAACACAAAAACAAGTAATACACACACACAGCGTCTTCGCCGGCGAAGATGAGGTCCCAGATTTCTGACATCGGTTGGTCGTGGCTTCTTGCCACCCTTCCGTCGTCGTATTGACTAATCAAAGTCATACCATCAGCCCTCCACTACACGTCACTCTAAGCCGTGGTCCAGCCTCACAGGAGGCACCCTTAGGACGACGTTCCCCGACGCTAGTAGAGCTTCTGCGCTCTACTCTACGCATTTCGCAACCTCGGCGATGCTTCTGCGCTCGCCCGTCCCGCCCGGTGACGCTGTAAAAGCCGTTAGGGCTAGCAGCATATTGTCAATTCGAAAAAAAAAATACTCAGCCAGATACCACACGGCTTAACTTATTACTAAAATAATGAATTGACGACTCTCTTCATCTTTTATATTTTAATTTGCGTATCTGTCATAATTTATTTAGCGTTTTGAACGATCTGAATAGTATACAAAACGAGAATTATACCATTTTTTGCTCCACATTTTTACGTGTCTAGTAACGCATGAATAAAATATAAAGATCTTGTTAAGCTATTTAATTGGCACTGTTACAAAAAAGAATACGAAGTACCTGTAAAACGAGTATATATAACTTGTAAGGTAGATTTTTTTATAATATGTACAGTACAAAACTATTTGGTACTGTTAGCTTTTACCCGCAACTTCGTTCAAGTGGAATGTTGTGATGGGGTGATAATAGATGACGCTTTTTAATGTCATCCTATTCCTTATGAATTAACAGGATTTCTTTAGTCTATATGTTACCCCGGTGTATAAGGAATAATTGTGCCAAATTTCATCGATATTAGTTCAGCGGTTTCGCGTTAAAGAGTAATAACATACATCTTCAAACATACTCACCAACTTTCGCATTAATAATATTAGTAAGAAAGATATATAAAAAGCCTTGCGAGAGTAGTTTTACATATAATAGAAATTCATTAGCTATCTATTATTCTATCGTTTAATAATTAATCAGCTTACTTATGTTAATAGTAACGAATTTCACATTAGAGTGAAATAGACGTAGGTGGTTACAAGCGGTTGTTAAAGGTAGGTTCTTGGATAACAACTTTCTTTGTTTCTTATTAGAAATAAGTAAAAAAATCGTATGTACATACAAGAAGTTCTATTAATTTACATCCATATTTAATATATAAATCCGAAGCTCTGTGGTTTTGTTCTTCTTTCACATCCGACCTACGTACTTTTTAGAGAATATTCGGAAGATATGAAGTTTGTGAGTGTATTAAAAAAATATCTAGTATTTTGTTCTCGCTGCAGAGTAACAAGTTGGACGCCTTAACTATTAGATATTACAAAGTAATCAAATTTTAATGTAGCAGCCCTAGAAAAACACTAAGTGTTTATTTATTTATTTATTTATTTTTATACATATAGTTAGAAAGTTAAAAGCCCATATTATAAATCCCTAAAAGGGATCTCTTCCAGTCAACCTTTTAGTCAATGTTTAGAATTATAGTAATTAACTATGAAGATTTATCTCATTTTACCATACATTATCTATAATATTATTATATTATCGTCACTTCTGAAGTACTCAACCGATTTTGATAAATTTTGTTTTAGATATAGATTGTATATTGGTTAGTTAAAATAATTGATTTATAGCAAATCTCGAATATCAATAGTTGATTTATAAGTTGTTAATTTTTTTGAAAATGTGAGAAAGGACTTTAATGTTTAATGTTAAGTAGTTAAGTAGAAAGAGATTAATTGAAAAATAATGTAAAAGAATTTAAAGTTGCTAACACTTGTCGCACATGTCAACGCCTAGCAAAAGTTAGTGTGTAGCGACTTTAACCATATTAAAATAGCGGTGATAAAACCGAAACTATAAAGCATTGACTCACGCACTATCCGGATCGACAAGTTTTGTTTATCTTTAGATCTTGATTTATAAATTAATATCGTTTAGCTATAATTAGAACCGCGGTCAAGAGGTACATTTTATTACCAAAGAGACGCCACTAACCTTAGGCGTTGTTTTACGTTTTTCGTTGGACTACGTTGATTATTTTTTGTGGGATTTCATCGTTTAATAAAGCGTGAATTTATTAATACATAGCATCAGTAGTTACGCACTTAAATGGCGCATCTACTTGAGCCGATGTAGATACTACACGTAAGTGGCTAGCAAAAATTTATACGTAAAGTTAGAGTATCCTGGCTAGCCTTAGAATGGGTCCACATTCAACAACACTTCTTGATTAGTTTGAGTTTCTTGTTGTGAGTTGTTGAGTTTTCTTGATTGAGTTCAGCGGACTAAAGTAGATACTGTCTTACATTAAGTTGCGTCAAACACTCCATCGAAAATGAATTGTAATAAAATTTGTGCTTGTTCATCATCTTTCTACCCTTATCCTTCTCTAAGTGAGAACGGAACAATATATTATAAACATTTTACATGATTTGGCTACGTATTTTACAACCCATCGATTACCTGACGTCAACTTACCTTAGTCGTATTTTACGACACCTCGGTAAAAAATGAAGGTAATCTATTTACTCAGTCAGATAAAACATGGCTTAAAATTAGTGTTAGTTGGATTTCATTTTATTGTTCGCTGAGTTGACATTTAACTAAGAACTAAATGGCATTAAAGAAATGAGATCAAATTATTATTAGTAACAATAACAATCATACATAGTCTACTTTAAAAATGCAAAATAATTAATGGAACCAGTTTGATTAAAATTCAACGACCAAGTTGTGATGCGATCGAGTTTTCAAAAAGATATTGACCTCGGCCGAGGTGGATGGCATATGATCGATGATAAATAAGTTAGCGTAATTGATATGTTAGGTGGCGCTTAAACTGGTATTTAGAGGCCAAGGATGTCATAGGAGGAAATTTATATACTTATACTAGTGGTACCCGCGACTGCTTTCAACTTAACCGTTAAAGTATCCTTAGTAATGTAATATGTATTTATTCCCTGTGTAAAAGAAAAACAAAAATACATAACACATAATAACAGAGATACATACTTGTCTCATATATTATAAGTGTGTCTCTGTTACGCTATAAAAAAATATTGATTCCCTAATTATCAAAATCAAACGCCTTGTTTATTTACTAATTATCCGTGCAAGAAGAGGGATTTTTGAACAGAACACATCTTACAATTTACAAATTTACTACTAAGATTCGATCAGTCAATATGCAAAACGAACAAAAGATCAAAGCTGGGAGCAAAAGATATAAATCAGAATGTAACTAACACAAAGCGATAAATGTGAGTAAAAGTGTGGCGCGCAATTGAAAGCCTTCTATATCTATTTATAATATTGAAAGATGATCACTGAATGGTAAACTTTTTCTTTATGCTCGAGAGAGCCATGCAAATGTTGTTAGCCGCTCACCAGCGTGGGACCTCTGACAGCGTAGATTAACGAGCTTCCACCAATAAGAGTAATCAGAGCGCAATATAATCGTTTGTAAAGCATTCTCATTACTGACATCTTCTCCGACACGTTTCAATAACAATTACAACTACTTTATATTATTTCTCTGTACGCTTATTTTTAAATAACATTTTTTTATCATTCGTAATGAGCTTTTTATATAACTACATTCTGATTAAAGGTATGGCTATCCAGAAGCGTTGATAGACACAAATACGTAACGGGTTTTGGCGCCGGAACAACAAGCTTCTCATTAAGTCGATCAATGTTGGAATCAAACGTACGGATTCATTGGCGAATTAATTTGGCGGACGTGAGATCGAATAACGGTGTCGGCGTGCCATTGACATTCGTCAGAGGTGGTCGCCGTGCACCGTCCGGCCGCATCGTCATCGTCTCGTACGCGTCGCCACCTATCGTTATTCTAAACAAGTTTTTTTTAATACACCTATCTTCATTCAATCCTATTGACTTCTAATTACAAGTGATAACGCTTCCAAATACTAAGTCGCAAGATGTTAATGCGCCTTTGTTATGTTAAAGTAAGGTTAATTTAATAACCTGACCGCACGTCTTGTCTGTAATGAATGAGACGCCGTTCTGCCGCTAAGTTCGGTTAGCGGTTTTTTTTATGACCATACTCTTTCAATTGATTTTTATTTAAGCTAGAAAAGAGCACTTAAACCTGATATTTATTTGAATTTCAAATTTGCTCTATTAATAACGCATATAAGGTAAAATTTATTGACAAGAAAGATGTTATGGTAAAACTTTTACATATACATGAAGTAAGTAATGTTAATGCACAATACATTTTTATAAAGGGCTTTTATACACTTAATGAATCTTCCACTTATGATAGGGATCAAACTTGAAAGCTATTTTAAAAAAACATTTTTTACTGTTCTTTTTATTAGAGCACGTTGTACGGCTGGTTATAAAGAACAATCATTTAGACTTAGCGACGAGTTACTGTTATTGCTAATATCCATAGATTACTGCATTATTTTAATGAGTTTGAGAGCTTAAGTTGAGTAAAATAACGGGATGGTTCTATCATAAAAATGGAAACCTTTTTATTTTCAAACTCTTAGTGTAGAAGCTGCACTTATCTTAAGATTGCATATATAAACATTGCTTATTTATAGCCCACGCCAAACGGGTACTAAATAGTAGGGATATTTTTATCAGATAGATACAAGATATGGTTTGTAACGTTACATCGATAAGGGATGAAAAAATGATGATGGTTATTTTAAAGCCCCTTTTTGTAGGTATTATCAATTTAAAGCTAATATTACTTTAATGAATTGGTATTTGTGTCTTTAGAAAGTGTGGAAAATTGAACTGTTATTATATGAGGTCCGCCGTGTGGTATCCGGCCGAGTAGAACAGACCACCCTCATTTCTTACCAAGATGTCGTAAAAGGCGACTAAAGTAAGTCGATCCGCCGTGTGCTATTTGGCTGAGTAGAACAGATCACCCTCATTTCTTACCGAGGTGTCGTAAAAGGCGACTAAGGTAAGTCTACTCGCCGTGTGATATCCCACTAAGTCCGGTCGTAAAATACGTAGCCTCATCATGTGATAACGTGTTTATAACATATTGTGCCGACCCCACTTAGAGTGGGATAAGGGCAAAAGGATGATGATTGTTATTTTATGAGGTAAGCTTGTGCCGATTATACCCTAAGTATGTCTATGGTGAAACTATTATAAATACTAATAAGGCTCTGTCCGGAACTTAAAATGATCACCTTCCTGCCCTTATCCCACTCTAAGTGGGGTTGGCACAACATGTTATAAACATGCTGTCACATAATTTGGCTGCGTTTTTACGACCGGCCGCCTGCTTATGACCATTACCACCATCTGATTAAAATACCTTGCGATATTTACCTCTGTATAGCGGAAGGAGTTAGTGCTACGGCATCGATGACTTATTGAAAAATTAATTCGCGTTCGAGAATATCAAACATCTATAGAAAATGTTTTTAGGTGTCATGAATTCTAAATGTCATTGAAGATATGTGTTCCAATAAAGATTATTATTATTGGATCATGACTGGACGTTCAGCGAGTTGAAACTTGAGTAGATTACAGATATTACCTATGACGAGTAGACTTCATAGTTAATTTACTGGTTACAAGGGTACCAAAGGTAGCTTTTAAATAAATAGGCGCAGGAATTAAAATTAAGGAATTAAATAATACACGAATAACGCTTGCTTTAAGATCTTTTATATATCGACAATTGTAGATTATTTAATTTGTTGGTGAAGTTACTCTTTTTTTTTATAATCATTGTTTGTAAAAAAAAAAGCTGTGATGGCCTAGCGGTGTGACCGTGTGAATCTCTAGAGACGATCACGGGTTCAAATCCGGGCAGACACCAATGAATTTTTCTATTAAAAAATTTATGTGTCTAATTGATAATTGCAATTTATCACACGCTTTTCGGTGAAGGAAAACATCGCGAGGAAACCTGCATATCTCTAGAGAATCCTAGGGATATGTGAAACCTACCAATCCGCATTGGAGCAGCGTGGTAGGTCTTAGCTCCAATCCTTCTTTCCAAAAATGGAGAGAGGAGGCCTATGCCCAGCAGTGGGAAAGTATCAGGCCGTTACTTATTTGTTTGTAAAAATAGTTATATCTTAGTCAATGGATTGACATATATACAAACACTAATTTTTATCACCGAAGTTAAAGAAAATCTCAGACTATTTTTTTAAAAGTGAATTTAGATTCTCCAGTTTTCAAAGTCCATTAAGGCAAGTTAACTGAGAGTTTCCTGTAAGTTATAGTTGAAAGTCGAAAGACTTAAGTTTTTTTGCTTTTTATATGGAGCATGGATTTTAACGATATAAAAAGAAGTGTATGTGTGATTCAAGATATAGACCAAAATTTTGCAAAGTTTCTTACAATTTCTTTAACCCATCAGCCGTCGAACCATTGTTTTATTAAAAATAACCCGCAATGTGTAATTGTTAACATAAGTATTAAACATTAATTGAAACTGATTCAAGCGAATTGTAAGGGCTAGACTTGATTTCAGAAATTTGTAAGCAAAATACACTATTTTTAATTACTTTTTATTGATTAATAAAACGGTAACCAGAAACTTTTTGTATAAAAGTCGTTACTTTAAATATAATAAACATTTTTCTATACAATCAAAAAGCAAAATCAGATATATTTGACATGAAAAATTTAAAAAAAAAACATTTATTTTAGAATTTTTTGAAGGGTGTCATGCTGCTTCAAGTTTTTATTGCATGTTTAAGTTTTTACGATCGAGATACAATTTTTAATTAACAAATACTATAAAAATACCAACCAATACCATAAAAGTATATTTGGAGCAACAATTTATAATTGTTAAAAATAAGTACATTTTTAAATATGTTTCCCTTTCTATTGAATCAAACATTGTCGTGAGATTGAGGTTGCGGACAAATGTAAAATATGAAATAAATTTTATTCGAAATCGTAAATAATAAAGGTAATTAATATTAAGAGTTAAAGTCATCAGTAACCAATGTTGCCAATGGTGATGATTTTACTTTGAATGTGACAATGTTACTTTTTTTCCTAAACATGTTAACAAGAGTAAACATTTGTTTTGTAAAGGAAATAAGGATATAAAAATCAAAAAAATGTAAAACATAATAATCATATAATTCATTCCGCCGTGTGGTATCCGGCTGAGTAGAATAGACCACCTAAATTTCTTACGGAGGTGTCGTAAAAGGCGACTAAGGTAAGTTAATGTCAGGTAGGCAGTCCGTCGTAAAATACTTAGCCAAATAATGTTACAACATGTTTATAACATGTCGTGACGACCCCACTTAAAGTGGGATAGGGATGTATTAAGGGTAATTATTATTTCGTTAAATAAAAATATACAATCAATAAAAAATCTAAGTCTACAATACAAAACTGGTCCCATTTCTATGTCAATGCACATTTAACCACAAACGACATTTTTCTTTTACCTTCGACTTAATATTTACACTCGGTACGTGGTTATACGGTGGGAATTCATGGCTTAATTTGTAATGTAAATAATAATGGGCAACAGGTCCCCTACTGCTCTAACGGGAAAATTTCTTTTGCGATCGTCTCCTCTCATATTACTGTTTATATATACTATTTATTATTAAAGTGCGTGTGCATCTTTGTAATATGAATGTATGTATGCGTGTGTAAGTTTGTTATATTTTATGTGTGCTATATTTTATCCTATGTATTATGGTCTTATACTCAAACTACCTACTAAATTTGCATTGGAGCAACGTGAAGGATTTAGATGCTAATCATTCTCTACAAAAGGATGTAAGGCCCAGCAGCGCATATTTGTAGTACCAGGACATTATTTTTTAAGCTATATGTGCGTGTTACCAGTGACGAAAGCTTATAAAAAATGGAGTTGCTTATCAGGTGGTAGAAAAGGCTAAGTGTTTTAGCGTGATCGAATCAGAAGTGAGTTTTTGGAAAGACCAAAATTGAGAAATAAAATTTGTTTCTGAATTTAAATCTTTATAATATCGCCCTTTGTAATCCTCGTGAAGAATAGTACTTGATGCTGATCGAAATAAACTTACCGTATTTAAGTTTATTTTATGTAGAGTTCGCACTTGTTTTGACTCTAACAGTTGGCATCTGTCCTGCAATACTTCACGCTTTCTTTTATTTTGGTGTCACGCCCGAGTGCATTCGGATTAGTGCCAACTGTAGTTCTATTGTTAATACGTAAGTTCAGATGAAACTATGCAAAAGAAATACACATGAAGTTAAAAAAAATGTACATCATCCTCCTGCTCTTATCCCACTCTAAGTGGAGTCGGAACGACATGTTATAAACATGCTGTCACATGATTTGGCTGCGTTTTAGCGACCGGCCGTCTGCCTGACGTCAACTTGCCTTAGTCGTATTTTATGACACCTTGTTAAGAAAGAGGGAAGTCTATTCTTCTAAACCGGATACCACAAGGTGGGTCAACTTACCTTAGTCGCCTTTTACGACGCCTCGGTAAGAAATGAGGATGTTATATTTTACTCAGCCGGATACCACACGGCGGGTCGACTTACCTTAGTCGCCTTTTACAACACCTGGTAAGAAAAGGGGGTGGTTCTATTCTACTTAGCCGGATACCACACGGCTAAGTTTAAAAAAAAGTACATGTCTTAAAAATACTAATAACAATTTCGCTTATCGAACTGTCTATATCACCTTACAAGGATATCATGAAATATATGGACGTATATTTCCGCTACCAAGAGAGGGATTCGATTATAAGAATGATTACGCAATATATTGACACGGGATAGTCGATTAACTCGCTAAACTTATGATTATGTTTATATATGCATAGGTTTATACGATGGTGGTATAGGTTATTTTTTATTTGATTAGAATAAGCTAAGTAAGGAAATTTTTCTTTAATATAATTAATAATTAAAAATTAAAAGCTGTGATGGCCTAGCGGTGCGACCGTGTGAATCTCTAGAGACAATCATGGGTTCAAACCCGGGCAGACAACAATGAGTTTTTCTATTAAAACTTATGTGTCTAATTGATAATTGCAATTTATCACACGCTTTTCGGTGAAGGAAAGCATCGTGAGGAAACCTGCATTTCTCCAGAGAATTCTGGAGATATGTGTAACCTACCAATCCGCATTGGAGCAGCGTGGTAGGTCTTAGCTCCAATCCTTCTCTCCAATAACGGAGAGAAGAGGCCTATGCCCAGCAGTGGGATAGTAACAGGCTGCTACTTACTTTTTTTTTTAAATTAATAATTAATTGGTAAAACATGATTTAATTAAACCCGTCTAGTAAAAAAACACAAAAGTTCATAAGTCTAAGGCATAACATCAGTTTATATAACACTGAATTTTTATTTAACCTTCAGTTTATCTTAGATATCACAATTGCTTAAACTGAATCGTGTTGTCAGATTCCAAGCATATATGGCTAGTGTTTTAAAAAATATGATCAAAACTATGAAATTGTATTATGTAGTGACACCTGAAATATGTTTGCCGTGCTTAATAACATCAATTTCCTTATTATAATATAAAAAAATAAATTCTCTAAACGTATTTGATTACTTAAGTGTACTTTTACGTGAATCAATTAAGGGCATTATCTCTTTTAATTAAATTTTGTAAGCGCGGAGTAAAAAAGTCAATAAAAAAGTCAGTAAATAAAAGTTAAAAATAAATATAGTGAAATCTTTATAATGACGTCTGATCTCAAATTGGCAAATAACGCTTATGGCTACATAACAATAGTTATATATAAAAACAAGGAGTTTGCAACACTTAGTTTGTATCAACACTTTGTCTCCAGGTACAGCGTTATTCGAAAAACTTTGGGATTCAGTGTCCATCGGTATTGCAAATTACTGATCCAGTCCATTGTCACTTTAGTTTTGCAGCATTGAAATATTAAGGACACTCTGGTTCACCTACAAATCTCCTCATTTCTGATTTGACGCTATAAAGACACTTTAGGAACAGCTTGTTTCATAGTCCGCGACTGAGCTTTCTAATGATGTCGAAAGTCAATGACTAAGTTTCGGATGCATAGATTTACTGGCAATACGAACAGTTCTATCTGCCATCTATCTATCTCAAGGAAATCTATGCCAAGGGAGAAGTTACTTATCATGATTACAAATTATATTAAGTTATAAAAAAAATTCGACCATCAATAAAAAAAAGGTAGCTGTAATATATTGCAATATAATCAACAGCTACTGATTGCTAGACTTATGCTTATTATCACTTCAGATCAGCCTCATGAGTCCGGAAAATCATTCACTCATACAATACTAGCGATTCATCATAAATCCGCAGTTAGATTAATAATCAAATTGCTGATCGATAACAACACATAAGGATAAAAAAGCTTTAGAATTTGTAGAACGTAACCAAAATATATTATATCGTAGCCCTACCTACTTCGTTAATAGAACGAGATGATGAATTAACAAGTAATCAGTAGCTATTGTGCGATAGGATTGGAGAACGTCAAACATCACTTCATATCCTTAACGTCGGAAGACGCTATACAAACAGAGCTTTTCAATGTATGCGCACTTTCTAAAGTTTGATCGGTAAGTATGTCACAGGGTTATTTTATTACTTACGGTTTCGATAAGACGCTTGACTGGCCGATACTTACGGAGCGAATAAATGATTATTTTGATGTCAGTTACGTACCTGAAAAATAAAATACACGACATAAATGGCAAATTTACAGTATATACCAGGGATGGCCAACCTGCGGCTAGCGAGCCACGTGCAGTTCTTATAAGTATTATTTGTCACTCTCAATAACTGTACCAATATTAAACAAGAAAAACTCAATATGGACGTATATACAAAAGGCACAAAGATTACTGCCCAAATTCTAAAATAGATTTTTAAGACTTGCAATGTTTAAAGTAATCTCTTGATTTTTTTCTGATAAAATTAAGATTATTTAAAATGAGTTTTCCATTTCCAATATAATTATGACCTAAAAAGTACCTGAGGAATTAAAATTAATAGTACTGCAATTGCAGAACTTGATCTTTTTGCATCGACATCGACTTATATTTTAATTAAAATATAACTCTATGTCGATTACTGATTTTTTGAATATGTACCAGAATCGAAATATCCGGAACAAAAGGCCGCTTGTCGATTAATTTAATTAGTATCTGGGTGACTATATAAAAATGCAATGAATAAAATTGAAAAGAATGATTATATTTGGGATCGATCCTGGTATTCAGAATTCGAGACCGCCCGTTACCTAAATGAGATATCAAGACTATGCAATTAACAACGTAATTATCCTTTGGTTTTTCATACAATTAAACCATTTTTTAAAAAATGAAAATTTTTATTGAATGTTATTATACATATAAACTTTCCTCTTGAATTACTCTATCTATTAAAAGAACTGCATTAAAATATGTTGCGTAGTTTTAAAGATTTAAGCATAGAAAGGGATAAAGGGACAGACAGTGAAGGCGACTTTGTTTTATAGTATGTAGTTATATATTTATATATACTTATATATATATATATATATATACACACACAAGATTAACTCATTTAAATACTAATATAAAATATAAAATTCGTAAATAAATGTTTTTAAATTTTAATATTTCAATCAAATCAATACAAATATGTGTTAATATGTACTTTTATTTATATGTTTGCAACGAATATAATTTGTGTAAAAAATTCATAGCTTTTTTGCCTATCTTTCAAATTAGCGGCTTTAAAGTTTAAAATTTTGAAAACATAATCTAGGGGCTTGCCCACCCCTGGTATATACGAGTACATTGCGTTAGGTTCTCTAAACATATTATAACAGTTCATGAAGATTAACTTAACCCGACGAGAGATCAGTAGTTGCTTAAGCATAAAATAAAGCTCTTTAAATGAATTTAAGTTATCGCTTACCGGCTTTCAAACCCGCTGGCGACTTTGTTGATAGAGCCAAGGTAATTGAGTATGAAATATGGTCATATTAAGTTTGTATTTCAAGTTCTTATGACAATTTTCTCAATGTTTATTTATTCGTATGTGGGTTAATTCAACTTTACGAATGATAATATTTATATTATAATTTGGAGTTGACAATATAAAATATTTATGGTATTTTGTTTTTAAACTCTGAATAGTTTAAATCCAATCGCAGTTGAATAGCTTATGAATTTCGTATTTATCTAGTACAGAATTTTCGCAGTTTTGCTAGGTTTATTTGCACAAGTTTATTTATAACTGATTTGGTTAAGAGATTTATATTTAAAAAAAATTTAATAATACCCACTGTCTATCAACTGTTCTGTGTCTCATTTTTTGATTTAAAAGGAAGTAACGATATTGATCTCTAATGTAAGAAATATTTACGTTAGTTGATAGCGTTAGATCAATTTTTGTCGTATTATTTGTATGGACAACCTCCACATAGATATCCTTGATCGCAGTAAATATTTTAAAATATTATTGTATTGTATTTATATATCCATTCCAGGCTTGAATATGTTGATAAGTCGATTTATATCCTTTTATATGTTTAATCATAATAGGCATTAGGATTGCCTAATTTATATGGTGAATATTTCAGTGAAGTTGATAAGTCTTTTATATAGCACATACAAGCGTGTGAATAGTTAAATAATTTTCTCAAACGTATAGTTAACGTCAACCAATTTATGGGTGAAAAGTGTACGTTTTAGACTTGTTAAGTTATTTACGCCTGGTACGGATAAAGGTGACTTAAAATAAATAATTTGGTAAAACAAGTCATTAATATATTTTACGATTCGTTGTAAATATACAAAACGTAATCATAAAGATCAACTGACCGAGGCAGTTTCAATTATCTTATACTAGTAAATAACATTCATGTGATTTTAATTTATACTGGAGTCGATAGTAATAACAAATTATTTGTGTATACGACTATTTAATTAGTAATAAATATGAAAAATGCTTCGAGGCTCTTATGAACTGATGTTATTCTCAGCTGTTACTTTAATTTTATTCGTAAATATGACGGTATCATAATAATGTACGAGGTCCCGGTATCTTCTTTATGTTGAGTGCTCGTAGAGAACTTCGACATGCAGCAATTAGGATTGGCTTCGTTATTCATTTAGATATCTACACATAAATTCTGTATGTTTAAATAATAATTTCGAAGATTCATTCTGCATATATACCCAGTTACACATCACTATACATATTATAAAACAAAGTCCTTCACCGGGTCTGCCTATCTGTTCGTTATGAACTAGAAAGCTACTGAATTGATTTTTATTTGGTTTCCTTCAATAGACAAAGTGATCCAAAACAAGGGTTTAGGTATTTTATTAAAATAATTAAACGTCTTACTTTTTTAAAGCCATTTAAAACAAACATTGCAAATGATGTACTACACAGTGCAATAAAGGCTCAAGTTGCAAATAGATGAATCTAGAAACTTGGTTACAAGGGCGAGCAATTATACAACTTGTACTTTAAATGTTTTTTAATCAATTCTCTGGAACAAGTATGACCATTTTAGGAAGTCGTCGAGCTATTATAACAAGTGGAACTTGAAGGACACCATCATTTAAAATTTTATCCTTTTAGATATTTTTTTTATTGATAATACAATAAATAAGTTATTTCTTAATTTATTAGCAATTGTCGATGGGCTCTTAGAACAACGAAGAAATTACAAAATAGCCGCCGCATATAGGCGAACGGGCTTTAGCAAATCACAGGTAGTTATTGAAATTTTAAATTTAGTATTATCTTCCATTTTGATTTATCATTTACCCGACATTTAACCCGCATCACCTTATATACGGGAGTGTGTAAAGACTGTGTGACCTCCATAGCTCGTTAGGGGTTAACAAGCACGGGAGCATGGATTAAATTGTATCTTAGGGTACCGATTATTATTAAATGTCAGTGATAACGAATGGGACAGACAAGTTAACGTGCACGGTTACAACCAATGATGAACCAAAAATGGTCAGGGACAGGTATGAAATATAATCTCCAACAAAAGATCACCTGCCAATTTTTCACCCATTGATTTGAGCCACTACTAAAACAAATGAATCATTTGCTACATAATACTAGGCGTTACTTACTTACTTACTGCCCTCGTCACAATACTTAAAAGAAGATAAGATTCATGAGTGTCAAGCAAGACAAGTTAATACGCTACAGGATCACACAACGTCTTTGCTGACGAAGACGAGGTCCCAGTTTTCTGACATCAATCAGCTTTGGCTTTTCATAATATGCCTGAAAGCGTGATAACTCACCACTTTAAAAACAACAGTCCTCTATTAAACGTCGTTCTAAGTCGTGGTCCTGCCAAGAACGAGACACTCATATAACGACGTTCATTAGAGCTTCTACGCTCTGCTCTCATTATTTTGCAAACTCAACGATGCTTCTGCACTCGACGGTCCTGTGCAGTGACGCTCCTTTATAACCTTGTGAGCATATGTCAGTTCGAAAAAACATGGATCTATGCACTGACATTTTCTTGGCTCTAAATTGTATTGACTGCAATTAAATACTAATTATGTCAATAAAAAAAAGAACAATGTGACAATCCCAATATTTTTACTAACCAAAGTTAAAATATACATGAAGCGGGAATTCGTGTACTAATTAGCGCGTGTTTATACCAAAACATCACGCGTAATATTCAAATGATTTCTATACAAGCACGACGTTCGTGTCAATAGCGAGTCAGTAGTACCGTTTCAAGCCCTTTTGTAGGTCCAAACAGTATCTTTTATTCGTATTTAAAACAACGCCGCACGTGCCGTATGCGCAGATGTCGATAACACCAGAAATACGTACCGGGCCACATTTTAAACACGCCTCTTGTTTAAGGTGAACTATGTTACTTTTTATTTAAAACAAAACAACGTAAAACATTGTATATATTTGAATAATGTTTTATGTGTAAGCGCAAATGTCAATAGCTAAAAACACTGTAATAATTCTTTGTCTGGAGATTATTTTTGCTCATTTAAATGTACCTCAAATTTTTGGTAGATCTTTTAGATATAGATCTTGAGATTGACAAAAACTATTTTTGTCAATCTCAAGTAGGTGAAAATAAAACTATCTAAAAAAGTAGTTTCCATATCCAAATTATTAATTTGCAAAGATGATAAATTCTATATTGCTCCATCAAGTTATATAGTAGTTACTTAATAAGAAAACATTTAATATTTCAGGAAGTTCAAACGCCAAACAAATTGTATCGCACTATTAGAAATAAAATTATTATTTTACAACAAGCGAGTTTACAGGTATTTGTATTAACGTTTCCTGCAAAATTCCTTAATCTACTTTACGATTACTATAGGTTATATTTCGTATATAAATTTGTAATTCAGATATTCTCATGGTTAAGTTTTTATTGTTACTATTCTCCTTAATAGATACAAACATTTCAGCGATAGAGAGCGTACCGCTATGCATTTGCTAGTAAGCGCCTTAATTTATCAGCCTTGAAGAAGAAATCTGCATTTCAATGCATTTGCAACATTGCATGCTATTTCATTTCCTTAAACCACAATTTCCAAATAAATATTTTATTCATCGCTGAATCTGGCATGAAATTTTTTATTTTATTTTCTTTCTCTTAATTGATCGTTCGTTAATAACTGATTATCGTGATTTTTAAATTGGTTCATTTTACGACTCGCACGAGCAAACTTGATTAAGTAGGGTGTTAAATT
This sequence comes from Morpho achilles, assembly GCA_947086495.1. Classification (NCBI taxonomy): domain Eukaryota; kingdom Metazoa; phylum Arthropoda; class Insecta; order Lepidoptera; family Nymphalidae; genus Morpho; species Morpho achilles. Next base: position 8,572,991 of record CAMTZB010000006.1, on the reverse strand, counting down.
TTATAAAGATAAATATATTGTTCTTGCATTTCACATTAAATACCAACCCTAGAAAATAATTTCGTAGTCGTTTATAATATATTTAAGTACAGAAAAAAGTTATTCTAGCTCAAACACGCTATGTGCATTTTCCGACTTATGGTCACATTTCTGTTTTGTAAACCATTTTAACTCAACTGTAAAATATTTAGTAATCGTGTTCTAAAATTCTAAAATGTTGAAAATCTGCGCGACTATCCCAGCTGCCCATGTTAAAATTAATGAGAAATTATTGAATGTACTACGAAGCTAATTAATTCTAGTAGTTAAACCGCGATGGTCAACATCCGCCTTTAAGTTTCAACTTAAAAGCAAAGTGTAGGCAGAATGCCGTAACTGCCAATTGCGCATACATCTTCGCTCGTAAAGGTAATACTCGTCTTCCTGTAACCTGTTACAGAGTTCCCCTATTCAGATAGAATCTCGTGGAACAATCATATGATTATATTATTTTTATTCCAAGTTATGGCAATTTATTTTCCATAGTCTTTTCTAAGAGTTTTTCAACAGGTTCTTGGCCCTTGTAAAACAAAAAAAACTTTCTTTTTTATGACTACATTATAAAGCTGTTTTATGTGGTGCACACTTATTATTGTTACATATTTTATCAGAGAACAGAGCGCGAGAAAAGTCTTGTTCATGCGTTTAGCCAGTTAGCACGCGCGGCCCCGATCGTGATACGAATGTCGTCATGACAGATGAGGAAAAAGTAAAATTGATATGTACCCCCTTGTCCATGATGACTAAGCTAACTTTCAACAGGATTTTGTGTTGTGTTAGGTTTCTTTTTCAATTTCCATTATAGGCAAGTTATCTTCTAAATCATGAAGCATTTGTAAATTAACAAGATATAAACTATTGTATTATTGAATGAAATTTATTTGTTGAAACGTTATTGAAACTGTTGATAGTTGGCATAATCTCATTAGCATTCATGCGTTATATTATACGGCTAATATATACAATAGTACATATAGTCATCTGTCTGTCTGTTTTAATGAGGCTGTCGAAGAAAGACCATGAAAATTGGCTCAAAAACGAGTGTTGTGTGTACAAAATATATTAGCATATAAACAAGACAAAAATAATTTAAATATAAAGGAATGTCTGGGCGACACAGTAGTTGTAAAATAGTGTCGGAAATGTTACCCTACTTTTCTTTTATTTCAGCGTTGCGCTCTCTCGAGTGATTATAATGTTTGTCATAAGAGAAAAAAGTAACGACACCTACGTATGCAACTTTATATTAAAAAGGAAAGTAAACAGAGTGCTGATTTAGTTATTTATAAATAATTTTACATGATTTGTCAAAGGTACGCCAACGCGGATTTATTAATAGTAATTAAATACAATACTCTCATTGAGGTTTTTGATGAAAGTTTTTATATGCACATAAGTTTATAATGTCGGTGACAATAACTTGTTATATTTAATAAGAACTTACTTTTAAAAATGTCGATAATATTCTTTGTTATATTACTAAATAGAAGTTTTTAATTATCACCATCATAATTTTAACACCATTTTGGTCACTGACTATGGGCCTCATAAGAAAGCTCAGAGTCGCTCAGCGGGCGATGGAGCGAGCTATGCTCGGAGTTTCTCTACGTGATCAAATCAGAAATGAGGAGATCCGTAGAAGAACCAGAGTCACCGACGTAGCTCAGCGTGTCGCGAGGTTGAAGTGGCGATGCGCGGGGCACATAGTGCGGAACCGATGGGCGTTGGGTGTCAAGGTCCTGGAATGGCGACTCGGCACCGGAAAACGCAGTGTCGGCAGACCCCCCACGAGATGGACTGACGATCTCGAAAAGGTCGCGGGGAGCCGCTGGGTCCAAGCGGCACAAGATCGTTTATGGTGGAGATCCCATGAAGAGACCTATGTTCAGCAGTGGACGTCCATCGGTTGATGAAAAAGAAGAAGAAGAAGATAATTTTAACACTATGACAAGTTTTACTAGTGCAAGAAAATTTCGGCATTGCATAAAATTAACACAATTGTTACAATATAGTAGTACGTTGTAGAAATTATAGTAAACACAACGCTATAGTATTTTGGTGGCTATTTTAACAGCTATATGCACTGGCTATAAAGTAGACAACTAACGGTCAATAGATAGCTCATAGTAGCTTCATAACATTTAATAATATATTCTTATCATCATCATCTTCCTGCCCTTATCCCACTCTAAGTGGGGTCGGCACAACATGTTATAAACATGCTGTCACAAAATTTGGTTGCGTTTTTACGACCGGCCGCCTGCCTGGCGTCAACTTACCTCAGTAGTATTTTACGACACCTCGGTAAGAAAGAGGGTGGTCTATTCTACTAAACCGGATACCACACGTTGGATCAACTTACCTTCGCCTTTTACGACACCTCGGTAAGAAATGAGGTTGGTCTATTCTACTCAGCCGGATACCACACGGCGAGTGGACTTACCTTAGTCACCTTTTACGACACCTCGGTAAGAAATTAGGGTGGTACTATTCTATTCAGCGAATACCACACGGCGGTTAAGAATATATTCTTATATCAGGTCATATTAATATACATAACATAAGACTTATTACCTCAAGCGATGAAGTCAATTAGACGTCAGTACTTATACGATGAGAGGTAGTTTTATTCTATAAAAAATCTTTGAAGTAACTTTTTATGACATGATAGTCATTATAAAAAAGGATGAGTGAGATTCATTACGCGTTGATGGTGTACTAAAGAACGATGATGCAGTAAAGTAAACTTTACAATGCGTTCTAGGAAAATCTATTTAATTGTAACTTAGAAGTACAAGTACTATTATAAAAGAGGAAATGTGACTACAAAATTTAATAATATGCAAAGGAAGACCAGAAAGACTTATTCAATATAATCTCCGTACTTAATTTTGTTTGAATCTTCAATCAAATACTTTATTAATTTATATAATTTCAGCCTTTAGCCCTTTTACTATTTATAGCAAAAACAAATATATTTCGTGCCTCGTCGGACATGACTGTAGGATAAAAATAATATATAATACGCATTTTAAATAATATAAAATATTATGGGTTGAGTAATAATAAGAAATAATTAAATAGCCTTACTTAAGAAAAATATTATCAAGCTAATAATAGAATCATGCCTAATCCGCTAGAGCTAAAATGATAAAATTTGGTATAATTTAAGTTTGTATATCGGGCTAATAAATATGATAGCTATAGCCATGCCTTTTCTGGAATATATGCCCTCTAAACCAACGTGTGTTTCACCTAACATTCGCCTTTAAAAAAAAACTTATAGTATCGATGGGAGCTTCTAACAACGCAATATGCATGCGTGAACCAGGAATACCATTCATTACTTCCATTTTCCATTATTCCATATAAAGCTACAGTTTAGGAAGAAAGCAATAACTAAGGTTTACCGAAGAAATTTCAAATAGCCTTGAAAAATCCAAGTAAGATTTTCGGCTTCTGAATGGTTTTGCACTCAATGTTCAATATTCATTAAATACAAAAACAGTTCAGAGTGAAGAAGAATACAACTTTTTCATACTAGTGCTTAATGCATAAAAATACTTAAACAAATTAATTTAAGGCATCTATTAGACTATTCACCGAAGCGAGATTTATTGCTTTACATAACAACTTGTTACAGTATCTGCTTAGTATAATTACAGGAGGTCTGCACTTAAGAAACTTATGCATCAAAGCTCTAATAATGCACTTAGACCATTGAAAGGCAATAAACCAAGCCTATCTAAGAACTATGGCGTTTTGATTTCAGTAACGAAATGTAGAAGAAAGCTTTTATGTAAATCAATATAAATGTTAAAAATAATTTGATATGCTGTATTATACCCGGTCAGCCAACAGTGGGATACTAATAGTAGTGGGAGGTTTTACTCATTTAAGTCGATTGTCATAATTTCTAAACGAGTCAAAATTGTGTAAACTTTAGAATTAAGAAATAAATAATCTAGTACGCGTAATATTGTTTCCTTTAATAGAACGTATTAGGTGCCGGTATTTCACTCGTCTAGTACCATACTAATTTACTAAGGCACACGCATGCTCAAAGAAATAAGCGACTACGCTCTCTTTGATATAACTTGGCAGCCGAGTCGGCTTCAGTGTGTTTACATGACAAGCAATTTACCTAATGACTAGCGGCGATACTATTTAAGATGTATTAAAACTATACATGTATATAACGACTATTTTTTGATACAGCTGAGACTAGATAATGGGAAAACTGATTGCACATTTACTAGACTTTTTGCTACATTGTACAAAAAGCAAACGATTTAAGTCTCCGTCCTAGCAAAGTGCAGGTCTTAGTTGTGTACATATGTACGAGTACGAGTACAAAAAATAGGCACAAATTGATTTTTCCTTTTTTATGTTTACCAGAGTGATAAGCTGAGTGAATGTACCATTAAATAAATTATTATTTTAACACTAGTAAAGTAGTAATTATTATTTTATTTAATTCATATTCAATTAATTTAATATCACTTTATTAAGCCAATATTAAATAAAATTACTAATGTTTGTTTGCTTGTTTGTAATCTCTTTATTGCATTAATTCAAATAAAAATAAAAATAAAAAAACAACAATTTGCAACGCGGGCTTATTCCGGAATCGGAATCTCTTCCAGCCAACCAGCTATGCCTTCGTTAATGTCTAACTACTTACGTAAGCGTAATATAGGACGAGAATAAGAGATATTATTATTATTTACTCATTCATTTATAAAAAAATTAAATTAAATTTTTAAATATTTTCTAAAACATACAGAAAAAAAATTAAATTAAATTTCATACACAGAGAGCGGAAAAAGGACCCAAGCCCAAGTGGTTAGGATAACAGAGCGAGCAACCTCCTCACATTATTATTATTTTTTATCATTAGTCTTAGCCATTATACTTAATATAAGTAGACATGACAAAAACCGTGTTTGTTTCGAGAATTAAAAAACGCATTACTAAACGAAATGATATAAAGTTTTAGCAGAATGTATAAATATAAATAAATATGGACACTTACAAATGGGACACTTACACACACGGTCGTCCGTCCCCAAAGTAAGTAACTTAATACCTTAGTTATGGTAGACAGAAAACTGGTGAATATATACTTATATATTTTTTTAATACAAATATACACCCAGGCTCAAAGGCCAACAAATTCATTTATAGAAAATGTTGGCCTTAGGCGGGAATCGAACCCACGACCCGCGGAGCTGAAGGCAGGATTACTACCCACTGCACCAACGGGCCAGTCAGTATAAAAATATATAATGTACTTATATTAGTTTCAGAATTTTAAATATATGTTTTCCAGCACAATCAATGCAAAATTATGTCGGTTTCAATTAAACAGACCACGCACTCACACATACACGCGCACACACACACATAATAAACATTTCAGCATATGCGAGGATTAAATTCACAAAACACTAGTAAAGTGTACGTCGTAAAATATTTAGTCTGACATGAAATAAGCTTCTAAACGTTAACAATAACGATTTCGTTCTTTACCAGATGAACTAACGGTCCTACATGAAAGCCGGTAAAAGTGACTATGCAATAAAATTATGCTAATCTATTTACATCGTTTTACAACATAATAAATTTAATTAGATATCGCGAGTGTAAAGTACGATGTAGTGCGACGTGAATTATTTAAACAAGATAATTCCGTATGTTTCCAGTTATTATTAATTGACATATATAAATTTAAACTTCTCTATATTAATATTAGAAATGAGAGAGCGTGTTTGTCTTTCCTTTTACACCTGATTGGCGCAACCAAAAAATATTTTGCTGAAATAAGCGATAAGCATATATTTTTTTTACTTTGCAGAATTCAATGGTAAAAAAGTTGTGATTATTATTTTGCTATAACACGTCTTTGTTATGTTTATATTTTTTGGTCTTTGAGTTAAGCCGCGTTTTTGTAGTAACAGAGCTTCCGGGCTCTATTTCTCTTTGGCACAATAACATCGACTTTTGTCTTTAGAATTCGTTGAAAAGACACATACATAGCATACTTGAAAATTAATAGAGACTATTATAAAACTTTTGCCCTGTGGTATCCGGCGGAGTAGAATGGACCACCCTCATTTCTTACCGAGTTGTCGTCAAAGGCGACTAAGGTACGTCGACGCGCCGTGAGTATCTGGCTGATTAGAATACACCACCCTCATTTCTTACTAAGGTAAAACGCGACTAAGGTAAGTTGACACGCCGTGTGGTATCCGGCTAAATAGAATAGAACACACTCATTTTTTACCGAGGTGTCGTAAAAGGGAAGTAAGGTAAGTTGACCCACCGTGTGGTATCCGGTTGAGAAGAATATACCACTCTTTTTCTTACCCTTCTCTTTTAGGCAGGCGGCCGGTCGTATAATACGTAGCCTAATCATGTGACAACATGTTTATAGCATGTTTGGCTTACCCCACTTACAGTGGGATAAAAGGCAGGAGGATGATGATATAAAACTTTAATAAAAGAAATTTCCTTCCGATCCTATTTCTCACGATTTATATTTATAGTTGCCAGTATTATCTGATGTACGTAACACAATAAAGGGTTAGCATGCACCGCGAACACTGCTACTGCATACCGCCGTCAATAGCCGATAATTACAATGCAATTAGGCGTAATGAGCGCATAAGCACTCTTCGCGTATTAGAGATAGTGATCGCTAGACGTACGTACTTACAGCGTGTGCGATTATAACAACGAGATTCCTACAGTAAATTGATACCCATGAATATTATTCATATAAATATCATAAAGAAAAAGAGAGCGAGAATAATAACGAATACATATTGTTAAATAAATATGTGCTTTAATCTTTTCTAAATTAAATGATTTAATCTTTTCTATACTAATTTTATAAAGAGGAAAAATTTGTTTGTAATGTTTTCACACAAAAACTACTTGGATCGATTTTAAAAATTCTTTCACCGTTGTAAAGTGCATCTTTACTGAGCAACATAGGCTATATAACATTCTCAAAAAAATAGGGATTCGTAATAAAAATGTAATAAGGTGTAAAAATTAGTCATAAAAATCTGTATTTTTATTAGATTATGAATGTTAGTGTAATTAAGTAAGAAATAAAACTTTAATGTTAACAAAAGTAAATCTAAAGTCCGACTTAGTAGACTTTGCACTGCCATGATATCGGTATGTACGCGGGTGAAACCGCGGGATATTACAAGTATATATATAAGATCTGAATTTCGGAAACGGCTCTTACGATTTTCATGAAACTTAGTATGTAGGGGTTTCAGGGGTTATAAATCAATCTAGCTAAGTTTCCTTAAAAATTGTCTTTTTATCCCTGTTTTCAGGCATTGACAAGCTGTTACAATGTCTTGATTTAGCTATATTACAAACAAAAAGATCATATTTTTTAAACATGGTGATTCATATATGAAACCAATTTAAATTTCTTATAATTAACTGAAAGTTGGCGAAGAATAACGTATTCTTCTACTTCTTTTTTTATGCTTTTTTACAGAGTATTTAAACGTTTAAGTTGACGCGAAGGACGTCGCGAGTATAACTAATTTGTTAATAATGAACTACTTCGTTGTATTGTTTCTTGCTGGTAATTAGAATATATATTTTTTAAACATTGATTTATTTAAAAAATTAAAAAGCGACTTAATGATAAGTTACAGAAAAAATTATAAGTTTTATTGTGTGCCTTAAATTAATTAATGCATAACAAACAAGTAATTATAAAGTGGGGTCAAGAGAGATTGATGAGTTCAAGATTTCATGCAATGTTGAGATTTGAGTTGCCCGATGATAAAAAATGGACGTGAGCAACCACTATAATCACAATTAATTTGGAAATATAGCTCCTTCATGAATTTTATATTGTACAAACATAGATTTGAAGAAACAAATTAAACTTTATGTTGACGAGAGTTACAATCTTCATTTGTTTTTATTTGATTCTAGCCTAGAATAATACTTCCTGGCCCATGAATGTGTAAAAACTTTATGATTATGCGTTGATTTAAATGGAGCTCAAAGCGTGTGAATGTACACATCATAAAGGAAATAGTAACAGTAGTTAGTTACGAAGGAAAACTGCTTATTTTATGTGACGCCGAGTTTGAGATGAAAGCTAAAAACTTGCGCTTTAAGATACTGACTTGAAAAAGTGCTATTTTATATTATGTGGAGCTCATTTGCAATTATATTCAAATGGTATATGTAAGAGTTTTCAGACAGTGTATATATGTATATATAACAGTAAAAAAATTACTAATTTTCGAAAAAATATTCACAAATTACTTTATACAATATTTTTTCTTTATGTGATAAGCAAACCGTGCTTTACCTTCTTACATTCAACTCAAACTCAAACCAAATTTATTTATTCAAATTCAAGTATATTAAAATTATTATTGTCATTTAAGAATTTAATTCCAGAATAATTAATGTCACTAATAATATATGGTTCCTTTCGCTGTTAGAAGACGTAATAAAATTGAAATACTTGTAAAAGCTTTACTTCCAGTTAACTTTTCAACTTCAACGTTTCTTACATTTTCTTAAAAAATTTGCATTCAATTTACAGTTAAAGAATAATCTAATAATAAATAAACAATTTTAACACTGAATTAGATAAGTGTGATGTCTATCAAGCTAACACGGAGTACTGAAAATTTCAGTCTTATTACGAGGTGCAAAAAACAGTGCATCTGCATCATCTTCTAAGAAGTTAGAATGTGTATAAGATTCTTATCATTTTTCTGTCCTTATCGCAGTCTAAGTAGGGTCGGAACAACATGTTTTTCTCTTCCATTCTCTCCTATCATTCGTCAATGAGTATAGGACAATTATTATAGATAGATAGATATATATAGATAGTATAGGAAGCTATACTTTAATTCACACAAAAGTAATGAAATTAATAAATAAATAAATATATGGGACACACGGTCGTCCATCCCTAAAATCAGTATCCTAATACTTGTGTGACAACTGATACATATATTCTTATATAATTTTAAATATATATAAATATATATATATTAAATATATATACACCTCGGCTCGAAGAACGACGACAAATTTTTGTTAGAAAATGTTGGCCCTTGGCGGGAATCGATCCTACGACTACCAACAGCGCCAACGAGCCAGTAAAAATATTTTTATAAGGCAGTAAAAATATTTCCAACGAGCCAGAAAAAATATATTTATATATAAGTTAAAATATTTAAGCTGTGGTAGCCCAGCGGTAACACCGCGCGCCTCTTTCGAGGAGGTCTAGGGTTCAAACCCCGGGCAGGCACCAATGAGTTTTCTAGTAAAGCTTATGTGTCTAATTGATAATTGCAATTTATCACACGCTTTTCGGTGAAGGAAAAACATCGTGAGGAAACCTGCATATCTCTAGAGAATTCTGGGGATATGTGTAACCTACCAACCCGCATTGGAGCAGCGTGGTAGGTCTCAGCTCCAATCCTTCTCTCCAAAAACGGAGAGAAGAGGCCTATGCCCAGCAGTGGGATAGTATCAGGCCGGTACTACTACTACATTAACACAGACGATGAAAAAGGTTTTTTAAATTCTGCAAGTTTGGACATATGTACATTATGCGTAACTGTTTTTAAAATGTGCCCATATACTATTAAGATAAAAGATTGCTTATAAGGATCGCGTTAGTAAAATACTTTCAACTTATCTAAATATTTACCAGGTTCTGACTAATCGAATTAATATACATACATTATAAGATAATTATATAACGGTTAAGATAATTATCTTATTTGGCTATAAATGCAAAGCGATCGAAATTAATGTATATAAATTTATACAATTTTAATGGCATTCACTCACGGTTCGCCGCGTTATATTATTATTTAAGTATTTATTAGGGATGTGACTTGGAGTGGAAAAAATCGTTTTTTTTTTACTAATTCAAAAGTTGTTTTTTATTATGTTAATTAAAAGAACATAAGAACAAAGTGTTTTATATTATGAAAGTCTAAGATAAGTCACTGGACCTGTTCTTAGATATAAGTTAATTTATAAGATTAAGTTTTTATCAAGTTATTTATTAGCTTTTCGGCTAGATTGTAGCTTCAATAAAGTGCTTCCATTGTAGTTGTACTTTATAATAGTATAAAAAATATTAAAACTTAATTATAATCAAGACCAAAGTCGACTAATAAGAATAAAAAATAACGTTGATGAACTGTTCGCAAAATTCGAATACAATGTGTTGTTTGGCTATATTGGTATGATTTAACAACGCATATGCTATGTCAAAAACAAGAAAAAGAAAATAAAAAAGAAGGTGCTTATGTATCCTCCTGCCCTTATCCCACTCTAAGTGGGGTCGGCACAACATGTTATAAACATGTTGTCACATGATACCATGTCACCCTCTCTTACCGAGGTGTCGTATTTTACGACACCTCGGTAAGAGAGGGTGGTCTATTCTACTAAACCGGATACCACACGGTGGGTCAACTTTCCTTAGTCGCCTTTTACGACACCTCGGTAAGAAATGAGGGTGGTCTATTCTACTCAGCCGGATACCACACGGCGGGTCGTCTTACCTTAGTCGCCTTTTACGACACCTCGGTAAGAAAAGAGGGTGGTACTATTCTATTCAGCCGGATACCACACGGCGTAGAAAAAAAAAAAAAAAAAGAAGGTGCTTAATATAATTGATAAAAAAACGATTCGTAATGTGTAGAAAACGGAGTATTGAAATCGATTATAATAGTAAAATTGACGATTATCTTTTCACATCCCTTGTATTTTATTGGTAAGGTTTGGGTTCGGAGAAAAGCTACAAAGAGTATTTTTTAAGACAAATGCTATTTAAATGATGACTAAAACAAAATTTTCACTGATATATATATTTTCACGTAGGACCGCAGCTTTTCTCTACAGGAGACAGGAAGGAAAAGCTACAAAGAGTATTTTTTAAGACAAATGCTATTTAAATGACTAAAACAAAATTTTCACTGATATATTGCTATTAGCTGCGGTCCTACGTGAAAATATATATTTTCACGTAGGACCGCAGCTTTTCTCTACAGGAGACAGGAAGGAAAAGCTACAAAGAGTATTTTTTAAGACAAATGCTATTTAAATGACTAAAACAAAATTTTCACTGATATATATATTTTCACGTAGGACCGCAGCTTTTCTCTACAGGAGACAGGAAGGAAAAGCCCACCAATAGAGGAGTAAGATTAGATCACTAATTAAGTAATAATAAAATTATTTTGCTATAATCCGCGAAGAAGTAAAATAGAAAATATATATAATGCTAAATGTAAGTGGACAATCGGTTATCGTACCTGATACATGCAGGATTCGTAAAAACACATGCACAAACCTCCACCACCACCACCACAATACACAAGCACTATATACGTTCACTATCACAAACTCAACAATCGTTTCGCCCCGCAACCGAATGTATATATTTTCTATTTTACTTCGTCGCGGATTATAGCAAAATAATTTTATTATTACTTTTGTATTATGGATCTCCGCAAAGTAACGCCTAATTCTATAAATTATCACTAATTAAGTATTGTTATCTTTTTTAATTGTATGTATAACCTCTTAGAAGATCGGTTTATTTATATTTTACGGAATTCATATTTAGTATCTGATTCGCAACCCGTTAGAGAACAACGTATTCTTCTACTTCTTGTTTATGCTTTTTTACAGAGTATTAAAACGTTTAAGTTGACGCGAACGACGTCACGTGTATTACTAATTTGTTTATATGAATTACTTCGTTGTATTGTTTCTTGCTTGTAATTAGAATATTTATTAAACATTGATTTATTTAAAAAATTACACTATACACTACTTGTAGTGGCCAATATGGCTTAACATACATACAATCAACAATTATTAAATATTTGTGATAAAAGTAGGAAAGACAACGTCATCAAGTTCTATATTGTACGGGTTGCTGTGGCTCAGTGTGGTTTTGACTTCCATTCGAAACAGAACTCAACAGTTTAAAAAATTTTAATCACAACCAGACTTGAGAGGATCATCAGCTGGGTCTTTTAAAGACTGTCTGAAAATTTCATTAAAATGGGTCCATCCGATTCAGAGTCTATAAAGGAGATATATATATATATATATATATATATATATATACAATAACATATACATACAATAATATATACATACATAACATTACTAGAATAACTTTATTAGAATAGCTTTATTTAATAGAATATTTATTTTAATAACTTTAGAGCTTTAAAGTTTTCTATATTTTCTATAAGCTTAATTAGCAAATAAACTGCAACTATGATGGAAGATAAGCTACTAATCTTGCACACAACAGTGAATGATCTTGAGAACTTGCTTTTATGATATAATCAATCGACAGTAAAGATTTATTGGAAGACACGAGGAGAATATTTTCACGCAAGGAATACTTTATTGCCTTATATAAGCAAACTATATTTTAACGCCGCTTCGCCTACTTATAACGATTACTGCACAGATTTTGTCTAAAACTTTTTATTAACTACACACTTGAAATTTTCTACGCTTTACAAATAGTACCTTGTAATTATTAATTGTAATAAGGCTAAGAAGCAAGCTGTATTTTTTACTTATACAATTTATAATTTATTTTCGTTAAATGATTCGTTCTACCAAACTAAATTTTTTCTTACACTCTCGAGAAGGAAATAATTGATCTAGCTTTGGACGGTTTACGGTCTGTTTTATACTAAGCAATAATTTATCTATGGAATGTCTTTTAGCAATAATAATGTATTTGTAACGTAAATCGATGGCTTATTCAATTGTATAATTCTTTATTACAAATGCATTCATTTTAACTCTCTTTTAGCAGCTCTTATTTAAGCTTTTAAGAGAGTAAAGTACAGTTTCATTCCTTACGATACCTATATTATGTTAATAATAAAAATAATCAACATAATATAGCCAACAGTTTTAGATTATTATATTATATCATCATAGTTATCATATAACATTCTAGTAGATAATTCTGGATGTGCCCAGTAAGTTTAAATATTTTAAATTAGAATCTACTAATACGTTTCAAGGATTCACGATGTTCTCCTTGAAATAATTAAAACACAGTTCAAACTTTAAAGCATCATAAAATGTTATTAGGGATTTAAAATATATATTTCCCGGAAAAAGGATGTTACCCAAATTTAAATGTAATTTTTAAATGACATCGATCGCAATGTAGACGGGAATAATTCAAGAATAAAAATAACCCTTGTTTTCTATAATTAATTAACGTTAAATTATCGTAGTACCTAATAAGAAAAAAATATTATTATAATTACATATATTGACGTTTTCTTATGATCATTAAAAGATAAAACGAGTCAATGTGAAGGCCATTTAGATCAATAATATGGGAAGGCGCAAGGGCAGATCGGTATCGACGGATAAGCGCGCTACGAGCGACGTCCGCAGCTCGGCCGCTCGCGCCGAACGCCGCGACGTCCGGCCATCTCTCCCTTTCTCTCGGGTTATCGCTCTCTCTCTCCGTCCTTCGGCGGCTCGTTTCTCTTCTTCTTGCAAGGTTAAGGTTACGTCAGACGTGTTATGTTATAACCGTTGGGGCACAGAGCGGCAAGTTCAGTGTCTCGTCGAGAGTGGCCGCGACACTAGGCTCGCGATCGACAGCGCGCGCATTACGAGGACTGTGCCGCCTGTGATATACGACCAGTGAAAAGTTCATGAACTGGGTGTTGAATTTGTTTGAACTATCACGTGAAGCTGACTTCTGAAAATTCGATTTTAGAATTTCTAGCTTTCCTAAAAAGGTAAGTTATTCAATCATAAGAATATTCTTCTCATATCACGTGAGAAAAAGCAATATCTACATAACTTTACTTAAAGGGCTATCTTTAACGAGCACGACAGGTCCAACTGGTCAATAAAGGTTTTGGTTCGAACGCCGTAACTACTGCATAATAATAATTAGTAAGGAGCGTATAATAAATATGAATCCTAGATATTATTTTGAATTTGATACATTTTACTGACGCTTTTAAAATATTTTTTACAGGTCGAAAGATCGAAAGATTTAAACTATATTTTTAATTTTAGATAAATAAAAAAAAAAACAATAATATTTTCAAAACTATTTTTGTATCTTGTCTTCGTTATAAGACGCATCACGTAGCAGGTTTTATAACTAAAAAAAAATATACATATATCCTGATATCAAATGATATATAATCAAATGATAAGTGGAACCAAATACAGCACAAAACACCCGGAGAAATTCCAAAAAACTGATCTTTACGAATTTTGTATCGAAATTTTGTCAGCAGTTTTTACTACTAATAGACAAAATTTTAAAAAAACCGTGTAAAATAATATTGAAGAAAATTTATTTGTTTCTAAGAAAACCTGATAATGATCCTCAAAAACATTTTTACTAAACATACCATAAAATTCCTCTGTCAATATGTAATATAAAATCCCACGTGAATATCGAAATAAAATTTCATAAAAAAACCTGTATCGTTTATATCAATGATATATATTTTTTTCATATTCTGAATAATAAATAGATGAAAAGGAAACATATCGAGTATATGAAATACCGTTAGGGATATTGCGAGGGTTTTTGTGCACCTCGACTCACTCCGATCGTGTGTGAGATTGATAGGCTCCAGTGCACATCAAGCTACCTATTCTTAGATAATAATAAAAAGCTGTCAGTGTTTGCAATAATTGTACAAGAAAAGTTCCTAAAAGTTCCTTCAAATAAATAATAATTATAGACTGCGATTTATTTTAATGGTATATAAGCAAAGCGTTTTTGCGATTGTATTATTAAAAAACCAAATAACAGAGAAAATGTTATAAATAACTAATAAAAATAAGATTATGTACTGTTAATACATAATACAAGCCCGTGTAAACTAGTCGAATTTTTTAGTAATTTTACGTTTTATTTCAATATTAAAATTTTATCGGCCAGTCGTAAAATACCTAGCCAAATCATGTGTTATATGTTCTGTCGACCCCACTTAAGAGTGGGATACGGACAGGAGCATGATGATGATTAAAATTTTATTATTTCACTAATATACGAAGTATTTGGGATTTTCGCGAATAAAAAACTATTTAAGATTAGCGATGATTAACTGAGACTTTAGTATAGAGCTCGTAATATTATAAGAAATCTAAATATCTCAACAGAATTTCTCAGATATCTGCTAATATGTATACGAATATCGTGATAGGCCTAAGATCTGGTTCTAATTAGAAGGTTTTATCCAGCAGTTACGAAACGTTGTCTAAAAGTCCATTATATTTTAATACTCAGCTTAATTATTGGGTTATTGTGTGCAGTTAATGGCGGAAAAATAAATGTAAAATTTATGTATCTATCAATAATTAAACCATTATAAAAACCGGAAAAATAAGTATGTATGTAAAGTCGGAGCAAAAAGCAATGTATGACTATGGAATCAGCACGCTATATTTAACCTCGCATCGCTTCTTTCCGTTCCAGGAAACCTTTTTGTTAATTTTTTTAAGTTTCTTCACCTCGGCTTATGAGATTTATTGGCATACAGTAACATTTGTATGGCTTCATCAAAAGAAAACAAGCAAAAATATATAAATTAGAGCTTTTTGTTGAACACGAACATGATATAAAATCGCAGCAGACATGAAGTTTAAATTAAAAACTTTTTACGTTTATAAATAATTACATATAAAAATACTGTTGTTCGTTTTTTTTGACAGTACAACTTTAAGATTATTGTTTCCTTATACCATATTTAAAAAAATATAAAGATTACTTAATACTCTATTATAAAGTATAAATGCTCCAATAGAATTCGTAAATAAATATAAGTCTCAAATAGATAGATAATGCATTATCCGGTAAAAAAAACATACTAAACGAACACAACACTAATTTTATTATTAGTTATGATCATTTCAGCATTTGACCCTTAGAAAAGACTTCAACGCGTTCACGGCTTTATATATACTTACAAAACTACGCACGACGCGTTAAGCTATGAAAAGCGATATTTGAATTCATAAGCTTTTTTATAAATATATATTTTTTACATATATATTTTCGTGTTCATCATTCATCTTAAAATGGAGGTAATGTAGGTAAGATAGAGGTAACTGAACTCTTGATATGAAAAATAAAATTTAAATAGTATGCGAAATGCGTAAAATTGCAGAATCGGTACATCAACCTCTCAAGTTTAAGCGTGACGTAGTCTTTAGTTTCAAGTATAAATATTTAAAAATATTTAAAAACCATAAATACTATATAATATAGATATAAACTGTTGTAAAATATTTTATCAAATGTGAGTATTCATTAGCGTAAAGACCTACTACTATCCAACTGCCGGGAATAGGCCACCTGTCTTCGATTTTGGTGAGAAGGGTTTGATTTAAGATCTACCACGCTGCCCTAATGCGATTGATAGGTGACACATATCTCTAGAAATATATAGGTTTCTTCACGATGTTTTACTTCACGAAAAAGCGTGTGATAAATTGCAACTATTAATTAGATAAAGTATTCATTAAATCCATCAAATAAAGTATTCATTGCTAACAATAAATTGTGTAAGGGTGATCATAAAAACCATTTATTAATATAAAATTTTCATATATTGCAAATACCCGACGAAGCATTTATGTGATACTTATAATATTTAATAACTAAATAGTTGCAATGTTGTAGTTATGATTTAAGTATTACTCATGATGTGTTCGTAGCACTCCGGAGAAGAACTAAATAAAAGTTGTGATATTATGAATTAAAAATAAATATACCTTATATCAAGATAACTATCATATACGATACAATACTTGCAATAATACAAATACTTGGTACAATATATATAATTGGTATATAATAGTAACATAAGTACAAGTACAGTCATGGGTTTGTTATTTTTGCTTTTATATTCATAATAAATCAAAAAGTTAAACGTTAATTAAATTATTATTTTTAAAATAATAAAATAGATTTTAGGATTAAATAGGCCTAAAGAAAAGTTTATAACAAATAGAGTGGGAGAGATACATCAACGCTTGGAGTGATATGATCGAATCTAAAATGAGGTAATCCGTACAATAACATTTGTATAGTAGTCAGACGTACAAATTGTGCCAACAATAGTCACTGAGACTAAACAATTCTGGAAGGGCTGATTGACTAATAGGAAGAACGACGGACGGTAGAACCTAAAGTCGTTATAATGGTGGCCGGAAGATATTGTCTTTTATATAAGGTCCAAGAGTGTTTTAGGTTGCGACAAAATTATAATAGTCCGTCAGTTGAGACGTTTTAACGTTCTTACGAAGCCTTAGATGAAGAATTAGCTTAACCGTACTATTTTTCAAAACAGTTGTCATTTTATCATGTGGTGGATATCCATTGCAATCGTAAAATTATGTACCAGTAATTGGTCATTCGCCAAAACCTCTTCGATTAACTGATGCACACCGCAACTATATTAAATTGGGAAGGTGAAAGTCTAGATCAAATTTCTTCCTAACACCTTACCTTCTTAGAGAGTATAGTAAATTATGCCAATATTAATTACCACTCAACTTTATGAACTCATTAAGATTTGACGAGTTATGAAACATTAATATTCGTGTTCTCAAAATAGTGAAGGTGTTTGTAAAAGCTTTTACATGTTAATATGTCAACTGGCTTTTGACCACATTTAGAAACGAGGCTTTCATAAAAATGATCGGTCCAATGACTAATATCAGACAAAATTTTTATGATTTTCCGGATATCATATTAATGGCAGAAAATATTTTTTTTAGCATAGCAACGCAACAGTGCAACAATCAATTTATACAGTTTCTACAGTGGACTACCAACGTTTGGCGGGTTTATTTTGATTATACATGAATGCAACTATCCACGATATATCATTATTTTATTATTATTATTATTATTATTATTATAATATTTAAATGAGTTAATATTGCAAATATATATACGGAATCTCGGAAACGACTCCAACGATTTTCCTGAAATTTAGTATGTAGGGGTTTTGGGGGAGAAAAATCGATCTAGATAAGTTTTATGTTATCCCTATTTTCGGGCTTTTTCGCTCTTTTGCTGTCAAACGTAAAGTCATGGTAGTTCATTTGGGGAACGGGCGGTCTAGAGAGGTGAAAATACCTAGGATCGAGCCCCACCTGACCTATTATTTTTTCATTTTTCTTTTCAATTTTTTTTTACATCATTTTAAAAATCACCAAGCAAGGCTCGGTCACCCAGGTACTAAGTTAATGAAAAGTTAAACATAGGTGGAATGTTTAAGCGGTTTTACACAATTGCTACAAAATTGATAGTAGTAAACGATTGGTCATAGAGTGGGTACGAACGACCTGGAATGCACGATCAGGGTCGAGGGTCAGCATTAGTACAAGCCTCTAGATAGTACGCCTAGCCGTAGTAAATTGAGACACAGACAAGGAACGTTGTGGATATAAATCTGTTTATGCCTGTCATTAGTTCTAGGCTAAGAGGGTATATTAGGTGCGATTGTGTTTAGGAGATGTAGTACGACTTTGGATATTGTAAAGATTTACATAGACATGAATTTCGTGTTTGTAAATTGCAAACGCATAGCGCACAACTCAACGTATAACATCTCCTTTCGTATCTTAAGTAATTTAAGATAAACCTAAATCAAATCAAAACAATCTTTATTCAAATAAGCTCTTTCAAGCACTTTTGAATCGTCAAGGATCAATATGATTAATGAAGCTAGAACTGGTTCGGAATGTTGCTCGTACCGAGAAGAACCAGAAAGAAACTCGGCGGTCAAACTTTTAAACATTTTCAATTTTACATTATTAAACCGTGGTCCTGTATGAAGCTGAAAAGATTTTCATATCCAGGCTTTTTTATCATCCAATAATCCTCAATTTTCTAATAAAATAAAATGAGATTCGATGTGTTAAAAAAATGCTTTAAAATAAATATATTTGCACTCCTATAAAATAAAATAAAAATAAATATATTTGATAGAAATTGCTTTTGATTCTTTTCATTGATAAGCACATTGAAAATACCAAATATATTAAACTGGTAATATTATTGGTAGTAATATTTTGTTCAATTTAGTATTCAATATTTTCGAGTACCGATGTGTCCGACTGACCCCGATGCAAATGCAATTTTATAATAAAATTGATATTTAAAAAACTGTAATCCATTCGTGAGTACACGAGCACTTGTGACACGCTACTCTGTGATTAATCGAGTACAAGGCAAAAAGAACTTCCCGATTATGATTTACTGATGTGGGCCTTACAATATATTTATATGTTCGTGATTATCACATCATAAAAACGTTACATATTTCTTGCGACGGAAGTTTATCGTTAACCGCTTTTCAACAAGAAAAGTATATAGAGAGACCAAGAGCTATCAACACAAACATAACAGGTTTTGTCGTTTACAGAAACTGACACGAATTTTCAGATTTTATAACTATTTTTTTAAATTAAATCTTTGCAATATTTTAACCTAATAAAATAAATATTTTTATAAATATTTCATTTCCTCCTGCCCTTATCCCACTCTTAAGTGAGGTCGGCACGACATGTTATTAACATGCTGTAACAAGACTTTGGCTGCGTTTTTATAACCAGCCGCCTGCTTGACGTCAAGTTACCTTAGTCGTATTTTACGACACCTCGGTAAGAAATGATGGTGGTCTGTTCTACTCAGCCATATACCACACGGCGGGTCGACTTACCTTAGTTGCCTTTTACGACACCTCGGTAAGAAATGAGGGTGGTACTATTCTACTTAACCGGATACCACACGGCTACCTATTAAAATAAATATTTCTAAAAATATTTCATTTACATTTCCACTAAAAAAAACAAAATAAAAATAGATTATTAAGCCGGCATCGTGTCGTGGACCTACGGAGAAGAAGCTTGTTGCTCCTATTTATATAGTATCTTTTAAAGGGCGGTACAGAGCGGTCGTGCGCGGGGTCAGGACGGATTCCATCAGGCCTTCCATGAAGGATTTTAATTACACCGCGACGAGTTGAACGACCTCTGTCCGCTACTATTAGGTGCATCTGAAAAGACTTTTTTAATTCGATGCTAGTTCAATTTGTAACATGATTATACTCTAAATTGGATTGGCGAAAAAGTCTGTGGACGTCAATGGTAATTATTTTTTGTTCAATTTTTACTTTTAAATAAGCACATTGTATAGCTTCATTATATAATAAGGTGGGAATTTTTAATAATCTTATATTGATTAAAATTCTTATATATAGTATTTGTCCTAGATAATTTATATAATTCTTATATATATTTGAAATAAAACTTATCAATAACAAAGCTTAAAAGCCAGCCAGTGGTAAGGCGGTTATGTTACGTTCTTCTTACGATGCACTTAACCAGTCTCGAGAATTCAACTTGTAGTATTTCGTTCGGCAGGTGCACGCACAATGAGTCTGCGCTGTACTTGTGTATTTATAGCATTATTATGTACATTACGACTATCAAATAATACGTTATTTTATAATAATGTTTGTGCAGTTATTTGAATGAATATATATTTCTATAAATATATGATTAAAATTACTGTGACTAATCTGTGATTATCACCGATAAGAAAAACAGTTTTTTTTTTTTAAATCAGGGGATAAAATAATTCCATAAAAGAAAGTCATTTGGAACACATTTTGATGCCAATCGTTTCTATAGAGATAATTTGAAGAGAAGTCTAGAAACAGTTATATTGTAATGATTCTTTAAAGCTGAAATTTTTCTTGCATGACATTTCAAAGTAATTTTCTATGCATAATTGAATTGAATTGTGGCGCAGACAATTCAAGTTTTTAAGGGTCGATCTTCTTTCGTTCGTTCGAATCAACACCAAAAAGAATAAAAGTAATGACGTTAATGTGCTAAAAACTATGCAGAAAAACTGCGAAAAGATAAAATAATTTTCCGACCGAAATACAAAAACAACAATGACAAATCTTAATACCGAATTGGGTCGAACGATTGTTGGCATCCTAATCGGCGCCAAAGTACAATGAACTCTCGGCCATGATCAAGACATCTACAAACAATCATAAAAAAATACAGTGACAAAACTGTGTTAAACAAACTATCAATAAAGTAGACCTTTGCCATAACATACAACCGTAATTCGTTCTAGATTTTCTCGCAAAAATCTATGCATAAAAAGTGACACTTGAGACCGTATAAAATGAGTGAGAATGTAGAAAAAAATACCAAAAAAAGAACGGTGTAGGTGTGGTTCGACTGAGTCATCGTTGACACGGTTATGCCCAAATATTCACGAAACAACAAATTAACTTGGTCATTTGGTCTCGCCGAAACAAGACATCATTGGACCAATGACGAATAAACTTATGTTTATTTTTGGACACGATTGCTTTTATGGATAAAAGATAAGACTTTGATGTTTATAACATAAGCTAAATGATAACGTTATTTTAAATCAAAACGTAATAAAAAAATGTCGCTTAATCAAATCGCTTGGGGTTAACTAGTCCCGACAATCATTCAACCAAAATTCCTTGTTAGACCCTGACCTGATTAAAATCGTAGTATAGGTAAACTAGAACTGGCTTAAAATGTAATCAATTTGAATAATCACAATTCTACGTTATAGACATCATCAAAATTTTAACCTATTTATTGAAATGGTATGAATTAATATTATATCGAGGTCACAAATGACTGAATATTAAAATTCACACAATATATTGTGCTTTACGAACCTCATGACCGACAAACGATTAAGCGAAAATACTTTCTAAAATTGTTAAAAGAAAGTAAAAATCAAATATATTCTTTAATACCATGCAACAACCGGCATTGATAAATGGTCAGTTTGGGAAATAATGTAGAAAACATGAATTATTTCTGATATTTTTTGAAAGCTTGCGATAACATTTATGAAATTAGTGCCATATTGTTATGTTTGTGCCAGATAACCTCAGTCTAACTAAATTATATTTGCAAAGGCGCACATTACGTCGTAAAGTGAAATGCAGTGTGTTTAAATGGGGAAGGAGGCTTAAAACGTTTTGTGGCCTGTAATACACCCGAAGTGGAGCAGGCGCTTAAATTGATTGCGAGCGATACACGCGAATCATCTAATAAAATCACTAATGGAACGGTATCGGTGGCGTGCGTCGCATAACGGCTCAGCTGTATATGCCTGCTCCCACGGCTGACGCATTATGCAATGTGTATGCTGTGCAGAATACACCGGCGAGCACAATGCGAGCCGATCGCGGTCGCGATCGCATTCCCGACGAAAAACAGGCACCGTAAGTGAAAACAGATGATCGCTAATGATCTATTGATATACTCCATTGTCTTCTTAGTGTTGATAAATCACATGAGAAACTATAAATAATTAAATACTTAAATACAATATTATCAGATCTTTTTAATGATAAATGGTGTAAGATAATTTACTCTAGTTAGCATGTTAAAAAATAGGCTAATATGAGAACATTAGTTAATGAAAATAATGTTGTTTTGAAAATTAGAAATGTAAATGAATCACTTGAGATGGTACGTAGCACTTCTCAACTGATTTGCTTATAACATATTTATTTTAGTGGCCCTAAAAAAATACTGTGTTGACCTAATCCTTAAAACTTAGTGACTCTTAATAAAGCTAGTTAACACTGTAATGAATTTGCGTCACATATTCAGCGATAACTGTCAATAATTCAATGAACCTCATTGGCATAACTTTGACATCTATAAGTAAGTGTAATTTCATATATTAACTGTTGCAATTAAACCTTATATACCGAGCATTTTACAGGAGTTAATATACGTTTGAGAGTCATTGAATGGGCAATCAATTTCCAAGCAACAGCTAAGATAACTATTATTGACGTCTGTGCAATTAAAGGTGCCGTAGCAACGCTAAGCTACGATAGAACTCTAGGAATGAGAATTCATTTGCCTATCTATTATTCGTCCATCTTTGTAATAAAATATTTATTACTTAACTCGTATAAGTTAAAATTTTTGTCTTTATTTTCCTGTTATTTTTATTCATAATTAAAAAATATAACTGCACTATGAAAGATAGAATAATCATACCATGAAAAGATTAAGCATTATATTATAAATTAAAGAGCGAGATCTCTGTAATTGTTACGAGTTAAATTTGGTATGTGGTTACGTCCGAGATTTTGATACGAAATATATGTACATTGACCTCTAAATGGTTGTATTCGTTAACACCAAAATTTCTCAGTGTAACGTAGGCGTAGGGTTATTGCACGTTTGGTAGCGGAATTCGGTTGCGGCAGCCCGTGACCGCAGCCCGAAACGCACGATCCGTAAATTAGTCAAGAACTTCTTATGTATCTTTAGATTACTTGTGGTGAAACTAAGCTTTAAAATTCACACTTCAATTACCTAGAGTCAGTACGTGACCCAAATATCTGCCACACTCGAAACCCATTTGGTGTGCTATGAACATGAAATGCTATTTGCGCAGTGTGCCACCATTTCGTATGGTAATATTGCGGGTATATAGAAATTGTTTTTTTTTTCATTTTGGTCAAAAACGGCGCAGATGTATGTTTATTCCTCTTATTTGGCGCGTTTGCTGACTAGTTCGCTAATGCAGCTGGTAATGATCTTGCCTTCAGCTCAGGTTGCTTTCGTGATTGAGAACGTGGACATCTTATAAAAATATTACTCAGAAGATACGGATACTCGTATAATAATTTAAAATTTTATACAAAAAAAAGTTCGTCTCTTGACGTTTTACAATTTTGTAAAGTTAAAAGTCTAAGTGGCTTTTAGTTTTAATGATTAATAAAGTTTTTTGTAAGACTTCGAAGTTTTTCAATTCAATAAAGCACACATAGTTAAAAACTATTTTCAAAATAAATCGGCCGTACAACATCCAATTTAGTAGTAACAAGAAACGACACATGGCCATAAGTAACATACATGATTAACATTTTAACAAATAATATTGTATACTTACGGGCCCTAGCTACTAACCTTAAGGCGTTAGTTCTATACTAACGAGAAAGTGTAAGACTAAAATAATTTCAGAAATCGTTTGAGAGGCCGCACACAGACTAAATTACTGGGTGGTTCTTAGAAAGAATGAATGCTGTACCCAAGGAAACACAAATCACAATTGTTTCTTTACTTATTACAGACTCTTAAAATAAGTAATATTTGTTACCTACATAATCTATATAATATTTTAACACTTGAAAGGTAAAATATGTAAAATGGGTATATTTAAATGCAATTAAAATATTATAGCAAGAAGTTTAAAAAATATGGTAATAACATTATAAAAGCTTTCGAACAAGAAAATTATTTCGCATTCGTATTAAGACATAACTGTTTAAAAAACTGTACAATTATGTAATTAAATAGTGTAATATCTTTTGACGATGACTTTCAAAATGAAAACGCAATATAATGTACATATATTAAATAACAGTAACTTACGGTAATGAATAAATTTCTAAGTGGGTCGAATTATTTTATATACGATGAGAATCGTGATGAATTCACGCGGTTATTAAGGCTATAAAACGTTTGTTGTATTTAGATAATTTAGATAGAGCGTTGGGAGGTGTCAACAGGTCGGGGGCTCGACTTATCTATCTAATCGGGTGTCGCTACGTCGGTGGGCGGCGATCGGGATAACGCCATCCCACACGCCAATTATGTGGGGAGAAGTTACGATTGCTCGCAAGATACTGCCACTGAGGCAAACGGATTTAGTCACTAATCGCAAGGGTTAATCGAAAAACTATTAGCGTGCCACTAAAATCAATGCATTTAGATAACACTGCAAGCGCAAATGGCTTTAACACTGCCTATAATAATCTTTTGCTGAAGTTCGCGTGTAACTTTTACGTGTTGTGTTCTTATTGCATATTTGATCAACTAATTCAAAAGTCAGATAATCATATTTATGTTTATAACAATAAGGATAAATGTTTTAAGCGATTCGAAAATTATATATTTGGAGATTAATAATCCTTACTAATATTATAAATGGGAAAGTCTGTCTGTCTGTCTGTCTATCGGTTCCGTTTTCACGGCCAATCCGCTGAACCAATATCGATGAAAATTGGCACAAATATTCCTTATATACCGGGGTAACATATAGGCTATATAAATCCTGTTAATTCAACAGGAATTAAATTCAGGAGGAATTAAATACGATAACATTCAAAACGCCATCTATAATAAACCTATGGAACTAATTTTTATTTACGATGTGTCAAAATCAAGTCAAATCTGTATTTACAGAAGTATTTAGATTCCAAGTTTTTCGGGTTACGTCAAAAGAGTTATCTTTAAAGAGTATTTATATTTTATTTTATTTTATTCGTTTACTGGACAAATTTAACTGAGAAAATTTAATATTGTAATAACAATGGATTATTAATATAAGTAATACGGGTTATTTAGTAAAATAAATAAACTAATAAAATTATAAATGCGAAGGTCTGTTTGTAACGTTTTCATGGCCAATTCGCTTAACCAATATAGATGAAATTTGGCAAAATTTATGTTTATATACCGGGGTAATGTATAAAAATCTTCAAAAAAGTTATTATTATTAATTTTTTAAATATTTCGGTTTTTGTTTATTTCATAAACCGGAGAAAAATATTTAATAAAAAAGTGACCGCCAGAATGATGTGTGTAACATCTTTTGGCCCAGACCAGAGTAATAATTTTAGTGTTGTTAAATAGAAAAATATTTGTTATCTTAGTATCAATTATTTTTTTATCTAATATTTATTTATTATACTTTGAGGTTATGTACAAGTACAATTACTAGCTAAATACCATAATATCACTTTAAAAATATAGGATTTGTGATGAAAATATAACAATAAGCTATAACCATTTAAGTTCAATCATATATAATTTTTGTTAAATTATAATGATAAAAATTATAATTTTACAAATTTAATCATATATAATTTTTGTTGTAAAAAAAAGACGTTTCAAGAAAACGAAATAAATGACTATTAACTGACACGTATTGGGAAGTTTTATTTAATTTAATCCCATAGAAATTAAGCCATACGGCTGATGGAAAGAATACTTTATTTCTAAACACCATTTTTAATATTTGAAAAGTCATTACAGTTACATAACAAAGTGAAGGTTATAATAAATTATTTATTATAACCTTTATATAAATATATTTTCAGATACCTATTTTAAAATATTATGTTAACAAAAACATCATTTAAATTTAATTTTTCGTATTTATACTAGAAACGTTGGAATCCAGCGCCGTACGTATAGGTAATTAAAAAAAACAATCTGACAGTTCGTTACGTATAAATGTTATTATTAAATAAGTTTTCTAACACGTTTCCAAAGGTTATAATATTTATATAGATATTAAATTCCAGAAAACATTATGAATTTTTCATGTATATAAAGTTTTTGTACTCCTTTTACTGCGCTATTTTAATATATTTAATGTAAGTACGGGTTATTTACTAAAATTATCTTATTAAGCTCTTGATCTAACGATAAATCCCTCTAATTCTTCCCGGATCGATCTGATTTTTGTGATGAAGATATTTGAAGGTTTGAATGGTGACAGAAGCTACTCCTAATTTCAAGACTACAGTCCACGCGAACGAAGTTGCGCGGGTAAAAGCTAGTACAGAATAAATAATAAAGAAAGAGCATAGAAGCGTTTTTATTTACTTAAATTATTCTTCCATTTAAATAGTAAGATTTCTCCCCACCTGTATTGGACACACGCAATCAAGGTATATGCAGCGAAATAACTAATAATAGCAAAAATACCAAACATGAATACATAGGCAAAAATATCCCAAATCATCATATTATATCTAAGTAAATCTGATATTTAAATAACTTTTTACAGACGTATTACAAAATACCATAATACAATGTACAGGAAAAAGTAAATAAATAAAAGAATGTTGATTGATAATATCAAACCGATAGATAATATATCAACGAGGAGTGTTAAAACAGTTAGTCAATAATGTAGGCACAACGAGGAATACATCGCACGAAGTGCGTCTAAGCATAATTTAATGTAAAAAGATTACGTTCGCAAGCGACTTGTCTGGATCAGTCACCTCATCGATGCGATGCAGTCAGCGACCGAGAGATAATTACAATAAATACGGTTCACGTAGAAGCAGGAACGTCTACATAAAGGACGAGATTTCCCGCCTTGTAATATGTCGGCGGATGGAAGTGATTTTCAACTTATAAATTGATGTAACATTGACTTACCTCTACTTGAATGTAATACTCCTTAATTATCAGACAAATTAACAATGTGTTATACCGTAATTTGAAATTTTTGAATTTAGTTTACATAATTTTTAGTTCTTGTTTCTTGTATATGAAAGTACACAAATATTCTGAATAAAGTCTCTGTGAATTTGATAGGAAATATTACATTAAACAAGTAACAACTAATAAGGGCTACTCTATGACACTAAATTCATTCTTGAAATATAAAACTTTAATAATGCCCACAATAGATATCTTAAATTCTTTCTGTAACACTTTTTTGCTTATACCAAATGATATACAATATCAGCGAATTATTTCAGCATTATGTTGTAATTTTCTTGCCTTCAACTATAATCAATTCAGTAAATGATATGAAAACCCCTGACAAAATCATACAAGTGCGGATTAGCAATTATATTGAAAGTCGATTCCATGTCGATAATAAAAAGAAGGTGGTCTCTAAGATGTAATCAAGACAATAATCGTTGAATTTTCTTCAATCATTCTGAATGATTGCTCTCGACACGTATTCTTTTAATGATGCATCGCTAGCGCTTATACCAAGCACCACAAGTTCAATGCATTCTCATTAATAATGCAATCTTAATTATGGTAACCTACTGCAATAACATTGCATCACGATATTACCATTTTCATTTGCGTTGCAAATTCATTGTTGGCTACTGAAAAAAAGTCGAACAATTTAACAACACTTGCTTAGGTAAAATATGTCTTAAATATTCCATATAAAAGTGCAAGAATAATGATAATAATGCTGCTGCAGAGTTTCAGGTCAATATAACCTTTCTCTATCTTTGTTATTTTGTTTCACTAATATTATTAATTAATTGTTTAGTGTTTTAAAAAGTATGCAAACATAGCATCCCAATAAAACGGAGAATGCCTAAGTATGGCGAAGTAGTAATGGAGATAATAAGTAACATATATCTCCGAAAGGAACTTAAAATCAACACTGATAATATATTACTGAGTACTAGTAAAAATCCTACGTCCTTTTATTAAAGGACGGGATTAATCTCAGGGAGTAATGGGTGCAGTTTCTTCATATCGTAATACAAGTTTTTATTGTTGTGCGATGGAAATAAAAGGACAAGTTGTATATAAAGCAACTTCCTGTAAATGTATTTTACGTGACTGTAATTATAATGTGGATATGGAGTTACGATTTAAGGATAGAACGTACGTATCAGATAGTGCAAAGTTCTTGGTTATTGAACTTTGTATTTCTTTTCCTTTTTTATACCCTCAAGAAAAAATAAAGATGAGTAAGATTAGTCGAATAAGATATCTATTGTATACAATAATATTGTTGTACTTTCATTTTGAAGCGAGATTAATGAGAGGGGTTTAAGGATGAACTGTAACAAGAGTTGATATGGAATCTACATTGCAAAATCGTGAGTTTAGCTTAACTCTGCAGCTTTATAACTTTAAACGGTTATTTTGAACACTACACAATATACCAGTTAACAACGACTTGCCCCGTCATATAAGAAGTTCTACTCTTAAATAGGAACTTTTACTTGCGATGTAGACTCAAGGTTAGAAAGTGGCACCATGAAATGCGTCAGATAGTAAAACGTCCGGAGAATCGCGTGTCAACTAGACTGAACATTATCATTCCACGTACGATGTTAAACCACTTATTCGGTTTGTATGACCGTTATCCGGCGCACGCACGCCGCTTGCATCAATGGCATATTTTTCCTCGGCGAAACTCCACGCACATTTGCCATTCAAGGTTAACCCGGTCAGTGTAACTCATTGTTTACATTAGTGTCGCAGTGCACTAAGATCAGTGAACTGTGTGAAAATCTCATTCGAACGGTAGTGGACCGGATTATCTATAGGATTTGTAACAGTGTCAAGTTTAGCTTAAATATTGGTGAATACATGATAACACGCCAATAAAGAAAAGCTGGTAGCGATCGATCTAAGATCAATGGATACAGTTCAAGACCATTATTCCAAAATATGGACTTTAATAGCCACTGCCGAAAGAAATAAATGTCATATACATGTATTTACGATAATTAAATGCATAGAGTGGTCAATTGTAGATATTAGGGCTTAAGGGCGTGGGTTTATACATCTTAAATGAATGTCATTTCAAGTCAAGATACAACACACGCGTGTTTAAATTGTCCGACGCCCAAGGGATAGCTATACCATTTATTGATAGGAACACGTACATTAATTGAAAATGCATTTCGTAATTAAACATTCAGTGTGACTGTGATGATAAACTTTCTTGATTTAAATATATGTCTTCAGTGAATTTGAGATACAACAATTACATATTTACATTCGACAATTACAAGGTTTGTAATTAGTAAAGAAAAAAGAAAATATCTTTAGAAAAAAAAAATTAATCAGAACTAAGAGAAAAAAAGTATTTTGTATTGTTTTTGGTGTAATAAAATATACTTTCACTTGTAATTACAAAAATATTTTTTGGTTTAATAATAATTTGTTATCTTTACAGTGGCTGATTCGAAGCAAAATTTGGTAAATTAGGCCACTGTAAACGGGATGACAGTACTCGTTAATGTAGAAAGTAAACCATATCCGCGAGGTCGTCTGTAAACCTGTCCGGTCTTCTGACCGTACCGCACAAGTTTTTTAAACGGGTTTATTGCAAGCAAGACTTTAATAACGTACCTCTTTACTTAGCTAATGACCTATACCACTTGCATTAATTGACGCTGTTATAAAACGTAAATTTGCTGTTCTTGGAAATTGGAACTGCGATAACTGTAAACAATAATCTTTATATACAAAAGTTTATTCCATATATCAGATACTACTACAGATAAATTTTAAAAAATCAGCATTTTTATACTTGTTAGGTTTTGTAATTATTATTTCAGTTAATAAATAATGATAAAAGCATATTGATAATTTAAAAATTGTTGTTTTTTAAATTTAACTCCTAAAAATAGAAATGTGGCGTATAATGCACGAATGAGGTATGTGTTCATGATTGTACACGCATCGTGTACTTTTGTACAGCAGTGGATGTCTGGTTTTTTTTAAAGAAGGAGAAATAATAAAATTAAATAAGTTTAAAATAATAAAATAAATAAATAAAATAAGTTTGAAAAAAAAAATTAAACTAAAATAGAAAAAAAAAGTCTCATTCAAGTATAAGAGACGACATTACAACAGTAGAATTGTAAATATTGAGAGTATATTGTCTCATGGATGAGGTCTTAAATTAACATTACATTGTTATAAAATAAAAACCTTACTTATTATAGAATAATTACAGATGAGACGTGTCTCGATAGTTGGCAGAATAACAAGAGACATCTCTTGTTATTCTGCCTACTGCCAGATGCAAAATGTTAATAAAGAATTGTAAAATGGAATGGAGGGTCTAAAAAAATGTAATTTAAAGTTTAAGTTTGGTGAACAACTTGAAAGAATTTTTTAAGTCACATATTTACATATCAACTGTAATTTTTAAAATAAACAATACTGTTAAATACCAGGACATAGTACATCATTTTATAGCCTCTTAAAATTTTATGATTTTCTAACTGTAGAGATATGGCCATTAAAAGACAAAGCAAGCTCTCAAGAAAGTCTAGCACATAAAATGTTGAGGTAGACAATTCTGAAGCACAGTTGTAAAACATGAATTCCTGTGATATATCAGTACCAGGCGTGAATATGGTGACAAGTTGACTTACTTCCTTTTATATGTACAATTATAATAGGCATTTGGATTGCCTAATTTATATGGTGACTATTTGAGTGAAGTCGATAAGTCTTTTATATAGCACATAGAATAGAATAGAAATACTCTTCATTGCACACAAATATATAAAAGAAAAAGGAAAAATATAAATTTTTATTAGCTTATATAGAACAAGACAAGTTACATTAAACAAAAAATATATATAATGCATGCACATAACAACTTGTGACTATTTAAATAACAGTCTTAAACGTAAAGCTGGTCTAAAAAGTTTGCATTTTGGACTTGTTAAGTTATTCACGCCTGCTACGGATATGATGTTTTTTATATTCAGAATTTGTTTTAAAATTTATTGGTATTAAGTTGTTATTGTTTTTTTATATTAGTTTAAATTTAGTGTCTATAGTCTAATCACGATTAGACGCGTGCAGCGATCTGACAGCGATGTAGGATTTATCTTATTTAGTGTTATTTCGACCATCATTCGTGTCCAATACGAGCAGTCGTCATGCCATCCGCTCATTCTAACGAGAGCGTGATCTCTCACACCGATAGCGACAGTCTAATGAAAAGCTCTCTGAATAATGCATTAATACCAGCGTTCAATCGTGAATACCTACGTAACGACTAGAATATACTAGATGCAAATTTAACTCCACACCAAAACAGATAAGCTTCCGTTAGCAATTCCAAAAATGAATCAGGCACAGGCAATAGCGAAATATAGCAAAATATAAGTTGGTACCGTGCTAATAAGGAAATGGAAATCTAAAAGCAGAAATATATAAATCGAAAAAAAATCTGAAATCTGGATTCAAATCTTAGATAAATTTAATTTTTAACACATCATACTGTTTTCCAACAACTTCACTGTATTTCTATATTCTATTTGAAAATAGATACACATTTTTCTTGGTTACTTTTAACTGAAGCACGCCCAACCAATTACTATTATATTATATAGCTTTAATTCTGTTCGTTACCAGAGTTCTTACTCAATAATATCAATAATATTGGCAAATAGATTTGCGCGACTCATATATCAGAAATCAGATTTGGATGAATCTCATTATCGTTTTATGAATCCTTTTCTTAGTGTATGCTTCACGAAAAAGTTTAGAATTAGAACTCAATAGTGGTTTTACTGACCACTCTATAAGAACTTACGTATTTTAAACATTTATAACTGATAGTGATAGTGCTTGTAGATATGGTTTGAAAACTACTGGCGACTCAGGTTCTTGTGTCGTGCTTTGCCTCACGCTGTGACCTATGTTCAACTTTGCTATTGAAATGTCAGCACTCGGACCATTGACGGGGCAATCGTAAAACAGAATGTTAAGGTCACATCATGACTTCAATAAACAACTCTTAACATGGGAAGCGTGATGTCGTCGACGTAGTCTTAAGCGGAACGTCTCAAAAGTGTGCCAACGTTGTCCTCAGTCAAAGGGAATACGTGTTAACAGATTTTATGCTGCGATCGAACCTCTCGTTCCATAAAGTTTTATTGCTCGTTGCACTTTGAAATTGAATGAATTTCGCAAATGTTTGAAATAAAATAACTGAAAATCCTTTAAATTTTGTTACTAAATAAGGGATATTTTGTTTGTTCGTTATTGGATTATACCAAATAATATTCAACAGATCTATTTGTCTTGAAAACTTGATATCCGTACAAGTTATAAATTGATACATTACCAAGAACTCTAATAGTCAACAATGAAAGCACTGTGAGGGTAAAGGGCAGTGCCAGAACAGAAAAGATAAGTAGTAGCCGTAGTCGTACATACCGTTCCCGCGTTCTACATAATGCGAACTAACTATTGAGGTCGCAATGCCATAGCCTTCTTGGTAAATACTGGATAAGCATTCCGGCCCTTTACACCTCATGACATTCAGCAGTTATAGAATAATATACAATATAATTGCTTAATAAATGTATTTTATTAACATTTAACCTATGGCAGTATTGATTACAGTCACTAGCGAGTAAATGCAACTATTAATAAATTTGAATGACACCATTGTTAAATGAACCCTTTAGACGGACATTAAAATTACGGTAACAAATAAAGGAGTAGTTCAGCATCCCAGATAATTTATCATAGCAATTTGTATGTCAACAGGACACGGGGCGAGCCATCGAGCGCCAACATAGCGGGGTTTTACTTTCTTGAAGTGGCCTTAAGAAACTAGTTAAGAGAAAGTAGGATTACTGTCGTATCAGTACTTATCGTTATATAACATTATTCAGAATTCTCTTGAATCAAGGATTTATTAAAGCAATTTAAAAATATTTTAATTCCAATATAATATTTATTCAGTAGCACCATTCATCGGTCTGAAACTAATTAACACCTACATATCTAATTCGGTCAACAGTATCGTGCGTATCCATCGTTCCACGTGTTTAGAAAATAGGCACTTATAAATATTTATAGGGAGCACAATGCCGTCTTTGTACGCTTCCATACTCATTCAGAATTACAATGGCTGTCACACTAGGACTTAGAACAAGAGCCAAAACGTTTCACATTAAGACACACAAAAGATCTTCTAAAGAGGTCCAAATATTAACTGATGTGGTTAATATTACCAGTAGTAACATAGTTCGGATACCCCAGATTAATTCGCAATGTTAATATGTGTAGGAGGGATACTATTACCTTTCTTGTTCGTATTTTAAGACCAACAAAGTAAGTGGGTGTCGGTATTGATTTCAACTTTCTTATTCGTAGATCATTTTATTTTTGTTGCGGTCAGTGCCGGAAATTGCGGCGAAAAACAGGTTACGTGGTTGTAGATAAACGTTTTTTGTTGTGGCAAGGGGAGGTTGTACGGCAACTGTATGTGATAGACATAGAATATTCTAGTTTGTGGTAAAGTATTGAGTCTTCAACGTAACAGTTACATTGTATCTTTATTTACTTTATTACATTATAAATTACTACATGGGGTAAATCGAGTTATATATGCAATGCGGTACTTATCACCCGTATAAGTTACATCAAAAGGTTTGACCAGCAAGTTATAATATATTGTTGATTGCAGTTATATCAATGCTTAAGTCTCTCTAACAAACAGACTTCATCACGAAGTCTTCGAAATTCCAAGATACGGTTGATTAAAATAGTTACAAATAGATTTGAAAAAACGACAATTTGTCGATGCCACCATTACCTCAAAAGCAGAAATCTTAAATTGGATTTCACGGTTTGCTACGGTGAAAATAAGCAGTACTAGACATTCTTATATTATTTTGTATCATTTAGCTATCTCGGTGAAAATAAGCTATATTTTAGGAACTTTGCATATATATTTTAGTTGTATGCAAGCGTGAGTAGTTAAGTAAGCAGTTTTAAATTAAAAAAATAATATTTCTCGAATAACATTAATTATTATTTTGTGTTTTTGAACATTGAATTTTGATGTACATAATATAGTATTTTTAATTTTGCCCTAAAATAAAAAGCAATATCTTAATTTCGTAACGCATTGATCAAAAATGTGAATAGCATCACGCGCAAGTCCAATTCAAAAAGAGAGCACAAAACCGCGCCGTTGTGGACAAAATTTAATCAAATTATTCCCGACACTATAAAAACTTTTAAATTGCTTTTAAAGTTAGTTCGATTACCTTTAACGTAAATACAAAACGCATGGTTGTGTGCTGAATTTTTACATCACGATATCAAATAAGTAAAAAGATACTAGTGAGCCTATGTATTGTATGAATGATAGTATAGAAAAACGAGCACTTAAAAATTAACTTTAAATACATCCGAAAACCAGAGATCCCGCTCTATTAACATAGGCGCATACCTCCAAATGAGTAAACATTGACAGGTTATCGACCCGCCAGCCTCAAACAGGATAACAAATAG
Source organism: Morpho achilles (assembly GCA_947086495.1). Classification (NCBI taxonomy): domain Eukaryota; kingdom Metazoa; phylum Arthropoda; class Insecta; order Lepidoptera; family Nymphalidae; genus Morpho; species Morpho achilles. The sequence continues at coordinate 8,537,984 of CAMTZB010000006.1, read as the reverse complement.
GAAATAGTAACGATGTACATGATCAAACAAAAATTCTTATAGCGTTGAAACTGAAATCACATCTGGAACGCTAATAGATAAAAGTACAAATCAAACCGAGCATGCGTGTTTTAGTCCAGCAGCCGTTATCTAATGCGAATTTACAGCCCGAGATTAAACTACTTTAAAACATTGCAAACATGGGAAGGGCCCAGGAGAGGCATCTTCGGTAATGGCTTCTTAACGTAATGGCGATAAAAACACTTCCTAGTATTGCTCACGTGAGAATATTGCCCGGCATCGCCGTGACATTGACAGATGAGGCGCGGGTGGCGTGTAAGTATCACTTGCAGGGTGCCCATTGGTGATATGGTAAAACTTAATAATTCTAAACGCTTAATTAATTAAAATAGGTAAAATACTAAACTATAGAATCCATCAGAAGTATGGGTAATATTTTTAATCACAGAGATGTAGTCTGGTAAATCGTTATTCTATTCAAAAGTAATGAAAATGTTATATTGCTATAATTCGCGATAAAAATCAAAGCAAATTTTATTTTAAGCGGATTATAGTAAAATAATATGTTTGTATCATGTATTTAACTTTTGTATCATGGATCTTGGCAAAGTAACGCCTAATTCTATAAGTTCATTCAATACAACATGAAGGTAGTTGTAGATCTATAACTATACGCGCCCTGCAAGTTGTAATAAAATTGATCATGTTTATAGTTAATATATTTAAAATTATCATTTATTACTTTGCCAATCTGGAACAACCAAGACGTGAGAAGTAGAAAATATGAAAACGTCACACGTTGAGTTTAGCTTCCGTTTAAAAATATTGAACTATGACTTAACATATTTTGTTTATGATTCCTTTAGAATGCGTTTGTGAAGTGTTTTTTTATGCATCATCAACAAGCAACTTTTTACTAATCAGTCAGTAAACGTGGGATAGTAATGCATTTCTAATAACTTTACATGACGTGATTTGATTAATGAAAGAGATTGAAGAAATTGAGTGGTGGATGATAAGCGTAACTTTTAATTAGGAGATGCGCTGTCAGTGAGAATTGACGTGTACAAATAGCTTTTGTTTGCCTTATTAGGAGTGAAACAATAGGTAATAAATAATAGACTTTTAAACTGTTAACTGAACTTTTAATATAAAATATAATAATAAATAAGGGGTCATGCGTAGAAACTTGATTAATAAGTTATTGTACGGATTGTCATCTGAATAATAAAACAGTATGAAAGATAACCACAAAAAAGTTCAAACCACAAGTTTGTACTCTTGCATGCCTTTATCCTGTACAGCATATAATAAATTTTATTATTTCTTAAACATTTACTTGGGTGATGTCACCATGCAGGTTATAAATACAAAAACATATGGAAATGTAAAACAAGTTCTATCAAACGAGGAAATACAATTTTGTGTACTCATCATAATTTTTTTTAATAACTGTCTATTACCAGTGTAATCGATCATATTTTTATCTATTATCTCTTTTTTTTATCTCTTCGTATCACTAATTATTAACACAATAATGAACTGATATTCTGGAAATTAGCATAACAAGAAACTTGAGGCTGGATTTATGATACCATCTGCATCTGTCAGCACGCATCAAGCAAATACAGTGGCAACGGAATACCAAATTAGATTATCACTTAAATATTGTTGCCTTTCTAAAATTTCTCGATTCAGGTGTCGTACGAAAAGAGCCGGTCCAGTGATACAGTTAGTTGAATGTAAATCAGTCTATTCTTTTCTCAGGAAGGCTTTAAAGCAGCATACGAAATTACGTGCAAATGCTACGTTTAGCACATTTGAATGTGTGCAATTCGTTTTATTACGTAGACTGCATAATTTACACCGTATGAGATACAGAAAGATTAAATGCTTTTGTATTTTTTCTTTACAATGTACTTATGACTATTGTTTCATTTAAGATAAGATTACAAAGTAATGTTTTAGCGGGAACAGTGTATTTGCCATCGTTAATTCAATTATAAAATACACATTATAGGTAAAATGTTTACATAAAATGCTTGTTACTGTCACTCCTGGGCATAGGCCTCTTCTCTCCGCTTTCGGAGAGAAGAATTGGAGCTAAGACCTACCACGTTGTTCCAATGTTGATAGGGGTACAAAAAATAGACATAATTTTTAACAGAAAACTCATTGAATTTTGAACAAGTGACCTCTCGAAAGAGGTTCCATCGCATTTTACATAGATTGGTAGAAATGTACAAATTCTGAATTCAATGAATCACAACAAAATAAGCCACTTAATTTTTTTGTATATTCAATTCCACCGCTTTTCAATATTTCCGAAGTATTCAACCTTATTCATTTAACTTGTTGTATTTTAGTACCGTGAAAAAACAAATGTATTTTTTAGTGTAAGCACTTCTTCATCGCAAACAATTAAAATCACTGGAGCGTTACGTTCCAGCGCCTGCCCCCTAATATTATTGTCTACACGCAATGACGCTTGGATCTTTCAGTGCATATCTGTTACATTCCAACGACTTATGACGCAACGCTGTGAAGTTATATATCTATTAAGTCATCATTAATAGATCCTTATTCATCATCATTATCATCATTTACCTGTCCTTATCCTACTTTTCGGGAGGACGGAACAACATGTTTTAAACATGTTGTTATATGACTGACTTCAGCTTGTCTTAGTCGCTCTTTTACGACACAATCGTTAAAAATAATTGATTTCTATTCTACTCAGCCGGATACCACACGGCGAGGCAACTTACCTTAGTCGCCTTTTACGACACCTCGGTAATAATAGGGGTTTTCTATTCTACCCAGCCGGATACCACACGGCGAGTCAACTTACCTTAGTCGCCTTTTACGAAACCTCGATAAAAATGAGGGTGGTTTATTCGCGCAATACCACACAGCGGTAGTACATATATATCCTTATTCATATTCTAAAAAAAGTAAATGACGATAGATAATAAATATGTATGATCGATTGCAGATTACACATTATATCAAGATACACTAAAACGTATTTTAAAGCTATTTATTTAAAAAAATATAAATTTTCTATTAATTTATTAACTGTCATACATATCAAATCAAATCAAAATTATCTTTATTCAAATAAGCTCTTTCAAGCACTGTCAAGGATCAATATGATTATTGAAGCTACATCTGGTTCGGAATGTTGCTCTTACCAAGAAGAACCAGAATGAAACTCGGCGGTCAATCTTTTAAACATTTTCAATTTTACATTATTAAACCGCAGTCTTGTATGAAGCTGAAAGGATTTTCAAGCCAGGCTTTTTATCATCCAAATAATCTTCAATTTTGTAATATGCTTTACGTATAAGCATATCTCTTACACTCAATTTAAACCTTTCTGTAGACTGGTCTAGTATGGATTGCGGAATTTTATTGTAGAATCATTCATCATCATCATCCTCCTGCCCTTATCCCACTCTAAGTGGGGTCGGCACAACATGTTACAAACATGTTGTCATATGATTTGGCTACGTATTTTACGACCGGCCGCCTGACTGACATCAACTTACCTTAGTCGTATTTTACGACTCCTCGGTAAGAAAGAGGGTGGTCTATTTTACTCAACCGGATATGCACACGGTGGGTCAACTTATCTTAGTCGCCTTTTACGACACCTCGGTAAGAAATGAGGTTGGTCTATTCTACTCAGCCGGATACCACACGGCGGGTCGACTTACCTTAGTAACCTTTTACGACACGTCGGTAAGGGTGGAACTATTCTATTCAGCCGGATACCACACGGCGTTATTTGTAGAATCATTATTAGACTTATAATAGAAATAAATCAAATTTCTTCGTTTTATATAACAAATCTTATTTTATCTCATAACCGTATAAACAGCAATTTAAACGTCTTTATCTGTAACATGCAATTAACGATTGTTCTTTTTTGTTCAACAGGACAGACTGCGGCTTGCGGGCGAGAATTTAAGGTCAGTAACCCGTGCACCTTACTCTTTGCCATTGGAATTCGAAAATCTCCATAAATAACATGTTATTACAGCTTATTAGCCGTTAAAGAAGCACTCAAACCCAATGAATAGAAAATAACCTGCTCACGACTTTTGTTAATTGTTAATCTATTATTGAAAACGTGAAATTTTGAAGTTATTATCAGAATATTACTGAATCTCTTTAATAATTTATAAAAGCAGGTGTTACTTTGCGCAATTGTATAGTACAGAAGTTGTGATACTCGTAGAACTATTTGGCTTTAATCCGCGTTTGTTAAGAGAATCTATATAATGCTAAGTGTAGGAAGCACATAACGTTCAAAAACATTATACGTGCAGGACCAATCAGAACACATATCACAATACGCCTCCACACAAGCACTACACTTACACAGACAAACTACGACAATCTCTAGGATCGTTTCGCCCGTAACCGGAGCTTCATCAGGAGGAAAGGCTCCACCAAAAAATTGTAATACGCATTAGTGTGTGTAAGGAGCAGAATCTCTTATATAAACAGTTATGTTATATGATTGCAAAAAAACGTTACTAGTAGAAAGCACCAATTATATCAATGTCAAAGGAATAATGACCTTAAAGTCAACGAAGTGTAAACGTTACATATACAGTTAGTTATATTTTGTAACAGTTTATTTTTTTGCGCCTAGAGACTCGCAAGTCTTAAAACAGCTGTTCATAAATATATTTGTTTGGTAATCTAACATCACGTTACATTATTTAAATTGTTCTTAAAAAGTACTGTTAGATGGCTAATTATGAGTCGTACAACCACAGTATATAAAATCATTAATTTACATTTAACTGAGTACAGAATTAAGTTTTAATAAATATATATGCAGATTACTTATACTAAATTTCCAGAATTCTTTATAAATTAAAATAAATAAGATAAAAAGAACTACTATTATTATAAGTATTTTTCTACCATTAAATTCCGTTTTAGTTCAAAAATATCATTTTTTTAAATACGCACACCTGTTTTTTACTTTTAGTAAACGTAGGTTAGTGTAATAAAAAAGTTATAGATAACTTAAGTACTTGAAAACTGATCATTTGAATTCTCTAACAAGTCAAGTTAAAAATGCTTTAAAAAAAAACTTCATGTCCCTACTGTTAACCGTTGAACAGTTCCCTCGTCTCCAATCCTGGCAGCAGCATCAGCTCATACTTATCATAAACTTGCATTGTCATCAGGACTAGACCAATATATAAAATTTCAGCCTAATTGGGAAGTGGATCAAATTTAACTTGCAAGATTTCACCTTCACATACAAACATACATTGCAAGTTGAATAAAAGCTTTTAAAATGTAAAAAGAGAATGTAAAAAGTGAAAAATTTGAAAGGAATAAAATCGCGACCATTTTGAAATAGGTATTTGCTATCCAGCAGATAAACAAAATAACAGCCACACGATCTACCTGTTAACTTATTAGGGACTTTAAGTGCTGAATAAGCCTACCAGAAACCTGAGAAACGCAAAATTCCGAGATATGTGTGAGATATGTTCCGAATAAGCTAACTGACAGATTATTTCTAACTTGTAAAACAGGCCCTCTAAACAGTACAATTTGAATTAGAGTGATATTGAACGGTATACTGTTAACGCAAATATATATACGAGCCGCAATCCTTACCGGGTTTTCAAAAAAAAATTAACTTTGTCTTTACCAAAACCTTGAACCGGTTTGTGAATGCCATCCTGTTGCTTTTTACCGTTTTGCCTCAGACGACATACGACCTACTTAATCTCCATTGAAGTACAAGATTTATCAATACCTTATTAATATTAATTAAGTATGTATGCGTACTTTTAGCGTTACTTAGTGATTCTGTAGATAAAAATCAAAAAGAAATAACCACCGCATAATGTGAGAAGTGAGTCCTATTCATGTGTCAGTTTTATAGATGCAATCACAAACACCTGCATAGAATATAAAATGAACTTCTTCCATTCCGATCTTTATAAAGTATTTAGTGTCTCTTATATAAAATTGACGGATTAATTCATTTTTTGTAACTTTTTTTTTGATCACTAGTTATAATAAAACTAAAATCTATATTATAACGTAATTGGCTTATTAAGTCTAATTTGTCCCACGAAAGTTAAGCACCATAGGAGTTTTCATACAATTTAATGCTTAATTTTTTTAATGCCCAATTTTTTTAAAGAGTGCAAATTGCCGAAGAAGCCCTACGGATACGTAATTATCTCTGTGGCTGCTCTCATAAGAATCTCAATCACTTAATCACTTATCTAGCGATAGCAGAGGCTATGCTTGGGGTGTGTGGTGTTAGATCAGAAATGAGGAAATCCGTAAAAAATCTTCTTTTCTTCTTTCTCAATCGATGAACGTTCACTGCTGGATACAGGTCTCTTTAAGATATCTCCACACCCCACGATTTGAGCCGCTTGGAACCAGCGACCGTTTTGAGGACGTCAGTCCACCACGTTGGGGGTCTACAAACGGTGCGCTTTCCGGTGCGAGGTCGCCATTCCAGCACCTTAGGATCCCAACGCCCATCGGTTCTACGTATTACGTGCCCTATCCATAGCCACTTCAGCTTCGCGACACGATGAGCTATGTCAGTTACTCTGGTTCTACTACGAATCTGCTCATTCCTGATTTAACCGCGTAGAGATACACAAAGCATTACTCTCTCCATCGCCCGCTGAGTGACTCTGAGCTCTCTTTAAAATACAATGGATATAAAAGTTCTGAAATGACAGAGCAGTGATATCGCATCTAAGCGTGTTAAACATATGGCCATAACCATATAGCGACTTGTTTGTGTAAAAATAAAGAATCAGAAGGTTTATTTCTATTTCGAATTAAGTATACACATATAGGTACATTCAATATTAATATTTGAGAATAACAAATATATTTTATGATTATAAGATCTGTTTAGAGTTACAAAACGGTAATCTTAGATTTCTAATAAAGAAATGACCAATAAGATCAATACGGCGATTGGAATACACTTTGACTGTAGTCAATAAGACATTTCTCGTTATGCAAACAGGTGGGCACAAGCGGGATCTAGATGGCGATTGCATACATCATCGAGATTGCCAATGCATTCAATCATCCAGCGTATTGTTTCCTGATTACTCTGCTCAGATCAAGCAATGATTTAAATCTAAATAGAATTTATGTTAATTTTACAACGACCGCTAAGAATAGAGAGGTTCAGTACGTTGTAATATAGGAAACGTCTGAACATTATCAACCTCGAGGCGAATGGCATACGTCGGAAAGCAATCTTTGTGGAAGTCATAGAACAAGTAAGGGCGGCGGGTCACTGCCTTTGTGTTTTAAGATGATATGGCCTTTAATTAGAATTATATTAATATATTGATTAATAAGCCCTATACCTATTGTAAATTAGTAGCAAGTTACGGTGTAAAATAATTAAACTAGCTGACCCGAGAGACGTTGTCCTGTCTTAGCTATTTAGATAAAAGAGTGTTTTATTAAATTTTTTAATGTACCGCTAAACCTACAATATATTTTCTTTCATAAGAAACCTCGTGATGTTAAATAACACAACAACAAAAAATTGTGACGTGTGAACATTGACACATCGTAAATAAAAAATTTAATACTTATACTGATTATAGATGGCGTTTTTTAATCCTATTCCTGTTAAATACACGGGATGATATAGCATTTATATGAAACGCGTGGACGAAATTAAAGCTAAAAAAAAAATGTAAATTTAAGTCAGCCTCATATGGTAAATACTTACTCAATCTAAAAATCAAAGGCGAAATTGAAGAACTGTCACTAACATCTATCGAAAACTTAGAGCTTTGAATTAAATTAGAGTCTTTAAGCATAAAAAACGAACTATTAACAAAAAGGAAAATTATTCATCGAGATAAAAATTATATCCTTAAAGTTGGAACTAAATAAAATTACATAGAAAATTTCATTGAAATCAGTAGTTTTGAAGGTTAGCGCCAAAAACAAATCGTAGCACGGGATTTTTATATATGTGATAAAGAACCTAAAATCATATTCCTAGGCCTCAATTTTTTAGTCATTTGTATGTTTGCGCTACGAACATCGGTGAAAGAGTTCTTGTGTGTTGTTAGTGAGTATAATTAGGCGCAGTTACAGCGAATGGACCACACTGCCATAAAGTTTGACTAATGCAACTATTAGTTCCAGTTGGACAGTAATTGAAACTACGTTTTCAGTCATCATAATTAATTTTATGTTCTTTCTGTCATTTGTCAGTATATACATTTACAAATTAAATGTTTAAATTACTTTAAGCCGTTAACGTTACGTACGTTACTTAATGTAACATAGATACATCATCATCTTCCTGCCCTTATCCCACTTTAGGTGGGGTCGGCACAACATGTCATAAACATTTTGTCACATGATTTGGCTACGTATTTTACGACCGGCCACCTGCCTGACGTCAACTTATCTTAGTCGCCTTTTACGTCATCTCGGTAAGACATGAGGGTGGTCTATTCTACTCAGCCGGATACCACACGCGGGTCGATTTACCTTAGTCGCCTTTTACGATACCTCGGTAAGAAAAGAGGGTGGTACTATTCTATTCAGCCGAATACCACACGACGGAATGTGTCATAGATACATGCCTGTTAATTTAATATGGAACTGTATATCTAAAATATAAAATTTACCTATGTAAAGTGAAAAGAAAAACAGAATTAATTAAACTTTTAAAATTACTTTAGATTTTTTTTAAGAATAAGTAATTATACTTATTAACTAGTGATATCCGCGAATACTCTACCTGCGAATATTTTCAATTTTGTACTTTTAATTTTCTCTCCTGTTACCGAAAAGGAATTTTTCATTTATTTATTTATTTATTCTTCATGTTAACCCACTATATGAGCTTCACTTTTACTAAATTAAATCAATATCGCTCTAGTTGACTAGGCGTGAAAGAATAACAGAGAGACACACAGAAAGACTTTCACATTTATAATATGAGTAAGGATAACGGAAAAAAAAATTACCGATGTCAAGCCCTTCAAATATCTCTAAACAAACAATCTTATCGATCCTATACTACGTTTCAACGTTAAAAAGGAAAAACTACTAACAGTCATTACTAATACTAATCTTTTTATGATTAATTTGTTTGCAAAATATGGGAGTTGAAAACAAATGAATGCCACTATTATTTCACCGCTTTACCGAGTGGAACAAAAATTATACAATGATTTACTATGAAGAAAAAAAGAGCATAAAAAAATCTGATAACGAGGTGAAAAACCGTTCAACATGCTGTGTTACAGTCCGGTTTCAGTCCCCTTTTATTTCTTTTCGCTATTACTCGTGCTTGTCGGAATTGAAAAATCTACAGTTAACTGTTTTTGAACTAGAACAACTGTTTTAATTTAATAAACTTCGCTTTGTTACGAATGATAACAAATAATAAGAGTTTATAATAATGGCTTCTGTAAGATACGTAATTGTTATAAGTTTTATTGTTGCAAAATATTTTATAATATGTACACATTAATTCTTGTATAATGTGAAATATCACAAATTCATTTACAATTAATATATACATTCTACAGATTATGAATTAATTTACTCGATACCTATTCTCCGTATTATTGTTATAACAAATATTTTAACCATCACAGCAATTGTAATTGTAAGTTGCACCATCATTAGCAAAGTCAGAACTTACATCATCTTTAGATTATATTAACAATAAAAGTTCCATAACAAATGATAAAAATTGGACCGAGATCGTACAATAATTAATTAAACCGTACCAAGGGCATGTGGAGTGCGTAAATTGCATAACGGAGTTAAGAAAAATTTGTGTCGAGTGTCCAAGCCAGAATTTTATCTTTTCTCACATATACAAGTTTCAAGAGCAATAACGGTTGTTAAAATAAGCTAATAAAAATGCACGTAACGTCAAATTACCTAATCTTGTAATAGGAGCCGCATATCAGTTACACCAGTTCACTTTACGAGCAGCTTTTAATAGTTGGCCGCTGCGTACGCCGCATGCAAAGATGTGGATTCCTGACTACAATAGAATTCTCGGAGCGGGATTTGTGTGGACCTAATTGGATATTCGCGGTAAGCGCCGATCCAAAAGTGAGATAGATCCTGTTGATAAGTAGGAGTCGGCGTTGTATGCTGTCCGTCCAATGTTATCACATCGCGACATCTTTATGTTCAGGTCGGTTTTTCTACGCTCGGTGCGGTGGGAGGTAATGGTGTCCGTCCCAACGGGATCCGTGTCGGCATCGTTTCGCGTCTCATCGTGCGGCCGCAATACATCGCCCTACTTTAAATAAGTGCGAGTTTATTCCGGTTAACTATTGCAATTAAACGAAAAAAAAACCTATTTAAACTATTTAAATCATATTGCTGTTGTTTCGGATGGTTGCTTTAAGATTCGAAGAATAAAAAGAATAGTAAACTTTAGATAACCGATTGATTTTAGAATATCAATGTCTCACTCATTTGTTTGTTACAAATATGCGTGACGTATAATCTCGGTTTTCTTACGTAGAACAGTTATGGATTCCTGTCAAACGTCTTAAGGCTTAGGAAGGTACATCTCAATGCACTTTATGCGCAAGGGATTTTATGCCGCTATTTCATATAATTGTACATCTTTTACGATATTCCTGCACTCTTCGTTGTCGAAAAGTGTCGTTATGAAAACTTAAAGGACTAACAACTACTCATACAACACCTAAAAATATTTAAACAATTCTAAAGAAGAGCTAAAATTTAGGATATATATAGCTAGGTGGTAAGTTCTCCCATAATGCCTGAAGCGTATTACAAAAATTAATTATTCGTAAATCGGTTAGCGATGATTTATCAAATCACTGATCAAATTATATTCGCACCGCTAAGTGTTACCTAGTTTAATCGTTTGATATCACTGCATCACGATGAATCGCAATATATATGATCATACAATGCTCTTAAACGCTCAGTCGGCTGTCGATAACGGAACGCTGGATGACGCGACACTAATTAATTCTTAAGTGTTTTCATATTTGATATAAACACTTTCAATGTCCTACTTGGATAAAAATCTAGACAAAAAATAGATATGTTATGTTGAAACAAAGATTTGCCATTTAACCTTAATATTCATAAACCGGTTTTTAGATTAATGATCTGCACACAAAAGTTTTCATTTGGTGGAGCGAGAAATCAGAGTGATAATCTTAAGAAATAAATAATCACTATATACTGGTAATTAAAAAGATGGAATTAATTACATTTGTATTGAAATCTATATATATAAAAGAAAGTTGGTCTTAGTTACACCTTGAAAAGGTCCACAGAAAACTCCGCAATGGTATATCTCTTATGGATAACCCACAATAGCATTTTTTTGACATTTTCTTTTTACGAATGAAATTGCCTCATTTTCGAAGCAATTTTAAACAATACAGGATTAATTCTTATCCAATTAAGTACCTTAAATACATTGTTCATTTAATATAGATCAATATGGCCGTTACAGCATGTAATTTAAATTAACATTTTCGCAGATATTACAAATTTAAAATGCAGAGCATAGCGATTGAGCGCTTCGCCTTATAGCACTTTGAATTTAGCTGCGATCGGACGGGTTTGTTTTTCACATGGCCAACTGTATGTCGCTCTTTCAGTAATGAATAAAATAAAACTACTGGATAGATTTAAATAATTTTTTTCACGATTTATTCTATACCCATGCGAAGCCCGAGCGAGCCACTAGTATTTATATAAATGAAAATATAATTGTTGTACTAATGTGTAGTGATTCAATCTATAATCTGCGGCATATTTAACATTGAAGAGACAAAAGTTAGCCAAGAATATTTTATTTTATTCTATTTGATTTACTAAAAGCACTATACATACACTAACATTTATATGCCAAATATCACACTCCTCCAAGTGAGCAATGTGCCTAAATAGATATACGAAGATTATTCTTTACGTATGAATATTCAGATTTCTGTAATTACAACGACAGGATATTTATGTTATAAATTATTATTCCGTTATAAGATAAATTTATCGGAAATTAACTTATTACTCTTATTTTTAACATCATTAATCATCCAGCGCTATAAATAGTGCTCAGCACGAGTATGAAATTATTTCAAGTGGCATAGATTTTGTTTTACAAATAAAACAACTGAACGCAGAGTGATTGACTAGCCATAATAAGAATCACTAATTTTTAATTTCGCTAAAGATGTTCAGCGTCAATAAAAAAAGAGTACTTAATGTTTCACCGATCCAGTATTGACCTACTTAAAGAACATGACAGCTTTTGCAATTAATGTAGTTCTTATTGAGTGTTTTTTTACGTGACCGGAAATTATTCTCAATCGATTCACAATCAGTGCATGAACTCATGTCGTTTAATATAAGATAAAAAACATTGCAACAAATGATGCTTAATTAGTTGAAAGTGAATGTTTGAATTAACAAAAACCAAAAAGTATATACGCATACAACGTGCGGGCAAACTTGCTTTACCGTTATAAACATTAGAGTTTTTGCATGCGTCATCTATAGGACAGGGGTACACGTTGTCGAGTGCCTCTCCCGTACACAGGGAAACCAATCAATTACATATTAGCTTAATGTGACCAAGATGACCCAAGACTTTCAAGCATTCGAGCGGTGCGTACAAACAAGTGACCGTTGGTTACCGAAGGTTTCCTAACTCACGGACTAGAGGCTGAGACAATGCACTTGCCATCATAGTTTATTGCTTTTAAGAATTTATGTTGTTGAAAGTTAATATATTCGCTTAAGATGACATGAAAGACTACCTAAATTATACATGTTTGAAGTTAGACATTGGCGATAAATTTTTCTGTCACAAAGACATGAAATGTGTTAGTTATAAAGAAGTTTTAAATGCAACTATACGAAGTCGTGGTCACGGCCCGGGGAGAATAAAGCTCAGGAAACAATGGCTGTGTACTTGGAGGGCGGACTTACTCGTGTTTGCCTCTAGTCTTGATTAGAAGTCCTTTTAGAGCGCTGTGCTAGTAACAAAATTATCACAATAATTCAATTTGTATGAAATGAATGCGAAAAAACGTTGAAACTGAACTGAACTCCATATCATAGATTCGCTGTTAAATATTATTTGAATCTATCGGAATAAATCGTCTATATGATGCTAGTTTGTTTAGACCAATCGGAAGCCAAAAATTCCTGCACATTCGCTAAGCCCTCGGAGCGTCCAATCGATACAAAAACCACATACACCTATCAATAGTTCGTAGCTGCATTATAAGAATTGTAACAGAGTCATCTCCACTATCCCAACAGACCAACCATATATTAACGATATAGTATAGTGGAAGGCGTTAGTTTTTTGAGAACCTGTGCTCTATTTTGAGTATACAATTTAACAAATAATATAAGTTGGTGTCGAGCGTGAGGTTCATGGGTGCTTTGGATGATTACTTGTTCGATAATGAGTTTAGAGGTCCGTTAGACCAGACCGGTCGCATGCGTACCGTACTCTAGGGAATTCACTCGTACCAATTAGTCCTACCGGCATATATCTTAGGTAATTTCGTGTCGTGTACACACGACAACAACAGAGCCCCTTATCCAAAACTGTGAGAAAAGGGACTGTTTTACTTAAGCGAACTTAATTCAACAACTGTTATTCGTAACGTCTGATATTTCCCGTTTCTTGAATTTACATTTAATATATTCTTATCTTAGCACGCATACGTTAAAAACACTATGAGACTTGAGAGAGTAATTAATCAAAATAGAACATCACAACCATTGTCATCAACAGCTACTTCCTTTGTCATAAGTCTTTGAACTAATGCACTATTTTACTTTATTTATATTAAAATTGAATCCAGGTCAAAGAAATTCGTCTCGCCTGACAATATTGTAACTAAGAATGATGAGATAGGTACTATGACACAATCAATTTGAGACTTCATCGATATCATATCAAATCGATGCATTAAAGTTAACTAAATAGACAAATATAGTTAAATTAGAAACTATGCGATGGTCTATAAGGATGGAAGATTTCTAACGAAGCTTCATGGAATCACTTACTTCGGATATTACTACTCCTGATTATTCGACAATACCTACACGTGTAATACAATAAAGTGATACAACTCATCATGCATTTTACGGTACAGGAAAACATTAACCGAAACATGGACATAAAGAAGAGATATCTGAAATAGATTTTTGAACACTTCACTGAATTATAGTGGTGAGTCCACTTTTTATATAACAAACATGGTATATCTGATGAATATAAAGTTCAACAAAGAAGAACAAAATTGTTATTATTTTTTTATGTCAACCTTTGAATTGCCTAATGATACTATGAGTTCGTGATTCGTTAAACGAAGTCAAAAATTCTGGTACTTTTATCGATGTCTTTACAACGACGATTGGTCTTCTAATCTTTTGAGAGAATTTAACAGAAAATATCTTCAATATCACTCACAATAATATGGCATTATTTTTCATTGTTTTCAAGTATTATATTTAAACATTTTTTTGTCAAGTTTATTACCTAACTTTCACTGTTCCAAATAATTTATAAAATTAGGTGTTCCTTTGCGGTGGTTCATAATGCAAAAAGTAATTTAAATATTATTTTCCTATAATAGGCGATTACAAAAAATATATTTAATGGTAAATCTAGAGTACAATCTAGATTTAGCATTAAATATATTTTCTTTTATCGCGGATTGTAGGAAATTAATATTTTCATTACTTTTTTCGACTGTTGCTTTCTTCGTTGTTGGCTTAACGGTTGTTCAAGTAGCGATAAAATTGTTTTTGACGCAGAAATGTTCATAATTACCGATGAATAAATAAATGTTCTCTGTACTAATTAGAAATGATCGTCCAATGATAAGTGAAGATTGAAATCAAGTAATAATCGTACTTGATGTTGTAATAGCTAATAACAGAAATCTACGTATGAAAAATGATGCTGTCTTTACAGGCGGGTCTCTATTAATTTCAAAGATGTATTATATTAAATGGATTATATGACGTGTTCCGTTGAAAAATGATTGAATAACTTTTATAATTTCGTGATCGGCTATTTTATAGTCGTAAAGCGCATTTCAACTTGTGAAGGCAAAACATATTATAAATCTTGTACCTGTGGACACTGGTAAAGCCGCAATGCAATTTGTAGCCGGTACTGCGGCGACTGCGGAAGATTGAAATGAACCTGTAAATCGAATCTATCACGTACAATTCGCCATCATTATGGCAGTCAGTAGATTCCTTGCGGTCAACAGTCCCTATATGCTAGAAGGGACGACGATATCGAAATATATTACTACATTTTAGTCATAGTCACTAGTAGTCATAGTCATAGACACTTGCTAACTAAAATCTGATCTATGGACAACTGGAATATAGAACATAACGGGCTTAATTGTCGGGAAATCATAGCATTTCTACAGACTTCAAATAATTAACAATATACGATATTTTGAGGAATATTAAGGCGTGGGCTGTGCTGTACCCGGCTGAGTAGAGTAGCTCATTTCTTACCGCGGTGTCGTGAAAGGCGACTTAAGTAAGTATACGTCAGGCAGGCGGCCCGTCATAAAATACTTAGCCAAATCACATCACAACATGGTTAAACCATCTTGTTACGACGTGTACGGTTTTGAATAAATTTGCAAACTTTGCCCACAATTTACCTGGAAGAATATATTTTTATCTTATTTCAAATCTCAAACCACCATAGCGTGTGAAAGAGATTTTCAAATAAATACTGAAGGACATATGACATTGTTATGTATATGTGATATCAGATAATTATTTATTCCCGTATCAGCTATACGTCGCTCGTTCGTTATTATCGTAGTTCATAATTCTTGTGAAATCACGTTTCGATTGTCCATATTTCATCGTATATCAATGTAGGTATCACTAGTTAGACCGGGTTCTATTTACGAGCGTGGGCCTCGACGAGCTGTCTAAGGCAGATAGGCAGATTTGATAGTTACACGTTTGCAAACGACAAACAGAATCCAATAGATATTCTGTAGCGATATCTATCAATTATTTGAACTAATATATTATATTTAGTAATAGCAAAATCATAAACGTGTTTTATGATTTCCAAGTCGTATATTTCTAAGAACAACCCTTTAAATACCAAGGTAAATGAGGAAGTGCAAAAATATCCGTATCTATGACAACCAAATCAATAAAGGTAAAGACTAAGCCATTATTAACGTTCTAGTCATAGACAACAGTAATTTTACAGTCATACACAAATACGTTTATTTAGTAATCCGTACAAACAAATGGTTTTTTTTTGGTAAAGTCTACTCACAAAGTAATTTCTCTGCTTGTTTAACATATCCTTAGTACGTAGTTATTTATTGTTACCATAGAGTACATGATGCAATAAAAATGTACACGTTGTTGCAAAACTCGTTAAATTTCACAAATAAATGAAAACGAAACCGTGATTTCGATTTTTATCGATTACTAGACTACGACGTAACTTAATTTACTTCAAATAATCACAACAGGAAAAACTAGATTAGTGTATAATTCGATTTTTCTGCACGTTAAAGATTTGGTTAAGATTGTAGGCAGCGGGAAGCAAGCGTCGCGAGCCGGCGTATTCGTGCGAAACAGCGCGCCACCTACCGTTACACTGAACCACTTTTCCGCTCAGTTAGCGCCACTAACATTAATAAAATCATTTATAACGCTTAGTACCACCGTTCAGCAAACATCATCACATTTCTCTAACTCACGAATATTACGATCGCTATTTTAACAAGTGAATGTCGTTAGGCCATCGTTAGCGCTGTCCTATATGGTTAAGTAATAGTACAAGTAGTCCAGTCGTCGACGTTTGTCACGCAGCGATGATAGATGAGGAAATAAACGAGTAATATTACCTAGTTAGAAGTATGTGTATAAAGATTGCTTGGTGAATGATGAATCCTGCATATGTTCTAGTCAACAAGATTTCAATGTTTTCAATAAAATTGTACTTTCTTCAATATTGTAGGCAACTCCGATTACGTTATCAAATAGTATGTTTAGCTTCCATGTTCACCATTAGCTTCCACAATCAGAAAACCCAGAGATTCCTGTCCTACGAACCGTCATATTTATAGAATATCCTATCACGCAAAACTGCCAAGTTGTTAATTCGACAGTGTTGCTAACACAAATAATATAAAATAATTGCTAATTTGTTCAAACACCGTAAATCCTACATTATAATAATTAACATAACTCTACCACAATTGACCGCAATCATACATTAATTAATGAGATATAATTAGAAAAGGATAACACAAACTCTAAAGCATTTATTTATATACATTTTTAGCAATTTTGTCTAGTACATCTACTAAAGATCCATGTTATGACAAAATTTATATTATCATCAAATGCATCATCCAAGTACTCAATATGAACTTTGTATTAACTTAATTAAATCAATTCGTTTAACTTTATCTAAAGATAAGAACTGATTGGTTTATGTTATAGTGAATAATAACAAATGTATTGTATATACATATTTCGAATACTTTCTACACGACTTTGTAGTGGGTGATTATTGCTAGGCAATTAGACAGTTACGAGTAAACGTTTGCAGCCGTAGCCAAATAAAAATCAAAATGTTCGTTAATCAATTTTGCTAGCCACTTAAAGACTTGTATGTAAAATGAAACATGGTAATTACATCAATATCTATAAAAACCATCGTAAAATTTAAAAAAGTTTTTTTAAATTTTAAAAAGTTTTTTGATCGTAAAAGTTTTTTTGATCAGACCATCCAACCAATCTGTTACGGTAGGTATGGTATATATATTAAAGCAATCTTTCAGGGAACCACGTATAAGAGTCAAATGCAAGCAAATTTTGTAAGGGTGTAGAGCATCACCACAATAAAATTGTTGCATTTGTAATTCTTTGAGCAGGGGATAGGAAAATAACAATCTACACTTTTTCTCTGTATAAACTTTTAAAAAGTAGTAATTAAGTAGCGGCTTGTTGCTATCCCACTGCTGAGAATAAGCCTCTTCTATCCGTTTCTGGAGAGAAGGTTTAGAGCTAAGACCTACCACGTTGCTCCAATACGGATTGGTAGGTTACACATATCGCCAGAATTCTCTAGAGATATGCAGGTTTCCTCACGATGTTTTACTTCACCGAAAAGCGTGTGATAAATTGGAATTATCAATTAGATACATAAGTTTTAGCCGAAAGTTGGTGTCTACCCGGGCTTAAACCACTGACCTCTTCGAAAGAGTCGCACGGTGTTACCGCTGGGCTACCACAGCTTTTTTTTTATATAAACTATCAAAACTATCTGTGCCAAATTTCATACTCCTATGTATGCGTGATTTCCGTAAAAGGGGGGTAAGTTTTTGGTTCGTGTATTAATATATAGATGATTTATATCGTTCTAACATCTTCAAAAATTATATTAGAAGTAATGGGCTTGAAAGGCTGCTACCTAGTGTACTGTGAGTCATAAAGTCACCCGCGGCGATCGTGAGCAAGGTACGCGTGCAATGTGGTTGTCATGTGCCACTTACGATTATCGAAGCACCTACTGTCTGTAATATCTTATTGTTCCTTAACATGACACTGTGAAGCTTCTGAGTGTGAGCGCAAAAGGTACAGTTATAATCCTTCGTGATATTTTATAATAAAATACCATGCCTTAATAAAGAGATGACAGGCCTGTATTAACCGAATACGTCAATCCACTAATATTATCTAAGGAAAATTCTGACAGTCTGTGTTTCTGTAACGCTTTCACGGCTTATCCGCTGAACCAATATTTATTGCAATTAAGGTTATTAATATATAGAAGAAGAAAAAAGCGTTTTCCCTTCAGGAACAAAAAAAAAAATGTATAGGTATAATTAATATTTATTTTAACACTGAAGATCTCGCAAACAAAGAAAAAACCAAACGAAACAAATAACCTCTTAAAAAAAGATTACAGATTAAATGAAATTAGATTTACATACACGATAAATATGCGTAGTAACTACGGACGTCTCTCTAGCATACACTAGACAACAAATGCAATGTATATAACTAAAATCTTGTACTTGGCCATAAAACGTGTCTTCAGAATGTATTAGTCAATTTGGTCATGTCTGTGCAGGTGTCCCGATTTGGAGAGACGCATCGTAGGTCAATAAACTTAAGTAAACAGACTCCGTATATCATCGTAGTAAAGCTGGGTACTGGGAAGTGGAGTGCGCGTTTCGACCTCCGCGAACGCAATAATTGAGCATAGAAATCAAATTATAGATGATTGATGATGCCGTTATAGCACGACTGAAGCCGCAAAGGCGACCGACAACCGGCCGTACCGTGTCATTTGCATTATAGGTTTTCGACAGAATGTGTTAAAAAAAATTGTTACCATACTCTTACAACATTATATTTATTTTTAATTTACTGTTATGCGATATATTTTAAAGTAGATCGCCGAACATGTGTAAAATTAAATATCTTATTAAAGTCCCATTAAATTTTGCGATTAAAATAAGTAAATGTTTCTAAATAACTATTTGAAATTGTAATAATTCAGTAATCAAACCAATCCGCGCGCTTAGTCGCGGTCAATATTACTTATTAGTAGTTGTATCTCATTAGAAAACATTCAAAAATCGGATACGAATTTCAAACTAATTTTTTTTTTTAAATTATGATTTCGACAAAAACAAAAACTTGCCCCCTTTTAAAAGACTCTAATACTCTAAAGGTTTGCACCTTTAGCAACCTTTTCAGTTTGTCCGGAATCTTAAACAATAATAATTTTAGCATTTAATTTTCATTTAAAGTGAACATTTCCTAAGGTAGTTCATAAACAAAGCTATTTCAGATTTAAGATTTACCCTCAGGTGAAGCGGCGTGCGACGTCAATCAAATTAATTGTTCTACTGTTGTTTTCCGTCGCCATATTCATTCAAAGGGACCGCCGCCTGTGGCTTTGCTTATGGATTTCACGCTTTAACTTGATAGCTAAAGTCTAACTATTAAATTTAAACCAAATATATATTTTATAATAATTTTAGTAGATCATAATCCTTTGTTAACATAAATTAATCCTGTTTATTTAGTAATAAATACAATGTAATAATAGAGACATGCAGGTAACTGACTATTTACTATGGGGCAAAATTTACAACTCATGTCGTTACAAGATTGTAAAGTAACCATAAAATACTGTAGAACCTGATGGTATCGTAGTGATAAATCTACTTAAGGACGATTAATGTTATACTAGAGTTCACGATTTCTAAAACTAATGTCACATAAAATTACTGTAAAAGTAAATAATAAAACATTTTTACAGAAAATTTTTTTTTTAAACTCGGTATGAAATTATATTAATAATAAAGCAAAATAATTATAATTTATTGAAGTCATATTGGCTTGATATAGATATCATTGATAATTAATTTAAAATATCTTAAACTGATATAAAAGTAATTCAACAGCGACATTTTAAAATCAGCAAAGAAAAAAATAGTAATTTTTTGCACAGAAAGCAATCGCGTAATTTTGGAATAATATTGAATTTATTCTTTAAACTAAAAAAAATTAAGAAGGCACTGTATGATGCGAAGTAAGATTAATATTTTGAAATATTTCTTTTAAAGCAACAGGAGATAAAAGAGCAATAGAGGCTTTGAATCGTATTATTATGTAAAAAATAAAATAAAAAGGATAAGTCAATTTTAAAAGTAATGAATCATAAAAGAAAAATAAATTGAATTGTAGAAGAAACCACAAAACACGATGTGGACAGAAATAGAAACTTATTACGATGTCGCAGTCAATAATGCACCGGACGACCACAAAACAAGCATATGAAAAAAGACCCAGCGATATGAGTTTCAAAATATTGAGGAATAAATAACAGCTATCTTAATTTATAGATTTAGGAGTTACTTTGTGAAGTTCCAAAATCCAAAAGTATTAATTATCATCCTCCTGCCCTTATCTCACTCTAATTGGGGTCAACATGTTGTCACATGATACAACCAGACGCCTGCCTGACATCAACTTTACAGTACAATAGTAAACAGTATTAATAATATCATTACTATATAATTCGCAAATAAATTATATTATCGGTACTATAGAACGGCTATCGTTTTCATAGACGCAGAAATTCAAGCCGCAAATTATACTAAAAACTTGTAAGAAAAAGCAGCGTATAGATGGTTAGAAAGAAAGCGTCTCAAGACGGATACTTCGTGCACCGAAAACCTAGTTCTGATTAGTACTTTAAGTCTATGCTATCGCGAACAATGGTGCAAAATTATAGGATTTAGATTCTAGTCCCTCATTGAGTTAGCATGATTAATTGTGGAGAAAACAAGACAGTTGGGTAATTTTAGTTTTCACTGAAACTCTCAATAGTTAAGCTTACTTAAGTTCTAGAATGCGTATAGTAATTGACTATATCGCTATTCAAGTCATTATTTATTACGAAAATCTATTGTATCTCAATGAACTAAAATATTTCAAGGCAGGGAAATTTCCAATTTTTCAAATTGACTGGCACTTCAATAAACTTGGCGGTTTTCTAAGAATACATATTCCATTATGTAAAGCATACATATAACATTATGTACTGTCTTATATGAATAAATAATTGAGCAAAAATTGATTTAGATCATTT
Source organism: Morpho achilles (assembly GCA_947086495.1). Taxonomy (NCBI): domain Eukaryota; kingdom Metazoa; phylum Arthropoda; class Insecta; order Lepidoptera; family Nymphalidae; genus Morpho; species Morpho achilles. The sequence continues at coordinate 8,516,260 of CAMTZB010000006.1, read as the reverse complement.
ATCAAAAAAGGAATTAATACATCAAACTGAGAAAACGCTATCTTTTACGCAAATTCCATCAATTATCGTTTCTGTTCAACCTACTGACCTAGAGTTTTATATCAGTGTTAATGTATTTCGACCATTTAATATATTTTGGAAAGTAATTCGCTTTCATGCAATATTTTAAACTCCTATCAATTGATTGTTTATATTTCATTATCAATCAGCATCTTTACTAAATGAAACTTTCACCAAAATTTTTTTTTTTTGAGAATTATGTTTTATAAAAGGGTTTGTAACTAAAAATGTGGGCGGAAATGAAATGGAACTGTAAAGATTTTAATTTCTAACATTTTTAGGCTTCTATTTTTCCAGCTAAAGAACGAACAAGTACAATAGATATTAAGTTTAAAACTGAGAGGTCTGTAAATTTGTTTTTATTTTAATATCCGCATCTAGTCGTTAATTGTAACGGCGATTGCCGGTTTGAACGTAGCATGTTTACACTATTGAGGTTAATATGCAAGGAAGACGAGAAACAAATATGTATATGACTCGTGAATAATTGCTGTCCATATAAAGTTCTGTTACTAGTCTTACCAATATAACAAAGTTGCTGGTTGCCACGAAGTTGACACAGCTTGAAGACAGATAATTTGGATTCAAATACAGTCAACAACCATTTTATATTTTAAAGTTGCTTTGTTGTACAAATATAGGCATAAAACATAAAACAATGAGCGACATTGACGCCTGCATACCGCCCGATAGTTCCCTTGTAGGGACTAGGGGCTTACAATCCAGTCATGTCAACACATAAGGAAAGTTCCGCGCTCTATTAGAAGGGACATAACAAATTACAATTTCATTCAATGTAAATACAAGAAGCGTTATTCGTAACTCCTGTCGATGTTAATGGTTGAATTTAGACACGCCTAATCCTGTATCATGAGAATTAAGCCGTTTAGTTCCATCGTGACAGCAAGCTTCAATTTATTCCATTCACAACGTTGAAGATACACTTAAAATGCATTAGCAATAAGCTTTAACGGTGGTCTTTGTACATATTACTTCTGGAATGCTGATTGCAAACTAGGCAATTCTCATGTTATATCGTAATAATAATTTCTTATGATGATAACGATCATTATCATTGTGCCATTTCATAAAAGTCAATAAGAAACATTGAAATAAGATGTCATTTTAAAACTAATGATTTAAAATAGCTATATAATTCCTTTCAGTTAACATTTGGGCGGGCTAGCACGATGCAGAAGTATTAATGTTACGCAAGCATTACACTTGGCAATAGTAGGAAAGATATCTAACCTAAGCCTTGTTCGTTTTTATCGCAATTTTTTTGGCATGCTAACGTAATTTCACGGTACGTCTTTATTTTCAATTAAATACGGTTAGCAAATTTGCATTATATTTCAAGTTTCAGTGCCATCTGTAGTAAGCTTTTATCACTACAACTCCATTGCCTGATCGGCCATAGTGCACTCGTTAATGGAAGAACCATATTGTATGTATAATAAAACAAAATAAATCTGTACAGCTGATCCAAAGAGACATAAAACAAATTATAATGACACTCCCGTTATCCACTTACAATGCGACCTATCAGAATCTAGGTACATGAAATAAAAGGCGATATTCATAGTGTGCCAACCAGTACTAGTATGGTGAAACGTAAATAGCAGGTTGGAGGCATCCGGCTCATTGAAAGCGCTGACCCCATCTGATCGGCGCTCGCGGCTAGTTGCACATTTGCAGCAAGTGATATCCGACATGGGAACACAATGGCTCTACTAGTAAATCCCTTTAAGGTGCTTTCTAATAGGTATGAAATATTTCGTGCTTTGCGGGTTCAATATCATTTCATTCACAACCTACTTAATATTTAACGTAAAAACAAAATTTAAGGTTTAAAATTACTTCCCATTCTTTAAACATTTAATATGTTGCTGAATCTATCGACAATGTTTTCCAATTAATAATTCTGTAGTGATAAATTTATTAGTCGATACATATTTGCCGAAATTGTTAAAGTCATACTAATATTTCGTGCATTCTCATAGGAAATTACATTAACTAATAACTTAAATTAAGAAAAACTTGACAAAAGATAAAATCATAACTAAGTACAAGTTACTCATATGATTCCTTCTTAAAGTTTCCGACAAAACTTAAAACAGTGTTATCTCTGACTATTAAGTTCTTCTAATACTATTTAAACATATAAGTATCTAAAATTGATATTATAATATAGGAAAAGCAACAACGTCCTTATTAAACATTAAGGTCATGCCTTCTTAACTAAATCAGCCATGGACGATGGATCCATCGATGAACGAAAACTTAGGTCTTTAGGAGTATGTACACCTTTAATACCTTTGATCCAAGGATCCAAAAAGATGGCAAGAAAATGGCATAAAAATAACAAAAAGCACTAACATCATTATCCTCCTGCCCTTATCTCACTGTGAGGTCGGCACAACATGTTGTCACATGATTCAGCTACGTAATTTACGACCGGTCGCTTGCTTGACACCAATTATTTAACTTAGTCGTTTTTTACGACACCTCGGTAAGAAATAGGGGTGGTCTATTCTTCCCAGCCGGATAGCACATGGCTGAAAAAAAGCACTACCAATGGTCCTATTTAAAGTAAAGTATTAAATAATATATTGAGCCTTATACACGAAGGAATATCAAAAATCTAGTATTTGATTGACTCGACCGATATCTCAATCCTTTGGAATTCGAATTCAATAAGCCATTTAAAACACAATGCGGCGGTAGTTACATTACAAAAGTGGTAAAAAATCATAATGTAGACCGGTTGTCGTTTATTACTAACAATATACAATTTGTTGGCCGATGGCAGGCGTATATATTTTTTTTACAATAAAATTGGTATAAGCTATACCGTTGACCACCGAGTGGACAGCGCGAAAGAGACAAGGACCGTTACAAACATTGTATGAGAAACGTGAGCGTAACGTAATGCAACCGACTACCATCTACACGTATATTGTTAGCAATATCGATAAAAAAAACTATTTAAAACTTAATACGATTTGATTGCCGGCCTTTTCTAATGCTTTATTGATGGGGTTATTGCTCTACGAACAAACTAATACCAATTACAATTTCAATTGATTGTTTTCAACTACTGTCTTACATGTAGGCCACACACTACATGCTCATTAAAATAATGGATTGTGAAAGTGCTGTTTTCAATACTTCAAAAATATTTAATTCCTTAATTTTCAATTATATAATTATTTTATAAAACGGTCAATAGTTGAATAGTGTTAAAGTTGTAGTTATTATTCATCCTAGGAGATAGTCCTTTGAATTTTATTCATCGGCATGTTGTGCAAATTACTGTTATACTGTGCACATTTTTGTCTCTACAAAATTTTTGTAGTTAAAAGTTAATCATCACTTAGTGTTTATAACATAAATTATATATGGATTTTTTTGTTGCAGATAACGAATGTTATTCCGACCTGTTCCCAAAAGCACGATGCGGCTTTTATTGAGTTTTATGATGGTGGTGTGCGCAGCAGAGGCGGCTAAAAAGTTTGAAGGTACTCTTAGATCTGCTGCAGATGCCCCACCACAAGACAATCTTGCCGTTGAGTCAGCTTCACCAGAACCTGCAGTTGTTATTGCCCCACAAGATTATATAAATCCAGGAGCGCCACCACCCCCAAAAAGCGAACCCGAAGAATCAGAGGAACCAGCTGGGGCGTCAGATTCCACATTACTTTCGGATAACGCATCCGGATCAGAAGCCGCATCAGCTTCGGAAACCGCATCAGCGTCAGAAACTGCCTCAGTATCAGATAACGCATCTGTCCCCGAAACCGCATCAGCTTCTGAAACCACATCAGGTGGAGCACCACCATCGGCACCAAGTGGTATTTCCGCTCCTTCAGCGCCAGCTAACTCTCTTGAAGAATGCGATCCGGAAAAAATTGGATTTGAACTAGTTACGGGGTAAATTTATTAATGACTTATCTATCAATATTGCTGATGTTTGATGTTCGAAGCCATAATAACATTATTGATGTAAATGCCTCGTTTATTGATTTACTTTGTATAATTATTTAATCAAATAACAGTAAATGCGTTTATACTTAAAAATGTAATGGAATATAAATAGAACGAATTTACGGAATTAATGTAATATTAAGTAGATTGCATCTCATAAATTTATATCAATTTTAATGTGTTTGCCAACAGATACGTGTTTTCGGCACCATCACACATTCTTGATGACATCCCTGGAACATTGATGCTTACCGATTGCTTGGAGCAGTGTCAGGCCAACGACACCTGCCGAGCCGTGAACTACGAGACAGGCCTTTGCGTCCTATTTAGCTCCGACTCAGACCAATTGCCCGGTTAGCCACTTGGCACTTCATTAAAAATACGATTCTATAACGGGTTGTTACAAAAGTGTATAATTTACAAAGTCAATAGCTTCCTCAGATCAAAATACCGTTATACTGTTGTCAAGAATTCTAGGAAGTTAATAAACACCATTTTGAACATTCCATTTTATAACAATAGAGAAAGAAAACAAGTAGAGTACCATAGCGAATCAATAGTACAGTAAATTATGTATGGGATTTGAATTTGAATTAATGAGGATAAACTACAATATGCCAATAACATTGTTATTAACTGTTGGTCAAGCAACGCTTGATCAAAAGGTTGATGAGCATCCCTTACTTACATTACGTGAAAATATTTCATCATATACTTGTGTTTTAATCATTAATATAATAAATTAACATCGTTTTAGCGTTTCAAATATCTTCATTTATATATAACTTAGCAATCATACTCATTTATATTTACTTTATTACAGGAGCTCTAACCAAATCTCAATTCCCTGTCTTCACTATTTATGCCCAAAAGTCGTGTTTGGGAGTGAAACCATGTGAGCGAGCGTGGTGTTTCGATCGTGTTCGGGGCTATAACCTAAAAGGCTTCGGGAAGAGGACACATACAGTTGAATCAAGACAAATGTGCCTTGACCTATGTTTGGGCGAAAATGAATTCGTTTGCAGGTATGAATGTTTTTTGTTTGCTAAATTATCTTACATATATCTATGATTATTTAACATTTATCTACAAAAATAATAAAAGGGATATTTTAAATGTAAATGTAGGTTCTAGTTTTAAATACTTAATTGAAAAAGTATAACATTTAAGGACTGTGATGTACTGCAAGCTTCATCTGAGTGATGCTTGAATACAAATTGTATAACTTTTCTTCAGTTGAGACAGTTAAATTCTAACATCGTGTAAGCTAAAAATCAGTGGTTAAATCATTTTGATCAATCAGTGGTTGATTTAATTGTAAATCCGTTAAATCAGTGGTTGATTCAATTATACTTATATTTTAAAGTATTTGCTGAAAGTTAAGTCTTTACTTTAATTGAATTCTCGCAGACACAAATTCAGAAAAATTACTTAACCATTGAAAAATAGTATTGTTTATATAAGACATTGTAGATTCAACGTATAGAAATGGTCACATCTTCATTTGTGCCGTTATTTATTCATATTTCGATAAGGAAGCGGAATTATCAAGACTGTTGGAATTAATATCACACGCTTTGTTGAATGTGAGGTTGAATCAATTGCCTATGCAATAAACCGGAGACTCCACTCAGTTACAGCTTTATCTAACTGCCGGTGACTGGCTATCAGGGATAAAGATGAAACAAGATAAAATATCATTTAATCAGACGGTTTATTTACTATTACATAATATGGTTTTATTATTAACTACTTTCTGCCCGTGACTTTCTCCGCATAAACTTCAAATTTCCTACATAAAAGTATTCTGTTTTGATCCCAGATATAAACTGTGTGTAGAATCTTGTGTAAATCTGATCAACTAGAGGATTTAATGATAAAGTACTTTATTTATATCACATGAAATCTTATAAACTTATAACAAGCTGTACCAGGGTCTTATTTCGCGTCAATTCATTTCTGCAAACTTCTACAAATACCCTCAATTATTTACTGTTGAAACATATGAATGATGAAGAAAAAATGGGAATATAAGCTTCAATTGCATCAAATTTCATCTATATTGGTGCAGTGGAAAACGAAACAGAAAAATAGACTAACTTTCGTTTTTTATAATATTAGGATTAGATTAGGATAGAAATTTGACGACATATAGGGAAATTTTGCGATATAAACGATACAAATGATTTAGTTTTCGTAAAATCCAAAGAATGAAGACATCAGTACCGATGAATGAATGACAATATCTTTTTCCTATTTTAAAAACTAAATAAAAAATAGTTACAGTTAGGAAATTACGTGATTTCAATAAAGCCCATCATAATGAATATTAACATTTACTTGACGTCTAATTATGATTAAATTTTTATGTTTTTACTATAAATTCTTTACAGTCATGATGTTTAACTTATTCATGCATAAATATTTCTGCGAAAGCTTTTATCATTATGGCAATCATATAGGGATTTATATTCCTACTATTTCCCTTTGGCGAAATGTATAGATAATAGAAATGCCTACTCAATTATTTTATGATTTTAAAATTACAGTTACTTTTATATACACTTAATATGAATATCCATGTTATTTAGTAGTATTTTCTATAAGTTCTGACTTCTCGAATCGTTTTCTTTGTAACTATGAAATATATGAATGCCTATCAAACCAAACTTGACTGGCCAGTTGGCGCAGTTGGTAGTGACCCTGCCTTCAGCTCAGCGGGTCGCGAATTCGATTCCAACCGAGAGCCAATATTTTCTATAAAAAAAATTGTTGATTCCTCGAGCCTGGGCGTTTATTTGTATTTAAGTCTATATTTAAAATTTATGAATGTATATATTAACCAGTTGTGTCTCACCCATAACACAAGTATTAAATTACTTACTTTGGGGACGGACGACCGTGTGTGTGTAAGTGTCCCATATATTTATAAAAAGAAAAACCGACCCGCCCACTCCAAACACAAGCCTTTAGTTTAGCTGGAGGGGTTAACAAGTTTACTAGTAATTTGTAACCCAAATTGCTAGTGACTTTATATAAAAAAGTGTTACATTTAAAAAAAATTAGGCAGCGTTTTCGATAAAAGCTCTCAGGCGGCTTTGAGCTTATTGAAAATTTTATCGTCATATTTCATTAATTTACAGTGTGAACCTTAACTAATTTTACACTAAAACCTTCTTCGTATATTCATTAGTGAATACCGTTTGAGAATTCCGTTCAGTAGTTTGAGTTTATCGCGAATAGATAAATAGGTAGAAAGACGTTGCGGGGGACTTGTCAATGTTTGGAAAATTGCCGATAACTAAAATAAGTAAGTAACGAACAATTAATTTATTAATTATTTTCATCTAAGCTCCTTAACCGTTAAGATACAAAAGAAGAAATTATTTCATAAAACTACTTCTGCGTTTTCGTTTAACGCTTTCATTCCAATAACTAAAATAACTGTTACCAAATAATAAAACGTTAAAATCAGATGATTATGGTATAAATAAATCGTAAGCGAAAGTTTTAAGGTTAACTCATTTACTTCTAAAAACAAAGTAAAAATAAAGTATTTCTAGTCATTATACGACTTTAATATAAGAGTGAGAGATTAAAAGGGCTGTTAGGAGAATGTATTCTTTTAATGAGTGTAAACTATAGAGATTGTAGGTATGTTGATCAAAATACACCAATTATCCCTTATATGGAGGTTCAGGAATCTTCGTGGAACATTTAACTGGATAAATCATCGAGTCTTTTCCTGTTAGGGCGTTTTTGAATTTGAGAAACGACCATTATATACAAAGCAGGGAGGCCAATTGCAAAGTCCGTTACTAAGATGTCTAACGAAACAAGACCCAGTCCCATTGTGTTTGTTTCCTAGCCAGGATTTTTGATATCATTAACATAAATTGTTGCTATATGTAGACTTGAATTGATATGTTGTTCATGCCTCAATCATGAAGTTGGTTATTGAAACTATTTTCAATTATCTTGATTTGCTTGATATATATAAAAAAATGTTACTTTTTGTGATAGTGAATTTTATTTATAGTAAACTAGCTTTTACCCGCAACTACGTTCGCGTGGACTGTAGTTTTAGTATAAATAGGAGCTTCTGTACATACCAATCCTGCAAATGTCTCCATCATAAAAATCACCAAATTTTATCGATAGTGGTTCAGCTGATTTACCGTGAAAACGTAACAGACAGAGACAAAAAGACTTTCGCATTTATGATATTAGTAAGGATGTGCAATTAAATAATGTATGTAATCAGTATATATTTTTAAATGATTAGAACTGCTCAAGAAAGTTGTCGTTGTAATTATAGGAAAATGATAATGATAATTCCGTTACATTTTTCTAATACAATTTTATACAGCACTATTCATCTTCATCACAAACTGCTACGTCATTCAAGATGAAAAAATAAATGTACTCTAATACGACTTTCTAAGAACTTTTTGTCCAATCTGGATTAACAGCTAAAGCGATCATTCGAAAAAATTAGATTAACAAAAAAGCTGCGTTCAAATTAAAGAATGAGAGTAGTTGGAATGGCATACCGTTGGGTACAAATCGTATCTTCATTGAGACTGATGCCGGCTTACCCCGGGCGGCGCAAATCGCGATCTCAAGCAGTCACGACATTTGGCAAATATTCCGTGGACGTGGCGATGCGCGGTGTGGGAGCGAGCTGCCCTATCGCTTCCTACTTTCACGATACAATAACCGATAAGGCACACATTGCTCTTTGGAGTCCGATGAAACTCTATAAATTCAAAGAGAAACCTGTCCTTAAATGTCACCTTCGTGTTTCACTCGCTTAAACAATCCATCTTAAATTTTGTGTAAGTTCTCATCTTCTTTGAAAATTTGACTGAATGGTGAATTTCTAATATCACTAAACTGTCACTGAGTTGTGTAGTCACAAAATAATTACCACCATACCAACTCAAATTTTATATTACAGGGTTAACAACAGTGTATTCGGTTTTTAAGTCCGCAAAATAGACGTGTGCTAACTCAGATCAAAATCTAGTTTTCTCTATTGAATTTGCTAATCTATTCTATTTAGTCGGAGCAATGATATCAGCAATCTACAAGTTTACAATAGTTCAGAAGGTTAATATCAAGTAATTGAATTATTGACTATAAAAGGTATGTGCCTCGCTTAAACTGGGACCACCAGAGATGCCGCTTCACAATAGATAATAATATTGTAACTACAGATGTAGCAATAAATCAGTGATGTTGTCGGTTTGCAGATATAAAGATTATTTAAAATAATTTATTATTATATATATTTTAATTTTATTTACAAATCATTTCGTTACTTTTAGGTACACTTTCATATAACTTTAGTAATATTTTTGATTGTTTAGGTCCACCGTGCTTTTTCTTTGACACTGACTTTTTCGGGCTTACCCCATTTGAGTAATTAATTTTTACATCAATAAGAAGAAATTTTTCTTAAATTTTTACCAATGTGGCTTCATGTCATACTCACGGTGTTTAACATCGCTATTATTTGGAACAGCTATATATAAATCTTGCGAAATCAAAATAAATGGATTAAATTAAAAAAAAGCTATAATATGATGACATAAAATGTCTGAATTTAAGACTATTTTTTTTAATTAAAGTTAGCTAAAAATCATATGGAAGTAAATAATAACCTTATAATAATATTGAAATTACAATGGATTTTCGTGCCAATGTATTCCTATAAGCGTTCGAACGGAAAGAGATCAAAATCGATAGTAAATCAAGAGAAAATATTATACAAGATGAACAAAGATATCGCTGTTCTTATGCAGGGTGGTCAGTATAAAGCAATGCAGGGCTAAGGTCAAACTGAAATAACTAACGTCTTATATGAACTTGCAATAAAAGCATTCCAAAAGCTTTGCTTTCCTTTTTCCTTTGCACTGTATTGAAATTATGGCATAATTTTATTTATGTAATATAAATCTTTATAATAGGGATACAGTCTGAAGTGTTTTAGGACTATAAAACGCAAAGGAATACATAAAAAATCAATGTTTTTTTAACGAAAAAGTTCAGAGGATCGTAAAATTTATTATTCTCATAGAAACGTTTGCTGTATTGAAATCCATCATAAACCGTGTTACTTAGGTTTAACTTAAGTCATAATTTAAAAAAGAGAATAAAGATGATGTTAATTCTTGGGAAAGTTCACACAGTATAATAGGAATGCAGCAGCTATTAAAAATGCACACATTGTTGCAGATCGGCGAACTACAACAACAAAACGGGTGAATGCGTTCTGTCTAACATGGATCGTCTTACTTTGGCTGGCACTAATTCGTTCCAACCAAACGAGGGTAATTGATAAATTTTATTTCTCTTTTTTTAAATTAAGTTTGGCTATATTCTAACTTACAAATTTTAATTGTCAATTTCAAATTTTAAGATTCCGACTACTTGGAGAATAACTGCGTAGAGGAGCCTACAAAACTTTGCGAATTTAAAAAGATGAGCGGACGTATTCTTAAAACAGTTGACTCAGTGTATCAAGATGTGCAAACAGTTGAGGAATGCCGAGAGTTATGTCTTAATTCACCTTTCCGCTGCCATTCTTATGACCACGGAGACACGGGTGACCATGTGTGTCGTCTTTCCCATCATTCTAAAGCTACGCTTGCTGACATTCAGGTAACAACAATTACATTTAATTAAAACTAAATAAGTTGAAGTAAACTACTTTCACATACTCATTTATGTTTTAGGACCCTTATTTAGAAGTACCTGAGGCGGCTACTTTTGAATTGTCATCTTGCTACAATGTGTCTATCGATTGCCGTGCGGGTGACATGGTTGCACGTATTCAAACATCAAAGTTGTTTGACGGGAAAATATATGCAAAAGGAAGCCCAAACTCATGTGTAGTTGATGTTAAACAAAGTCTCGAATTTGAATTGCATATGCAATATAATAATATTGAGTGCAACGTGAAGCAGAACGGACTCGGCAGGTAATAATTATTTTAAATTGTGTTAAATCAAACTTGAATATATAAGCAATATCTAATTTATTCATTTATTTTAGATATTTAAACGACGTTGTCATCCAGCATCACGACACTATTGTAACGTCATCAGATCTTGGACTAGCGGTAACGTGTCAATATGATTTAACGAACAAAACGGTAGCGAATGAATTTGATCTTGGAATTCATGGCGATATCCAGACTGATCTATCAGAGGAGGTCATAGTCGACTCTCCGAACGTTGCTATGAGAATTACCGACAGAAATGGCGACGACACTATTGCATCAGCTGAAGTTGGAGATCCCTTGGTATTGTTTTTTACTCAACCCCTTGTTTTTCTGGTATGTTATCGATAAAACTAGTTATAATAAGAGCCAATGTTTGTTTTATGCAGGCCCTCCGTTTCGAGATTATGGACCAAAACTCACCATTCGAAATATTCGTGCGAGAACTCGTTGCTATGGATGGAGTAGACTCCAGCGAAATCACGCTTATTGACAGTGATGGTTGCCCAACCGATCATTTCATCATGGGACCTTTATACAAGTCGACCGCCAGCGGAAAGGTATTCATACCGAAGTTCCAATGATTTTCAAATTTTTAATTGAATTCCGACTATTTTCAATGTTGAATATTTAATTTATTAAAACGTTGGGACAAAGATCGTAATCAGAAAGCAATCCATGTTTCATATACCTTTTCTTTGCAGACGCTGCTTTCGCACTTTGACGCTTTCAAGTTCCCGTCGTCTGAAGTCGTACAGTTCCGCGCCTTAGTAACACCTTGCATGCCTACTTGTGAGCCCGTGCAGTGCGATGGAGGACCGAATGAACTACGTTCTGTTATGTCATATGGCCGCAGGAAGAGGCGTTCGACTCCAGCGGCCCCTACTGATGATATGCTTTTAGTACAAACTATCCAAATTACTGACAAGTTCGGTTTCGATAAGCAAAAAGCGAAGAATGTAACTGAGGACACGGTGTTTGTTCGCGAAACGGACGTTACTTGCGTCAACGCCTCTGGAGCAATGTTAGCAGCGGCTGCTTTCATAGCGGCTCAACTAGTCGTATTGGCAGCGTGGACTTGCAGTTGGCAGCGAAGACGTGCAGCGGCAAAAGCTGCAGAGTTACTTCCCGGCCCCAATGCCCCATCCGCTCTTTGTAAAGTTTACGATGCTAGTTTCACCCGTGCGCACCAGAGGCACTTTTGAGTAGATATAATATGTTGACGTGATCAACGTCTGCAATAGTAGTATAATAATTTAATTTAAATACCCCCGTCGCGTCCAAAGCTCAAAGGATTACGTAGTTGTCACGAGATACGTGCATCTTTTTCGGAGCAGAAGACAACGACAGCGGTTATTACTATAAGTATGAGCGCAACCGCTTCGCATGCCATGTCAGGCATACCGCGCACAGATTGCGCGACACGGAGACGGGGACGACCTAAAGAGCGTGCGTGAATGTAGATGGATGCTAGAAGTAATTCATTGTGTGTGTGATCTTGGAGTGTATGATGTGACTGTGTACGCTGGCTTGTCGCCATCTCCGGTGTAGTTGATGGGATCGTGGCCGTGAATCTTTAATGAATAGAATGTCGCTTGTTCATTTAATATACACTCGGACATGTCAATTGATGTTGAAAGCCGTATTGTACAATATTTTAAAAGTAGAATAAGTATAGGTAATTTCATTTTCTTAAAAATCAGAATTCCAGTACTTTCAAATAGAAACCCAATCTTGCGACTTAAGTCATGGTAGATAGACGGCCATCCCGACTTTGTAACTTATTGACTTTAGTTTAGTTTTGTACGGTAATTTATATTCGAATACGAATTGAATTTATATTATAAATTCTTAATTTAAATATATAAATGCTTATGACTAAAATGTGCTATGTTCTACGATATAAATTAAAACTATTGTATTATGGTGTACTAGTGCCTTATCCAACTATTGTGAATTTACAACTAATTTAATCCGTCCAAATTGCCAATTACCTGCAATAAAGTAATTATAAATATTGGTTTATTTTATTTTTACCCAAGCGTAATCAATTTATGTAACGTTGTTTTATAAAACATGCTCATTAATAGTTTAACAGTAGCCCCAAATCCAAAAAAAAGATAACATTGCCTATCAGGATATCCTTTGAGATAAAGACTTTACTTTTGTTTTCTTTCAACCGGTAAGAAAAAAAAAGTATTAATTTCAGAGTCTAAGCTGGCCACTTATTTTTCTTTTATTTAAGATAACTTTATTGTACACACTGATATATAGACAATATTATTAAAAGTTAGATAAAAAACTAAAGGCGGCCTTATCATTCAAAGTGATCTCTTCCAGGCAACCATTTTTGATTTTAATACAAAACGATACGGATAGGTACAAGTATCTATTTAAAGCTCAATAGATAGATAGATAGATACATAGATAGATATAGATACAAATACAAAATCAAAAATAAAATACATAAAAAGAAATATATAAATACGTCAATACATTTTTATAATTTTTACAATTCACACATACAAGGAAACATACCTACATATAACTGCATTCACAAATACATATATAAATATAGTAATAGTGAATTTAAAATACATTGATAAATAATGATTCTTTACTCGCCTTTTAAAGATATGCAAAGATATCAACCACCGAATTTCCGATGGAAGTGCATTCGACAACCTAACAGCTGTGACAGTGAAGGACTCGCTATACAAATGGTTGTTAAAATAGGTGGTATTCGCATTGGATAGCACTCCAGCTAGACGAGATATCAATCATTAATGATAGAAGTGCCACACTGATATCAAAACTAGGAGGAATTTGTTTGTTTTCCGAACTGAATATATTTGCTGTTAGCCTAATCTGCTTTTAACAAATTGAACAATTAATTGTTAAGTTATCCCCAAGGTTAGTCATAATATAAATTTCATATACAAAATAATAGAGGAAGCTCAAACATTTTTAAATAACATTGTATTACTTAATTTTTCCCTTTATTTTATTATCTACGTATTCTTTATCATCTGTTATGCTCATGTCGTCACCATCTGTAATTGACGATGCATTTATCTAAAAATCTATTTCAATTAATGTGTTTACTTAATGTGAATGATAGATTTGTCGTTGATGGTCTAATAAAAATAAATAAATAAACACTTTGGAAATAGTAGCAAAAAGTATTCAGTGAAAACACTGAATACCTATCCCGCATTTTTGCTTGCCGCTACATATTATAAGTAACATTAAGCAAGGGTAAAAAGGCATTTTCTAGACATGTGCATTCAACCTCAGGCCGTAAGAACTCCAGCAACTTATGTAGTCAAACGCATTATTATACCTCAGATCTTTCTTCCTTAAATGCTCCTCACTGACATACTCGAGAGCTTTCAAGGTGTTAAGCTGCGGAATGATTTACCAGTCTCAATCCGCAAATCTCTTTCCCTTTCGGTATTTAAGTTACAGACTAGAAAATATGTCTTAAGTTTATATATTAGTATATCTTTTCATCTATTTATTTTACCGTTATATATTAGTAGCATCTTTTCATCTATTTATTTTACCAAAACTAATTTATAGATCAAATAGTTAAATTTATATAAAAAAATTCTTTTTCCTTTTCTTTATATTACCCGTATTCTCTTTCTTCTTCACTTCTTGTTCTTTTCCTTCTTAGATCCCTTTTAGGGATAAGTCCGCCTTTATACATGACCTTTTTTACTTTTTCTTAAAAGAAAATTAATAAATATAAAACTAAACAGAAGAGGCAATCCATTATCACATTAATAATATGGTCTTTGTATCAACTATACGCATATATATGTACAACTGATCATTCTTAGAACAAGTTTTTACGCATAAGCATCTAATAATGTTGCGAAACAAGTTTCCATGGTACGGACCCCTATAATTAGAAGGAAGCTTTTTCCCTGGAGGGTGACAGTAAGAGCTTGGCAATTTACTGATTTCCTTTCATTTATAATATCATTATAGTAAAAAGGAAAAATAATTATAATCGTCCTACCTTGTTCTACTCCCTTTTTAAATAGCCACTGAGATACCTGTTTTGAAAAAAATCCTAAAGTCTTGTCATAACATTTATGTATGGGTATCGTAGGTTCATTGACAAGCAACATTTATAAATGGTGTTTTATTACTATTTATAAGACATGCTTTATTTTGTTTTATACGTTCGACATCAATTCCACGAGCGAGTGTATCGCAATGATATTATCGTTGTGGCATATATTTACATACATAAACTATGAACAAGTCTCCAAACGGCGATAGTATCGCGGTGATGTGACGGGTGTCATTGACAACGTTACAAGACGCGTATCCGCTGCGACACGCGACGGACTTGTCGCGCGCCATCTGCGATAAAAGACGTACTGCCAGCGAATCAAAACGAGTTTGCATGTATCCGTCGCGAAAGCGCAAGTCGTCGCGCTATCTTACTAAAGCTGAATATTCGTCATCTCGTGTAGTTTATTCCACTATATTACATCGAACTCGTGGCTATACACTCGCTTGTGGAAATGATGCCTTCCTTATTCGTGATGCAAAAGGCGAAGTCATCCATATCGGAACAGGCTTGCACATAAAATGTTTGTAGACTTTCGTCTAAAACATATCCATATTATGTATTAGATGCACTCAGACAACATAAACATTTCTTTTAAATCCCATGGTACGATATGATCACGAGGTATTCATCAGGTGATTTCACGCTAGACAGTGTTGTGCAGCAGGAATACGTCATTTTTCGTGTACTATTTGAAATCGATTGTTCATAATGAGCTTTTCGAACATTCCATTTTTAGGGGTGTGGTTACTACTCCAAGACTTTATAGAAATTTATCGATTATTGATACAATGATGCGTTTCACGGCATTACTGGTTTGATATTAAGACACTTTAAATTTAACTCCTTCCATTAATAACCATTTTGAAGAAAAATTCTATAAACTATTTCAAACATACGCTAAGCTATTTCCATGAATGTTCTGTCAAGTTAACTGGTAAAACTTTAAACAAGTATAATAAAATTTAGAGTTATACAGCGAACGTGAACACTAGACAAGATGAAATATCTTGGAAAAACGTAAGTTACTGTAGTATAAGATATCGTGCTAGGACGTGGTTGGTTTGCGAGAAGTATAAACATAGAGTGCCAAGGCGCCATGGCAAGGACATATTTTGTGTTCCAATACGACGACGTTGTATCGTACTTTATTATGGTGTCAATAAAATATATTATAATTTCAAATAAATAATGAGTTTATCACAGCTATTAGTGATAATATTATTTTGCTATATTCTCCGCCGTGTGGTATCCGGCTGAGTAGAATAGACCAACCTCATTTCTTACCGAGGTGTCGTAAAAGGCGACTAAGGTAAGATGACCCACCGTGTGGTATCCGGTTTAGTAGAATAGACCACCCTCTTTCTTACAGAGGTGTCGTGAAATACGACAGAGCTAAGTTGACGTCAGGCAGGCGGCCGGTCGTAAAAACGCAGCCAAATCATGTTACAGCATGTTTATAACATGTTGCGCCGTCCTCACTTAGAGTGGGATAAGGGTAGGAAGATGATGATTATTTTGCTATATTCTATAACCGGTGTAGTAATGCTTAACTCGTATGGTGCCGTGATTTGTAAAATAATCTTAAGTACTTAATTTTTTATCGGCCCGTTAATATTCTGCTGCTTCCATCTCCTTACGAAGAGAAAACTTTGAAGTTAAACCCAATACGTTGTTATAATGCGGGTTAGTAGATTACACATATCCTAAGATTTTTCTTAAGATATTTATGTTTCCTCAAGATAATTATTGTTCTCCGAAAAACGTAAGAGTCACACGTCAACCCCAATCGGCTGTCACGGCAGCGATAACGGCACACGAATCTTATACACGAGCCCCAGTTATAACTGACAAAAACGATTAGCAATTCTCATTAGCATCGAAAACAATTCTGTCTTGTAATATCAAGTTTGCCACCACTTTTATTTCTAGGTCAACTACATCTATCAACGATTCGACCAATTCTGACCCAAATATGTATCTATAAGTTTTATATAAATCACTTATGAACTTAATTCTTACTGGCAATTCATCGCATTCTTTGTGCTAAAAGGAAAAATCTTAATGAAACTACAAGTCCATAGAAACGTTCTGGAATTTGTGTTATTTGCCAATCTGCATTAGAGTTCTGGTCGGCAGTTAGATTGTTTTTCAATCAATCACTACTACACAGAAAGGAATTACGAATATGTTAAGATAAACTGCGCGAAGTCATCATCATCCTCTTGCCCTCATCCCACTCTATGTGGGGTCGGCACAGCATGTTATAAACATGCTATCACGTGATTTTTGCGTTTTTACGACCGGCCGCCTGCCTGACATCAACTTACGACTCCTCGGTAAGAAAGAGGATGGTCTATCTTACTCAACCGGATACCACACGGTGGGTCAACTTACCTTAATCGCCTTTTACGACACCTCGGTAAGAAATGAGGTTGGTCTATTCTACTCAGCCGGATACCACAAGGCGGGTCGACTTACCTTAGTCGCCTTTTGTGACACCTCGGTAAGAAATGAGGGTGGTACTATTCTATTCAGCCGGATACCACACGGCGTATAAACTGCGCGAAGTATTCTAAAGAATGTACAAGTGATCAGACTAGTAGACTATACCTACTGGCTCAAAAAGAGTGCGTATTGAGCAGATGAGATCTTTTACTTTGTATTGCCTGGAATCACGTGTGAGAGGCACACGCCGACATTCGTGCCCGAGATTAGATCTTTGTTTGTAGACAACGGCACGCGACTCTCAGACACGTGCCGCAATTCGCACTGACAACAACCATTAGCAGACGCCGCTAAGAATCTAAGTTATAGTCCGAGATTAAGATTACTACCAAGCATAAGCAAATGTTTCAACTTAAAATTATTTTACAAAGATGTTCCGATGATTATTAAGCAACTTGAAATTTTACCCTCGTATTCGTCCGTTCGTTCGATGTTACTTGTTCGTCTTCAATAAATAGCCAATCATTCGAAGGGAACATAAAATAAAATCGAACACAACATTGTCCATGAGAGATAAAGTCGTTCACAATGGCGTATGAAATATTCATAAAATAGAAAGGTTATGTACCGCCCGCAAGTCCATAATAAAACGCAAAAAAAAACGAATTTTGAAACGCTTTTGTGTAAGAAAATTTCAACAATATTTCATTATAATAGTTTAAATAAATGATGTATGAGAAACATTCATTTTCTATAAAACTATTCAATGAGATCTTTTTTTGTTTAACCACTTTTGATTTGATCTTGCTCTAATTTAATCAAACGTATTATACGATAATATCTGCGACTCGCCAATGCAAAATGAAATATGTTTAAGTTCCAATATTCTTACAGTACTCTATATATTTTTTTAATATAACGTAAATATAATATTTTCATCTCATTTTTCACATAGTTATAAATTTTGTGAAACATAAGCAATTAAAATTTGGTAATAATCAAAATTTTCTAAAATAAATATAATAATAAATAAATCTAAATTATAATAAAAAAAATTAATAATAATTCATGTGCAATAATTGACACCAAGACAATAGAACAGTGAAGTTATTCTAGTTAAATTAGACTTTAACCGCGAATTGGTCCGGGTCGAGCACCAATTGAAGCTTATGAATCGAGTTAACATACGAGTATTGCTCTCAATTCAACAAATATAAGTGTATTTTTTGGCATAGACATGAAGACACTTAAGGACAATCATGCCTCACGATTTTGTGCCCGATCCAGCATCAATTATTGATATGATGACTGATATGATTATAAAATTTTCGTGTTGGCTTTGGACACGGAAGACAAACTCATTGTACATATAGGCATATATTTTAATATTAAACTTGAGACACAACTAACGTTGTGTTGTGTTGAATGTTATTAGATCGATGGATAAACGAACGTATACTGACAATTAATTAATTACACAATTAGAAATTTGGTTATAAACGTACGCGATTGGTTTTAGGTAACGAAATATTGGTAACGAAAGTGACAAAAAAAAAGACATTTGTCGTCGTGCACAAGTTATTTTTATTTTACTACATAAACTAAGAATTTTTAAGGTTCGCAATAAAAGGATCTCAGGTTACTTATTTCTATTCCTGCTCACGATTTATTTTTAATGTATTCAAGGATTTAAAACTAGCATAGTCTCCATAGAAATGACTTTCGATTTACGGGCAAACGAGGTTTGTTTTCGCACTGGAGTCTGCGTGACTGCGATTGCTCTCGACGATTTCGATGCAAATAAGTACACAAATTGCACCACGAGTATCCGTTACCAGTATCGAGTAATCGCTATAAGAATGACCCAAAATCGATTACATATTCGTGCATTGAATTCACTTTACCTATTATTTCGAATGATTTACGATCTGCTAAAGTTTTCGTGATGATTCTATGATGAGAGTATCAATTTTTGTCATTACATTGCTACCGTCTTGTAGTTCTTCCGGCTTGTTGATAATTTGCTGCATACAATGTAAGCTCTGGGCAACATCAAACTAAAGCAAATATCTCTCATCGTTCTGAAGGCAAAGTATAATCAGGCAGTAGGAAGAGAGTAATTTTCTGCTTTAGATGCACGAATTTATAGCTGTCCAAAATTAATGAGAATATATATTTTTAAATTAAAATGTACAGTTAAAAGTGCCAAC
The DNA here is from genome assembly GCA_947086495.1 of Morpho achilles. NCBI lineage: Eukaryota > Metazoa > Arthropoda > Insecta > Lepidoptera > Nymphalidae > Morpho > Morpho achilles. The sequence goes on along the minus strand of CAMTZB010000006.1, from coordinate 8,496,462 downwards.
ACTAAAATTGAGTCAGATAATTTTTTGGTTGAACGCATATGTAAGGATTAGCTTGTACGTAAAAATGATTTGCATCTTGTTAAGTTATAATAATGATAAATTCTTTTAGTATTTGCCACGATATTAGCTGTCATTTTCAATATTATTGTTATGCAATCAAGTCAATATGTTGCAGAGTCTCACATACTGATACAATATTGGTCACTTAATAATCTATAGGATTTTAACACGCGAGTTTTTAAATGAAGTTTACGCTACTTTGCTGTAGTATACGAGATTTTGTCAACCTGGAATTTTGCGTTGGATTGATATTATTACCTATTTCATTAAAAAATTGAGATTCACTAGGTATAGAGTACATATGCCTTTACAGAACGGAAAATATTTTAACAAAGACTAAATAGAATTGAGCAAAAAATTTCACGATGTATGTCACATAAAATCACCAAAAATGATATCTCAACATATGTATCATCAAAAGTACAATAAAAATCTTGTCACAATTTGAAGGCCAATTTTGTTTTATCTTAACAACAATTCGCCAGTCACTTGCGGTCGGAATCATAAACTGTCCAAGACATTTTCGCTTCGACACTTTCGTATTTCAAATTATTTTTTGCCATATACACTCAGCGGGCGGTGTGAAATCCATCCGTCATGGTTATTAAACCAGGTTATCATTAGCTGGAGATTGACTGACAGTTCCTTATTTGTTAAACGGCAATAAAATTGCTACGTTAGAACCCTACGAGTTCTATACAGGACTATCAGTCAAGTTACGCTGCAGAACTGAATAGTTTGATTTGTTATCATCATTGACGGATGGTTTCCAGGGGCACTCAATATAATATATTCATTGTTGTGTAAGCATTAAAATCTGTTTTAGTGATTACAAAGGGACTAGATTTATCAATCACAATTGCATTTACAGTTGCAAGTAATCGATTTTATAAGAAATAGTATATAGAATAAATGGTTAATTCGTTTTAAACGGTCTGACGATTCCTAATATTATAAATGCGAAATCCTGTGTCTGTTACGCTTTGCCGGCTAATCCACTGAACCAATATTGATGAAATTTGGCATACTTATTCCTTACACCGGGGTAACATATAGGCTATTGAAATCCTGTTAATTCAACAGGAATAAGATGACATTCAATAACGCACTATATAATAAAGCAATGGAAGTTTTTTTTATTCACGATGTGTCAAAATTAAGTCAAATCTGTATTTACAGAAGTAATTAGATTCCAAGTTTTTCGGCTTACGTAAGATTTATCTTAGGAGATTATTTATATTTGGCACAATTGAAGCTTATACACCAAGAAAACATAAAGAAAAAATAAAATTCTTTCGAAAATAGGGAAAAAAAACACGTAATTTATAGAATTAGGCGTTACTTTGCGGAGATCCATAATACAAAAGTAATAATAAAATTATTTTGCTATAATCCGCGATGAATTGCGGATTATAGCAAAATAATTTTATTATTACTTTTGAAAAAAACACGTATTGCATTATTTACGCTAAATAGTATATACCTATTGCTTATTTACTTACTTGTTAACTCTACATGAATTAATTTAATATACAAAGAGGTATCATAAACGACGTTGAATTATAAACATTTTGAATAGTAAATAATTTTTTCATATAACCTAACTAATCACATCTTATTTTCTGGTATCCTAGTTTCTGAGATATGCGTAACTTTACTTTCTGTATGTAAAAATTTAAAAAGGTAATTTTATAAATTGTAGTAGTTCTTTCGCTTAAGTAATAACTTTATGCCGTGAAATTATTAAGATTTCCAAACTGCTGCAATACAAGAAGTGTTGCTTTCGTACTTAAATTAAGATCGCGTAGCGGTTCAGCAGTGTTTCGTGAGTAATAAATCGCTGTACACAAGAAATGTATGAATAACAATAATATACAATGAAACGAGGTTTTAGTATTCGCTGGCCGTCGGAAGTGATGAGTGAGATCACGAAGCGGACGCGCGGACGCGCTAACAATCCACTAATAGGGATCGTGTTCGTGACCCCGCCTCCTGGACTCGACAATATTATCCCAACTGGCGGATTATAATTGACTTATTGTTACCGTTGATCTATAACAATGAAGGAACGATTCTATCTTTTTTGGACGCTATCCAGTTCAAAGAATTAAAGATTTGAACTTTGTAATGTGATTTAAGCTTGTGATATTTTGCATCCATTTTGTATTTTTTTTATTTAATTTTTTTTCTGGGTTTCGCAATCAATTATGGCTGTATATTACATTTATCTATCTCATTTATCATATTTTCTGTATGCAGTGAGGAATCCGGCAGAGTAGAATTGACCACCCTCTTTTGTTACCGTGGTGTCGAACAAGGCGACTAAGGGAAGATGAACCACGGAATTGTATCCGGTTGAGTAGAATAGACTCTTTCTTACCGAGGAATCGTAAAATACGACTAAGGTATGTTAGCGATATGCAGGCGGCCGGTCGTAAAATACTTAGCCAAATCATGTAACAACATGTTTATAACATGTGCCGCCCACTTAAAGTGGAATAAGGGCCGGAGGAGGATAATTATTATATTTTCTGTATTCTCAAGTGCTACGTCTTGTGATATATCACTTTGTTATGGCCTGTTACTATCCCATTTCTGGCAAACACTTTGTTTCATCACGATGTTTTCCTTTTCCATGACCATTTAGATAGACGGAGGGTAGGAAATACTCATTCGTAGATTGTCGAATTCATATTAATGGAATTTTCCCGGCTGTTTTTGGCTCTAAATTTGATGATAAACGATTATTGATATTTATCATTGGAATATACGTGTTGAGTTTGGCTTAATTTTATACGTTTGCGCCAAATGTTAAAAAGCCGATGAACGATAAAAAAACCTTATTAAGCTTACTACTATTATTAAGCGTACTAAGCTACTCTATGTGCTTTTATCGTATTTCTGCCAAACCCATAAAAAGTATAAGCAATTTTATTTTTGAACTGTTAATCGTATTTTGGTGTTTGCGTGACTAAGTTAGCCTTTATTTAACAAATATAATTCTATGAAATTTTCTACAATATTTACATTTTATTTTTTATCTAATTGTTTTATAGCATTGTCATAATCTTCCTGCCCTTATCCCACTCTAAGTGGGGTCGGCACAACATGTTATAAACATGTTGTGCCGACACACGTTGTGTTATCACATGATTTGGCTACCTATGTATTTTACGACCGGCCGCCTGCCTGACGTTAACTTATCGTTGTCGTATTTTAAACCACCTACACCTCGATAAAAAGAGCGTGGTCTATTATACTTAATCGGATTCCACACGGTGAGTCAACTTACCTTAGTCGCCTTTTACGACACGTCGGTAAGAAATGAGGGTGATCTATTCTCCTCAGCCGGATACCACACGGCGGGTCGACTTACCGTAGTCGCCTTTTACGACACCTCAGTAAAAAAAGAGGGTGGTACTACTCTATTCAGCCGGATACCACACGGTGTTGTTTTATAGCATTGTATATGCTACGATTGATTATGATTTACTTCCCGGTAACTTTTTCCAATCAAGATATAATAACTATATTGATTTTGTATTTCGTGACTACCAAATTGAGAATTTATGTTTGGTGATTATAGTGTACGGCGAATAGAAAACAACCTTACAATTGAAAACTTGTTATTTATAACTGGTATTCACAGTAATTGGTAAAAACGTTTCTGTTTTGAGCTATGAACTCTCTTCGACCTCTTTATTTCCGGTATTTAACTAGGGTTTGCATAACCAAATACGCGATATATTAACTTAAGACTTATAAAAGTTGTAAGTTAATATATCACGTAGTCTGCTTTAATATGGCGATACCTTTTTTAAACGAACCAATTGCACCCGAATTATTGAATTCACTTCACTACATAGTATAAAACAAAGTCGCATTCTTTGTTTGTCCATATATCCCTATGTATGCATAAAACTTTAAAACTACGCAACGGATTTTGATGCAGTTTTTTTTAATAGATAGAGTGATTCTAGAGGAAGGTTTGTACGTATAATAATATTCAATACGGAGTAGAGAAATACTGTAATTTTTGAGGTTTCTGTAAATAATTACATATTTTTCCGCTTACATTGCAAACGCAGGCTAAACCCTACGAGATTTATCAAAATGATGTACTAAGTATTTGTACACCTTGAAAAGGTCTACAGAAAAGTCCGCGATGGTATATGTCTATCTCTTATGGATTACCCACTATAGCATTTTTTGTCATTTACTTTTTACGAGAAATAATGCCTTATTTTTGAAACAATTTTTATACAATACAGCATTAATCCTTATCCAATTAAGTACCTTAAATAAATAGTTGATTTAATATAGATCAATATGGCCGTTTACAGCATGTAATTTAAGTGAACATTTTCGGAGATATTACAGATTTAAAATGCCGTGAGGACGCCGCGCTTCGCCCTATAACACTTCGACTTTAGCAGCGATGTCGCTCTTTCAAGAGTTTGTTTAAAGACATTCTGTAATTAATTGTAAAAATAAAATACATAGGGAAAAATGTTAAAATAAATACGCAAATATATACAATATGAATTTAGATATTCAAAGATAGCAGGAAATCTTCTTGGAATAGGGAGAGGGAAATTGTTTTTCTCCAAATTTAACTCTTGCGGGCCACGGGCAGTAATGAATTAATCAAAACTACTGGATCGATTTTAATAATTGTTTTTCACTGAGTGACATGGGCTATATACTTATAACCCGTGCGAAGCAGGGGCAGGCCACTAGTATATTATAAGAAGAAGAAACGCCGCGTTGATGTTTGGATAAGATATAAGGCTATATGTAATCAAGGCTACTATATTTTAAAATGCAGTGCTATTGCACTTTAAAATAGTAGACATAATTTATAGCTCATCGAATAGGATTAGTTTGTATGTAAAGTTATACTATTATTCCTCCCTAAATCCCTCTACATGCTGATTTCATGAAAATCGTTGGAGCCGTTTCCAAAATTCAGAAAAAATATTATTAAAAAATTAAATATCTATATATATATATATATAAAGCTGAAGAGTTTTTTTTTATTGTTTGATAGCGCTTATCTTAGGGACTACTGAAACGATTTGAAAAATTCTTAATAGTGTAAGATAGTCCATTTATCGAAGAAGGCTATATATTATAGATATAACATCACGCTAAGATGAATAGGAGAAGAGCAGCAATAAAAAATATTGCGAAAACGGTAAATTTTAAAGCTCTCCATGCGGGCGAAATTGCTCGCACAGCTAATTAAAGATAATATTGACAAGCATTTTATTTTACGCCTTAATGTGCATTTATTTTTATGTACTCACCCTTAACCGCTGGTCGTTTACGGTCCACACGCGACTCGCAAAGTCATTGGAAGCACCCACTATATAAGCTCCGGTTGCATCGAAGTCCACCGACATCACCCCTGCGTTTGATCCGACGAGCGATCCTTTGCATTCTATTACGCCAACTGCAAAGACAATTATTTATTGCCGCTGATCCTAGCATATAGTACTACTAAACATCTTCTTGCCCTTATCCCATTCTAAGTTGGGTCAGCCCAACATGTTATAAACATACTGTCACATGATTCGGCTAGGTATTTTACGAACGAACGTCTGCCTGACATCAACTTACTTTAGTAGCCTTTTACGATACCTCAGCAACCACACGGCGGAGCATATAGTCACTACCGCGAAATATATTTGCTTTAGTGTACAAGGGGATCAAGAAGTATCGATTAAATCACTTGTATCGGAATATTGTAATATCGTGGACGCTTTTATTTTTCACATTATTCACTCTGAACGAATTTACATAAACTTTGCTGTTCTATAAAAAAGGACAATATCATTATAATACAAAAATACAGCGAAGAAAAACATTATAAAGGAACCTTTATATATCTGCCTGTTTTCGATAAATAATTTATAGAAGTAGGCGTTACGATGCGGAGATAATACCAAAAGTAATAATAAAATTATTTTCCTTCATCGCGGATTATAGCAAAATAATTTTATTATTACTTTATTGTTTTCGATAATTCAAAAACTACTGAATTGATAATTACCGATAAACACACTAATCAAGGGTTTATAATTAGAAGAAAACTAAATTTTGCTTAAAATTATTAATTTTACGGATTTTGCATGTTTCCCATTTTATTATATGTACTAATAATGATTTCAAAATTAAGAAAAAATATTAAAATTAAAAATTCTTTATTACTATATATGTACCACCTTTTTTTACATTTTTATCTTTAGTATATAGCATCAAAAAACACAGCATCGGTATGCCTCCTACAAAGACTAATGACTATGAAAAGGCCAATCGGTTGAATATGATGATGATATATCATATTACATCTCGCTTTATTTTTTAATTTAATACTAATGTTTCTGTTATCTAGTCAGCTAAAAGAGATTCCGGTTCTGGAATAAACCCGCCGTTGTGCACTCATTGTTAGGGTCTGGGTCACCTCCTCAGCCTTGTTGAGGCTGATGGGGGCTTCGGGCCTCAAAGTTTAACCTCTTTTCCCGGGCTTGTCTTCTCGGACGATCTCTATCGTCCGGGTAATATCTTCGACCTTTTAAGAGAAGATCAGGGGTGGCGCTTTTGAGGTGGACGCCTTATGGTACGATAGTCGGGCTCCTATGTTCAACTACTTCTGCAGCCTCTTCTCCTCTCCTCTCCTCTCTTCGGGGAGGATGATAGGAGTTCTCTGGGCAGAGGTCGTCCTTTTGTCGGTCTGGATTCTGACGGTGCTATACCGTGGAGGTGGACGCTGTTGTCCGCACATGTGAACATTGTGCGCGCCAGTTTGCGGATATACTCCTCCACGATTGGCACTCATTATATTTATATTATATTGTGTTACTTTATTACGCCGTGTGATATCCGGCTGAATAGAATAGTACAACCCTCATTTCTTGCCGAGGTGTCGTAAAAGGTGACTAAAGTAAGTTGACCCACCGTGTGGTATCCGGCTGAGTAGAATAGATCACCCTCATTTCTTACCGACGTGTCGTAAAAGGCGACTAAGGTAAGTTGACTCACCGTGTGGTATCCGATTAAGTAGAGTAGACCACCCTCTTTCTTACCGAGGTGTCGTAAAATACGACTAAGGTAAGTTGATGTCAGGCAGGCGGCCGGTCATAAAATACGCAGCCAAATCATGTGACAACATGTTTATAACATGTTGTTCCGACCCCACTTAGAGTGGGATAAGGGCAGGAAGATGATGATGAGACTACTATTATTACTCACTTTTAGAAACATTCCATAATTTTACTTTTCTATCCGCGCCCCCTGTCGCTACTAAGTGATCTGTTGGACTCCATTTAACGGCATTGACTTCACCGTCGTGCGCATCCTAAAAAAATATTTTAATATTGAGTGTTAGATTTAAAATTTAGATTTTAATTTTTAAATTTAGATAAGATTTGAAACTATTTCAAAAATTACAGTTTATTCATGCCCCAATTTATGTACACAAATTAATTTCACTTCTACATATATTATCTAATTTGCTCCGTAGCAGTTTGGTATATTTTTAGCATAATTTATCTAAATAACAAAGTATTTATTAAATCCTAAATCTTTAATATTTAAATAAGTTGATCTTGTATATTAATAATCTGAATCTCGGAAACGGCTCCAACGATTTTCATTAAATTCAGCATGAAGGGCAGGTTTCCGGGGAAAATCGATTTAGCTAGGTTCCATTTTAAAAAAATGTCTTTTTATCCCTGTTTTTGGGGTACTGAAAAAATGCTTAAATGTAGAATAGAATGGAAACGATACTTAAGCCGTCAATTCTGAGTTCATAGCTTAGAATTGACGGTTTAATTGACTGTATTTATAAGCATAAAATTCAATTAATAGTTGTATAGCGCTCCTATGTAATACGACAATTTTTTTGTGTGAAATAACTTTAAATGGATAAGAAGTATTATCTTAATCTTAATTATAATCTTAAATGGATATAAGTAATTATCACTCACAAATCTTAACGCAACTTTTGTTGGCAAGGTGGTCGCATAATACGGCAATGAGTCTATGATTTTCTCATCAGTACTGCCTGCTGAACCACCACTACTTCTACTACCACCTTCTCTTGCTGCTTCTTCTAGTTCTTTACGAACTTTGTCACTCTTTTTTCTGAAAAAAAATTCGAAACAAAAATTAACTATGTCGAAGACATATATTGATATCGTAGTTTTTTGCATAAGCCGTATGTACAGTTGTTAAGAACCCAGCTCTCTGACTATTTGTAAAATATTTGAAACGCTTCATATACCACAACCGTTTTAATTTTTTCTTTGCTCTTTAAGTCTTCGAAGATGATATCGTGTTAAACTTAAAACACGTGTAAAAACAAAATCATTAGCTCACCTCCGTAATTTAAATTTCACCATTAAAATGTGCAAAATGCACATGCAATAATCCATGCAATATGGGCGAAACCATGCAAAATGCAAATCATATTTCTTAAATATTTACAAAATTACAAACAATATAATCATTTGTTAAACCAAACCAAAATTCAATGGTATTGAGATTTGTTATTAATGTTGTTTATGTAGTTAATAAAATACTCGGAAACTGTTGCAATACAATACTCCCAATCATGGCATGAATATTTAAATAAAATATATTAATATACCAATTTTTGTATCATATCATTATTTAATTAATAATAATTAATTAAATAACTAATAATAGTAATATTAAAACTTAGGAGGAAAGGTGTAGACGAGTGTAGCGATAAGAGGATCCAAAAGAGTGTAAATATATATTTTTAATGTAATGTAATCTTAACAAACAAAGAATTTTCTCAATTAGCAAAAGTCTCTTATCCTAAGGATAATTTTCGACGACGTCGTGATATTGTATGGTAACCAAATTAATTAGAATGTTTTAAATAACAATCAAGCATCACAAATACTTTAAGAGGAAAACAAAATATTTACACCATATACGGGATAATTGCATTTCTCAAAATTTGTTTAATTACTTCAATTTGATTTAAGTAGACATACAAAATATTTTCGCAAACGATTTTTTTCATTTTATAGTTTCTTAATTCATGGAGACCATTTCAAATAGTCAGCTAATTTGTCTATCGCTTAAGAATCTTTGTACACACACATCTATATATTACCATTCTCAAGCAAACATGATAAAATACTGCCAGATGTTATTTAATTGATTATTTATGCAGCTTTCTATGTACTACATTAATAACATTGCAATTACGAAAAAAAAGTACAGAAAATGCAATTTGAAAATTTCGGCTACAACTTATGATAACACACTGAAAATTTTTCAATATTATACAATCCAATTGTTAGACATAACTAAAAATCATATATTTGTAACATAAATTATATTATTACATTTAATTGGAATGATGAAAATACAATTTATAAGTTTTTAGGCCAATCATAAGTATACAAAACATTAAAATGCGAAAAGATATAGTATAAAGTATAAAAAAGAACAAAATCAAATATGTAATGATAAGTCCGTCATATCACAACAATGATAAATGGGAGAAATTGAAAAACAAAATGGAGTCAGTTTCAGAGTGCAGTTAAGACATATATGGGCCGTTGTAATGAAGAAGTAAATGTCCTTTTTAACGCCACAATGCCATCATACCACCAAGACCTCATTCACATTATGTCAAACTCACCCGAAACTAACTCTACCAAACGTGTTGATGAAAAACGCAGTAGGGTTGCTTGACCTGTTGAACAAATTAAACAAAAAGAAGCAAACAAAATCATACACAATAATGCAAGCCTCTAAAACTGCGTATCACACGCATGGCCCATCTAGGTATAATATATAAACACACACATTAATTAGACTAAAAGTTGTAAACGCATATCAATCTAGATTTAGGTTAAATAGTGCTGATCATATATATAGTGAAACAGGAATTGCTAAAATAGAAATATTAGTATATAAAAAAATAGCAATCAGTTTCTTTTCAATTTGGCTGCGCTATGTTTATCTACACTGCAACAAAACGAATCTCTAATCATAAAACAAAATTATTTTCTTATCGATTATATTACATATTACAATTATGGAAACCACAAAATTGTGCATTTTTTACAACTTTTAAGTACGTTCATTTCCCCCAGACATTCTGTTAAAAAAATTTATATATCACCTTAACCCTGACAACTGTATACGAAAGCATTGTACATGAATTACAAATATTATAATTTCAAACATTTAAATATATTATATTTAATATATTATATTAATTTAAGGAAAGGTTTAACCATGCAATATGATTTTTACAACACAATAGAAAGCGTTCGGACAAAGTAGGCGGAGTCTAATACCGCCCTAACAAATCCAAAAAGAATGAAATGTACTGATAAACTTACTTGAGAAAATGCTCATTTTCTTCGTTCATTTTGTCCGCATCTTTTGCTTTGTACTTAATAAGCCTCTCTACAAGAGACCGATTTTCATCCTGAAAGAAAACAATTTTGTTCCCACAATAAAAAAAAACGAATCATCCATTTTTTGACTATATATGCTGTTCAACCTTTTTTTGTTTATGCATTTTTACAAATATAAATGTTTTCGGCACTTATACATGTGTACAATATAAAAATATTACTGTAATGCAGTCAGCTCGGCGTTAAATTTTCAACTGGGCACGTATGTAATATCATAAATGAAATAGCCATAAACATTTATAAATAAACGAAAATATAGAAAAGCCGTAAGCTATACAGGCTGTTCCAATTTTTCAGTTTAACTAAAATTATTTAAAGATTAACACAAATAAATGAGGCTCTGCAAGGACTTTTTTATTTATGATTTCCTGCCTTTAACCAATGAACATTTACCCACCTAAGTAAATATATAAAAAAAATATTTAGAGTGGCAGAAATTTCTACGAATTAATTAAACTACCATATCACCTTTTATTTAAAACAATTATAGTTCATTTAAAAAAATGTGAACTTATCACGTAGATAAATATAGAGAGAGTAAAGTTGAGTTCAGTTCAATCATCTATTTACAAAGCACTTTGTCACATGCAGATGCTATGCTATGCTATGATGCTACATAAATTAGTAAACGTAAAAAAACAGTAAATGCACTTTGTATTTATAATATTAAGCTCCATTATACTCCATTGAGGATAATATGGAGTCATAAATGAATTATGAATGGTGTGACAAATTTAACTAAAATATTTCAAAATAAAAAATCATACTGAATATGATGAAGAGAGTCACGAATTGGTTTGGCAATGTGCCACGATTAAATGGTGCAATAAAAAATTGAAGATTCAATGAAATAGTTTGCTTCCAACCACATTGGTTGGAAGCAAACTATTGGTGGTTGGATAAGTTTCATTTTCCTCTGCGTAATACGTGTATTTCATTGGTAACGATGCATTGGCAGGACTACAATTAAACCTATCCGAACTTTATACGTTGTGCATTTTTGTTTATTAGCGTGTTTTGCGAAATAATGCCAAAAGTATCAAACTCGGCGTAAACATTGTTACATGTGGAAACTATCAAATATATTTTTATCCTATCACCGAGGTCATTCATTCATGTTCGTACTAACGAAAAGTTATTTATTTCTTCATTTATTTATTTGTAAAAAATCCATAGCTATTATTATGACTAAATTACTCTTAATATAAAAATATTAACATAAGTCATTAAGGATTACATTTCTTAGATTAAACATTGTAGACATTGAGTCAAACTATGTAGGTAATAGACATAATATAATTGTGGCGTACAGCCACAAATAATTCACAAGCAAAACCATAGCTCACATGTTGTATAGTTTTAAACAACTAGTACGTGAGCTATGGATAAATAAAAATGTTATGCGAAATAGGCATATAAGAAATATAACGTACGTGACAATGTATTTCCTGTATTTCGCTCCCCCCGTTAAAATTCGTATTATATAAGCTAAGGTATTTTTCTTTGTATTCACTCTCACTTACTTTAAGCTGTTATTATCATGTAGTCAATTAAATATACATTTGTTATTCATCACGTCATATCATTGAACACCTTCGGTTCCATTGCGTACCGTACCTCCCACAAACGCAATAGTGGTGACCCCGACGTGATCCTGCTCAAGAGGTCAGTCGACAGATACTGCCACAAGCGGCAACTGACGTGATGAAATAAATACAAGCGACCTGGCTAAACTATAAAGGACAACCCACGACCTGCCGCCGCTACTACACACCTCAAGAATTCATCTCTGAACATGGCTTACTCCATACCGCCATTACCGGCGAAGGGGCACGGCGCGGCCAACGACGTACTCATAGACGCAGTAAGCGCAGCAATTTTGGAAAACAGCCCCTACACTGTGGTTTAGTACTTTCGAAAGTATTATTGCACCGCAAAAACGAGGAGATGATTACAAGTATGGCCTGGTGATATCCAAGCTATCGAAGGAGGAAGTGCAGCAAGTCAGCGATATTTTGCTCAATGCCTTAAGGAGCGATTAATCAGCTGCTATGAAATAAACAAGCAGCAACGCTTTAACGAATTGCTAGCGGAGAATAAACTGGGAGATCAAAAACCGTCGCAACTGCTGCGAAAATTAAAAGAAGCTGGTCGTGAAATCCTTAATTCTGAAACACTACGATTGCTGTGGCTAAAACAATTACCTCCATCCATAACGTCCATCTTAGCGGTAACGGAAGATGCTACCTTAGAGAAGTTGAGCGAGTTGGCCGATCGCATTCATGAAAACGCTCGTAATAATGAAAGTGCTGCGTCGACAATAGGCGGTGACATACACAGTATGACTGACCTAGCAACGCAATTAGCTGAAATACAATTGGAAATTGCTGCGTTGCGAAATGACCGAACGCGGCGAAATGCGCGTGTCAGCAATTATTTCAAGCCTCAGTATAGAGGAAATAGGGGCAGGTCAAGTTCACGCCCGCGATCGTCGTCAAATAAACCTACAGAAGTATGTTACTTTCACAAAAGGTTTGGAAGTAGGGCATACAAATGCTCACGGCCATGTGCATGGAAAAAAAGGACCCGGCAATCGGAAAACTAAGATCAGCACGAGTTAGGGCGGAACTCGGTGCTTTATATCCGTCAAATCGCCTCACTATTACCGACTTAAACAGTGGTTATATGTTCTTGGTAGACTCGGGAGCCAGCGTCAGTGTTCTAAGTAAATCCCCCAAGTTCAAGGGAAGGGCGACCGATTTTAAGTTATATTCAGCTAATGGAACGGCAATAAATACTTATGAAGAGAAAACATTAACGCTGGATTTGGGTTTACGCCGACCTTTTGTTTGGACTTTCATCATCGCCGACGTCAAGATGCCAATATTGGGTGCCGATTTTTTAGAACACTACCGTCTTTTGGTAGATCTGCATGGAAAAACATTAATCGATAAAACTACTAAGTTAAAAACGCATGCAGGTATGAAAAGAACGAATATTCCGTCAGTTCGCTCTATTGACACCAAGGTTTCGGGTACATTAAGGGTGTTGTTAGAGAAATACGAAGATATTACGAAGCCGACGTCCAGGAAAGTTCCAGCTAAGCACAAAGTACAGCATCATATCATCACGGAAGGTTTCCCAGTACATGCAAAAGCCCGTCCCCTCCCTCCCGACAAGTACAAAATGGCGAAAAAAGAATTCCAAGAAATGATACAGATGGGTATTTGCCAACCTTCCAGTAGTCCATGGGCCAGTCCATTACATATGGTAAAAAAGAAGAATGGGGAATGGAGACCTTGTGGTGATTATCGAGCATTAAATAAAATCACGGTTCCGGATAAATACCCTTTACCGAGATTATTGGATTTCACCTATACAGCAAGTGGAAAAAAGATATTTAGTAAAATCGACATTCGTAAAGCTTACCACACCATACAAGTGGCAGAGCCTGAAAAGACAGCAATAATTACGCCTTTCGGCCTGTTTGAGTTCAATAGAATGCCTTTCGGTTTAAAAAATGCAGGACAAACATTCCAGAGGTTTATGGATACATTATTCCGAGATTTAGATTACGTTTTCGTTTTCGTCGATGATATATTAGTGGCCAGCCAGTCCGATAAACAACATTACAAACATTTGGAAACTGTTTTCACTCGATTGCAAGAAAACGGCATAACGATTAATATGAATAAATGCGAGTTCATTAAGGACAAATTGGATTTTCTTGGTTATCATATAACGAGCCAAGGAATGAGACCGACACAGGAAAAAACTCAAGCAATCATCGAGTTTCCCAAACCTCAGACGGTGAAACAGTTACGTCGTTTTTTGGGAATGGTAAATTTTTATAGACATGCTATAGCCCATGCCGCAAAACATCAAGCTCCACTCAACCTATTCCTTAGGAATTCAAAGAAAAACGATAACTCACCCATAGCTTGGAACGAACAGGCTGATAAAGCATTCGAAGAATGTAAGCAAGATTTACGCGACATCACAATGGTCGCATATCCAAGTTCAGACGCAGAAGTCGCCATCATGTGTGACGCGTCACTTAACTCGGTCGGGGGTGTGTTAAATCAGAAATACAAGAAAAAATGGAAACCGATTGCGTTTTTCTCTAAATCTTTATCCGAAACGCAAAAGAAGTACTCAACCTACGACCGCGAATTATTGGGAATATATATGACTGTAAAGCATTTTCGTCGCCTGATTGAGGGTCGCGTCTTCACAATATATACCGACCACAAACCTTTAGTCCACGCCTTCGACAAAAAGCCATCAGCAGATGATACTCCGAGAAGGATAAGGCACCTCGATTACATATCGCAATTTAGTACCGATATACGGCACGTAAGTGGAGAGGAAAATGTGGTTGCCGATGCTCTATCAAGAGTTATTGAGACTATCAGTTTACCTACGGTCATTAATTTAGAGGAACTGGAGAAACGTCAAGAGAGCGACACCGAGTTTCAAAAGATGAAGCTAAATAAGTCACTACGGATGAGACGCATAAGGCTGCCGAATTCAAATGCTTCAGTATATTGCGATGTTTCCACCGGAGTTTCTCGACCATACATTCCACAAGAGATGAGAAGAACAATTTTTGACAGTTATCATAGATTGAGTCATCCTGGAAAAAATACAACTAGGAAATTGATCAAAAAGAATTATATTTGGACGAATATGAACTCCGATATTAACCAATGGTGCGACGCATGTTTACAATGTCAGCGATCCAAAATACACAGGCACACTATCTCTCCTCTGGGGAAATACATGCCCGCTGCACGATTCGCTCATCTTCATTTAGACATAGTGGGTCCCTTCCCTGTGTCCCAGGACAAAAGATATATGGTCACTATAATCGATCGTTGTACCTCATGGCCTGAAGCAATTCCAGTCGCCGATATAACCGCTGAAACCGTCGCCAAAGTACTCTACGAGAGATGGATTACAGTCTTTGGAATTCCTGACGTCATTACCGCGGACATGGGGAGACAGTGGGAGAGTGAATTATTCCAGAGCCTCATGAGACTCATGGGAATTGAGAAGATCAGGACTACACCTTATCACCCGCAGTCGAATTCGAAAGTTGAAAGACTGCACAGGACAATTAAAACAGCATTGACGGCACGGGCAAATACAACAAATTGGACCCAAGAGCTGCCATCGGTTCTTTTTGGGATACGCTCCTGTTATCGCCAGGACACCGGTTGCAGTGCAGCTGAATTAGTATTTGGCAAGAATATTAAGTTACCTGGTGATTTTTTCCAAGGAAGACCAAACACAACATACACCGAATTTGTGCAGGAAATTAAGGAAAATATTCGTCGAGTCACGGGGATTCCTCAGAGAGAAAGCTCGGTGCGGAATATTTTTGTACATCCCCGACTGACGGATTGCACGCATGTTTTTTTGAGGATCGACAGGCAACGACCAGGGTTGACACCTCCGTATGAAGGGCCGTTTAGGGTTGTTAGACGCACCGGAAAGGTATTTACGATCGAACGTGATAATAAAGAATATAACGTATCAATCGACCGTCTAAAACCTGCCTTTTTACTAAACGACGATAATAGCGAATGCGGGAATGACAACGATGATAGCGAATGCAACGAGGATGACAGAAGTCTATCACCAAGTCGTCAGCAAACCAATATACCAAGGATAACACGTTCCGGTCGTGTATCACGTCCGACAGTACGGTTCGTGCCTACATAAAAATAAGGCACAGAGTATACAGTACTTTTAATCGCGTGCAAGCAAACAAACATTGCTTTTAATTTTCCTGAATCAGCTAGGTCGCGACCGTCAATTATGGTAAGATTCAGCAAATCATGTTGCGCGTAGAAAAATGCAACTAGCGTTTATTAATTTAAGTCCGGACTAATTATATTGTTACTGTATGTTAAGGTAATTTTAAACAAAGAGTTATAAGATCTATGGCTATATGATCAGTAGGATAATTATTATTTTATTATTATTTTTTTGTATATGATATTTTTCTTTTTCAAAGGGGGAAGTAATGTGGCGTACAGCCACAAATAATTCACAAGCAAAACCATAGCTCACATGTTGTATAGTTTTAAACAACTAGTACGTGAGCTATGGATAAATAAAAATGTTATGCGAAATAGGCATATAAGAAATATAACGTACGTGACAATGTATTTCCTGTATTTCGCTCCCCCCGTTAAAATTCGTATTATATAAGCTAAGGTATTTTTCTTTGTATTCACTCTCACTTACTTTAAGCTGTTATTATCATGTAGTCAATTAAATATACATTTGTTATTCATCACGTCATATCATTGAACACCTTCGGTTCCATTGCGTACCGTACCTCCCACAAACGCAATAATAATTAAGAAATTTAAATAGAAAACAAAAAGAATGTTTTTTAGTTGAACATTATTTTTAAATTAAATTGAAGTTAACAAATCAAGAAAAAAATATATATATGTAAACAAAATTGTGTATGATGGTGTTATGTGTTAGTGTGGTTGTTTGTGTTGGTATATGTGTAGTGTATGTGCTGTAAAAAATTTATAAAGTATATGGACGTGTATGAGATTGTATAAGATTATATGTGATGATTGGTGAAGAAGATTATGAGTTATGTAACTCGATGTTGTTTAAGATTGCATTTCTGAAAGATTTTCTAGATGTGCCAAAAGGGTCGATAGAGTTAAAGCGTTTGTTGTAAGTTTTAGGCAGCCTTCGAGTGACCGCATTGCTGCTGTAGTTGAAGTGACTGAAGGGAACATAAAATAAGTTTGTAAATCGTGTTCGGCGGTGGGGGACAAATAATTGGACTACTGTAGATACCAGGACTGGGCAGTTAATGACACCTGAAGTAATATCGTAAAACAGCATCATATCAGACGAGATTCTGCGGTTTTCTAATGTTGTAATTTTGTAATACTTACAAGAGTAACGATAGTCCACCTGAAAGTTGTTTGTGCGGTAATTAAGATATTTAATAAATTTTCGTTGTATTTTTTCCAACTTTTGACTGCGTGTCACATATTGTGGTTTCCAAATAGGGGAACAATATTCCAATATACTTCGAACATAAGAAAAATACAACACTTTAATTGTGTTTATATCGGTGAAATGCTTTGAATTGCGCAGAATAAAACCAAGAAGTTTGTAAGCTTTATTTGAAACTATATCAAAATGATCTGTAAAAGTTAATTTCTGATCCAAAGTTACACCTAGATCTTTGACAGAGGATACTTTTGAAATAACATTCTTATTAAAATGATAGTTTGCAGTAATTTTATTTCTGTTGCGAGTAAACGTGATGTGGAGGCATTTATTTGTATTAACTGTAATTCGATTATTAGCATAATACTTAACAAGTCGATCAAGATCTTCTTGAAGTAGCAAACACTCTTCAACAGATTTAATATTCTTATAAATTTTTGTGTCATCAGCGTACAGAAGAAACTTAGAATGTTTTATACACGTTCCAATATCATGAATATACAGCGAATATAGCAATGGACCCAACAATGATCCTTGAGGAACGCCTGATACGATTTCGACAAAGTCCGATTTATTGTTGCCAACGATAACCGCTTGCGACCTATTAAATATATAAGATTTGATCCAACGATATAAGTCCCCATTTATTCCAAGTGCCATGAGTTTGCGAAGAAGTATGATGTGATCCACACGGTCAAATGCTTTTATCAAAGTCCGTGTAGATCACATCAACCTGCATGCGCTTTTCCATGTAGCTTAGAATATCAGACGTGAAAACAGATAAATTAGTAAGAGTGGAACGACGTTTAATAAACCCGTGTTGTTGTAGTGGTATGGCGCCACATATAAGAGGATAAATGTGATTATAAACAAGTTTTTCTTGTATCTTACTAAGTGCATTTAATATTGAAATAGGCCTGTAGTTTTCAATTTTTGTTTTTAGACATTTTTTGTGAATTGGCACTATGTGTGCTTCCTTACAAATAGTAGGTAATATGCCTTCTTTGAAAGATATGTTAAAAAGTATACTAACAGGCTTTGCTAGCACATCTGCACATCGGACAATGAATATTGGTGGTATTTTATCAGAACCCGGCCCTTTATTTGGGTCTATACTTATCAGATGTTTATACACCAACTCAACATCAATTTGCAATTGAGGTATATTGTCAAATCGTTCTTGTATGTTTAAAGATATCCTACTGTAATCTGGCAATGGTGTTTGAAACATGTTTTGAAAGAATTTACAGAATGCTGTGCTGATCTCTATTTCGCTTGAGTGAAATTCATTGTTATATATCATACTTTGAGGATAGTCATAATTTGTGTTACGTTTTCCTTTTATGTATTTGTAAATATTTTTAGGACTACTTTTTATTTGTTTTTCAGCATTACTTATGTATTTTTGAAAAAGTATTTTTGTGAGGTTTTTATATCTTTTTCGCAGGAGAGAAAAACTGTCATAATCAATAGGATTTTTGTGTTTTTTCCAATCACTGTGAGCCTTATTTTTAGCTTTAACGATGTGAATAAGTGCCTTATTTAACCAGACAGGATACCTACTGTTATTATGAAAGAACGCTTTCGGTGTAAATTTTTCAATAACATCATGCAATAAATTATAAAAAGTTGACGTTACATTATTTAAAGAGGTAAAACGAAGCAGAGAATCCCAATCATAATTTTTAAGTATTTCACGAATTGAGTCATAGTCAGCATGCTTATATAAATATTTACTAGTGACATTATTGGGTAATGAGGGAATAATAATATCGGTTATATCAATTAATATAGTGGGATGGTATTTATCTTCCTCAACCATATTAAAGAGCGACCTTGTAACCTCTGAGTTGAAGTTGGCTAAGACGTGATCAAGTTTACTATTAAAAGAATTCAACACTGTATTATGCTGCTGAAAGCCTAACGTGTTAATACAGTTAAAAATAAACTAGCAGTATACTGTGTTTCGGAGGTTCCTTTTTTTAATATAATGGGCCCGTCCTCTGTCCATGTTAAACAGGGAAGATTAAAATCACCACAGATCAAGAACAAATCGTTGCCATTATTCGAAAAGATGTTAGTTAACATGTCATTAAATGGATGTTATGTTATGTCTGTAATGGATGTTATGTCTGTAATCAATAAATTATTATTATTATTATTATTATTATTAAAATATTTTAATTTAGTTGGTAGTAAGTTGTCTGGGGGTAAATAAATTGTTGCCAGGTGAAGGTTGGAGGTCGAATTAATATAGCTAGAATCAATAGTTATCCATAAACATTCTAGTTGTTCATGCTCCCATTCAGATCTACGGTAAGCTTTAAGATTACGGGAGGCCAGCACCAAGACACCGCCTCCGCGCCTTCCATCTCCCCGGTCACGACGAAATATATCGTGCCGGGAGTTCGACAGCTCTGAATCAAAGATTCCCTCACATAGCAAACAAAACTCTTAATCATTGTTTTCTTCTTTCACATCAAGAATAATAGTCATGTTTTTATTTACATATAAAAGGAAAAAGTTTTTTAAAGATAAAAAACTTGGCAAGATATTTTATTTTTTTATATCCATTAATTTGTATTTTACTTTGTCGTAGTCATCATGTTAATGAGTGCTGCGGATTTCACTGTAGCAGCCTCGAATCTCCCATTTAAATATCATTTAATACTAGCATACATTTATCCGATCTTAAAGGGCAATCAGATGATTTATTTAAGCTAGATAAAACATCAAAAAGTACAGAAATTAGTAGGTGTGAGTGTTTGTATCTTTCAAGGTCTAACTGCTTTTTGGATTTGTACGAACTTTTGTATACAGGTAGGTCTAAATTTGAAATAACACAGATACTATTTTTTTCAATTAAATCTATGGTCTTAGAAAAAAAAGTAAAAAATATATATTTGGCTAATAGGTAACTATATATCTACATAAAAGTAACTATTCTAGTGTTTACATAAACTTCTACATCGCGCGTGAAACTATGAGGCCTACCAAGTGTAATATTAACTCGTATATATATTAAATTAGCTTCAGAGGTCAACAACTAATATATATAATAATTACAGCAGCTAATAACATGAGCTTCTGGTCTATGAATACAAATTAATGTTCTTTGCATTATGTATGAGATGCCTATCAATTAAGGATGAGTTTCGTATGTTGCAATATAGGATACATAATACATTTATGTGTACTGCAATCCGTTCTATACAATGATTATTAATTAATACCTATGAATAGGTTTGACTATAAAGATAAATAGGTTGTTTTTCCATACTTTCATACAATTTATTTTGTCAAATATACATTCGATAGAATGTGCCTTCTTTTGTTATAGTATAGACTGTTTGAAAAAAATAATTCTCCTTAACAAACCAGACAACAGTTATATTTAATGAAGGGTATTTTATTACGTGATGACGTAAAAGGCGACTAAGGTATGTTGACATCAGGCAGGCGGCCGGTCGTAAAATACCTAGCTAAACATGTTTAGCCGACCCCATTTAGAGTGGGATAAGGGCAAGAGAATTACGCTGGTATTTTATATGAAAATTGTTGTTTTTTTAGGTAATTACAATCATGCCAATATTTGAGGAATGAATTAAATTAAGTAGTACTTGGAATACATGTAGGTACTATTTTAATTTTTATAATCTCCAATGGTATAATGTTTTATATATAAACATATTTATTATATTTAATTTATACAAGTGTAGGCAAGTCTAATATGTTTTGCGTAATTTTATCATAGAACAGTATCTCTCTCAGTAAGGCTCTCAAATGGTTTGCTAACTCTAATATACTATTAAAAAAAGCGATATAAGAAGTAAATTACTTGAGCTTTCCTTAATTTCTCTTCTATGGCAGCAAATGCAATTTGTAATGCTTGATGCTCATCTCTTAACATTTGGTTCAGTCCATGTAATTCTGTCATGTTTGTTTCATACATTTGGATTTCGGCTCTTAAAGACGCTATTAATGCTGTATTTTCTGAAATTCTGATAATAAATTTGCTTTATAATATATGAAAGTATTATTAGAATTTAATGTGTTCAGTAGTGTTCAGCGCTTCTACAGTAAAATTCCGCAATCCATACTAGACCAGTCTACAGAAAGGTTTAAATTGAACGTAAGAGATATGCTTATATGTAAAGCATATTACAAAATTTCAGATTATTTGTATGAAAAAAATGCCTGGATTTGAAAATCCTTTCAGCTTCAGCTTCAAGATAGCGGTTTAATAACGTGAAATTGAAAATTTTTAAAGGATTGACCGCCAAGTTTCTTTCTGGTTCTTCTCGGTAACAGCAACATTCTGAACCAATTGTAGCTTCATTAATCATATTGATTCTTGACAATTCAAAAGTGCTTGAAATAACTTATTTGTATAAAGATCATTTTGATTTTGACATATATCCTTAATTTTAAACATTTTTTTATTAGTGTTCTATATTTAATAGAGAGTAATCATATCTATTTACTTACATAATATCCTTAGCTTGTAAACTCTTTTCTAAGTCATGCACTCTTGTGTTAAGATTAATAATTTGCTGTGAACTTTCACCACGCCTTCTATGCAATGATGTCAGCTCTTCTTGTTGTAGCAAGATTTTCTGTTCTAAAGCCTGTACTCTTTCATTTGAAACGCCAGCTGGAAAATAATTTTCTTTCCTGTACTTTGTGAATATTTTAATTTATATAAATTCTATTTTTAAACTTTATTGTACAGTTTGCTAAAACTAACATTATTTAAGAATTTGAACACGAGAAATATCATTCTTTTTTAAGTTATTTATTATTTTCTGTCACTCTCTGAATTTTTAAATCAACCACATGGTAGTAAGTCAGATGCAGTGGCAATTTACATCTCAATTAGCTGTTATAGCCCAGAGGTGAGACAGTGTGACTCCCTCAAGAGGGTCATGGGTTCAACCTAATATAACATAGTCATAACTTAAAACTAATTAGATTTACAATATTTACTTATTTTGGTTACTTTAATATAAAATTTAAAACATTATGCACTTGAATGATGATTTAACTGTGAAAGTTTACTAAATGACAAAGCCAAAACATAAAGATTTAGAAGCTGGCCTTTCTAATGTGAGTTGGATGACATAGCACAATTCATTAGCTTCTTCAGTTAAAAAGATTCTGTTTTTTTAATATAGTATTATAATGCAGAAGTCAACTAAGATCCACTGAAAGTTGTGTGTATGGATTTGACATATGAGTAACCTTAATCATAGGAAAGTATTACACAACTATATGAATAATAAGTTTGCATTCGACAATAAATTGGTAAACATACAGTAATACAATTCTCTCATTATTTAACACTCCCAAATGCTAATGCAGTTACAAGAAAAATGAATGATAAATGTTTATCAATGACAAAATTTATTAAAAAGTTGTCTATCACTTTAATAGTGCACACATAGGATGTTTAAAGATGACAAAAAACTATTAGTAGCTATCTTTGGTAATTGTTTTATAATTGACATACTCATATGGAAGCAATAAAAGACAAGAATAATGTAATTTTCTTTGCTATAGGACACTAATATACTATTATTATATGTTTTAAATTAATTCAATTATAATTATGTATATGCTGTTTTAACAAAATTATGCTGAAAATTTGAAAACTTTCAAATTTTAATAATAATATTTTAAATGTTTTATAGATAAATAAGTTTTGAACCATACTAATACATATACCAACAAAACATTTTCCTTATTCATAGTGTAAATTATTGGCATACATGATTTATTAACATTGAAGCACCAGAAGATAAGATTTGAAATACCAACCTCCAGTACTTAATACACTTTCTGTACTAGAAAATTTTATTCTTTCATTCAATAATGTGAGTTGCAGGTTTTCATTTTTCAGTGTACTAACATTGTCGAACAGTCTGCTTTCTGAAATAGAAACATACATACATTACAGACACATTTGCTTAACAAAACTTATATATGCTTGGCATTACTTATATATACTTAATACTAATGTACAAATTGGTAAGTCACTTATTAATATTTAACATTTGAAATGGTTTTAAAACTGATGTAACTAAACACTCCAATACCGTAGCTAATGAACGTAATTAGTGAAGATAAATCTATTTATTATACACTAATAAATTTACAGCAATAAACATGACAATAATGCAAACAAAGACATAACGAGAGGTTAGGTTACTTACGAAATGCAATAATATCGTGAAAAGAACTCGTTTCTCTCTTATTCCGTGTTTGTAGCTGACCTACAATATTACTCCTCCAATCACCACCTTCCATTGTACGACTAAATATTAAAACATGAATTAATTAATGTACTTTTATGGATCTTTTATATCAAAACAAACATATCTCGTTTTGAGTGATTCCAAATTATACTAATGTACAACATTATAAATATTGGACAAAAATAGTGATATATTACACAATAAATACAACACTCTATTTCTTTAAAAATTATTAAATAACTAGTAGAAATATTTTCCTCCGCACTCGTAAATAAACTTGTGTCAAAATTGACGTTAAATTGGCATTTACGTTTCAACTGTCAAACTAACTATCATAGATTACTAAGTACTAACTATAAAATAGATGGTTGAGATCTTGGATAAAGAATACACTACGTCCATGGTTGAGATTCATACATTGGCCCGAGCCTATTTTCGGTGGTATGGGGGGGGGTGCAGAGTAGCACTATAGATACTTACATTCTCATTTATTAAAAACTACCTGCCTCTCACCCGTTTCATTCAAAAAACGGATTTAGTTTCAGCTCTGACTCTTTCTAACATATCGAGTAGTAATCAGGGCGGTTTTACTACAGGCGCCAACACATGCTATCTCGCATCCCTCTTGCACATGTACGTATTTATGACTGAATCGTATGAAAATAGTCTCAGCTGCATCTCGCTCCACTCCTACATACATATTTTTACGCACTCATTCACATTTTGACTGTCTATCATATAACAAGTTGATTTTATCAATGAATGGGCGGTGTATTAAATTTTTAAATTTCCCGTTGTAAAGTTCTAGTACTTTAATTTTTACTAAAATGTATAATTTTGTTTTAATTTAGTTAGCAAAATTCTTGAAACAAATATCACTAGAAGCAAATTAAATGTATAAAGTCTTATTTCACCAGTAGCTGTTGAGATATTTCTTAAAATGAGAAATATAACAACGAAGAAACGTGCAGTCATAAAACAATAAGAAGATGATTTACTTAATCATTATATAAATGTAAGTGTTGAGTTTTAATGAATTTTGTGCATCTCAATAATAGTAAGAGCTTTCTTAAAATTTACATTCTCACATCACTACATATTATAAAACAAAGTCCCTATATCCCTATGTACGCATAAAACTTTAAAACTACGCAAAAAAATTCGATGCGGTTTTTTTTAATTGATAAAAACATTCAATACGGAGTAGAGAAATACTGTAATTTTTGAGGTTTCTGTAAATAATTACATTTTTTTCCGCTTACATTGCAAACGCAGGCTAAACCCTACGAGATTTATCAAAATAATGTACTAAGTATTTGTACATCTTGAAAAGGTCTACAGAAAAGTCCGCGATGGTATATGTCGTATCTCTTATGGATAACCCACTACAGCATTTTTTGTCATTTACTTTTTAAGAAAAATTATGCCATTTTTGAAGCAATTTTTATACAATACAGCATTAATCCTTATCCAATTGAGTACCTTAAATAAATGGTTGATTTAATATAGATCAATATGGCCGTTTACAGCATGTAATTTAAGTGAACATTTTCGGAGATATTACAGATTTAGAATGCCGTGAGGACGCCGGCCTTCGCCCTATAACACTTCGACTTTAGCAGCTATGTCGCTCTTTCAAGAGTTGGTTTAAATACATTCTGTAATTAATTGTAAAAATAAAATACATAGGGAAAATGTAAAAGTAAATAAGTAAAAATGTACTATATGAATTTAGATATTCCAAAGATAGCAGGAAATCTTCTTGGTATAGGGAAAGGAAATTGTTTTTCTCCAAATTAAAGCTTGCGGGCCCCGGGCAGTAATGAATAAATCAAAACTACTCGATCGATTTTAATCATTTTTTTTACACTGACTGACATGGGATATTTTATACCTGTGCGAAGCAGGGGCAGGCCGCTAGTTCTAAATATAATAACCTAACCTTGCATGGATAACCTAAAACCTTTAACATGCAGTATAATTTTTATTTCCTATTTGACTTAGTTATCGTTATATAAAAATTATGATATGTACATTAATTTCGATTGATGAATTAGCTATATATATGTCTTGGGATTTTATATAGCTTGTAGTGTCTTGTAGTGCAATAAATGATTAATAATGGAACATTAAAGTTAAAGTTTTTTAGAAGTTGTTCTAATTGATCATAAGTGTGTATCTATCTTAGTTATGAATAATTTGGACATAACTTAAATGGTCTGCTTAATATTTTTTTTTAGAAGTATTTTCAATTGAAGTTGTATACTTCATTGTACTATATTAGAACTGTAAAAATGATTGTCAAGTTTTTTATAATGAGACTCGGATGAAAAGGGAATAAATTGCAAAAGAGAGCAAGTTTATTCTGTATAAAGCAATATAGGGTATATTGCTTTATATAACACTACTGTTGATTTTTAATTAAAAAGCAAAAGCAAAATTTAAATTTACGATTGATTAAACGATTGATTCATTAATTGCAGATTGAAGAATCCTCAGATCCAAGATTAAGAGTAATTTTTTATTTTAATATGATTGTCACATGTTATTTATAGTTATGATTTGAGATATCTTTACATTTACAGTGCTAATGAAAGATATAATAGTATGTGTAATGAATGAAAGAATAACAGCAATATAAAAAGACTATTTATGTAATTTATAAATCACTTCTGTCATAATAAACATAATTTATAAATCACTGCTGTCGCTCCGCCGTCGCCTCGAGCGCTCGAACAGCGCCAGGCCGAACAGTAGCGTCAACCACCAGGAACAGGACCTAAGACGTCGTACGCATCTTTCGACCTCTGTAATTTGAGAAAATGCATTTGAGGTAACTAATACTCAAGTGAAGTCTGAATTTATGAAGCTAAGTTAGATTCCTGTAATTTCAGCCACAGATGTAAGCGTGCACTCAAACATCAGTAGCCAAAAGCGACTGGGAAAAGAATTAAGGTTTTACATGTATTGCAGGTGCCAAATACCTGCTCTTTGCCAACCGCAACACATAACCATTTAAAAAAAAATGTAAAAGTTAATGACGTACGAATTACTAAAACTGCGCAATTTCAGAAATCAGTACAACATCTTTATAATGGCTAGCCCGTTAATAAAACGTCTAACAAAGTAGCGCGCTTTTGAAGCTAATGTTCGACGATACAGAAAACGAACATTACCAACAAAACGCCTACACAGTATGGGAAGAAAGAACACTGCAGTGTCCACCTCAACCATACTGTTAAATGAGAAGAAAAAGCCCTGCAGCTTTTACAGGAGGGCAGTCAGACGCTGCTAGTGCGACGCGGGAGTCCGACAGCTGGCCTCGTGACTCCACGAGCTACGCTGGTCTGGCCTCGCTGCCGCCAATGGAAACGTGACGCCGCCCCTCACCCCAGGCCGGCCGGTCCGGCTATGCCGCAGCTGCTGTCGCTCCGCCGTCGCCTCGAGCGCTCGAACAGCGCCAGGCCGAACAGTAGCGTCAACCACCAGGAACAGGACCGAAGACGTCGTACGCATCTTTCGACCTCTGTAATTTGAGAAAATGCATTTGAGGTAACTAATACTCAAGTGAAGTCTGAATTTATGAAGCTAAGTTAGATTCCCGTAATTTCAGCCACAGATGTAAGCGTGCACTCAAACATCAGTAGCCAAAAGCGACTGGGAAAAGAAATTAAGGTTTTACATGTATTGCAGGTGCCAAATACCGGCTCTTTGCCAACCGCAACACATAACCATTACAAAAAAAAATGTAAAAGTTAATGACGTACAAATTACCAAAACTGTGCAATTTCAGACGACACCTTTATAATGGCTAGCCCGTTAATAAAACGTCTAACAAAGTAGCGCGCTTTTGAAGCTAATGTTCGACGATACAGAAAACGAACATTACCAACAAAACGCCTACACAGTATGGGAAGAAAGAACACTGCAGTGTCCACCTCAACCATACTGTTAAATGAGAAGAAAAAGCCCTGCCAGGCCGGCCCGTCCGGCTATGCCGCAGCTGCTGTCGCTCCGCCGTCGCCTCGAGCGCTCGAACAGCGCCAGGCCGAACAGTAGCGTCAACCACCAGGAACAGGACCGAAGACGTCGTACGCATCTTTCCACCTCTGTAATTTGAGAAAATACATTTGAGGTAACTAATACTCAAGTGAAGTCAGAATTTATGAAGCTAAGTTAGATTTCCGTAATTTCAGCCACAGATGTAAGCGTGCACTCAAACATCAGTAGCCAAAAGCGACTGGGAAAAGAATTAAGGTTTTACATGTATTGCAGGTGCCAAATACCGGCTCTTTGCCAACCGCAACACATAACCATTAAAAAAAAAATGTAAAAAAATTTTTCTCCAAAAAACGGATAGAGGAAGCTTATGGTTCCCACTGCTGGGGTGGATAACAGGCCGTTACTTTAAACATACACATGCCAATTTTTGTGTTTACAAACAAAAATAATTTATATTTGAAACATTTTAACTCACTTGAAGAATATCAGCCATTGTATCAGATATTAATGAATTCATTGCAACAACAGTAGCAGTGCCTTGACCAGACACAGTTACTCAGACAAAAAATCCAGTTGAAATGTGCATAACTAAATGGGATAGTATGTTAAAGTACCTTGAACAAATAACTTTCTGTTAAATAATTAAAATATGTGTATAATCCATATTGTCTGTCGCAGAAAGAATAAAAACTATTCAGAAATAACCACGTAAAACATAGAATATAGCTGATATTGGGTATGACATATGATATACAACACTTCAATAAAGCATACACAATAAATATTACTATAGAAGGAGAAGTTTTATTTTTATTATTTTAGTTTTATTTTAAAATTTAAAAATAAAACTTCCCAATATTATTACAGTTCAATAAAAACACTAAGGATATACTATAATGCTATATGCTTCGAGGTCCCTGCTTTATATATTGTAAACATATTAAATAGACAATAGGTTGAGATATACAAATAAATATATATATATATATATATATATATATATATATATATATATATATATATATATATATATATATATATATATAAATTGAAAAACACTAGCTTAAATTGTACTATATATTATAGAAAAAGAATATAGCACGAAAAATACTATATTTTTATCGCTAATTGCAATTGTCGTGCTTTTTTTCATTAACTGTGAATGGAACGCACCCGCAGCAATGCATAGGGAATGTTTGAACGAAACTCATTCATGTATTTACGGGGCTTAGTTAGTTAGTAACTCTAACTCCGTGTCATTATCCAGCGAAAAGTAATAAAAAATAATCATGGAAAAATAAATAATGATTGAAAATAGATGTGTACTATTTTTTTTTCCTGAATTTCCTAAAAGTACTATATTTTTTTGATTTAAAAAGAAAAATACTATTTTTCTTCAAAAAAAAGGTGGCAACCCTGATCGCGCTCTTTTTGATTAAATAGGGGCAACACTGTGCCGTTATTGTTTCCGGTGCAGTCTTACAATTGATAAAACGTTTCAGTGACATTCAGTCCTTGTTCGTCATTCAAGAGAAGTGCATGTCGGAACGGAATTGTTTTATTCCTATTATACCGTGTTCTTGTATATAGTGTGCGTTGACATCAGAAGTGTAAAAGTTTACTCGCGTCGTGCCCGTTGTCCGTGCATCCTGATTTATGGCAATTTTGGCTTTTTAAACTTACTCTTGAGTAATTTTAATTAAAAATCATTTGTTGGTTTATATATTTTTGCGTAAGTAAAAAGTGATTACAGTTATATATTACGTATAACGAACGTTTCTGGTGAGTCAGTACGTTTCAACTTTCTTCGTATTAAGTAGTGCAAAAGTATAAATTATTTGTTATTAAGTTTTGGATAACTACTCACATTTTATCCGAGAATGTTTGTTGAAATTCAAACATTTGAGTTGTTGAGTTAGTGATAGTGTATATATATAGTGCTTGTGTATGGTGGAGGTTTGTGCATGTGTTTTTTACGAATCCTGCATGTATCAGGTATGATAACCGATTGTCCACTCTCGATTAAGCATTATATATATTTTCTATTTTACTTCATCGCCGATTATAGCAAAATATTTTATTATTACTTTTGCATAATTACTCTATTTTAATCATAGCTTAAGTAAATATAAACATTGTAATCATTAATATTTAATCACTAGCAGCGTCTGCTGCCCTCCTGTAAAAGCTGCAGGGCTTTTTCTTCTCATTTAACAGTATGGTTGAGGTGGACACTGTAGTGTTCTTTCTTCCCATACTGTGTAGGCGTTTTGTTGGTAATGTTCGTTTTCTGTATCGTCGAACATTAGCTTCAAAAGCGCGCTACTTTGTTAGACGTTTTATTAACGGGCTAGCCATTAAAAAGGTGTCGTACTGATTTCTAAAATTGCGCAGTTTTGGTAATTCGTACGTCATTAACTTTTACATTTTTTTTTAAATGGTTATGTGTTGCGGTTGGCAAAGAGCCGGTATTTGGCACCTGCAATACATGTAAAACCTTAATTTCTTTTCCCAGTCGCTTTTGGCTACTGATGTTTGAGTGCACGCTTACATCTGTGGCTGAAATTACGGGAATCTAACTTAGCTTCATAAATTCAGACTTCACTTGAGTATTAGTTACCTCAAATGCATTTTCTCAAATTACAGAGGTCGAAAGATGCGTACGACGTCTTCGGTCCTGTTCCTGGTGGTTGACGCTACTGTTCGGCCTGGCGCTGTTCGAGCGCTCGAGGCGACGGCGGAGCGACAGCAGCTGCGGCATAGCCGGACGGGCCGGCCTGGGGTGAGGGGCGGCGGCACGTCTCCATTGGCGGCAGCGAGGCCAGACCAGCGTAGCTCGTGGAGTCACGACGCCAGCTGTCTGACTCCCGCGTCGCACTAGCAGCGTCTGACTGCCCTCCTGTAAAAGCTGCAGGGCTTTTTCTTCTCATTTAACAGTATGGTTGAGGTGGACACTGCAGTGTTCTTTCTTGCCATATTGTGTAGGCGTTTTGTTGGTAATATTCGTTTTCTGTATCGTCGAACATTAGCTTCAAAACCGCGCTACTTTGTTAGACGTTTTTATTAACGGGCTAGCCATTATAAAGGTGTCGTACTGATTTTTGAAATTGCGCAGGTTTCTAATTCGTACGTCATTAACTTTTACATTTATTTTGTAATGGTTATGTGTTGCGGTTGGTAAAGAGCCGGTATTTGGCACCTGCAATACATGTAAAACCTTAATTCTTTTCCCAGTCGCTTTTGGCTACTGATGTTTGATTGCACGCTTACATCTGTGGCTGAAATTACGGGAATCTAACTTAGCTTCATAAATTCAGACTTCACTTGAGTATTAGTTAACTCAATACAACCTCTTATGAAAGAGGTTGTATTTGAATCTATATGAATAGTTGTTTTATGATATAAAAAAAATGTTGTCTTTGTCATTATGCATTAATTTGTTAAGAAAGAGTAAATGGGTTCACTTTTAGAAAAATTGCGTTTTATTATTGGATAAGTATGAAGGAGAAATATTGTTTGTTATTTAATTTCTGTTACATATAAACAGTTGCACATTTTAAGTGATTTATAAATTACATAAATATTTACTTTCAGTTTTATACAGCAGTCTTTTAATATTGCCGTTATTCTTTCATTCATTACATATACTATTATATCTTTTATTAGCACTGAAAATGTAAAGATATCTCAAATCATAACTATAAATAACATCATGTGACAATCATCTTAAAATAAAAAATTACTCTTAATCTTGGATCTGAGGATTCTTGAATCTGCAATTAATCAATCAATCGTTTAATCAATCGTAAATTTAAATTTTGCTTTTTAAATAAAATTTAACAATAGTGTTATATAAAGCAATATACCCTATATTGCTTTATACAGAATAAACTTGCTCTCTTTTGCTATTTATTCCCTTTTCATCGGAGTCTCATTATAAAAAACTTGACAATCATTTTTAAAGTTCTCATATAATACAACTAGCGGCCTGCCCTTGTTTTGCACGGGTATAAAATATATATCCCATGTCAGTCAGTCAGTGTAAAAAAAAATGATTAAAATCCAGATCCAGTAGTTTTGATTTATTCATTACTGCCCGTGGCCCGCAAGCGTTAAATTTGGAGAAAAACAATTTCCTCTCCCTATACCAAGACGATTTCCTGCTATCTTTGGAATATCTAAACTTATATAGTACATTTTTACTTATTTACTTTTACATTTTACCTATGTATTTTATTTTTACAATTAATTACAGAATGTCTTTAAACAAACTCTAAAAGATTCGAAGTGCTATAGGGTGAAGCGCGGCGTCCTCACGGCATTTTAAATCTGTAATATCTCCGAAAATGTTCACTTAAATTGCATGCTGTAAACGGCCATATTGATTTATATTAAATCAACAATTTATTTAAGGTACTCAATTGGATAAGGATGAATGCTGTATTGTATAAAAATTGCTTTGAACATAAGGCATCATTTTTCGTAAAAAGTAAATGAAAAAAACTGCTATTGTGGGCTATCCATAAGAGATAGATATATACCATCGCGGACTTTTCTGTAGACCTTTTTAAGGTGTACAAATACTTTGTACATCATTTTGATAAATCTCGTAGGGTTTAGCCTGCGTTTGCAATGTAAGCGGAAAAAAATGTAATTATTTACAGAAACATCAAAAATTACAGTATTTCTCTACTTTGTATTGAATGTTATTATACGTACAAACCTTCCTCTGGAATCACTCTATCTATTAAAAAAACCGCATCAAAATTGGTTGCGTAGTTTTAAAGTTTTATGCGTACATACGGAAATATGGACTTTGTTTTATAATATGTAGTGATGAAGTATACAACTTCAATTGAAAATACTTCTAAAAAAAAAAAAATTTAGTAGACCATTTAAGTTATGTCCAAATTATTCATAACTAAGATAGATACACACTTATGATCGATTAGAAACAACTTCTAAAAAACTTTAACTTTAATGTTCCATTATTAATCATTTATTGCACTACAAGAAACTAGAAGCCATATAAAATCGCAAGACATATCCTTAAAATATAATTATGAATATAGATAATTCATCAATCGAAATTAATGTACATATCATAATTTTTATATAACGATAAATAAGTCAAATAGGAAACAAAAATTATACTGCATGTTAAAGGTTTAAGGTTATCCATGCAAGGTTAGGTTATTATATTTAGAATGTGAAAATGTAAATTTTAAGAAAGCTCTTACTATTATTGAGATGCACAAAATTCATTAAAACTCAACACTTACATTTATATAATGATTAAGTAAATCCTCTTCTTATTGTTTTATGACTGCACGTTTCTTCGTTCTTATATTTCTCATTTTAAGAAATATCTCAACAGCTACTGGTGGAATAAGACTTTATACATTTAATTTGCTTCTAGTGATATTTGTTTCAAGAATTTTGCTAACTAAATTAAAACCAAATTATACATTTTAGTAAAAATTAAAGTACTAGAACTTTACAACGGGAAATTTAAAAATTTAATACACCGTCTAGAGCCCAACGCCCATTCTTTGATAAAATCAACTTGTTATATGATAGACAGTCAAAATGAGAATGAGTGCGTAAAAATATGTATGGAGGAGTGGAGCGAGATGCAGCTGAGACTATTTTCATACGATTCATTCATAAATACATCCATGTGCAAGAGGGATGCGACATAGCATATGTTGGCGCCTGTAGTAAAACCGCCCTGCTGCTAACTATGATACATTCAAATAATTTGATTCTGACAGATACAAAAAAAAGTATCGATAAGTTGATAGTATCGATATATGTATATACTCTATGTTTGCAAAAGTTTTGTACAGATCCTGAATAAAATTTTATTCGGAAGGTCCAATAAATAATTACAAAAGATATTAACCCCAAGCAAGCCTTTTAAATAAGAATTTCTTATGTTATTTTTAAACTGCCAGCCAGTATTACTATTGTTTACAAAAGCTCGAGTGTACAGATCAATAAAAATATTACCTCTGCGTCTTTCATCTTATTATAACGCGTAGAAAAGTCAATAGTAGTAGTAGTTATAATTTCTAATCTGTACAAAACGCAGAGGCAAAAGATTTACTGATATAAATTATTAAGATGTAAAGTTTTCACTTTCACCAGGACAAGAACAGTACTTCTACTATTTTACTATACAAAGATTGCAGAAGTATAAAATGTGTACCATTTTAACATCACCAAAGGCAATCAAATTACTTATAAGATCTATAACATTTACTGCTGCTTCGTCAGCTGTTACCCTTTGCGTCGCCCTAATGGTCTTAATATCTATTTACATTTCAAGTAGACTACAATACCTGTTACTAAGATGTTAGGATTAATGAGAAATTGAGATTTCGTTCATTTATTTACTTCTATTTTTATCATATTTAAAAATTTGCACTATAGTTAAGAACATACGATAATTTTACACCTGACTATTTTCCAAAAGGCGTGACTTATACGCGGCGTTATTTAAAAATATGACCCTGAGTTCCCGATTGAGACTATAACCTTCCAGGGATGGGTATCAGGGGCCCACGTGATCGAATGGCATCGCGGAAGTATAGGAT
Source organism: Morpho achilles (assembly GCA_947086495.1). NCBI lineage: Eukaryota > Metazoa > Arthropoda > Insecta > Lepidoptera > Nymphalidae > Morpho > Morpho achilles. The sequence goes on along the minus strand of CAMTZB010000006.1, from coordinate 8,462,079 downwards.
CTCAGGTGGCGGATGTCGCCAGCATGCCTAGCACAGGTTGGCTATACAAGGTATACGGGTGGTCCAAAGAGCTTGTACAGCTGCTCGTACAGAGGGTGTATACTGAGTAGACTGGTGACTACTAACTGGGAAAACTACGTACCAACCAACCAAAACCAACTAAAATTTAAGTCCTTGCTAGCCATCTGAAAAGCTGGATATTGAGCTTATTTACTTTGGGAATGAGTGAGAGAGCTTATGTTTGGGAGTGACCTTCGATAAAAAACTTCAACGGAACACACACATAATAAATCACGCAAGGAGACTCAGTTCAAAGGTCTAAATTGGACGAAGGATAAGACAGTGTACAGATGTTAAAGCAGAAATAAAATACTGTAGACAGCGACATTTTTAATCAGTGTTTTAATTTATTGTTGCTAGCAACACTTCATAATTACTTCTTCATCTAGAGTATAAAAGTGGTCAGGTCAAGAACAGAGGTCTCTTTTACGATCGGTACTTGCGTGCGAAAGCTCTGTTATTTAATGTGTTCACGTCGGTCATCTTGTTTGTTTGGTTACAAATAGAGGCGTTTTACCTGAAATAAAACGCTTATTAAATACTTACCTTATTAGAAGCTTAAATATGAGATAGGCACACCTGGTTTTCCGTCGTATTTTACCTCTCTTTCTACCCAAATATCTCTGTCTCCTTCCTTTTTCCCCCCTTTTCACCGGACATGGCGGGAGGCACCAGACAGCGACTCTTTGTATGTCATTGTGTCTCATTAAGCACCAGGCAGGTATAAAAAGTAAGCTTCTAATAAGGTAAGTATTTAATAAGCGTTTTATTTCAGGTAAAACGCCTCTATTAAATGCTTGACCGTTATTAGAAGCTTAAATATGAGACGTGTTTGTTATCGCCTGGTGAAAAGGTGCCAATGTGACTTAAATAAATTATGTGGAAAAAGGCGTAAGTTCATCGATCAGTCAACACCACACAATGTTTGTTATCAACACACTGAGGGTTAGGTCCTTTATCCTGCGGCCTAAACATAAAATAGTAATGTGGTTGTGTACCCAACCACCTGAAATACGTTATTGCTATTTACATTATTATAATGTGGAGACAGTATATTTTTTCTCTAAAACTTGTAACACCTCTAATATCCCGATTTGGTGGATTTTGTACCTTAAGTTCCTTAAAGATATGAATTTTAGCAAATATTTGACCAAAACATGTACATATTATTTACTTGTCACTTCTTATATGAAGTGTATTTTGCTGATTTGTTAGGTAAAATTGTTTAATAGGATAGGTTATGCTTTAAATGTAGATTAGCTAGAAACGTATTAAAACACAATCGATTTCTCATCGATGGAACTACTGTCGAATATAGACATGTTACATACATGTAGTTACAATAGCGGACGTTTCCACGGCACGCTGAAAGCGTCGTTAATACATTGCCTTGTGGTTGTTGTAATCTATGTTGCGTTTGTCACCACGCAAGCGGTCTTCAATGCATATAAATTGATCCATTTATCGATCAAAGTTAGCTATGTTATCAGCTGAGAATTGGTTCCGCTTTCGATGCGGTATCATATTCAATAAATATCATACTTTTGACATTTTTGACATACTTTGACATTTCTGGTCTTTCAAAATGGAAACCAACTCTGCGATTGCAGAGTAGCTGTTTTATTGAAAATTCATAAGACATTAATTTGATATCAGTCTCCTGGATCGGGAAGCGAGTATTTCACCATGAACACATGTTCTGATAACGTACTTAGAAACCCAAGAGTAGCTCGGTGATTAGGTCTCCCGCGAAGGACATTAACCTGGCAACATTGAATACGTCCACTAAATAAATTCTTCAGAATTCTCAGTATCGCGAGTGTCTTTAGCAACAAGAGCCACATATTTCTTAGGTGGTAGCAGTTCTATGAACTTGGCCACAAAGTTCTAGGTTTGTTACACAAGAGATAGTCAAGGTCAAATCGACGAACAACCTTAGAGTTTTTATTCAAATATTTTGGGCTATAAATTCGCCAAACACGCATAATTTCGGGTGCCGAAAAGAAAGACAACATTTCTAGCATTTGATTTTCAAAACCAGCCGTAGGAAGCGACTATCTGTGATAAATTTACCTCGCATATGCAATCTCCCGTTTATTAACTTAGTAGTTTTATATTGAAAATGGGACGATACGCACTATCATCCTTTGAAACGAAGATAGAGGAGAAATAAAGCTCGCGTTGTGGCGGCTAAGTCAAATCTCTTTGTCACGTGTAAGTCATGTTGTGTGACTCCGAAGTGCGACGACGGTCAAATATTATGCTGAGGTTTTTTAGATAGCGGTATACGATACTTTGATAGTAACAAATAATATGGAGCTCCTATTTTTCTTCAGAGGCTGACGTACTGTGCTAGACTTCCCACTCGAAAAGATTTGGAGGTATTGCCTTTGTTACTACTGACCCTAGTGGACGATAATTGACACTTTTGTCCCATTATTACAGATTTTCGCAGGATGGCAATGATTATAGCCGTCCCACGAGGATTGGTCATGGTTATAACAGGCATATAAATTTGGACCAACTTCATTGTTATGCTTGCCGAATTACCACGCGACAGTACAACACAGATATTCACGGGCCGGCAAAGATGATAACTGCCCTGCGAAGGCTGATAACGATGACAACTGGCATAAGAATCTAAACCATCATCATTGTCATACTTGCAGACGTGCCAAGCGATGGTGCATTATAAATATTAATGTGGTGGCAATGATGACATTCGCCCCGCGAGAGCTGGATATGCTGACAACTGGTATATGAATTTGGAAAACATCATTTTCATATTTGCATAATTACTAAGCGATGGTACACCATTACAGATGTTCATGGAGTATCAATAAAAATAACCACCCCACGAGGGCTGGATATGATGACAACTGGTATATGCATTTGGGAAAAAAAAAAAAAAATCATTCTCATCTTCTTTGCGTGTCTTTCAAACTAGCGAAAGTTAGAAGTCAACTCCGCATATGCCTTTTTATTCTTGGCAAGACGGAAGAGTTTGGGAGTGGTCTTAATTTCCGTCCATTCCCGGATATTTTGTAAACAAGATTACTTTTTAGGACCAGGGCTGCTCTTTTCAGTAATTTTGTCATTGTTATACTTGCAAAAATGCCACGCGATGGTACAACATTATACATAATCATAGGCTACAGTGACGATAACCGCCCATTACGAGTCGGATATGATGAAACCTGGTATACCAATCAGGGGCAAACGTCATTTTCATTTTTGCAGAAGTACCGAGTGAAGGTACAACATTACACATCTTCATAGGATACAATGACGATATCCGCCCAGTGAGAGCTGGATATGATGACAGCTGGTATATGAATTAGTACCAAACGTTATTTTCATATTTGCACAAGTACCAAGCGATGGTACAACATTACACATCTTTATAGGATGCAGTGATCATAGCCGCCCCGCGAGAGCTTGATATAATGACAATTGGTATATGAATTAGTACCAAACGTCATTTTCATATTTGCAGAAGTACCAAGCAATGGTACAACATTATACATATTCATAGGATGCAATGATGATAACCGCTCCGCGAGAGCTGGATATGATGACAATTGGTATATGAATTAGGACCAAATTTCATTGTCATACCTTGCAGAAATACCACGCGATGGTACAACATTACACATCTTCATAGGATGCAGTGATCATAGCAGCCCCGCGAGAGCTTGATATAATGACAATTGGTATATGAATTAGTACCAAACGTCATTTTCATATTTGCAGAAGTACCAAGCGATGGTACAACATTACACATCTTCATAGGATGCAGTGATCATAGCCGCCCCGCGAGAGCTTGATATAATGACAATTGGTATATGAATTAGTAGCAAACGTCATTTTCATATTTGCAGAAGTACCAAGCGATGGTACAACATTACACATCTTCATAGGATGCAGTGATGATAACCGCCCCACGAGAGCTTGATATGATGACAATTGGTATATGAATTAGTACCAAACGTCATTTTCATTTTTGCAGAAGTACCAAAGGATGGTACAACATTATACATATTCATAGGATGCAAAGATGATAATCGCTCCGCGAGAGCTGGATATGATGACAATTGGTATATGATTAGGACCAAACTTCATTGTCATAACTTGCAGAAATACCAAGCGATGGTACAACATTACACATCTTCATAGGATGCAGTGATCATAGCCACCCCGCGAGAGCTTGATATGATGACAATTGGTGTATGAATGAGTACCAAGCGTCATTTTCATATTTGCAGAAGTACCAAAGATGGTACAACATTACACATCTTCATAGGATTCAGTGATGATAACCGCCCCGCGAGAGCTGGATATGATGACAATTGGTATATGAATTAGGACCAAATTTCATTGTCATAACTTGCAGAAGTACCACGCGATGGTACAAAATTACACGTATTCATAGTGTGCAAAGATGATAACCGCCCCGCGAGAGCTGGATATGATGACAATTGGTATATGAATTAGGACCAAATTGCATTGTCATAACTTGCAGAAGTACCACGCGATGGTACAAAATTACACGTATTCATAGTGTGCAAAGATGATAACCGCCCCGCGAGAGCTGAATATAATGACAACTGGTATATGAATTAGGACCAACGTCATAAATTAAAGAAGTACCATGCGATGGTACAACATTACGTTATTATTATGTTATTTGTTATTATACTAGTTACATACTGTGTTTTCAATGTATTCCGTTTATTAAACTGCGTCCTGGCCTTCTAACACGACCGCACTGTCTACAGTAGCAATGAGACTTTGAAAACGGAATATGAGATTAAAACTTTTATTTATTTAAACATTTTATAAATAAATCACGCTCACACTTTAAAATGCTATCCTTTGACATCTCTGTCTTTTCAGAAGAAAATATACGATTACGATAAGAATATCGTAAGCCATATGTAAAAGGTCAGCCGTAACATGTTCAAACATGTTCGAAAATATCTCGTCAATCTTTTAATTGACATTCACCCGCGACTTCTGATATTTTAGTCGAATATATCAGTTGGCTTATAATTCGTAACATAATTATTCGCAAATAGAATAATCTCTTATTGCTTTCAAACAGCGAACGTTAATGCAACAAACGAACAAACGAAGCATACGAATCACTGTAGTATTGAACTTGTCGATTGTTCTATCTCGCGAATAAAGTCTGACAAAAATGAGTCATTATCAAATAGTTTATTTATCCTTTATACAAAGTGTTTGCTTTAAATTACTAATAGAGATTAACCGCCGGATATCGCGTTGTAAATTCGTTCCGACATATTAACACTCTCAATTCATCAGGATTACGTTATCGTTATGCATTACAAATAACACTTTGTAAGGATTCATTATTCTAAAAAATAGCCTATAAATTTGGGCCAACATCATTATCATACTTGCAGAAGTACTACGCGATGTTACAATATTACAGATAAAGGGGTAGAAAAATAAAAATTTTCTTAAAGAAATAACGAACGGTAACACCGTTAACCATAAAAATAATGTGCAACTTACGTGCTGGATTTAACACAATAATCACTGAAGGTAGTTAAATAATTTTACCAACACTGAATTTGCACGAGTTTACTAGACGGAAAACTAAATGCCAATGACATACAAAGAGTCGCTGTCTGGTGCCTCCCGCCATGTCCGGTGAAAAGGGGGGAAAAAGGAAGGAGACAGAGATATTTGGGTAGAAAGAGAGGTAAAATACGACGGAAAACCAGGTGTGCCTATCTCATATTTAAGCTTCTAATAACGGTCAAGCATTTAATGTATTAATTTAGTTCTCTTTTCTTAAATCCTACTTTGGATCCTAACATCCGAAGCGGGATAAAGAACTCACAGCTCACTGCATAAATTAAATGAAAAGTGTGGTAGAATTTGGTAGATTTCATTTTGTTTATTTATGACATACCCACTTTTTGTTTTCGATTGAATTGCACGTATTTGTGACAAAGTATTTGTGTATTGCGTTGCAATTGCACGTATTTTACGTGATTTTGTGAAATACTGCGTCGTAAGTTAAATAGTCTAGAATGGCTAATCGTTTGGTATACATAGCGAGATCAGAAATTGTGTTTTGTGTTTATCACGAGGAAAACTTAATAAAGCGGGTTGGCTTTAAATGCGTAATAACGTCTTGCAACGTGTTGCGAGCGGCCGGAAGCGGCAGAATTTAGTAAATGACTCAAGTGACCAGTCTGATCAGTCTTATTCGGCTGAAGGAGAACGACAACATTCGGGTCGTAATATTAAACGCGTCTCTGATAAGTGTTCGCGAAAAGGTTTACGTAGTGACAGCTCTTATTATACTTTGCGATCTAGCTCGCGCATAGTTTGTGTTCCCGCTCGTGTAAAAGGAGGATCCCACTTGTATTATAGTTCACGGTCTGATATATAAAGAAGAAACCGTTCCACTTTACATCAATAATTTCGTTATCGCTCGTATGATAGGTACCATCCCGACGTTGCGAGACTTGCGTTTGCTTTCATTTTAAACGATCTAATTCTCCTAACTGCGTCGGTACTTCTGACTTGAGTAGACCGCATGTACCTACATCACTCCTTATAATCAACTTGTTCAGAGGCATCTAATCTTGCGCATGCTTTTCATAAATCTGTTAATAACATTTGGGATAGTGTGAATAAGTTGACCGTGCCAGACCGGTAAATGGGTAATCTGACGAGGATTTAATCTCGTGTAGTTTCATGTCAAAGGGGCTATGCAAAATTATGGTTTGTCGTGGTCAGGTAAGGCCGATTCGAGTAAAATAGAAGCTCCGTGAGGCACGGGAGACTATTTCTCGTTTTTGGAGGTTATTTCAAGGTGTTTTTAAATCGGTCTAAATCTCGATGCTCGTGTAATTTAACATCGACATCCACAACGCTAATTTAATATTTATGACTATAAGGTTGTAATAAAGTTTTCTCAGTCTGCAGGAAACTTGATGCCGGCATTCGCGGTGGTAATCCCGGCATGTGTGGTCAGTACGTGGCGGTAAAGGTGTTACCCCATGACCGCTGTACACTTCGCTTGCTTAGCGGAGGCTGCGGCAAGGCTACGCAGACTGCGTACGTGGCGCCGTGGAGAGCCGAGTGGTGTGCCGTGTGTGAGACATGCGCCGCCTTCAGTGAGAGTGATTCTACTCTGGCGGCGTGCACCACTGCAATGTAGGGTGAGGGGAAGCTAGTCACCCCGAGCATTTTGCTACACCCTGGCGCTTGGTGGGTCCCAAGTTGTTGAATAGGCTGATCGAACGATCGGTCTATGGCCTGTTTATCAGGTGGCCTGTGACGTGTTACGTCGGGCGAAGCGCGCGTGCCGCGTGACCGAGTCATGATTATCCATGGCGATGGTTGGGTAAAAGTCCTAGGCATATGGTTTGAAATTTAAAGAGACGTCTCGATTATTATTTAGAGAAGAATGTTAGATGAGATCGATTGCTCAGTAAAAAAGCTGAAGTATGAATTAATTGAATGACGAGGTAGTGGAAAAGAGGATGTTAATCTTATTTGGTTTAATTGAAAATTTTCTGATTCCTTTTTTAAATACAGATGAGGACTATAACACTGCCTTTGCGTCATCAGTCAGTGCATCTGACTCATCCACGCTTCCATCAGTCACTCATGAAGCTACACCTGTCGCTGCCAACAATGCTGGTCCGGTGGTACGGAGACAGTTTTGGTCGAGGACGACATGCGGTCAGGAGAGGCCGTGTAGACAGCGACATTTTTAATCAGTGTTTTAATTTATTGTTGCTAGCAACACTTCATAATTACTTCTTCATCTAGAGTATAAAAGTGGTCAGGTCAAGAACAGAGGTCTCTTTTACGATCGGTACTTGCGTGCGAAAGCTCTGTTATTTAATGTGTTCACGTCGGTCATCTTGTTTGTTTGGTTACAAATGTATTAATTTAGTTCTCTTTTCTTAAATCCTACTTTGGATCCTAACAATACATTAATTGGTTTTTGTATACGATTCTATAATAAAATTTGATAAACCATTCCAGTTTTGCGATTACAACAGTTTAAAATACCTATTTAAAAGAGGCTGATACAGGAAACCTATTCAATTGAGGATTAAATAAATGAGCTATTACTCGACCTTGCATAAGATGGCAATGACGCATAATACGAATTTCATTTTTAAAAGAGCAAAGGCAGGGTTTGTTGCTGGCTCTTCTCGCTAAGAGCAGAGAGACGATTCAAATGCACATGTTTACAAGTTCATTTAAATAAAGAATATTTCAAATTTGTTTTTTTTTGTAGTGTGAGCCAGCAAGACAAAGTTATATGGAAACAATACAGATATAAAATGCAAGGTATATTTCAGCTTGCGGATAATGTAGAAAACCAGGATTTATTTAGATAGAAAAGGAACCGGATTAAATTGCAGCTTTTAATCCGTACCGGCACGAGCGAAGGATTTTATGGCACTCTGCGGACTTGCCTTTCGTATAAAGCTTTAAGAATACAGACCCTAGTTAGTTAGTGTTATTACCTTTTTGAGTAGCCTCTCCGTATACTGTTTAAACTAAATTACGTATATGTGCGTAATATCGGGTCTGAAAGACAAACATACCTACTAAATACAGTTTTTGAATTGTTTAGATGAGCAGTTTTGAAATTTCGGTATATCAACTATCCTTTTACAACTAACCATTTTGTAGAGAATCGGGATTTTGCTAAAATTTAAATTAAATATATTCTGTGCTATGATTTAAACAGAGATATAAATTTTTATTTCAAATAATAAAATGCGAATTTTTTTTATAATTATATTTTCTATATACGTACGATTGTTTTCAAGTCAGTTTTCAAACAGAGAATGCATTATATTTTACGAATCTAATCTTAACATGATACTTTATTAAAGTTAGTTTGAAATAAAAATATAATTAATATTAATCAGCTTAATTTAATAATTAGTTTAATATAAATGTTTAAAAATGCAATTATAAAGAAAATTATTTAGGGTGTTTCCAAATCTATATTACTCTGACTCCGATCCTTTGTATCTTCCGTGAACATATGGAGCACCTGCAGAAAAAGTTATAATATATTATCATTGTGCAAATAAGCAAATACATTTTAATTTTAATTTAATCTGTTATACTTACGTTCAGGTTCAAACTCATCAGGTGAAATACCTTTAGTACTTACACGTCGATCGTCGTCAGAACCTGCAATTTTTTTTTATATATATAGCTTAAATAGCTAAATGTTGAGAACTCCTGACTTGATTGGATTCAATCCAATTATTAAAGCTGTTTAAAAGGGAACTTCTAGCAAAGGTCATTTTTAACAAATGCTTAATGCGATTTCGATGATCTGTAATAGCACAGCGGTGAGACCGAGCGACGCTTTCGATAGGTTTACAGATTAAACCACCACCAATTAGTAATTCTCAAACAGACACCAATTAGTAATTCTGTTAATAACTTATGTAAGTAATTAATAATTACATTATATCACACACTTTTCAGTAAAAGAAAACATATACATACACATATATAACTATGCATATTTCTAGAGAATTCTGGAAATGTGTAACTACCAATCTGCATTGGAGCAGCGTAGTGGGTCTTAACTACGACGCTTTCCTCCAAAAACAGATAGAGGAGGCCTATAGCAGGCAGTTGCATTCGCTTCTACAATAAAATTCCGCAATCCACACTAGATTAGCCTACAGAGAGGCTTAAATTAAGTATAAGAGATATGCTTATACGTAAATCATATTTTACATATCCTACTATCATCATCATCTTCTTATACTTTCATCTTCATACAAGACTGCGGTTTATAATGTAAAATTTAAAATGTTTAAAAAATTGACCGCCGAGTTTATTTCTGGTTCTTCTCGGTAAGAGCAATATTCCGAACCAGTTGTAATTTCATTAAATATGCCGAGCTGTGTTGCCTTTTTTAAGTTTGCATAAAATTTAGATGTAGGTATTATTTGTAATTGAATATTGTATTTTATTATAAGTGTACTTGTAATTGTCTATGTTTTATGCAGTGTTTCAATAAATATTTTTCTTTCTTTCTTTCTTAAATCATATTGATCCTCGACTATTCAAAATTTCTTATAGGGCTTTTATGAATAAAGATTACTTTTTACTTTAATGCGATATTGTAACGGAACGGGTAAACACTTGGCAATAGGATATTATAGCTACCTTTGTTAAAACGTTTTCAAACGAACCAATCGGCAATTTAACTCTAACGCATGACAGTAATCAAGCCATTCCTTCACAAAAAACTTCATAAATTATGTTAATTTGGATCTTAATGTTAAAATTTATATTAATTACCCGATGTATCAGCACCGCCTGATGCATCACTTTCTCTAACTTTTGTATCGTGAATAATTTTTTCATTGCTATTATCGTCACTTCCGCTGGAAGATTCGGCTCTGGCTAATCTTTTACTCTGTTTTTCTTTCAAATTCGTACCACGAAATGATGGAAGTTCTGAAAAAATGTAATTGCAAAAAACTTATTTTTAATTTATCTCACAGATTTATAATTTATGAACTCTCCATAGATTAATTTATAGAAGCAGGCGTTACTTTGCGGAAATCTGTTAAAGTAACAATGAAGATAATTTTGTCTGTGGTAGTTCATAATATTATATTTGTCCATGTATGCATAGCTTCCTTCCTGTTAATGCCTTTCTTGTAATGGCCATGAATACCATAAGGTGCTTTATTAAATATAAGTGTATAAAGCATACCGAACTTTTATTTATCGTTATAAAATCCATAGTAATAATAATTCCATAGAATAAAGAATATTTTGAATTTGAATATCATAAAACCGCACCAACAATAACACACCACATAAGTACTACACACACATTCACTACGACAATATCTACGATTCAATTTATTCTTTATTCAAGTGGACTGTTTACAGTACTTTTGAATCATCAAATGTTTTAAAGAAACTACCACTGATTCGGAAGTGTACCCCTACAGAGAAGAATCAGCATGAATCTTTTCAACAAAATATTTTTAAAAGAATTAATCGAAGAAAGTTTCGCCCCGTAACCGAAGCATCATCAAGTAGATAAGCTTCACGACAAAATCCTAACGTATTACTATTTTGTTGTGGCGGTTACAGGGGGTTGTTGTTGCTACCTTAGCTATGCTTAACTGATATCATAAACGATGGTGCATTTGATTTTATTATTTACATTTTATAAAATTAATTTCTATATACAATAACTTGATTCACTTAAGAGCTAATGTTTTTATTCTTCATTTCATGAGATCGTGATTATATGATAATCATACAAAGGTGTTTGGTTATGCTAGTTGCAACAAAAAATAACCTATTGTATAGTTATACTCATTGGTTACCTTCAAAGTTTCTTATACGCAGGGATGGTGCTCCATTTTCACCTTGCGTTAAATCGAATCCTATTTTAATATTTACTGAAAATATAGTTATATAGTTATTTAAAATGGAATAGTCAAACAGTATAATTGACAGTGCATTGAGCTGTGGTAGCCCAGCGGTAACACCGTGCGACATTTTCGAGGAGGTCACCCGATTTCGAGGGTTCGAACCCGGGCACCAATGAATTTTTCAGTTAAAACTCGTGTGTATAATTGATAATTGCAATAATTTATAGAATTAGGCGTTACTTTGCGGAATCCATAATACAAAAGTAATAATAAAATTATTTTGCTATAATATCGCGGATTATAGCAAAATAATTTTATTATTACTTTTGATAATTGCAATTTATCACACGCTTTTCGGTGAAGGAAAACATCGTTAGGAAACCCGCATATCTCTAGAGATTTCTGTAATAATGTGTAACCTACCAATACGCATTGGAGCAGCGTAGTATGTCTTAGCTCCAATCCTTCTTTCCAAAAACGGAGAGAAGAGGAGAGATTCCCAGCAATGGGAGAGTAATATGCCGCTACCTTTACTTTTTAGTGAAAAATATCGAATATATAAATGCTGCTATATGTATTGTAGAATTGAAGACTGTATTTAACTAAATATTTTTTTAACATCAATATGTAGAAATACACGTGTTTTGATTATTTATCTTAAACTTACAAGTGTTATCATCTTCAACTACAGCAATAACCCATGATAGGAAAATCTGGAATATATAATCATTAATATGGTGTTTGCACTAGTAACAATTTACAACTAAATTCAAGTATAAGTAAAACGTACCAAAAAAACAGCCCCTGTGTATATTTTGCTCATACAATACATGATGAAATGGTAATGAATAGAAATAGTTATGTTCGAATACAGTAATTAAATTCGAAGCATAAGATTTTAATCAGAGGCAGTAAATTGTGTTTACGAGCGATTTCTGTTTACCTACATTTCGGTTAATAGCGTGAACCAACATTTTTAAAAGACAAAAATATACATGTGCAGTGGCGTAGCTGTCAATGGGTTAGACGGGCTCTCCTCAATGCTCCGAGGCCCGGAACTCTGGAGGGCCCCTATGAGCTTGATCTCCACCCCCCGGATGGAGTTAGTCTTGTAAATATATATTTGCTGAATTTTGGAAATGGCTACAACGATTTTCATGAAATTAAGCATATAGGGAGTTATTGGGAAAAATTGATACAAAAAAAATATATATGGGACACTTACACACAGAGTTGTCCGTCCCCAAAGTAATACTTGTGTTAAAGTAGACAGATAACTGGTGAATATATACTTGTATATTCTTAAAATACATACTAAAATACAAATATACATCCAAGCTCGAAGACCAACAAATTAATTTATTCATTTATAGAAAATATTGGCCCTCGGCGGGAATTGAACCCGCGGAACTGAAAGCAGGGTCACTACCCACTGCGCCATCGGGCCAGCCATGAACTTATCTTTTATAAAAAAAAAAAAATTATCACTGTTTTTTGACACTGAAAAAACTGCTTAAACAAAAATCGATTGTAAAGCTAATATTTGCTGTCAGTTGTCAAGTTGTAATAGGGCAATAGTAGACGGACGAATTAAATACGTGAAAATACCTGGGTTCAAGTACCACATGTCACCGACCCTTTTCATTCTAAACATAAATTACTTTTTAAATTTAAACGAGAGTAGTATTCATGGTTAATGTATAGAAACCGGCTATACTCACGTTCGAAACTCGAAATTAGTCGGGCTAACCCGATAGAATAAGACGTGAGTATATAAGCCGGTTTCTATACATTAACTAAAAACTACTTTGTCAAGAGCAAAATATATAACCGTGATTATATAATGATTATACAAATATAAAGTTTATTATCTTACATCCAACCTTTTTTCCCAACATTAAGAACTCGAGAGACCAACCTCCGTCGACTGGAGCCACTACGTGTTAGTCCCACATTTTTTTTTCGCATTGACTATATGCTGTTAGCCCTAAAGGCTTTTACAGCGTCACCAGGCGGGACGGGCGAGCGCAGAAGCATCGTCAAAATTGCGAAATGCGGAAAGTAGAGCATAGAAGCTCTACTAACGTTGGGAAACGTCGTCCTAAGCGTGCCTCCTGTGAGGCCGGACCACGGCTTAGGGCGACGTGTAGTGGAGGGCTAATAGTATGACGATCAGGCATCATGGCTTCGGGAGTATGGCGAGAAGCCACGGCCGACCGGAGTCAGAAAACTAGGACCTCGTCTTCGCAGGTCACATTACAGACTATGCGTATGTGCTCGTGGAAGGACATGGAAGGGTAAAAGGTGACACATGGTTGACTTTCTTTCTGCCACTTGACTTTCTGTTGCCAGCGAATCGGTATATTGTAAAGGGAAATCTCCGTCGGGGTCTCTATGTGAGATCGGAAATGATTACCGACAATGTGCATAGCTGCACTTTGTCTTTAATCGTTTATCGGAGTTTATTTCGATCAAATTGGTCCCAGAAATGTATGGTGGGGCTATGGGTGTGGGCGTCCTTTCAAATCTGAACTTAAAATTAACGGGCTCCAAATTAGAATAGAGAATATCAAAAATGGATTTAGCTACAGCAACACGTGGCCGTAATCTGCTAGTATACGACATATGTTTAATGTACGTAAATGATATAAACACTGTGTAAGTAAAATATTTTGACAATGAATGATTATCAAAATGTAATGTGAATATTATATTCTGAATTGTAAAAGTGATAAATGATATGCAGGTAGGTACATATTGTCTCTTTCACAACATTTATAATTTATGAGATTTGGAGTGAAAACACCGTTCATCATAGCCAACATTGTATTTTGTGATATATCTGGTAATATAATAATATCATCATCCTCCTGCCCTTTTCCCACTCTAAGTGGGGTTAGCACATGTCATAAACATGCTGGTACATGATTTGGCTGCGTTTTTACGACCGGCCACCTGCCTGACGTCAACTTACCTTAGTCTTATTTTACGACACCTCGGTTAGAAAGAGGGTGGTCTATTCTACTAAACCGGATACCATACGGTTTTTTTTAACAGGAAAAAACCCCTTATGGGTACCACCGCCCGACGGGGGCAGGCGACGGTTATGTCGGACTCGCACCGATTAAAATAACCTGTGTGCTCCACGCTGCTGGTGACGGGTATAGGGTACCTATGAAGACATTACCCCCATCCCCGCCAGCAGCAACTCTGTACCCCAGAGTGGGCCACCTCTGGGTCGGGGCCTCTCTAACAGTGGCCCTTCCCTCCGCTAGACGATGCATCGGGAGCACCAGATGCATCGACCGCGTTGGGGACACTTTCGATGGGCGTCCAATAAAACCCCGTTCGGAAAGCCCAGAGGTCCCCGTTAGGGCGGCATACGACGGGCTTCGGCGAGTCGTCTTCGCCCCACTCGCCTGCGGCGGATCGGATCCAAGGACTCGACTTCCCGGACCCGACCCGCCGCCTCCTTCCGCGAGATAACATCCTCGCAGAAAGAGGCCATCGCAGCCCACGATCCCTCCCTGTCCACCATGCCACAAACCACAGTGGGCAGGGAGAACCGCCCAAGCTGGACAGTCCTCGAGCGTGTGCAGCGCCGTGTCAAACTCGGCGCCGCATTCGTGGCACTCACCAGTCGCTTCGCACTGGGCCACCCGCCACAAATACATACCACACGGTGGGTCAACTTACCTTAGTCGCCTTTTACGACACCTCGGTAAGCAATGAGGGTGGTCTATTCTACCACACGGCTAATATACTATTTTTTTTTAAGATCAGTAAATGTTATTTTGTTTACTTATAAGTTGTAAATATATATTAAAATACTAACATAAGGTAACAGGAAACTCATTAACAAAATAGATCCCGTCAACAAACAAGTTGTGAAATTAAGAGTATGGCATAATTTTTCTTATTTGTTTGATGTAGTATGAAAATCATAAATAGTTCCATATTTAAAAATATAATTTATGTTTATTATTTCTAATAAAAATAATGGATAACCAAGCCTTGTAATGGATTAACACTAAAAATGAAATATTTGTAGGTTCACCTTACAATAGTGCAATTGCAAAAACTTTTGGTAAATTAAAAAAAGAATAGTACAAATTAGTACCAATTTATCACTAGTCTAGTAAATATTATTATTAGCCTTTATTATCTTAAGCTTTACAATATATATACATATATAAAAACTTTTAGTCTTCAGTTTGTCCCTTGACATAGGCCTCTTCCAAAGATTTCCAAGTTATCCTATTGCCAGCCTTCTGTCTCCACATGTGACCTGCAACTCTTTTTATCTCGTCTCCCTATCTTAAGTAAGGGCTACCCCTTTTTCCTGAATTTCCCCGTGGGTACCACTCACTATATCTCTATTCCATTTTGACAATGCATCTATGTCTAGTAAATATACTTTCATTCATATAAAATTTGTCATTATTCTAAAATATCTTCAATGTTAAAATTAGACGAGTCTTCATAAAAACAATTTTCATCTAACTCATAATTGTCTTCTAACAGATTTTCAGTTAATAAATCTATTTCAAATATTTTATTCTCTAAAGACACAGTTGATTCTATAAAATTGTACCAAGTTACTTTATCAAAATCTGATATGAAAGACAATAAACTACTTTTAACAACTCCCAAATTTTTGTTATAATATGGGAAGTGTTTCTTAATCCAGGTCCACATTAAATTTGTAGGAGTTAGAGAAGGGAAAGTAGTTGGTAGTCGTAAAATATCATGTCCATGTAATTTAAAAATCCGATCAATATCATAATCTTCAGAATTTACTTTGCATTTTTCAATTAACTCATACAGCCTGGGTTTGTCCATGGTAGGGTCACTGGGAATATTATTTTCACAGAGCCATCGCAGCATGTGCTTTTTTGAATGATATTGTGTTATAGGTTTTCTTGGCAGCATTCCATGTATAAAATTGTTGACCATAACAATTATGCTACCTGGTTTTATACTGTGAAGGACTATATCAAGCATCCATTTCTTAAATACCTCTTTGAGACTTCTGTCCTCCTCATGGGACACAAATATACCCAATTCATAGCCATTAGCTGACATTATATGAAAAAAAACAAGACCATCAAATAGTTTAGGTTTGTTTTCCTCATAATCTTTGGATATAGTCTTAAATGAATTTTTAAATATATGTCTTTCATCCAAATAGTAAATTTGTCTTTTGTTATCTCTGTAATTTTTAATTTTATACAAATAATTATACCTTTCAAATTTATATTTGGGGTTTTCAATAAGAACTAATGATGGACCTTGTAAATTTTTTTTATAGACATATCCTAAGCTGTATATTTTTCTTTCAAATGTTTTTAAATCAAGCATATTGCTATTCTCAAAGTCTGTTTTCAGTTTACATTTTTTGAATCTTTCATATAAGTCATTCATTCTTATGTAATGATTGTTTGCTAGAAAGATGTTAATACAGTCCATTAATGTAATATGATCATTTATATCAAAATTATCTTCACCAAAGTACTGATCGTCAACAACATGGTATATAAACATTTTTGGAAATGCTGTATAAAATGAAACTCTCTCATAGTAATCTTCTAAGGGCACTTGTAAGCAATTACTAGTTTTTTCTTTCTTACACCTCTCTAGCACAGTTTTTAATATGGACATTACATGTTGATCTACATTTTTTACTTTATTAGAGTTTTTACTTTTAGAAGCAGATTCTTCATCCATTTTATCTAAAACAAGAATAACAATATCGTTCCTTAATAATATAATTTATATATAACATAATATTCTCATAAATATTTCAAGGGGAAGAAATCTATAATCTAGAAAAAACTGTAAATATACTAAAAATTTAGAGTTTGGCTAACAAATAAAACATATATACAATAAATATAATATAAAAAAAACACTTTGATAAAATACAAAGTAATAAATTGTTAATATAATTGTGAAGAAAGCATTGGACCATCTTTTTCATATATATATCTAGCACCTCACACAATAAATTTTAAAAAATTTGTTAAAGTTACCAATAATTGTGCAGTTTGAATGAAATCCGCCAGAAAAAAGTCAGACAAAATTGAGATGAAATGAGTTGGTTACATATATACAGGTGAAACTAATGTCCAAAGTGTGTAATAATATAATGATAGTATACAAGAAACTTAGTAATATCATAACTTCTATTTCATAGTATCATAAATACACGCTAAATATATTTAATTTAACAATTGCATTACATTGCAAGAAATTATTTAATTTTAACAAAAGTATGACAATAACATCTAGGTGTCTACTAAGCATCCTGTTTTGCCAGATTTTTTTGTAATCACTTCAGTAGTTAATTTGTTATATGCAGTTTAAGTAGATTCGATATAGAGAACGATAAATCAAACACAAAAGCAACAGCAACACTAAAGCTTTTTAGCTTTATATATATAAAAAAAAACAACTAAAGGCACATAAAAAATATTTACTTTACAAATATAAAAACGTACCTATGTCTAGGAAAACATTCTTGATTTCACAAAAATATGTTTTTTGAAATATTTGCGTACTCCGTTAATTTCGGTATTAATACCTATCTACTATTTGGTACTAATTTAAAACATTTTAGTTAATATTTTTAAACAATTCGGTTTTTCGCTAAACCTATTCTAATTAAATAAGACGAATTATACCTGATTTGGCGATTTCTCTAGTCGTATATTAAATAATGAATAGCTACACCACAGAGATCTAAACAGAATACAGATTCGAGTACAATACAATAATTTATTTGAATCGGTGCGTAGTGGTTCAAAACAAACAACAGGTTCTACTTCAATATATCTTAATTTTTTCAATAGTTAGTAATCTATGTTAAGCTGAGTGTTGCCAACGGTTGAATAAGCTTCCCACCAGATTCAATTTTCAAAACCACCAGAAAACCACTAACAAACATAAATTGTACACTCTAAATGACCGCTAACCGTTAAATTTTCCATTAAAATAATTTTTGTTTTATGAAAGTAACAAACAATTAGTTTCTGTTATTGTAACTAATTAAAAAATTAACAAATTAATATCACAAAATTTACATTTCGCTACTCGACCCGTGGTATTTTCGATACCTACGTGCCGGAAATCCCGTAACTGATGCGTATACTGTGCTTTTAGCATAATTACGCGTTAATAAATTAGCTTAGTTAACACAAACCAACATTAATAATTAGGACCCCATGAGCTTCGCTATATCATATAAAATATGAAGTGAGAAAACCCCGCGTATAAAGTATAAGTTTAGAAAAATATTGTGGCAAATACTCACGTATAGATAAACGTAGACGACTCATTCTTGCTGATTAGTTTTGCCTACTCAAGAAAAGTAAATATCTACTAGGTATACAAGCTTAAATCCCCTTTTAAAGAAAGGAAAAAGATAACTTCATTCAAAATATTGACAATTAATATCTGCACATTTTGTCATCTCTCGGGTATTATATGGATAACATACAAAAAAATTGAACCTTTTTCGAGGCAAACCAATTATCGAGCCAATTTTGGGCGTCTCACATAAGAATCGAACTGCTGCACAGCGAGCAAATGGCACACCAACGAATACAGATGTTAGTCGGATGCGGCCAGGTCTGATGAATAAGCGGTATGGAGTAGCATTTAACCGTTGACCGTCTCTAACATGGACGTAGTATATACTGGACGGCGCCAAAAGACGTTGCCGATCTTGCGTCTGTGTGTAAGCGATTTATCGTTTGTCTTTGTTCTTATCGCGAACTATACATAAGAGTGAAAGAGATTGTGATGAAGTTTGGCAACGTCGCTAAAAATGTGTCCAGTTGGTGACACCAAATGAGGCCATAGCATTGAGTTTGTTGAAGATTATTTCTTGAAATCTAAAACAAATACGAGTGTTACTGATATATTTTTTCAAAAAAGGTGGAATATGTCGTGTGCTGCCTTAACGTGTCCATCAAGAACAACGAAAAGAGGAGTTAAAAACACGGAATTACCATTTCATAAGTAAATCTTTGACTCTCATTTGCGTGCTAAATTAAAGCGTTTTATTCAGTTAAAGCGTTTCAGATTATAATGTATCAGTACAGTTTGATATTCTCTAGCCGGCACGAGTGTGGGATACTGATAAAACATAGAAATTAATCATTAAATATTCGATTGAATTGTGTTACCTACGTAGTGATGTACACACTAACGAATTATTATGTATCGATAAATATCAGTCAAAGTTATATTTACTAGCCAAGTAAATACG
The DNA here is from genome assembly GCA_947086495.1 of Morpho achilles. Lineage (NCBI taxonomy): Eukaryota > Metazoa > Arthropoda > Insecta > Lepidoptera > Nymphalidae > Morpho > Morpho achilles. The sequence goes on along the minus strand of CAMTZB010000006.1, from coordinate 8,442,306 downwards.
AATTCTCTAATTTTAGATTATTTTCTTAGGTTTCCTAAATGCCCACATATAAGAGAGTGGATAAAAGCTGTCACCGGTCTCACGGATATGTAAATGTTGGGAATAATGTGGATCATGATATTGTTCAGTTGGCCACTGAAGCACTATCATTTATATTAACATTTCATCTATACATAAAGCACCGAGTATGGGCTGCACCTTCGACTTTATTTTTAACGCTTCAAAGGATTCTTTGGTAAATCTAGGCTCACAGTCAATTGACTGATACCATTTTTGAGAACCACCCATCACAGTAAGATATGCAGTAAAGATGTGCATCGGATAATTCATGACATTATACTGCAGACTGTACACTCAGGAAATTATGTCAATCTATTCAAATTTTTAAATCTATTCTGAACAGTAAACCAACTAGGTTTGTTACAACTGTATATTAACTTTACAGTACCTGAGCTAGGCTTCGATAATTATCGACGCCTAGTTTAGCTTATCGATAAGCTAAGTACTTCCCTAATCACGCACACTAATGCAGTTCTAAAAGTTCACACAAGCATAAAACGGACACACAAAAATAGCTAAGGAGGCATCCAGTGTATTCTTTATCCAAGGTCTCTAAGTAATTTTGAATTTTGATGTATGTGACGAAGCATTGTCACGGACAAAAAACAGCTTTTCATGTCTTAGCTGATATTGTGGCCTTTTTCCTTCATAGCACGCCACAATTCTATTATCTGTCGTTGGTAACGGTGCACTTCGATAGTTTCACCAGGTTTCAGTACTTCATAATAGATAATAATGCCCCGCTGATGGCACCGCTTCATCTTTCGTCCGAAGCAATTCAGTCTTATACACATGCTAGCGGCCTGTCCTTGCTTCGCACGGGTATAGAATATATAGCCCATGTCACTGTGAAAAAAAAATGATTAAAATCGATCCAGTAGTTTTGATTTATTCATTACTGCTCGTGACCCACACGCGTTAAATTTGGAGAAAAACAATTACCCTCTCCCTATACCAAGAAGATTTCCTGCTATATCTAATATCTAAATTCATATACTTTCTTATTTTTACAATTAATTACAGAAAGTCTTTATATATACCATTCACAGCTTTCTTGTCATTAGACAATACAAACATGTTTTCTTTAGAGGTTGCTCTTGAAAAAGCAACATATAGCTGCTAAATTCAAAGTGATATAGGGCGATGCGTGGCCTCCTCACAGCATTTTAAATCTGTAATGTCTTCGAAAATGTACACTTAAATTACATGCTGTAAACTGCCATATTGATCTATATTAAATCAGCTATGTATTTAAGGTACTTAATTAGATAAGGATTAATGCTGTATAAAAATTGCTTCGAAAGTAAGGCATTATTTTTCGTAAAAAGTAAATGACAAAAATCTTTGTTGCGTAGTTTTAAAGATTTAAGCATACATAGGAATATAGGGACAAACAAGAGAGCTATACGTGGCATTTATAATTTAAAACCGCGTGATTCCCTGCGAGAGAAGTTTAAGGAAACAGGTATTCTTACTGTACGGGCTAGCACGTACATTTTCAACATTGGCGTTTACGCCATATTTTTAATATCAAAGAAATTATAAATCAGTACGACGTTAGCGGCCGCGCGTGCTCAACGTATCAAATTAATATATCATATCACATTATCATTATCATTATAAAAAATAAATCTATCAATATTAAGCGCCGCAATCTATCAATTACTATCAATTTATCAAACTATCAAGCAAAGAGCGTACAGGGTAGTAGCAGCCCGTACACTTACATTTGCTTCACAGTATATTTTAAGCAATCTAATTTATGTACATAAAAATATAAAGAATTATAAAACGATAGGTGATGTGTACAATAGACAAAGCAGGAACCGACATAAGCTTGCGGTTCCTGCTTTGCGCCTTGCAAAAGTGCGTAACTCGTTTGTGGGTTTTGGTATAAGATTCTATAATAAAATTCCGCAATCAATTTCATCACTGCCATTACAGCAGTTTAAAAACACTGTTAAAAAGAGGCTGATACAGAAAGCCTACTATACTCTTGATGATTTTTTAGAAGATAAGAATGTGTGGATATAGCTCTCTTTGAACCTGTACAAGACAGTAACGACATAATGTAAATAGTATTAAGAATTATATTTTTAAAAGAGCAACCGCCGAGTTTCTTGCTGGCTCTTCTCGGTAGGAACAGCTTTCCGAACCAGCAGTAGAGTTTACGATTCAAAAGCACTTGTTTACAAGTTTATTTGAATAAAGAATATTTTGAATTTGAATTTGAATTTGAAAAAACAATGCGACTTTGTTTTATACTATGTAGTGATGTATATATGAATATTCAAAAAGAAAAACGAATATTTATGTAAAGATCATCGTAAAATGGAAGTAAATCTTAATTTTTAATTACTAATATATTTTACCAAAACCACCAAAAAAAAACCACTAGCCACCAAAAGAAATATTTGGCCACTAATTGGGTACCTCAAACCACCAGTTTTAGTGGAAAATCCACTAAGATGGCAACACTAAACTTAAGCATAGATTACTAACTAAAATAATAATAAGCATCTCTACTCAGGGTTGCCAAAAATAGTGCTAGTCATAGATTATTAGGAACTCATTTAAGGCTGGCTTCCTACTCTAGTTAATAACTCTATGAATGTGATAATCCCTTACTCAAGCCTGTTGCTAGACTATAAAACTAGTATTTTCTTAAAGTCCGCTTGGTATTTTTACACTATGTACATGTACGTGGTTTTTTTTCGTAGAAAATAAAAATCAGTATGTAGCCAGTCAAGTACTAGATACAAGGTACTTTGTACTGGATTTCTCGAATTATCCATTATATTTTTTATTTTAACCTGTTGCCGCTGTCAAGTAGCGACATCTAGCAACAATTACAAGTATAACATCGTAAAATTAAGTTGCCACATCTATCGAACATGAAAGACACTAACGATGAATTTAGAGACTTTTAAATAGTTTATTAATAATTATTCAAAACTTATTTTAATGTATAGAAGTTTCATTTGAATTGTTTCATTAATTAAGTAATTATGATATTTCTATATATGCGCAGTATTTATATCATGTCATATGGCAAGTCAAATAAAAGCTGTATAAAAAATAAAAATATTTTGGTCTCTATATTTCTCATAACAATTAGACAAATTCTATAAATAATATTTAAATATATTATCAATACTTTATATGAAAATATATATATGATTACATACATATATAATTAACTTTTATTTAAAATTAACATAATTTGATACTTTCTTTAACTATCTTTTGTAAAGTTGTTTTTTATTTTATTATACAAATTGAGTCTTAAAATTTTAAAGCAATACTTTACATTTTCTTGAATTCTGTAATTAATAATTTAACATTTTGATGACACATTTCCGCTTTATAAGTTTCATATTGAATAAAATATTTAAATATTATAAACGTAGCCGTGTGGTATCCGGCTAAGTAGAATAGTACCTAATTCATTTCTTACCGAGGTGTCGTAAAAGGCGACTAAGGTAAGTCGACCCGCAGTGTGGTATCTGGCTGAGTAGAATAGACTACCCTCATTTCTTACCGAGGTGTTGTAAAAGGCGACTAAGGTAAGTTGACCCACCGTGTGGTATCCGGTTTAGTAGAATCGACCACCCTCCTTCTTACCGAGGTGTCGCAAAATACGTTTAAGTCACTAATTCTAGCTTAAATAATTTAAATAGTATTCTAGAAAATTATCATACTTGTTTACTGAATTTACGTGTATCTAACAATCGTTATATGTAGTGCATTAGTTATTAATTTAAATACCGGAAGTATCATTTTACTGTACATTATCTCCTACCACTTGATGTAAGCGCGAAAAGTAGGTTGTAAAAAGAGAGTACTCGGTAAATGGTGGTCCGTTCCGTTTCCGGTGTGATTATGTTATGTGTTTTATTTTGTACTCACGACAAAATGTCCTCTTGCTATAAGTAAATTTTAACAAAAATATTATTCTTAATGTTAAATACTCATGTATTTTAAAGTGTTTCAATGACTAGCGGCCCCCTCCGGTTACTCAGTGAAAAAATGATTAAAATCCATCGTTTTGATCCATTCATTACTGCCAGTGGCCCGCACGCGTTAAATTTGGAGTTAAACAATTCCCTTTTCCCTATACCATGAAGATTTCCTGCTATCTTTGGAATATCTAAATTCATATACTACATTTTTACTTATTTACTTTTTACATTTTTCTCTATGTATTTAATTTTTACTTAGAGAATGTCTTTACATACAACATTTACAGCTTTCTTGTCATTAGACGATACAAATACAATACAAACATGTTTTCCTTAGAGGTTACTTTTGAAAGAGCGACATATAGTTGGCCATGTGAAATTAAACGCGTCCGATCGCTGGTAAATTCGAAGTGCTATAGGGTGAAGCGCGGCCTCCTCGCGGCATATAAAATCTGTAATATCTTCGATAATGTTCATTTAAATTATATACTGTAAACGGCCAGTTTGATCTATATTAAATCAACAATGTATTTAAGGTACTTAATGGATAAGGATTAATGCTGTATTGTTTAAAATTGCTTCGATAATAAGGCATTAATTTTCGTAAAAAGAAAATGTAAAAAAAACTATTGTGGGTTATCCATAAAAGATATACATATACCATCGCGGAGTTTTCTGTAGACCTTTTCCAGGTGTACAAATACTTAGTTCATTATATTGCTTATATGTTATCCCGATGTATAAGGAATAATTATGCCAAATTTCTTCGATATTGGTCCAGCGGATTCACCGTGAAAAAGTAAAAACATACATCCATACTCACAAACTTGCGCATTTATAATATTAGCAGGATTGATTAGTTGGTTTATAATGCACCGTTAAAATGACATTCATTTTAAACCATCCTCTTTTTGGAATGTATCCAAATTCCAAATAAACGTTTTGAAGCGACAATATTAAAATTCCCCTGTGGCATTTGAAGGGCAATTTCCTTTTCCGAAAGCAATCCTATAATCCTATTGCACTTTTGTTGCGGTCTGTGTATTTCAAATATGAGCGTATTATTTTGTGCTATTGAATTAATATTTATCTCATAGTCTAGCTTTCTAATGGGAAACCATAATTTATAATAAGCATTGAAAACAAATCCACATAGCCCGTTTTATAAAATTAAAGCTCAAGATCGGGATTTCTTCTCTTCGCGGTCACCCGGTTTTTAAAAACTATATTTTTGTTATTGTAATAAAAAAATAACTTTTTTGTCTTTGTGCCTGTCTGCCTGTATCGCTGTCATGTCTTTTTCACTGTAGCAGTTATATATAGTTTATACAAACAAGAAGCGCAAAAGTCGCAAAAATATTATTTATTCCAGCAGGATCGTCAATTTGAATCGTCAATTTTTAAAGAAGTTACCACTAAAAATAATGCCAACAAGAAACTCGGCTGACACTATTAGTAATATAATTTCATTGATAAATTACATGTCAATCGTTGGAGCCTGTGCGATAAAATATATACTCACCGCGTGGTATCCTGTTAAGTAGAATAGGCCACCCTCATTTCTTACCGAGGTGTCGTAAAATACGACTAAGGTATACTAACGTCAGGCAGGCGCCTGGTCTTAAAAACGTAGCCAAATCGTGTGACAAAATCTTTATAATATGTTATGCCGACCCCACTTAGAGGGCAGGAGTATGATTATGAGAATCACTTAATATAGGTACTCGTAAAAAATGAGTAAGATTTAAAAGCAAGCGTGTTTATGTCACTTGAAATACGCTTACGTTGTTGAGCCCATCGCAATATATCGTTGGCACAGAACATAAACAAAGTGGTGTGGTAGCGCCATGACAGCCGGGTAAGTTTATCAGCCAATCTCGGGCATGCTGTCACCGGGAACTCCAATTTACATTTTTTAACATGTACAAATTAAAATCAAATTTTGGTTACCTATTAATTTAAAGTAATAAAATCCTTTTAAAATAAGAAACGTCATAACATAAATATAAAAACAATAAATATCACGTTACTTTTATAAAAATGGTAAAACTCATATCACCATCACAATGTCCTTTATTGCAAATGTTATTGTTAAAAATTGGGAGTTTTATTTATTAAGAAATCTATAGAAAGAGAATAATCAATATTTATATAGCAGAATGGGTGACTGAGCCTGGCTCGGTAGTTTTTTAAATATATAAAAAAACAAAAAAGATAATGTTATCTCGAATCGATCCTGGTATTCTAAATTTGAGACCGCCCGTTACCCCAATAACCTATCGTGACTTAAAATTGACAGCGGTCTGGCTTTTTCATAAAATTGTAGCAGTTTTTTTAGTGCCCGAAAACAGGGATATAACAAACTTTTTTAAAATATAACCTAACTAGATTGATAAAACCCCCATGATGACACTACATGATGAAATTCATGAAAATCGCTGGAGCAGTTTCCAATATTCAAAAAAATATATCTTTACTAGATTACTCATTTAAATATTAAAGATATACATATCATTGTACACGTATACGAGCTAATGTATATTTATGGTATAAATTGTAACGAATCTGCTGCAAAATTATACATGGGTATAAACACAGAGTACGAATTGTTGTGAACTAAGCTAAATTAGGCGTGCATCTCTCAAGTGTTCTTTGTTGTTGTACTTCACAAATTCTACTTAGAATTGCCAAGTCTAGTGCAGATTGTTATGGAAGAACTGTCTGAGTTTCCACCAGTCTCTCTGAAATTGCACCATTATGTATTTATTCTTATTTGAGTTTCATTCTTATGTTTATTATAGACTTCTTCTAATGTACCCGTTTTGTTCCACAACCTTAAGCTTTTTGTTGAAGTATACGCCGAACCGATAACCAATATAATATTGAAATAGTTTTTAATTTAAATACTATATTTAGTTATTATATATTCCTCAAATAATCCTAAACACAAGTTTCTTAGTTAGGAGTCAGATGTTCTCCCACTTCAACGGCCAAATTATAATTTTCTTTTTAATACCATCTTGTAAATGTGGGTTACGCAATATTTTTGTAATTAATACGAAATAAATAAAATAAATAAATAAATATTAGCAACGAAATAAAATGTTCAGTAAATGATCATCATTAGCCTGTGTGGATTGCACAACTATTCACATTGTTTTTTTATAAACTTTTATATGAGGCTCACAATAAAATAAAAAAACAACCAATTTAACAATTACGATTATATCACTAAATATATTTTTTTAATATGTATATCGTACAATGAGTAGCCCATTGTCGCAGACCTAGTGAGTACTTTCAGCTCGGGCGATACCGGGTTCGATTCCCAGCAAGGGCTAACCTTTTCTTACAACAAAATTGGATCTGCGTGTCTGGGTGTGTTCATGTATTTATTGAAATTTTTCATATTGATACATTTTGTCCGTCTGTCACACATAATGCAAGTATTACATCTATTTAAAAAAAGACGACCGTGTGTATTTGTCCCGTAGAGTTTTTATATATTTCCTTTCTAAAATAAATTTATATACATATTGAAATATATTCTTACTTTTTGCTGAAGTAAAAGAAATAAATAAAAAAATTTCCATCGTTGTAAGACAAACACAAAACTTAATTAGATCATAGAGAGATTCGTTGCAGTTTTTTGTAAATGAAGTAAATCAGTCAGTCTGAACTCGTTAAAGCGCAAGGCTATTGATGGAATGTCCTCTCCTATAACGGCCACGGTGGAGCCGCATCCGTCAATGACAGGCGTGGAAGTGTACCCTCATACTATCTACTGAATGCACTTACTCTGGAAAACGATAGCACAGTTCTTAAATTGTTTTAAAAACGATACTAAAATTATTAATAATATCAATGTGTACTTTTTTGTTGACTGACTAGACATACGACCACCGCTTGCACACGACGATAAGGGGTTAAATTATATTCATATTTAGATTTGGAGGATCCGGGAAGTCGACTCGCCGAAGCCTTTCGTGTGCCGCCCTAACGGGGACCTCTGGGCGTCTCGAACGGGGTTTATCGGACACCCATCTGAAAAGGTCCCCGAGGCGGTCGATGCATCTGGTGCTCCCGATGCATCGATTAGCGGAGGGAGGGGCCACTTTTAGACAGGCCCCGACCCAGAGGTATTTAGATTTGCTGCTGGCGGGGATGGGGGTAATGTGTACAACGGTACCCTGTCCCCGCTACCAGCAGCCTGGTGGAGCACTGTCAGGATTTTAGTCAGTGCGAGTGCGACATACCCGGCGGTCGACACGTCGGGCGGTGATGATCCATACTGGCTTTTCCTGACATAAAAAAATATATTTCGATTAGCCGCTACTACATCTACACATGTTTTAATAGCAAATTAAAAGTAGTCTATGTTCCTATCCTGTCCTTTGATTCTTTTATAATAAAGATCAAATACATCTGTTGAAAAGTTCGGACCTTATCATTTGTTAGTATATCATATTAGCAAACCTGACCACACGTTGTTGTGGCTCAGTCTTTTTACCTCTATTACAGAGTTTAAGTTTTAATAAGGGAATGTACCCATTATTATATTACATTGTTGGTTAGACACCAAACGGATTAGGAAGTGATGTCTACGAGTTTCTTGGATTTCCAAAACTTCCACATGTTGCCGTCATATTTCAACAAATGTACACATAGCGTTAATAAATTATTATACTAAAAGCTTTTTCGTTAATCACTCTGCCTATCTGATGAAAATCCGATCAGTAATTTTTGAGTTTATCGCTGACAGACAGATAAATACAGCGGTGGACTTATTTGATATTGGAAGAATATTCCTATTACATAGAGTCCTCCGTGTGGTATTCGGCTGAATAAAATAGACCGCCCTCATATCTTATCAAGGCGTCGTAAAAGGTGACTAAGGTAAATTTTCTATTTAAATTAAAAAGCGTTAAATTAAAAGTATAAATAAGGATTGTCCATTTATTGTTTATAACAAAAGTGTTCCTAAAGAAACTATAAAATCAGTCTAGAATAGTACCTCTGTAACGAACCGAAGCCGTTGTCCACTCTGATCGATTGCACTTCAAACGGTACTCTTATTGCGATGCAACAGAACATAACTGGAAGCTCTGAAGCAAGTTTTAATAAGTATCTTTGTAAAGGTGTATTTTATTGAATATTTTCAAAAGAACGACTGTACATTATTATATCTAGATTATTCCAAGATCAAATTATCCTCCTGCCTTGAACCCGCTCTAAGTGGGGTCGGCACAACATGTTTTTTTCATACCTGATGCATGCAGAATCTTGCATGTATCAGGTATCACTTTATCGCGGATTAAAGCAAAATAATTTTATTAATCTGGATCTACGCAAAGTAACGTCTAATTCTATAAATTAATATGATATCGTTAATTCATATAGTAGAAATCATTACATAGTTGTATACTATTTTTATTAAAAGCTTTTATTTAACTTGCAATGTATGTATGTGAAGGAATCTTGCAAGTTAAATTTGATCCACTTCCCGCTTAATTGAGCTGAAATTTTATATATTGGTCTAGTCTTGATGACAATGGATGTTTACGATAAGAATGACTTAATACCGCAGCCAAGGCTAGCTCCAGACGAGGGAACTGCTTAACGGTTAACAGAAGGGACATGAAATTGTGTTAAAATAATTTTTAGCTTTACTTTTTCTTCATACCATCTACAATTCGAGGCAGAAATTGTACCGGAAAATCTTAGGTACAATTCTTGCAATAACAGTTCAGATTTGTGTTAACCGATGAATGAATTACAAACACATTTAGCTGCGCACATTTCAAACCATTTCTCTTCTTATTCTTGAGCCCATTTGCAGATCTCCAAACGGTGCCATTACTCAGCAATAAATTGGCATTTGCGCCGTCATACATAAATTACATGAAAGCGTACTGTGTAACCGAACTTCTTTCTTCGTAACTTTTTACGCATTATATTGTCGCATTTAATATGAGGGTCTAATGTTTAATTTATTAGCGGACAATTCTACTTTGCTGATTCGTTATATTTATCGACATTTTTGGAAATTTCTACTTTTTTGTTTTTGAAGTATTAGCCATTACTATATTATTGTGCATATAACTTGAATTAAATGTAAAGTTCAAGTTTATAGCAATTATGTTTGGAAATAAAACTTCTGTGAGCTATAGTCTATGTATAACGTCTGTATTATAATATTTAAAACACCCGTAAACGTGACCACTTCTTAAACTCTTGTTAGGTGATTGCACTTTTGACACATCAATTTATTCACCATTTCAAATTTGTTAATTTTCCTTTTTTTTATATAACAGTTCAGATTCGCAAAAAAGTACGTAAATAAGATTTAAAGTGAAGTGATGAATTTTAATGAAATTTGAGTTGTAGGGAACTAAAAAAACTTTAAGACGATTTGTTGGAGGTCGGGTAAATAAACGACGGCGCCATGATCGAGTAGATTAGAGCAATTAACAAGTCTTGGTTGTTTGACAACGAGCTTGTCTACAATTATTTTGCTGAACTTGCGGTTGGCAAATGGATCTACTTTACGAGTGATGATCTGAATACGAATCTCTTTTTTCAGTGCCTGTTTATTAAGTTAAGGCTTCGATGCGATTTCATTGTTTTTTTTTGTGATTTTTAAGGTATTAAATTTCTGAGATTTTTTATTTCCAATCAGATAAATGTATGTATGTCTTATTATTTTAAAATGTGTATGCAGCTTCTAATTAAGACGTATCATGAGATGAATCAGCTTTCACAATATTTTCACACAATTTTTTTTAAAAGGTTACTAGTCGTTTGGGTTACAAATTACTAGTAAACTTGTTAACCCCTCCAGCTAAGCTCAAATGCTTGTGTTAGGAGTGGCTCACGTCAGTAGTATAATGGCTGGGATTCGAACCCACGAAGTCTCGATCGTAAGTCCTTTACCCTAACCATTCGGCTACCGCCGCTTTTTCTCGTTAATTTTCTTTCCTGTTAACAAGGAACTCATTGTTCCGATCAGAATTTAAAGAATGGAAGTGAACAAACTAAAAACATAATTTACAGATGTTACTTATGTTAACTAAACTCAAAACCTAAAAATAAGTAAATCGTCTCTAAACGTTTGATATGAACTAAGTTAAGAAGCTTTTTTCAGTGATTCCTACCATTATTAGCTTTAGCTAATTTTTATTCGATTTCTGTTACTTCAATTTGTTTGGTATTTTCTGATAACAAGCTTACACTACTCAAATTTCTATTTCTAGAAATAACAGACTGAAGACAAAACAATACTAAAATGTGGGTGTTGTAATGTACATTGTTCTTTTTGTCCATAATGAGAGCATTGGCCTTTGTACTTTCATAAGCTCTATACTAAATAGTAATTTACTATCAGTTAGGTAGGTATATTATTTTATAAATAATTGTTAAATAGTCACCATAAATATTCTATCGTAGAAATGATTATTTTGAATATACACAGCACGGGAATGTAATTCTCTCTCGGCATCTGTCTTTCCCAATTAATATAATATGGGTATTTTATGGGTTAATAGTGTATTAATATTGGTAAAAGAAAGAATTAATAGGTATTATCTAGGCATGCGCGTTTCACCTTAGATTATTGCTTACCTTAGGCATTAAAATTACATGATTAAATTAAGATGGCAAGCGATCGTTTGTGAACAATATAATATATATTTTTTTTAATAATTTAGTGGTCCATTTTACGACACGCTGTGAAAGCTTAAAATAAAAGTTTAGGTGTAGGTAACTGAATAAGTCGATAAGTGTGTAAGTGTGTACATATATCTTCACTGTCGACAAAACAAATAAATAGGTAAATATTATAATATCACTATGTATATTTTTGTAACCTTCATAATAGAGTTATAATACCGTATACTTAAAGAACCTGGGTGACCGAGCCTTGCTCTGTAATTTCTTAAAAGATAAAAAAAAATCAGGTATATCATTTAATTTAATACAATTCTTTTTTTATTTTATTATTATTATTTCATTTATTACAATTCTTATTACACAGTTTAAATTCGGAACATTTAAATATCCAGTTTAAACATTTTCTTGACCAATACAATTGTTTGTTTGTTTGCACCCCTCGATACAGGTAGGGAAGTAGGAATCATCGAAAAGCAATTTGCAATCGGCCAAAACTTCAAAGGCAAAAATCTCGCAACGCGCTAGCAAGGTTTATTAAAATTTGAAACTTCATTTTACTGAATAAATTGCTTCTTGACTTTTGGTATCTTCAAGGTAAACATAACAGCGGTAATCAGTAACCGCAAATATTGTTCGAAATGGAATACTTATCTGGAAAAAGATTTTTCTATATATAGCCTTTAACGTAAATGAATATAAAAACATGAAATGTTGTATTATTTATTATGTTTAGACCTGCGATGTTGAGCACACACAAATACGCTTACAAACACAATTTAACAACGTTTTCTTTAGAGTAAAACGCAATGCATAAAGCACAAAATTTTATGAAGAATTTTAAGTTTTTTTCTTTTTCTCTCTATCTTTCCATTTCTCATTGTGTTGTATGCAGCATTAAATTTTCTCAATCGTCACGTTCAGAATGAGACAAAATCAAAATCAGAGCCCCATTTCAGCTATTGCAATTAAAACAAATAACATTTGTCTACTCATATTTCAGATTCCGACACAATTATGCGATAGTTGCATATTGAACTTAATATAACAAATAATTAATAAATTATCTACTAAACTTTATTCTGTATTTGTCGCTTCATTTGCTTTTTATAAGATAGGACAGAATAGACTTATTTAATGGCTGGCACTTCGTAAATTGAATCGCTTAATCGCACTCTGGCGGAGTGAGAAATCATTGGCAACCCCAACTTGTAATTATGTTCGAGAACCTTTGACGGGAGCCGCTAACTTCTTGTGGGGCGAAACGTTATCTTCATTATCTTTTTGTATGCGTAAATAACAGATTTATTGAGATTGCACCAGTCTCAGATCTATGCAAAATTAAGTACTCCAAATAAAGTTCGACAGACTATAATATGTACCTTTGTGTATAAAAATGTATGTTTGTCACGCAATACGTATTGCATCTATACTTAAACATCAAAATCAATCAAAAAGTCAATCATATTACTACAGCCAACAATATGACGATCGCTATACAAATAGCGAGGGAGCGAAGTAGTGACTTATATTGGCACTTATTTTGTGTTGAACTGAGGCAATACATTATATTAGTTGAATTAAGATTAAATATAACATTTTTCATGTTTTGAATAAACGTACATCACCGTCCCCCTTTGATAAATGATGAAATTGCTTTAATGAAATCTGTGATAGCCCAGCGGTAACACCGTGTGTCTTTATCGAGGAGGTCACGGGTTCGAACCCGGGTAGACACCAATGAGTTTTTCTGTAAAAACTTTTGTCTAATTGATAATTGCAATTTATCACACGCTTTTCTGCGAAGGAAAACATCGTGAGGAAACCTGCATATTTCTAGAGAATTCTGGAGATATGTGTAATCTTCCAATCCGCACTGGCGCAGCATGGTGGGTGATAGCTCCAATCCTTCTCCCCAAGAACGGAGAGAAGAGGCCTATTCCCAGCAGTGGGAGAGTAATTGGCCTCTACTTTACTTTTTACTTTTACCGTCCCGCTTTAGGTTATTAAGTCTTTTTTGTGCCGCAACTGTAGTTCACGAAATAATATATATAATTAGGCGTTACTTTACGGAGATCCATAATACAAAAGTAGGGATAAAATTAATCCCGCGACAACCGGATTATCGCGGATTATAGTAAAACAATTTCTACTTTTGTGTAGTTTAAGGGTATAGTATTTTTATTGAAAAGGATAAATGTTATATTTGAACATTTTCTATAATTCATCTGCCTTAGTTTTTCAATTTATGTAATAACTCTGTACGTGGACAATATATCAGCTAAGTATTCGATTAAATATTTTAATTATCCTAAAAAGTTCATATGTTCGAGCTTGGAAAATGTGTATTTATATATTTTCATTATAAATATTATATCTTCATTACTTATTGAAGTTCATTGACCGCGGGTGATCGATTAACACTTAAGAACTTTATTAAGCGCAAGAAAGTTTGTCTAGTTAGTTAGCTCTAACTAAAAGTATGAAGAAATTCTCCACGAAAGTAATCGATCAATAGTTAATGGTACTTATATGGTGTAATCTTTTAAAATTTTGTTATATTACTTACTCTTACTCCTTAACACAGATTATTTTATAACCTAGCAAGGAGTACAGCGCATCACCCACTTGATTGAATTTACTTGTACAATCATATTTATAACACCGAAATGTTTTGTAACCAATTTTATTTCTCTGAATAAACTTTATTATTTTATTATTTATTTATTTTATCTTTGCAATGGCATCATACAACAATCTTGTCAAGCTTAGCTCAATTTTTAATTATCATCATCATTATTCTCCTCCTCATATCCCACCCTAAGGCACAACATGTTTTAAACATGTTGTTACATGTTCATCACCTACCAATTCGCATCGGAGAAGCGTGGTAAGTCTTAACTCCAATTCTTCTCTCCAAAAATGGAAAGGGGAAACCTACACCTAGCAGTGGGATAGTAGAAGGCCGTTACTTTACCTTTTTAAATGTTTTAGCCAGTTATTTTACGACTGGTCGCCTGCCTCACATTAACTTACTTTAGTCGCCCTTTACAACACCTCGGTAATAAATGAGGATGGTCTGTTCTATTCAGCAGAATACCACACGGTGAACATTTAAAAAGTAGGAATTTTAAAATTCTATTGCTAGCTCATTATATTTATTTATTTCTTTTTATACATATATTTAGAAAAGAGAAAGAAAAATTCAAAAGAAAAATGACATAAGGTTCATGTCAATGCTTCAATCATACCATAAGTATTAAATTAGATCCAGCGGTTTTAACATAATACATACTTAAGATTCAGTGAGAAAATAAAAGATTTATCGTCTCATTGTTACAATTATCCTTTCAAGTTGGTACAATTATCCGTTCAAATGGTGGGGTTGAACCGATTAGTATATGTATAACTAAGCTTATTTGGGTATTGCTTCGCTTTGCGATTTTCATCGTGGTGTCTATCTCCTGATGATGCTTCGGTTGCGGGGCGAAACGATTGTTGAGTTTGTGATAGTGGACGTATATAGTGCTTGTGTATTGTGGTGGCGGTGGTGGAGGTTTGTGTATGTGTTTTTACGAATTCTGCATGTATCAGGTATGATAACCGATTGTCCACTCTACATTTAGCATTATATACATATATTTTCTATTTTACTTAATCGCGGATTATAGCAAAATAATTTTATTATTACTTTTGAATTATCCTTTCAAGATTGATTGAACTTGGTTCTCGTTCAGTTTTTAAAATATAAAGTTTAACTAAATTACTTTAACTTTGGATTGAAGTGCTCTCCGTCCAGGGATATGCAAGACACATTTGAACGAAACTTACACGTAAAGTAATATAATTAGTGCCAAAGTTAGTAAAGTTTCGAAAAGTTAAGCAGTTTTTTAAAATTAATATTTAAAAAAGCCCTTTAATTTTATTATTTTATAGTCTCAGACCTAATTCAGCTGTGTACAACGAAATTTTATCTATACTAATATTATAAAGAGGAAAAAATTGTATGTACGTTTGTAATGTTTTCAGACAAAAACTACTGGACCAATTTCAAAGATTCTTTTACCGTTGGAAAGCTGCATCTTTACTGAGCAGCTTTAGGCTATATATAATAACATTTTCAAAAAGTAGTGATCCGTTCTAAGAATGTAATAAGGAGTAAAACATAAAAATTACGCGGGTGAAACCGCGTGTTAATAGTCGTGTTAATATAAGTTACTTATTCTAGTTACTTTCAACTGTCCAAAAAAAGAATAATTTGTTGTTAAGTAGTTTTTGATAATTAATTTTTGATTGATTATGATAAACACAAAGTGTTGGTTTTAGATATATTTTTTCCTATTGCCATTACTACACTGTTTTTTGATTACACATTAATTTTAATACAATTCAAAGCTTGATTTCAAATTAGCTCAATAGAAAATATAGATAATTTAATATAAACTAATTTTACCAGGTGACATCCTGTCTAGTTTGTATAGAATTAGGGACAGTGATTTATAGGAAGCCATGGCAAAGGAACGACCCAGTACGGTCTATTTGTCCAACGACATCTACATTTAGATTAGATCCTTATTAAATTACTAATACACGTTTTAATATTACAACGCCGTGTGGTATCCGCCTGAATAGAATAGTACCACCCTCATTTCTTACCGAGGTGTCGTAAAAGGCGACTAAGGTA
Source organism: Morpho achilles (assembly GCA_947086495.1). Classification (NCBI taxonomy): domain Eukaryota; kingdom Metazoa; phylum Arthropoda; class Insecta; order Lepidoptera; family Nymphalidae; genus Morpho; species Morpho achilles. The sequence goes on along the minus strand of CAMTZB010000006.1, from coordinate 8,425,935 downwards.
AGTTGACCCACCGTGTGGTATCCAGTTTAGTAGAATAGACCACCCTCTTTTTTACCGAGGTGTCGTAAAATACGACTAAGGTAAGTTGATAGGCAGGCGGCCGGTCGTAAAAACGCAGCCAAATCATGTAACAACATGTTTATAACATGTTGTGCCGATCCCACTTAGAGTGGGATAACGGGAGGAGGATGATGACATGTATTAATATTACAATAATATATTATTAAAACTATCTGGTCTTTAGGAATAAGCCTTGCTGTCATGCTTTTCATATAAATAAAATGAGTTTAATATTTAGATAGCATTGGTATAACATTAACTAACATAACTAATGCATTTTCAACTAGCTACAACATAAAATCTCTTGCTTGATGTATACATTTAACTCTTCTACCATTCTCAGCAAACCACAAACCACATTCTACGAGCGAGCACTCAAAGTGAGACATAATTACGTATACAACTAACACAACTACACAATTATCTTTTATATATAGTTGTTAAGTGTTTCAAAGTCTAATAATATACGTTAGATACTTTAATTATATCTTTTTCTTCTTTTACTTTCTTTATTCTGCTAATAATGATGTCATAGATATAAAGCGTAATACCTTTTCTACGATATTTACGTCATTATAATGCACGTGATAATTAAAATCTTTTTAAAGATATAGTGAGGTACGCTTTCGAGGTTTAAACTTTGGCCCAAATACTTTTAAAGAATCACCCCACTATAACCTTACCTGAGAAAATTAACTTTTTTATGATTTAAAGGAAGTGAAAGGCTTTGATTTATAGCAATGTTATTAAGTATTAGCACAGCACTAATGGAGAAGAAAAAAAAATTTTTTTCGTAAATGGTGCAAAGTCGAAGTAGGTATCTAATGGAAAATTCTTCAAGGCAGTTAAGGATTTATATTTATCGGCTAATGTGTAGAAATAGTTATTCCCGTTTATTGCTTTCGTCCAGTCGTCTCCTCGGCCATTAAATCCGTCGGAATGTCAAATAAAACGTTGAAATCGATTTACCATAAACGATGGACGTGATCCGTTCACAGATTATATAAAGTCTAATTTGACACTGGCCATAAACTATTATTGAATGTGTCACGCGATGATAAATATAAATTGTTTACCAAAAACTTTACTATTCCTATGAGCATATAATTTTGCAAAACGGCTATGTCAAAGATCAAAAACTTCCGACGGGTAAATGTGTATATTATAATAATGTACATTATTGTTCCTCTTCAATTATTATACAAGAGCAGTTTATCTACGTATATTCTACCTATATATATTTGTCTAAAACATTTGCTTGAGAGTTGAGTACATATAAGTAGTAGTTTAAAATGTATGAGTACATATTAGTAACTGTGAATTAATTAGATGTTTATCAAGTTACTAGAAACTACAATCCTCAGAAGGGGTGGTAATATCATTAATCTTGTATAATAATTGTGGTGGTGGTGGTCTTGTATAATAATCATTTTATTTATACTATTCAAATAACGCCAATCTGCCATATATGTATCAAATAATGGTTTATATTTTACATATACTATTTTACTAAATATACTAATGTAACAGGCTTACATATACAGATCTTAATTACCGTAGAAGAACATCTTTACAAACGAGACTGCGTATTGCAATAGCAATGCCCGAAATATTCTACACCGAAATTCAATTATAAGTTTTAGGGTATAAGAGGGTATGAGTGACCATCAGATTAAGGGCAGAATCTCAAGATCGAAATTAATTGGCTCATCCAGATATTGTGCTCAAGGACCCTCATCTCAAAGGATTTATGTAGCAAGGAACAACATATAAATATTATTAATGAAACTTGTTTAAGGTATCTAAATACTTTCAGTTATAACGTGCAATAACTCTCGGAGCAAAGCTTTAATTTTATACAATTTTTTTATATTAAAAAATACGCGTAAAGCTGTAATTTCAAGGTCTTAGAGTTTACATTTACATGACAGTTAATACAAAAATTTATTACAGGTCAAGGCACACACAAATATTTCACTACAACTATAATAGTTTTTAACCATAAAATAAATTTATATTTGCAATATTTTTCTATTTAATAATTATAAAATAAATAAAATAAAAAAATCATGTTATTTTTTATTTTTTGAGGATGATGATGATTGCATGATTTCATTCCTAAAATGTATAAATGAAAATTCACATAAATAATAGTTATGACCTTACTCAAACACTAATATTTCGTTATAAAGTAGAAATCATATTGTTATTGGTGCATTAATGCATTTCACAAAAAATAGAAAAGTCAGCTATAGAATATGTGCTCCAATATATGCTATTAAAAAGCACGCGTTTGCGCACATTCTTTCCGACTCTTAAATCATAATTTTGATTTTCTCACTGATGCGCTGCGATCTCAATTTCGAATTCATAATTTTGTAATGATGATACTGTACTGTTACTGTAACGGCCTGTTTAATATCCCACTGCTGGGCATAGGCCTCTTCTCTCCGTTTTTTTTTTGGAGAGAAAGATTGGAGCTAAGACGTACCACGCTGCTCCAATGCGGATTGGTAGGTTACACATATCCCCAGAATTTTCTAGAGATATGCAGGTTTCCTCACGATGTTTTCCTTCACCGAAAAGCGTATGATAAATTGCAATTATCAATTAGACACATAAGTTTTACTAGAAAACTCATTGGTGCCTGCCCGGGGTTTGAACCCTAGACCTTCTCGAAAAAGGCGCACGGTGATACCGCTGGGCTACCACAGCTTAATGATGATAGATATGTTAGAATTTATTATCATATTTCAAAGTTTAAATTACTAGCTGTGTGGTATCTGGCTGAGTAGAAAAGACCACCCTCATTTCTTACCGAGGTGTCGTAAAAGGCGACTCAGGTAAGTTGACCCACCCTGTGGTATCGGGTTTAGTAGAATAGACTACTCTCCTTCTTACCGAGGTGTCGTAAAATACGACTAAGGTGAGTTGACGTCAGGCAGGCGGCCGGTCGTAAAAACGCAGCCAAATCATGTTACAACATGTTTATAACATGTTGTACCGACCCCACTTAGAGTTGGATAAGGGCAGGAGGATATATATTCAAAGTATAAATTACATTCATCCCTCGCATGCAAAAGAAAGATGTATTTTTTTACATGTACATAAATTCGTCTGATTATTGTTGAAGTTAACATCTAAGTTATACTTACTCGATGATAAATACCTATTTCATAGTCTTCTGAGCTAGTCACGTCCATACTTAACATGACAGCTCACTATGTCTCGCGGACTGCACTATTAATACGCTCCATAACAAATTCTGACTGCGTTTACTTGCCTGCATTGCATGTCTGGCATGCGAAATGGAGGGATTTTGCACGGAAGAGCCCACCGCATTTTTAATTCACTGCACCAAGAACAGTTTAAAATGTATAATTAAGTACATTGTTCCAGGTATTTTTATAACAATAAAACGATTCACTAAAAAATTTATTTATAAATGAGTTCAAAACCAATGAGAATATTATTTTGCTATAATCCACGACAAAAGAAAATATATGTAATGCTGAATAGAGTATTGTGAGTACTTGTGTATTGTGTTATCGGTGTCGGGTAGTGCATGAGGTCATACAAATTCTGTATGTATCAGGTATGAGAACGAATAGTACACTCTACATTTAGGATTCCATATATTTTCTTTTATCGCGGATTATAGCAAAATAATATTCTCATTAGTTTTCTATTATGGACCTCCGTAAAGTAACGCCTAATTCTAAAAATTTTAAACGAATTACTATTATGCCATCAATAAGACATTTAATGGCATTGTATATCTTGTTTTAGATAGAATAGTGCATAGTAAATATTTATAACTACATTTCCGTACCAGACAAAAAAATGTTGATAGGTCTTTACATCCTTTTATATGTTTAATCATAATAGGATAGTCGATAAGTTTTTTTATATTACACATACAAACTTGTGAATATTGAAATTACTATGTAAACGTAAACTAATTTATGGCTGCCTGAAAAGTGTGCGCTTTGGACTTGTTAAGTAATTCACTATCAACTTATTATTATATCGAGCGTTATTATTATATTAAAAAAAATATACTAGATGTGCTCTACATATCTCAATTAATTGTTATATGTAAAACATTCATAAATCCAATTAAAATCAAAAATTCATAGCATTTGGGGCTTATTTCAAAAGCAAGCGCCTTCATATATTAATTAATACTTTAAATTTTACTAATACCAGGTTGTATTTGAAAAACTTTTTAGGCAGAACGTTAATTGTAGCAGAAAATTAAAGAGATATCTGGCCCGTGGGAGCGTAAAGCGGAAAAAATCTGCGAGATGAAACGCGATTGCCCTTTCAAATGACGTGACTAATCGAAGTTAAAAATACTTTAATCAGAACCATATTTTTACGTTTTCTATATAGAGTTAAAATAATACTAGAAAACTATCTCTTATATGTGTAATAATACAGAAGAGGAAAATATTATACGGGCTAAACTAGTATATATCTCTTTATTTCAAATAGAATTGCCAGAACGATGATATCACCAGTTTAAAAGGTGACATCATCTTAGAAAATTGGCAAAATTTTGAATCAATCAGTATTTATTCTTTTCTTTTGTAATAGTAATGAATACTTAGATATAACAAAAAATGACTAAATGCAGATAAACTTAGATTTACCAAACAAACATATTAGAATAAGGGTATCTCTAAATACCAATTATAATCATTTTGACCTCACTAACGACGTAGGCCTTGTTAATACACTAGCGATCCAATGAAGCTGTATATTTATTTTTCTCAGCAATACAAACGATGCCACGGCGTTGACGCCAGAGAATCTAATAGTCATATACATCAATACAAGTCAACGTTTCAATCTTGTACATTTTGCTGCTGTTGTTGCAAATTAACGTTGTCGGAAGTGACATAGAAAACTTCGCCTTTTGAAAGTATAGAAACTATTTCTACTGTTCCTTTTTGTATCAAAAAGATTATTCAGGACAAAACCGAAATAACGTTTTATCCAACTGCCACAACTACATCGTGAATTGAGATTTGTACAATGACTGAGCATGAGTAAACATTTCTAGAGTTTCTTTATTGCGAAAAGTGTCCACCGACAATGTAATGGAATTGTTTTTGGGGTAACGTGAAGGGGTCACTATATTTCAATCCAATAAGGTGGATAGTTTGATAAATAATTCAGAAAGTTGTAACATGTAAGTGGTACTCCCGTATAACACCCGCCCGTAAAGTAAAATCTGCTACAACTACGGAAAAATAAGAAACATTGTGCGTCATAATTTTGATTTATTTGTTGCTAGATATTTTCAGAAGATTCAACACAAAGTGAACTCTCCAAAGTCAATTATTTCCAAAACTTTTGTCCATTTTAAAGTACTAACTTTTGATATGCACTTACTGTAAGTTTTTTATATATTGTATTGTAATTAAGTTTGTACGTGATCGTAATCTATCTTAATCAAATTTTTTCGATACATTTAACAATTATCATCATATTTCAATCATTTTACTTATAACTGTAATATATTATACATATACAACCTATCTTATGAAACAGGCAACCTATTGGTAAGTTTAAAAATTTCATGTCATACAGACGCGATAGGAGGACTTTGTTTTAATCAAAGATGTTCTAAAATTACAAAATAAAAAAACTCACTATTTCGCAGTAGGCATAGTTAAGATTCTATCAATCTTATAAATAATGAATGAAAGGAATCGTCCCCTTTCACGAATGGGCCGTAATAATCTCACCATCAAAGTATCTATGCAGACCTTTCTCTATATTTATAAAAGTTTCTCAATAATGTAGTAGGTCAAAATACCTTCGGATTATTGTTAAGTGTTACTCAGGTGGTGGACTAAGGTCGTGTTCATCAATTTATTTTGATTCGACAGCGTATTATTTGCAATTATTAAAGAATGCATATTAATGTATTTTTGAAAGATGCCAGTTTTAAGATGGTTGTATACTTATTTATTTGTTTCTGGAGGGTGTATCTCGTGAAATAGAAGCTCTTTAGATTCTTTTTGTTAAAACTATCACCCGATATACCAATACATATAATTCTAAACCTTTGATTGCGATAGAGTAAATGATTAATCTCCTCCACTGAGTTTTTTAATTCATGATGTTTCGTGAATTATAAATGAAGTGGTAAGCTATTTTATCGCCGACGTATTATAAAATACATAATTATTTAAACAACTATGTTTAAAAGATTCTTGGAGGATCTTCTTGGTAAGAGCAACATTCCGAACTAGTGATAGCTTCATTAATCATACTTAAAAATACTTGAAAAGTTTATTTGAATAAATTTTTATTTCACAGACATGCTTCCTAATAAAAAGGCGTACAACCCAAGACAGAAAGTAATTTCAGGAGCTCGTGCTGTGATTCTATCAATTCGATAAAATATTAACGTGAGTGCCGTGTCACGCCTCGCGCCTAACCATTACGTCTTGACAGCATCGACGTGAATCTCCTTTGGGAATAGATAAGGTTATCAATAATGCAATATGTTTTTGGGAAACTTTACAAGCAACTTTTGTGTAGTTATGCATTTCAAGTTAAAGTAAATTATATAAAAAAATTGCAATAATTAGGGTGCTATATAGAATCAGTAGAAGCAAACAATACTTTTTTTTAAATTTATGTCAATATTTTTTGTGTTATGATTAAAGTTGATGTGCCGATTCAACATTAAGGATAAACAAATCCAGATTTTCTTTTCTAAATGTAATAGAAATATCAGGAGATGGTAAAACCGATATTTTAACTTAAGTCAACTCAGGTCTTAAACGGTACGACTTTAAATAATAATGTAATGAATGTACTTTACAGTAATGTGTAATTTTTTTAAGTGCTATAAGTGCTTTTATTTTATGCCATTATATAAATACATAATATATTTTTATAATATTATTGTCGTATAACATAATAATACATGACGACTTTTAAAAAAAGAAGATAATGTTCTATCTTTACATGAAACATTAATTCATTATTAATTCAGAGTTTATTAGTTCGTTTCAATATTATTCAACTTTGGGATTATCCCATGCCGATACGTAATTTAGTGGAAAAGGTTGCGACCCCGCTAGTTTGTATTACCCCGGCAGTGATATAGGGTATTAAGTTTCCATCCCTGCCTCCTTTAACGGGTAAACAAGACAGAACCAACCGTATCATCTTTACAGGGTTAATAATTTAAGAGATAAAGTGGGGGACGGTTTTGATATACTAATGGGCGGACAATATTGCTTTTTGGAACACTTCTATGATTAAATGTTTTTTAAATAATTTAAGTAATCTGCTGGTTTTGCTTTCATATTGCTTATTGTAATATTGCCCAAAACGATTAGCCATTAGTGCTCATGTTAATAGTGTGGTATCCGGCTAAGTAGAATAGTACCACCCTCATTTCTTACCGAGGTGTCATAAAAGGCGACTAAGGTAAGTCGACGCGCCGTGTGGTATCCGGCTGAGTAGAATAGGCCACCCTCATTTCTTACCGAGGTGTCGTAAAAGGCGACTAAGGTAATTTGACCCACCGTGTGGTATCCGGTTTAGTAGAATAGACCACCCTCCTTCTTACCGATGTTTCGTAAAATACGACTAAGGTAAGTTGACGGCAGGCAGGCGGCCGGTCGTAAAAACGCAGCCAAATCATATAACAGCATGTTTATGACATGTTGTGCCGACCCCACTTAGAGTGGGGTAAATGCAGGATGATATAAGTGCAGGATGTTGATAGTATTAGTGCAGCATATACATGTATAACAGACAAGTTGAATTTCTGTTAAGTAATAACGTATTTGTATATACCTAAATAAATTTTTCATTTTTGAAATCCGCCATACTGTATTAGAGTAGTGTGATGGGTTGTGGTTGATGGCAGCTAGGCTTTAAGCTTTAAGTTAGGAAGCCTTTGTTCGGAAAAGAGATTAACAGGCTGTTGCTGCACTGTTTCATGAGGTCGTGTCTTAACAAGGCAAGAATCCGTCTGAAAATCCTTGTTAAAGTAATTTTGAATCGATGTTAAATTTTTGACGTACTTTTCTCATGTTTACTTGTTTATTTATTTATTTCTTTATTGTAATTGAAATACGGGTAATATAGAGAGAAAGAAAAATAACGAATACTTATGTAACTTGTTTTACTCTAATTACAACATAATTTCTACGTGTTCAAAACTTTATTATACTTTACGTATTTTTATTATTACTGACTAAAGGATAGATGTAAGTATATTATTAACCTGTTGATATTATATCTTAGTGGCTTGGTAGTCTGAAAAGTGTCTAGCACTTCATAGAATATGGTTAACGATGCGTAATCCGATTTGCAAATTCGATAAGTTAGGTGAAATCGCGTGGACACATCCCGAATAAGCCGGGTTTGATCCTATTAACGCACGGCTAACGGGGATCTTCTGACATCGCCTGATCCTTGTATGGATCCAAGAGAGGATTTAACGTGCTTCATTTGTGCTCTTTTTCATTCGATTACCATTTTTTTGTTATATCACGGTTAAAGGGTTGCAGAATTAAAAGTTTATAGCAGACATATTAATAATTTCTAGAAAACTCCAAGCATACGTTATTTCTTAAGTTGGCTGGGGATGAAAAGTGTGTTTATTCGTTTGATGTTTTTTTATAAACAAAATACCTATATTCGTGAAAGAGTGATTGTATTGACTGGCCCGATGGCGCAGTGGGTAGTGACCCTGCCTTCAGCTCCGCGGGTCGCGGGTTCGATTCCCGCCGAGGGCCAACATTTTCTATAAAATGAATTTGGTGGCCTTTGAGCCTGGGTGTATATTTGTATTTAAGTATGTATTTAAAAAATATATAAGTATATATTCACCAGTTGTCTGTCATCCATAACACAAGTATTAAGTTACTTACTTTGGGGACGGACGACCGTGTATGTAAGTGTCCCATATATTTATTTATTTATTTATTGAAAGTTAATCTGAATTCGGATTGAAAAGTGTGTATGTGTTTGATGTTTTTTTTAATCTCTTATTGATTAAAAAATTATATAACCGATAGCCCCGATATTAAGGAACAGCGGCCACCTACCCGCCTGACATCAACTTACCTTAGTCGCCTTTTAGTTCACCTCAGTGAGAAATGACGGTGGTCTTTTCTTGTCAGCCGGATACCACACGGTGGGTTAACTTGTTGCATTTTACGACACCTCGGTAAGAAATTAGGTCGGTCTATTCTACTCAGCCGGATACCACATGGCGGTAAATATGGCCTTTAAAGATTGCTTTTACAAATTTTCTAGTCTACACTTTCATTTTAATGTTTAAATAAAGTTCGTTCTTGCTTATCGGATGAATCATATAATGAAGATTAAAGGCGATTCGAAAACCAACATTGGCTTTGGAATTAGTTTGGGAAATTCTCACTATCTTATCTATAACTATTTTAAGTTTGATTACAACAACACTTACGAGTATATTATATATATCTTGGTGGAAGATTAAAGATTCTCGTTGATGCTATGAAAAAAGGACCACCACTAAGCGAAACCATTTTAATTTTTCACTCATAAGAATTATTCGAAAATAAGAGTAACTTTGGAATACAATGCCTTCGACTATAAGACAGGCTATATCATTGAATATCTTTAAAAGATTGGTGAAGAAACATTATGTAGAGAAAAATATATTATTTTACTTATATATAACTATTTTTATATACTCTGTGGTACACTATCCTACCAGTTATTTTATTTAGCTCGATAACGTTTAAGGTTTCCTGCAAGAAATCGCTGGTTACCGATAAGACCGCCTGATTGTACCTGTATTTGTTGATAAATGTCTGTAATTTTTTCTGTTCTATGTGTACAATAAAGATTGTACTTCTTCTTCTTCTAACTTACTCAAAAAAATATTATTAGTTATCATATATTTTATGTTTAATTTTAAAATTAATTAATTTTATTGGTTAACAGCTCTAATCAATTAAATCTTCAATATTTAAATAAGTTAAATATCAAGGAGTCGTCATTTCAAACAACAACTCCACTAACTGCCCTGCGAACATTGGAACAAAGACAAAATTAATTACCGGGGTAATGACAATAACTAACATTATAATTACATTTGTGATGATAAATGAACACGTTTATTAATGTATATGACGTGCTAAATTAGGGCGAAGATTAGTTTATAAATAGAACTGTTAAATAACTCTGCAAACGTTTCCTAAAGTTCAGAGGTGAGGTGAAGGTTAACTTTGAAAATTAACTTTTTAAATGACTTATATTAAATACAAAGGTAGCAGTAAAATTATTCTTAAAATTTTCCTCGTTTAAAAACAACACTTTTGTGTGTACGAGTCAGTTCCATATTTATATTTTATTTATTTTTAGTATTCGTTCTTTTTGGAGGGAAGGTTATTTCATTGAATACCCATTCAATGAAATAAACGTTTAATGAGATGTACTTAAGCATTATGCTTTGGAAATGGAGTTGTATAGTGAATTATAAATATATAAATCAATGATTTAAATCTTACTATTAGCCTAAGCAATGCCCAAGCAGATGGAGTCAAAAAACTCATTTAAATAAGTATGAATTGTTGTTTATGATTGATAGATGCAATGATGACACCTTACCATATGGTAAGGTGTCATCATTGCAAATTACTGTAAAGTAAGTAAGTAGCAGCCTGTTACTATCCCACTGCTGAGAATAGACCTCTTCTCTCCGTTTTTGAAGAGAAGGGTTGAAGCTAATACCTACCACGCTGCTCCAGTGCGGATTGGTAGGTTACACAAATCTCCAGAATTCTCTAGAGATATGCAGGTTTCCTCACGATGTTTTCCTTCACCGGAAAGCGTGTGATAAATTGCAATTATCAATTAGACACATAAGTTTTAACAGAAAAACTCATTGGTGTCTGCCCGGGTTTGAACCCGTGACCTCCTCCAAAGAGTCGCACGGTGTTACCGCTGGGCTACCACAGCTTAAATCAGGCAAAAAATTGCTTTATGGCTAGCAAAACCATTCAATAATCTTCTGTACTGGGTGAAAAGCAGATTTCTTCGGGACAACGAAACTACGGTTTGGGCATTTTTATAGCGATTATAGCGACAAAATGTTGCAATAATGTTATTTAAAGGATAGGTTTAAAAATAGGATAGGTTCTCAAAGATTATTTTACCGTGTAAACTATTTAAAAAAAGAAATTATTATCATTAATTCTATGTAACAGATTTAATATAGAAAATACAACAGTATCTACAAATACCCTAGACTAAAAATGTAATTAAGTACATAGCGACTTATGGTAGCAGTTCATTTCTTATGCATTCAGCGCGGCTTAATACCTTCATTACCAGTTTAAAGTATTACGCAAACTTTGAAGCTGGAAGACGTCTCACTGGGATTTGTTTAAGTGGTTGTGCGCTCTTCCATTAATAATAATAGACAGTTAGAAAATTTAATTCTGTAAACGTGGCATAAATAGTTAGAATTATTAGCATAATTTTGAAAAGGTAAGAAAGAAAAAACAGTTTCACAGAAAAATAATACTAATAGTAATTACGAAAATGATTGTCTTTATTTAAAAAGTTTCCGCTTGACTGGAATCTCAGTCAAGATAAAAACGCAAAAATCTTGAACACTCTTTAAGGGTTCTATGCAGCGTGGTCCGGAACACTTTTTGATGGTGAGCTTTACTTGTATAGTTTTACTAGCAAAGGCTGAAGAGGTTTCTTACTTAACCATACTGATAAAGATGACAACTTTTTAAATATAAATTGCGTCGGAAGATCGGAATCTATTAATAAGAAAAACATCTATTATTTCATATGAGTTTAATCTATGCCTACTAATATATAAAGCTGTAGAGTTTGTTTCTTTGGTTGTTTGATTGTTTGAACGCGCTAATCTCAGGAACTAGACCAACTTCAAAAATTCTTTCAGTGTAAGATAGTCCATTTATTGAGGAAGGTTTTATAAAGGCTATATAACAACACACTGAGATCAAGAGGAGAGGAGCAGAAATAAAAAATGTTACGCAAAAGGCAAAATTTAAAGCTTTCCTTGCGTGCGCTGAGTAAACAGTGATAGTTATTCAAAAATTATGTATTACAAAATTGATCCCCTTTAAACGTTCTAAATATAAGTCCGTGACAACATACGACTAGCTTTTAAGATTAACCCACTTTAACCATTTCTTATGGTTATCGAAAGACTATATTATGGTTTTAATCTCACCACGCGGGCGGAGCCGCTGGCAATTCCTAGTTATATATATAACGTCGGAAAATATCGCTATTAGCCTCATTGGAGAGCGAAAACTTTTCACTATTATAAGAAAATTACATATAAAAAAACACTTATCACCAACTTCACAACAGTTTCTAGACACTTAAGATAGACAACACCATCTTGATTACGAAAGGAAAATACGAATACCTCCTTTTTTAAATTTCAATAACAAGAAGTTTCGCAGAAATATCACCGAGGTATCTAAATTGAGGTTTGTTCAGTTTAACGACGCAGGTAAGGTTTCAGTTAATTTGTGTGTTGAGTTTGATAGTATCTTGGTAGATACCATCAAATTGCTGGTGTGTGGGTGCTATGTCGTACAATAGGGGAGGATTTCTTGCCCTTCGAAAGGTAATTGCGAAGTGTTAATAGCCTGGTATTAGGACCATGCTTATGAGTTTCATTAGTAGTGGAGCCACGGGCGATTCATACAAGAACGTGCCTTTATTAGAAGCGACGTGGCTGTTTTCAAAATTACCTGATAAAAGGGGCAGCGTATGAAATGCTTTGTGCTTATTGTGAATAAAAATATTCAACGTCGCTCAAACGAAAGTAAGAATAAATTACGCGACTAATGTTTATGAATTTTTGTGTGGTGTACCAAAAATTTATATAAAAAAGGTATAACTGGATTGATTATATTGTAAATTGTATAACACAAACTTTTGCCTGTGACTTTGTCTGTCAGTTGTCATAAACGTATAAAATGTTGTCTTTAAGTTATTTCCATACCAAAAACAACATTGATTGGTTGCTTTGCCTGGACTTGAGAAAGGACAAACGAATACTTTAACATCATTCTCCTACCCTTATCCTACTCTAAGTGGGGTCGGCAAAACATGTCACATGATTTGGTTACGTTTCTACGGCCGGCCGCCTGCCTGACGTCAACTTATCTTATTCGTATTTTATGACATCTTGGTAAGAAACAGGTTGGTCTAATCTACTCAACCTGATACCACACAGTGGATCAACTTACCTTAGTCACCTTTTACGACACCTCGGTAAGAAATCAGGGAGGTCTATTCTAATCAGCCGGATACCACACATAAAACAAATACTTTAACAAAAATAATATTAGCATAATAACTTCATTATATATTTTCCGCATTTTTTGTATTTGTGTAGTAGGTATTTGCAAGATTAAATCATGTCGGCACAAAGAGTATAACATTTTGGTTTTTATCCAATAGACTTATTTGCTACATAGAGATACGAAAGCTTTTCTTTACATACAGCTGGTTTTTATTCCAGGAAAAATAACGGGAATCTGAGAGATGAATGTACTTAGTTGAGAACGGTTTTATAAGAGAAGGTTATTTTAAACAAAAAAAAATTGTATACAGGGGAGGCTTAGCAGTATTTTTTCTTTTACTTTTAAACCAGCGATGTCACAGTATTTATTATTATTTTTCATGCGAACTTCGACTGCTGGAAATTTGTCTCTTCCAGTTAACACGGATCAACAGACACGGGACCTTATATTGCCTGAGATAAATTTACGTTTTATCTACCAGGATATCCAATAACATAGACATATGATACTAGCAACAAAGAAATATTTAAAACATGCTTTGCACCAACATCGATGTATTTTATAGTCTACGAAAAATAGGCGACGATTTCTATTATATAGAAATCGTCGTAGATAATAGTATATTGGTACTATTACTTTTAGGTTCGATCTAATAACCCGCCAAAGAGAATCGCCTTTCCAAATATTGTTAATTTTTGGAAAGTGAGTAAGTGATGGTGGCTTTTAAACCTACCTTTAAATATGCAAGCCATGTGTGTACGGATAATACCTTACATTTTTTTTTCTCTAAAACCATTTAAAATATATATCAATTACGAAGTTAATATGAAAAACCTAAAATGATTAAAAAAATATTTAATAACTTAAATAAATTAATAACTTATTCGAATATTTGTCTTCGGATAGGATTTCGTAACCGTACTGGCAGAATTAGTACATAGCATATACATAAAACCTCCACCATCTCGGTTGTTATACATTAGCATCGACAAATCAAAATACTCGAATGCTAATTTCTTCCTATATTCAAAGTATTATCATGATTTTTGAATTTAAACTATCGTGAGTGGAATTCATAATTAATGTATAGAAACCGGCTATACTCACGTGCTATTTTATCGGATCAGCCCGACTAGTTTCAACTAGACTAGTTTCGACTAGCTGCTACACGCAGTTCCCGCCGCGATAACGCCGCGTAAAGAGCTAATGAATAAGAGCCCCGTATGGGCTTGAAACTAGTCGGGCTCATCCGATAAAATTGACTCAGCGACAAATCGCGTTTAAACGAAATACTAATCATAGAAACAACCACATAAAATAAGAAAAATTAATATTATTTTTTAAATTATTAATATAAGTATATTAATTATTAATATAAGTATAGTATAATGTTATGTATTAAATATTTCGTATTATTCTCGAATTAATTTGTTTATTACGCTATTATCTAACGGTTATCATTAAGTAGTTAAGTATTTTTATTATCATAAGGTTATCGTGCTAATCAGTCTAATTAACCCCGAAAAAATTGTTCACACTGAGTATTGTATATCAATGAAAACAGAACTGCAACAGAAGTATTTGAGTTTACGTAGAGTACGGAACATATCTTTGACATGTCTCGAAATGAGTTATATGTGCGCGGTGATGAAAATCTTCAAGTGCCCGTTCATTTAAATTTTGGAAAGTATATGCTGGATCGGCTACAAGAAGTGGAGGATAAAGTGGCATTGGTAACTCTTTGTGTTAATCTGTCCTAGGAAAATATTTTTTATGTGTAGAAAAAGAAAAAAATATTTATTTTATTTTTTTTCATATAAAAATAAAAGTGTACTTGTTAATACTTTTTTTTGAATTTTATTTGTATAAGGGAAACAAACAGTATAATAAATTATAAAAATTAAATTACAAAAAAATAATGCAATGCAATGTATAGAACCGATTATACTCACGTCCTATTTTATCGGGTTAGCCCGACTAACGTTAGCACGACGTTGCCACGTCGTGGAAAGAGCTCATGAATAAGTGCCCCGGATGGGTTCGATATTAGTCGGGCTAACCCGATAAAATAAGACGTGACTATAGCCGGTTCAATACATTAACTTCTCTAGTCATAGAACTGGTGCGTCTAGAAGCAATTAAAAGCGTGAAATAGAAATGCTTAAATATATCTGTAATCATAAAGTATCATCATCAAATTATTAGAAAGAGTAAAACCTGAGATGAGCAGAAAAGATCAATTCAACATTATAGTTTCTTAATGAATACCATCATGGGACCATTATTTGGAAGTATAAGACCAAAATGAGGATGTATATTAATACTATACTTGTTTTTGGCGCGTAGAGTTGGATAACCAAGTTGTTAAAAACTTTGATTACAAGATTAGCTTTATGCTGTACATCTGAAGTGTACGAGATAGACGTGTTAGTGAGAGTAGACGGTTTTCCACTAAAATAATATTGTAACAACGCAGCCGTGTCGTGCAAGCAAGCAAGCAAGCAAGCCATGACGTCACATCTTGCCACAGCCTTTCGCGCCATTTTGACGTGGGAGATGTGACAGCCGCTGTCATTAGCAGCTAGCCCGCGAATAGCGAATGAGAGTTTGCCTTGATTTTCATTTTAGCATTTTTTATGAAAAGAATAAAACTGATTTACAATACTTCTTTTATTATTACAAGTAGTTATGTTACAATATTGTATTTTTGTAGGTAAATTCTACAACTGGGGAACAATTAACGTACGCCGAAATTGTTCGCTTATCTGTCAATCTAGCTACAGCATTTTCTGAGTTAGGAATAGGAAAAGGCGACGTCGTTGCAGTAGGCTCGGAAAAGCGGAATATTTTTATACCTACAGCCTTAGGTGCTATATTTACTGGAGCTACATTTACTTCGTACAGCTTAGATGATGGCAACGGTAAGTAACTTTCCTTTTTTAACAACACTCTTACATGTTGATGATACTCTTACATGAAAACTTGATGAATCCAATGGCCTTAATTTTAACACTGTTAAATATGTAGTTTGAGAGTTCATTATTTAGTTGCAAATGCATTTAAAAGAGCATTTGCTGCCCGCTCGGGTTTTTGAAATTCCAAAATCCAAATTTGAAGTTACTAGCCGAATAGGCGTTTTAAATTTAGAGGTAATAATTCAAAACTATTTGATTGTTTATTTTTTTCTCTACTATACCTCGGAGTATACGTGACTAATACTATAACATGCCATAGCAATGAGAAACCCAAGAATTAATTTATTATTGCCTTGTAAGATCTTGTAACCTTGAACCTTCTGACTTCGAACTTCAAAAATAATCACGGTAATCACCACATTTTCACACGGCTGGACAAGTTTCCATTGTCTATTTATCAGGAATATGGTAGTCCATATAGAGGCTATTAAGGCATTAAATAAGGTTTTGCAATTCACACACCTATCACAACAAAAACAAAAAACATACAACAAAACAAAAAGTTTTCGTACTAGCTGACGATGAATTGTTAATATCAATTAAGAACATAATCTGTTATAAAAATTAAAAAATATAATACAACATGATTGTTGTTTGCCCGGGTATTAATCCGCAAACACTTTACGGGATAGCCGTGTAACCAGAAAGTAATCTTGAACTTCTATTATACTTAAGTTATTTATTTCTTTGAGATGTTTACATTAAACATTTCTTTAATATTAGTCATTAATAAACATAATTTTGTATTACAGCTGTACTTCAACACAAATTGTCAATTGCAAAACCTACGTATTTCATATTTTCTAAACACTTCTGGGATCGGTATCAAGAAATTTTGACAGGATGCAGTTGTATAAAAACTTATATAACATTCGACGACACTCTTCGAGACGCTATCACCATTCAGTCACTAATCTCAAAGAATATTGATATTAAATACTTTGAACCAGCAAAAGTACTTGGACAAATCGACACTGCGTTTATAATATATTCCTCTGGGACGACAGGCATGCCTAAAGGAGTACGCCTAACACATTTGAACTGCATAGTGAATAGTTTGCCGGATAAGTAAATAATATTAAGTTTCTTATTATTTTGTTTATCTTTGCAGACAAATAATGAGCATGTATATTTGTCGTGATATAAAGATGTGAAACATTTGATTTAAAGCAAAGAAAATGGGTCCAGTAAGAACAGTTTTATTACAATATTAATGAATATTTTTCTGATATTAATGTATTGATAACTTGAGGTTTATTATTTTCAGCTACATTGGTGACAATATATGCAATATTTATATTCCGGGAAGTTGGTATCATAATTACAGTAGCTTTATGACATTTAAATTCTTGTCACTTGGAAAAACACTAATTTATGTTGTCGATGTAACTCTTCATAACATATTGGAATGCACAGAAAAATATCAGGTAATATTTTTAAAAAAGTTGACTTTAATAAAAAAATGTATATGTTTTTGAGTTATATATTCATTTCAGGTTGATATGTTAATGATTTATCCGCACCTACTTAATCTTATAACTAAAGAGGAAAATTTAGAAAGATTTAATCTGGACTCAGTACAGTTAATTTACTCTCGATCATCACTTCTTCACAAGAATACAATAGAGAAAGTAAAGCAAAGGTGAGTTAGGATTAATGTTTTATTGATTTGATCCTAAAAGAATAAATATATTGTAAAAATATTTTTTATATTATGATACTCTTATCGATCAAATGTATCATGCATAGTTATTGTGAGTCTCAGAAATTATGTCATCATCTTCCTGCCGTTATCCCACTCTAAGTGGGGTCGGCACAACATGCTATAAACATGTTGTCACATGATGGCTGCGTTTTACGACCGGCTGCCTGATTGTCGTTAACTTATCTCAGTCGTATTTTACGACACCTCGGCAAGAAAAAGGGTGATCTATTCTACTAAACCGGATACCACACGGTGGGTCAACTTACCTTAGTCGCCTTTTACGACACCTCGGTAAGAAATGAGGTTGGTCTATTCTACTCAGCCGGATACCACACGGCGGGTCGACTTACCTTAGTCGCCCTTTACATATATTTTTTTATAGGCTTCTCCTTAAAGTGTATTAAAGTATATTAATCTTCTCTAGATTGCCCAAAGTAAAAGGCATTTTGCAAGGCTACGGAATATCAGAATGCGGCGAACCAACTTCTGAGATTTGGGCTACCAAGGGCCCAAAGTCGGGAAGTATTGGTATGGCTGCACCAGGCGTTGTAATTAAAGTAAGTATTATAAATTACTTATTACTGGATGCTTTATATTAATAATTAATTTAGTAGAAGATTTCAATTCAGATATTCATAAATTGTGTCCGAAAAATAATTAGATGAACATATATAAGATCGGTAAGTACAAGAGGCAATGAACAAGCAAATATTTGAAAACCAACGAGGAATACTTCTAGCCTATACAATTTATTAAAATTAATAGTGGTTTATCTTTATTGCGTACGCCACATTACAAATAACAGTTCATTTGGCGCGCCTGATTAGTAACCAAAACTTGCAATATAATAATCAAAAATTGTTCCAACAAATTACGAAATATATAGGAATATATAATTTCATATAACAAATATTCTAGCCAGTGTAGTACTAATGGATTTGTAATATTTATATTCTGATGTTTCAATGATGATTGTTCTTAGAACAGTTTATAGCAGTAGACATTACTTTATGAAATTCTATAAGCTCTATAATGATAGAAAGTTTTTACTATAAAACACATTTTTTCTTTCTTAAAAAAATATTGTGCATAGAGAGATCGTATATTTAATCGTATAGAATAATCGTAGTATTTTATACGTTATATAGCTCACTTCAGGAACCTAAAATGTGAAGTGTTTTAGATTGTGGATACAAAAACGCATAAAATATTAGGCGCTAACCAACTCGGAGAAATTAGAATAAATTGCCCAATGTTAATGAAGGAATACATACAAATAGATCCTTCCACTTACTTAGATGAAGATGGTTTCTTCAAAACTGGTGATGTGGGATACTACGATGATGACAAATATTTCTATATCATTGATAGAATAAAAGATATAATTGTTTCCAAAAGCTACAATGTAAGTACAATGTTATTATTTTGTGTTACAATTCTTGCCCTAATCCCAATGTAAATGGGGTTGGCACAACATGTTATAAAAGTGTTGTAATAGATATGGCTAGGTATTTTACGACCGGCCGCCTGCCTAACGTCAACTTGCCTTAGTCGCTTTTAACGACACTTCGGTAAGAAAGAGGGCAATCTATACCACATATCCGGCTGAGTAGTCATTTAATTGTCAAGTGTATGATGACATACACTTGACAATTAAATGGATTTTCAAGGCACGTTACATAAGCTTCTTATTTACATTAATTGCAAGAAATAGACGTCGAATAACGTTATATTAATTTCGATTCGAAATTTGACATTTAGTCAAATAAATACATAAAATAATTGTTTTTTTTTTTAAATCAACTTTTTGTCAATTTTAAGATCGGGCCATTGGAAATAGAATCGGTTCTTGAAAAGCATCCGAATGTTCTCGAAGCTGGTGTAATCGGAAAACCAGATGATATTCTTGGAGAAGTTCCGATGGCTTTTGTTGTTAAGAAGCAAGGTTTAAATGTCACAGAACAAGAGTTACAAGACTTCACTGTTGCTGAGGTATGTAACTATGCTATATTAAACTATTGGTTTTTTAAGTCCCTCAGCTAATCGGTCCAACTACAATGTTGGCCCAAATTTAATGGGATTGACTATTTTTAGGTTTCACCTCACATGACACTAAAGGGTGGAATCATATTTATTCAGAAACTGCCCAGAAACCCTAGAGGAAAAATTTTACGACAACAGTTAAGGGAAATGTTAAAGAATTTATAATGATCTCGATTACAACATCAACTGCTTGGGCTGCTTTGAGTATACTCTCATATGTAATAAACAAAATTGACATAATAAATAACGTATTATTATTTAAAATCTTTTGTTAGTATTTAGTAATTCATGTATTGTTGGAGAAACATCATCTTTTTATTAACTCGTTCGAAGTGTCTAGGTTGCATCTTTCGTTGTGAACTGGTATTGCCAGTCGACCCCAATATTTAACGTTACTTCGAGCTTCGCTTGTGACCTATTGCCATTTTCATGGTTTGTTTACTTATGTCAGTTACTTTAGTTTTTCTACGGCTTTAATTTCTCTCATTTTCGATTCAATCATCTGGAAGCAGTCAAAGCATAGCTTTTACCGTCATCCAAAGATAACGTTATTTTTTTTTAGTTGAGGTATGTACAGGTAATATAGTCAAATAGATATTAAGTACTAATACTCTAAGAGAAAAAAACAAGTTTAAATGTGCAGATAGAAAAGTAAGTTTCGATTTTTTTTTACATGCGTGAGCATTGGTGAAACCTTCAATTGTACTGTATTGTATTGTATTTATATTGTATTTTCTGTTTGTTTTATCCTCTTTGTATAACGAAGGCTGACAACTTTTCTATTGTGGAGTTTTTTAGGATATATCTTGCAAACCAATTTAGCTTCTATTGTTACAAATTTTATAAATGTTCAATTGAGTGATTGAATAATAAGTCGTGAAATTCGTAACAGGCAAACACACTTTTGCATTGAAGGAAATGTATTCACGTCAAATCGGGTAATTTTAGGATCGCGGAGCGATTTCTTATTTTATTATAGTGATTTTAATTATTATCTTAAATAAACATATTCAAACAATTAAATTGAGAGATAAAACAGTCTTACAACTCGTCGTATGATTTTTCGTTCTAAGGTAGTCAGCTTAAGATACTAATATTATGGTTATCCGTATCTTAATATCAGTATCTTGTATCCAAGTTGTATGTACATATGCTTCATTAGTCGTTATAATCTTTCCTGCTGATTAGGCTAATCTTAAGAACTTAGATATTAAGAATAACAATTTATCAAGCTTAAGGCTTATAGCCAATATGATTATTCAAGTGTACGAATAAACGAGTCCGTAATATACGAGTGTTTTGAGATACAAGCCGCCCAGCGAGCGATATTTTGATTTGAGATTAGAGCAATATCTGAGATTTGGAAATTCCCCACATGCGGAGCGCATGTTGATAACATAGGCTCTTCACGGGTTCTGGAGAACTATGACTAATGACTCAATATCGTGTGGTGTGGACACCACACGATATTGAGTCATAATGAGTCGCTTAGATCTTGCGGCTCTCCACGATCTTTTTGAGGTCGTCAGCTGCGATTTCGGGTGCAGGATCGCTAGACGAACATCTAAAGACCTCTCGTCCTCAACGTCTATTGGTTCTCCGCATTATGCCCCGTCCATCGCCAAATCATCTTCGCGATACCAGCTGTATCAGTTGGTTTTTCTACGTTATCTCCTCATTTGTCATTTGATCACATAGAGATACTCCAAGCATATATTAAATATAAGAATTTAAACCAATCAGATGATCTAAATTACAAACCATATGGACTATAAAAAGAGACAAAGTATATTCATCGTACAAACACTGCTGGTATTTGTAAAAGTGTTTCGTTTCGAAACGAAATTAAAGATCATTGGCCCTATATTAATTTTCCGACTTCGGCTATAAGGCTATAAGGTATTATATGTTGAAAACTCAGTAGATCATTCAATGAAATAACCATTAGGTTCGTGAAGAGAGAAAAGTATAACGCTTACTATCTAATGTGCAAAAAGTGACTACGAATAAACTAGGTTTTCGGAGTGCTTTCTGTAATTTATGTATGACTTTGGCTGGCTTTTACCCGCAACTTCGTTTGCCTGGACTGTTGTCGCGTGATAGGTCGATAATAGATGGCGCTTTTCAATGTCATCCTACTCCTGTAGAATTAACGGGATTTCTATAGCCCATATGTTATTCCGGTGTATAAGAAATTTTTTCATCGATATCGGTTCAGCGGATTCACCGTGAAAGAGTTACACATACGAGTATATCCATACTCACAAACTTTCGCATTTATAATATTAGTAGGATGTAGCGATTGTCATTTTATTGCGGAATGAAGGTCCTTTTTGCAGATCTATAAATGTTTGAAAATATACATCGATACAAAATTCAATTTTTTATTGATACTATCTTTATAGGCTTGAGATTTAAAATAAAATCTTAATGGAAACCTTAATATGAACGACCTGATTACCCTTTCGTATTAGAACTAGTAAGATTTTGTATCCACACATCGGCTCCTTCTCTTTTCTCAACCGACGGACGCCCGCTGCTGGACAAAGGTCTCTTTAAGGGATCTCTACACCGTATGGCCTTGTGTCACTTGGATCAAGCGGCTTCCTGCGGCTTTTTCAAGGTATCCAGACTTAGATAAAACAAATTAAATTTTATTATATAAAGCATTGAAAGTCTTTTTATAAATCAGTTTCGAAAAATATTGGTGATACTAGTAAATTACATAGTAAAATAATGTGTATGAAACATTATTTAAAATCATAAATGCTAGTGCTATTGCCTTAAACTTTTGCTGGCTTTCATTTTATCTATTAACAGAATCACACATATTTCGCTGAGTTTCTACTAAGGCGGCACAATCAGCCCCTTTAATCTGGCTCTATTCTGCTTCCTAAGCATTGACAAGCTGGCCACGCCTGCAAGGGCGGGTAGCACACAGTTCATTAATTGAAATCCCTGGTCTATAATTATACCCCTACACTACTGAAAATGTCCGATTGTTATTAAAATCTTTCAAAATTGATTATAATACTATTTTTTTATAATCCGCGAATATCTATGTAATGCTTAAAGTAGGATTCATAAACCGTATGCACTATAAACCAAAACTGCTACCGCTAACAAAGTACTATACTACTAGCACTGCATCTATTCACTATTACTATCTCAACAATCATTTCACCTGCAATCGAATCATTTTCAGGTGCTTTTCGCAGTGACGCAACATCTACACATACAAAATAAAGCCACCAAAATGTCTGTGTCTGTATGTGTTATATTTTCTCAAAATCTACCAAATCGATTTTTGTCCTGTTTTTACTAATAGGTAGTGCAATTCTTGAGTGAGGTTAATAGTACACCAGGACCGATTTTGATGGTACTTCTACTGGAAGATAGAGGTTGTGGACCAACATGCAGGCTTTAACCTAGAATTCCCGCGAGGTCGGTATTTACCCAGAAAAAATTAGTGACACTGATTTCCACGCAGGTGAAGCAGAGGTCACTGCTAATATATGATAAACATTACCCTACTATTTTTCTGTATTAATTATTTTATAATTAATACTGGCTATACAAATATAAGTAGAATAATGTGGAATAAACTACGTGCACTATTCGCCATAGGAGAAGGAAATTCTACTACTTGTTAGTAGTTTCATCTCGTGTTAATTAATTGGATTACACAGCCTTGCCCATTATACGAAATGAGGGCTATATTGTAAATGGATTTGGACGCTGCACAATTGGTTTATTTCAGGCTTATAACTGTTATTTAATTAACAACTTAACAATATATTTTTAAAGAACCTATATTTGTTAGAAATTATTACTTTCAAATCATAAATGGGAACAATAAATACTAGCAATATATGGGAATTGGAAATAGTTACGTGGAATTTGTGTAGTTGTTTAATACCGGGAACAGTGTTCGCATTTAAGTCAGGTAATTACTTTAAATAGCTAGTAAGAAGTCATTTAGAAGTCTTGGAGGATAATAAACAGATGGACATAAATATAATTTTTAGACTTATAAAACGCAAATAATTTATAGAATTAGGCGTTACTTTGCGGAGATCCATAATACAAAAGTAATAATAAAATTATTTTGCGATGATCGTCTTCATCGCGGATTATAGCAAAATACTTTTAATTATTACTTTTGTCCTAAAACGCAGTCATCTGCAAATCAAAATTCTCTACATTCGATTACTAATATTTTGAGACTACATAAATTTATTAAAGTATTATTATAGAACAATTGATTTAATCTACACTATAAAATTTATGAAAATAAATAATACCTTAATTTTAAGTGTTTCTATCAAATTATTTTATTTAAATTATAGTAATAAATTTATTAAAATAATTATAATTCCAATAAATATTTTTATGGAATAATTAGAGAAATTCATGTCTTTAATCATGCCTTTCTTTATTTATATAGTCTCAAATACTATGTGTAAACCCACCATAATTTAACATGACATGTAAAATTACAAAAAATTGGTTTAAGTATAAATATTTAAATCAAAAATTTATTTATATATTTTTAATACTCATTTAATGCAGTAATTTCTGTGGGAGTCTATTTCAGAGTATTTGTAATACTTTACAAGTAAATAATTGTCTTTTACAAAATATATTACTATATATTTTGTAAAAGACAATTATTTACTTGCCTTCATCATTAACAAAGGATATATAACTACACTTTTAATTTAATATTTGGTTGCTTTCGACTAAGAGGTATCGCATTGAAATATATACGAGTATAATTTAAGATTGAACCGTAGGGAGGTTGGAAAAATAACACATTAAAATTGGGCCCAGATTGATCGCCTAGTTAGTAGAGAGATGTACGGTTTCTGTAGGTTGACGTTTTGACTCGATGTCCATGGTGGACCGGACGAGGGTCCGTGATTTATAGCCAACATCGACAACAACCCACGGGTGAAACAAGCTGCTGTTTATCCAACAAAACCCGTGTTTTATTCAGATTACACGCAATTTATCACAATATTCTTGTCGCGATAATGTTTTCTTCGTTCTAATAAAATTTTGTTTAGTTTTGCTTACATCAATGGCTCTTTGTATTAAAGGTTTTACAAGACTTTCGGCAAAATCATAAATTGATTTTTAATACATCGCCACCCTAAAAATAGCATCGCTATGACCTTCATCTGTTTTTCCTATACAGTAGTATTTTCGCTTTGGATAGATGATGTACTTGTATAACGGTCTAAGCTGATTTAAAAAAAACTTTCCTAATTTTTCATCCTTGATAAGTATTATTATCGCGAATATTATAGTAGTATTTAAATTAAATATCATCTTCCTGCCCTTATCCCACTCTAAGTGGGGTCAGCAAAACATGTTATAAGCATGTTTTCACATGATTTGGCTACGTATTTTTCGACCGCCCGCCTGCCTGACGTCAACTTACCTTAGTCGTATTTTACGACATTTCGGTAAGAAAGAGGTTGGTATATTCTACACAAACGGTTATCACACGCTGGGTCAACTTACCTTAGTCGCCTTTTACGAGACCTCTGTAAGAAATGGGTGTGGTTTATTCTACTTAACCGGATATCACACGTTGTTTCAACTTACCTTAGTCGCCTTTTACGAAACCTCGGTAAGAAATAAGGTTGGTTAATTCTACTCAGCCGGATACCACACGGCCAAAAGCACTTTATTACTATCGATTGGAATAAATTTAAATTTTTTTTATGTATGTAGCAAAGCTGGCTTGTCTTTAAACTGTCTCTGAGCAAAATTATAATTTAATAGTAGCAGTAATTTAACCACACCGCCGTCACAGTAGTGAATGGTACTACCTCGTACGCTTTACATTACTCTTTTCAACTTCCAACGTGTAATGAAATTTTCAACTTTCCTTCGGCCATTCATGTATGAATAAATCAGTCACGACCGACCATAATGTGAAAATATACTTTGTGGACAGAAAATACAACGGTACTGCAACATGAATTATTGCATTTCAGAGCGAATGCCATAAGCTATTATAATTTAATTTTACCGAAATTTTTCTATTCATGGTTTTGTGGGACTTTGAACATCGATGATTGTTATATCTGGTATCTATATTTTACGCATTCAGCTAAAAGCTTTAAAAAGTTCTGTATTTTGTGTCCACTTTGAAGACAAAAGGGATCATCGACATTTATATTTTAAAAGCGGCTACATTCAATTTAGAGAATCTTACAAATTCTTTTGATTCAAGAATATACAAATTCATGATCATGGCGTGAAGAAAAACCCAGCAATGTTTAAGGATCGTTTTACTCAATTGTATCTCAATATTACCCAAAATATCAAAAATATAAAAAACTAATGGGGTTTTTGGTAACTAAGCTGCATTAGACACAAAGCTTAAAAAATTTGGTTGATTGCTTAGATAGTATACTTATTACAGTTACACCTAAAAGTAAAATGACAAGGAATTAGTTGGTATTCAAATTCTAATTATTTAAAACCTTACAGTTTCTGGACAAACAGATCAGGTCTGTTAGTTTGTTGTCAATGTTAGCTATAAATTGTGGACCCTCGTCCGATACACAACGGACGAGCGAAAATGTCAACCTATTGAAGCTAGTAGTCCCTAAGCTAACTATGGGATTAATGTGGAATTAAACGTCGTAAGAATTATATAATTTTTTCTTAAATATGTATGGTTGCTATCCGACACGCAGTAAATTTTTTATGAAATATTAGCAGGCCCAGCCATGCAATGTTTTGACTCAGTCTATTTTCTACTTCCCCTATTCTGATATTAATTTTTTTTTCCATAACTTCTGAGATATTCATTTTATTATCTTTATAGTACATACATATAGAGAAAGAAAAAGTAAAATAGCACATGTACAAAGGCGGACCTTAACATTCAACCTTAAAGTAACAGAAGGAAAAGTACAAGAAGTAAAATACGGGTAATATAGAGAAAAAGAAAAATAACGAAATACAAATTATATATCGTAAAAGATTATTATCTTAAAGCAAGCAAATAAGAAATAGATATACAAGTATGACATTTTAAACTTTGTTGAAGCTGAACTATTTTGTTTTTGTGCCGTTATATCTCAAATATATGAAGCGGATAAATATTCCGAGCAGAATGATATTTTTGAAGTTTTCAATTCTTATTTAGATTTTAAATGACAAATTATTTTATGCTACCTTTTTCGTGTATCACTGTCTATTGGTGAAAACCGCATAAAAACCCGTTTAGTAAATTAAGTTTATCACAAATGGACAAACAGATATGCGGCAGAGAATTTTTATATGGTGATTTCATTGTATATCATATGCCATAAATCATCCTACCAATATTATAAATGCGAAAGTTTGTGAGTATGGATGTGTTTGTTACAATGGTTGGTACAATTATTCCTTTTACACCGGGGTAGCATATAGGCTATAGAAATCCTCTTAATTCTATAGGAATAGGATGACATTGATAAGCGCTACCAATTATCAACCTTACACGTGACAAGAATCCACACAAACGAAATTGCAGGTAAAAGCTAGTATGCCGTAAATTGGAGTTCGTAAAGGCCAAAAGTAACTAAGTAGAGGACAGTATATTTTTTTAAACATTCAAATTCAGGCATAGAAAAATTTGTAGTCACATAATGTGGATAAATCACGATAGCGAAGTAATTGTAAATGCCGTATTTTAACCATTTGTTATTGATAGCAATGAGGCTAATAGCTTCTTTAGAAGCTTCAATTTCCTTTCATATAAAAGTTTTATGAAAAGGTAAATATTTTCGTTACTTTTACTTTATCGTAAAGTAAAAGTAATAAATCTTTCAATACCCTTTCTGTCTAGTTTTGTCTTTTGTTTTTTAAGTTTATACTAAGCCCACCAAAAGCACATAGATTAGATAATTAATGTTGGTTTCTAAATTATAATAAATAAATATATGGGACACTTACACACACGTTCGTCCGTCACCAAAGTAAGTAATCTAAAACTTATGTTATGGGTGAGAGACAACTTGTGAATATATAGATATATAATTTTTAAATACATACTTAAATACACAACAATACAAGTACCAGGGTGACCGAGCGTTGCTCGGTTATTTTTAAAATGATGTAAAAAAAATAAAAATAAAAAAGAGTTAAAAGAAAAATGAAAAAATAATAGGGCTCGATCTTAGGTTTTTTCACATCTCTAGACAACCCGTTCGCCAAATGAACTAATGAACAAATGAAC
The DNA here is from genome assembly GCA_947086495.1 of Morpho achilles. NCBI lineage: Eukaryota > Metazoa > Arthropoda > Insecta > Lepidoptera > Nymphalidae > Morpho > Morpho achilles. Next base: position 8,397,573 of record CAMTZB010000006.1, on the reverse strand, counting down.
CCTGACTTTACATTTGACAGTGAAAAATTGTGATTTTATTCAACGTAAATTAAAAAAAAAATTAGAGTCCAAAAACAGGGATAAGACATTTAAAAAAAATAAAACTTTTTTTTTTTTTTTTATAGACACTTACACACACGGTCGTCCGTCTCCAAAGTAAGTAACTTAATACTTGTGTTATGGTAGACAGACAACTGGTGAATATATACTTATATATTTTCTAAATACATACTTAAATACAAATAAACACCCAGGCTCAAAGACCAACAAATTCATTTTTTTTTTTTGTAGAACATGTTGGCCCTCGGCGGGAATCGAACCCGCGACCCGCGGAGCTGAAGGCAGGTTCACTACCCACTGCGCCAACGGGCCAGTCGAACTTATCTAATAGATCCATTTTTCTCCCTCAAAACCCCCTACATGCTGAATTTCAGGAAATCGTTGGAGCCATTTTTGAGATTCTGAAAATATATATAAATATATACAAATATATATACATACAAAAGATTAACTCATTAAAATATTAAAGATATATATCCAGGTTCGAAGAACCAAGAAATTGTTTATAGAAAATGTTGTTGGTTGGCTGGAATTCCGATATCACGTATACTGTTAACGTATTATTACCGATGCAGCTTAATTAAGTCGAGCTTAATTATCGTTAAGTAATGTAACGATTAAAATTTAGAAATTGGAAAGTAAATTATGCTTGTAAACTGTATGACACTCAATTCACAATATTGCTTTTACTTTAACTACATCCATTGTTGTAATGATTTAATATATAAACAATGAACGAAAAACGATTACTGTATCGGATTAAATACATTAAAACACATAAATGGATGCTGTGGAAAATAATTTAAATAGTGTCAATAACAAATGAGTGCGGATAGATTTAAATCATCGTGTTTGTTAATAATGCAAGGAATGGAATTATAAAATAAAGTCTGATAAAGTTGATTTTAAAATTTAGTTCTTTTGTTTAGGTACATGGTTATATTCATTGTTTTTTAACTATCATTCTCTCAATCAAAATTTGTTCCCTATTGAGAATCACTGTTTTTTTTGACGTGATCGTCTAGTAGATTAGGACCCTACGTTGTGAGTTTAGTATGAGCTCTTTAATAATGAGTGAAACTTGGTTATGATCACGGTTGCTTGTTTATTCATTTAAAAGATATTATACATTTATTAGATTGGAAATTCAGCTGTGTAAAATTGAAATGTTGTTAATAGCTAAGTGAGATATCGATTCGGTCGAGACAATGAAGGCTACTGCACTGAGATTGGTCTTCGTTACATATTAATGGAAATAGCGGTTCGAGTTCGTGTTCCGGCTCAAGGTACTTGGGCGAACTGATCCATATAAAGGTGCAATATTGGACCGAATAATGGTTTGCCACTAACTCCAATATCAAGTTAAGTGGATTTATTATATAGCAACTACGGTACTATGGTAAAGAACTTATAATTTAATGTTCAATATTTTTATGAGTTTTGTTGTTGCCGATATGATAGAGTTAAGAACGCTTACTAATAAAACCGCTTTATAAAGATCTCTAAATATTGTATGTAAGATTTTGACAACGAAATTTAATTACGATTTGTTTATAAATATACAAATTATTATAAAAGGTCAAATTTTGATTTGAATAATATTAACAAATATATTTTATTCTGTAATTAAGTTCTATAGGTAGGTCTACTCACGATCATCAATTCATGAGATGTAAAAAAAAAAATTATCATCAGCGTTATAATTTAAAAAACGTCGTAAACTTGATAAGCGGTAACTTCTAAAATTATAAGAATTCGTGACCTTTTCTATTTTAATGTAAAGTTTTGAATAAGGACTGTACTAGAAAAAAATGTAATAATCTCTCTTAATTGTTGGCGAAGCACCTTCCTTCTAGGAGTTCTGGGTAACTTCAATAAATTTCAATAAATTTTACACCTCCCCTTATTGTCATATACGGTGATACCTGAAAATCATAAAATTCGTTATCAGATCAGATATTAATAGTAGAATAAAAGTTTAAATTTGTATTAATTTACATCCGAAATAATGTAGTCTAATAACTCTTGCTCCGTAAGATTTGATCGTACTTGTTTACGACAACGGCTGCAAGAAGCTATCTATAGTCCAGTTTCCAACAATGGCAACCTCAATGACCTTTGGGTTGAGTTCTAAAGGGGTCAATTTGATGCAACAAATAATATTAAATATATTATTAAAACTTTGATAAATAACTTAATAAATAATTATTCCATTAATACAATTCATTACGAAAATTATTTGTTTAAATTGAATAATGTCTGGTCTATAACGTAAACATTGAATCTTCATCTTTAGCCGTAAGGTTTTTATAAATATTTTATGGTTCTAACTCTGGTTTAAAATATGGTATCAAATTTCGAAATAAAAACATTAAATATCAAAATAAAAGTATATTTACTCAATCGAATTATGTTGGGACTATGACTTAAAGAGTAAACCACTAACCGCCTTCGTTAGCCGCAAGGTTTTTTTTGTAAATTGTACTATTTTACAAATAAAAATATTACGTACTAAAGAAGCAATCGGCCGTGCTCTTGGAATAAAGTTTTTAGTTATGAAGAAAATTTGAGTTACTGCATTAAGTAAAAAATGTACTCTAGGAATTTAAGTATTTTTAAACAATAAAAACAAAGACTTATATAGCTTTTAAAAGTTGCATGTTTATTATTTAAGTTGGATTATAAAATTTTATTTCAAATTATGATTGAAAAGTTTTCAATAAAAATGGCAAAAGCTTCTCTAAATTAACAGAAGTTGTCATTTACTTTCGTATCTACTTAATTTGTAGATTTAAGACCGTTCAGATAAAAACATTTCCAATTCCAATACAACGAACGATATTGCATTGCAAAGTCATAAAACTCGTCGAATAGTATTTTCTTTCCGTGAAGGAAATGACAAGCAAATAACTATTTGTACTGCAGAAAAATAAACAACTGTAGTGGTATTTATAACTACGGAATTATAGTACGGTGGGCAATAACCGAAATTCAGTTTGCTGTTTTTTCATATTAGTTTAATATAACCAGTTATTTAGTTAGCTAGAGAAAAATGATTCGGCTAGGTATTTTACGACCGACCACCTGCTTGACGTCAACTTACTTTAATCGACTTTTGCGACACCTTGGTAAGAAATAAATAAAAAAAAAAAAAAATATATGGGACACTTACACACACGGTCGTCCATCCCCAAAGTAAGTAACTTAATACTTGTGTTATGGGTGACAGACAACTGGTGAATATATATACTTATATATTTTTAAATACATACTTAAATACAAATATACACCCAGGCTCAAAGACCAACAAATTCATTTATTGAAAATGTTGGCCCTCAGCGGGAATCGAACCCGCGACCCGTGGTGCCGAAGAAATGAGGGTGGTTTATTGGTTTTCTACTCGGCCGGACACCACACGGCTGGTTAACTTACCTTAGTCGCCTTTTACGACACTTTGGTAAGAAAAAAGGGTGGTCTATTTTACTTAGCCGGATATTCATTGACTTGTTTTGTTCTAATTAAAAAAGATCATTAAAAGTATTTTTCCGCGTAATAATACTTTTTATGCATATAATATATTTAAAATTTGCATATTTATAACAATGATAATTCAATTGCTTTTTTTTAACGAAGTCTCCGAAGAATAAAAACCCTTGTGCGTTTAAAATCCTTTCTCTAGAAACAATTTAAATTTGACCTCTAAGTAACAAAAAAAATCTATCTGGATACAAAATTTGCATTGTAATTTTTTTTAATGAAACTTTTTAACATTTAAATTGACTCGCTCCACCTCAGAGCAATTTAGCTCGTAGCTGTGTTCGAAATAGTCCCTGAGGCCTATAATAGGTTCTTTAAAAGAAAATCAAGTTAAACAGGCGTGATTGACTTAATTAGAGTAATGTTTATATATTAGAAGTCCTGGAATCTGTTTTAATTAATCTTCCCTTAGGTACATTACTTTGTAACAATAGTCAATCATTTATTGTAGTATTTATAGAATCAATTATTTTAATACATTTGATACTTGATTTGTGTAAGTTTCTTGTTGTTGTTTTCGTTGCGTCAGTAAGTTCTCAGTAGCGATTTCGTTCAGTAGGTATATGTAGACAAAAAACTAATAAATTGATGTCCACTTTTGAACAAATGTCTCTGTAGTTTTATTCCCTAACGACGACGATTTGTGTCACCAAATTCCAGCAGTTACCTGCAACCTTAAGGTAGAAAGAAGTAAATAAGATTTTCATTTAATACATAGATATAATATGCAAGTAATTTTGGATAGATATAACTTATATATTTTCTTTGTAAATAAATAAATTACCTATATTTAAATAGATAAGATAGATAAATGGACTTTCAAGATCACTCCTAAAATAAGAGTTAAACAAGTAAATTTTGGTACAAATTTTTATTCTCTTTTATATATATTATATAGTGTTCTCTCACGGTATTTTTAAATGTACTTGGATTCTTAGATTTTAACTCTACAGTAGAGTAGAGTGAGAATTTTTGAGTAAATAATGTCTGATTGTTACTCAGATTTTAAAAAAACATTTTTTTAGCATTGATATTTTTAGTGCTCTATGGTGGGAATTTACATTCGTTATTTAATTCAGTTTATTAAATGTTGCAAGATTACGACGCAGTATAAATATCGTAAAATGAGTGAAGTTATCAACTTGTTTTTAAAGTGATAACCTTATATTTCAAGGAAATTTATCAAGCATTTGTAAACTTTAAGGAAATTGTAGTGTATTTAATACTTACATGATAATAGTAATTTACAAAAGTAAATCATCATCTTCAACCGATGGATGTCACTGCTGGATAAAATGTAGACTGTGAGAAAATAACGGACATTTAATAATCTATTATTTTTTTCATCAAAAATAGATTTTTTAAAAATCGTTTATTTTTGGTATCTTTTTTTCTTTTTTACTCTTTTTCTTGTTTTTTAAGATTAGATATGCATTGTTAATATTAAAAAGACAACTTTTAAAATAGTCAGAAAAAAACGATTTTTTAAAAATCGAGCTTCACGACACGCTGAGCTATGTCGGTAATTCTGGTTCTACTACGGATTTCATTGCGAAGAGAAACAAATAGTAAGGTAAAGGCATTAGTAATTGACCATGTACTAGTATTGCCGGGTATTGCCTAGTAGTATTGCCTGGTTTATATGAAATTTTAAATAATAAGCGTTTTGTTTGTTGTAGCTAATAAAAAATAAATTTGTAATTACCAGTTGCCGTCTATTAACAATTAACTATTATTCTATTGCATATATAAATCTAGAATTATTGATATTTGCAATTTATCACACGCTTTACAATGAAGGAAAACATCGTGAGGGAACCTACATATCTCTAGAGAATTCCTGGGTTATGTTCCTGGGTTGTAACCTACCAATCCCCATCGGAGCAGCGTGGTAGGTCTAAGTTAAGTTAAAAGGAAAGTACTTTAAAAATTATTAAAGTAAAGAAGTCAAATAAGGTTGATGATAATAACAACAAACACGCCGTGTATCCGGCTAAATAGAATACTACTACCCTCATTTCTTACCGAGGTGTCGTAAAAGGTGACTAAGGTAAGTCGACTCGCCGTGTGGTATCTGGCTGAGTAGAATAGACCAGTTTCTTTCTTACCAAGGTGTCGTAAAATACGGCTAAGGTAAGTTGATGTCAGACAGGCAGCTGGTCGTAAAAAACGTAGCCAAATCACGTAACATCATGTTTATAACATGTTGCGCCGACCCTACTTAGAGTGGTATAAGGGCAGGAAGATGATGATGATAATAACAACAAACAGGATTTTAAGCATCGCTTTATTTTATTTAATGTTTTGGCAATTTTTATTTTGTAGCTTCAGTAAATCATTACAAAACATTGTATTTTTCTATAAAGTCGTATGAGCTAACTCTTCTTACATTTAGAGCGATATTATATCGGTCATGTTGAAAGAAACTTAACATTAAACAATATTAAAATATACAATATAGCATACCTACTTATATTTTACTATTTTTATATAGAAAATATTTTTTTAAAATACAATGTATACAGAGGGTGCTTGAAGCAGAAGGTTTTGATGCTGTGCTTTGAGGTTTTTTAATATTTGTAAATAACAATAAAAACATACAACATAAAATAGGAATTTCATTTAGATTGCTTTGTCATTGTCATTTTAACAATGCGAGACGAGTTGAAATGTGTAAATTTTGGCTTAGTAACTATTCAAAGTTGAATGATATGGAAAGTATGTCACAAATCACGAAGTTAACTTTTCAGAAACGTGTTACACTTAAGTACAGACGATTTTACAGAATAAAATATAAAATAACTTACTAATTATTGTTTTCTTTATTTATTAAAGTATCGTCGTATGCCGTATATACCATAACTTATAATATCATGACCTTTTTCTAATTCAATGTATTTTACACTTAAATTAACATATAATTAAAATCATAATTTATGTGCATTTACTATTTATACATAAATATAATCTACGCCTTATTTGTATATTGTATAAAATTTGATAAAACCTATGGGCAGTAACAAATTCCAAAAGTGGCAGGTTCTCTTAACCGGCGGTTTAAATTCTTATTATAATGGCCAAAACTGTTTACTAAATACCGAGTCTTAAACTATAAGCATTATTATATTTCCTTCTATGTACATTTTGTTATAAATACTAAATAAAAAGTAGCAATAAATAATAACAATATATTGTATAAGTACTAACTAGTTTGTGTATACGGTTTTTTTTGCGAAGCTTCAATTAGATCAACATGTATTTGCAAAAGCTTTGACACTAAAAAGCATTTATTAGTCTATATTTATAGAAATTTCAATAAAAAAATCTTTACAGGGCATCTAAAGAGTTACTTTACATAAAGAAATATTTACGAATGTGCGTTATGAATGTATGCAATCTTTAAAATGTTGATCTAGGAAACGCTTATTGTCTGTTCAGCCCAAAATAAACACATATATAGAAAATTATATTATACACTAAACTCGAATTTAAATTTATTTACATTACAGTCATCAAGAATACATCATTCCCGATACGCTTAATGCAAGCAGTAAAGGAAACAAAAAATTCTTCTTTTCCGTTGTATTGGCTGAATTTTCTTCATAAGGATCTGTAAAAGAATATATTCATTAGGTTTTTGCACTCGTAGTAAAGTAATATAGGGATTGTGAAAATTGAGTTAGGACGGTACATTAATGCAAATTCGTTGTAAATTTTAAATCTGTGCCGCGCGCTAATTAGTCATTGTAATGAGTCGTGGTTTATGAACGTAGAAATATGGTCTGAAATAATATTTTACGTTTAGTACTTTAACATTTTCTCATTGCAGAGCTACATAAATCTCACCTTACTATATAGTAGGTAGGAGGCACGGATATAATCTTGTCTCTGCAATATCACTTCTAAATATTAGAAAATAATTATTTTTTAATCAACCACATGTTGATTAAAGAACTATTTACACATTTAAACATTATATTAAACTAAAGCAAAATACAATATTTTGTATTAAACGGGTTATATTCAGTTTTATTAAACACGACATATTCCAAATCTGTCAATCGACCGATGATTAAGCTACATATTTATGTCGAAACAGTTTTTTCGCAACAAATTTTTATATTTTGTAAAATTTAGTATATTTTAGACTATATAATCACGCAAGACAAAATATTACCTCGTAATCTGTAAGTCAACAAGCAGTTAGTATTATTTTTTAATATTCAGTGCTGGAGCCTTTATTCTTGAGATTTATTTGTTTGTACACTCGTTAGAAACGGAAGAAAAGCCCCAGTGCGGCGACTATTTCACTTTTAAAGATCTCTCAGAGATGGTATTTGAAGTGGAATGAAGTATTTGAATTAACGTGGAAATTTTTGTGTAAGTATAGTATAGTATGTTTCGTAACAAAATAGAATCTAAATTTAAGGTCGGTAAGCCAAGAGCAAACTAGGATGTTAATCCATAGTATGTACCTGTGTGGTACTTTAAATTTTGAAATATAAACGTAAGTATAATAAATTTATATAATTTTTATAATAAACGAAATTAAAATATAATTGTTGTATTTTTATATCCCAGTTTCACCATTATGTTTAAAAATTTATGGGCTAATAATAAAATTGAAACTATTGATATTTTTTTAACCTATTTCGACTAATAAACTCTTTTTTTACCAAATATGACATTGATATTTCTAAAATATAATAAAATAACAATAACGGTGAGTAATGATAAAATAATTAATGATGTTTTATACATAATATTTATGATTATATTATGTTTCAATTCAATTTGTGTTAAAATTAAACACACGTACGAAGTATTTCTTTTTGAAAATTATAACTTTTTAATTTCTGTAATTATGTTACCATGACATTGTTTGTTTTAAGTGAATGATGCTAAGTCTAATTATAATAAAGCTAATTTCAAATTATTTTAAATTTTAATTATTATAAATTTTATATTAGAACGCAAAATTTTGTGTTTATAGTTTTTCGAATCTCCTTTTTCAAATAATTTAAATGTTGGAAACCTTAAAATGTGTTATAATATCCGCGTCGGTGTGGCGAGCGAAACTGTGGTTATTGATTTATCACCCCTATATAAAGTCTTGTTGTTTGGCGGAAATTAAAATGTCACCGATACGGTTTTGACAGTGTTCTTCCATAACATACATAGAGTTATTATACTAGAGCAGGGGAGACATAAGCAGTCGCAACAAATCGCCCAATCCAAAGAATAACGTCACGATTCTTTTACTTATACATGGGACATGTAACTTTATTCTTCGGATAGGGCGAAATAATCACAGGGAAGTAGAAACTCATATATTTATCTTTCTCTAATCACATACAAAAAAGAGAGCTAAGAATAGCTCTATTCTTATTTTTCTATGTTGCTTTGTAAAAAAAAACAATTATTGTAAGTCCATTATTTTGTAATAATAAATAAAAATTTCTAATTTTAATTTTTTAAATGACGTGACTTTTGTATTTTACGACTTTTTATGGTGCAATCAATTTAATTAAAAGTATTTACTTAATTTTTTTTTAATAGTACGTTACCAAAATCTCTTATTTGTTCACCATAGACTGCACCTTGGAATGTAGAGCTGACAGCATCATCCGTTTGGACTATTTGTAGCTGACCTGTAATTATGAATATTTCAATGAAAATGCTATGAACTGGAAGCGCCATAGTTTATAGTTTAGGTCAATTAGTACGTTATTTATTGTTGACAATAAATAAAGATGTATCTTACGATGTAATTTTTAAAAATTGAAAGAAAATTTAACACAATTAACAAAAAATCATACCCTTTTTTCTGATAGTTTGGTTATCCAGCACAGACTTCAGCGTGGTTGTTAACACGATAGGTGGTGCCGGGATTTCTAAAAATAGACGTAAATACATAACACGTAAAGATTTTCGTTAAGAAATTCATTATTGATTCATATTCAAATTCAAATTATTCTTTATTTAAGTGGATTGTTTTTAGTACTTTTGAATCGTTAAATGTTCTTAAAGAATATACCACTGATTTGGAAGTTTGCTCCTACCAAGAAGAACCAGCAAGAAACTCGGATAACCTTTTCATTGGTTGTTATGATGTTAAGATGTTAAAGCTTTGTCGAATATTGATAATTATTAAAAAATGTATTGAATAATAAAAAATTAACGCTATATGGACGCCACCATTTTACTACAGAAATGACATCAAAAAACGGGGCGCGCCCCGTGTAAAATATAATTCTGTTTTTTTGATAGTATATATCGATAGCTTTATTTCAATTTAAAATAAATTGATGGTAACAAAATTATGTTTAAGTACCGTCGAGTTTGATGATGCCGTCCGTCTCACCCAAAGAGTTCTTGGCGATACACTTGTAAAATCCGAAATCTTCTTTGGTGATATTCCGAATCTTGAGCATCATAAATTTGTTGTAGCCGCTATCCACTGGGAACGCTTCGTACTTGCCACCTACAATTTCCATTTCTACTTAAATATAAAACCTGTACCCGTGTTCTTAAGATATATGGAACTTTACTGAACGTTGGACTTTAGTTAGTGCATCATTATAAAGAAAATGTTATGAATTTACGTAATATGTACTCATAACCGTTAAAAATATTTAGCATTTTTATAATCTAAAACGAACAATATACTAATAAATTATTTTATAAAATATAAATAATGTGTAAATTTTTAATAATATTATTCTTAGAAAAAACATAATTTATAAATGACAATGTACGAACTACTGTGACTACTGAGTAAAGAATATTAATTTATGATAGGAATTATTTTAATATACAATTTCAGGTGACAAGAGGGCTGGCTCCTTTTTCGCACAAAGAATCAGTTTAGCGATTCAGCGCGGAAACGCTACCAGCATTCTTGGGACCATTCCACGTGGGCATGATTTGCATAGTCCTACCGTATAAGTAATTTAAAATAGATATAACTTGTACATTTTTATATAAAATTAAATAAATTTATATTGTATATTTCGTGACTTGACGATTAAAAGTGATTCAAAAAGTTTTATGGCTAAATGTTGTTTTGAATTTTTTTTTTATTTCGATGTATCAAAAAAGCTATAAAAATAGCAGTGTGTTTTTGAAATTGGAGGATCCTTTCTTCCTCATTTCTTACTCACAAGTTACAAAAACTTCACCACACGATAATGACATAGCATTTTGATAGTTATGCGATAAATGGACCGTTAAGAAACAAATGGGGTGCAATCGTGTGATAGGGTACTACGTTATTCTCGTAAAGGGGCAAGTTTGTGGCCTTAAAACGTAAGTATGCGAGTATATGCATTTAAATTTATTGCTTTGAAATTTATTACCTTGTCTGTTCACCATAATGGCGCCAGGGTTACGTAGTTTGACGATTTAAGCTAAGTAACTATTGCTAGATTTATTATGTTGTCGCAAGGAGCTTTTCACTTTAAATATTTGGCGAAAGGTATGTTCCTTGCTCAGAGCGGATAAGAGCGGGTTATTTAAGAATAAAAAATAAGTATTATTTCTTAAATAACTCTTATATGTAACATTGTTATTCTTATTTAAGAATAAATAATTATACATTATGACTTGAATTACTCATACAGGTATATGTTATTATAATATTGTGATATCTAGAATAATTGTCAATTATCCTATCCTATTAATGTTATAAATGCGAAACTTTTTGAGTATGGATGTATGTTTGTTACTCTTTCACGGCAAATCCGCTGAACCAATGTCGATCAAAATTTGGCACAATTATTTCTTATACACCGGAGTTACATAAAGGCTATAGAAATCCTTCTAATTCTCCAGGAATACGATGACAGAGAAAAGCGTCATTATTATTATCAAATTTTCACGTGACAACAGTCCACACAAATGAATTTGCGGGTAAAAGCAATTCATTTGATAATACGGCTAATAATAAATATAAATTGTTTTTGATAGTAAGTAACCAAAGAGACAGAAAGACAGATAAACAAACTTTCGCATTTATATTACTGCATTGTAATAGATTAGCGTTCGCTTACTTCTTATTTCTATCACAAAGTTCTAATACCATAGCGCACATTGCATAACTGCAAAGGCCAGAGGTGAAACATTGTCAAAAAGTTTATAAAAACAAAACTGAGTTTGCAGAAGTTAATTTCCCTTGCAAACGGGGCCGTCGCCGGTGTAAAGTGAAAAGTTTATCGTCGGCCAGCCAAAACTACAGCTCTGTAGAAATTTGAAAACAATTTTGTGTAACCAAATTTATGCTTATTACATTTATGATTAAGGTTTTACGTAAGTTTACACTACTTTTATTCTATTGATTCAAGATGCATATGTCCTGAAACATCCTTAAGTTTGAATACTACGCATCAAACAGTGTTGTAGTACATAACTATTAACATTAACTTAGATGTAATTTAATTGTGCAGGCTTTAATATATAGTTTTTTGAAGCTATCAAGGTCATCTTTCTGCTACCCTTATCCCGCTCTAAGTGGGGTCGGCTCAACATGTTATAAACGTGTCTGACAACGTGTTGTCACATGATTTTGCTTCCTTTACGACGGGTCGCCTGCCTGACGTTAATTTGTCGTCGTCGTTTGTGTATTATTTAACTGCTTATTTTATATTTTATATGCATGTGTAAAGGGAAACGGAGTGGACTTACTATTAGAACACACGATTTTTTACAGAGGGCTCTCAGATTCTAACTCCGGGCAGTTTCTATCTATAAGTTTTGTATTACTTAGACCAGGTGTATATGTTATCTGTTTCAATCTTTCTCTCTAGGTAGACATTGCCCAGTAGTTTGAACGTAACAAATCATCACATCACTTATTTTATTTATTTGACTGGTCCATTGGCGCAGTGGGTAGTGACCCTGCCTTCAGCTCTGTGGGTCGCGGGTTCGATTCTTGCCGAAGGCCAACATTTTCTATAAATGAATTTGTCGATCTTCGAGTCTGGGTGTATATTTGTATTTAAGTATGTATTTTAAAATATATAAGTATATATTCACCAGTTGCCTGTCTACCATAACACAAATATTATGTTACTAACTTTAGGGACGGACGACCGTGTGTGTAAGTGTTTAATATATTTATTATTTCTTTTTTATTATTTTATTTTAAATGATGCGACCGCGTGTTCAGTACTTTGTACTGTACGTAGAGGCAAGTGTTTCCACATAAGCTTTTCTTTTTGCCCTAATTTCGTCAGAAATTATCTCTAAAAATCTCTTGTTACAAATATTTTATATTTTAAATATATCAACACCAAAAAAAAAACTATTAATGATACGGACATGTCTATACAATTATTTGATAGACGCCGAAGCATTACTTTTACAAGTTTTTACAACACTCAATAATAGGTGGAATGTACTTTAATCAGTTCTATTTAAAAGGTACTTAACTTAACTCGGATATAATAGGAATCAAATTTGGCAATCCCGAAGCGATAGAGCTGTAGAGCTAAGAAGAAATAAGGTAACCATATGACCATGACCAAAATTTCCCTAATATTCCCTAAAAGGGGCCTAAGGCGTACGAGTACATGAAATGACTAGTTTCACCTTAAAATAGGGCAAAATCTCTAAATGTGGAAACACTGGTAGGCTCGCAAAGGTGAAGGTGCAGCGCAGGAAACAACATGGCGGAGGCGGAGCGGCGAAGGTCGCTACTCGCGTATACCGATAGCATTCCTGGCATCACTGCTTGATATGCCACCCGTACTTTGATAGTCTTCACTAAACTCAAGATATAGCATAGAAACCAGTGCATAAATACATTCAATTATTTTATTTAAATGAAGTACAAAAGATATTGGTCCTTCGAGCCGTGTAGTACAAAGTACTAAACACTGGGGCTAGATGAGCCCCAAAAAATAGCACTTTCGGTTCGGTCACAGTTCAGTAAAAGGGTATCGCTCTGAGAGAACCACCTAACCGAGAGTTATTGTTTGAGATATCCTAGAAATAAATTCCACTAAGAAAGCCATTAACATTTCAAAGATAATAGCTGACATCGGCGAAATAATGTGATTTTGAATCAAAACACAAGTAATTAGGTCGACATATGAACTCAGATAAGACTATCCTTGTACATACATACCAATTAACTATAACATAAACGTTTTAGTCTTATCAAAATTGTTAACCTCATTTGAAACACCAACCTAGACGTAATCAGAAACAGCTGATCATTATCGTTAACACCTCAGGAGACTATTAATCTGACCTAAGCTTACCCTCTAAGTTTGTCCCTAATGAGTCGCAGAGGTCAGATGGCAATCGCTCTTTGTGACAGTTTACTAAAGATGATGTTTAATACCATGATATTTCAATCAAGTCGAAGATTAGTAAAATATTGCAGGAAATTATCAATTCCGTATGTACAGTAGTGACAGTAGTAATTTATTTTTTATTATTTAAGTACCATAAAAAGTTGGGTAAAATATTATTGGTAAAAAGAAGTGTACAAAGGTTAACTTATCCCTATGACAAATCTTTTATGGCACCAAAAACAATGAAACTCATATAAAATACAAAAAAAAATTGAATTGACTATATGTTCTTAGCCCTTACGGCTCTTACAGCGTAACCGGGAGGGACGGCCGAGCGCAGAAGCATCATCGAAGTTGCGAAATGCGGAGAGTACAGCGCAGAAGGAAATAGTGAGTGCACAACGGTGGGCTTTACGGCGCTAATCATCAATTAGGTAAACAACATTTAATTATGGAAATGAGACTGATTTTTTAAAGTTTACAATTTCATAAATAACAGTAAAACCAAAATTAACAAAAATTATCTATATATTATAGTGTAACTACCATAATCTTCATTAAATTACTGGCATGATGAAGTCAAATATCTAATAGTTTGTTTAAATCTCAAAAGTTTATGGTGTCCATAAAATGAAAAATGGAGTCAGGGTCCACACGGTGACGCTGTACAAGCTAACCGTTAGGCATAAAGTATAATAGCAGTATAGTCTCATTCCGAAAAAAAAGAACATAGATAAAGACAAGATTGTTTCTTTTTTTTCTTCCGCAAAGTCAATGAATAGCGGTTTTGCTGTGACTATGCGTGGTTTAGCGGCTGCGAACCCCTCTTAAACTTCATTGGCGGTCTGTTTTCTCTTTAAAAGGTCCCCGCATATAAAAGAAATAAAGACCATTTCACCATAAAATTCAATAAATCTACGATATATGTGCATAAGATCTAATAACATATTTTTAAGTGTTGTTTGCTTTAAAAAGCCAATATTCTTGGCAAAATATTAGTTTTTTCTTGCTAATAAATCTTTTATTATATGATATCATAATTCATTTTCCTTTATTAAGAGAATAAAACCTTATACTTAATTTCATAGCTTTCCTTTGCCGGTGCCCACAATGTCGCCTCTTTTGTTACGAGCATGAACTATTTTCATTATCAGTCCATAAATCAATGATGAATCGTGGTATTATATTTGACAGAGACACATGTTATTTAAGCTGACATGATGAATGTGTTGTGGTAGTATATTGTGTTCGCCGATTACAAGCTGAGATTTAAATGTGTCTGATATTTGTAGTGGATTTTGATACATTGTAGTTTTAGGTTAGTTATGAGTATGTTTTGAATTATTTACTAGATATATATGTGACTTTATGTTCAATTATGTTGTCGTAAAGGCCTACAAACATGAATTTCGCGATTAAAATATGTGTATGGTTATTACAATGCCAATATTACTTCTACAAATGTAATGCCGTCCGACTATGATAAAATTAGAGATTATTCTTATTTTTATTGAAAAATTAAGAAATTTTTTCTTGTAATACAATTATGTCCATTTAATGTTTAGAATAACTTTTAAATATTTCATTTCTTTGTTATACTAAATACATTCAAAGCTTTATTTATAAAGGTTTGTCTTTGTAATATTTTAAATTTTTAGCACATTTTTCATGTATTAAAATATAATGATAAATTAGTTAATAAGTCCCTATACACCTTAAAGTTTATTATATTGTCCGTTACTAAATTATTTTTGGCTAAATAATTGTAATGAAATATACAAGCAACCAAATTAATGTCAGAGTTATTTGGTAGACAACAATATCCTTTGTTTATGTCAAGGAGTGCAATATATTCAAACAAATCTCACCGGAAATGATCATGTCTCCGCGGTCCGTAGTCCAGTAGTTGATTGAGGAAGGGTACGCTTCCGTATGGCATTCCAGAGTTACGTCCTGTCCAATATAAGCACCTTCCAGTTGATTCGGTATTGAAAGCATTGGTGGAACTATGAAAAAAGTGGAATGATTAAAAATAGATGTCGGCTTTGTGATAGAAATAGGTTTTGAAAAGTATAGGTTTAAGCTAGACAAACATTATTTTTCTAACTTTTTTGGAGGCAAATCCATACAAGAAGTTGCTAGGATAAATCTTCTCACTAGGTAGGGAATCGCAAAATGTTTCAAAGAGTTGCTGCATCGAAGCGGCATAAAATAGAGTGATGTGAAAATCCATTAAAGAGACCTAGGTCCAGAAAAAAGGTTATTAGGTACAACATAATAAGTTAATACTTTATGACAATAACACTATCTTTATATTTAAATGAGTTAATCTTGTATATATATATTTATATATATCGGTCACACTGATATTATTATTAATCCCATATAATAAAATGAATGGTCGTAAATTAATATAAAACATAATAAAACGTATGGTAAATAAACTACTATAGATTTGATTAGAAAAAATTCAACACGAATGTGTGCTAAAGTCTGTTTCGTATTTAGCTTCCTACGCTTAGAGAAGAGGAACGCGAGAAAATACTATAATACTAACAAGAGAACAAAATTCTTTTAGTTTTTATAATTTACAATTTTAATACTCACATTGAACCATAAGCATGATCCGTTTACTTATTGATGGAGGCACTCCGTTGGAAGCAATACACAAGTAGGCCCCCATATGTAGTCGGGATACTTTTGTTATGGTAAGCGTCTCGCCGTCCACGACGCTTACTGACAATAAAAATGTAGCATTAGTTTTTATGGGATCGGTGATGCTACATAAAATGGTTCTTATCAATGGTAATAAATTTGGGATTTGTATTTCTCTCTTATATTATATATTAAATATTAACGCCGTGTGGTATCTGGTTGAATAGAATAGTACCACCCTTACTTCTTACCGAGGTGTCGTAAAAGGCGACTAAGGTAAGTTGACCCACCGTGTGGTATCCGGTTTAGTAGAATAGACCACCCTCTTTCTTACCGAGGTGTGGCAAAATACGACAGAGGTAAGTTGATGTCGGGCAGGCGGCCAGTCGTAAAAACGCAGCCAAATCATGTGGCAGCATGTTTATAACAAGTTGTGCCGATCCCACTTAGAGTGGGATAAGGGCATCAAGATGATGATTATATATTAAATATTAGTTCTACCCCTGATTTAGTTAGCGAGGATTGTATTGTTAACGTCCTTTTCAATTATTTACTGTAAAAATACCTATTTCCTAAGTAGAAACGGCACTTATTATATTTTATATGCTAGCTCGGTATTTATGTTTCAATTTTACCAAATGTCATTTGTTCTGGTAGATTTGTTGTTGAAAGCTTAACAGACAGACAGATAGATTTTTTATAGTATTATATTAACAAAGTTAAGACTTCTACCCTCAAATTTGTCAGCGCGAACCTAAATAAACTACCAAATAAATTTAACTATCTTCATATAAAAAATCATGTGCATGCGTTTTAGGGTTGATTTGTTGATATTTTCCACTATGCAATTATCTCAACTTAATTTGAATTTGGTCTGAAAAAATATTAACAAATCTTATTTGCTTATCAGATCCAATAAAGGTTTCTAATAAATATTTATGTAAAGTATATCTATACCAATATTATAAATACGAAAGTCTGTGTGTTTGTTTGTTGCGCTTTCACTACTAACATATATGATAAAGAAATCCAGTATTTTTTTCGGGAACAGTTTGCATTATTTAAGATACTTAAACGCTTAAGTCGGCTTACCTGATTCACCATTATAGTTGAAATCTTGTCCATCCTCCCTCCTCCACATAACATAGGGCTCCGGGTAGCCGGAAGCGCGACACACCAAGGTCACGTCGGTGGCTTCCCTTACCACCATGTCAGTAGACGTCATGTTATCGATGATCGATGGGGGAACTGGACAGGCCGTTAAGTAATTACGCTGTTTGCTTCATATTTCTATGATGCTTTTATTATAATGATACTTAGTGAAGTATACGATAAGAATTGTCAGTATGACATGGCTATTTTAATAACGCCATCTCTCTTTATTTATAGTAGCCGAAACTTCGTTTGCGTCAACTTTATTCAAAAAATTATTATTATATAAATTATATTTATTACAATTACAATACAATTATGTATTTGTGGTATCCGGCAGAGTAGAATAGACCAACTTTATTTCGTATTGAAGTGTCGTAAAAGGGTACTAAGGTAAGTTGACGTTAGGCCGGTCGTAAAATACCTAGCCGAATTATGTGACAACATATTTAGAACATGTTGTCACCGCACTTAGAGTAGAATATGGGCAGGAGGATGATGATTAACAGTAAAATTATATCTGTAAAGAAATTGACATTTCAGTACGACGTGTAAAAACAACATGATGATAATTTTATATAGAATCTATGATACAAATTTTAAAGGTCTGCCTTACTTTACAATATAAAAAAAGGATCATACTAACCTACAACTTGTAAATACCCCTTCCTGGAGCGCATAGGGTCCGTGTTGACCTGGCACATGTACCAACCCCGGTCTACTTCATGGACATTCTTTATATGGAGATACCACGAGCGGTGGTCGTTGTAGGATAGACTGATGCGAGGGTTCTGAGTTATAATGTTGTGGTGGATGCTCAGAATTGTTTGCGTATCCATGCGAACCCAAGCGACCTGGTTTCAATTATGAGGATTTAGTGGTTTACTAACTGTGTTTTATAAGTGGTTTACATAGGGGTATTTTGTGATTTGTCCAAGGCATTTGATTGTGTTCAATACGAGACTTTATTGCAAAAGCTTGGCCATTATGGTGTTAAGGACAATGTCTCGTTGCGTCTTATCTTCACAGCCGGATATAAAGAGTCTGTGTGTTAATGATGTGCAGTCATCCGGATCGGTTTTAGGTATGGGTGAGCCCCAAGGATCAATCCTTGGTCCCTTTCTGTTTTTGGTATATATAAATGATTTTCCATATTTTATTCACAATATTTGCGTCATAATTCTGTTTGCTGATCTTTGTTATTTGAAGTAAATAGAAATTACAATAGTATTGACGAAGTAAATATTGGTTTGGCGCAAGTACCTCACTGTTTCAGGCTAAATAATTTGGTACTGAACTCAACCAAAACTAAATGTCTACAATTTGCATTGCCTAATGCTGCTTAAGTAGCAAATAGACTTTTCATAAATAATGTACCACTATAAACATATGATTTGACTGTATTTTTGGGAGTGACCTTGGATACAAAACTCCAATGGAGCACACACATAACAACTCTTGCTGGGAAACTCAATTCAGCGGCCTACGCTGTCCGAAAGAAAAGACGGTTTACAGACGCTGAAACAGCAAAACTTGTTTATTTTGCTTACTGTCATAGCATTATGTCTTATGGAATATTGTTATGGGGTAAACGCGCGGACAATAAAAAATCTTTGTATTACAAAAAAGAGCCATACGTGGCATTTACAATTTAAGTCGGCGTGATACCCTTCGAGAGAAATTTAAGGTAAAAGGTATTCTTACATGGGTTTCACGGTAAATTGTTAGCAATATAATTTTTGTGCATAAGAATATACATAATTAAAAAAAGATTGGCGATATAAATAATAGACAAAGTTAGGAACCGACATAAGCTTGCGGCTCCTGTTTTGCGCCTTGCAAAAATAATAAGTCCTATAGTAAAATTCCGCAATCAATTTTAGCTTTGGCTCTTCTCGGTAGGAAAACTTTTCCGAACCAGCAGTAGAGTTGAAGATTCAAAAACACTTCTTTATTACATGTATTTATTTATTTATATTTAAATAGTGACCAAATACAGGTATCTTGATTGATCATCATAATATGTGAAAAGATAGACTAGCTAAAACCTAGCTAGAACCACAAGTAAGAAGAGTTTATAAGAGACTTAACAAAATCAGTCAAATGTTACTTCTAGTTTCAGTGAGATAGTGTTTATATCATTAGAATTTTCATAGTTGTTAACTGAATATTATGTCTTAATGTTTAAATTCGTTCAACTTATAGCTGTTACATTTCATGGAATATTCTCTGATACCCATTTAATACCGTTGAATATTTAATGTTAAATTTATTACGCGCCATGCGTAAATGAATCTTGTTAAAGTCAACATTTCTCGTGAGAAACAGATCTCAAACATTATTTATCATTTCTAGCTGAAATAAAGTATACAGCTGCTAAATACAAAATCGATATCTTATTAATATACTTAATTGTTATTTATTATGTTTCCAATATTTTAATGGTTATATTGTTATAGTGACATTATATACGAGTACATTTTACAAAGAATCTTAACCTTTCTTTGTCATTTACATTTACAATGACACTTTGTATCCATTTATATATTCAATACATATATACATGCTATGTGAAAAGCATAGATAACAGCAGCATACAAAAAGGTATATATTTTTTGTTAATCTTTAATATAATATATCTATAAGGCAATAAGTAAATATAAAACCTTTTCTATTATAATAATATGTAACATAGGTAGCAGTATTTAGAGGCATAGGAACATTGATGACACAACCTGAAGGCTTGGTTAGAAAAATAAAGTACTCTGATATGCGCATTTATTACATTTGGCTTTTACTTTTACTTTTGTATTTAATATTATATTAGTTTTTACCCGCAGCTTCTCTGCATGAACGATTATAAGCAGACTATGGCACTCACTACCTCATTAATTACTTATATTCTTGTCAAATTTAAGGTAAATATATATACAATAAGTTCAATCGCTTTTTAATTTGTATACCCTTTTTTGATTTTTGTTATTATATACCGATATAAATACGCCGTAAACGTTTTTATTTTCATCAAAATTTATGTCAAATATTATAACTTTATGATATACTACAGTTTTATTATTAGTGCATATATCAATATTGTGGGAAAATTTACGCTTTCATAGGTGCTGAGTTGAAAGTTACATTAGCTCGTATTTACACGGGCTTATAAAAATGAATGTTTGTCTCTATGTTGCTTATAGACTCCAAGAAACACATTATAGAAGATAGATTTATTTTAACATTATAGATTTGCGTTGATAAGATTTGACGTACCTTTAACAATGTAAATGTATGAGTATTTGCAACTTACATTTGTTAATGCTACTTAAAACAATAAGATTATTAGAACATAAAATACCTTGAATCCTCTCAAATTATCCACCACACATGCTAGTAGAGCGTCTTTGCCGACAGTCACCGTAACATTAGGTATTGGTTCAGCAAATCTCGGATACAGCGACTCTGAAAAGAAGGTTAATTACAGTCGTCTTGACAGAGAGAACGGAAAATAAGCATATTTACTTGTAACAAAGTTTCCATTATAGAAGTTGGTAAGATGATTTGAGCACGACTTGCTCTGTCTGAGTCAGCATTGGTTTACGTTACTCGTAATTAAACAAACGCGAGCGTAGCGTCAATTAAGAAATTATATCCACCCTTTTAGGAGAAAAATTTTACCTGTCTTTGATTAATTGAGTTTTCCAGCTTAAATTAATGATGTCAGGTTTATTTCTGCCAAAATTTTAGAAGTATTTAGTATAACACAGATTGAGCAAATATTTGCAGGATTTAAAAAGTTTAGTATTATAAATGATTTTAAAATTACCATTTATAGTATAAATATTTAATAAGCTTATTTAGTACTGGTTGGGTTGCCACCAGTACTATATTATGTAGTATAGTACTATATTTTAGTCAATTGTACTATATATTATAGAAAAACAATATAGGACGAAAAATACTATATTTTTATCGCTAATTCAATTGTCGAACTTTTTTTGAATCAACTGTGAATGGAACGCACCCGCAGCGCTGCATAGGGAATATTTAAACGAAACTAATTCATGTATTTACGGGGCTTAGTTAGTTAGTAACTCTAACTCCTTTGTCATTGTCCAGCGAAAAGTAATAATATATAATCATGGAAAAATAAATAATGATTGAAAATAGATGTGTACTATTTTTTTTCCTGAATTTCCTAAAAGTATATTATTTTGATTTAAAAAGTATAAAAGTATATTTTTTTGATTTTTTAAAAGAAAAATACCATTTTTCTTAAAAAAAAAGGTGGCAACCCTAAGTACTTGGTACGTTGTAAAAGGTTTTTATCTAAGTAAGGCCAACGAAAGAAAGCATAATATCTGATAATGTAATTACTGCCGTTTACTTTATACAATACTAGTGGAACTCATGACTTTGTTCTTATCGAGTTATGTGTTTAATTACCTTCAATTTTGTACTTTTTTTTTCTAATCCCAAAGGAAATCTGGGAAATTTTTCAACTCATTTGTCGGCCTGGTATATCATATTGCTCTAGCGTATTAGCCGTGAAAGTGTAACAGACAGATAGGCTTTTGCTTTTATGATAATAGTATGCATGTAGATCTTTAGCCAATATACACAGATTAGACACACTATTACATGTCATTCTAAAAAAGAAGATAGCAATCTCCTTATCTGTTAAAGTGTTAAAGAATCAGATAACGTTGTGTTACGATTTCAAATCACGTATTGGACTCGCGTCCGCTCGTGTCGTGTTCACATGTTTAAGGACACGACGATCGCTGGGTGCCGTCGTGTCTGCCGTGCCGAGGGGTGCATGATTTATGTCCAGACCGCCACGACAAATAGCGGTTTGTCGTTGGTATCACTCTTTCGCTCGCGTTGCCAAAGTAATGTATCGCACCCCTAAAAACTTTCCCCGAAATAGAGTGCCGATAAACAACGCTTAAAAGATGAAATCGCTCTTTAAATAAATCACGATTGTTTATTATTATAAAAATTAATATTTGGAACGTTATTTCTGTGTTTAAAGCTTATTTACTACTTAAACCTATGAAATTATATAAAACCTTAACATTCTTATTATTATTATTCTAAGCTAATTAGAAATGCTTCAGAAATTTTGTTTTGAAATTAGTTTCTTATTGCGACGTAAATTGTTATCTAACTCTTAAACTCGCCATTGCTTGATCAATACCAGAGACAAGGACGTCTACTTTTTATCGTTTATATGACCTATTCGTAGTAGTAAGGTCTAGACTGATATTTTTTATTCGCATATATATCAAAATATATATTTGCATAGAATATTCTGTCAAATTGAACGAATATTTATCAACATCAGAATTAATGAAATCATTTTTTTTAAAAATATTTTTTGTAATATATTTGAAAGATTTCAAATAAATTTCTTTTTTTATTCTTAGTAATAATTTATTTATTTTAAAGAACAAGAATAAATAAATTATAACTAACTAAATACATGTACTTTGGCGATCTTAATCTTACTTATCAATTTCAAAAATAGTTCAAATGTTTTGTTACGATAATATAAAGTATATCGTTCTATTCATATACATTTAATATTTATAAATATAACCTATTTTTTTACTTAAGTTGTTTTTAGTTTAGTATAAACATAAAGAAATACAGAAAATGATATAAAAATGTTTGATAAAACTTCGAATAATATCATGACACTTTCGTGTACTTTGAAATGTTTTTTAATGGCTTTGAAGATACAATGCACGGTGCTTACAGAGGCGAGTGCAATAATTATTTTTAGGATTTTTCCGGGACATATTTAATGACGTTACGAAAAACTGCCAAAAGGGTTTTAAGCTCTTTCGCTCTCTATTATTGTACAAAAAGAAAGAAATAAAGGAAATTCTTTGTAAGTACGAGTAGAGTTATTATAGACTAACATTAAAAATATATTCTCTATAGAAAAATATTCTTTACTAGCTGTACTCGCGTCTTCAACCGCGTGGATTTAAGATGAAATATTATGTAGATTGGTTATTTCGGTGAGTAAATCGAGATAACGGGATTAATCAGCATCTTTATTGTAATACCATCGGTCTGGTATTTTGTACGCCGTGCCCGCGTAACGTAAATTTCAACTCTTACAAAATATTGTATAAGTAAATCTTTTATCTATTTAAAGAATATAATCCAATTGTTTTATTTTGTTTTGATTAAAATTCAGTATTATGCAGCACAGTTGACGATTCAAAACCACTTGTTTACAAGTTTACTTGAATAAAAATTATTTTCAATTTGAATTTGAATTTTAATTAAACGTTTACTATATGGATGTATAGTGTTTGTTTTTAGGCATTCCATTTTGTTTTATAAAATACTAGCTATCGCTCCACCCGCGTGGAACGATTAAAACCGTAATATAGTATTTTGATAGATAAAAATGGTTAAAGTGGGTTATCCTTAAAAGCTAGATATATGCTGTCGCGGACTTTTATTTAGCACTTTTAGAAGGAAACAATTTTGTAATACATGCTTTTTTAATAACTATCGTAATTTTTTTATTGCTGCTCCTCTCCTATTCATTTTAGCGTGATGTTATATAGCCTATAGCTTTTCTTGATAAATGTACTATGTTACACTGAAAGAATTTTTCAAATCGGTCCAGTAGTTCCTGAGATTAGCGCGTTCAAATAAACTCTTCAGCTTTATATATTAGTATAGATATAATAATATTATGATATTATGATATGGTACATCCTTTAGTAAACACCATACCTAGTCCACTTTGCCAGGCCTAATTTCAAGATATCAGTAGTAAAAATAAATTGTTATTTTATGGGCTGCTACTACCCTGTACTATCTTAAGTTGATACAGTGATAGAACTAGATTAATAGATTTCGTTGATATATTGCGACACTTAATTGATAGTTTATTGATAAAGATTTTAATAATTAATTCAGGTTACTTGTAAATGATTTTGATAATGATAGCGTGAGCACGCGCGGCCGCTAACGTCGTACTGATTTCAAATTCATGCGATATTAAAAACATGGCGTAAATTCCGATGGTGCAAATGTACGTGGTAGTCCATACAGTTATTGATAGTTAAAAGAAGTGGTCCGACTGCTGACAAACTTTACAGGATTATACGCTAAGTAAAAGCAAATAATGACAAATTTTAATAAAATCGGTCCACCTGTTTCGAAGTCTACAAGAAACATACATACTGTCTTTTATATATAACTAGATATACAAGAGAATTCGCAAATGTTCTCCCAAATTGAAATTTTGATCGTAATTAACAGTAGCAGTAGTTAACAATAAGAGTTAGAGACATGCTGTCGCGAAATTTTTAGTAGTATATTTGTAGATCTACAATTCTTTACTACATTACTTTAGTATTTTTGCTGGTTTATGCGACGCACGCGAATAAAGTTTCCGGTAGGCGAGGTTTTTACAACCTCGAGACCTCTTCAACACTATTTATATAAAACTCTAATGTACTTTAAACGAAACCTTTCGGAAAATTGCAATGCCGTTTTGTAAAAACCGTACAAAAATCAGTTTAGTTGATTTTGAGAAAATCGATTACATACAGATAGCTTTTTTGGAAAGTATATACAGAGATGCGATACTAATGCGATTCAGTAGTCCAGCAAAATAATGATATATACAATTATAACGTCATGAATAACACCTCAAACATGCACGTTATAATAGCTATTGAAATAATTAATGTAGAGAATACCACAGCTGTATACGGCCGACATATTATAAACAAATAGGCGGTTTTGTTAATAATTATATCGATAACACGAGAAATTACACCTTATATAATAATGTAAATTTAGTGTATGATTTTACATTTAATCATATGTAGTGTGTATTATTAGTCCACTGTAGAAAATAAAGCTTCGCCGTGTGGTATCCGGCTGAATAGAATATGATCACCCTCATTTCTTACTGAGGTGTCGTAAAAGGCGACTAAGGTAAGTCGAGCCGCCATGTGGTATCTGGTTTAGTAAAATAGACCCCCCGCTTTCTTACTGAGGTGTTGTAAAATACGAATAAGGTAAGTTGATGTCAGGCAGGCGGCCGGTCGTAAAAACGCAGCCAAATCATGTGACAGCATGTTTATAACATGTTATGCCAACCCCACTTAGAGTGGGATAAGGGCAGCAGGATGATGTAGAAACTAAAGCTATTGTCCTCCTAATGCTTTATGATAAACTATAATTAATAATGACTTTTTCTCAAGTTTAGTATTAATAAGGTTCAATTTTGGTTAGTAACTAACGTTTTTTTATGTTAACTCAACAATAAACGAATAATGATTAAATTAAACGAAATGCAAATAACTCTACAAAAACGTACAATTGCGAAATTTGATTTACTTAGTGCGACCAGCAACCATTGCAATCAGAGATATAACACGTATTTGCAAATTTAAAATCTTAACAAAATTCCAAAGCTATCTTCCTTTTTGTGTTATATATTAGACTGACAGCTCTGCTGACCAAGGTCTTCTTCTTTAAGGTCTTCTACTTCAAGGTCACAACTTCGCAAACTAACACTATTTAAAAATATTTCTTTAGAATTGTATAATAAGATGCATAAGTCTTTCAAATGCATGCGATATTGATAGATTAGTTAAAAATATGTAGTTCTAATCGGGAGGCCTTCGGAAGGAAATATGGCTTAATAAACACTTGCAAAGGTGTAGATGTCTCCTGAACATCAACGTCACCGAAGAATTCGAAACACTATGAACCGGCATTATGCATTATGAGTTCAGGAAATTAGCGGTTTTCAATCTTTGGCTTGTCGTAGTCCTTAAGTGTTCTCTTCTATCAAAAGTGTTAGGAATGTTTTGGACTCATATACATACTTTTATATACAGCCCAGCGGTAACACAGTGCGATTCCTTCGAGGAGGTCATGGATTCAAATCCGGGCAGACATCAATGTGTTTTTCTTTTAAAACTTATATGTCTAAATGATAATTGTAATTTATTGCACGCTTTTCGGTGAAGGAAAACATCGTGAGGAAACCTGCATATCTCTAGAGATTTCTGGAGATATGTGTAACCTATTAACCCGCACTGGAGCAACGTGGTAGGTCTTAGCTCCAAGCCTTCTCTCCAAAAATAGAGAGAAGAGGCCTATTCTCAGCAATGGGATAGTAACAGGCCGCTACTTACTTACTTACAGACTTTTATTTTTTACTTTAGTTATGAAAATGGACGCTTTTAGTTACATTTTGCATCTATAATGTAGTCGATGTCCGCAGGCGGTCTAGTATTTAAGTATTGTTTCTCTTTGTAACTCTCTAAACTCTTTTAGTCTTTAAGTTTGAAAATTTGACAATTCATCCTGTTCAAAGTATATCCATTGTCGAGGAGCATTATGCACAGTATAGTAGTATTTGAATGAAATATCTAACCTGTCTATTTGATTACTGAATTTTAAGTTCGTCAGTCTCAATGAAACTATGTTTATGTAATTAAGAAGATTGAAAATATTATGAATTTGTAAAACGTAGCAGAAAAAACTGATTCTAAAATAGTCTCAAAAATTCATCTTATAAAACAAGTTGAATATAACAAACTTACCGTCAGAAACCTTTATAGGAGCTATTGATACTACATTCTGTCCTTTTGGCAGTTCCCGATCTGCAATTAAAATATTTGAATAAAAAATTCACCAGCAAACTAGTCTGTTAATAACTCTATTTTTGGTATTCTCTTTTATTTATTTACAAAGAAATGTACAAGTGTTATGTATCTTAAATTCGGCTAGAGCTCTTGTGTTGGTTTTGTTAAGAAAGCACAATTGTATTATAAAATGTACGAATGACACCTTTTTAATTTTTATGTACAACGGGATTAAAATGATAATAATTGGTATGCTACTCTATTATTAAAGCATACTTGTGATGCCAATAATAAAAATATGTATAAAGATTAAAAAATGACTAATACAACTGCTATATTTTGCTTAATCTAATCTTTTCATATTCTATCATGAATAATATATAATGTATAATAACTTAGTAAGCAGCGTTGTATATAGTATGCCCATCGCGAGGCAAAAGCAAACTGAAGGAATGGAGCGTACAACCTAAACACTCTTCAGATATATGCAGGTTTCCGCACGATGTTTCACAAATTATGTACTAAATTATACATAACAATTATATCATTTTATATAATAAGGTATTGTGATTTTTAGTATGAATCTCGTAGTAAATATGTTTTTAGAGAATATACATAAAAAATCAAATTGGCTTAATTTAAATGACGCCATTTTGTAGAAGAATGTATCGTTATCACATTAATACATCATTCAACTTATAGCTTCCATATTATTCCATGTTAGTCGAGTGTATAATAACATGTGAAACTTTGCAACTTCGTCATAAGTTTTTACTATTTAATTGCTCGGTGTATAACACAAAGTATTTATTGAGTTCTTGTTTTATCAGAATTTATGTGGTAATACATTTTTCAGTTTAAGTTTTTTGATATTATGTAAATTATTATATTAAAAGTAGCTATAGGTTTAACTTTGTGAACGAATAAAGTTTGCAGCGATAATCTTGTTGCTATTGGCAGACATACATCATTTAACGTACTTTGTTTTTAGTAAGGGATAGTTTTTAATAATTGTTGCATTTATTTAATTTAAACATTTGCGTATAAATGTGTTCAGACCTAAAGTACTCTGTTAACATTTTATGTTATGTCCCAGTGTGGAATCATAAACCTAAATGCATATGATGACAAATACATTTTTAATCAGATTTTTAAATAGAACGCTTTTGAACGGTATTGTGCACCCTTTTTATTACTTAGAAATTATTTTCAACATATTTTTGTAACTTTGATCCTAATAGCCCATTTGTTAGAAATTCTTTTGCGGTTGTAAATAATTCAACTGGCTCTATTCGAATACGTTACAATTTTAATACATGACTTAAAGGCTTAAATGTTATAAATAGGAGTTACTTTATCGTGTTGGAAACTTTACCATACTGCAGTTGGCGTGGCTTTAAGTTCGGAATATGCTGTGTTAAATAGAAACATTTGCATAAGCTCAAGTGTACTTTCTACCCGCATGTCTTATATATAAAATTTGTATACTATTACATATAAGTACATACTTCATTGTAGTATCATAATGTAATGAAGAACAAAACGCACATGAAAGAATTTGTAACAAAGAAATGTGATATCAAATATACTTTTACTAGGACCATAAATCGTTGAAGATCAATTGATATTGGCAAACAAACTATTGCGACGTCAGACGGATTATTTATTTATTAATGTGTTTTAACTATTAATGACTGGTACAGTAAAAAACAATTGTACAAAAGTAATAATTAAATTATTTTGCTTTAATCCGCGATGAAGTAAAATAGATATATATATATATATATATATATATATATATATGTCGGAGAAGTGAAGATAATAATAGACTTGTTTAACTGCCGGACAGATGGCGTTACATCTGTTATCATTTGGGATACTTTAGCCGAATCATGGAGTCAGTAGTCAAGGTTGTCTAATAGCTGTCGCTTGTGATTGTGATGTTTGGTGCATATGTAAAATGCATGGTAAGGTGGCGCTGGTAACAAAGCGACATGACAGATTGGACATCTGAGACTCGAAGGCGCCGGATGTGCGCACTGATTCTACGACTGGAAATATAGAGAACGCCGAAGTCGCTAACAATAAAAACCCATCTAAATCCCCGACAGCAGCGGTGGGATCGGAACAGCATCTAATGTGCTTACCAACCCTCCTGTGGCTACACAAAGTAAATATTTTCGTGGTTCAGCTACACCTCGTGTTGAAAGTTATGGCGGTTCTAAGAGATAATGATCAAAATACGACCTCACAAATAGATGATCGTTTCATGGCTTTGCCGAATGATAAGTATGCCTCATTTGTTTTTTGTATTTTTCGCGACATGGCCGACAGTTTTAGGCCGTAGTAATACCAAAGTGTCAATCTCAAAAAGTAACGTGAAGTCAAGAAGAAACCGTGTGACGTTTGCATACCGTCGTTCGATCCCGACGATTCTGAGTTTACAGTTGCAGAGTGGTGCGACAAAATAGAGCATTACCGTACTGAAAATTCGTGGACAGGTTACGAGACGCGAAACGTTGTGTTTACGCATCTACGAGACCGAGCACGTAAATGGACCTCTAAGTCTAACCCATTGTTTGCACAATTGCACGTGAAATGAAGCGAAGGAGCGTTTGTCAAGACAATTTGCGGCGACCAAGAGGTTTCATGACCTAATACATATATGGTTTCATATATCTTTAGTATAGTGCAGTATACCAGTATTCCAGCTAAGATTTACATAGAGTACTCGAGTAACAAACTTGCCATGATCGACCGGTTTGAGCCTGCTTGGAGTGAACTAACAAAGTTGAAGTCGTTATCTCAGGTATTTTAGATACTCAGGTACGTTCAGATTTGTTGAATAAAACGCCTACTGATTTCATAGCACTTGATGGACAACTAACTACTTATCCAAAAATGCCTTTTGTAGTAACAAAAATAGGATATATTTGACCTTCACGAACTTAGACGTGAGGTAAAGTTCAGGATGGACGAGCAAGTTTATGCTGATAAGGTACGCTATGATAAGGGCAGCTAGGATACGTCCCTACAATAGTGGCGACATCGTTTTTATCGAAAAGAACCCCAGATTTATAGTAAACCAAGTGAGACATATTCTTATCCTTACAAAATAATAGAGGTTTGTGATAACAATAGGTACGATGTAGAGCCGGTGGCTGGTGGGCGTATTCAGTACGTGTGTCATGAAACATTGCGAAAGTACCTCGAGAGTTTTGGCGATATGTACTGCAGGCTGAAAATTGTCAGACTGTCAAAACTGTCAGACAAATTCAATCGATTTTTTTAATGTAGATTGTCGTGTATATAAACTAATGTTGTATGGTACAGGCTCAAACACGCCCGCATGTCACTTCGGGTTTGCTCTCACCGAGGGCTCTGGTTTCCCTAACGTGGTGGTGCATCGTGGGACCGTGTATGTTTTCTTTGTACATCAGTATTGGTGTGAGTATGTTCGTGTATGTATTACATATAATGTGTGTCTTGTATATGAATGTACAAGGTAGGTTACACATCTAAACTCGCATACACTGCATAGATGGTTGAGTATTTTTCATTATTATGTTTATTAAAGAAGGTCCAGAAGGGAGATTTAATGAAGCTCTAAACTAGAATTTAACTTCTATTCCCGCACTCGTAATTAATTCCATATGCCAAAGCAGACGTCACCTCACACCAGACGGCTTGTTATTCCGTTGTCATCGAAACCTCCATTTGTTAATCCGTGTTACTCTGACCATGCGATCGGGTATGTTCGATAAGATGTTCGGTGACATGGAGCAACGGCGAGTTCGTTATCCACCAGTTAGCTGCACTCGTGATGTACTCACTCACAGTGCATTTTAAGTAATTTTATTTTTGTACATAAAAATGTAAAAAGTTATAGAACGATAGGTGAAGTATATAATAGATAAAGTAGGAACCGACATAAGCTTGCCGCTCCTGCTTTGTGCCTTGCAAAGGTACGAAATTCGTTCTTGAGTTTGGGTATAAGATTTTATAATAAAATTCCGCAGTCATTTTTAGCTTTGACTTAACAACAATTTAAAAATGTTATTAAAGAGAGGCTGATACAAAAAGCCTAATATACTGTTGAGGATTATTTTGACGAGAAGAGTGCGTGGATATAATCGTAGCTACTGTCTGACCCTGTACAAGATAGTAATGACTTGGTGTAACTGGTCATAAGTATTATGTTGAAAAGTACTACCGCCGAGTTTCTTGCTGGCTCTTCTTGGTAGGGACAGCTTACCGCTTTTCCAGCAGTAGAATTGACGGTTCTAAAGCACTTGTCTACAGGTTAATTTCAATTGGGAAAATTATGAGTTTGTGTTTGATGCGTGGGATAGCGGCGACCTCTTGTACTGTTGTTTACAGTACGTATTCTAATGTTAAAAAGAGCTACGTTTAATCAATCATTTTTTAGCAGAGGCGTTTATTTATTACATTATGGATAATAAAAGCGGTTGATTTAAATGAAATTGTTTTACGAAAGAAATAATAGGTTTAATGAAATTTGAAGTTTTCAGTTTGGACAACTATGACAGCTTGTTATTTGATAGTACTTTAATATTTAAGAAGCTACATATTATTATTGCTGTAAAAGGTAATCATACTGAGGTCTGAAGAAAAAAACAATATTAAAATGGTTTGTTAAATTTCGAAATGTTAACCTTAACCCCATAAACATCGCCCAGAATCAAAGGTTCATAATGACGTATTAAAATTCACTGATTGATTTGATGGATCTCAAAGTGCTTATGAATTATGATCAAAGTAAGCAAACAGACAATATCAACTCATTTAACTCAAATGAAACATTAGATAAGTGGGTTCTACCGCCGTAGAGTCGAAGCCCGTTCACCGGGGGGAGACTCAACGGCGGTAGAGGTGGATTGGCGGAGGGCAGCTCAGGAAGAGCTCCTCCGCCAATGGAGGCGGCGGCTTGAATCACCCAGTGCAGGAGCCTGGACGATTTCGGCCATCCAGCCCATTCTCCAGGGCTGGGTCGCCAGGAGGCATGGGGTCCTCACCTTCCGCCTGACACAGGTGCTTTCCGAACATGGTTGTTTCGGGTGGTATCTGTGGCGGGTGGCCCAGCGCGAAGCGACTGGTGAGTGCCACGAGTGTGGCGCCGACTTTGACACGGCGCTGCACACGCTCGCAGACTGTCCAGCTTGGGCGGTTCAGCGGGCGGAACTCGTGGCACAGGTGGGGCACGATCTCTCCCTGCCCACTGTGGTTCGCGCCATGGTGGACAGGGAGCGATCGTGGGCAGCGATGGCCTCCTTCTATGAGGACGTTATCTCGCGGAAGGAGGCGGCGGGGCGGATCCGGGAAGTCGAGTCCTTGAATCCAATCCGCCACAGGCGAGCCGGGCGCAGGCGACTCGCTCAAGACCGTCGCGTGCCGCCCTAACGGGGACCTTTCCGGGCGTTCCGAACGGGGTTTAATCGGACGCCCACCCTATAAGGTCCCCGAGGCGTTCGATGCATCTGGTGCTCCCGATGCATCGTCCAGCGGAGGGAGGGGCCACTTTCAGAGAGGCCCCGACCCAGAGGTGGCGCACTCTGGGGCACAGAGTTGCTGCTGGCGGGGATGGGGGGCAATGTCTTCATGGGTACCCTATCCCCGCCACCAGCAGCGTAGTGGAGCACACAGGTTATTTTAGTCGGTGCGAGTCCGACATAACCGTCGCCTGTCCCCGTCGGGCGGCGGTACCCATAAGGGGTTTTTTCCTGTTAAAAAAAAAAAAAAAGATAAGTGGGTTCCTCCTGAGCTGAACGAAAACCAGAAACAAGCGCGTCTGGAAGCTTGTTCGATGTTGCTTTTCTCGCCACAAATCTGATAGTTTTTTGAATCGGATATACACTGTGATGAAAAATGAAGTCAATGTGAAATTCGCAAGCATTCCGTGTGCTTAGAAAAGAACTAATCTGCAAAACATACTGCAATACGTAGTATTCATGTTGTCGCCAATGACTTCCGCTTTGTATTTTATAGCAACACAGACACAGAGTTTCGCGCCCCTTTTTGATTAAAATGGCGGCAACACTGTGCTGTTGTTGTTTCCGGTGGACTCTTCCTATTGATAAAACGTTTCAGTGACAGTAAGTCTTTGTTCTTTATTTAAGAGGAGTGTATCTCGCAGCAGGAATAGTGGTATTTTATTATATGGTGCTATTGTATACAGTATGCGCTAACATGCATCAGATGTAATTGGTGGTCAGGCTTTGGTGGAATAGTGCGGGTATGATTTATTACCAGTTTGTGAAACCAGGCTCATCGATCAGAGCAGAAATATGCCGTAAATAATTAGACAAATAATGGTAGACCTTAAAAAAGAAAGAGTTCATTCCAATAATGCAGTAAAATTGACCTTCCAGGAGTTCGTACATATAGAGGTGGACGTGGGTCCACCATGATTTTATATGAACAGGCTAAACAATCTGTTGCTTAAACGGCAACAATATGTTGGCAATTTGGGCGCATATTGTGATAAGAAAAATCGTTTCTTGTGTTTATAAAAATTATTAGCAAACTTTGCCTAATGTTCTACAAATTTCATACTTGATGACCTCATACCTTGGTCTGAGTTCTGCCAATACTTGAGCATTGAAAGCTCCGCGCTTTATGCTGCCGATACTTGAGCATTGAAAGCTCCGCGCTTTGTGCTGCCGATACTTGAGCATTGAAAGCTCCGCGCTTTGTGCTGGCGATACTTGAGCATTGAAAGCTCCGCGCTTAGTGCTGCCGATACTTGAGCATTGAAAGCTCCGCGCTTTGTGCTGGCGATACTTGAGCATTGAAAGCTCCGCGCTTTGTGCTGCCGATACTTGAGCATTGAAAGCTCCGCGCTTTGTGCTGGCGATACTTGAGCATTGAAAGCTCCGCGCTTTGTGCTGCCGATACTTGAGCATTGAAAGCTCCGCGCTTTGTGCTGGCGATACTTGAGCATTGAAAGCTCCGCG
This sequence comes from Morpho achilles, assembly GCA_947086495.1. Classification (NCBI taxonomy): domain Eukaryota; kingdom Metazoa; phylum Arthropoda; class Insecta; order Lepidoptera; family Nymphalidae; genus Morpho; species Morpho achilles. The sequence goes on along the minus strand of CAMTZB010000006.1, from coordinate 8,363,259 downwards.
CTTTGTGCTGCCGATACTTGAGCATTGAAAGCTCCGCGCTTTGTGCTGGCGATACTTGAGCATTGAAAGCTCCGCGCTTTGTGCTGCCGATAGTTGAGCATTGAAAGCTCCGCGCTTTGTGCTGGCGATACTTGAGCATTGAAAGCTCCGCGCTTTGTGCTGCCGATACCTGAGCATTGAAAGCTCCGCGCTTTATGCTTGCGACACGAGAATTGAAAGCTCTGCGCTTTGTGCTTCCGACAACTGAGCATTGAAAGTTTCGCGCTTTATGCTTGCGACACCTGAGCATTGAAAGTTCCGCGCTTTATGCTTGCGACACTTGAGCATTGAAAGCTCCGCGGTTTGTTTTTCCAACACTTGAGCATCGAAAGTTCCGCGCTTTGTGCTATCAACACTTGAGCATCGAAAGCTCTCTGCTTTTTGTTTCCAACGCTTGAGCATTACAAGCTCCGTACTTTTGGCTTGTGACGCTGTACTGAGCTACACTCGCTTAACGGTAAGGGATTGTTCGCTGGGGAAACTCTAAGGTTTAGACCCATGGCTGATGACGTCTGTGACCACAACATGCATGAGACCGCGCGAGAACGCGCTCTCCGTCAGTATGGCCGTGTCGGAGAAGTGAAGATAATAATAGACTTGTTTAACTGCCGGACAGATGGCGTTACATCTGTTATCATTTGGGATACTTTAGCCGAATCATGGAGTCAGTAGTCAAGGTTGTCTAATAGCTGTCGCTTGTGATTGTGATGTTTGGCGCATATGTAAAATGCATGGTAAGGTGGCGCTGGTAACAAAGCGACATGACAGATTGGATATCTGAGACTCGAAGGCGCCGGATGTGCGCACTGATTCTACGACTGGAAATATAGAGAACGCCGAAGTCGCTTACAATAAAAACCCATCTAAATCCCCGACATATATATATATATAATTAACTTACTTAAAAAAGAGTTGATTATCCTTAATATATACCATTATTACTAACATATTGAATTCAAAAAAGTTTAATTGCGTTCGAAAATATTGTAGCAAAACGTATTACTGTAACAGCTTTCATAGTAAAAATAATGTACGAATGAGTAGAACGAGCACGTAATAAATTGTTCCATAATTGACTCCGTCATCTCATACATTAAATAGAATTGGTTTTGTTCAGCATATACCATTACAAGAAGCGTTGACAGCCCTTCCTCGCGACAGGGTTGTTCCATTATAGCCAGTTGAATAATTAACATCTACTACGATAGTTATATGCGGCACTACTCACTGTAAGTTATGACTTTCTGAAGTGTTTTTGAGTTTCACTCCTTAATGAGAATGAAATCTAAAATCAGCAGCAGTTCAGCGTTCTTGTGAGATATATTTAAACAATAATGTACTTGACGGTGAGAGGAGATGGTTTCTTGTTTCTTGGGAAATAATAATGGATTATGGTTAGTTAATACCCGTACCGTACATGTTTTTCCCTTCGTGTATTAAAAAATAGCATAAGAGTGAGAATATATTATATTTGCGCTGTTTTTTTAAATGATAATACTAACAGTATTTGTATTTTAGACTCATCGACAAAGTAATAGTAAAATTTCATATTCAATCAAGTACTTTATTTAAAATAATTTTTGAATGTGCTTTGTTTTAAACACTGTACGTTAGTAGTCATTTTGAAGGCTTTTATTATTCAAATTTAGAACTTTAAATTATGACTTACTGATATTTATTTATTATATTACTGTGATTGTGTAACTGATAGATTGACTGGCCCGTTTGCGCAGGTTGCAGTGACTCTGCCTTTAGCTCCGCGGGTCGTGGGTTTGATTTCCGCTGTAGGCCAACATTTTGTAAATATAATTTGTTGATTTTTCTAGCCTGCATGTATATATGTATTAAAGTATTAAAATTATATATTTACCAATTGTCTGTTACCCATAACACTAGTATTAAGTTACTTACTTTCCGGACGGACGACCGTATGTGTAATTGTCTCATATATTTATTTACTTATTTATAGATAATTTGAACTTAACTGTTTCAAATTCTTTATTTTTTCAAAAACTTTTTTACTTTTTTTCGTATAAGCTCTTTTCGGTGTTTTTTCAATTCGCTAAATGAGCGACATCATCTCATATATTAAATAGATTTGTTTTACCCTCAGGGTACCCCAAAGCGTAGAGCGTTGACAGACTCTATCTGCGACAGGACTGTTCCATTACAGCAGCATTTGAATAATTGACTTCATTCCGATGACTAGATGCGGTGCCGCTCGGCTCATTACCTTTTGTGAGTGTATAATAACTTTATTAAAAATTTCAATGGTATTTTAAAATGTTTCATACTGTATAAAGGCAACAAAGGTTGCTAATTTCAGGTAGATAACAAGAACTTTTACATATATAGCTTCTCACGCGATTAACTGTTGAGAAGAACACGTGCATTGGAAAGCGGTCTTAGCTCCAATCGTCCTTTACACCGAGAGCAGAGGTCTTTGCTTAGTAATAGTATAGTAACTAGTATTGTGAGCACTAATTAATATAAATTAATAATGTAGAACTATAAATAACTAACTATACATACCAACTTTCAATAGTCTTTGTCAGTGGCTGGCTAAATAGAAGGAATAATAATTTTGCATTTTCCAAAAATAAATCTTCTAAATTCTTATTAGAACTTTGACTTTGCTTCAAGAAACAAAATAACAGTACTAAAACTATTATGAACAAACTTATCTCAACTTTTAATTAAAAATTACAGTCATGTCACGCAGCCTCTTTATTTAAAATGTAGAAAAGCATTATACATTATTACTGCTAGAATAGAAAGCTACCTTTAAGTCAGTACTAGTGGTCTTTTAGTTTAAGGTCATTTATAACATTAAAGTGTTAGATAATATTTTAAATGATTCATATCATATTTTTCCCAAATTAGGTTGTCTAGTAAGCAGAAATCTTGATTTGGCGTTAATTCCATGATCACATGCTTGGTTCTGCTATTGTACAGTGCTGCAAGTAAATCAATGTATGACGCTAAAGGTTTGTCTAGCTCAAAGTAGAAAGAGTTTAAGCAGTGACTTAAATATTTCTCAATGTAAAGCTCCATGATGTTGTTGGTGGTCAGACTTGGGTCTCACGTGGCTTTTATCTCACGGCATATTGCGATTTAATTTAATTTTTCGGCCTCTGTTTATTTTCTGAAATAGTCTGACCCCTGAGTAGTCTGACAATCTGCCTATGATACCTATATAAGGTTTTTGGATTAATGCCACTGCGGCTTTCCTCTTCACAATTTAAAGTATAAGCTCAAGGTTAGCGATTTGATTGTATTGCGTTATAATTTTAATAATGTAGTCTGGAAGTTATTGGGTTTCAACGAAGATTTAAAATTAGTTCATTTTAGAGACAGACTTATGTATAATTTAATGCATTAAATATATTTATTTGATTAGCAAATAATAAATTCAATAATTTTAAAGGGCTTTCATGTGCTTGAACGACTAGCGCGGGGTCAGTCCAAGTAAACATTCAACTCTCTCTGACATGTACAGGGTTGGTCGTGAGTGGATTGGATACTGAGTACTTTACTAACAGCTTCTTTTATAGGACTAATGTAATTCCTAGGATGTTTGGATTACAGTATTATAATAGTTCAGTAGTCTCCAGTTCATAAAAACTGGCTCTGTTGACTACGAATAAATATTTTTGATTAAGAACTTAGAATCTTTATTGATTCTTACACTCATGTCTACAGTAATATTTTCTTTTATCTCAACTTCGATTTCTATCAATAGTTGACTGGATGATAAAAATAAATAATGACTTATGCTAACGGACGTCTAATTGTCAAGAGGTTAATTTATGCTTACTAATACAACGAATAGATTACAAATTCGCGTAATATTCATACCGTGTAATCTATATTCATTATGTACCTCTTAATTCTAAGCGCATTTATTTTATCTGTATACGGTATATGTATTTTTAATTTATTTCGAGCCTAACAATTTTTATATGCTTATATGATACATATAGACAAAACATATGCTTTTGTCCGAAGTCTCCTTCAGAAATAGAATTGTATATACTTATGAAAAGACTGTTCTCCGGCACCTATTTGGTTCAGCAAGTTCTACCACACACTTTATTCAACACATTTAGATATCAACCCAGATATGAAGGCATCTAATAGTCCCTTAAGTCTCGGAAGAAGGCTAACACTAGCTCATATTTAATCTTGTTTATGACTTATACAATTAGGCTAACTATAATGTTGCAAACATTCTACCCCAAAAAATAGAGAAATCAAACACTTATTGCGAACTTCTGGAATACCTTTTTGTAACTTTGAATACTTTTAAGGTAATATTGATGATAAAAATAAATTTTCATTAGCAGCTTTAACCCGCCATTTTTTATTGACTATTTCTTAATACAATTATTGTAAATAAATTTCATTTAGAAGTTTCGCAGAAGTTGCGAGTTCTACGAATAAACAATTAGAGCGAATTTCTTTCAAGGTGAATCAAAGAAAAAGTTTAGAAACCTCTAAACCAATCAAAAAAGTTTTGCGTTATGAGAAAGTATGAAACCATACTATTTACGACTTTACTTTTTGCAGGACGAGGAAATGTATAAAATATATTTTTGAGATTTTTCGTTGAATTTACATAATTCCTGTCTATCTAAACATTCGCAATAATATTATGATTTTTTATATTTAACCCAACTTATGCACGATAGTAACTAGTTTTAAGAGCTGCTTCTCGTAATTACTTCTATATTACTTGATTAAAATCTACAATATCTCAATTGCTTTACAGACCTACTTTATTTCAACTTAATTTTTCAATATAACATCAGTTTCACCACGTGGTATCCGACTGATTAGAATAGACCACCCTCATTTCTTACCGAGGTGTCGTAAAAAACAACTAAAGTAAGTTGGCGTCAGGTAGACAGCCTGTCGTAACTGAAACATGTAACAACATGTTTAAAATATGTTGTACCGACCCCACTAGAGTGGGGACTAGAAAACGATGTATGCTATGATTCCTTCAAAGGTATCTGCAATTAATTGCAAAATACATATGAAATTATAGTTCTTAATCTAGATTGCAATTGTGGTATCCAGCTGAATAGAATAGTACCACCCTCATTTCTTACCGAGGCGTCGTAAAAGGCGACTAAGGTAAGTCGACCCGCCGTGTGGTATCCGGCTGAGTAGAATAGACCAACCTCATTTCTTACCGAGGTGTCGTAAAAGGCGACTAAGGTAAGTTGTCCACCGTGTGGTATCCGGTTTAGTAGAATAGACCACCCTCTTTCTTACCGAGGTGTCGTGAAATATGACAGAGGTAAGTTGAAGTCAGGCAGGCGGCCGGTCGTAAAGCGCAGCCAAATCATGTGACAGCATGTTTAAAACATGTTGTGCCGACCCCACTTAGAGTGGGTTAAGGGCAGGAAGATGATGAATCTAGATTGCAATAACAAACATCTTTATAAAAGCTGTATATACAAAGAATCCAAATTATGTAAAAGTTAGATACCTATTATTTTGAAATGTTTTAGAAATGGATTAATTACTTAAAACCGCTTCCATTCTGTTTTCTTTGCATTCATTGTTTAATCATTAATTAATAATATAGTCTAATTAATCATGAATATATTACTTGTAAGCTGTGGTAGCCCAGCGGTAACACCGTGCGCCTCTTTCGAGGAGGTCTAGGGTTCAAACCCGGGGCAGGCACCAATGAGTTTTCTAGTAAAACTTATGTGTCTAATTGATAATTGCAATTTATCACACGCTTTTCGGTGAAGGAAAACATCGTGAGGAAACCTGCATATCTCTAGAGAATCCTAGGGATATGTGTAACCTACCAACCCGCATTGGAGCAGCGTGGTAGGTCTTAGCTCCAACCCTTCTCTCCAAAAATGGAGAGTGGAGGCCTATGCCCAGCAGTGGGATAGTAACAGGCTGTTACTTACTTACTACTTACTAGGTATTACTAGATTTTAACAAAAATATATGTTCTTTCAGGAAAACTCAATCACAACTTAGAAGCGATATTAATAATAAAATACTTCTCAATATGAATAACGCGTATCTCTAATGAACGATTCTCCAAAAGCTCGGCCCGAGTTACGTGACTTCAATGAATAATAATTCACGAATCAATGGTCTGTGAGTGGAAATTGCATTTACCTTTAGTCATATTTTAATATGACTAAAGGTAAATGCAATATCAAAAGGTAAATGAAATATAAATATATTTCACTGAGTAGATAACTCAGTGAAATATTAAAATTTTCATTGATACATAGCTGTACGTTTTTGTAGAATATGCTCAATAAATTGGATTACGAATCGAATCGTGAATGCATAGTTGGTTAGAATATAATTTTTCTGAAAAAGAATTAAACTCATCATCTTCCTGCCCTTATCCCACTCTAAGTGGGGGCGGCACAACATTTTACAAACATGTTGTCATATGATTTGGCTACGTATTTTACGACCGGCCGCCCGCCTGACGTCAACTTACCTCTGTCGTATTTTACGACACCTCGGTAAGAAAGAGGGTGGTCTATTCTACTAAACCGGATACCACACGGTGGGTCAACTTACCTTAGTCGCCTTTTACGACACCTCGGTAAGAAATGAGGGTGGTACTATTCTATTCAGCCGGATACCACACGGCGTCTGAAAAAGAATTAAACTATTGTAGGTAATATCATAATCTGCTAGGAAATATTCTTAATAGGAAATGTTTTTACCAAAGACGTTACAATTTTCTGGGTTTGTTTGTAGCGTAATTTTGGCAGTAAGAAATCATTTTATCTTTCATTTGGGTTGAAATTGATTAAGTTAAGCAGGCAATATAATTGCAGTTTAAAAACACTGTTAAAAAAAGGGCTGATACAGACAGCCTACTATACTATTGAAGATTATTTAGAAGATAAGAATGTGTGGATATAGCTCTCTTTGAACCTGTACAAGACCGTAACGACTGAATGTAAATAGTATTAAGAATTATATATTTAAAAGAGCAACCGCCGTGTTTCTTGCTGGCTCTTCTCGGTAGGAACAGCTTTCCGAACCAGCGGTAGAGTTGACGATTCAAAAGCACTTGTTTACAAGTTTATTTGAATAAAGAATATTTTGAATTTGAATTTGAATAAATATCATTATTTCTCTCCTTAGATAGTGGGTTTCCTCATCGTGTATTATTATTACATATAAATTTACATTTATTCTATATTATCTCTTTACTCTCCGGGTCATTTAAATGTAATGCAAGATTTCGGTGCAAAATTTTTCGAAAAAAGCTAATTCTTCTTCCGAAAACCTATCATTTAAGTTTCTTAATTGAACACTTTCATGTTTAATGTTAAATATACATACGTTATACATGTTGCATATGGGGGGCATCAGAATTTTAAAAGGCGCATGGCACAAAATATCTTTGGGACTAGGATTAAGGCGTCCTCTTTAAGGCGTTAGAATAAATGATATATTATATGGACCTAGGAATAAAACGAGATTTTGTTACTTATATGAATCTCGGGATGGAAGAATGTAAATAGAACTTATTATATATTATTGGTTTCGAAAGTGCTTACTTAAGTTTATTGGGCATAGATCATGGAGTTTTACTAGTAGAGACAATAGGTTTCAATAAGTTAATTCAATGGCTGGTGAATCTTGAACTGGTTGCTTGAACAAACGGCTCTCTGACAACAGTATCACGACGCAATGAACGAAGATACTTTTTGGTTTTGCCAAAATTCCTTCAAAAATATGTTCTGGTTTCACCACCAGCTAAAAGGCCTCAATAATCATTTCATCAACCAACATTTTCTATAAATCAATTTGTAGGTCTTCGAGTCTGGGTGTATATTTGTATTTAAATATGTTTTTAAAAATTATATAAGTATATTTTCACCAATTGTCTTTTACCCATAACACAAGTACTTTTGGGTTCGGACGATCGCGTGTGAAAGTTTCCCATATATTTATAGTATTTATTTCAGAGTAAACAATTATTATGTTTCATTATTTTGCTCCTGTGTATTTCTTGAAACTGTATAAGATTACTCAGCTTTATTTATTACAATAATGGAAAACATCCATAACTGTCACTGCGGAGATGCCGACCGATATCCGCGAGTGACTCACAGATCGACCGACCCCTGTCCGTTTTGTTTGTCTTCTTCCCCTTGTTAACTGAATTATGTTAAAGAAATACGAGAGTTCCTTATCTCGAACCCTCTGAATAAATCTTACATTTAAAGAACTCGCTTGTATTGGAGTGGAGCCGTCATCTCTCGGTTATAATTTAGTTCACCTTTATTTTACCCCCGTAATGTATATCAAATTAAATTTTGCGGACTCTAATTAAAATACCTGAGTTGGCTTAAATGTGAAGAGACTTAACAAAGATCTTTTTTATTACGGTTTGCTTTTAACGTTTATATAATAATGTTTGACGTTTGATGTTTAATATCCGTAGATAAACGTAGTTTATTATTGCGTATAATAATTAAATCAAATGATAACGATTAAAAGAGAATACTTAATATATATGTTATAAAATTACTCAAAAATTCTGTATTTGTTTTGTTATTAATTGGTAAAAGATATATTCTATTGTTAAATAATAAGTAAATATTAGAAATATATAAAAAAAATAAACTCATGTTTTGCTACAGAACTTGCCGCTATATAAAGTTCGTTAAAAGACTTCAATAACATAACGAAATAAAAGAAAAATAAGAGACAGATAAATAATACATAGAAACTTTTCAAGTTACCGGCAAACTCGATAAAAATGCTAATTGCATTCTTTTCTCACCTGTCGTACTGCAGTAGGTCGTCAATAATGTTATCCATATCACACAGTATAAATGTATAAAACCAGTCATTTTTGTTGCTCATATAAAACAGTTAGTTCGATGATAATGTTTGCAGATGAAGTTCACCTATGATCGCGGACGTATGTAAGATCGTGTACAATAGCGGCCGGAGCGCGTGCCATCGCTAGGCGGCTCGCGGAAGCACTGCCGCGGGGCGCAAGCCGCCACTACGTCGCGCTTACTACCCCAGCCGGATAAACAAGGGCGAGAAAGCCGGGAACAAGCAGACAAACCGTCTCGCTAGCCTTTATACCCTGCAACGAATAATAGCATAGCAAAATAAGACAAAAGACGAATAGCCAACGTGCAACCCTCCACTCTAGACTCTTCGCTGTCAAATATGCATAATCCGAATAATAAACGAATGGTGGATTTTGTTCAGTGAATTCCTTTGGCTATCATTTATATAAGCCGACATAAAACGAGAAATCCGTTTACTTGTACTTTTTTTACTTGGAACATAAAAATAAGGCTCCATTTTTAACGCTTAAAAAGAATATATCTAATATGATTCGATCAGATTTAACAAACTTACCTGTTAACTGTTTGGTTTAACATACTTACTGTTTATCGTGATATTTGTCGTTTTTGGGTAATCTCTAAGATAAAGCAACTATTTGACCTACCTTTTGTCCTTCACCATATCGTACTACTAAGTGACAAGGCTATTTCTTATACGCACTGGAATTTCCTTATTAATCTGATAATTTTGCCTGAGTATTTTAAAAGAAAATTAAAAGCACTTCATCGTCGGTTATATTAGTCGCTTTTCATCAAATAGGGCTTCAATTGAGCGTTGTCGTATAGCATAATAAAAATTTATTTATTGCTAATGTAATATGTATGTATAGTATGTATAAATATAATAACAATATTCTCTGCAAGTATACAAAAATTTTTTCACGGAATAAGCCCTAGCCTAATTTACTAAGCCACTAATCGTTTCTATATCGATCAGTTGCTTTAATTCATTATCCATTTATTAACCAAGTATTTAAAACTACTATTTGTCCAATTATTGTCTCCTTTGTACTCTGTTATTAAAAATCTATTGATTATAAGCTTGTAACAAGCTGTTTGTACTATGTAGTTTCGGAACCTACTGTGAAAATAATTTACTTATAATAGTGATGTAAGTAAAAAGTACGGCATGTGAATACTCCACTGCAAAGAAAAGGGGTCCTCTCTCCTATTTTCGGAGAGAAGGGTTGGAGCTTAGCAACACTGCTCCAATGCAGATTGGTAGGTAGGAATAGTGATGTATTTTATAGATTGGATTTTATTGTAAAAAAAATGGAATAAAATAATTTAATATTGTTTCTGCCATATCAGATTCAATAAACATATTTGTTGGAGCTATCTATATAAACTATCAAAAATATAATACCTATAATATAAACTAGTGTATAATTAAAATATATTATATAAAATAATATATAAGCTATGAAAAATATTATTCATTTTTCATACTTTTATTTATTTATGAAAAGTGACCTATATTTAAATCATGCAAATGTTGTCAGGTTTACAAGCACTTTTGAATCCTGAAGTTACAATAAAGGTACGCTGGTTCGGAGATGTGAATTGCAAAAATTATAATTTCAATAATATATAATTGCTTAAAAAAAAACCAAATGATAATGGATATTAATATTTTCAAGCCTCAGTAAGTTGTGTTTACAATTGCTATACTAATTAATGCAAGAACTTACTAAGGCTTATGTGCTTTCGGCAGGTCATCTTGCCAGCTAAAGTAACCTATTGATGCCGATGATATTTTATATAAGTGCAGTATAACTTTAGCATGAATTAATCAACGATTAAACTTATCACGGTATTTAAAAAGAAAAAAATATATCAATCATTTTTCTTTATCGATAAAAATAATTTCATTTGACGCAGCCAAAAATTTAACTTGTAAGGTTTCCAAGCAAGTTTGTTATTGCGTAAGCAATAAACGAGTACAAATATTTATAAAATTATTGTCTCAATCAAAAGTGCTCAGAGTTCTTAGCCTTATACTGAAAAGGTTCTCAAAGCTGTTGTATAAGACCATCGGAATAATGCTCTTCTTAAGTGTAACTGTTACAGTATTCTCCAAGAGCTCTTATCGGGAAGTAGGAAAACATCAAGGTTATCAGCTTGCGCGAAGTATTCTCAGAATATTTCGATACCGTTGTCAAACATTTGTGTCTTCTATTGTTATTTTAGAAAGGCGGGTACTCAAATTTCGAGTTCTTCCTGAATTTTTCCCTTTTAATATTTATATTAATTATATTATTTCTGTAATACATCGGTGGAATCATTATTTCACGTGAAGTTTCATTTGTTGTTATTATTTTTTTTTAAATAATCTATGTTAAAATACGAATAAAATAAACCAGTATTTTCTAAGTATACATGTATGTACCTTGTGTCTTAGTGTCTTCTTAGATTAGGTACTTGTTATCAAGACGTTCCTTTAAACGTGTCTATCGTGGGTCAATCTAGTAACAATCTCAAACATAAACACTACCTATAAATACTTCATTTTGGTGCAGTCGCAGGGTCTAATGATATTTATTGTACCTCATGCTCATTTTATTTAAAGCTAGACGATTTATTAATGTATGCTGGGGAATTTAATTCCATTTCTATAGTTAGTTCTATTTATATAGTTCCATTATCTGGGCATCCTAATAACTTATTTACTATCTAGAACAATATATTATGTCCAATTATCATTTGATATGGAATATATGTAAACAACTTTATGTTCTTATGTCTTTATCTTTATAAATGTGAGAGCATATTTGTAACAACGATGACGGTAAATGCGGTTTTGAATGTTTGGTTTTTATTTTTCATTTCTTCTTCCTTGTTGTTTTAAGTTACGGTTGTTGAGGTTACTTGTTATATAGTGCATTTTCCAATTAAGTGATTGTGTATATATGGTTAACAATCATTGCTATTTAAAAATTCTCTTGGCCATAAATTTTTTTGTCTTTCTATGTGTTCGTTCTGCGCATCACGCACAAATCTAAGAAAGTTTTATACAAGTTACTATAATATACTTATAGTGTTACTGTATGAGCTACTGATTTTTAAGTATAGCAGCAGTAACGTGTAGACATGTCAAATTAGGAGACCTATAAGTTCATTAGGGTAGCGAAGAGTATATGCCCCAATAACGAAACTCAATTGACTGGATTTTCAGATTTATTAATTTAAAAAGAAAATTATGCGATCGGGTTATAGACATTTCAAATAAAATCTTAGAGGTCATTGGACCGTGGGACACATGTAGGAAAATTTTGGCATATGAATCTGGGGCAAAGTCATACATGTAGGAAGATATTGGTAACGACATGAAAATTTATGAAGTATTCAGTGTTTTTTGGAGAAGTATAAGCTTTGATCAAGTAATGGCTTAAAGGCAGCCGGCGGGTCGCCGCCTGGACGTCGCGTCGCTCTCGCTTCGTAGTTTATCGACCTCAAAATGTAGGATAACGACATTTGTTACGACCATCGTCTCTATAACGTAGTTGCGGAGCAATGGATGTGCTTGACATAATTGCCAGTTGTTTCTTTGCTAAGTTGTGAACTATTTAATTTCAGTTAAACCTCTGAGGTTGTTCTATATATTAAAGCTTGATTCCGCAAGAACATAATTACATCACGTTGTCTTAATACAAAGTAAAGAAATAGCGTTGATTAATGATTAATGGATTATGCTCAAAAGATTTTGTACACTACATAAATCACAATTTGATACGAATATGAAATAGGTACATTTGGAATAGTTATAATTGAGAATAAGAGTAAAACCAACTGAGGGCATAAATAATAATTACTAAACACTTTGTTATGTATCCGATTAGCTATTGATGAGAATAGCTGTTATACGAATAACAGATATACTAAATACATGTATCAAAATTGAATTTTGGCACATAAACTAATCTGGGACAAGCTGTTGACAATTAATAGCCTAATAGATAATGAACTTCCACAAAATAGATTTATGCCAAATAGGGCTTGAAATAATGGGAAATTGCTTCATAACGCAGCTGGAAACAAACAAGGAAACGATCACAGCTCACCACGTTCTGAATTATTCAATCGATATATCGTCTTAATTATAATTAGTTTAATTTGATAAATGTGTAAAGCCCAGTGGTAAAACCGTGCGACTCTTTCGAGTAGGTCACGGATTCAAACCCGGGCAGACACCAATGAGTATTTCTGTTAACAACTTGTGTGTCTAATTGATAATTGCAATTTATTATTAATTATGCACACGCTTTTCGGTGAAGGAAAACACCGCGAGGAAACCTGCATATCTCTAGAGAATTCTGGAGATATGTGTAACCTACCAATCCGCACTGGAGAAGCGTGGTAGGTCTTAGCTCCAGACTTTCTCACCAGAAATGGAGAGAAGAGCCCCATTCTCAGCAGTGGGATAGTAACAGGCCGTTACTTAGTTTTTTACTTTGTCTTATGTATTATTGTATACACGAACGGATCATGTTATTTTTGTTTACGAAGGTTAGTAGGTTTAATAATAATTTCGATACCTTATAAAGAAAAGCTTTCATGCGTTTTAGTGGAAAACTTACTCAATATTATTGTTGAAGTAATTGAATATGACAATTATACAGGCATGTAGTGCAGCCAGGTTAAGTTATAACAATCTATAAATTAGAGATTCTAACCTGCACCTGAATTTGTGCAATAAATTCAAAGTTTGAAATCGCTTTTGTCGATAAATTCTTCTAAAAGGAAGCTTTGTACAATTCCAATGGGGACGACATATAACGTGTCCGATATTCTGTAGAATAGTTTTATTAGAATTAGTTTAATGCATTAAATGTTTCACGATCCAAGTAACTTGGAAGGCTACAAACATAACGCTTACATTAAGATAAACCTTAGTTTGTGTTCAGTTAACGAGGGAAAATGTTCTTTTACTCCGATTATCGTTTAGATAAGTCTTTACATAATGTACATGACTAGCTTTTACTACTAAAGTATACGTGTATATCCATTTCAAATGAATTATATATTTTTGCATTATATAACATCATATAGTATTCCGCCTTGGTGTATTCGGCTGAGTAGAATAGACTCCCCTCACTTCAAACCGAGGTGTTATAAAAAGCGACTAAGGTAAGTTGACGTCAGGCAGGCGACCGGTCGTAAAATACTTAGCCAAATTAAGTAACAACATGTTTTAAACATGTTGTTCCGACCCCACTTATTGTGGAATAAGAGCAGGAAAATGATGATCTATTCGTGTCTATCCGTTTGTGCGGTTTACATAATGCTTGTCTGTAAAAATTGTTTGCACTTTTTTCGCCCCTAACATTTTGATTTAAATATATCACTTTAATCTGAGGGGACAGTTATATAATATGTAGTGATAAGATTTACAGATGTGTATTACGATTTTATATTATATATATACACACACACACACACACATATATAGTCGTGTTTGGTAGAAAAATGATAGATGATAGAAATATAATGATTGTGTATAATTATACAAAATTGTATGTGAAATTCATTTATTTTGACGTTCTTTTACACAAGAATGAAGCAACGATGATCAATGTTAATTTTTAGTATTGAGATAGTTGAAGATCTGGAGAGAGGCGAAGGCTTCATTTAATTTAGATATCAAAGTTGGATTTAACAAGAAACTTTAAAAAGAAAACAAAAAATGTTTTACGATTATTTAAATATTTTCAATGAAGTATATCTGGGTCTTTTAAATTAATCAGCATTTTCAATTTTGTTGAATTAAATTCTTCAAAAAATGGAGAAATTAAAATTGGCACCTACTTGTTGATATTCAACGAAGTATAATTTGACGCTGCAAATCAGATTTTCACAGTAATCAAGTTTTACCTGAAAATTTTGGTCACGTTCGCTTCATTGATTCATTTGAGGAGTCTTTAGAACGTGGTAAAAATAATGTTTTTATAAAGATCCGAAGCGGTGTTTGTTCTATGATACCAATTAAATTATTATGGTTAATTTGAGATGCTGTACGCAGTTCCTGCTGCGATAACGTCGTGTAAAGAGTTCATGAATGAAAGTGCCCCGGATGGGTTCGAAACTAGTCGGGCTAACCCGATAGAATAAAACGTGAGTATAGCCGGTCTGTATAGATCAACTAGGGAAATAAAGTTAAAGACGTAGAAAGTTTGCCTCGCCTGCGCTAAAATATAAAATACACTGGGCTATTCTGAATCTCTTCTTTTAAAACCTTGTATAATTATGAAATGTTCATAGCAAAAAATATTCGTTTTAACGAAAATTGCCTAATTGCTTTTTAATGTCCCGATTACAATCTAACGTCAATGTTCACATTGTTTTCTCACTTGAAATGTTGACGTTGTAAAGTTAGCTGAGCAATTTGGCAATTCAGTTCCCACAGATCAGTTTAATAATTTGAAAAATATTTAATTATTTTGCTGTAATCCTCGATTCTTATTTATTATATTATTTATATACAGTCGCTACATAATATATACACTATACAATCGCTTATAATAATCAGGATATAGATAGAGCACAAAGCTTTGCTATTTTAAATATTATTGAACTCCGCAAAGTAATAAATTATTAATTTAATTTGCTTGTCCAAAGATGTCCAAAGATGAAAAGCTTTGAATATTGTAGAAGTTTCATTCTATATGAAAGTTAGTAAATCAGCAAGAAAATGCAGATTTAAGAACGCTATTCCGAACAAAACGGCTCAGAAATTGCTTCTTCTTGCCGCTCCACTGCCCGAAGAAACTTGCTACGCTAAAACCTATTTTTATTATTTCGTTTTCCTTCGGTATGTTATGGATGTTTTAATCTCTGGCCCAATATTGTCGTGGAATGATAGCGGTATTTCTTCGAAAGAATAAAGAAGCGGTTCGAAAAATATAATAACACAATATTGATGCTTTACCTTTTTGTATTTGATACAAATACCTTATTCTAATTTTTTACTTGTACGAAAGAATGATTTTCATAACTGTGATATTTATATTTTATTAAATTATTATTATCTTAAATATTTAAATGAGTTAATCTTGTATGTATATATAAATATATTTTCTGAATCTCGGAAATGGCTCCAACGATTTTCTGAAATTCTGCATGTTCTGCATCCGATCAGGGTTGCTAGGTTTTATTTAAAAAAAATCGTTTTATCTCTGTTTTTGGGAATTAAAAATACGGTATAATGGAAATTGAAAGGATTTTTAGCTGTCCAACTTAATGTTGCTATAGCCGATGGGTAACGGGCAGACCGAAAATGTTTTAAAGCCGAGTTGGAATCCCACATTTCATCGACGCCTTCTTTCTTTTTAATTTTTTTTATATCTTTAAAAAATTACCGAGCAAGGCTCGGTCACACAGGTATTTGTATTGATGTACATTGGAATACTTATTATATTATATAGATATGTGTATGTCTGTGCGTGTTTAGGTGAGCGCAAGGGGTAGATACTTTATATGCCACAGCTGGGCACAGGCTACCAGTCTCTATTTTTTTTGGAGAGAAGGGTTGAAGCTCAGACCCTGCGACAGCGACGTAGTAAGCCCGTGCGACTTTCGAGAGGGTCAGGGGTTCAAACCTCGTATAGGCACCCATGAATTGTTCTATTAAAACTTATGATTTTTGATATTTGCAATCTATCACACGCTTTTTGATGAAAGAAAAATTCGCGAGGAAACTTCTGGACAATTCCTAAGATGTAACCTACCAATCCGCATTGGAGCAGCGTGGTTGCTTTAAGCTCCAAAAAAGGAAATAGAACCCAGGACAGCTAAGTTGTTAATTTATTATGAAAGACAAAAACATATTTTACAAATTCTCATATGTGATCTTCAAATAATAAATAATGTATGTGCCAAATGTCTATTCCGAGTTTATTCACATATTCGTTGGTACTGTGGAAAATGAAAAATAAAATTGTCCCAAGTCAATTTCAACGTTTCTTTTAGAGCAGACGAAAACCTTATCTCTCTCAGCCTTTATTATTTTCCGAGTCCGACCGCAATATTATGCGAGACGGCAAGGCAGATGGATCAGAAAACATAAATCTGGAGTCTAAACATGTTTGTGATGAAAACACTTTACGTAAAGCGTATTGTTACTTTATTTCGCATTTTCTTTTAAGATTATTTTTAACTACAGTTGACGAAACTAATATTAATTATCAAAGTTAAAGTTGGTAGCCAGTAATAAAATTCCACTAGCCTTTTCTCACCTTTGGTAAAAAGAATCTTAGACCCACCACGCTGCTCCATGGTTTTTACGAGATCTCCAGTAAAGTTCGCGAGCCTTCACCGTTCGACATTTGAATGATAAATAAGTACTTAACAAAATAATAATAATATTATAACATCATACGTAGTTATTTAGTGCAGTTATACCATATTTGTCCAAAGATAATATGTTCAAAGTTAATAACTAAACAAAATTGGAGATTTTTAGATAAAAAATATGATATTTCTATTAATTTTATTTCGTCTATTTTCCTTATATAGTAATTTTTTTTCTAATAATACTGATAAGTACCTATTTAGTATTAAATACTATAAAACAACAAAGGAAAAACAGAATATCGTTTAAATAATAATATCACACTTCATAAAGAGCATCATTCATCATTTATCATTCTCCTGCCAATATGTTATTAATATGTTTTCACATGATTTGGTTAGATATTTTACGAACGGCCTGACCTCAACTTACCTTAGTCACTTCTGCGACACCTTGGTAAGAAAACTTCACAAAGAAAATAAGAAAATATTTTTGTCTACACATTATTTACAAGTTTACATAAACTCCATGAACTAAATGTACGAATAGAATATGAAAGAGATTCTTTTTAATTATACAAACCTCGAGCTTATATAAATTACAATTACACTGCAAAGAAAATATTTTTTGATAAAATATAGCGTTAACAAAGAACTTTTTCCCCACGCTGCGTCATATTAACAACAATAAAGCCGCAGCCGGTATTTGTTATTGCAGCCTTCCCGCATTTAGTTTCGTCACCTCAACGTAAGGTTTTATTAGCCTCTTTACACTTATCACGGCAAAATGTCTCACTACGTAGGTTTTTGCGGAATTTTTTGAATAGCTACCGCGGGCCATGCATACGCCCTCGCGTTTTCATTGCCGTGGAATCCGAGCAATCTCGACAGATATGTTTGAAAATACAGATTTATTTTCCGATTCTCCATTTCGCAATCCCATCCGATTTAAAATGCATACCCGTTTATTTTGATTTTCTTTATAGTAACTTTTGATTATACAATTTGATGAATAAAAGTTTATACAACAATTGTTTTGTAATTCAAATGATTCAGAGTAATCTTTTATAATCCGTTGAAAAGTCGAAAAAAGTTGGCTTCTTCACTTGACGTTCGTGCCAAGCAATATAAATAATTGAATATCTATAAATAATTGAATAAGTCGTCATTTTTTTTTCCTATCTAGGTACATAAGACCACATATAAATTTCAAGAACTAAGTAAGCTAGTGTTTATATAGATTACACAATAACTTAGGAAAATAAGTTTTGTTATCTTCATAATGATACGTTTGAATTTTTTTTACCAAAATAAAGTTGCCTGGAGAAAATAGCTATGTAGCGATAAGACCGCCGGTATATACCTACAATTTTTTTTAAATTTATATTTAGCAAGCTTATTGTGTATATTTTTGTGGTGAACAATAATACTATAATTTTTTTACAATAATACATAATTTTGCAGTTCCAGTTACTATTCAGTGCAATAATTAACTTATATTTCGTAATTAATACGTAGTTAATTGAATTAAAAAAAAATTGAAAAATTGTCACCGACGACTGTATTTGTAGGTCGATTGTTATTTTAAGCCAAAGAACTTTTAGGAAAAAAAACCGTATTTTAAGCACACAACGAGCTCGTTTGCTGCTAAATTCAAGTGTTCGAGTATCGAGGGAAATAGGTGAGAGAACTGCACAATCAAACCAAAAAACAAAAAAAGTTTTAGAATTTTGTGATGTGCTCTACATTAAATTATTTATACATATATCTAATAACCATAAATCAATTATTTATAGATATAATGATGTAATTATTTTATTATTTATTCGTAAGCAAATATACGTAATACAAGTACCAAATATAAATATAAGGTATAAAGAAAGCAATTAACTATTGCATTTAAGTAATTAACTACGGCAATTAAATTTGCATATCATTTTTTATTTTATAATCAAAAGTTATATTTTAGAAGATTTAAGTTTCGATTTTGGAACAACGTCGTGTTAGAAAGTTAGTTTGATGCTTAGGAACTAAACATTTTGCACAATTATATTAGAAATAAAAACATTACAAACAATGAAAAAAAATTGTTTATTATATAATCGCCAAAAATGGGCCACTAGTTTTTAATATACCAAAGTAAATATAATAGTATGAACGAGTATGTTTGATTTCATCACTCCAAGAATAAGGGACGCGTTACATGGGCACGTCCGTTGCTAATATCAGAAGTTTAGTCATTAATATTGTATATCCATGAGAAGAGCAGTTGGACATCTGACATGGAACTAATTCTCGCTATAGTCTGTTAAAATACAAAGAGCTTCATTTGCATAAACCTCGCCTGTTTGTTTCATGCTAGAAGGAGTATATACGCTTTTCCGAGACTATTTTGTCTTAATTTATTTGTATGCGCGGTACGACGCGGTCGTGTGTGGCTGTAAACAGTCTGTGCGGAAAATTTTAATTTCATTATTACATCATATACAAGGGTGTTTTATATTTAATATTATGAAAACGTTTATTGTTTCGCTTTTGTAATTTTTAGCGTATGTATTTTCAATTGTACCAAATTCCAATATATATCCAATGGATTAGCCGTGAATGTGTAATAGACAAGCGGAGCGACTTTTGCGTTTATTATATTAGTTTGGAAGTACTTCTAATGTGGATAGCATGAATATGAATTTATAAAATAAAGTTCCTCACTTCTTACAGAATAAGAAAATACAAACTTGAAATTTGACATATAGGAGTTGCTATAACTGAGTGCAGTTTGCTAATTTGTGATGTATGAGAACAGACAGTGTACTCTACTTTAGTAAGACTTAGTAGAAAATAATTATATCTATTACGTTTTCGTGTCCAAAGCGCTTAATTGATTAATCACTAAAGTGATTTTAATGTATTTATTGTTCTGAAAAATTGTTCTATAAATATATATAAATTATCTTCAACAATTTTTTTTACATTAAATATTGACTTATGTACGACGTTGCATTTATACATTCTTAATTCTTCACTGGTTTAATAAACTCCATTTACGTAGATCCGTTTAACTAGTTTTAATAAAAGAAGACAAAAAAACCATGACTGTAATAAAAAATTAAGTTATTAACATAGTTACCTTAACAAATCAATTGGAACATACCAATAAATCGTAGTGTTTTTTTAAGGAAAGTTTTTTTAAGACGACGTGCGTCTCCAGGAATTTTCCTTTAAAACAGTTATGACAAACGATGAAATTTGTGTCGATTAGACCAATACTTATATGTTGTATGCAAGTATGTGAGAGACTTACATTTAATTTATTTGATGAGAAGAATAGGTTTAAATTTGAATACTGACGCGGTGACCAATTAACGTTATTTTGACGACTTATTGTTTTTATCTTACTGGAATGTTGTTAAATAGCGTAGGTAGAAAACTATTATTAGAAAACGTATCACGTGGAAATCGAATCTGGCTTGTATGCTAAGTAATCACATAACTACAGAGAAGTCTTCACGCTTTTATATGAGTGAGAGTAATAAAGGTAAATAAAACTAAAAGCTTGATAAAAGGATGGTGCTCAGAAAAAAGGAATTTTCTTTTCTGAAATACTAACAAACCAGTTAGAATTAGGCTTAGTATTCGAATCACAGATGGCTTGTTTGTTATCAAAGCCGAGTGTACACAAAAGCTTTGCCTAATCAAAATGGAAGGTAGCCTGTCGTTGGACACTGCTTCAATAAAGGTAATTTAACGTGGAATTTTGACGCTAACTAAAAATACGATGTTTGCTCACAAATTAGCAGGTAAGTTTCAACTGCTTTACTCTTTTGCTAGTACAAATCTACTGCTTCTGTGGTGATTAGCTTATAAAAATTTACGGTTACTTACAACAATACTTATTTTATTTTTATTTTATACATATTTTAATAACAATAAATTTTAGTAATACACATATGTTACTTACAGAAAAAACGAATGTTGGAATTAAATGTCTAAATGCAGATGAAGCCATAATAAATACTATAAATATAAGGAAAAATCACACACGGTCGTCACACTCCAAATAAGTAACTTAATACTTGTGTTATGGTTGTGATGGCTTAGAAAATACTGGCCCTCAGCGAGAATCAAATCTACGACCAGAGAAAGGTAGGATCAATGCCACCTGCGCTATCTGGTTAGTCAATGGTAGAAGGGTGAGATTCTTAGGTCGGGATTGCGTGTTGAAACAATGGGTAGACTCAGATGTAACATGTAAAAAAGAATAAAGAGTTGAAGATAACTGGGACCCAATTCCCATTAAGCTATTACAACTTTACAAATTACAGTAAAATAAAGTTTTGCGTTCTATTTCTATTTTAGCAAATTTTATAGTGCCCAAAAACAGGTGTAAAACGTCTTTTTTTATTTATACAGCTTACATACATACATGCTTTATATTCTATGAGAAACGATGTACAAGCTATACGAAACTAATGATGCGAATGCTATTATCACTATTCCTACATTAACACTTATCTACAATGGAACATTGTGAATTCATGAATATTTTATTACAGTGGCGGCGAGGACTTACCTAGAAAAATGCGTCGCAATCTATTCACAAACACTAAACGCTTGTTTAGTGACGTGTGGATTTTGAGTGAATAATATATTTCCTTGTTTACTGCTTTTATTATTTTATTTTCAAACTCTTAAAAAAAGATAACTTAAATATATATATTTAAGGGTTAAAGCATCAATTGATTAGTTTATACATTCACCATTTTTATAATAAATTCCTTCGTTTTTATGTGTATTTGTGTAAAGTATTCAATCACTTTATTTTAAGAACGCAACGACATCCGATTAAACCGCTATGTGGTATCGGGCTGAGTAGAATAGACCACCGTCTTTCTTATCCAGGTCTTAATTGTCGTAAATGGCGACTCAGGTATGTTGATGACAGACAGGTGGTCGGTCATGAAATACTTAGCCAAATTATGTGACATTATGTTTATGACATGTAGTGCTGACCCCACTTAGTGTGGAACAAGGTTATGTTATAAAGTAATAAATGCGTTTGTCCGGTTCCTTCCAACACAATTAACCTAAAGTGGTGAAATGCGCATCTTCACTTTAATATACCTCTGTCAAATAATTGATTGATTAAAGATTCACCATTGATTAAATCTGACAAATAATTTTATTATTACTTTTGATGATTGATCTATTAGTGATTGTGATTTTTGTGCATAAATACATAAAGAATTATAAAAAAAAACTTGTGATGTAGGTATATAATACACAAAGTACCGACATGAGCTAGCAGTTTCTGTGTTGTGCTTTGCAAAAAGTACAACAGTTTAGAAAAACTGTTAAAGGGAAGTTAAGGTCTCCTTTACTGTTGTTGGTTAAATAGATGAAAAGAACGCGTGGATATAGCTATTCTTCGACTCCGTATATGATAGTAATGACTAAATATAACTTAAGTATAAGAATTATTTTGAAAACTGCTACTAACGAGTTTCTTGTTGGCTATTTTCAGTAGGAACAGCTTTCGAACCAGCAGTAGAGTTGAATAAAAAATATTTTGAATTTGTCGGAACGATATAATAATACTATCATAAGCGAATATATCAAGGAACTTTGATTAATTGTACTCGAAATAATTAAATATCTTGTTGATGGCGCGTTTTATTAAAGTCAAGTGTCTTTAAGTTCCAGACAGCAAGACGCCGGGAAGTCTCGTAAGAAAGTTGGTTTACTAGTTCTATATCGATTTATTTTATGTCTCTCGACATTAGACATCATCCCCCCTACTAGAACCAAAGGATACCGTGACTTAATTATACCAATATCTATTGAGATGACAATATAATTGTCAATAGTAATAATAAAATTATTTTGCTATAATCTGCGATGAAGTAAAATAGAAAATATATAAATGCTAAATGTAGAGTGGACAATCGGTTATCATACCTGATACATGTAGGATTCGTAAAAAACACATGCACAAACCTCCACCACTGCCACCATGATACACAAGCACTATATACGTTCACTATCACAAACTCAATAATCGTTTCGCCCCGCAACCGAAGCATCATCAGGAGATAGACTCCACGACCAAAATCGCAAAGCGAAGCAATAGCCAAATAAGCTTAGTTATATACTAATCGGTTCAACCCCACCATTTATTTTGCCTGCGAACAAGTGTAACAAGCTTGAACTAGAAACATTTATCAGCTTTCAAGCTTGTTACAATTAATACTATTCTATTCAGCCGGATACCACACGGCGTCGAAAAAGTCTAAAGATATGTGAGAAATACATTTTTCGTTTTAATTACGTTGAATTACCCACACAAATAACTTTAAGATAAAAAATGAAGAAAATTACCATTGGTTATATACTATACTTTGTTTCGGTATTACATTAAAGAGCTCCCTTGGCCGCAGTTAAGTGGAATATTAAAATCTCATTTAGGAAAAACCTTTGTTCCGACATTTAAATTACTGTTGTATTTTTAGAAAGTTATTACTTCTTAAGATGTTCAAAACAGCAACCGATGTTAATAGATTAACATGGTGTAAATAGGAAATATCGACTTGAACCATTATTATCGATGGCAAAAAAGGGTAACTTTGGTAGTTTTACGTCACACACACACACACACATACACACACACATACACACACACACACACACTCACTCACACTCACACACACACACACACACACACACACACACATCTTATTAATTATTATTAATCTTATTTTAATTTATTTACGTATTACATTTTCATGATTCCGTAGTTGTAAAATTCCATAAACTTATAAAACGATATAAATTTATTTACAGAAAAATGGATTTTTTTATAACTTCAGGAAACTGTTCTGTCATCATAATCCTCACATCCTTATTATGGATATTATGGATATCCACTCTAGGTGGGGACGGCACAACATGTTATAAACAGTCCACATGATTCGGTTAGGTATTTTACTAGCGGTCGCTTGCATGACATCAACTTACCTTTGTCGCCTTTTACGATTCCTCAGGTCTATTCTACTCAGCTGGATACCACACGGCGGGTCAACTTATCTTAGTCGCCTTTTACGATATCTCAGTAAGAAAGAGGTTGGTTTATTCTATTCAGCCGCATACCACAATGACTCTGTATTATAGTATAATATATTATTTTGTTTTATAAAATGAAGTTTTATTACTTGATAAGGTATTACCAAATTTTGATAAAAATGATCTCTATTTTATCAAATACTTACTTTGTGAAAGATAATTATGAATGTAGTTAGCTATATGGATATCATAATTTGTAGAGGTTATTTATACCTTATTCATATAAACTTGAAAAAAATTACAATAATCTGGGTTTTTCTATAGAATATATTTCTAAAAGAGTCTAAAAGATAATTGCATGAATAATTTCAACACTGTTCTAAAAATATCGGTAGCCGTGAAGCCAATGAGATTATTATAAGAAGATGCGATCGGCGCACAGGGATTATATTAGCCTCGAAAGTCAATATCGTTCGGTTGTTAAACTTTATTGAGCCCTTAAATAATTTTAACGCCATTATGGTAACAATCGCAATAAATTTTGTCTGGTTAGTTGTCTGACTTACGATGGCGGGGTTCGGATGTAATTATTTTAGAAATATTATAGGGAAGTAAAACTTTCGTTGAAGTAAAATTTTGTGTTGTAAAATTTATTTTTTATTACAAACATACAGAGATATTCAGCTATTACATTTTTTTACAATTGATATTAAGATAAATTTTAAATTCATGCTATTATTATAATTACAAAAGTCTGTCAATTATGGTTTCATGACTATTCTGCTGAAACAATATAAATGCTTTTTGGTACAATTGAAGCTTTGTATTAGGGGAAGTCTGAGAGTTGAGCACATTTTAAAAAATGAGTCATTCAATGAAGAAGGATGAAAGACATGTGGTTTATGCCTATAAAGGGATATCGAAAAATTGATTGAAGGACTGTACGAAGAATGATACGCGTAAAGCACCAGAGTTGACGAATGATGGAGGAGAATGGAAGGTGAAGATATATTGTGCCCCACTTAGAGATGGATAAGAGTAACGAAATAATTATGGTGCGATTGTCGCTTATATATCGGGCTAAAATATAGGACATTATAATTCCAGCTTTTCATTTTTGAACAGAAAATGCACAGATAATACACTTTATTGCACACCATAATAATACATGTAGAGAGTAAATAGAAAGATAATAAATGTATTATATAATAAAACGTATTTGATCAATAATCTCATTGATAGATTTAAGATGCATTTTTTTAAGGAGAGATGAGACCTTTCTTTTAGAAACTCTACTGCTTCAAACCAATGGGCGTCAGATCAATGTTCTGGTAAAAGGAAAATAAATATCACTTTTAGATTATAGCGTGTTAGCGTGTTTCAATCTTTGACACATATCAAGCGCAAATCAAACAGCAATAAAAAATAAGGAATGAACAGGAAGAAAGTACAAGCTTTAGTAATAAAAATATTTAGCGTTCATGAGATTCGCATTGAAACTGTTACGTTGAGTAATATGAAAGGGAAAGCATAAAACGACACTAAGCGCTACTCAGTATAATTAAATGGATTGCCTGTATAAATTAGATTATCAATAATGCTTCTCTATGAAACTAGACAGAACGGCGCCACTTGGCATCTTTTGTGAAACTATTTTACTTCCATTGCTCGGGAACAATGAACTTTTTATATTTTCCTAAGAAAAAATATTTTCATTCCTTGACAGAATATTTCTCGTAACGGAATCAGCTTATTGCTCTGTGTGGATAACTTAGTATTTTCAATAAAGACTACTTAACGTATTCTAATGTAACTAAGCGTATTTTAGTCGTAGGACATCCGTTGCCGAGTATCTCCAAATTCTCGAAGGATGGGCGACATTTAAATTATAGTTAGAGGTTAGGTTATCTTAGAGGAACTCTACACTACGATCGTATCGTGTTACATATGGACTAGAATTATAAGCACCTTTGCTATTTGTCAGAAACGTGCTAACTTGTCGAATATTCTAGATAAAAACTGTTTAATGAGTGTTTTTCTGAAATTGTTTTTTTATAATGATACACTTAATTTTTTTTACAGAATTAGTTTAGCTTACGAGTGTAACGTATATATAATATCAAGTCATAACGTGCAAAAAAATATATGTACTCTACGGAGCAAATAAAGATAAGTGCCCGTTACGTGCTTATTTTCCCTTTTTGTTTGCTTAATGATATACTGAGAGAAATTTAATTTAAATCTGTTTTTAGTTTTGAAAAGTTTTATATCCCTAAAAACTATTCCAACATTAATTTACTTAATTTATTTCCTAATATTCTAATTTATAGAGTTAGGTGTTACTTTGTGGAGATCCATAATACAAAAGTGATAATAAAATTATTTTGGTATAATCCGCAATGAAATGCTTAGTATGAATGCTGTTCGTTTTTTTTAACTTTAACCCTTATGTAACTAACTAGCTAATGTCATCTGAAACCCCATTTAGAATTCATTCCTATTAAAATAATGTTGAAAGTTTTTTTGGGCAACTGAAAGAATCGAGTCCTTTGAAGTGAATTTCCTTTGAGTACGGTGGGGTTAAAGATTAATTATTCACGTCAATTTCTTAACGCAACGTAACATTCCTAAAATTATTGTATGACACAGTGCGTAACAATTTATTAATCTAAATATTTAATTGAATATTCATAAAGTTAAAGAGAAAATATTTGTCAATAACAATAATAAAAACGTACTTCTATCGCGCATACACACGCTTAACACTAGTGCGCGTGGATTCTATAAAATTAATATTTTTTTGAACATCATTGTATATACTGGAGCATTTATTAAATTGAAGACAGCTTTTATATAGATACAATTTTACTATTTATAACTGCACTCTATTTATAGACGAGATGTAAATATGATTATGGTCGCTTATGGGTGAAGCATTTAAATTTATTTACCTTTTGAGGGTGGAGAATACATTATGCAAAATATCAAGCTTCCAATTGAAGTGGTTATGTCCATCCATTTCTAGTATATCTATGATTTGTTGATTTATTCTCATACACTGCAAAGCCCAAGCTTGCTACTATAGCATTAAGAATTACAATCCCAGTAAAGTGAAAATTTTCTGAAATGATATACACATTTTTCAAACACAATGCCTATTTAAAAGTAAGAATTATAATAAGCTAGGTGTTGAGGGCAGAACAAAAACATTTAAAAGGCAGTCTAATTGAACTTATTTTATACTTATCTGCTTATTATATGAGGTATTCAAATATATAATAATGTTCTACAGTTGTATCCGGCTGAGTAGAATAGACCACCCTCACTTCTTACCGAGTCGTTTTGTAAAGCGACTTAAGTATACACAAGACTTAAATATACGACTTTGTAAAGCGATATGTCGTAAAAGGTGACTAAGGTAAGTTGACTCGCCATGTGGTATCCAGCTGAGCAGAAAAGACCACACTATTTTTACCGGGGTGTCGCAAAGGCTGACTAATGTAAGTTGACGTCAGACAGTCGACCTGTCATAAAATAACTAGGCAAAATATGTAATAACATGTTGTGCCGACCACCCTCAGAGGCATAAGGGCAGGAGAATGATGATGTTCTACAAAGCGCTTTATTCAGTGCAGTGTAAAATAAACATTTTCTAAGATAAAGTACGTAGATAGATTAAGACCACATTTCAAATAAAGTAGTGTGCAATAAAATCAAGTGGACCGCAGTTGGATATCTGACACGGAACTAATTCCCGCTATATTTTAATCCGGCAAAATACAAAGGAGCCCAATTTGCATAAACCTCGCCTGTTTGTTTCATGCGAGGAGTATATCCGCTTTACCAGGACTATTTTGTACTCAATTTATTTGAATGCGCGGCACGACGCCATGCGAGTGGCTGCAAACATTCTGTAGTGAAATTTTAATGGTGATTACCGTGTCACGTTTTGTCTTATATGGGGGATGCTTATTCGTCTGTCATTAATAACCTTTTTTAAAAGTAAATGCTATATAACGTATAATGCAATTCAGGCTTGGAACTCGTTTGGAAGATTATCTAACAAATATGTACACGATATTGTACTATGATAAATCATTTATATCTTAACTATAAATAAATATATGGGACACTTACACACACGGTCGTCCGTCCCCAAAGTAAGTAGCTTAATACTAGTGTTATGGGTGAGAGACAACTGGTGAATATATACATATATAATTTTTAAATACATACTTCTCGTCTCGAAGAACCAGCAAATTGTTTATAGAAAATGTTGGCCGTCGGCGGGAATCGAACCCGCGACCCGCGGCACTGACCAGTGCGCCACCGGGACAGTTAATGTCAGTCCATATTAATATGAGGAGTTATTATCAAAATTATTAAAACATCTTAAACTAAAGTCATGATTGCAACTAATGACTTAACACGTGGTGCTCTTTTTTTCTCTCGTAATAAAATCGGCATCTTTGGACAAAACTGAATATTTTTAAATTGTAAATTGTTCACAATAAAAAAGTTTTTTCAATGTAATTACTTTTGTTCCACCGGTAATAAATAAACCGTCTGTTTTTCTCAGGCCATTAAAATTCATGGGAGCCCTGATCAGATTAAAGTTAGTGAAAAATCCCCCGTAAATAACTGGGAGTGTACATTAAATGCCGCAGTAGGGTTCTGACCGTTAATTCGCCACATTGGTTTAATGCGGGCGAGACACTATCTTAGTCGTCCCTATATCACTACCTTCCGAGAAACCGCAGCCTCTAATGGGTATATAGTTTCCCAACCTTAAGATAATTTGATAGTAACCAGAGACCCCTTTTTATTAGTGCTAAAAATCCTACTAATTTTATTGAACTTATTCTCACAATTTTACGCAAATAAAAAACGAATATACAAGTATATACTAAAATACAATAATATATGTATTTATGGTACTGTAGGTACATTTTTACAGTTGATAGAAAAACATAATTAGAATAAAATGTTTTAAATTTTTGTACAAGTTAGCGTAATGTTTTCATATGTATTTTCGACGTTGATTCCTATAATCAGATGAAGTATTTAAATAAATAAAATTCGTTATATAAAAAAGGTAAGTTAACAATAAAAATGGAATTGTTATAATGTATTCGTTATTCACACAAAAAATATTATTATTTTATTACTTTATTGTCAGAAATAATCGTACGACATTCACGTACGATACGATATCGTTTAATGCATGTTTCTATAACACATTTGTGGTAATATTATTTTTATTAGTATTATATGAAATATACGATTACTTATAATAATTTTAATAATTTTAAACTTAGCGATTGATTTGGCTCCATATTTTACAACCGGCAGCTTGCCTAACGTCAACTTACCTTTGTTCGTATTTTACGATACCTCGGTTGGTTACGGAGCAGGTGCGATTTTAAGCTTAACGATTTAAAAATGTTTCTCTGTTGTGGGTTGTATATATTTCTGGAATTCTTTTAAGATATGTACATTTTATCATTATTTTATATAATTACATAGTTTATTTACGTGTACAGATTATTTTTTAAATTTTATTTCATGTAGCCTTAGAGATTCCTTTAAGTATTACGAAACTAATTTACATTCAAGGAATCTTCCCGAACACATTAGGAAGTAGAAACTTTACGAAGCGATTCCAAGACGTTCATATTCTATGTATACTAGATGGACCGTTCCCTTGATAATTGTAATACGAATTATTATTAACGTGTGTTTCGATATCTAAAGCTTCAATAATAATTTACGATGATTTGGACCTTACTATTTGAGACCTAGAAGAAATTTAAGAATTATGAAAAATATATAATTATTTACATAAAACCTAGCTAGATCGATTTTTCTCCCCCAAAACCCAGTACATGCTGAATTTCAGTGAATATCGTTGGAGCCGTTTGCGAGATTCCTAAACTATATACAAATACAGTGAAATACAGTTAAATCTAGTTCAGGGGTCAGAGTTTATAAATAATGTAAACACTGTTTATATAAAATAAAGATTATTATTATTAGATTATTATATATATAAATACACACAAGATTAACTCATTTAAATATTAAAGATATATCCTTGCCACTGATACTACACGTAGTTTAAGACTGTCACTTCGTTCAAAAACGTATTGTATGTTCCGTATGACTTTTTAATATAAACAAATCCTGGTCAAAATGTAGCAGTATATTTACTTACTCGACAATAATTTGCAAATAGTTAATTGCATTGAAATATCTAAACTAACTAAACTAAAAAAAAAATTCTAAATAAAAAATCCTATAAATCCCACATTATGAATGATGCCTCCATATTGCGTCCAAGATAGTGTTAATGTTCTCTTTTTTTTTATTTATTTATATACAAGACAAAGAGAACAGTTACAATTGTAAAGTTACATATTATATATAAAGTCTTGATTCTGCGAAATATATATTGGGGGGCGACTGTTGGGTACAAACACCGTTTCGTTTCAATAACTTCTTTATTGAGTTATATATATGTACAATGATTATCTTAAACTTGATTTAATATTTAATATGTAGATTATATATATGTAACTAATAACTATGTTTAATGCTAGCGTCCGTTCCCACCGATGCTAGGTTAGGTCAACGAAGTCTCTTTCCCAGGCTGGAACACTACACCTCCGGTGTCGTATGGAGTATGGGAAAACGGCAAACGCTGAGTAGACGTAACATGCGTGAAAACGTCACTTAAAGGCATGTACATCATTCAATATTTGTCATTAAAATTAATTACAGAAGTGATTTATGGTATAAAAATAATTGTAATACAGAATTAAAATTTTGCTTAAAATAACCAAAATACATTTCCATATCAATTAAATGTCAAAGAATTAAAAATAAAATGTAATATATTAAATTCAACAAAGATAATTACATAAAAAAAATATATATATATATATATTGATAATTTTTAGTTACAAATAATTCAAATTAGACTTATTAAACTATTTTTTTAATCAAACAGTATTAAGAATATAATCTAAGGACTACATTCGTATTATCTCTTCCGAGCTTTCGTACGGTGAGAGCCAACTTAGTAGTAAATCTAACAAATCTGTTTTCGTCTTTGTACTGCTGAAATCTAATTACATTTACAGCTCCTCTTAAAGAATCTCTAATCTCCTAAACTGGCCTTTTTATTTTATCCTCTTTAAGTGATAAAGCGTCGCAGCTATTAAATTCCATTGTTTTAAGTACTCTTTTATTTTTACTCCCATTTAATTGGCTAAATAAAAAAACATTAGTAATTAAGTTAGAATTTTTACAACATTTTTAGTTAATAATATGATTTTAACACAACTTTGATAAATTCGATTTGTCCTAGAGTGCAAAGAAATAATTTTAAAATAAAACTGCTTAAGATAAACTTAAGGAAAATTAAAAAATATCTGACGTTGGATTACAGAATCAATAAGATTTAGTTTATCGATAAAACTTTAAAAATGCAAATAATAATAAGATTTTCAGATGATTTTCGTGTAACTTCAAGGACCATGAAAGTTTGATAAACTTAGTAGGAATCAGAGAAGAAAAATCGATATAATAATAAACACAATATGAGCTACAAGGTACCGCAGCCGATACTGAAATACTCAATCTATTTATGATTTACCTGACTACGTAGCATCGTCCAGATATGAAATTTATATTTAAAACGTTGTTGGTTGTTATGTAAGCTAATCATATCATTTAAGTTAATAGATAGATGTACAAATTCAAATTTCTTTATTTGCAAAAACATTTTTACAATAACATTTTTAATATTATTTTCTATTAGAAATGTTTCACCTGCCTCTATAGGCATGCAAAATTACAAAATTATAAATGAAACTAATTCAACTTTTTACATCTCAAATACTATTTTAATTTTATTATTTTAAAGTTTAAACGAAACAAAGATATTGTTTTGGTTAAAACGTTAAATCTAAACTGTTAATATTTTAATTTGCAAATGAGAAATCAAACAATGATTAAACTCATGCAATAAATTTGTAGAGCCTTAATTTATTACGCATCACATCGTTTTTTTTTTGATAATAATAAAACCGAAGTATAATTATATGACATAAATAACATCAAGTGCAGTACAATACCAGAGAATGCAGGGGTCAGACTGTTTACGGGCCAAGTTAGAACGAAACGACTTGCAATGTGCGAAATAAACACTTAACTGCAGGTTCACTTGTATTGCGGGAAAGTTTCTCTTCCCAGTCAACCGCCACGGATAACTTTGCGGAATTTTACGATTTCAAGTTTCATATGACTTCATCAGAGTTTCATTTTTCACGGACTTCAATCAATTCTAAATGATGTAAAAAGATAAAAAAAGAGGCTGAAGGTAATTCCAGTTTATTTCTTTATCCATCTGAAGTGCCACTTGACACTACAATTGCAGACTTGCAAAATTGGAATTTGAGGCATACCAGCTGTTATAATGGTTTTTTTAATTAATAATAAGATAGTCGCAGTAGCTAGCAAATATTAGATGATTGCGATGTTATAACACTGTTGATTGTGACAGCACAATGGGTGAGCATTATTTGGAGGTTATTCAATTTCATAACCATCAAGAAGGTTTCCTTAGTGTGTTCAAGAACACATTAAGACATCATAAGTTAATACTGTAAGAAACTCTAATTCCACTATTAATAATATATTCAGTCTCCATGTTCACTGTAAACTACCGTACCCATAATACCTACGTAACTACTTTCTTACCGACCATCATGTCTTTAAAATGACTTCCACCGAAAACCGTCATTTTTCTACCCCGCTCCATGAGTGCCGAATTTATAACAGCTTAACAACAGCAACAGTTTTTCATTTCATTAATTATATCATTTAATAAATATCATTTAATTAATTTAAAGTCCTCACTTTTAAATTGAGAATTTTGGATGAAAGGATACATTCTTATCATCCAAATGGCAGCTAGTTTAACTTTTATGTTATTTTTTTTACTATACTAATTACTATTGTGAAAAAGTTCTCAAAAAAATTTGAAAGAAAAAATATTCTATTAAAAAAATATAAAAGAAAGAAAAAGTAAATATTCTATTTTAATTCATATTTAATAATTGTAAGCCCACTGCAATAGCAAAAACTCTATCACTTTTTTTCCATTCATTTCATTTATAGACAATGTGAATGATCTTTAATTCAGCAACAGTAGGTAGTGCGTACAAAGTTTTCTTAAGCAATAGATTACGCTCGAACAACTTTAATAAACTGCGGCTTAACATTGTATGGGTGTTTCAGATGCTTATTTGAATTCACGGTGGCAACCTTAGTGCTTTATTACATTCCTTTGGATTTACGTTTAAATCAAAGAAGTTTATTTAAAAATAATGAACCCAAAGATAAAGTCTTTTTAACACATTACTACTCTAATATTTCGTAAATAGTGTTTAGTTGCGTATATTTCAAAAACCATTAAGTATTATATTTTTAATTAAATTACTGTAATATAAGGAATACTTATTTTTGTAATTTTCTTTATATCTTTGATAATCAAAAAAAAAATTATAAAAAATTTACCACAACAGTTTTTGTTATTTTTTAAAGCTTATTAACTTATAAGCTTATTTATCTTGCCTCGTACGAGTACGTATTATTTTATGTGAAGTTGGAATCTTGCAAATTAAGTTTGACCCGGTATCCGATCGAGTTAAATTTTTCATAGTGGTCCAGTCCCTATGACAAGCATAATCTGATTGATCCTGACAGGATCGGCTACAGAATGGAAGTCCTTAACAGTAGGGACATGAACATTTGTTAAAAGCTTTTTGTATGTCAGAAAACGGCACAAATTATTATTCTTCATTCATAATTGAACGTACTATGAATACAAATGATTTTACTATAATTAGCGACTATTGATCGGTTTGTTTGGCTATTGAGAACTATTTCGCTATATCAATTCAATATAGCAAAAAAGTTCTTATAAGCTTCGTCTTTTTATCAATACTTTAAATAAATTCTCAATAGAAAATAAAAATACTTTATGTTCGATCAAATAATCACATAATCAAATAAATCACGCAATCAAGTAATCTCTTTAACATTTCTTTCTGAAGAAAGACCATTATTTAGATACGTAATATAATGTTTACATATATTATTTTTTGTTAAAAGTAGTTTGATTTTTATTTAGATTTGATTTAAAAATATATTTTTATAATTCGTAACAATTACAAAAAGTAATTTCTGATGATCATCACGGTCATCAGGTTGGATTAGTTGCGTATCTTTCTAGCGATTCCTTTCACCAGTCATGAAAAAAAAGTCAACGCCAAAATGTCTTAGGATATAATAACCACAAGGTGGTAGAATATTTATTGCAAGAGAATTTTCTTTAGACTTCTTAGATAAAATTTTAAACGCATACATATAATAGCACTTAACGGGCTTGTTAAAGCAGTTTTGTATACGCAAGTAGTCCCAAGGCGTTTGTGAATATTCATACGATGCTTTTCAAAGAACTTGAAGGAACATGAGCAAAAGTTTAGGTTCCTCGTGTGGTTACATTGATTATTGATTATATTTAGTTTTAATGATCACTGATAGTGTTATATAGTTTTTGTTATTAGTGATTGACGAGCTTTCATGTTGATGTTTGATCATACTCAACAAATAATAATAAATAAGATTTTCTCTGAAGAATAATTTATTTTTGATGTATGCCTTACCTTTTTATGTTTTGCACTATTGTACTATTATGAATCAAAATGCTAGTCGCAATAATAATGAACATTAACGATTTATGATAGTGGCCGTGTGGTATCCGGCAGAATAGAATAGTACCACCCTCACTTCTAACTGAGGTGTCGTAAAAGGCGACTAAGGTAAGTCGACTCGCCATCTGGTATCCGGCTGAGTAGAATAGACCACCCTCTTTCTTGCCAAGGTGTCGTAAAATACGACTGAATAAGGGCAGGAAGATGATTAACGACATACAAGTATAGTAGGGACTAAAATTTGATCTCAATAAGCTTTTAAGTGAAAAAAAAAATAACACCAAAACGAAATTAGTGAGCTCAAAAAAACTCTAGTCTTATGTGTAATACAAATAATCATTAATAGTGTTTATATAATATATATATTTCATAATTTCTCCTATAATATTAAAAACCGTTTCGTATTTACGGAACTAAACCAATATAGCCATTATAGCTATTTTTCCAAAAAAACATACAGCAATGCATTACTTAAAATTTCAGATTTGAGAAGACATTGTTAAATAATGCAATATAAATTGTTGTAGTACTGTAATTTTATCTCATTACCCATAATATATCATTGTAGAAAGAAAGATCAACTTTTACATAGTTGACTACTTATATCAACTATTGCAACGACCAACGTAGACAAACTTTTTTAAGCTTTAGTAAGTACCTAGACTTCTGAGCTCAACAAGGGAAAACTATAGAAGAAACTACTTTTATTTTTATGCTTGTTATAAGTAAAATCAGAAAGAAAGGTTGGGAATTTTTTCACGTAAAAATATTTTTCCTCCAGTTTCTTCTTAATTGTTCGCTTACCTTTTGTTGCCATTATTGCATGAGTTTTTAAATATTTAATCGATCATGAATAATTTGTAGTATTTATCACAAATTAAATAATCTGGCTAATCTTTTTTTTTTCAATATTTTTTTTTTCTTTTTATTGTGTATAGACGAGCGCTCGACTGTAATCATGCCTGATGATAAGTAATGATGCAGTCTAAGATGGAACGCGCTTGCCTAGAAGATGCCTGTTCACTTTTGTTTTAAAAATACCCATATTGTATTCATTGGGAAAAACAGATGCCGGGACAGCATTCCATTCCCGTGCTGTGCGCAACAGAAAAGAGGAATCGAAACGCTTCGTGCGTCTTCGCGGGATATCTACAGTGTAGGGGTGGAATCTCTCTCGGTGCCTAGCGGTGCGATAATAAAACGGCGATGCTGGAATAAGTTCATGAAGTACCTTAGCACACTCTCCGAAATATATCCTGTAGAAGACCGACAGACAGGCAACCCTGCGCCGGTGTTGCAAGCTATGCAATTTAGCATTAGTTAGGGTTTTATCGCCAATGAGTCTTCTGGCACGTTTATCCACCGAGTCCAAAGCATCCAGTTGATATTTGGCAGATCCACCCCACAAATGACTACAGTACTCCATACACGATCGTACCTGAGCTTGGTACAAAGTTAAAAGTTGTTTTGGTGTGAAGTACTGTTTGACTTTGTTCAGGATGCCAAGTTTCTGATATAGAAAGATATTCAGATATGGAAAGAAGCACGTATATTTAATGTGTGTACGAGTATAGAACTAAAACTAAAATAACTAATGTAATGGCTGTTATTATTCTGCCAATAGAACCCCGTTATAATCATCAGAAGTATAACGGGGTTCTGTTGGCAGTATAGACACCAATTTGTGGACCTTTCTCTTTTTCTTTTTGTCAACCGATGGACATCCACCGCTGGACATAGGTCTCTTCATGGGATCTCCATGACAAACGATCCTGAGCCACTTGAATCCAGTGACTTCTGGTGACCTTTTTGAGGTCATCAGTCCATCTCGTAGGGAGTTTTACCGGTATCTAGGATACCGTCACTGGAAAATCCAGTGACGGTATTCTAAGTATTGTGGTCCTAAGTAAGGTCAAATGTATTGACCAATTATAAAATTCCGTTTAAGACAGAGAAACCACCAAATTTCTTTGTGGCTGTTCTCGGCAGGTGGAATTCTAAGAGCTATAAGTTAATGGTTTAAATACACTCTCAAAGATTTTTTTAACAAAGTTATTATAATTTGAGTACGTTTACTCAAATGAACTCATCATTATGATTTAATTAGAGAAAAAAATTTCAAGGTTTCACTTATACATATATTTTTTTAAGTTCTTGTCTGCTATCGATTGAGCTTCAATTAAAATAACATATTGATTTTTTTTATATAAATCGAGTAGTTGAATATAGTATAAAAATCTTTTTCAAATACGAAAGGGTTCGTAATGTAAAAGGGGAACTGAAAGGGCGACCATTTTTTTTAAATGACGGCTGCTATCTTGAATATGCAGAGGCTGTCGCATCGTTCAACATCATTAGACCGGGGAAATAAGACCGTCGGTGCTGAATAGCTCCTTTATTCCATGCGTGGATATATTTTACGGAGTATTCGGTAATGGTATAAATTTAGCAAGATAAAAAGATATATAACTTTGAAACTATAACAGATATTTTTATTAAATTATCGGATGAATAATAAAAACGCCGTATGATATCCGGCTGAATAGATTAGTACCACCCTCATTTCTTACCGAGGTGTCGTAAAAGGCGACTAAGGTAAGTCAACCCGCCGTGTAGTATCCGGCTGAGTAGAATAGACCACCCTCATTTCATATCGAGGTGTCGTAATAGGCGACTAAGTTAAGTTGACCCACCGTATCGTATCCGGTTGAGTAAAATAGACTACCCTTTTTCTTACCGAGGTGTCTTAAAATACGACTAAGGTAAGTTGACGTCAGGCAGGCGGCCAGTCGTAATAACGCAGCCAAATCATGTGACAGCATGTTTATAACATGTTGTGCCGACCCACTTAGAGTGGGATAAGGGCAAGAGGATGATGATCGGATAAATAATAAAAAAATTTTGGAAATCATCGCTAAACAGCTAATCAAACCTCAGCAACGTTTTAAAAACTTCTCATGGGATTTCTCTCAAGAAAGAGAAGGAGTTTGGCGCGGTCTAGCTTTTGAATAACGCCTTATCCTAGTATTATAAATGCGAAAGTGTTTTTATCTGTCTATTGCACGTTTAATCCACTGGATCAATATTAATTAAATTTAGTACAAATAAAGCTCATTACCAGGCTAACATATGCCATAAAATTTCAATTAATTTCATTTGGGAACGGGGAAAAGGCACAAAACTCCATACAATATATTCATACATTTTATTTCAGTATTTAATGAGAATATTTTAATCCTTAATTTGACGAGAAGATAGTCAAAGGTGACTTTATAACGACAGGTAAGTTTACATTTATCATCCTTTACGATGCTCTAATCTAATACCAGGGTATCAAAGTTTGGAAGAAGAAAGAATTGCGCTATACAAAGTTAAGACAAAAATCAATGCTATATCGATAGTATATAATGGGTAATAAATATAAATTAAACTGAAAATAAACTTGTATTGTTGTGATTTCTTTATAAAAATGGAATAAAAAAAATTGCACATTGACAAAATATATTTTTATCTTTAACTTTCTAGTAGTATAACTAAACAAACAGTTAATTAATAAGTA
Organism: Morpho achilles; assembly: GCA_947086495.1. Taxonomy (NCBI): domain Eukaryota; kingdom Metazoa; phylum Arthropoda; class Insecta; order Lepidoptera; family Nymphalidae; genus Morpho; species Morpho achilles. The sequence continues at coordinate 8,324,656 of CAMTZB010000006.1, read as the reverse complement.
AAATGCATATAAGAGACATTATGTAAAAGAAAAAGTTACGTTCGATACGTTTCCTAAGTAGTGCGTTTCTTACATTTAACAATGTAGCTTAATGGCGGTAATATATGAACAAAATGGTAACATTTATTTGAAGTCGTATGTCTGGTAGGTAGTCCATTTAACAAAAAACAAATTTCCGCCATATCTCGTACAATTACATAGAAGGAGGTGTGATTTCCTTATCTCGTATGAATTTAATGTATGCAAAGAAGGTATTTTAACAACTGTTTCACCTATTGCCTACATTTTGCCTGCAAGGCAATTCCTAAGATACATAAGATGCGTCGTAAGCTATGCATATTATAGGTTAACCGTTTGACTGAGTCCTCACCTGTAGGGTACAAGGCTCTCAAAAGCGAGCGCTCGTAACGTGATAAGCAAAAAGTTATCGCCCGCATCTGCCTCAGTCCCCGTTCTTATCATACATCCGCGTCCTTGTACCCTGCAGACCAAGACTCAGTTAAACTGTTAGTCACTCGCAGGATTTTGTCACATTTTAAAAAGCAAGACTAGATTGTGAAACACACTTTAAAATACTAAAACGAATACTTTAATGCACATCCTATTTTGTCGGCAAAACAGAATGTTAGAAATTTATATAATAAAAAAATGTTATTTGTAAAGAACACTATCTTATAAGTTAAGAAATAAGGTGTTATTTTACAAAAATAATATTATTTAAATTTAGTTAATTCCATTTCTGTATTTTGGTACTCCACAAAGTAATGCGTTATTCTATAAACTATTTAATATTGACTTAATTAAATGCGTCGCAGTTTAAAATATTTTGTTTCGATTAATTGCAGATTATATAAAAATAAATGATAATTATTTAATAGCAATGTTACATTGAAATCAAGTTATATGCTTATTTGTAGCAAAAGCGATAATGCTGTTTCGTAAATTTATAGCCAGATGACCCTCCCACTGGGGAGCGATAAATGCGACGTAAGGTAGCGATACTAATTATCCCACAGGAAGCTGCGCTTTCTAATTACGATAACAGTAAATCTTGAGATTAATTGATAAAGATTTATCATCTCATATTTAAATATATTAATCGTGTACATAGATGACCTAACTTTATAGTTGAAGAATTGCTGAAATGTTATATTTATTGAAAATGAAATGCTGAATTTATAGAATTAGGCGTTACTTTGTAATTTCGTTGTGGAGTCTATTTTCTGATGATGCTTCGAGTACGGGGCAAAACGATCGGTCTGATCGTGGTAATTATGTGAGCAATGCACTGAGTATCTTGTATTTATGGTTACTAATGCATGCATATTTACGAATCCTGAATGTATTATGTTTCTTGGATAGTACGCTCTACATTATTCATTACATATATAGGTATTTTCTTTTATTGCGTATTATAGAAAATATATATTTAACATTACTTTTCTAAATACTTAGTAACCGGGTGACCGAGCCTTGCTTAGTAATATTTAAAATGATGTAAAAAAAAATAAAAAAAAATTTAAAAGAAAAATGAAAAAATAAAGGGCAGGTGGGGCTCGGTATTTTCACCTCTCTAGACCGCCCGTTCCCCGAATGAACTACCATAACTTTACGTTTGACAGCGTTTACCATGACTTTAAGTTTGAAAACTTGTGATTGTATTCAACGAAAAATTTCAAAAAAATTTTAGAGCCCGAAAATAGGGATAAAACGACATTTTTTTTAAATAAAATTTATCTAGATCTATTTTTCTCCCCCAAAACCCCCTAAATGCTGAATTTCAGGAAAATCTATGAAGCAGTTTCTGAGATTCCGAAAATATAAATACACACATACAAGATTAACTTATTTAAATATTAAAGATATTTTAGTTGTATTATTTTTATTAGAATGAAATAAAATAATATTTCACTTATTTACTTAGAATGGAATCTAAGTAGATGCAATTTTAATTGAATTGTAAATACAAGATTCAAGATTAGTATGAAGATGCAATCGGCGGTGGGTTTGCTGAAGGTGCCAATACATTTCCCAATGCCTGAACGGTCAGGTAATTGTGGTTGAAACTTATCTCGGAGTGAAACGTGACTGGAATACTAAACATCCCGCGGCTCTTGTGTAAATTATGAATTTTCTCAATGTTTACATTTTCTTTACAAATTGTTGTGAGAATTAATGTGGGTATGGCGTGTTGAATTCATCTTTTCCCGAGTAAAATCCCTGTATAATATAAATCTTAAAACTTTTCTCAATAAACAGCGAATGAAGATTTTTGCAAGTAATATTTATTGGGCTGTTAAAATTTGTCCACGATTGACAAAACACATTTAATATTACTAGTACCTGGGTAACCGTGCCTTGCTCGGAAATCTTATTAAAATATATTCAAAAATGCAATCAAAAAAGAAAGATCGCATGTGGTACTGGAACCCAGGAATTTTTACATATTTAATCCGTCCGTTAAACATTGCGTTATAACAACTTGACAATTAACAACAAATTGAAGTTTACAACCTATTTCTTTTTTAGCAGTTTTTTCCAATGCCTGAAAACAGGGATAAAACAACATTTTTTTTAAAATAAAACCTAGCTAGATCGATTTTCCCCACAAAACCCCCTTAATGTTGAATATCTTTACATTATTTTGTTACTAATATTCTACATACATATGTTGTTAAATTGGCAATAATACTAAATTTAAAAAACACGTTCATACGTTTTTATTGCTTACAATAAATTTATATTTTAATTAAGTACATACCTCTAACTCGATAAGTTTGCAATAAGAAGACATATTGTTTAAGTTTATTTCACAAACTATCGCAAGTCTTTGTCCAGCATCAAAGCCTTTTTGACCTTCTGTTGTCTACATTGTTGGAGTTATTTACTTAGAGGGCATTAATGAATTAAATGTCGTTTCTTTTAGTCATTGTAGGTTTATTTGATTTACTTTATTTTTAGTTATAAGTAAATGAAAGCAAACATTTCGCAAGAAACATTTGTTGGTAGTAATAGTGCTCAAAGTCAAATACAAATAATACTAGGCTTTGAGTTGCACCTGTATGTAATAAGTGCTCATAAGTACGCAATATTCAGTGCTAATGCTTATCGTTAAGTTGCAAAGGTAAGGTAAAGGTGAAGGTTAACCGTGCTAACTGCCTATGATTCGAAGCGTTTGAAGGTTTTGTTGTGTTGATACTTAGAATAATCGTTTGCTCCTTCTTGTGGAAGATAATATATTATAATCCTTTATTATATAATCCCATACTAATTAAAACAACCATTTTATGTTATGAAATAACATTTAAGTAAGCTCTCTGATGGCTAAATATAAAAATTATATTATAAAATTTAGATATAAGGTTTTCCCATCCATTACTTAAAAATATATTATTTATTGTACTTTATTGTGGAATGACTAATATTATACATAAAGTTATATTATGTTACAATAATATTTGTTAAATATTTTTGTGCCATTATTAGATCACGTAAGTGATAAATATGGTATTTGATATGGCATCAAACTTAATCTCTTCAAATGCAACGACAATTAGTTTAAGGAAGTATACAATAAACCATACTATGCCTAAAAGCGTATTCAAGTTAACCCCTATCTGTTGGGAATAAAAGCAGTGTCCTTATCCTAGCATCCCGGTTCACTTTACATTCATTTCTATCATATAAATGCGGGACAACATATACGCTGCAGACACTTACACCGTATAATAATATTGCACCAAGCGTAAAATAATATTTGTATCACGAAGTCACACATACACACATATAATGTTTTTGAGTCTTTGACTGGTTAAATACTGTGACTAGATAAAAGCAAGGCTATAATTTATATAATTAGGCATTACTTTGCGCAGATCCATAATACTAAAGTAATAATAAATGTATCCGTTTTCATACTTGATACATGCAGGATTCGTATAAACACATGCACAAACCTCCACCACTGCCACCACAATAGACAAGCACTATATACGTTGACTATCACAAACTTTTTTAGAAAGGGGTTTATTAATTATTTTTAAAAAGGGGTTTGAGCTTAAATACACTCACAAACAACGCTGCAATGTAGGATTGTAGGTTACACATATCCTAATAATCGCATCAGGATATGCAGTTTTCCTCACTATATCGAAGTTTTCCATTAAGGAAACCTTCCTGTTAGTATGAAATAGGCAAATAAGCTTTAGTAGAAAAACTGGTAGATGTTTACCGGGGGCTTGAACCCCCTGGTAATAGTCAGACGTTGCGTCAATTAACTATTTCGGCTCATTTTTTCTAAATATATTGGTTAAATAATTATATTACATTAAAAAACAAATTCGAAATTTCGTCAAAATATTTATTCAAATTTTATTACAGCGCGTGTACCGCAACAAAATTGTGAGTTAAGTTTTTATAACAAACTTCCGCACGTAATCTTGGACTTTTCCTTATACAAATTTAAAATAGCTCTTGCAAATATACTTTGACATTGATAAAACTTATAACAAAATTTAAACTAACGATTTGAATTGCAATCAATCAAATTCAATTTTTGAAAAAGGGACCGTTGATGTTTATGGTTATACCTTTAGTCATTAATTCTTTACACTCAAACACCTCTTTAAATACGAGATGGATCAGCAATATCGCAATATGGTCTCGAGACAATTTCGCACACTAAATTGTAAAAGCCTTTAGCAGTGCCTGAATCTTGATATAAATGAGTACCAGGGTGGCAGGTGGGGGCTCGATCCTTGTATTTTCTCCTCTCTAGACAGCCCGTTCCCCAAATGAGCTACCATGACTTTACATTTGACAGCGAAAAATTGTGATTCTATTCAAAGTAAATTTAAAAAAAATGTTAGTGCCCGAAAACAGGGATAAAACTCCGATTACGACATTCAGAATATATATTTATATATACAAGATTAAGTCATTTAAATATTAGAATCTATAACGGTGTAACAGTTAGCCATAGCTAGAAGGAATTCGAGTACGACGTACTGTTAGGTATGGCTGTTCTCGATCGCAGTGGGCTCATGATATCAGTAATGGCCACTCGAGCTATCTGTTCAGCCGTTATTCTCAACAAATCTCCCACATTGCGGCCAACTAAAGCTGAATCAATACAATGCATTGGTGGGTTACTTTATTCTTCTGTTTGTGTTTATTGCACGGTTTATTCATACTCTGAATTGTGACCACTTGTTAGATTTTTTCCAATATATCAGTATTAAGCTACTAGTTAGTCTTTTTGTTTTTGATTTATTTTTAACACCACTTATTCTCAATTAAAAAAATATATATATATTAATATTACAAAAAAATTGTTAAATGTTAATAATTGTAGTAGTAATAATATTAATTTAACGTTCTTAGTTGGACGATATATATATAAAACAAACCGAACCGAAGCTTTTTGTTATCATGCTAAATCGTATAACGAATTACTCATAAGTGTAAGTGAGTAAGTAACGGCTTAATACTGCCCCCTTGATTTTGGAGAAAAGGATTAGAGTTAAGGCATACCACGCTGCTCCAATGCGGATTGGTAGGTTACACATATCTCCAATTATTTTATTTCCTCACGATATTTTCCTTCATTTCGTGTGATAAATTGCTATTATCAATTAGGCACATAAGTTTAAATAGAAAAACTCATTGGTGCCTGTCCGGGGTTTGAACCCATGATCGTCTCTAGAAACATACATAATGCCAACCTATTTGTACAATTTTTTTTTTGTAATGTTTAGGTATACTATATTTTTTTGAAGTAACGATAGAAGGTAGATACAATATTTAGACAATCTACGAAACTCGGTGTCTCCTTTTGTATTTATAACCAAAATGTCATTTATTCTTCGAGAATTGCTGTCCTTGGAATAATATTGGGAGTTGATCTTTAGTTACGAAGATGTCTAAATTGAGTTGCTTTATTAGAGCTCGAACAGAGGCACGACTATAAAGGGGAAGCACAATGGTAAATAATTTCAGTAATTAATTCCAAGCTAAGCAACAATCGAAAGAATGGCTATCTATAACGGTATAATTTATTTTACTAATTATATTATTTATAAATATTTCATTCCACTTTAAATAAAATTTGGCGTAGTAAAATATCAAGTCTATATTTTTATTATTGTAAGTAAATCTATTAAGTTTTAATAATGAAATATTTATAACATCAATAACAAGTTAGGTGAATATATACTAAGTATACTATTTACTAAACTAAACTATTTTACAAAAACAAGCATTTAAAAAAAAACAAATTAAATCTAATTAAATAATAACTAAAGAATAAAAATAAAAATTAATAAATATATATATATATATATATATATATATATATATATATATATATATATATATATATATATATATATATATATATATATATATATATATATATATATATATATATATATATATATATATATATTTACACTAAATCAAAACCATCCATTCCATTGCAATGGGGTAGAGTTCCTAAAATACTGGCAGCGCTGCCCCTTTGTATGGCCAAACTTATTCGTTGGCCAAGGTAGCTGCCAGCTCTCGGGTCCCCGGTACGCTCTACGAGCCTTCTAGCGAGCTCGTTGAAGAACGTATGAGCGTCCGGGCCCCATGGACCTAAGGTCAAGGTTTCAAGGTGGTAGAGTCACGTTGCCAACATATGTTGGTTAACCGAATGGGCAGACTCGACCGGTTTCATACCACCCTCACACAGAAAACCAGCGTGAAGGAGCGGCTTGCCGCTTTGTTTCGCATAGGTGAGTGTTGAGCACCGGTGCCCCCCCCCCCCCCCTTTCCTTCCCCAAATATGACAACGGTTCGAAATAGAGTTTTAATACCCCAGGAGGGTACCGACTCTGACAGAGTTGGAGAATCCCTCCCTGAGCAATCTCGCTCGGGCTGCCCGTCGTATTCTGGGGCGGGCAACGAAACGTTAATTGTCAATGGCAGTCAAGGAAATAAAACTATGGCATCCCGTCCTACTCTCATTGTGGACTTCTGTAATATCCGTGGACTACATTCCAACTTAAATGCTGTCCACTACCATCTCGAAACAACTCGGCCAGCCTTGTTATTCTTAACAGAAACGCAGATTTCATGCCCAAGTGACACAGCTTATTTACACTTCCCCGGCTACAAACTCGAACATAACTTCGTGCCTCATGCTGGGGTTGCTGTGTTCGTAAGGGATGATATATGCTTTCACCACCTTGGCAATTTTGAAGGTCGGAACTTGTCTACCATCTGGGGGCGCGTGGTCTGTGGCGATCATGCCAGAGTTTATGCGTGCCTCTACAGGTCCCATAGTGGTAACGCGGAATCGGATAGGCTTATGGAACACTTACAAGCGGCTATTGACGATATACTTTCACAGACTCCCTCGGCTGAGATCGTAGTTCTTGGTGATTTTAATGCCCACCATGCTGAATGGCTTGCCTTCTCGGATACCACAGACTATGCGGGTAGAATTGCTTTTGACTTTGCAATTGCGAATGGTCTATCCCAATTAGTTAAGGAGCCAACGCGAATTCCAGACGTGGATGGTCAAGATCCTTCTTTACTGGATCTCTTCCTGACCACACATCCCCAAAACTACCAAATCTCGGTCGATGCTCCACTAGGCTCTTCTGACCATTGCCTAGTAAGGTGTGTAGTGCCTATCGCACGTCGTTGCCGCAGATCACTCGCGACACGACGTGTTTGGCATTACAAGTCAGCAGATTGGGATGGTTTGCGTTCCTTTTATGCGTCTTATCCATGGAGGCAGGTTTGTTTCTCTGCGAATAATGCTAATTCTTGTGGTGCATCTATCGCCGAAGTGGTGATGCAAGGTATGGAAAATTATATACCCAGCTCTGTAATTCCAATCGGTGGTAGATCGCAGCCATGGTTTAGTGAGTCTTGCAAGGCAGCAGCTGATAGCAAACGTGAGGCTTATCGGGCTTGGGCTGAAGCGATGGCTTCAAGGAACCTCAACTCGACATTACTCAAAAGGAATTATAACCGCGCCTCCAGGTTCTTTAAGAGGGAAGTTGCCAGAGCGAAGTTTAAGTATATTGTCAAAATTGGCAAAAAGCTTGAGCAATACCCATCTGGAACGCGTCGGTTCTGGGCACTCTCCAAAGCGGCGCTTGGTAACTTTGACCAACCATCACTTCCATCGTTACGCACTGAGAACAACGCACTGGCCCACACAGCAAAGGAGAAAGCCGATCTTTTGGGGAATTTCTTTGCGTCAAACTCGACTATGAATGACCAAGGAAACCCGCCGCCTACTATCCCGTGGTGTCAGAGCTCAATGCCAGATATTAAGTTCAGCCAAAAAGCTGTTCGGCGAGCTCTGTTTTCCTTGGATATTCATAAGTCGAGTGGGCCAGACGGTATCTCTCCAATTGTGCTTCGATTGGCGCCCCCGAGTTAACTCCTGTGCTAACGCGTCTATTTCGGCTCTCATACTCACAAGGCATAGTCCCAGATATATGGAAGTCAGCCCTGATCCATCCGATCCCTAAAAAAGGCGATGCTTCAGATCCAGCTAACTACAGGCCTATTGCTATTACCTCCCTTATTTCCAAAGTTATGGAGATGATTATAAATCGTCAGCTTCTGTCATACCTTGAGGATCACGAGCTGATCAACGACCGTCAATACGGTTTTCGACATGGTCGATCAGCAGGTGATCTTCTGGTCTACCTGACTCACCGTTGGGCGGCAGCAATAGAAAGCAAGGGAGAAGGTCTCGCAGTTAGTCTGGATATAGCGAAAGCCTTCGATCGTGTATGGCATAGGGCACTTCTTTCGAAGCTACCTTCCTATGGGCTTCCAGAAAGTCTGCGCTTTTGGATCTCCAGTTTTCTCACTGGACGTAGCATACGTGTCGTTGTCGACGGATTCTGCTCGAATCTTAAGCCAGTGAATGCTGGGGTTCCCCAAGGTTGCGTGCTATCCCCTACACTGTTTCTTCTGCATATCAATGACATGTTAGATGATGCTAATATTCACTGCTATGCAGATGACAGTACAGTGGATGCCACATACACCGGTAGCGCAAGCCTTTCTTGGAAAAAGGTCGACGAGTGCCGGGAAAATCTTGTGTCTTCTGTTGAATCCATCTTACGGAAGATCTCCGACTGGGGTAAACTAAATTTAGTACAATTTAACCCCCAGAAGACACAAGTTTGCGCGTTAACTGCTAAAACATCGCCGTTTGTCGCGTCACCGTCTTTCGAGAATACTCTTTTAGGTGCCTCGAGTAGCATCGAAATACTGGGACTCGACATCTCCAATAGTTGCAAGTATCGCGATCACTTGGAAAGGAAGGCTAAGTTGGCCTCTAAAAAATTGGGTGTTATCAATAGAGCGAGACAATACTTCAAGCCGGCCCATAGACTTGCGCTGTATAAAGCACAAGTCCGGCCTCACATGGAGTACTGTTCTCATCTCTGGGCTGGTGCACCCCAGTACCAACTTAAGCCATTCGATCGCATACAGCGCAGAGCAGCTCGTATTATTGGGGACAAGGTGATTAGCAAACAGCTGGACTCTTTAGCGATGCGTAGAAATGTGTCTTCACTGTGCGTTTTCTACCGCATCTTTCACGGAGAGTGTTCCATTGAACTGCATGACCTGATTCCTGCCGCTAAATTCCATAACCGTACTGTACGTCACAGATTAAAATATCATCCTCACCATCTGGATGCGTGGCGATCCACCACAGTACGGTTTTCAAATAACTTCTTTCCACGCACCACCATTTTATGGAACGATCTCCCTTTGGCGGTGTTCCCGGATCGGTACGATATAAGTACCTTCAAAAAGCGTATTTCCACTTTTTTAAAGGACAGCAACACCCTCGCTCTGCGAGAGGTCGTGGGCGGCGGTGATTACTTGAGGTGCACCGCATGCTCGTTTGCCATCCTATTCCATAAAAAAAAAAAAAAAAGGTCTCTACACCAAAAGGCACAAAAATGAAGCTTCTATTTATGTCTTCATATTTGCGCCTCTTGGCATGTTCTGCAGTGGTGGCTGCTGTTCCCGCCATAGTAGAGGTCCCTTGTATATGTGATGGAGCTAGCGTGTCTACACATGTAGCATCCCAAACAAATGACCTCCCCAGTTTCCAAGGTATGAGAGTCATACCATCAAGTCTCTTGCCATCGCTACGAGCCAATCCATTTGGTTCTAAAACAGCAGGCACATTAGCGGTAGCAAGAGATTTCCGGATGATCTCATTTAAACGGCTATGACGAGAATAGCGACCAGCACTTTTTAAACAGGAGAGACCATGGTGTCCAAATGTATCAACAATGTATGTGTATTATTGTAAGTTGAAAGTTATATAACTTTTTTGCTCTTTATAGATTTCTTGCTACTCAAGCGTGCCTAAATAGATCAAGCAAATAACAAAAGTATAAAGTAAAAATATAAGCTTAATTTTATTTTGTTTCATACTTATTATTTTATTCATTGTCAATATTTTTCGCTTAACAACCGGTCGCACATAGCTTCAGTTCTTGGGCCTTTGTTAGAAGTTATAATATAAAATCAGAAAGTTATATAATACAACCTTATTTATTATTACGTCTAATAAAGTAAATACTTTAAAAGTTTTCCTTTTATTGCGCTCCGAAGTCGGGAAAGTTATGAAAGCTCAAAGAAACTTCTTCGTCTGCGTTGCACCAGTTAATCAAAGCGTGTTTCGTGAAATATAAGCATATGTGGCGACGAACGAAAAGCAAATTTGAAAAGCAAAGCATGTTATTATTAAGACACACAGTAATATATACCGTTTTATGAATCTAAAAAAACATTTACGTCTAAAGGTTTTATTAAAGGTATTTTTTCTTTTTTTTTTCAAAATTATCAACTTTCTATGCTCGCGGCTTCGCCCGCACAGAAAATCTACGATAAAAATAGCCTATATATTGATCCATTACTTTCAGTGAAAGTCCCATCAAAATCGGCTTAGACATTCCGGAGAATAAATACTAATAACCTAACCTTTCTCAAGAATTGTACTACCTTATAATTAAAGCTGTAAAAATATCAGATCTAATACATTCAGACAGACAGCTTTTGGAGTTATTTTAGGCTGCGGCCAACAATATTTATTATATTATTAAACATTATTGTATTTTTTAGAAATGAATTATTCAATTGTGTATAAATAAATAAGTACAGAAAAATTTTCTTTTGGATATTTTTTCTTTTGTAGAGAATCTATAAAAAAGAGTTAGAGATAAATAATTCCCATATCCACACAGGTATGATATGTAGGTCTATGGGAGTCTGTCTGTTTATCTGTCTGGTATGTTTTTAGGCTTATTTCCAATATTAATGAAATTTAGAATAATTAAAACATGTACATCGGAGTAATCTATTTTTAAAAAGATCTCGTATTTTTCTGGAATAGTCAAAATAATATATTTAAAGTTTAAGTTAACGTGAACGATATACATAGCTATATATCATAGCTAGATGTCGCTAGTTATTATTAATAGGCAAACTGAAATTCAAAATGTCTATACTTCAGACAAAAAACATGAAACAATTTCATGTTAAATTTTAACATGAAATTGTTTCATGTTTTTTCAAAAATATAAACTTTTTTTTTAGAATTTTCCTAATTTTAATAGCTATCGTATGTATTCGTAAAAAGAAAGATTCAAAATGCAAATACGGAAGATAGCTGAAACTATCTGCCCTAATTTCTGCAAATGTAATTAGATTTTCAAGTGTACAAAAGCACTGCTCAGTTTGGTAGATTTACTGCTGGCTGACCCTCTCCCAACGGGAAACGATAAATGAGACGCGAGGTAGCGATACTAATTATCCCATAGGAACTTGCTTTGCTTGAATTTACTTAAATAATAAGTACAAAATTTTTAACGTCTATTACTTGTTCGTCTATTATTTATTTAGCATACTAGCAATCTACTAGAAAGATTAAAATTTATAATTTTTATTTTTTAATTTCTTACTAGAAAGATTAAAACCGTACCTAATGGTTAAAAATGAAAAATAAAATGGCTAAAGTGGGGTAACCCTAAAAGCTAGACCTATACCTACTGCAGTAGACTTTTATTTAGAACTTTTAGAGGGGAACAAATTTGTAATACTTGTATTACAATGTAATTCGTAATATTTTGTATTGCTGCTCCTTGTCCTATTCATCTTATCCTGATATTATATAGCCTTCCTCGATAAATGGATTATCGTACAATAGAGTGGTTTAATGATAACAATTTAAAAATTAATGTGGAAAAAACAAAAATAGTTACATTTAAAACTGCCAAAGCACAAGATATTCCTATAGCAATAAAATACAAAGATACTAAAATTTTGGAAGTGGAATCAACTAAATTTTTAGGTATAACCTTAGATAAATATTGTGACTGGAAAAATCAAATAGAAGATGTGTGTTGCAGATTAGATAAATTTATTTTTGCACTAAAAAAATTAAGAAGAACAGCACAGAAAGATGCAGTTTTGTGTGCATATCATGGGTATATTTCTTCAGTACTCAGATACGGGTTAATAATCTGGGGTAACTCTGTAGAGGTGGACAGAGTATTTACAGTTCAAAAAAAATGTATCCGCGCAATATGCAATGCTCATTACCTTGATAGCTGTAGGCCATTGTTTAAATCGCTTAACATTGTTCCTCTGCCGTGTATGTATATAAAGGAAATGTGTATATTCGTAAAAAAAATCCCGATCTTTTCAGTACTCACGAAACATTAGGAAAAGTTACAAGGCATAAAGATAGACTAATTGTACCAAAAATAAGATTAAGTTTATATAAAAATAACTGTTACTGTATGGCTATAGAAATTTTTAATAATCTACCAGTACATATAAGGTCACAATCATTGTTAACTTTTAAGGGAATTATTCACAAGTGGCTTTTGGATAAGTGCTTTTATTCTGTTAGCGAATACTTACCCAAAATATGAAATTTTTATTGTAATTATTAAGATGATTTTTTATTATTTTCTTTTTTTAATTTATTTGTATTAGAATGTTTAATATGAATATTATTATTATTGTTTATTTTGACATATAGTTAGGTTTAGTTAATAACTTTTGTAGGAAGTAATAATGTCTGAGCTGCAGAGTCATAGCTATAAGCAATTTTGTTTTTGTATATTGTTTTAAAATTTGCACGCTATTTAATAGTATAATATGCAAATAAATAAATAAATAAAATAAATAGTTTTTCAAATCAGACCAGTAATTCCTGAGATTAGGGCGTTCAAACAATCAAACAAATAAACTCTTAAGCTTTATATATTAGTATTAATACAGTAAAGTAACGGAATGCTATTATCTTACTTCTGGGCAAAACCCGCCACGCTGCTCCAATGAGGATTACAAAATATATCCTCAGAATTTTCTAGAGATATGCAGGTTTCCTCACGATATTTTCCTTCATCGAAAAGCATGTGATAAAGTGCAATTATCAATTATACACAAGTTTAAAAGCAGCCAACCAATATTTTCCCTTGTAAAAAAAACTGTAGATTTTTAAATGTACTTCATCATTTTTAAAATACTATAGGTTTATTTTATCAAGTATATATGGTAACTAAAAATAGGGCCGCAAGAGCAAAACAACAGTTCTGAAGGACGTGCTAAGAACAGAAAGTTTGGTCGTTGCGCTAATGAAATCTGCCAACCAACGACACCAGCTAGCAACTTATATCCGATCAAATCGCTATTTGCCCCATTTTATACGAATAAAGATGATTGATATAAGTAATTATATCCCACAAGACATCCTTTTTTGGACGCTCCTTTAATGTCAGAGCGGTTCAATTGTGGAATTTTTTACCACTAGCTTTAAGGGAAGCTAAATATTTATGCAGTTTTAAAATATCGCTTGAAAACTACTATTTCTAATTTTTTGCTTAGGGCAACCTTGCTTAATCATGATGTATATATATATAGAAGCATCAGGAAGCCTTCTAGAGAGAGCGGTCCGGGCTATAGTCCTACATCGTGGGCGCGATAGTGGCAGTAACTCGGAAATAAAACCACGCTTGTACGATGCATCAATTAATTATTTAGTTTCCATACAATATACTTCGCAATACAATAATTAACGCCAGATTTAATGAGATCAAGAGCCAATAGATTAGAATTTCGCCCGTCTTGACATAACAACCCACGTTACCATGCCAACATCGAACTACTACTCTTTTCGGGGTTACCCGCTCTTAATGTTAATTTCTCCTTAGTACGTTTTTCCTAGTATAATCATTGATAAAATAACAATCTCATAACTATTTGTAATAATTAATCAAATAACTTAGTTCACAACTTATAATTACTCCACGCGCCGTCATATATATTTATATGTATTTGTATTTATTACGGTATGTGCTTAAAACATTATATGTGAATAATGCGTAAATTTATGTTTGTATATATTATTTTATATAATACTAGCTTTTACCCACGCAACTTCGTTCGCGTGGACTGTAGTCTTGAAATTAGGAGTGGCTTCTGTCACCATCCAAACCTTCAAATATCTCCATCACAAAAATCAGATCGATCCGGGATGAATCAGAGGGGTTTATCTTTTGATCAAGAGCTTAATATGATAATTTTAGTAAATAACCCGTACTTACATGAAACACCTATATATTAAAATAGCGCAGTAAAAGGAGTACAAAAACTTTATATACATGAAAACATATATACATGAATTCATAATGTTTTCTGGAATGAAATATCTCTATAAATATTATAAGATTTGGAAACGTGTTAGAAAACTTATTTAATAATAACATTTATACGTAACGAATCAACTGTCAAATTGTTTTTTTTTTTAATACCTATACGTACGGCGCTGGATTCCAACGTTTTTAGTATAAATACGAAAAATTAAATTTAAATTATGTTTTTGTTTACATAATATTTTAAAATAGGTATCGGAAAATATATTAAACTTGACTTTATTAACTGTAATGACTTTTCAAATATTAAAAATGGTGTTTAGAAATAAAATATTTTCTCATTAGCAGTATGGCTTAATTTCTATGGGATTAATAATATTAATTTACTTGTTGCCATAGACTACTAACTAAAGACTATTTAAGAATGCGTTTTCTTGAAACGTCTGTTTTTTTGACAACAAAAATTATATATGATTAAATATTACTTGAACTTAAATGATTATATGGTTTTTGAAATAAACAAAAACCGAAATATTTAAAAAAATAATAATGATAACTTTTTTTAAGATTTTTATACGTTACCCCGGTATATAAACATTAATTTTGCCAAATTTCATCATTGGTTCAGCGAATTGACCATGAAAACGTTACAAACAGACTTTCGCATTAATAATATTATTAGTTTATTTATTTTACTAAATAACCCGTATTACTTATATTAATAATCCATTGTTATTACAATGTTAAATTTTCTCAGTTAAATTTGTCCAGTAAACGAATAAAATAAAATAAAATATAAATACTCTTTAAAGATAACTCTTTTGACGTAACCCGAAAAACTTGGAATCTAAATACTTCGTAAATACAGTTTTGACTTGATTTTGACACAACGTAAATAAAAATTAGTTTTATAGGTTTATTATAGATGGCGTTTTGAATGTCATCGTATTTAATGCCTCCTGAATTTAATTCCTGTTGAATTAACAGGATTTATATAGCCTATATGTTACCCCGGTATATAAGGAATATTTATGCCAAATTTCATGGATATTGGTTCAGCGGATTGGCCGTGAAAACGGAACCGACAGACAGACAGACAGACAGACTTTCCCATTTATAATATTAGTAAGGATTATTTTAAATATGTAATATTTGTATGCATAGGTATGTCTTGCATCACCAACCTTCTTTTACCAAAAGTACCAAAGTTTATCTACATTGCTTGACAGAACAGACGGATATTCGCATATATAATAATAGTATGGATGATATTTTGTTTTCGAGGTAAAAAAAAATAATTGCATTATTTTATATTATGGCAATCACAAAAGTAATTTTAGTGTCCGTCAGTTTCAATAACCTATTCCGAATAAACTTTATAATGTAAGATTACCTTGTTTTATCCAATTTTTTTAATTGTCATATAAATCAATTACTCATATATTCAAATTTTTTTATAACGTTTTAAAATATCTTCTACAACTGTATCTATAAAACAATAATTATTAATAAATTTACATTTCTGTGATATTCGTTTAATTTGCTACACTCACAATGATTAAGAAAGGAACGAAATTATTATGACAAGGTTCGTAATAATACAATTTAGTAAGAGAAACTTTTGTGAATTTTGTCGAAGTAAATTTGTCACAACTAGAAAACTTGAAACTTGTAACTTATTAAATGATTAAAGTAAAAGTGTGTTGTTCTATTAAATATTATTTTGTTTGTTGTTCTTAAATGCAAATTTGAATTGAGAAAAGAGACATAAACTCGGTGTAAAATGAAAAAAAAAAGTGTTACCTTTTTTTTGATGAACAAAAACGAAAAAACACTTTGGAATTTCTGATATAAGTAAGGATAAAATGTTTGTATTCACGATTATGCAATAATAAAAATGTATAAAATCGACATTACAGCTATGAAAAAAAAACTTTACAATTTTAAGGCAATTACGACAAATAATATCGTTTAAGTAAATTCATGACCTCTCATAAATTTAATCTGAAGGTTCACACTGAATGAAAGAAAAAATGATTGAGGGTCGACGCACTTATTTCCTCATCCTAATGATGTCGAACGATGTTTAAATCTCTGCGTATTCAAGATCATAATTCAAAAGGAGAATATTTTCTTTTTGGACAATATTCGAATAAAAAACCCGTTCATTATTCATAAGGGCTTTTAGCTGGCAACTCGATTAATTACGAAGAGTTCAAGTTTATTGTCTCTAACAACCTCTACTTTGACAGTTTAACACTTTTTTATCTTACTTTACAATAGTCACTCTATTATCTTTAAATATTGCGACTTTTTTACTCCTGATTTGCAAACGTACATGGTATTTACTGAATAAAAGATTGATATGTGTATTATGCTAATTACTAGCTTTAAGAAGTGAATGTAAACTCGAAATAATAACAGCGAAAAAAACAATTTTTAGAATCTTTTACATGATATAAGTGGCAGCTTATCAGATTCATATTCTTACTTTTCCTGACCCTAAAGATATCGCTTACACCTACTCTCTTCTTGAAGTCATATGGACTGGAAAAACATATCTCAGAAGCTATCCAGTATATGTAGCGTCTATTACAATGTTTCAATTTGATTGCATATGTCTTTTAATCAGGTATATTTGTAATCGAGCGTTAGGCTGTACCATAATAAAAAAACACTATAAAAACCTCATAGTTTCCTGACTAAGCTTTGAATTCGCAAGTTACATCATGACTTAAACTAAGTATCATCATCATCCTCCTACCCTTATCCCACTCTAAGTGGAATCGGCACATGGTTTAAGCATGTTGTTATGATTCGGCTAGGTATTTTACGAACTGCCGGCTGCCTGACGTCAATTTACCTTAGACGTCTTTTACGACACCTCAGTATGAAAGAGGATGGTTTATTCTACTTAACCGGATACCACACGTCGGGGGGGTAGCTTACCTTAGTCTCCTTTTACGACACCTAAGTGGAATTCGCACATGGCTTAAATATGTTGTTACGTGATTCGGCTAGGTATTTTAAGACTGGCCGGCGGCCTGACGTCAATTTACCATAGGCGTCTTTAACGACACTTCAGTATGAAAGAGGACGTTTATTCTACTCAGCCGGACACCACAAGGCGGGTCAGCTTACCTTAGTCTCCTTTTACGACACCTCGGTAAGTAAGAGGGTGGTCTATTCTATTCAGCCGGATACTACACGGCGTTCAACTAAGTATATGTAATTAATAAAAAAATGAAATTTTACTTGTTTCTCATGGCTGTTAAACAGTTATTCCATCATGTGAACTTGGACTCTAGACCTAGTGCACTTAGCTCACTTGTTTTTTTAATCTATGTATCTATGTTAAGGATCTCGAATTAAAGTCATTTGGGCGGCACAGTTTAAAATAATATATTCTTATCGTTGAATACCGCAGGGAAAACAATCTTTTGTTTTTCTAACTCTGTTCTATTTCGTATTCCTTTGATGTTATATCATAAAGTTTTTAAAATATTTATTTCTAGTTTATAACGCTTTGAATACCTGAAAAGAGAAAAATTGATAAAATTCCATTTAAATATTTATAAAGTGTGCCAAAACAAGTTCAAACAAATAAATGTATATGATGTTTATTTACGTTTATTTTTTACTTATGTATAAAAATCGAACAAAACTGTTTTACTTAATAAAAGTTTATCTGTGCCCTATACTCGTACCATCCCAATAATGGCGAAGCAGAAAAATAAGTACAAAATAAGTTACAACTGAGAAAAATAATTTTCTTGGCATCGCTTTCTCTGACGTTAAATTGATCAATTTTAATTGAATAATTGATATATATGAGTATAGATAATAAGATATATACTTTAATCTTAATATTTAAATGAGTTAATTTTGTATATATATATATATATTTTCCGAATCTCGGAAACGGCTCCAACGATTTTCCTGAAATTCAGCATGTAGGAGGTTTTAGGGGAGAAAAATTGATCTAGCTAGGTTTTATGTAAAAAAAAATATTGATTTATCCCTATTTTTGGGCATTAAAAAACAGTAACATTTATATTGAATTGAATTTTCACCATTAACTGTCAAGTCGACGTAGCTTATTCGGTTAGCGGGCAGCCTCGAGAAATGTGAGTGCCAAGGATCGATCCCAACTAAATAATTGTTTATTTCTTTTTTTAAAGTTTTTTTTTGTAAAAAATTACCGAGCGAAGCTCGGTCACCCAGATATTATTTTAAAAGTTGCGAGCAACATTTAAACAATACTTTATTATTAAAATTATGGTAAATTGTCATAATACTTATAAGTAGTAAATCCTTATTTAGATGTAGCCGTCATAGGTTTATAATATCACTTGTCTATAAAGTTAAATTATTTAGTCGCCTAAAAATCTCCATTTAAAGGTCTCCATAATTACCGACTGAGGTAATTATGGAGACAGACACTTTGAACATTTTACAATCGTTTACTTTTTGAATTAAATTTTTTGTAATGTTAGCAATAGATTTTTTTTATTTATTATCGCTTTATTAATATTTTAAGTTATTATCGCGCCAAAGCAGATTGAAATTAAATATTATTCTTAACTGAAATACTGTTATAAATGGAAATACCGCTAAATGTATAGGAAATGCTCATGTATTATTTTCTAATAGGTGCCAAGGGAGTTTTCTGTCTGTTACGTTGTAAAATAACTCGTATCCTCCATTTTTCGTCTCACCTTTCCTAGCAAATTTTTAAAACTTCTTACATAATACATTTAAGTATAATTTTAAAACGATTATTTATACACGAATATCTATGTAAATACCTACAGGTATAAACTTTGACTATAGTATGAATTGAAAGGCAAAAATATTTAATTAATAGTTTTACGTTACAATCCTCCAGTTTCTAAATGACATACCGTAGAAATTGCGACAAGCGTTAATTAAGTCTTTGTATAGGTTTAAGGTGCTTTCTAACTGTGTAAGATAACTTAAAGCTCAAAACAATCAGAATTCCCTTTGATATCAAAGTTTTTTTTTGTTGATTTTACTACTATTTAACGCGTTAAACTCTTAAGTTAGACTATATTATAAATAAATATATTACACTTACACACAAGGTCGTCCCCAAAGTAAGTAACTTAATACTCATAGGTGATAGAAAACTGGTAAATATATATTTATATAGTTTTTAATACATATATACATCCAGACTTAAACCACCTAACAAATTATTGTTGGTTGAAAATGTTGGTCCTCAGCAAGAATCAAACCCGCTCACTGTCACTGTCAACTGGTCAGTGAAAAATATCAAATTTTAATTAAAAATTACCGACACCCGACGGCTTAACTTGCTTTCCGACGCACGAAGGAAATGAAAACGCCGAACGAGTATGAAAACAAAACAATTAAATACAGGTCAACCATCTAGCTACCATCTAGACTTGCGTCATATTTATATCAGTATATAGAATTCATGTACTGCGATAGCCCAGCGGTGAGACCGCGCGACTCACTTGAGGAGGGACTTTCAATCCCTTGGAAGGAAACAACGAGCTTTCCTGTTAAAGGTTGTGTTTCTAATTGATAATTGCAATTGATCACAGGCTTTTCCGTGAAGGAGGAGGTCTGCATATCTTAAGAGGATTCTGGGGGATATCAATACCGTAAAAATCCGTTTTGGAACAGCGTTCTGGGTCTTAGCTCCAACAATACTCTCAAAATGCCAGCCCTTTTGTCACCTAAAAAGGCAATTAACCGAGGTGTTAAAACGGATAAAAAAAATTTACACTTTGACTCCATGGCCATCCTGACTGACTCCATGGTCTCAACTACAAACGACACCTTAATTATAATTATATTTTTAATATAAGCTTACAAAGAAAGAGGCCAAAGCAAATTACAGAGTTCAACGTACCGTTTAAAGATGATTCCAAAGTACTGTAAAATAAATAGCGAACGTTCACGTAACGGTCGGTAAGTCAGAGAAGTTGGAAAGTAAATGGTATTAGGATCGTCTAATCGCTACCAAGGGAGCCCTCCGTCTCATCCTGAGTACTTGCGCTGCCACCACCGTGCTCTCGCATGTTCCTTCTAGCTGCCCTCTTGAATGCAAATAGAGTTTGAAATACCCTTACAATGTTAAACGGAATTTAATACATCTGTTTGAAAAACTTTCCACTGAATAGTTCATTTTGTTATGGTCCAAACAATTGTCTTAAAATACAATTAAATATTATAGATAGAATAACTTAGAAACACAAAACTCTGGCATCTATCTGTTACTCTATGAGGATAAAAGCCTTGGTAAAGAATTATTTCTGTCCTAATCCAGGTAGAAACCAATCTGTTTTCAATCTCATCCGTTTTTGAAAAAGTTTGTCGCCGTTTTGTATTATTGAAAAACGGTACATAAATATACGGGACTCTTACACACAAGGTCGTCCGTCCCCAAAGTAAGAAACTTAATACTTGTGTTATGGATGACAGACAACTTGTAACGATCTGCCCTCCAGTCTCATCTATTCATCTCTAAATTTATAATATCAATATAAATTATATTATTAGAATGAGGCTAGAGCGCTCGCGCTCTACCACCAAACTGCAGAAAATTAGCGCTAGTGCGCTAGCACTTTTAAAATATAATTGGCTCGTGATTCGTCTAGTTAGTTAGGACCCATGTTACGTTGTGTATGTAATAACTCAAACTCCTTTAGAGCGTCAGAGACCACAGATTCATCAGATTGGAGGCGTAAAGCAAGCTTAAATTAATATAATTTATTTGTTGTATAATAAGTGCACGATACATGAACAGGTTATATATTCAATACATATGTTAATTACACGAACAGATTCCTATATGTCCAATAGATACATATTCATTGCACGAACAGGTTCCAATATAGCTAATACACGAACGGGTTACTATAAAATTTGATAAAAAAATGCGAGACATTCAGAAGGTTGAATGTCTCTTTTTGTTATTACTTCACAGATATAGCCATCAGAAAGGTTTTAGTTTATATATATTATAATTACTGTATATTTGTTTGCCATTAATACGGGACGTAAAACTTTGTCAATTTAAACGGAATAAGACTTTTCAAAGCCAACAGAAGGATCGCTCGATCATCAGATCGTACTTTAAACCATCCCGAATGGGAAGTTCTAAGATATTAATATTTAAATTGGAAATGTTATAGCCAACAGAAAGATCACTCACTCGATCTTAATTCCTAGCCCTTAAACAACTCCGTAGAGAAGTTTAGCGATGTGGTATCTCTCTCCCGTCAATTACGTTCTTCCGATTTGGAAAAATGTAAAGGGAGAGGGATAGTCAGTAGCTCCGCACCCGCTACCAACGGTGAGCTCCGTCCATAGGATATGAGCCCCCCCCCCGTAGGGTTAGGGTATGCAATTTATAGTGTGCCTGCGCCCTCGAGCCAGGTTATTTATATAATGTTGTATAAACACCCGTCAATGCTCTTAAAGAGATTTAGGGTAATTAAATAAGGACCGTAGTCCCAGGTAAGGACCGTAGTTCAAGATAAGGCACAAGTGCCCGGTCGCAGTGCTAGGACCTAGGTCCAAATATCATTTCAGCCGTAGCTGTGGTGAGTTGGCGTTAGCCATAATTGTGTCGATGAGGCACAAAGCCTGATTTTGTTGATATAAATATCCAATTCTTATAATAAGACAGCGCATCTTGCCAATAGCAAGCATTTCAAGCGGTGCGTGCCGCATTCGTCGTTGTAACTACATATAGTGGAATATATAATAGCATAAAGCTAATACTGTACATGACTCCTCGGATATCACATAACAGTAAAGTTGTAGTCGTTGCTACCACACGAAGTGGCAGATATCGAAGATTTGCACATGACTCCGCAGAGATCACGTAATAGCAGATTTTGTGTTGCTTCTTACCACGCGAAGTGGCAAATGTTTACTCCGAAGAGTTAAGAACGCAAAGCGCTCGCATTATGTGTTGATAATTCAATAATATATGTTTGTAGTGCTAGCACTATTGTGCTAAATATGTATGTTTATAATGTGATGTACCCATCACTAACGCACGCCTTCAATGCGTCCTTTTGGCTGATTCCACGATCGGCATATAAGAATTAGTTATTTATATGTTTGTTACGCGTAGCAAGCTACGTAAGATAGAGTTTTGGGCAGGCAACACTTTCTAAAGCTAGTCTGCAATCTTGTTAATAAAGACCCGACCAGCGGCCCTACGACATGCTATAATGTCGTCAACGTTTGTGTATAGCTATGGGGAAGCCCTGAGAAGGACTATAACACGGCTAGTGCAGGTTACCCCGCAAGACTCCGTGCGAAGCTTTGAACAGTTTACTTTTAGAGTCCTAGGCGTCCAAAGATCAAACAAGGCTACACAGTAAAGATCGAAGATCAATACCGGCCTAAAATCCAATCCGTATCACCCAAAACTCACCAAGTAGCTCTGGCTGCTCTGTACCAAGACGGAAACCCATCCTGATATTCACAGCCTGGAGCAGATCGAGGCGAGGCTACACTACAACAACCGAAATCATTGCAGGCCTGAAACCATCGATCCGACACCAGTACTCACCAGACTGTTCGGTATAGCGCCCAGCACCACTCAGCGAAGTCACCCTCCACCAAGTTATACTCAGGCACTATATCGTTCGAGTTAATAATAAATTTGTCACATGTAATGAAATTACATTTTATTTGTTTAGTGAGCTAGGAGACCGAAGTCCCTCAAGACCGAAGTCTCTCACCACACCGTTATGCCAAGCCGAAGCTTTAACCATTTCACACTATAAAGTGTTCGAGAATAATATATAATTTGTCACATGTAATAAAATTACATTTTATTAGTGAGCTAATAGACCGAAGTCTCTCACCACACAGTTTAGACAAGCCGAAGCTCTGAAAATAGTTTAGGGATCATAGCGCTACCATGTATCGCCCCAAGTACATGTAAACGAAAGCCTTCGGCTCGCGGTACCAGCCCGCGACTGCTCCCGGCAACGTCCGCCAGTCACCCACTACCTCTGCCAGACTGCCGGCGTGACGTTCGGCGCTAAGCGTGGAAAATTGAAAATGTATGGGAAAATTTTGATAAAAATATTTTAATGAAAAATGTACATATATGTAACGAGTATCAAATACTCATTACGAAAAACCATATTAAATGACAAACAAATATTTTCATTTATATACCTTCCTAAACATACTACCAATTCAGTACATAACTCTAACAATATATGCATGTAGGGTCGAGATCGTCACAAACTGGTGAATATATTCTTATATACGTTTGAAATACATACTTAAATACAAACCTAGGCTCAAAGACCGACAAATTAATTTATAGAAAATGTTGGTCCTCGGCGGGAATCGAACCCGCGACCCGCGGAGCTGAAGACAGGGTCATTACCCACTGCGCCAACGGGCCAGACAAATATATTCTAAGATAATTCTAATCATAACTTTTAAAATTTTTAAAGGCTATAAACACTGATGTTTTTATTAAAATATATCCTAAAATCTATGCTCAAAGTAGGTGAATATATTTTCATTTAAAATACATTAAATTTATTATATTTTATAGTACTTAGGTTCTAAATTATAAAACAGCATGACCCGAATCCGCTTAAACTTATTTATTAGTCCAACACTGTGGAAATGACCCCCAATCAGGCGGACTGACGAAGTCAACTCTCAGGGAGCCCCTGATCACAAGATAGTATGTCATTTTTATCTCTTGTATAAAACGATGTCTAAAAGTGGACATCCATCCATAGAAAAAGGTAGTTACAAATCGTCGTTGCTGAAACAGCCAAATCATCATACTATACATTGTCGTGATTAAACATAAGATAGTTGTATCATAACAATCTTATGTTTAACAAATTAGTAACATAACCAGGCCGTCATTATTTGTTAAGTTTTATTGCTATTTTATATTAAAATCGAGTATAATACAAAATATCTAGGTTTCCCTCAGCCCAAGCCAACACTTACATTACATGCTTCACTGTGCCAATAAACATGCTCGCTTCGCAAAATTGGAAACATTCCAGATAGAGAGTACGGAGGATATATATTAAAATAATGGTACACAAAATTTATGTAAATTATTTCATTATCTTTGTTTGAATATTACATAATAATAAAATGAAATCCTTATTTTTTTGCTTAAACATTTCTATATAGTATTAAAGATAATAAACTGAAATTAAAGGAATAAATATTCTGAAAATTTGAAGCTTCTTGCTTCAAATTTTAAGCTGTATTGGAAAAACTAAAAGTAAATTAACATATAAGTAAACATACGGATAATTTGTTAAAAGAGTTTATGAATTTACAATTTTAATACAGTTTTCAGTTTAATAGCGGTTAGTTATATATCCCACGATTTAATCTAAGACTTATAAATATTATTCTTAGTTTTTAAATAGTTTTTCATTAATGTAGGTATCAAACAAGAATAACCAATCACTCTCGTACACATTTTTTTCCAATATAAAGTTTTATGCTGATAAAATTCTAAGTGTGCGATATGATGATGAGCATCATTTAAATTAAGTAATTAAGAAGAATTAATATTCTAAAAAAGATGTATTTTTTTTCGAATGAACATGATGATGTTGACCCTAACGGCTTTTACAGAGGCGCCGAAGTGATGAAATGGTTTTCGTATAACCATAGACCGTTTTCAAGAGGGTAAAATAAAGTTCAGAAACAGTACTGGCATCGATAGCGATATCCTAAAAGTGTATTGAGTGGGCGACTGATAAGCACACCGTCTGGTGTGTGCGACTAGGCCTCAACTGGTGGATCTAAAAAAACTGAGGCCCCGTATAAATGAAGACACTGTGTGTGTTGTAGTGTTTGTATTATATGATTTTGGCTTCAGTGTCTTATATGACTTTACAGGAAAAGATGGCGGCTATTTATATCACATATGACATTGGCTGTGTGGCCTAATGGATAAGGCGTCGGACTTCGGATCCGAAGATTGCAGGTTCGAGTCCTGTCACGGTCGATCACGTTTTTATTTTAAAAACATTTGACGGATGTGCCTATTATTATATCATTATATGAATACTAGAGACACCAACTACTTTGGTCGCATCTATTTTAATGTTAAATTTTCCTCAATTGCTTACGGGATTTTTTTTCCTGTGAATAATGTTGTGGATTAGTCATGCAAGCTTAACGCAGCGATAGACAGACAGAAAAAGAAACAAGGACATTGAACTAATAACACAACTATATTTCATAATTTACAAATATTTGATTTCAGCTAAAAATATTGCAGGCTCGTTCTACGCATTACTATAAATACATAGAAGAAATTAGTAGTCTACTTAACTAAAGTAAACAATATAATATAAAATCAAGTTATATTTCCGTGTAAAGTATTATTATTAACTTTATTCTAGTACAGATTCAGATAAATTCGTAGACACAAGAACACAGGGGAATCACTTGTTCGATATCTGATAAAAGTTTCTACCTCTAAAAGCTGACCTGTCAGAGAAGTATCGCTATTGCTTTTCGGCGATGTCACTAAGCTTCTATTCACTCTATAATGCTATTGTATTGCAGTATTGTGATTGAATTAGAAAAACAGAAAAGAATGAAACAATATAAATAATAATAATCATTTCGAGTTGCTCAATAAGTCTGTATGCAGTTCTGTCATTTATTGATTGCTTTACTTGAAACATGCTAATAGTCCAAAAAAAGTGTAATGGCGAATGTTGCATGTGCATAAAAACAAATATTCTTATATCAATGAATTCAAAGACTGGGAAGAATGAAGAGATATTTATTTATTTATTCATATTTTCAACAGCATTACATATTAAACAATGCAGTAAATATCCTATATATATTTTTAAATTAATAAGTAAAATAAGTAGATCTTAACATTCTTAATAACAATTATTACAATGCTTAATTAATAATACTTATATGTTTTATAGTTAATTATAATAAAGTTTAATATACATAAGTATAGATATAATAAGTTAAAAGTCTCAAAATTAAGGATATAAAAACATTTTTTCAAACACCGGTTTTCCCAACTAATGAAAACCAACATTGAAAAATATCAATTGAGTGAAAGCTTTTATTGTATTAAGACGGCAAAGTAATGTTCTGTCAGATTCTAGTTCTCGATTCGATAGAAAATTGTCACTGACAAAGCTTAGTTTAACGAGGCTTTCGGAGGCGACAGAGTTGAATAACTACGGAAATCCAGTAACAACTGTTGTAAGTATGTACGGAAAAGTATTTTGAACATGACATCATATGAAATAGCTAACTAAATATAGTAAGTCAAGATCCACAAGTATGATTATGGAGAAAGAATTCAAATAGTTTTATTTCAAACAAAGTGACCATTAATAAAATTCGGTTTAAAGCAAAAGTCAAGTAACGGCCTGTTAATAGTTTTATTTTAGACCATTAACAATTTTTTTTAAGTAAAAGTAAAGTAACGGCCTGTTACTATCCCAAGGCTGGGCATAGACTTGCTCGCTCCGTTTCCGGAGAGAAGGGTCTGGAGCTAACACTTACCACGCTTTTTTTTTTTTTTTTTTTTTATGTCAGGAAAACCCATTATGGGTCATCACCGCCCGACGGGGACGAGCGGCGGCTATGTCGGACT
The DNA here is from genome assembly GCA_947086495.1 of Morpho achilles. Lineage (NCBI taxonomy): Eukaryota > Metazoa > Arthropoda > Insecta > Lepidoptera > Nymphalidae > Morpho > Morpho achilles. The sequence continues at coordinate 8,297,299 of CAMTZB010000006.1, read as the reverse complement.
CGCACCGACTAAAAACCTGACAGTGCTCCACCACGCTGCTGGTGGCGGAGACAGGGTACCTATGTAAACATTGCCCCCCATCCCCGGCAGCAGCAGCTCTAAACCCCAGAGCGCGCCTCCTCTGGGTCGGGGCCTCTCTAATAGTGGCCCCTCCCTCCGCTAATCGATGCATCGGGAGCACCAGATGCATCGACCGCCTCGGGGACCTAACTCCAGCGAGCGTCCGATAAAACCCCGTTCGGATCGCTCGGAGGTCCCTGTTAGGGCGGCATGCGACGGAATTCGGCGAGTCGCCTGCGCCCCGCTCGCCTGCGGCGGATTGGATCCAAGGACTCGACTTCCCGGATCCGTCCCGCCGCCTCCTTCCGCGAGATAACGTCCTCGCAGAAGGAGGCCATCGCTGCCCACGATCGCTCCCTGTCCACCATGGCACGAACCACAGTGGGCAGGGAGAGATCGTGCCCCACCTGTGCCACGAGTTCCGCCCGCTGAACCGCCCAAGCTGGACAGTCCGCGAGCGTGTGCAGCGCCGTGTCGAATTCGGCGCCGCACTCGTGGCACTCACCGGTTGGTTCGCACCGGGCCACCCGCCACAGATACCTCCCGAAGCAACCATGTCCGGAAAGCACCTGTGTCAGGCGGAAGGTGAGGACCCCATGCCTCCTGGCGACCCAGCCCTGGAGAATGGGCTGGATAGCTGAAATCGTCCAGAATCCAGCACTGGGCGATTCCAGCCGCCGCCCCCATTGGCGGAGGAGCTCCTGCTGAGCTTCACGCCGCCAATCCACTACAACCGCCGCAGAGTTTTCCCCCGATGAACGGGCTTCAACTTTGCGGCGGTAGGCCTGAGCAAGCACCTTGGCCTCTAGATCCCATGGAGGGGACCCGGCCAAGGCGCAGGCCGCCTCGCCAGAGATAGTCCGGTAGCCCCGCACAAGTCTGACTGCCAAAATCTTCTGCGCCCCGCGCAAAAGGGGCAGGGATTTGGCAGTCAGCCGCTCCGCCCATACGGGAGCGCCGTACAAGGCCATTGACCGGACCACTCCAGCGTAAAGGCGCCGGCAGCCTGCATTCGGCCCCCCCACATTCGGGAGGAGCCTGCTCAGGGCTCCGGCGGTCGCCTTCAATCTTGGGGCGAGCCGCCGGAAGTGGGCTTCAAACGTCCATCGGCTGTCGAGAGTTAATCCCAGGTACTGTAAAGTACCTGAGATTCCGACAGACGTTCCGCCCACCACCAACCGGGAGCCCACTGGGGGTGCCATCCGAGGCCTGTGGAAACAAATGGCCTCGGATTTCTCCAAGGCCACCCCTAGACCTAACCGACGAATCCGGGCCACGACGTGAGCTGTGGCCGCGGTCGCCAGTAGACGGGCCTCCCGGTGAGTGCCCGCGCGGGCAGTCACGAGAGTGTCGTCTGCGTAACAGAACAGACGAACTCCCGGGAGCATTTGCCCACGCAGCACCCAGTCGTAGCCGATGTTCCAAAGGAGGGGGCCTAGAACCGACCCCTGTGGAACACCGCACGACATCCTCCGCTCCTTCCACCTACCCCCTGCTATCGGGTACCGAACAGCGCGGTCAGCCAGATAATCGCCGACAACGCGCTGCAGGTACAAGGGGATACGGTGGAAGCGTAGGGCCTCCTTGATCACGTTCCAAGGCAAGGTATTGAATGCATTGGCAATATCCAATGACACCGCCAACACCACCTCGCGCTCGGATGTCGCCTCCTCCGCCAGGACTCTCACACCCTCGATACAGTCGAGGGTGGACTTACCCCGGCGAAATCCGCACTGGAGGCGACTGAGATCAGGCCCTACCACCTGGAGGTGTTGGACAATGCGGGAAGCTACAATACGCTCAAGCAGCTTTCCCGCCTCCTCCAGCAAAACAATCGGCCACTTACAACACTTACCACGCTGCTCCAATGCGAATTGGTAGGTTACACATATCCCTAGAGTTCTTTGGAGATGTAAATTTACTGACGATGTTTACCTTCACCAAAAAGCGTGTGATAAATTGCAATTATCAATTACACACGTAAATTATAACAGAAAACTCATTAGTGCACACAGCTTGTTTCCTTTTTATTATTTTTTTAATTATAAAAGTAACTTACAACAGTAGCTCCCAAATATCTTTCTACTTCTGACGATAGACAACCTCTATCCTTGAAGAGAGGAAATCGGGGTATACACCCACAGTTTCTTGGTTCTTCAGTGTTTCAATGTGTCAGTGCTATAAACATATTATCACATTATTTGGCTACGTATTTTACGACAGCTCATCTGCCTGACGTCGACTTACCTTAGCCGTATTTTACGACCCTTCGGTAAGAAAGAGGTTGGTCTATTGTACTAAACTACTACCCACCCACACGGTGGGTTAACTTACCTTAGTCGCCTTTTACGACACCTCGGCAAGGAACGATGGTGGTCTATTTTACTCAGCCGGATACCACACGGCGGGTCAACTTACCTTAGTCGCCTTTTACGACATCTCGGCAAGAAATGAGGGTTGTCTATTCTTCTTCTATATCAACCGATGGACGTCCACTGCTGGACATAGGTCTCTTCGTGGGATCTTCACCATACACGATCTTGTGCCGCTTGGATCCAGCGGCTCCCCGCAACCTTTTTGAGATCGTCAGTCCATCTCGTGTGGGGTCTGCCGACACTGCGTTTTCCGGTGCGGGGTCTCCATTCCAGCACCTTGAGACCCCAACGCCCATCGGTTCTCCGCACTATGTGCCCCGTCTATTCTATTCAGCCGGACCAACCGGTCTGTTCTACTCAGCCGGATACCACACGGCAAAATCATGTAATATTTGAATAAAGAAAATAGCAAGTACATTATAATGTAACAAATTACAGGACTAAGAATTTAAATACAACGAGAAACTGAATTTCTCCCAATCATTATTTAGGTGGCTTGGCGGTGATTGGGGTAGTTATTCACCCCGATGTCGCCCTCACAGGCAGCCTCTGTCATTGTCCTAACGGCCCCACTTAATTAAGACACCACCGTAAACACATTTTATAACGAGCTTCTTAAGGACATATTGTTTTTATTAGACGTCGTTAATATCAGTACCTGGGTAAAGAGCTTTGCTTGGTAAATTTTTAAAAGATATAAAAAAAGCAATAAAAAAAAGAGAAAGAACTGCCGAGTGACATGTGGGAATCGATCCCAGGTTTTGAACTTTTTTAGTCCGCCTGTTACCATTAGGCTTTACACCTTTGCATTTGATAACCCTAATATCATTTGCATTCAATTCTGCATTTTAGCATTTTCTTTAAACCTCTACATGCTGAATTTCATGGAGCCGTTTCCGAGATTCACAATACGTATTTACTTTTTATGCCACTTTTTTTAGGTAATTCACCCAATGTTTTTAATTATCTGCTATGAATATCTTATCATAAACTTAAAGGATTGGCCCTTTTCTATAATTAATATTTATCACTTAAGATCACTTCGTGGTAAATTAGTACAAATCTAAAGACAATAATAACCAGTGATTACCTGTTCATTTTTATTTGTCAAGCATCAAGAATATATTACTATAAAAACAAAGTCCCCAAAATCTGTCTGTCTGTATCAATTTTCTCAAAATCTACTGATTTTTTTGTACGGTTTTTACTTAAAAGTAGTGCAATTCTTCCGGAAGGTTTAGGCTAATACTAAATAAAGGTTTTCTGTAAATTGTGTTAAAAAAGACACACAGTTGTAAACAAATGCTGGAAACTTTAGTCACGTGTACTTATGGTACACGTGACTAAAGTTTCCAACAGAGATACACTAAAGTCATATTCTAGTCAATTGTAGATCTACAAAAAATATGATACTAAAAAAAAAGGTCGCGACAGCATCTCTCCATTCAAAATAACCTTTAATCCAAAATCACTTTTATGTTCAAAATGTCAATTAAATACACTGATTTCCGTGTTCGAAACCGCAGGCACAGCTTGTCAAGAATCGAATAGAAACGACCGGAGAGAAACGAGGCAAAGATTTGTAGAAATTGGTCGTCATTGAAGAACATTTTGTTTTTGTATACAATATAAAAGAGATCTAAAGATATAAAAAATAGTGATATACTATTTCAGGATAATAAATACGATTTAACACGGATATAGGGTGAATTTCTCCCGATCATAGCTTAGGTGGCTTGACGGTGATTGCGGCAATTATTCACCTCGCCGCCTCCCCTTTGCAGCCGGCTTTTGCCATTGCTGTCGCTTAATTTCGACACCTAAGCAAACATTTACTTCCAATATTTACGCTATAAAAAAATAACTGTTGATTGATAAAAGTTTGAAGTCATATACAAACTTTGAAATATCTTAAAAAACTTATGTGACTAAAACTCGAATATAATATTTAATTAACATTATGTATATCGACCGGCCTTTTGGGGCAATTGGCAGTGACCCAACCTTCAGCTCCGTATAGCGGGTTCTGCCAGGTGCAAGAGTAGTGTATATAGTCTTGGTGTATATATGTATTTAAAAATACACTAAAATTTATCCAAAAAAATAATATATTTACCAGTTATACTAATATATACCCATAACATAAATTTTAAGTTACTTTCTTTGGGGTTTGGGGGGTTACGACCGTGTCTGTAAATGTCTTATATATTTACATTTATTCATAAGATAAGCAAATATTTTACGTCTATGACAAATTTGTGCTTAATTTAAGTAATAAATAGTCAAGCCTCACTATTAAAGAGTGCAAAGGGGAATCTCGTACCAATCTTTTTCCTTAAATGCAGACCTCAAATGCCTATTATATATTACTACTGATACTACTGATAAACCGAAAAGGTTTTGCTGATCGCCTAAGGGTGGTAGTCAGTAGACATGTCATGCTCGACTACGATCTACATATCTACTAGATCTACGAGCATTATATAGTGCATAACGCTCGTTATATTGTCTAGTGTATATGAATATAATAGACAAAGTAGGAACCGACATAAGCTTGTGGCTCCTGCTTTGCGCCTTTCAAAATTACATAAGTCGTTTATGGGTTCGGGCATAAGATTTTATAATAAAATTCCGTTATCAAGTTTAGCCTAAAGCCTACGATACTGTTGAGGGTAAGAATGCGTAGATATAGCTAATGTTCGACCCTTTACAAGATAGTAATGACTAAATGTACTATGTACTAAATGTACTAGCTATGAGTATGATTTTGAAAAGACCAACCGCCGAGTTTAGTGCTGGCTCTTCTCGGCTTTAGCAACAGCTATAGGACAGCGGTAGGAACAGCTTTCTAAACTACCAGAAGAGTTCAAAAACACTTGTATACAAGTTTACTTTGATATAAAATAGTGACGAAACGCGTCAAAAAATTATACGCAGAACGCCTAATAGGTGAAAACGAACAAACTTTGACACAATAGCATATTGATTTTGCCCGTGTAACTCGTGTATTGAATAAATTTAATTCGGAATGTAAATCCATCAGTTGCAGTTATTTGATGAAACAACTGCAGTATACAATCAGGTGTACATACATCTATTATATTTAAATATATCTGCGTTAAATTAATCTATTTCAGAGTATTGTTCGGTTAGTCGTATAACGAGAAAATATATGATATATGTTTTAATATTTCAAATATAAGTTATTGTAAAAAAAAATTTAATATTTTCTTATACATCACAATACCTATCATTACTTATTTTAACTTTGAGTAACTTACTTAGACTAATTTGATGAATAGATCGATTTTTACTATTTCTTATGACCATTTTATAAATTTGTTATTATTTTTATGTTGTTATTCATATATATATATATATATATATATATATATATATATATATATATATATATATATATATATATATATATATATATATTCTATTTTTATTTTTTTTCTGAATCTCGGAAACGGCTCCAATGATTTTCATGACATTTATGGTATTTAAAAATTATTTTTAGTTTGTGTAATATTGTAATTTAATAATTTACCAATAATTGTAATGAGCATAGCATATCACAAAAACAAAACCAATAAATACTATTACTCTGTCAACTAAGCTCTACAGACATTATGGAGGGAACTTTTATGTTGAACGTGCACGAACTATCGGATTTCTCTCAGGTGAGAAGCAATGCTATTTCGCAAGGCCTCTTATATTGTGGGTTTATTCAAATAAATATGTTTCATGTATCAAATATGCTATATTGAATAATCTTCTTATATTTCTTCTAAATAAAGTGAATATAAAATAAAGTTTAAAAAAGACAAACTAATAAATAAAATAATGGATAATTTTCTTTAGGTCCCTATAGCTTTAACCACATACTGTCCCAGACAATAACTTCCCCCTTACCATGTGAAGTCTAGTCGTATCCAGTTCCAGAAAGAACGATCATCATTTCTTGCTTTTCTCGGATATATTTTAAAAATAAATCTTAACATTTTGAAATGTTTTATATATATTCAACTTCACTCGAAAAAAAGTCAATAATATAAGCTTGAAACTCAATAAGCATTAACTGATCCTATATGGATCAGAAAATAAATAAAAGTTGTAGTCTTAATAGGAATTAAACATTTTAGAGTTTCAAAAAGCAGCGCCATTACAAAGTTAGTTCCTCTTTTGATTACTGTTTCAATAAGACACGGTCATTTAGCTAATGAGCGCGCTCTAAAGTAAATAACTCGAACAAAGTCTACGTCAGTGAGATTCAAGCCTTTGATACTTATACTTAACAGACATTGCCGCGACTTGTTATAAAACTAAAAAAGTATTATGCTTTGGCACAGGCAATATTATATACATTACGGCTTTAACTTTACTTTGCTACAAATAGTTTTATTAATAATAAATATTTGTCTATATATCTTTTTTTTATTAATAATATGCTTCCTATTAATATAAAACGACATCGAGCGATACGCGCGTAATTCTTATAATATAATAGATTTATGATAGCGTACTTTATTAGTTATTCTTTCAAAGTTATTTATTCGGAGTTATTATCCTAAAAAGAGATAGTTTACATGAAGATTCAGCTAGCTCGTAAAATGGCAATAGTTTTAAAATAACAAAAGACATTGGAAGAAAAAATTGGACTGGTTAAACTGTCCAGTTATCATTTCGCTAAGTTTGCAATATCGACAAACGATACTTTTTCTCAAATAGCACGTTAATTATACAAAGATAACAAACATAAGCAGGTTGTATGCGACCAAGTTAAAGGCACTCATACCGTTCACATATAATTAATTAAAAATACTATAGTATATAAAAAGGGTTCTATAAATTCTTATATTTTTTATTAAAAAACAGAAAAAGGTCCTTGGTTATTTTAAAAGATTAGCCTTGCGTTTAAAACAGATCGTTCTTAAACGCAAGGAAGGCTTTTAAATGATTAATCGTTATTTATTTTTCATCAGTATAAAGTTTTTTATCTAAAATTCGCATTTATTGTTAAAATATACAATAAATGAAAGGACAACTTTTCAAAGGCCTAATGGACAAGCGGCCATCGATCAAATGACAAAGAAAGTTTTCTCAACACAAAACAATTGACGGGTTCGAAATATTCCTCGGGTCGGATTTTTTTCCCTTTCATTTGACTATTTCGATCGCTCTTCAAAAGAAAATAACTTGAAAAGGCTTTATCAGAATCTAATCTTTCTATTTAAATTGTATTGGAAAAATAAATAGATTTTTTTTTACGTTCTCAAATTTTTGCTTAAGGAGAAATGTTTTATATAGTTATGATGTAAGTTTTCTTTCACATCTCTAAGGTATCTACAATGGGTTTAATTGATTTGTATTTTTTAATTCCTCCCACGCTCTTCGGTATAAAAAAAATTAATACAACTTTTTTGAAATCGTGAGAATGTTATATGTCGTTTGTTTGTAATTTTTTACATCTATTATTAAACATAAAGAAACAATAAAATAATCCACTATAATAATAATCCACTTTATTCATTATATTATACAAGCTTTATGAACTTGTTTTATAAGAATAATTTCATTCTAATTAATCGTTGAATTAAAAAAACTCCGTATATCTGGTATAGCTTACTTTTTTAAATATATACTATGCAAAAATAGATGTTTCATACCAAAACCTAACCACGTTCTGCCATAATGACCATAGTATTATAAAAGGCATCCGAAAGCTAAGGACCGATAAGCCATTAGGCATAAGGCTTAGAAAAGAAAATTAGATGCTAAATGCGTGAGAGAATATTAGTGAAGTCAGGAGTGGCTTATTTCAGAGCCGCAATATTCGGTACCCCTCGATTCAACGATGGAATACTTCGAGCGGCTTTCATTCGATGGCAATCTCTATGCTAACAGCTTGCGATTCTGATCTTCGTTTAGCGAAATGACCGCAGTCACCCCGCTCCGGTGACGTTTATTCCTTACACGTTCACTCCCCAAAGTTTTTATGGACAGAGCGAACACTCACCCCTATATTGAGATTTTTTTTGGACAACGTAATTCCCTTTGAGCCGGTAATATCGAATTTATCTGTAAAATACTGCAATTTTTATAATATCAGCGTGATATGGTGATTGCCTTATGAAATTGCTAGTTGTATTGACGATAAAATCTTTGTGAAATACCATTTACAATGTGATATTTTCGATGTTTTAACAAAATAACGTCAACTTTTATGTCATTTTATATATTATTTATTTATTTTTGAACGGTCATTTATATGCTTTACTCAAAAATGCTGTACCTAACGTATTAAAAATAAGACAATACAAAAAAATATTGATTATTCATCATAGATTTTTTAAGTAATAAAATGAGAGGACTTGGAAAAATATAATTATCACTTAATATATTGCTTTAAAATGGCCTCATAATATCATATAAATATATTTATAACTGTTTTAAAATTCAAGTAAAATATTAATTATATTTTTTTTATTCATCAAACAGTTAATAAACATAGCATAAATTGTCAAATTTTTTAAATCTTATTTAATCATACTCATTATTTCTCGTTTGAATTAACAGCTGTTATAAATTATAGAATAAATATTTATAACATCTGAATATTTTTTTTAAATCTAGCATTTTGAGTGGATATATTCATTTCTAATATAGAAATAATTCGTGGAACAAAAAGGATGAGGGGTCAAAAGCAGATGGTTCGCTTTTATAAAAATGTTGGAGGGTTGTGAAATATGACACACTGTTATTTCTTCGCACACCCGGTCAAGAGTTATTGCATTCCATTATACGTTTTCTCTATCTAAAGGAAGCCATTTTCACTAAAAGAGAACTAAACTGTCTAAAATTTATTCCGCTTATCATTTTATCGCCTGCACGGAAATATCAAACTACTAAATCATTTTTACGTTGTACGCAGTGAAAGGTTATTTTTGTGCCGAAAATTCGTTGTTTTTACATACATTTAGAAATGGCGTCATTATTCAATATAATAGTTGTGAAGTTGGTAGAATTTCATCGTAGGTATAAATGATTTAATTATACAACTTTGAGAAGTGACAAGTTTTTGGAATAAATAATTTAAGTACTACAGTTTTTTTAAAGAACTGTAGTACTTAAAGAACGAGAAAGAATTCTAAGAAATTTTCGATAATGATAAATTGATAAATTGTTTCCCTCGTTCATCCAGGTTCTGGTTATCAGTCTATAATCTAATGTATAATAATATGTACGTTTTTCCTGTTAACAAAAGATTTTTTTTTTCAAAATTCAAATTTAAAATATTCTATACTCAAGTAAACTTGTAAACAAGTGCTCTTGAATTATCAATTCTAATGCTGGTTTGAAAAGCTGTTCCTTCCAAGAAGAGCCAGTAAGAAATTCGGCAGTTGCTCTTTTTAAAATATAATTCTTATAGCTAGTTACATTTAGTTATTTCTGTCTTGTACAGGGTCCAAGAGTAGCCATGTCCATGTGTTCTTATAATCTCAGTAATCCTCAACAGTATAGTAAGCTTTCAGCCTTTTTCTTCAACTTTCAAAATCAATCTCAAAATGCTATTAAAGCGTTTTGAGATTGATGTAATGGGAAAGTTGAAATTGATTGTGGGTATTTATTATAGAATCTTTAAAATTTTAGAATCTCATATTTGTTTCCTCGGTACATATGCTCTAGTTGTGAAAAATTTCATCTATATTGGTGAATTAGCAGTGACAGGATAACAAATTTTTGCATTTATAAAATTAGCATTGATAGTCATTGGAACGAAATTAGATGAAGTTTATATAGGTTATAGGTTAAAACATATTCCAGTTTTTCATTCGGATAAGAAAAAATGCGCAGTACTGGTATTAAAACTTTTAAAATTACGTCATACTAACTTTGTTTAACCACAATACGGCTTTTGTAACGACCGTGCCATTGACTCCTTGCAATGTACCACGTTGCGTAAGAGACCGACAATAGGTTCACTGGTTTGGAAAGGAATACCTTATCTGTACGTCATTGTGTCCCATGTAAATGGTAGCCTTTGAGAATATTTCACGTTCAGAAAGATTAACTAGATAAATTAGCTCTTTGTACGTACATTTTTATACAAGTGATACTCGCAACTACATTCACACCAACTTAAGTATTTAAGTACCTTCAACAAAGCGTGTGTTTTTCCCTTTTCTAATTTTTGTAAATCTTTTACTGTAGTCCAGTATATAAGAATCAATTGTAAAAAAATCTTCAATATTGGACCAGCAGATTACCAACCGTCACAGACAGATAAACAGAAACTTTCGCATTTAAAATATTAGTTAAGGTTTTTGATCATTCATATGATTCATATATTCCCGTCAAAACTTCTTGTCTCATATTTACAAAGCACTGTTTAAAAGTTCGTTGGCTTATGCATTTCCTACATTTTCATGCATTTTCCGAAATATGTTTATTATTACATTTATTTATTTACGTTAATTTTACTTTTAAATTACCTGGTTGACCGAGCCTTGTTCGATAATTTTTTACAAAATAAAAAAAGGAAAAATAATTATGTAGTTGGGGATCGATCCTAGGTATTTACATTTCTCGAGATTGCCCGTTCCCCGAATAAGCTACGCTGACTTGACAGTTAATGACAAAAATTCAAATGAAAAAAAAAAAATTTTTAATGCCCAAAAACAGGGATAAAACGATTTTTTTATATAAAACCTAGCTACATCGATTTTTCTCCCCGAAAACCCCTACATGCTGAATGTCAGGAAAATCGTTGGAGCCGTTTTCGAGATTCCAAAAATATACATTTATACATACTATATTAATACATACAATACAATCTTGTAAAGTAAGTAAGTAGCGGCCTGTTACTATCCCACTGCTGAGAATAGGCCTCTTCTCTCCGTTTTTTTTTTTTGGAGAGAAGGATTGGAGCTAAAACCTACCACGCTGCTCCAATGCGGATTGGTAGGTTACACATATCTGCAGAATTCTCTAGAGATATGCAGCAGGTTTCCTCACGATGTTTTCCTTCACCGAAAAGCGTGTGATAAATTGAAATTATCAATTAGACACATAAGTTTTAACAGAAAAACTCATTGGTGTCTGCCCGGGTTTGAACCCGCGACTTTTTTTCGAAAGAGTCAAACGGTGTTACCGCTGGGCCATCACAGCTCAATCTTGTATGTCTGTAAATATATATATACATACAAGATTAACTCATTTAAATATAAAGATTTAAAACGGCATACTTTTAATATTTCTGTATCCAAATCTCAATAAATTGTCTAAGCTTCGTAATGAGCTTACTGCGGCGTAGTGTTTGCGGATACGTATTTTGTTCGATTCAGTGAAACGTTTTTCAGGTCCGAGGGATTATTTACGATCGTCTACGAGCGAGCTGCAGAAATGCAAATGGACGAGCTGTAAACTGCTTATATAACGTCAATTATATTCAACTACGTTTATACAAATATTATTGCATTAAATATCATCACAGCTTGATTCAGCTATGATTAAATTTTATTTTCTTTTTCAAATTTCTGTTAATATTTGACAAAACTAATGAAACGGTTCAACATAGAACAATAAATACCAATATATGAATTATCTACTAAATTAATATATTGGTTGGCTTAGTACTTTCTATAAATCCGAAAGCGTACCAGAACAAGTTCTCGAGTTTAGTTAGTTAAAAAATAATTAAGCTATGGTACATCTCACATTCCCTAATCCGAAGCTTGTGAATATATAATTGTGGTGTTAATAATAGGGTTATAGAGTTACATAGAACTAAAAGCGCCTTAAGGAAATTAAATATGGCGTTAACTCGCACTTTTAACACTCGTAAAAGTCCTTTACGACAATTACAATTGAAAGGTAATTGCAAATACAAAAATAAGTTAAACTCGCATATAACGTCTTCATCGGCAAAGAGGAAATCCCAATGGTAATCAATTGATCATGGCTTTTAGTTGTAGATAACGTGGTGATATACCACCCACCTTGTACTACACGTTGTTCTAACTCGTAGTCCAGTTCTAAAAAAAGGACAATTTAGATTCACCGTTCTCGAAACTAGAAGTACGCGGACGATGCCCAAATGTTAAAGAGCACTTTGTTTTTACTATTCTGCAAGGGCTATTGTACCCTTGCAATATTGATAAATTGCATACTAACATTACTCACAGGTAGTGTGGGCACAGGTGGTGGCTCTGATTAAGAGGAGTGGGTGCCTGCCACCCTATTTATAGCGAGTCGGAAACGCCCTGCCCGAGGCGTCAGACCGCACCGCAGGGGGTTACCGCCGATTTTCCTATTGCACCTAAAATATCCAGGTGCACTGGTCCTGCCTTGAAATGTGATAAATATATCGGTTTTCAAATGTCCGTTCTCTTTTCATTTATTTGATTTTGCATTATCACATGCGACGCTTTAAGTACATTTTGTAAGTTAAAGTAAAAAGAAGGAATATAAACCTAAAATATACATAGTATATATATCCTCCTGCCCTTATCCCACTCTACTGGGGTCGGCACAACATGCTGTAACATGATTTGGCTGCGTTTTTACGACCGGCCGCCTCCGCAACTTACTTTAGTCGTATTTTACGAAACCTCGGTAAGAAATGAGGGTGGTCTATTCTACTCAGCCGGATACCACACGGCGGGTCGACTTACGTAAGTCACCTTTTACGACACCTCGGTAAGAAATGAGGATGGTACTCTTCTATTCAGCCTACTCGATACCAAACGGCTAATAAAATAAATAACATACCCCTTTATTTTGTAATATTGTGAATGATGTTTCAAACACATCTGTTGTACAAAGTATCTGTTGTTCTAGACATAGGTGTTTAATGCATTGTGCCGTTAATTGCAAGCAAGATAATGTGGTCCTCGAATTACTGATGTCGATCGATAAATAGTTCGCTATTGTTTTGTATCTATAAATTATTGAAGTCATTTATTTATAGTAGTTTAGTTTTATTAACAGTTTATTTTTAAATATTTTCTGTAAAGCCAAGATTATGTAGAATGTCCTAATAAAAAACACAAATTCTTTTTAATCCTTGCCAGTAATTCCTCGTGGTATAAAATCCTATATTCATTTATCTTTGTGTAGTTTATATGTCTATAAATTACCTATTAATAATTCAACAAGAATTTACTACTATTAAAATTATACTTTTGTAATTCAAAGTAATACAAATTTTGCTAGAAAGAAAACAATAATTAGGCATAAATATGAAATTTGAATACAAAAAGCGTGCTAGAACCAAAGTAAAGTTAAAATCACTACTAACTTTTGATACGTAAACAAAGTTTGTAGCGCAGATGCCAGAATCCAATAAAAGTAGGGGAAACGAAAGAGATTCCTGAAGGGGACAAATTTCCCTAAAGTATTAAAGCCATGAGAAATAAAATTCATCGATATTGCTGTTTTTTAACATTTGTTTCTTCAAAATCATCGACATAATATTTTATGCGTATACATAACCTTGTATAGATTTTCGTTATTCATAAAAAAATATAATGTAGAGATATTACATTAGGATACATGTTTAGGATAGCGACTTATACCTTTTATCATTTTGTTTTTTTTGGTATACTACGATTATCAGAGTAATAAAGGCTTGTTATTGAAGATTATTATTGAAATAATAAATTTGTAATCTATTTATAACATATATTTTTATATAAATTATTGTTATATGTTCTAAGAGTAGAAGAAGTGTTACAGATATAAAACAGGAAGTAGACCTCATGAGAATATAGTATGTCCGTTGACGCCGTTTTACCGTTTTACCAAGTCGCTCCTATTAAGCATATGCTTTAAGTGCACTTTCACGTTTTTCTATTACAGAGAAAAATACTAAAATAATTTCGTCCGGTCGCATAGCGATTAAACCCGGAAAGTTGTTGGCGGAAACGACGGTCACAGCGATGTCATGAAGGATCGCAAGAAACTATATTTAAAGAGACTTTAATCATTACCATATTTTAGCAGCCAAGTTTAAATTAAGAATTCAAGCAATTTGAATACAGTATAAAAACAAAATAATAATAACAAAACAGAACTAATGTACTTGGTTGGTTAGACGATAAAATACGATACTTTAGATTAAAAATATTTGTACCCAGAACTTTACTTCTACTATTTCTTATTTTGACTAGGCTGTATGCGTAGTTGTCAGTAGCCCTGTCTACAGCTCCAGGTGTGGTGGGTTTGATTCCAGCCTAAACCCAACATTTTCTATCTAGAATTTTTGATTCTTTGAGTTGGGTGTATATATCTATTTAATTATTTATTTAAAATTATATATGTACATATTTACCAGTTGTCCGTTACCTATATGTAACGGACGACTGTATGTGTAATATATTTATTCATTTCTTATGTTCTCCGAAAATGTAGAAATTTGTGTTCAACTGGCTCTTCTAACAGATAAAGAATGATATCAGATCTCTAAAAAAAATAAAAAGAAGTATAAAAACGTAAATCAAGTCATTATTTTAAACAACTGTAGTTTAGAAATCGTTACGCTGTCAAATTAGACTACCTCATCTTCCATTCTAACAAGAAAAGTGTAATTTTCTTTTACGGCCTGACCTGAAAGTTTCAACGTTATAGGTTATCGCGTGTCTAAGTTTCTTCCGCGTTTTATATGTTTGTTTCTCAACTTTTGTAACGGGAATATACAAATCATTAATTTACCCTATTTTTACCCCATATTAATCCTGGCAGGGTAAACTATGACAAACAATTAATATTCTAAAGTCGGGAAAGAGCTATTTAGTTTAAAAGTTAAATATAGGTGAAATTGTTTGTTTTAATATAGTTTCTCAAGTGACAAATGTCCCAATAATTAATTCAGGGCTGCAGATTTCTTCAGTTCACTTCTTTCTAATATTATTGTAAATATGGAAGTCTGTCTGTCCATTGAAGTAATATCTAAGTAATTTGGCACAATTAAAGCTTGTATACCGAGGTAACATAAAATAATAATTCCCTTATTTTCTGGATCAGAATAAAAAACTAATTTCAATATTGAGCGTACTTAAACGCTTAAGTGGGCACGAACAAAGGCGCAGATATCATTAGTAAGTAATGAGTAATAATTTAGTACTAGTATTAAATCGTAATATGTTATTTACGTAACAATAACTGCTTAGAAACCTTTTTAAATTCATATATGTCTTACAGAGGATTCGAGATCATGAACTCAAGAGTTTAAAAACAAAGTCACGGCTAATTCACTGTTGGGCTTAGGTCTCTTCTCTCCGTTTTTGGAGAGATGGATTAGAGCTAAGACATACCACGCTGGTCTATTGCGGATTGGTAGGTTACACATATCCTATAGATGTTTTCCTTCACCGAAAAGCATGTCATAATTTGCAATTATCAATTAGACAAATATTTTAACAGAAGAACTCATTGCGCGCCCGAGGTCTGAAGCCGTGACTTCGAAAGAGACGCATTATCTTACGTCAAGATTATCACTAGCAATAGCTTAATTATAATGATTTAAATTAAAAGTTCAATACGTTTAAAACTGCACTCGTTCTGTATATTCGTATTTTATCAGGTACTTGGCAACCGTATAGGCGTAACGAGTCTCGTAACATGTAATAAACTGGTATACTCCAATAAAGTGGAGCGACTGTATAACTGGTATGCGGTTTAATTGCCTTCATTTATAACAATCTCTACTGCAATTACAATGAGCTTTATTCAAAACTGTATGTTTCCTTTGAGAGTATACGCAAAAGAATTCCACTTATTCAGGAAAATATTAAAGTGGAAAAGTCTGATTATTATTGAGGGCTAACAAAAGAATAGAACTAATTGTTTTGTAATAAGTTTTCAGTCGTGGTGTATCGAAGTTTAAATTATTCATTCATATAATACTTAGATATAAGTTCTCAAGTTCATTTATAACTTTATCACTGTCGTTTGCAGTTGAGATCCTTGGGCCATAGAGTCAAGGTGCAAAAAAATTTCTATCCGTTTTAACACCTCGGTTAATTGCCTGTTCAGGTGACAAGAAAATGCTGCCAGGATTCTTGGGACCATTCCACGTGGGCTTGATTTGTATTGTCCTACCCTTAGTAATTTAAGATAGATATAACTTGTACATTTTTGTTGTTAATGAAAATAAAAAAAAACTTTATCACTTTATAAAAAATGTATACATTTAAAGAATAAATATCCTTTAGCTGGGCAAATGATTTAATTCTCATTGAAAGATATGGATATGAGGCCCTACATATTGTTTCCAAGTGATTTGACGAGTTTTACCTAAATGTTTTCAGTCACAAATACAAGGCGGCTTATAAATATCAATGGAGCACTTATTTTTATAAACTCTAACGTACTGAGATTTAAACCCACAAATACCGTCTTATGAATAATACGACTAACCTCAAGATCTTAATTTTAATAGAATAACCGATCTACGAGTATGTAAGAGTTTAGTACAATTACGTTTTCCATTGTGTCAATTACGATTGGAATTTTAGATGTTCTTTTTCAAAGTTGAAATTAAATTTACTCCCTTCATTGAATTTGTCTTTATTTTTATTTAATCTATTAATAAACCCAAAATTTTGTTTTAAAATGGTGTTGATTTCTTTTCATTTGAAACTTTATAATATACTGTAATATACCTTAAATGAAAAAAATAACTAGTAAAGAGAAACATCATAAAATTACATTATGTTATACGTAAAAGTATTATGAATCACAGAGTGAAATCTACTGTACTTTTAAGAAACAAAATGTAGGGCACATTTACAAACAAGCTTTCATAGTATTTTGTTTCTTCAACCTTATATTTTCAAATCTTTTATTATGTCTTCATTTTTCAACGCTGACAAGCAGGCTCTGTTTTTTTAAATAGGATTCTAGTGACTTGTAACGTCTAGTGAACAACTAAGTTAGGTGCCATAAAATTGTATTAGCAAAAATCACTGTAAATTTTGTTGATACACATGCATCCACGAGTAACTAAGGTTGATTTTACATTGCCCTTTCTAATATTTTAATGCCTTGAAATTCAATTTTAAATGAATTCCATTGTCTATATTTTTCAAGAACCATCAAAGCAATTTCGTTGGTCAATAAAACACCAACAAGCCCGCCACAAATTCTTTGGTTCAATTACGGCTTATGTATAAAATTCTCGTGTCACAATGTTAGTTACCATACTCCTCCAAAACGGCTTCACCGATTTTTATAAAATTTTATATGCTATATATTCGTATTATTATTATTTATATTTTTCATTCCGCTAATTTATAATAGCCTTTATAATAGGAGCCTAACATTTTTGTGGGACAAAGTTTGTTAATGCACATTTTATATAGCAAAATAACGTTATATACTATAAGAAATATTACCGTTATTGTTTTATTTTTATAAAAACACGTCAAGAGCAGACTATCATTATGCTGTACCTTTTTGCTTCTTGGAGAGGACGCCTAGAGGATCAAGAGAAATGGAGCAAAGATCCAAACACGAAACCTTAACATCGCGATTAGCACATTTCATGTTTCATCGATATTATCATATCTAAACATGATTGCTATTAAAACTGCTGAAGTGAAAAAGATGTGGGATCATCGCAGCTGTTGCTACGAAAATGGCGGTGAGTCATTCAATTCTAACTTTTGTCAGTTTAAAAGAAAACTCCTGTTTAGATATAAACTTTTCTAAATAAATTTACCGAGTAATACTTGTTCATAATACTTCAACAGTTTCTTTTATAAAAATAACACACTTTATAACGCTTCTTATTCTGGAATTCGTTCTCATTCGGGCGGAATGAGAACGAATTATGATGACCTCTTTAATAATTAGTATCAGTTCAGTTTCACTATTGTCATTAATTGGTGGATTTGCGAACATGCTGAGTACATTAAGTTACGTTAACGTAAGTACATTAGTTAAGCCTAGGGTGGTAGATTTTTGGTGAAGGCAAATTTCTAAGATTAATAAAATAATATAATAACCATATAAATGAATATTTAAGTTTAAAATTAACATTCGAATCTATTCTAAGCATTCTATTCTAACTCTACACTGTAACGCAACAGTATTCTAAGTACTGACAGCAAATGTGCAAAGTTTAAATGTTTGCAATAGGAATAGCAAAATGTATAACTGTTGTATATGATGTATGCGTGCAGGCTGAGATCCGCTATTGTTTTCACAATTCGGTAAAACGTTATTATTAATTATGGTCATCCTATCCTACTAATCTTATAAATGCGAAAGTTTATGAATATGGATGTATGTTTGTTACTCTTTCACGGCGAATTCGTTGAACCAATCGATGAAATTTGGAACAATTATTCCTTATACACTGGAATAACATATAGACTGGAAATCTTGTTAATTCTACAGGAATAGGATGACATTAAAAAGTGCTATCTATTATATTATCAACCTATCACGAGACAACAGTTCACGCGAACGTAGTCGCGGGTATAAGCTAGTATAACATAATATCGCAATGATTTTTAACCTTATGATAAAATTAATGCTCTTAGAAGGTAAAACTTGATTGGCTACTTTTACTTGAACTAACAAAATTGATATGAACTTTAGGAATTAGTTAATAAACAAAATGATTGTAAAAGAGAGCGCCTACTTACAAGGGAATGCCGGTTTAAAAACCTTTTTTATATTATCTGTGGTTATATCTTCTTGGTTGCTACTGAAAGTTTTCCTTTGTTCTTGTGCCCGTGAAAATACTCTGAAAGGATATAACAGACCAAAACTGCAAAAGGGAGATACAGAAGTACTATTTCATGGAAGATTTTTAAAACGGAATACCTTCAATATTTCAGCCTTCAAATCTCAATAAATCGTCTAGGCGTGGTAACGAGCTCACTGCGGCGTAGTCTCTGCGGATACGTATTTTATTGGATTCACTGAAACGTTTTTCAGGTCTGGAAGATTATTTACGAGCGCCTGCGAGCGAGCTGCAGAAATGCAGATGGACGTGCAGTTATAACCTGCTTACCTTTATGGAAAACAATTTAAAACTTTTCCGATGTAGGTGAATCTGAGCTTTTAATGCTTTTTATTATTACTTTTATTTAAGTGAGCCTATGAATTTTAATCAATTAAAAAGTACATAAGTTTTGTCATCCTTATATTACTATTCATTTACAATATTTTTTAGACAAATATAATAAGTAATAAAATCAATATTTGAATATAAACTGCGTTACTTCTTTCAGAGAAAAGTAAGTCACAAATTTATAGTTTATATAATTTATCGGTCAAGTTTAAGCCATCCTTTTTAAATGATGGTATGTTTTTGTGTGGTATGCGGCTGATTATAATAGACCACCTCAATTTCCTACCGAGGTGTTGTAAAAGGTTACTAAGGTAAGTTGACGTCAGGCGGCCAGTCATAAAATACCTAGCCAAATCATGTGACAACGTGTTTATAACATGTTGTGCCGACCACGCTTAGAATGGGATAAAGGCAGAAGAATGATGATGTCTTTTGTTTTATTTGGTATATTTCTTGTCTAAGCATAGCGAATAAATACCATCAAAACTTTTATTTATACATATTAAATAATCAATCTTTGTATTTAATACCTATTATAAAATTTTATTTCGTTATTTTGAAAGCACTCTTTAAATTCCAATGTTTGCGATCATTAGAATAAATTATGATCCTTTAACAAAAAAAGCATTTTTAAATCATGGTAACAGATTAATCGTTCTATCCCTGTTTTTGGGAATTAAAAAAATACTAAAATTTACTTTTAATTTATTGAATATAAAACAACTATTTTTCCGTTACATTTCAAGTCGGCGTAACTTATTCATTTGTAAAATCAGTGCCAAAATTATGATAAGATGATATGAAAATGATTTTGTTATTTTATCTATGATCTAATCTACGTTAGATAACAACTCTCTTGGTATTACATTTCTGGCAGTAAGTAGGCCATATGATTTATTGGTGTTTAGGGCTTAGGCTTATGATATTGGTGTAGGTAGTAATGATATAATGATTTATTACTGAATTCTCTCAGGTCAATTTATCGAGTATAATTCCTAATAGTAATTTCTGCTATTTAAGTATAATTTTGCAGAGATCAATACAAATTCTTCTATACATTATGGAAACGCAGTCTGGCAGTTTTAATTAATCATTAATTATTATATTAATTACTATTTATTGTGTCTCTTGCTCTTCATATTTTTTAATCTTTAAAATGTTATCGTTTAATTACAACAACACTTCCTCTTTGAAGTGTATTGTATGGTAACTTAATGTGTTTTCCTAAGTATTAAAATTTTTTCATAAACCATAAATATGTATTTTTATTTATTTTATTCATTTCATATTTTATCAATTTTATAAAAAAAATTACTTAACAATAAATAAAAAAAAAACACAGATTTATTTATTGTTAATTTTGTCTATAATATAGCAATATAATAATATGGAAGTCTGAAGTCTGAAGTCTGAGAAGAAGTCTGAAGACATTTATTAATTGAAAACATTAATAATGTTCATGGATATGGACTACAGGGAGACCTAAAAAGAGATGGTTCGATTATGTGAAGTATGACATGCACACAAAAGAAGTAGCGCCAGAGTTGACGAAATACAAGAGAGAAAATAACTGCTAAATTAATAATAATGCTAAATAATTTGTGTGTTATTGCATAATAATAAAATATTTGGTATTGGTTATTCTAAGATTATTTTTAGTTGTTCCACCAAATAATATGTTTTTTTTATTTTGCACATATACTATATACGTAGCCAAATCACATGACAACATGTTTATAACATGTTGTGCCGACCCCACTTAGAGTGGGATAAGGGCAGGAAGATGATGACTATATCCGTATTGTTAAGCCTCGCATTGTTAAAATTGATGTTGGATGATTCTAGTTGCGTAACCACATCCAGCTGACCGGCTAATATGTCAGCTTTTTTAAAACTCCATTCTTTCTTAATATGTTTTTGATCGTATAATATAAAAGTTGTTTTGTGTATAAGAAGCATTCAGTAGAACAGGATATTTTTGAATGATTATGCGAAAAGTTGTTATTTTCATATGTAAGAGGAAATCAGAAGAGATTAGGATATCTTATAAGTATTTCAATATTTGTTATAGTCGCACGTCCCCTGGTATTAAAGTACGGGAAGCAGGTGGTTCGCGTGATTAATTGGGCTCTAGAGACGCGGTATTCGCACAAATATAGTAGGCGTAACGTATCAGTCTGGTACACGAAGTTGTAACTGTAGGTCTTCTGGGACTTTATACCATTTATTCCGGCTGACCTTTTCAACATTTTTAAATTTGGCCTTTATTATAATTTTTGTAAATATTATCAATTTATAATGTCTAGCCGTGTGGTATCCGGCTGAGTAGAATACTACCACCCTCATTTCATACCGAAGTGTCGTAAAAGGTGACTAAGGTAAGTCGGCCCGCCTTGTGGTATCCGGCTGAGTAGAATAGACCACCCTCATTTCTTACCGAGGTGTCGTAAAAGGCGACTAAGGTAAGTTGACCCACTGTGGTATCCGGTTTAGTAGAATAGACCACCCTCTTTCTTACCGAGATGTCGTAATATACGACTAAGGCAAGTTGACGTTAGGCAGACAGCCGGTCATAAAACGCAGCCAAATCATGTTGCAGCATTTTTATAATGAATGCATGTTGTGCCGACCCTACTTAGAGTGGGATAAGGGCAGGAGAATATATCTTATCAATTTATAATGTAAATTTTTGACATTATAAAAATGTTCTTTAACGCTGGTAAAAATACGGAAAGTTTTCTATGAAACCTTTTTATAAACATTAAGAAACTCTAATTCCCTTAATGTAGCAAGCAAAAAAGCTAAAATAACAGCGTAGCATTAGCAAAATAATCGCTAAAAATTACACTTACAAAGTTAACGCTGATACGAAAACAGAAAGTCTACAAAATCCCAGCTTTAACATCCGTTTTCCACGTGGCTTTTTGTCTGATACTAGCACAATGAGACTAAAAAAGGCGGAAAAAAGATTAGTTTTGTTATTGTACTAATGTGGTATAATGTTTTGCATTTCCTTGTGTTCCTCACAGTTATACTGAAGGTGGTAGACGTGATTAATAGGCGTGGTTACCTGCCAACCTATTTATAGCTTGTCGGAAATACGCTGCCCGAAACGCCAGACCGAGCCGCAAAGGATTACCGCCGATTTTCCTATTAAACCTTAAACATCCAGCTGCATTGATGCTATTGTGTAATGTTATTATACAATATTCACATATATAATACAAATAAGTATTGTTAATATTTGATGAGACGGCAATTTAATCAAAGGCTCCAAACGATTCCGCAAAATTGAAAAATCATAAAATAAAAATCATAAAAATTTTAATATCATAGTATACAAATATTACAACTCTTAAAAATTAAATCTCACCAAAAATATTTAAAAGATCACAGGAATAAGTAAACATATAATATACATTAATGTATTGTTTAAATTATATTATTAAATGTTTGATTTATATAATAATAATATTTAATACAGTTACTTATAGGATATTTTATAAAAATAACGTGATATTAAAATCATTATGATAAATAAAGAAAAATATATACCCTTTTTTAAATTGCTTTTGTTTTAGTTGAACAGTTTAGACAGTAACAGAGTTAGTAAATTCCTCGGTAAATAACATTCTTATCTTGTAAAAATATACAAAAAAGTTAAACAAGGACGCTCTTAATTTTAAAAAACTTCAAAAATGCTGAGACCAAAATTTAAAACTTTTAAGGGCATTAGAAATATAATAAATTGACGACAAAGTGAACTCGTGATTAGTCTGGCACTTTAGACATTAATATCTAAAAGAACTGTGAGTCCTTTGGATTAAATAAATGAAGTGACTATTAATTAATTGGACTTTCACCCTATTTTCCGTTCGGTGACAATTAATTTCCGTCGCCGACGAGAAAAAGAAAACCCTCATCACTAGCGGCTCCCTCCACTTGGGATTGGCGATAAGAGATTCTTACACTGAGCAAATTCTGAGATTTGATTTCTGCTAGTACTTAATCATTATTTATTGTGAAATATGTCTTTGAACGATTGATATTTGGTCATCCATATGACGCTCAATTTTAACGTTTAATAACTAGAATTTATCAGTATAAATATTGCTTACTTATACTGTATTACTTATAATTATTATAAGTATTTTAAGTATTGTATGTACTTATAATTATACTGTAATGGTACAGTTACCGTTACAGTATAAATATAAATTCTAGTTATTAAACGTTAAAATTGAGTCACATGGATGAGGTAATATAATGTCGTTCAAACGTCATACATGAATGTATAAACGGTTTTCTTAGTTCGTTCATTCATCAACTAAAACGCAAATAAATGATATATAGGTAAAAAGATTCGAGGTGTCATAAAAGGCGACTAAGGTAAGTTGACCCACCGTGTGGTATCCGATTTAGTAGAATATAGCACCCTCTTTCTTAACGAGGTGTCCTAAAATACGACTAACGTAAGTTGACGTCAGGCAGGCGGTCGGTCGTTAAAACGCAGCCTAATCATGTAACAGCATGTTTATAACATGTGCCGACCCCACTTAGAGTGGGATAAGGGCAGGAAGCTGATGAATTAAACATTATTTATTGTGACATATGTCTTTGAAGCACATTATATTAGCTCATCCATATGACTCAATTTTAACGTTTACTAACTAAAATTGATATGGTATTGTATACATGAATGTATAAACTGTTTATTTAGTTCGATCATTCATCAACCAAAATACTAATAAATGATAGATAGTTATGTAAAAGCTTATTGTAAACAAATCTAACAATAATAATGTTATATGGTGGTTTAATAGCAGTCGCCTTTATTTATTATTATACTAAAATATAAAACATAATATATCTATAGTTCTAGAGCTAACAGTATATTGTCAATCAATAATAATAAAAGAATATTAATAAAACTGAATTGGTCCATTAAAAAGAGGTCGAGTTAACTCATAATACGGTTAAGTACGTTCAATTCAATAAGGCTTACGTATTTCTCGTAAATGCAAGTCCTTTGAACTTCATGAAAAACTCTTTTGAATAATACCGTAGTATATTTATACGCCAGTTACACAATGCCGATTCTCACCTGCACGGCGACCATTTCCGCGAAACCGCGGGCCACCGGCGCGGCGTGGGATTCCGCGGATCGGCCGACAGTCTCAGTACTCTTATTCTCAACCATCGAGGGTATCGGTCGACTCTTTAGCTTATAGAAATATTAATAGTTTTTATGTAATAATTTTTATTAAATTTAAATATTAGCAAACAAAGTATTTTTCTTACATCCTCCGGCTGTAGCCTTTATAACTGGCGCAGTCGAGTTGGATTGCTGTAAAAAGTTCGTGAATAATTCACGGCCGGCGGCGATCCAGAACCTACGAGAGCTACAGACCAGAGGAGTATCCGGAAATCGATACAAAAGAAAAAACCATGCTTATGATACTGGCATTAACGCTTCTGCTCCAACTGACACAAGGAATAGATGTAACGATTGAATCCCTAGACGAAGGACCAGGCTTATTACCTTTTAAATTAGGATCAGCCAAAATTGAATCCCATTACCATTCCTACCTAAATTACATAGACCTCAATAATATAAAGACTCGTATCGAATCAGTTAAATCCCAATTTCTTGAACTACGACCTCAATTAAATAATAAAACTTCCTCCCTTTATGATCCTCATATGGAACATCTTAGTGCTAAGCTAGAAAGAATTTCTAATCAATTAAAATCCTTTGAGCCCAATCGTAAGAAAAGAGGACTCATTGACGGGCTTGGCTCTGTAATAAAAAGTATTACCGGCAACTTAGACTACACTGACGCCGCGAAATATAATAGTGCTATCAAGGTTCTACAGGATAATGAGGAAAAGTTAGAATATGAGTATAACAATCAGGTTAGCTTGAATAAAAATTGGATTTCTAATACTTCCGTAGTTATTGAGGATATTGTCAAAAATCAAATTAGGTTAAATGAAATCCTTAACGTTATTTTTAAAAGCGATAGTAATAGGGAAACAGACTTGATTAAATACGCCCATATGGCACAGCAACTGTTAATTTTAGGAGACAACATCGAAGATTTATCAGAAGAATTATCTAAACTAGAATATATGTTAGCTTTCATTCGTGTATCAGGCACTCTTCATTCCATACTTAATTTAGAAGATCTTCAAAATATGTTAGATAAAATAAGAGTTTTATATAAAAGAGATGAAATGTTAGAGATAGAGTACAGAGAATACTATGATATTATTAAGTTAGGATATTTTTATGTAAGTAACCGAATAGTTGTAGTAATTAAAATACCGATTGTCTATCCTAATACCTATAACCTCTATAAACTGTCCATCGTTCCTAATAAACATAATAAGATCCTTATACCGACCTTACCTTATATAGCAATTTCTGGGAATAGCACTGTGTACATGGAGACAGAATGTCCGAAGATAAACGATTGGTTTTTATGTAAAGCTAAATTCCAGTATAGAATTCGAAATGAATGTGTTCATCATCTAATAACCAAGCAGGAAATCAATGAATTTTGTACAATAGCACCAATAACCTTAACAGGAACAGCTTTTGAACAACTCGATGATAAGCATTATACAATGACTTTTCCCACTCCAACAAAGATAAAAATTATATGTGGACATGAACAATATAGAACACTTCAAGGTAGCTTTTTGGTTGAAATCCCACTAAATTGCCAGCTTCAAGCATTTGATTTTTCAATATACAACATTCATAATCGCATCAAAGGACATGTAGTGAAAATTATGGAAATGCCTCACAATCAAGAACTAAAGGACAATGAACATCCGACGATTACTTTACATTCCGTTAATCTTGAAAATCTTCACTCCATCAGTAGAAGGGTATCTTTCCAAACACCAATCAAATTAACTGAAGTCCAGAATCAATCAACAATATACCACACCACTATTCCTCTATATACGATATTATTTGTTGCAATCATCATCTGTCTGGCGTTCCTGTACCGGAGATTGCGTAGGAAGGAAGATCAGTATAATATAGAAACAGTAGAAATACCCAAAACTGTCAAACCCAGTGAAATAAGGGTTGGCATGGAAGCCTTGTCTGCAACTTATCCGAACAGAGTTCCAGAATAGTTGCCTCACTACGGGTGGAGGAGTTACACAATGCCGATTCTCACCTGCACGGCGACCATTTCCGCGAAACCGCGGGCCACCGGCGCGGCGTGGGATTCCGCGGATCGGCCGACATTCTCAGTACTCTTATTCTCAACCATCGAGGGTATCGGTCGACTCTTTAGCTTATAGAAATATTAATAGTTTTTATGTAATAATTTTTATTAAATTTAAATATTAGCAAACAAAGTATTTTTCTTACATCCTCCGGCTGTAGCCTTTATAACTCGCCCATGCAACATATAACAGATAAGTATAAAGATTTTTTTTATATTTTGATTTAGTTAAAACATATTTTTGATATTTTAATAACTACATAAGTTCACCACCACAAACTCAACAATCTGATTTACTTTACTTTTGTTTTACGGATCTCCACAAAGTAACGCCTAATTCTATAAATTATTCGTTTTAAGTCTTACCAAGTAACGCAATTTACAGATCAGTCAAAATGTTACCTAATATATTAAAGCAAAGCTTATATAAAAGTAGACCAAAGAAAACTGCAGTACCTGGGTGACCGAGCCTTGCTCGGTAATTTTTTAAATTAAATAAATAAGATAGAATGCTTTTAAAAAAAAGGTAATGCTAACTGGATTCGACCCTGGTATTTTGAATTTGAGACCGCCCGTTACCCAAATAAGCTATCAAGATTTCGAAATTAACAGCGCAATTAACCTTTGCTTTCTCATAGAATTGTAGCAGTTTTTTAGTGCTCGAGAACAGGGATCAAAAAAAATTTTTTTTTTCAAATAAAACCTAGCTAGATCGTTTTCGTAAATAACCCCGAACATGCTGAATTTCATCAAAATTGTTGGAGCCGTTACAAAATGCAGAAAAATATATTTATACAAGATTTCTGCAGTATTAAAATTTATTCGTTCAAATACATTACTATGACGAAGGCAAAAACACGACAAAGAAAAGCGTTACTTAACTTATTGTATAAACCTTAAGGAAAACCGAATAAGAATACGAATGAAAATATCGCAATCATAAAAACCTCATCGCATGGATTTTTGCAAACACTCCCGAAATGGAAACGATTTGTCATCGACGGTGATGCTTACGGTCGGCTCAGCTTCTATCCGAGTAAAAACATAAGTCCAAATAACAACTTCGTAGTGTGAGCCATTTGGGCTTAAACAAAGCGTCAACAGCAGAGTTGCTGCTAGCAATAACCGAGATCATTTTTCATGCGGTTCATTCGGTGGCCGAGAAAAGCGATATAATAAATCATCGTTGCCAACATCACGACCTTATTTAGTCCGGTTAATTTTTGCCACATAAAGTTATACATCTCCGCCCTAAGCTCGTGGATTATAAATTCATAAGCGAATATAACCGCAGCGAATAATATTAACTTTCTGAATTTGTAATGAGATATTTTAATTGTATACATTGTATTTGAACTGCATTCATATATTGAATTTTATAGCTTATACTTAACGAGTACTTTTAACATAGTTGTACTCGCGATAATAATCTCGTAAAAATGTGACTAGGTTTTTGCGATTTTAAACGATTTTTAATATTTAACTGCTAGTTTAAGTATTATAGAATACATTTTAATTTTATTTCAACTAACGTTTTAATACAATTAACGATGATAGATTTATCGCTCGACCTATCACGCTTGGCGGAAAGTGTTCACGGAAAATCAAAAACCAAAAAAATGAAGTAGGGAGAACGTTTAACGTCATTGTTAGAAGGGTGTTAACTAATTGTTAACGTTTAAGGCTTTCTATAAGAATCTGATCTGATATAATTAAAGAGATGATATGAAACAATTGGAATCTTTTACAAATGTTGTTGGTAAATTAAAGAGATAAATAGTTTTTGGGTATTATGAATAAATTTCCTGGAAATAAAATTGTAGGTATCATACAGGGGGCCAGAACTTCATGATATGCGCAAAGGGCGACTGTCGAGTGCCTTTTAATGGATACAATCTCACGTAACTTGATCCTTTCTCCTAGAGGGTGAATATCTTTGGAATATTTTATTCTCCCTAGCATCTACCTAGAATAAAATCGCAGGATGAAAAAGGTTCGGAACCGTTTTAAAAAGTAATTTGCTAAAAACATTGTTAGATATTTGAAAATGAGTGGCCATCCGACACATTTCAATGATTCACGTACATATCAAAAATACGGAAATCTATTTATATGGTAAATTAAACTGTAATATAATTTATTGCTTAATTTTTTTCTAACTTTGATAGAGACAATTTGATAAAACAGATAAAAGCTCTCAAAACGTAAATCAAAAGTACTGAAAATATAGTTGGGCTAGAGTTTGCTAAGAGTTAATGGTAAAAAAAATTGAGAAAAAAAAACTTTTAAAGCCTTGTCTGCAAATATAAAATTTTACGTTTGCTTAAACGCCATCCCTTATTTAATTTGAATAATATTATTGTTTACCCTGTTAATACCCTTGGGAAGGTATAGAAAATTTAACATATTTCGAATTGAGAGAATATTTATAATCATGAAAATGCTACTCCCAGTAGAATTGATGTCTGTTGTTGAACAATATTTCACGCTGATGTGAGTATACAGATACAAAACTGTTTGTTACGCCTTTATGACTTAATACGTGACATACTTTAATAAAATGTAAGTTTATTAATTAGCCGGTTAGCGCCTAGATGGATCTATAAACTTTATCAGATACCAGAGAGCCTTTCAATCATCGCCGTCTAGTCGCTTAAGTAAGGATCCCTTCAAAGTGTCA
This sequence comes from Morpho achilles, assembly GCA_947086495.1. Taxonomy (NCBI): domain Eukaryota; kingdom Metazoa; phylum Arthropoda; class Insecta; order Lepidoptera; family Nymphalidae; genus Morpho; species Morpho achilles. The sequence goes on along the minus strand of CAMTZB010000006.1, from coordinate 8,267,848 downwards.
AGTTTCAACTTCGACTATATTATTGTCATGTGGTTTTTCGTTTTCTATTTATAATATAGCACCATTATTTTAATAAGAATAGTAATTTTTATATTTTATTACTAACGGCCCGCCCTCGCTTTGCACGAGGCCCTTGATGCCGTGATTGAGAAGCGCGATTTGAGTTATTTTCGCGCGCGTTACTTTCACATCATGATAACATTTAAAATATTTTTCGAACTATTCGTTATTAATTCATATTCCCACTTAAAATTTAATTAATCTTTGCACCAACCTAGAATTATATAGGAGAAACTGTGCAGCACAAAGTATAAAAAATTATAATAATTAAATAAAAGTATAATATGCCAAATAGTATAGTTTGCTACCACCAAAAATTTTTTAAATAAGACTACGAGATTGGCTCTTGAGCTGTAACTTTTACAGTATTAAAGAGATTTTCGGAAGGAAATTGTAATCAAATATAACTTGAAAATTTTATTTGAAATAACTTGAAAATTTTATAAAAAAATCATTCTGCCCTTATCCCACTAAGTGGAGCCGACACAACATGTCATGAGCATGCTGTCACATGATTCGGCATAAAAACGCATTTTACGACCAGCTGCCTGCCTGACGTCAACTTACCCTAGTCGTTATTTACGACACCACGGTAAGAAAGAGGGTGGTCTATTCTACTAAAACTTGAAAATTTTATATAATTTGAAATTATAGCTTGAAAATTTTATAATAATGTAATTTTTTGTTAATTAAGACAAAGAACTGTATTATAATTTTTGTCTTATAACATTATTTTTTGCATGCCATAAACGGTTAAATATACTAATAAAAAAACTTGTTTCACATCATATTGTACGTGTATTATGCAATAAAAAATATTATTCTATTATTATGAGCCAAATTAAAGAGTTATACGTTAGGTTAGAACATTGCACTTTACACTGCATAAACGCTTTCCACTAAGCGTCAAGCGTCAAAACAAATGAAACTACCAAAAATGTAATTTTTTGCTCAGGACACATTGTGACGCTTTGAAATAATCTTTTACTCTGAATTTGAATTCTGTCTTACGGGATAAAATATTATAAAATGATAATTATCGCTCTAATATTCTACAGGCGAATAAAAAGTGACGTCAACCGAGAAATTAGTTAATTAATTTGCAAGATGAGCTATTCAAAGTTGTTCTAATCCTCCAGACTCCTCTTTAGAAAGCGAGTTTTAATTCAAATCTGCAGTCCAACAGACTCGTTCAGCTGCACGCTTAAAATGCCTTTAATCCCTCTCTCGATAGCAATTGAATAAAGTCAATTCAGAATATTCAATCGATGTCATACCTAATTTGTAATATTATTTTCTTTTTAAATTTTCATCATAAAGCTTATTTGTCCCTTTTTTCACCAAAATTTACCTTCAATCGTCTTTCGTTCACTTCTTAGATTATTTTTTAATGTTTTCTTCAATTTTAAAGATTATTTTTGTATACAATAAAATTTATTTCAAATGCGTTCTAAAAGATAAGTACAACTTATAACCAATCAATTTTAAAACATTTCATCATTTGGTTTATGATACCTATGAGTATTTAAATTCATAGCATTCAGCCTCGTTCTGTATATCTTCTACGTTTTCTGATTCTTAAATAAAATTGAATCGGTCATGCTAAGTTAACTTTATACTAATTTAAGAAACAGAATAGAATATTTTAAAACTTTGTTATCTCCATTAACACCAGAGTACCTAAATCATTTTACAAAATTTTAAACCGAGTTCACTTAAACAATGTTTAACAGTTAAAACCTCAGCAAACTTTCTGTACCACAAACGCGATAACACGTTATACTTGACACGTTAGCTAAATATATTTAGTAAGTGTGTTTAAGCAATGCTTCAACACAAGTTCCTTTGCGCGCTAAACCTAGATCTGATTTTAAATAAGTGAGATGTATAAATAACTTTTATACAAAAAAATATATCATGTATTTGTTTATTTAATGTACATGTTCTATTGCAAATCCTGTTAACGTGGAAGTTTTCCTCATCATTATTATACCGCTCTAAGTGGGGTCTGTTCAACATGTTATCAAATGATTTGGCTACGTATTTTACGACCGGCCGCTTTCCTGACGTCAACTAACCCTAGTCGTATTTTACGACACCTCGGTAAAAAAGAGCGTGGCCTATTCTACTCAACTGGTTAGCACACGTTGGGTCAACTTACCTAATTCGCCTTGTAGGACACCTCGGAAAGGAATGAGGATGGTCTATTCTAATCAGCTGGATACCACACGGAGGTTAACGTAAAAATTTTCATTATCTTTCTCTTGACCTTATCCCACTTTAAGTGGGGTCGCCACAATGTGTCTTAATCTTTCATTCTCCGCTATCGTTCGTCATTCTATAGTCAACTCTGGTACTACTCCTTTTATACGCATATAATTCTTTACATAATCTATCCATCCTTTTTTCGGCTTCCCTCTAGGCTATTGCATTCATAATTAAAACACTTTTAGTTACGTTATTTTCATCCATCATCTTTAAATCATATTTATTACTTAATTCAATAAACATTTACCAATTGTAATAAGCTTAACATTCATTACTTTACCAACGGTGGTGCGAGCTAAAATTTCAAATAAGTCCTACAACCTAATAAACATTGGATAAAATTTAAACTTAACATGTATCATAACTTCAACTTTGCACTAACTTTTTAAAGTTAACTATAAAAAATAAGTTAACTTGAGTGCAAAGTAAATCCTGGTCCTTGTTTCTGAGAGTAAAATGTTTTATTAAGGTAAATCTAAAGGCTAGCGATATATTAGTCGCCATGACTTTTCTATTATATATTTAATCTATTTTTCTAGTATAATAAATCCTCAAAGACGATCACGATGTGGCACCATTCCTAATTTCTCTACGATTCAAACATTTATCTCAATATACATTGAATCGTAACGCCTTTTGGTCAATAAGTGAGTAATAAGTGAGTTAGTGCTATTATGCACTAAAATTGGCGAACGTTTGTTAAACAGCTGAATTAAACAATATATTTATATATAATAAAATTATATTGAAATACAATATAAGTACAAATTCTCAGAAATTTTATAAAGTATCACAATACAATATAAAACTTTCAAAAGAAATTCTTACATATGAAATAAGCTTAATGATGCGTACCTGAAGCTTGAAGCATACTAAAGGCAACAGCACCACAGCCTTTTAACTCTTTCCTATTTAATATTGTTACTTTCACAAACGAATTCGTATCGTAAATGGAATAAATAATTATTATATTTTAATAAAATAATAATAGCTATAGCAATGCAAGAAAAGATTTTCTTGCATTTTTATCGTTTTCTTCGTTTTCATTGTCGTATTTTTGTATGCGCATTAATAAAACCATAGTTAAACATAGGTCACTCATAATAATTATTCAAAACTTAAAATAAGTAGGCAGAGTTATAATTTCCAGCTAGTCCATACAGATGAACAGATTTGCTAGCACATCTGTTTATCTGCATCATGTAATTGGTTAACCGCTAACCATATTTATTCTATTCTGGTTGTGATTACGACGTTAATTAATTCTAGTAATATTTAGTTCTATACTAAATATTAGTATTCATGTGTTTTATTTAGTTTTCTTGCTAAGTTATAGATGTACCAATTAAAATATATTATTGACATAGATAAAATATTCAATAACAAATAATTTCTGGGAAGAAGCATTTAAGTTTAAGCCTTAAAATACATAAATCATTTCAATCTAACAGTAAATAATGTAACTTTACGCTGTGTGGTATCCGGCTGAATAGAATAGTACCACCCTCTTTTCTTACCGAGGTGTCGTAAAAGGCGACTAAGGTAAGACGACCCGCCGTGTGGTGTCCGGCTGAGTAGAATAGACCACCCTCATTTCTTACCGAGGTGTCGTAAAAGGCGACTAAGGTAAGTTGACCCACCGTGTGGTATCCGGTTTAGTAGAATAGACCACCCTCTCTTACCGAGGTGTCGTAAAATACGACTCAGGTAAGTTGATGTCAGGCAGGCGGCCGGTCGTAAAAACGCAGCCAAATCATATGACAACATGTTTATAACATGTTGTGCCGACCCCACTTAGAGTGGGATAAGGGCAGGAGGATGATGAGTAAATAATGTAACTTTATAAAGAGTTTTTTTCAATACCGTCAGGACTTACGGCTTACCGAAATCTCTGATATTATTTTATTTCGCTATTTCAGAGTCAGGCTCGACCTCATCTGTCTTTGTTCTCGGTTTCCTATATTTTAGCACGCAAACTCCATTATCTAATTTAGCTTTGGCTCAATGCCACGACGGAAATGTATTTTTTGTAGTAGATATATTTTATCATCCAACTATTTTTTTATTAAAACCTATTTGGTAGACTTTGTCCAATTTTACATCTTAACACGTGTTATTCGATTAACAAATCGTCTTCGTCGTATGCAAAAGGTTTTGACTTTTGAAGTTTCAGACTGGCTATTGCAAAGATTATAAAACTATTGACATAAAGACTATGTAAGTGAAAAAAAGAAAATTATATGCTCAACTTTGTACAAAATCATGTGCTATGCACTAAATTTGATTATATTGTAAGCGTTTGTTGTGGGAAAAGATCTTTACACAATATCTCTACACAATTCTGGAGATATGTGTAAGCTACCAATAACCCTTCTCTCCAAAAACAGAACAGTGTGCCAACAGTGAGCATATTTAATTACAAGATTTCAATACTAGGCATTATTTTAAGACTTCACCCTTAAAAAGTTAAAACGAATACGTCTCACTTAATTACCTGAACGCTTCCAGCCATTTTGGATTCTTTTATAGATGATCTGTATTTAGTCGGATTAACAATTATGTTATATTTATATCGACTGTATTACAATCACGTAACGACCGTCTGTTATATTACGGGCACAATTACCAAATACGTACGATTCGTGCTTACACAGAGCTACGCAGTTAACCAGAGTGTTTAAATGTTTATGGGCTGTACGCTAAATTGGCCCCACGCATATTCACGCTTAAATAGACTTTAATTGTCCGCGAGTAAATATGAACTGCTTTATCTTTAGTCCATTTAGTTAACATGGTTTAAATTGCATATTAATTGAATTTGAATTTAATTACGTAATACGCTTAAAAAAATAAAAATGATACAAAAGTGTGATTGATATTCTTTTATTTTTCTTAAACCTAACTTTATACATTTTTAAATATTTCTATTAAAAAAAAATAATTAAAAAAAACATTTCAAAATATACAAAATTGTCGTCCGCCGGGAACGGGGAATATCCCGAGTTACCGGTGGTTAGGGATTCAAAGTGAGGAACTTTCTCACAATGCGCGCCGTTTCAAGCAATACTGCCTTCTGCATCCGACACTTGAGCCAACTGTTAAGCGAAAGCCTCTGAAGATGTTGGTCGAGGCTCTTCGCAATCAGACCGTTAACCGACACAACAATAGGTACAATTATTGTTGAGTCAACATTCCACATGGCGGTTATCTCATAAGAAAGGTCTAAATATTTAGTTAATTTTTCTTTTTCGGCTTTTATGAGATTATCGTCATGCAGAATGGTGACATCAACAATAATTGCACGGCGCGCTAACCGGTCTACTAACACTATATCAGGTTTGTTGGCAGCGATAAACCTATGATTGATATTATTGTTAATACTATTAAGACTGGTGTGTATTTAAAATGAGGTATTTATAAGAATAACCTATTGTTAATTGTATTTCTTGTTTTTTTTTTGTTTTACGAGTGCCTTACGGACAAGTCCGGGACGTCACTCTTAGGGTGCGTCTGAAAATCAGTGCTGCAATAATCATATTATTGCAGCAAAATGCTGAGACGCATCCTTTTTTCTGCGTTGTACATTTATATAGACTCCTATTTTTTTATTTTAGTTTTTCTTTGTACTAAACAGAAATAAATGTTTTTATTTTATTATAATTTAGTTTAATTATTATTATTATTAATATTTATTAATTAAATTTAATTTTTGAAACACGATAATGCATTACCTATTTCTTTCATATATATCAGGTAACAAGCTGGCTCAAAATACAATATTTTAACGAAATAGGTGTGAAAGGCGAGCTTCTTTCTAGAGCTTCGTTCGGGAAACGTTCTAGTCTGTTTTTGTACGCTTAACTTACCCAACTGAGCAATAGCTGCAAAAACGCCTAATGATGGTGAGGTTGGTACCAAATATTTTTGTGGATTACGTGACATAGGATCAGTGTAGTCAATAATCGACTGACCCGTTAGAGCAGTTGGGAGCAAACCAGTGTTAAATATGAATATGGATGAATATGTGACTAAAGGGATGCTTTAAAAGAGATGGTTGGATTCTGGAAAATATGACATGCATGCTAAAAGACTAGCGCCAGAGTTGACGAATGATAGGACAGAATGGAAGCGAAGAACGTGTTATGCCGTCCTCACTTACAGTGGGATAAAAAAAGGAGAATGACAGTTATAATAAATAAACCTTAAGGAAAGCTGACACTTTGATATTTTGCTATGACCAAGAATAAAAGCAAAGACTTAAGACGTTGAAAGTAATAAAGAAGATTATGGCTACAATCGCAATAAGTAGGAGGTAATTAACTTTCAAGAGATTAGTATAAGTTCCGTGTTTCTCAAACTAAGATATTTTAATTAAGTCGAAAGCCTCGCGATAAATAACTGGCCCAGGACGGAGGGAATGTCACTAATTGCTAGTATATTTAATCCGGTAAAATACTACGGACCCTGATTTCCATAAGCTTCAATTGTTTACCCCTGTGTACCTGTGATGCGATTTACTAGCGACCATTTACCTTTGGGTTTCGACGAGAAATTGAAATATAACGTTAACGATAGCTTTATCACAAATTCACAAATTATGTTGTGTCATCATGTTCCAACATGCTACAAATATGAAGGCCAATAGTATAGACAATATTATCACCGACTATGTGGTATTTGTGCGTGATTTGGGCTTTCTCGATTATTCTGGGGTTAACGAATGTACGGTTGCATCAACTGACCTTTTATTCACTTGTACCCTATACGCTTTTCACCAGGTTGTCAAAGAATCTAGAAACAATCCTGGCTGCAGCAACAGATCATGTTTATCAGAGACATGCATTGTTATCGAGACTAGACTAGTATGTAAAATTTCACTTGAAAGATTCCACCTTCACATGCCAGTACAAACACGGCGAGTTAAATTAATACTTATAAAAATGGGCCGTAACTTGACTAGCAATACCGTGTATATTCCTCCGATTCCTTCCGACCTCAACAAGAGTCCGTGAGTTAGAAATCTTCAAAAAGCTCATATGAGTCTTTCATAAGAAAGATGCTTGATAGATAATTAGAATTAATCATGTGAAGGAATTCTGCATGTCCTCAGACCAATCCTCGATGGAGTAGCATGGTTGATTTAAGGTTCAATTCCATTCCAGAAGCAGAGAACAGACCTTTGTTCAGCACAAGTCACTACCACTAAAAAAAATACATATCTACCTTAATATGAATATAGCAATTTGTTACGCGGTTTCTTTGCAAGAATAGTTTTATTAAACGTCTCTCAAGCAACATATCACTTTTAGTTCAAGTTATTTTTGTTCCGTATACTTGGTTACCATCCATCATATTTATGAGATACATTCGATATTATTTGATCAGATGATCGAATATTTATTTTCGCGAAACAGGAATATATTTTTACATTAGGTACCTATTTATGTTATGTTGTATTTATGTACGTATCTATATATATAAAAGAAAGTTGGTCTAAGTTACACTATTTATAACTCAAGAACGGATGAACCAATTCGGCCGAAAATTGGTGTAGAGGTTGCTTAGAACCAGGAAACGGACATAGAATACCTTTTATCCCGTTCGACCGCATTTATTTTATCCCGTCAAGTCACTATAAATCGTGGTATTACAAGAACGACTATGACATTGAATAACAAAACGCAAATGTCAGTGGAATACAAAACATAGATGACAGTTAACGTAATTTTTCTTTGGTGAAGTATGGTAAAATATTTGACAATTATCAAAATAATAGTGTTACAAAATGTTTTTAATACAACCTCCTTCATAGAGTTGGTCATTAATATGAAAAAGCATTGTGGCTGTCATATGTGTCATTGAGTAGTTTTTGAGAAAGAGTAAATGAGTTGACTTTAGGAAAATTGTTTTTTATTATTGCATAAGAATAAAGGAGAAATATCGTCGTTAGTTATAATAGCTAAACGTCACTAAATAGTATAAAACAAAGTCGCTTTCTCTGTCTGTTCGTATGTCCCTATATCCCTTTGTATGCTTAAATCTTTAAAACTATGCAACAGATTTTGATGCGGTTTTTTAATAGATAGAGTGATTAAAGAGAAAGGTTTATATGTATAATCTAACATATTATAAACTTTTATTATAAAAATTCAATATGGAGTAAAGAAATACTATCATTTTTGAGGTTTCCAATGTGATGTCGTAAATAATTACATTTATTTTCCGTTTACATTGCAAACGCAGGTCGAACCCTACAATATTTGTCAAAATAATGTACTAAGTATTTGTACACCTTGAAAAGGTCTACAGAAAACTCCGCGATGGTACACATATTATGTCTATCTCTTATAGACCCACAATAGCATTTTTTTGACATTTTCTTCTTCATTTGTAATTTAAATGAACATTTTCGAAGATATTACAGATTTAAAATGCTGGGTATAGCGATTGCGCGCTTTGTCTTATAGCACTTCGAATTTAGCTGCGATTGGACGGGTTTTTTTTCACATGGCCGACTATATGTCGCTTTATCAAGAGTAACCTCTAAAGAAAACATGTTTGTATTGTGTAATGAAGATTCTTTCTTTATGACAAAAAAGCTGTGAATGTTGTATATAAAGACATTCTGTAATTAATTGTAAAAATAAAATACTCAGGGAAAATGTAAAAGTAAATAAGTAAAAATGTAGTATATGAATTTAGATATTCCAAAGATAGCAGGGAATCTTCATGGTATAGGGAAAGGGGAATTGTTTTTTTTTTTATACAGAAAAAAGCTCCTTATGGGTACCGCCGCCCGACGGGGACAGGCGGCAGTCATGTCGGACTCGCACCGACTAAAACGACCTGTGTGCTCCACCACGCTGCCGATGGCACGGACAGGGTATCATTGTACATATTGCCCCCATCCCGCCAACAGCTCTGATCCCAGAGAACAAACACCTTCTTCGGGTAGGGGCCCCTCGAAAGAGAAGCCCCCCTCCGCTAACCGTTGCATCGGTAGCACCAGATGCACCGACCTCCTCGGGTACCTGTAAGCCAGGCGTCCGATATACCCCGTTCGAAACACCCGAAGGTCCCCAGTTAGGGCGGCAGACGATGGGTTTGGGCGAGTCACTAACACCTGGACTCACCAGCAGCAGATTGGATCCAGAACAACAGTTCGCGGAACCGCTCCGCCGCCTCCCTTCACCCCCCTCCGCAGAACAAAGGGAGGCCATGCTGCCCACGGTCGCTCCCTGCCCACCGTGTTTGTTATGTCACGGTCAACAGGGAGAGACCGCGCCCCAAGTAGGGGCCATAACGCCTTGGTGGGCGTTTCCGCCCCCACCGGGTAATTTTTTATAGAGGTTTTCTTCCTCGCAACCCGAAGGTCCCCGTTCCCATTGCTGTGCTTCCGGGTTTCGCCGACTTTGGCCGTAACCATGTCCAGCTAGACTTAGAGTATGCCCAACCCGACCCGTCGCTCATTAGGAACCCCGCCCCAGCCCCCCCGGAGTCCCCGGCCTGTCCAGATGCCCTCTGCTAATCAGAAGGACAACTGGATTGGCCACCCCACAGTGGTCCGTTCGCCAAGACTAAGCTTGCCCAGGGTGCGCCACGAGGAGGCCGACCACTTTGGCACCCCAGGGGAATTGTTTTACTCCAAATTTGACGCGTGTGGGCCACGGGCAGTAATGAATAAAACAAAACTGCTGGATAGATTTTAATCATTTTTTTTTACTGAGTGACATAGGCTATATATTTTATACCCGTGCGAAGCCGGAGCGGGCCACTAGTATATTATAAAAACCTTTGCAGTCATCTCCAGAATCGTGAAATGTTTTCTGCTTTTTATATTCAGAAAATTTTTGTTTTATTGTAATAACGTTTCAAAAGAAGATATTAAAATAAAAAATAATAATGTAATGTAACTTATAATTAGAATGTATCAATTTCTATACTAATATTATAAAAAGAAAAATGTGTATATATGTTTATAATATTTTCACACAAAAACTACTAGACCGATTTCAAAAATTCTTTCACCATTGGAAACCTGCATCTTTACCGACCAACATGGGCTATATTATGATACATTAAAAAATAGGGATCCGTACTAAATATAGTATAAGGTATAAAAAAATTAGTCTTAAAAATCTGTTATCGCAAGCGCTGCGTAAACTTTTATATATTGATGATTTATTTATCAAAAATAAATCTATAGTAGGTACGACTTAGTTTCCACTTTTCACTGCCATGAGATCGGTATGTACGCAGGTGAAACCGCGGGATATTACTAGTGGGAATTAAAAGTATTTTTTTTTTATTAATAATTATTTTAGTGATTTAGCACAGCCGTGTGGATTGTATGGATTTTAAATATATAATAAAGTACTTTGTCAAACAGCACATAATACATTATATATTATTTAACCTAAGCTGGGTATTATAAATTCATAGCCCAATAATTTGTATTAGTTATGAACCAAAATATAGTGCTAATAATATTAGAGCTCAACTACCAAATTGAATATGATTTATGCACATAGAGGCTTTATGTGGTTTTAATATGAAATCCATTTTACTAGCATTAAATAGTTCTACATTTAGAACTAGGAACCATTTGTCAGTTAAATAAAATCATTAATAATTTTCATTGTATAAAATACACAAAAAAATAAAAGACGTAATGAAACATCGTATTTCAAAATAAATAATATTAAAATCATGGTCATGTTCCGTATGTTTGTAAATATCTTAATGTGATATTATATATTCCAACTTTACGAAGAAATAATTTGTTGCGGAAATCTGCATTGTATAAATTACACTAAGCTATTTTAAGCGAAGATAACTGTATCTTTTATTGTATCATTTACTGAAATACTATGAGAGTATATAGGTTAGCCGTGTGGTATCCGGCTGAGTAGAATAGTACCACCCTCTTTTCTTACCGAGGTGTCGTAAAAGGCGACTAAGGTAAGTCGACCCGCCGTGTGGTATCCGGCTGAGTAGAATAGACCAACCTCATTTCTTACCGAGGTGTCGTAAAAGGCGACTAAGGTAAGATGAATCACCGTGTGGTATCCGGTTTAGTAAAATAGACCACCCTCTTTCTTACCGAGTTGTCGTGAAATACGACAGAGGTAAGTTGACGTCAGGCAGGCGGCCGGTCGTAAAAACGCAGCCAAATCATGTTACAGCATGTTTATAACATGTTGTGCCGACCCCACTTAGAGTGGGATAAGGGCAGGAAGATGATGATGAGATGATGATATGAGAGTATATAGGTAGTTTGTCCTTTAGCACATCTACGCTTTACTATTTAAAAAATTTAATACTTAATGAAAACAGTAACCTATATCCTATATTTATGACATAAGTTTTGTTTATCTAGCTGTGTCAGCACCTTCGGCTGCTTGGAAATTACAGTCACTAAATTTTTCCCGAATTGAAATTTGGAACTTAAAAATAGTTATTTAACCACAAAAGATAGAGACATGCTTTTGCGGACTTTTTCGTAGTGTTTGTTTAGATCTATAATTATTTTAATGTATCTCTGCTGTGATGGCCTAGCGGTGCGACCGTGTGAATCTCTAGAGACGATCATGGGTTCAAACCCGGGCAGACACCAATGAGTTTTTCTAATAAAACTTATGTGTCTAATTGATAATTGCAATTTATCACACGCTTTTCGGTGAAGGAAAACATCGTGAGGAAACCTGCATTTCTCCAGAGAATTCTGGAGATATGTGTAACCTACCAATCCGCATTGGAGCAGCGTGGTAGGTCTTAGCTCCAATCCTTCTCTCCAATAACGGAGAGAAGAGGCCTATGCCCAGCAGTGGGATAGTAACAGGCCGCTACTTACTTACTACTTATCTCTGCTGATTTACGCGGCGCATGCGACTAAAGCTCCAGGCGCGTTATTTTACGATTGCGCAAACTCCTCAATACAATAAATATAAAACCGTTATATACTATTAACTTAATCCATTTATAAAAATCGCATATTTGAGTAAAAACAATACAAAAATCCATTCAGTAGAAGTGGAGAAAATCGATCACATACAGCTTCACATACAGCCACAAAACTAGAAATCGCCAGGGGCTGCGCCCGCAACGAAACGTCGAAAAACCGTAATATTGTATGTATTTTGATAACCATAAAAATGGTTAAAGTGGGTTAACCTTAAAAGCTAGACATTATTAAGATCTTTTAGAGGGAAACAATTTTATAACACATGATTTTTGAATACCTTTAACCGTTTACTCAGCGCACGCAAGTAAAGCTTTCAAGTTTTCTGTTTTCGTAATATTTTTTATTGCTACCACTCCTTTTCATTTTAGCGTGATGCTATGTAGCCTATTGTTTTCCTCGACAAATGGACTATCTTATACTCAAAAATTTTTTTAAATCGGTCTACAAGTTTTTGAGATTAGCGCGTTCATAAAATCAAACAAACAACCTCTTCAGCTTTATATATAAGTATAGATTTAATTTTAACTTTAGATTCTGAGACTCTGAACGTAGTGTTTAAATTTCTAAGAAAATAAACTAAACATTTCATATTGCCAGATTCACGTGATAAATTTGGTTTAAATAAATTGAACAAAATGATTTGAGTGTAAAAAATTGATTAGCTTTTAATTTTATTTATTTTAATATTCGACTTTCATAGGCTTATATTGCATTAAGCAGACCATTACATTACAATCACTGCTAAAAACGAAAAAAAGGGCCAGCGTAGTGAAGATCACGTTTGTGAACATTAATAAAGTTTGATACACTGTGGCTAAATATTATTTACTTAAATTTTTGACTATAAATTTATAATCAAACCAATAATCAAATTTGTACAAAACGTGCTTTCACAAACCGACCAGTTAGGCGGACTGTTTAAATGTTTATAGACTGTACGCTGGATTGCCGCTTGTACCCGTGCCACATTAAATAACCGCCGACGGCTATTTCAGTCGGATAACAACACATTTAACTCCTTAAAGTACCCGAAAAATAATGCGCAAAGTTAAACCAATTTTTATATGAGATTATTCATTTTTCTTACTGAGGTGTCGTAAAGGTGGCGACAATGGTAAGTCGACCCACCGTGTGGTATCCGGTTTAGTAAAATAGACCACCCTCTTTCTTACCGAGGTGTCGTAAAATACGACTAAGGTAAGTTGACGTCAGGCAGACGGCCGGTCGTAAAAACGCAGCCAAATCATGTGACAGCATGTTTATAACATGTTGTGCCGACCCCACTTAGAGTGGGATAAGGGCAGGAGGATGATTATTCATTTTTATACTGATATGATTCTGAAAGTCTTTTTGTCTGTCTCTTGGGCTTTTACGAGTAATAAAATTAAAATATTAATCAAACTGATACTAATATTTATGAAATTTGGTATAATTAACGCCTGACTAACGTATAGAATAAAACAACGGTTTCTCAACGTACTTCCGTCGGTTAAAACCCGATTAATTACTGTATAGTATATATTTTTTCGCCGCTGGATCCAGGCGGCACAAGATCGTGTGGCGTGGAAGTCCATGACAGAGACCTATGTCCAACAGTGGACGGCTATTGGTTGAAGAGAGAGAGAGAGATATATATTTTTTATTATAAATATAATAATTGAGGAGGATTAACACATTTAGCTGCTCTAGACATAGCGGATGACGTTATGGGTACATTTAGTTATTTTATATTTTTTAACTATACTTATGAGCCTATAACAATATAATACAATCGTACTACCAGTAAAACTGTACAGATCAAGTGCAAAATCCATTGTTATTTTTAGCTGTTTCAAAAAAATAATACCCACTTCATAAATCATGTTAAATTATAATACCACGACAACACTGTCTAATATTTTTTTTCTTGAAATATATTTGATATAAGTTATTTAAAATTCTTGTATTTAATATTTATATTATAGAGTAAGTTTATAAGTAGATTTTAAGACATGTTAATTGATAGCTTTAAAAAAAGACTAGCGGGTTTGAAATAAACATTTTCTTGGTATAAGACCAAGAAAATGTTTATTTAACTAACTTACTAAGCTACCTAACAATAAGATTCCTTCACGAAAACCTCAAATAATAATTAAATTAATATTTAACTTTAAATTTTTTTATTTAAAAATATTGTGTTACATAATTTAATCAAGATTAAAACCATAATATAGAATGTGTTTTATTCAATGAAGTTTCCACAATACATATCTATATTTGCCCAAGATGTATTGCAAATACTGAAAATCAAATATCCCATTAGGGTTATTAATATCCATGCAAACGTAACCACATTTCAGAGCATGAAGACAGGCGGGGTTCTAGTGGTCAACCGAAATCTCTTCTCTCTTTGCTGATTACATGTTACGCAACTATTCAAATTCAATTACATCACGAATAGTTATTTATCTTTATCAAATAACTTTATCAGCGAAAATATAAACCGCGAAATACTATACACCTAATCAATAGAATAAATAGTACTTATTTATATAGTAATATTAAATTGTTTTTAATCAATGTAAAAAAGTAGAAAAAAGTAGCAGCCTGTTACTTACTGTCCCACTACTGGGAATAGGCCTCTTCTCTCCGTTTCTGGAGAAAAGGATTGGAACTAAGACCTACCACGCTGCTCTAATACGAATTGGTAGGTTAAGCAGTGTAATACAAAAAAAACTTGTGTGTCTTCCCTAAAAAAATACCAGCTAGTTCGTATGATTTTTCATTGAACAGCCAAGAAACTGGAAGTAGTTGAGTTATTACAGAATTATTAAGCATTCCCATTTTTTCTAATGCAATCATTCATTGAGAAGAACAAATAAAAACTCAACGATCACTCTTATCGAGTCTGGTATTTATGTGGAGATTGAAGACATAAATATGAACTACAAAAATATATGGGTAGTTATCTATACAGTTTAAATATTACCCTTATTAATCTTTGCAAAGTTTTGAATTGCATGCGTAGAAACAGAACGAAAACATAACACATTTCCCACCACCGAAAATACCGAACTATGAATACAATTTGACTACTCGTTAATGTTTGTCAACGGTAGGGTTTGTATACCTATTGGTATTTAGCATTTAATCATTAAACATTTAATCAGAAAAAAGTCTATTTTTTACAATAAATATTATTAGAAATACGTTATCTAAAAATGCACTGATCTCGTCTCCTAATACGTACCTCAATTAAAATAAGCTAAATTTAATCGAGCAAGAGCTCATTCTATTTTAACCAGCAGTCGCTCAATTATTTGCCCGAAGATAGAAGGAAGGGTAGCTAGCCCACTCTTCAAATACCTTTTAAAAATTCTTCGCACATATAAAAACAATAGGATTTTATAACAAATGAAATAAGCTTAATGATCCGTAACCAAACCCGAGGCACTCTAAAAGCCGCCCGGGGCGCAGCCTTTTAACTCTTTTCCACTCAACCTTGTTACCTTTACAAACGAGTTGGTGCCGTGAGTGGCATACACAATCAGTTTACTAGATCAAGGAAAACTACGTAGGTATACCAATGAACTGATATTTCTTGTAAACGGCATAAGTCTATTCTTACCTTTCTTATTTCTAGTAAAAAGGTTTACCAGTTATTTAATATCGAAACATTGTTTATGGTATGTTTATAGTATGTATTGTTTATGGTTTTTTGCGGAATTCCATAATACAAAATTAATGATAATAATATTAAAATTTAAAATTATCGATTGCGAGTAAAATTAATTTTGGTTATTATAATAAAATATTACTGCCTCTGACGCAGTTACATTAAATGATTAAATGAATGAATTGAATAAATAAGTAATTTTTTTCGGCGTTATAACTTATCTTCTATCTCAAGAACAATATAATAAGAAATAAGAAATAAGTTTCATGACATCTAACACTTTCGTTAAAGAGTACAAAAAAAATATTAAAATTTAAGTAAGTATAACATTATAATTTGTCCCGCCGTGTGGTATCCGGCTGAGTAGAATAGACCAATCTCATTTCTTACCGAGGTGTCGTAAAAGGCGACTTAGGTAAGTTGACCCACCGTGTGGTATCTGGTTTAGTAGAATAGACCACCCTCTTTCTTACCGAGGTGTCGTAAAGTACGACAGAGGTAAGTTGACGTCAGGCAGGTGGCCGGTCGTAAAAACACAGCCAAATCATATGACAGCATGTTTGTAACATGTTGTGCCGACCCCACTTAGAGTGGGATAAGGGCAGGAAGATGAAGATGATGAACATTATAATTTGTAAGACAAAATTAAATATTTTAAACAAATGTGCACTCCATGATATTCAATCAAAGCACATTATTTTATGTCGCGAAATAAATTTAATTATTATTCTTATTAAAATCAATGTTGAACAAATTTCGTTCTTATAAATATATTTCTTTAATTATCTACATTAGAGTTAGGTTTAGTTCGAAAAATAGCCATTTCAAGCGATGAGGAAAGTTTATACTATAATTACTTTGAAATTAAAGTCTTGGCTTTAAAAAGACCCCACCTAAAGTTATTATGAGTTGCACTGAGATTCCTGTCTGAAGATATTTTCGAAGAACTGTCGAGACTTGGCTGACTCGTGTTTTATTTTTCAACATTTCTCGTAAAAATTTTATTTTTACGAGAAATGAAATTTTATAATGAAATTTTATGTTTCCTTCGTTTATTTTCGCTTCGAGTAATTCTTGTTTTTGAACATTAGCATTAGGCAATATACATAATACTAAGCTTTTTGTTTGCTTTCAAACTATTGAAAGCATATTATAATTAAGATTAAAACATCTTAATTAAGACCAGAAGTTAGCAAATCACTATGCTAAGATGGAGAGTACTAAAATAATATTCATACTAAAATTAATACTAGTGGGAATACATAAGTGTTTTTCGAAAATAAAAAAAGAAATAAACAGTACTAAACAATATGTAAAATCCTACTAATATTATAAATGCGAAAGTTTGTTAGTATGGATGTATGTTTGTTACTCTTTCACGGCAAATCCGCTAAACCAATATCGATGAAATCGGGCACAATTATTCCTTATACACCTATATGTTTCATATAGGCTATAAAATCCTGTAAATTCTACAGGAATATGATGGCATTGAAAAGCGCAATCTATTATCAACCAATCATGCGACAACAGTCCAAGCAAACGAAGTTGTGAGTAAAAGCTAGTATATTATAAATATCATCATCATACTAGTACGCCAGAACATTCTTAGGAATATGCAGATTTTACTCACTTTCATTCCAATAATTCATATATTGTATGTATCGATACACAAGAGACGATGCCAACTCGTGATTTTATAGTCACAAAACCTTTGAGAATTACTCAAAGGTTCATTGCACCAAACTACTGAAAAAATATAAATTCAGTTTAGTCATTTCCCGGGTCACGATGATATTGAGGTGAAGAATTGCTTAATATCATAGGTATGTCGTGAAGATACTCATTTTTTATCTCAAAGCATAGGGCAGCCAAGATTTGAAGATCGGGCTCCGTCCACTACGGACTCTAATGAGAGCACCTTCATCGTTAAACAAATTGGGTAAAGACAATCGGAATCTTAAGAACAACTTGAATCTCTCCGTTGTGACTAGCAATTAAATAAATTGAAAGATGTTCATGCACTTAGCGTAAAATCTTTAATATTTTTAAATCTTAAACATAATTTTAATAAGGATATAAAAACTCAATGAGAATCTAATAGATTTTGCCGATTAAATAATGTATACATTGAATTGATTAGACAAGTAATTTATAATTAATATTTTTTTGCGATAATAAACACGTTTTTCTCGTGTTCTTTTAAAATAACACTAACTAACAATTTGGCTATTGAAAAAATTGTAGATACGTCAATTTTTTTTAAATAAAAATTTATCTTTTTAAGACAAAGTTATAGGTAAACTTACAAAAGAATCCTGAGTGGTATGAAATAAGCACAAAGGAACATTACTTGAACAAAGACCTCAGACAAATCTACAAATTAACTGCCCGCAGCAGTATGTCAACGTCCAACCACAAAGATTTAGTTTCTTCCTCTTACGCTTAAAAATATATTTAAAATTTATCTACCTACTGATTAAAGGGGTTGTAAATTTATGTTCCAAATTTTTTTAAAGAAAATGTGATGTAAAATCATTAATACCAGAGACAATTAAATCTATGCATCCCTACATAATAAATACTTTTGCACTTTTATTGTAAACCAAACAAACCTTAAAAATGAATAATCGCTACCGATTCCCGTTGTGTATTGTTGTGGTGACAGGATTTATGGGCTTTGAGCTTGCAATTAATTGCCGATTACTATGAAAAACATCAGGTTAATTTAAATTTGCAAATGGAATATCAATTGAGACATGGTCTTGCGACTAAGATTTCATTTCATGCAGTTCTTATTACGCATGTCATACTTTTTTTTAATGTTAAACAAACCACAAGAGTTTCTAAATCAACTATTCAATATAGTCAACCCAGAACATCCTTACTTCCTTATCCTTATTAATATTATAAATGCGAAAGACTGTCTGTCTGTTCCGTTTTCACGGCCACTCCGCTGAACTAATATAGATGAAATTTGACATAGTTAATATTTATATACTGGGATTAGTTATTTTAATAAAGTTTTTATACGTTAAACTTAACTTTAAGTTTTTATACGATTTTTGTTTATATAATAAAGGGAGACAGCCAGAATTTCATTTTTTGGTTCAGACTTTACACTAATAATTTTTGTGTCGTTAGATAGAACAATTTTCGTTATCTTAGTATCAATTATTAGTTTATTTAATGTCTATGGTGGAACTATAATACAAGAATTTTAGTTTGAGGTTATGTACAAGTACAAGCTAAATATCATAGGAACACATTAAGAAGATAGGATTTTTGATGAAAATATAATAAGATATTAATGAAAATCTAACAATATATATTTGATGTAAATACAGAATATTTACTAAAATTATCAAATTATCCTCTCGATAAAATTTCTTTAATATATGTGTAACTAGAACTATAGGATGTGTCACGACAGAACATGTTTATAATACTATGGTGGCGATTGTTAACTAGGTTAATATTATAAAAGTGAGGAACCCTTGACATCTACGCCCACGTAACGTAAAATTTTGTTTCAATTCGTTCTTACCCTAAATGTATGTAAGAAAGTGAAGAAAAAATCTTTTTAGATTTAGAAAATATGTGTCCAGCTGCCTAACTATTAATAATTGAAATGTGCAATATTTCATGCTAAACGAAATCCAGAATTCAGATCAGGGTAACATCCGCCAATAAAGATGGTAGCAATAAATAAACAGATGAAATATTGCCGGTTAAGATCGAAGGCAATTTGTAAGCTTACCTATCTAGAGTATTGGAGATCATGGGTCTTCGGAAATTACCTACAACACGTTTTACGTGATTTGTAGCGCCCTCGGGCGATTGTGATCCAGATGCCTCTTACGAAAACAACTTGCGTTTAAGTAAAATTATTAGAGCAGGAAGTGTGTACGTGTTACATCGAAGGATACGAAATATGTTATCGCCATTCAATTTTGGCGCCTATTTGGATGTTTTATACGCCTTTTAATATGTGTAAGTGGGTGTGCTTACATTGATCAGATGTATTTGTTTTTTATTTATGAGTTTTCCAACAGCTTTAACACTTACATCTTTCAAATAAATATTCTATTGTTATATAACACTAGGTCTAAATATATATATGTATTTCTAAATAATAGCTATGTATTTCTTCAGAACAAATGGTATATATAATGGTATGGTATGGTAGAAAAACATTTGGGTATTTCTAATCTCTAACTACATGGCGAAGGACTTAAAGATGATTTATGAACTAATGGATTATTTTAGATTATTACTAGATTTTCCGATCACTGTGCAATATAATCAAAAATTAATCAACTGTTTTACGACACATCAGTTAGGTCAATTTTGAGTTTACTGTAATCACTAAATCATTTATAAAAGCAGCTTACGCGGTCATCAAAAAATAATTTATATTCAATTAACTCTCATAGTACAGTAGTCAAAAATATCTTGTCCTACTTTTCAAACAACCACAATATAGTTCTTAGGCGGTTCGATAATAATCTTCAGAACAAATATTTTCCAATAACAAACACGAAGAGAGAGGCGAGCAGCGGAAAGATATTAGAGATCTTAATCTCACAATGCCGAAAACACGTGATGATATAATTATTTTCAGCTCCGCATATATCGATTAATAATCTACGCTTTCTGTTTTCGTAACTATTCGGTTCTTAATACAAGATATTATAGAAGGCGTTATTGCAGTAGCTTCATTAATAGAATACAATACAGTTTTCTAAACTATTGTATAATCTTTTACTAGGCTCTTGGTTTTTGGAAAGAAGGGTTAGAACTAAGACCTACCACGCTGCTCCAATGCGGATTAGTAGGTTTACATATAACAGATTTTCTGGTCATATGCAGATTTCCTCACGATGTTTTTTTTATCGAAAGGCATGTGATAAATTTTTATTATCAATTAAACACATAAGTTTTAACAAAAAAACTCATGGTGCGCGGAATTTGACTCCGTTACAAGGTGCTACGTTTGTTAAAAATTATGCATGAGATTTATTTACTTACTTTTGGGTCAGACGGCCGTGTGTGTAATTGTCCAATATCTATTTTAATTTATATTTAATTTCCGTGAATGAATGTAGAAATATTTAAAACTATATATATTATACGTCATACTGTTAAAAGTCTATAAATTGACTGTCACATTATTACTAACGCGCGTTTTTTATGCTAAATCTTGAGTCTCTGACTAGTATATTACAGATTTTAATAAAAGACACTACCCTACTGAATTACTAGCAAAATAGTCTATTATATAGAAAGGAGATCCCATCCAATAGCTTACAACTTATCGAAATCATATTTCAGGAACGTGAGGGCGATATAGCTTACCCTTTTCTAACGCATTGTCTCTTATGCTGCGTTTGAAGCTCCCAAAAATAACTAATACTCGCTTGCTTGCTATTACTGTTTCTTTCCGATGATAAAACGTCTTTAGTACCGTAATATACTAAATATCGTTTTTCTCTTAATATTATTAATATGTCAATAAAAGTAAAAAAAGGTGTTAAGAAAAAGACAACTAGGCTAAAAGGGAAGAAAATAGAAAATTTTAAAATATATCAATTTTAATAAATATTAAACTATATTACCATGTGGTATCCCTGAGTAGAATAGACGACCCCCATTTCTTACTGAGGTTTCGTAAAAGGCAACTAAAGTAAGTAGACCCACCGTGAGGTATCCGGCTGAGTAGAATAGACCACCCTCTTCCTTACCAAGGTGTCGTAAAAAACGAATATGATAAGCTGATGTCAGGCAGGCTAAATCATGTGACAACATGTCCTGCTGACCCCACTTACATTGGGATAAGGGCAGGGGATGATTATGAACTTTTATTTTTAAAATATTTATTTTACTTCTCATATAAAATGATGAAGTATATATGTAAATATAAAAAATATGTATAGTCTCGTGTATATTTATTTATTGTATATAATCATAATTAAGGGGATTCACTTAATTAGAAAATTTACTTCAGTTCAGTTCAGGCACAATAAAAGTCATAATAGTACTTGTACGATGTCAACATAAAAATTCACTTAGCCATGGCAGGTTTAGTATAAGCTCATACCCTCAAAATTACAAAATTATAATTTCCATAACTTTATCTATAATTTCTGTTAAAAGCTAAATATAAATTGGGCCCTTTTGATCATGTTTACGGGCATTAACTGTTAATACCTTAATAATGAGAATACCTTTGACGAGCTTTTTGAACGTGTGTAGTAACCAAATTCGAATGGAAATTTGGTACACTGCTATAGATTTATTAACTACCTTAAGTTGATGTAATACAATTGTCTTAATATTATTGCTACGTTAAACTTACTGGTTTAAATAAATTTTGTATAGGTAGTGGCGCTACTACTAAAGTTCCAATATCTCTTAACCAACTACGTACCTATTTAATTCACATGCAAAAATACCTGGCTTTTGATAAATAAATTAAACTTTGCGTTAAAAATGCTTAGTAAATATTGCCGTTCTGCTATATAAAGTATGCCAAGTTACGCCCCTTAGCATCTTGGGTCTTCTCACTCCTTGACAGAAGAATTGAAGATATGACCTAACGACGCTGCTATTATATGGAATGGCATGTTGTACACATTAAATTCATTATATATCAATGTGCAAGAATTTTATCAAGAAAATCCTCCTATCCTTCTCCATAAAGTGCATGATGAATTACAAATAATCCAGAAACTACCTTTGCCACCTTGGTAATGATCATGCGTTCTCACGATATGAATTTATGGCTTATTCTCTCCAAAGGAGGATATCATAAAATATGGTATTATGGATATAGAAAAAAATCAAGTGCAACTATTTCAATTAACTACCGTTCAACTATTATACTGCGTCCATCATATTATCAGTCTTTTGACAGCTCACGCTCATTAAGTTTTGTATTGCTTACGTACAAATATCATACAAATAATATTTGTACTTTATGGATGGGTACCGCCCACTTAGTGATGTCACACATAATGGTTACTACGATTATGCCACAGATTAAAAATAATCGGTAGAAATCGATGTTACGAGTATTAAAAGACATTTAATAACATTATATAAAGTTTTACTTTCTTCTTAGTTAATACATGAATACAAATAAAACAATCAGGATATTTTAATTTATTTTATTAGCACGAGTCGTCGGAATGATAATCAACACTAGACTCCTCCGATGAGGAGTCTTCAGTAGCAGTTATTATTAGCTCTTGTGTAGATAATATATTATCAAACGCAATATCACGTTCCCAATCAGAGAATATTACTCTTTTAGTTCTTTCCACCACACTTGCCCAGTTCTCGGCCGTTACGTGGGTGCAAGCATTTTTTAGCAATTGCAACATTTTATTCGCTGTGAATGGGGGGCTTGTATTGCATCTCGCAGCATGCCCTTTTACTTGTGCCCATATAAGTTCTATTGCGTTGTACTGGCAGTGGTATGGAGGAATCCGAAGAACAGTATGGCCATATTCTGCTGCCATTTCATTGATTACATAGCGTTTTGCTCTCTTTTTGGTTTTTAATATTTTTATTAATTCAACTTTTAACATTGAGTCGTCCACATTTTCTCCATTGTCCCGAAGCCAATTAATTATTTCATGCTTTTTATTAGCCTGTGTTGGCATTTTGTCAATTTGACGGGAGTGATAGGGCGCATTATCAATAAAAATTATTGATGGTTCTTCCAATGAAATGAGCATTTTTTTGAACCACTCTTCATACACATTTGCATTCATCTCTTCGTGGTAGTCATTTGATTTCTTCGATTTAAATGCCAACAGTGCGTCTTGTACAAATCCTTTTGCTGTACCTGCATGGCAAATGATTAGGCGCTCACCTTTTCCCATTGGTACTGAGGAAGTGGAATCAGCAGTATCATCAGTCCAGAAACGAGATAGTGTGTGGTTAGCGTTGAGCCATGTTTCATCCGTGAAAACAATATTTGCCCAATCTTGTATTTTCTTTGCCTCTCTTAAAAAATCACAACGTGCTATAGCTATATCTGTGCGTTCCATTAATAATTTTCTTTTATTTAACTTTTTATATGAAAAGCCAATTGTGTTCAAAACTTTGACCAAAGAAGATTTTTCACCATGAAATAGACCACTTCTTTTCAAAGAAACAATAAGTTTTCTCAAAGTTGGAATTTCTTTTCTCAAGTAGTAATCATATACATGACGACGAATAGCGTCAGCGTCAAAGTCATCAACAGCTGTCACCTTATGAGCCCGGCGCTTTCTTTTTGGTGTAGATGGTTTGTTTTGCTCCAAGCCGCTCCTGCCGTAGGCATCAGTAGTGATTTTAGTCACAGTTGATAGACTGATTCCCAACGCGGCTGCAACACGGTTTCGGACTTGCGTGATAGGTATAAGAGGTCCGCCATTTTGATTTTCTTGCTCAAAATACTCATGAAGTTTTAACACTAACTGTCTCGATTGTGCTTTCAACACACGTCCTTTCGGCATTTTCACGATCAATTAATATAAGTTTCACAAAAGTTTTTCCGAGGAATAAAGCTACTTAACTCAAGGTGTAACAGATGCGAGAGAACACTCAGCGAACGTTGTGCGACTATCACAATGCGTGTGACTATCACGGGCGTTTCGTTGAGAGTGACAGATCACGTCAAAATGGCGGCCGAGCGGAAGGTCTGTTGATGTTGCCAGTTGATGTATAATATATTTTTTATGATTATAATAAATACACACGGATTAACATTTATTTTCAAAAAACTAAGGCAATATTAAATCAAAATGTTGATTTCTATATCTGTTATTAGTTTACGTAGGTTATCATTAATCGAATTACTTAGGTACGTAATTCGATTAATGATAGTAGGTACTATAATCGGAATGGTATCGCATACGAGAATCTTTAGGACATCACTAAATATGTAAATCGTCAATCTGTCAAAAGATGGTTAATATAATGGACAGTGTATAAAAGGATAACATTTTAAAAGCAATATTAGCTAAACCAAATTAAACGACGAATCAAAAATGCAGGAGTCGCACTACCATATTAATTTTTCATTACATTTTTATAGTTTTTTAAATATTTATTGACATAAATTCTACACATTATTTAGCAAATAAAATAGTCCGAAACTTCTATTAGGCTTTAATAAAATATTAAAGGTAACAGTTATTAAAATTTTATCAAGTTTACCTATTTATACATTAAAAAAGATAGTAGTGTTGACATCAACTCGTATACAAAATGTGAAATTAAATATGGTTTAGAAAGTTTCAGTTAGTAAATATTTTGATACAAAGGCAGCACAATCCTTTTATAAGGCATTGTCTATATCATATTGTCACGAACACTTGGTGGCAAAAGACATTCGTGAGATACGTAAGTTTATTTTCGCCATATTTCTCAGTGATTCGTGTAGTTCATATATGACCTAAAGGATAAATGTAAACATTTATATGTTTAGATGATACAATAGTTTTTCTTAAACATCTATAGTGTACATAAATATATTAATTTATGACCAAGTTAATATAAAATGATAATATAACAGATTGTGAACGATATATCATCTTATACTTTTGACTAAGAATAAATTTTATTTATCCCTAACAATTAAACGGCAACGGCAAGTTACTTATATTTAAAACAAGCTATTTATTACGACTGTTTCTAAATGACTGAACAGATTGCATAATTTTTGGCATACATATAGTTATATACCAGTATAAAGGCATAGAACTACGCAGACAAACTCGCGGGTAGAACAAATATAAGGATGAATAAATAAAGATTATCCAACATTGTATACGCTACAGCAAATAAATCTATTAAAAGATTTATTTATTAGAAGCTTTATCGAATTGTCATCGGAACAGTTTGATATACTGATATCAAACTGTTTTTTTACACTCTGATCTGATTGATTTGCAGTGTACTAAATAAAGGCAACTGATACTGGTAGGTTCCATTTCATAACCCTTGTGCTATTTAATGTATAGATTCCGGCTATACTCACGTCTTAGTTTATCGGATGAGCCCAACTAGTCTCGAGTTGCGCCCTGCGAGCTGCTACACGCAGTTCCCGCTGCGATAACGCCGCGTAAAGAGCTCATGAATAAGAGCCCCGTATGTGCTGGAAACTAGTCGGGCTCATCCAATAAAATAAGACGTGAGTACAGCCGGAATCAATACATTAATTATGAATAGCACTCACGATAGTTTAAATTCAAGAATTGTGCCAATTACCTATACTTTCAAACCTGGTATTTTTGTTCTTAAATCAATATTTAAAAAATAAAAATTGTTTTTATTTAAAACTATCATAGTTTTTTTAATCATTAAATAGCATATGATTACTTAGTAGTAAAGTTATACTGACAAGAAGAATTTACGGTATGTTACTTGATAGAAATTTAGGATGTCAGTTAAGCGAATCCTTAGTCAGATCAGCTGATTAACTGCCTATAACAGTATCTTAACCAGTCTAGCGAATAAGATTTACGGTGCCATTTTCAATGCCCGCAAGAATTTTGCAAGCACAACGATTCCTATATTTTATCTCATAGTTACAAGATTATTTGTAACAGGCCTTGTAATATAATTATTAATAAGAAATGTATGGTTATAATATTAATTTAACTCTTTTGTAGACAAGACGAATCCTTACGAAAACGTTTCCTGACGCTTACAGAATTTTTGAGTTTCGCTCTCAACGATACTTTTGCTCTCGGCCATCTCGATCGGTTAAACTGTTAAAGCAGTCAGAACTACCGTATGACGTTTTAAACAAATAAAATTTATATTATTAATGTTATATATACATTTGTATGTAGTATATTACACACGTATTACTTCTATCTTTAAAAAAAATATTAACCAGAATTTTGATCATTAATAAAATTCCTTTAATATTATTAAGGTTCTTATTATATTTAATGGTTAAGTCATTATCATTTTTTTTATTATTATCAAAGTATGGTTGGTAACATCTTTTATATTTGAAAAAAGTTCTGACCCTCTATTGAATAAAATTCCATAATATAATAATATTCCGACTACGCCATGTGGTATCCGGCTGAATAGAATAGACCACCCTCTTTCTTACCGACGTGTCGTGAAATACGACAGAGGTAAGGCAGGCGGCTGGTCGTTAAAACGCAGCCAAATAATGTGACAGCATGTTTATAACATGTTGTGCCGACCACACTTAGAGTGGGATAAGGGCAGGAAGATGATGATAATAATCTTCCGACACTGAAGAACACCAAAATATTGCATTTTGACTTCAAAAGTGAACGGCTGGAGAAAATGTTGTTTATTAGAATAAGCATATCGGGACAAAAGACTTATGTATTCCGACGAAGTAATATTTCGCATTATAAAAATGCTTTTTTTTAATAAATGGGTGATGGGAGTACATCAGGCTGGGATTATATTGGATCCAGCACGGCACTACAAGTGAAAGCCTTTAATCTCTGCATTGCGTCAGACCGAGCGGAATGAGGGTTATCGGTTTTCTGCTGATAAACACAATTGAATGAGTTTGGTATACAGTCCACCTCAATAACACTCACCGGGTGGAATAAATACAGATCGTTGCTCGCAATCGAATATGTAATTTTTTTATTTCATTACTTGCAGTGCCTAAAGTGTTCGTATGCAGGCAGCAGAGTGGAATAAAGTAAAATAAAGGACTATGGTTTATACGCCGTATGGTATCCGGCTGAATAGAAAAGTACCACCCTCATTTCTTACCGAGGTGTCGTAAAAGGCGACTAATGTAAGTTGACCCACCGTATGGTATCCGGTTTAGTAGAATAGACCACCCTCTTTCTTACCGAGGTGTAAAATACGACTGAGGTAAGTTGATGTCAGGCAGGCGGTCGGTCGTAAAAACGCAGCCAAATCATGTGACAGCATGTTTATAACATGTTTTGCCGACCCCATTTAGAGTGGGATAAGGGCAGTAAGATGATGATGATGATGAAAGGACTATGGTTTATAGAAGCAAGCGTTACTTTGCGGAACTCAATAGTACAGAAATTACAGTAAAATTACTGTGCTGTAATCCGCGTTTGTTAAGAGAATACATGCAATGCTAAGTGTATGAAGCAGGCAACAATCACATACCAGATACATGCAGGACAAGCCGCCACGCCGCCAACACTAACACTCCATACAAGCACTACACACGTAACGCATTAAAATTTTGTTCGTTGAGCTTATCCACCTGATGATGCTCTGGTTTCGAGGCGAAAAGATCGTAGAGTTTGTGGTAGTGAGAAGAGAAGTGTTAACGCACACTATATACAATAACATGATATATTAGGAATACCACTATTCCCGTTCCGAGCTGCACTTCTCTTGAATGACGAACAAAGACTGAATGTAACTGAAACGTTTTATCAATAGAAAGACTCTACCGGAAACAATAACGGCACAATGTTGCCACCATTTTAATCAAAAAGGGCGCAATACTCTTGTTTCATGACTTTGTTGCTATAAAATACAAAGCGGAAGTCAGTGGCTACAACAGAAGTATCACAAGACGCCACCAACAACAACACTCCATACAAGCACTACATACACTCACTGTATGAATCGCGAAAATTAAAAGAACGGATTTCACCCTGGGTAAAAATTCAATTAGTTCACGATTCAGATTGAATACTATCACAATTCTATAGTACTTGAAACAGTCTGTTAAAACAATGTAATATTTGAATTTGAGTGAAAAAGACGCTCACTCACCTAACGTGGTTCTACCTAACGATGTATAAAATTTCCACTGTCATTAATCTCTGACAAAACAAAAAAGTAAAACGTGAAGTCATCGTGTGCTGCAATTTTTACAGGTCGCTTTTAAAAATACACTGACTGACTGTTAATCTAAAAAGTTGGACCAAAGATTATATTGTAACCATGTATATATAGACTAATCTCTTAAAGTACATAAATATTTCACTAGCAGACGTGGCCATGGGATGCTGTGGCTCAGTCGACTTCTCTCATATATGTTACAACATGTTTAAAATACAACCACCTTCTTATACTTAGTTAGTCGATAATATAAAAAACATTGTCACCGTCGTGATGTGTTATTGAGTTGTTGAGAAAGAGTAAATGGGTTGACTTTTGTGGAAATTGCTTTTTATTATAGTATAAAGGAAAACTATTGTTTTTATAAATATTTTTGCGCACGTTTGTTTTAATTTTTCGATAACTTTTAAGATTATATGATGTAAAGGATCATAATGTTAAACATTAAATGTTTGAGGTAATTCACATATTTAAGTTAACTAGCTTTTACCTGCAACTTCGTTCGCGTGCACTGTTGTCGGTTGATAGGTTGATAATATATGGCGCTTTTCAATGTCATCTTATTCCTGTTGAATTAACAGGATTTCTATAGCCTATATGTTACCCCGGTGTATAAGGAATAATTTTGTCAAATTTCATCAATAATTCAACGGATTCAGGTTTTGAGGGAAAAAAATCGATCTAGCTAGGTTTTAGACCTGTTTTTAGACATTAAAAAAATACAATATTTTTCCCGTAAAATTTCAAGTCAGCGTAGCTTATTCGGGGAACGGGAGGTCTAAAGAAATGAAAATCCCTAGGTTTGAGCCCCAACTACCCAATTATTATTTTTTTGGAGTTTCTTTTTTCATTTTGTAATAAATTGCCGAGGCTCGGTCAACCAGGTAATAGTTTATTAAATTAGTAAAATAATTAAATTTATATTTACATGTAATATAGTTTACTATTTGACGAGATCAGTATTAGAACCAATATTTAGTGCGACAAGTGGTCGAATTCCATGTTAAGTGCTAAACGTATTCAGACATCCGTCTCAGAACTAACGAAGAAGACTCCACCGAAGCGAAATCAGCCAACGTTCGACGCTCAAGTTGTCCGGAGCTCGTCCACGATGTCTAATGAGAGCCAGGTTGTCGTTAAGTAAATTGGATAGACATCCGTGATCTGTTGAGATCAATTTCGAAATCTCTAATTTCACTATCAATTAAATCCTTTTCATGAGCAATAAAAATTTTAAAATACTCTATCAACGTTGAAAATTTGATCCGCATTTTCCTGAATGGATGAAAATTGAATAAATGATCTCAAATTATGGTCAAAACCCAATCGGCGATATGGATTATCACTATAATATTCTATTGGTATAATAATAAATAACTAAAGCTGTAACACAACGTACTAGGAACACCTGATTCCGCACTCAAAACTAGATGGCGCCACTCGTCGTTTGCTCCGCGCTATCGAAGTGCTTTCGTAGTAATATAAGAAGTCCCCATACATTATGTTATTAGATCGACATCGCTATCAGATCCTAAGGCTCTAATGTGCATCCTGCTGGAACACTACGCTTTAGCGCGTCTGAGACGGTGCATCCTCCGTCCGGCACATCCACACCTGGAATGCCGTGAGGAACCCGTCATCTGTCCGCGATGCTTTCCGTACTCGTCATTAGCACGCATTCCTTTCCCGGACAGAACGTGCGTTCGGGTCCCGCGCCTTATAAATGGCGCCCAACGTGGGGCCCGAAAAGCGACCCGGAGTACAGTCTGATGACAAACTCGCAGCCGAATAGCGACCCCGAGTACAGTCAGACGACAAACTCGTACCCGAAAAGCGACCTTGAGTACAGTCTGACGAAAAACTCTCAGCCGAAACGCGATCCTGAGTACAATCTGACGACTTACCCGCAGCTGAAGAGAGGCCCTGACTTCATCACACAATCTGACTCACAACTCGACGTCGAAGAGTGACCCTGAATGCAATTCTTGTCCAGGGGGAGGGAGAAGAGAAACATCTGCTGGAGTTAGCTATCGATCCCAAGCATCGCAATTCTAGTGCATCCAAACTGGAACACAACAGTTCAGCGAACTACAAACGGAGCATCTTCTAATACATCCTTACCAGGAATATCGTGAAGGACTCATCCGGGACACTGTTTCTATTAGAAACAAGAATAACACTACATCTGTACGAAAGTGTTACGCACTTCGTCGTATTACCAACTAGCGACCAACGCGCATTCGAAGAGTGGCTCAAAGAAAATTTTATGAACCGAAGAATTGCCGAGTATTGTGAAGAAACCTAAATCAATAGAACACATTGGCAAACATATCAACTTCAGCGATATACTGTTACGAAAAACAATACATACGCCTATATCTGTTCCACTGCATCGCTTAACGAAATGGTTTAGAGGCATCATTCAACCTTATGTCACCATGGCGGCTTCTGCAGTTTTGTACAGAATGAATATGCAACGGAGTTCACTACCAGACCAAGCCAGAAGGAAACTACTCAATACCATCGAGACAAAGTGGCCGAGGCATCCGAGGAAAACAATTTTTATCCTGTCCTACTCGTCGGGACGCCTTCGTGGACAGAGGGGGAGTTTGTAACACAACGTACTAGGAACACCTGATTCCGCACTCAAAACTAGATGGCGCCACTCGTCGTTTGCTCCGCGCTATCGAAGTGCTTTCGTAGTAATATAAGAAGTCCCCATACATTATGTTATTAGATCGACATCGCTATCAGATCCTAAGGCTCTAATGTGCATCCTGCTGGAACACTACGCTTTAGCGCGTCTGAGACGGTGCATCCTCCGTCCGGCACATCCACACCTGGAATGCCGTGAGGAACCCGTCATCTGTCCGCGATGCTTTCCGTACTCGTCATTAGCACGCATTCCTTTCCCGGACAGAACGTGCTTTCGGGTCCCGCGCCTTATAAAGCTAAATTCTCTACGAAATAATTTTATTACTAATTGTATAGATACTTGTACATATTATATTTCATATTCACTACATTTATTAAATTAATATATTATAATATGAAAGTGATAAATAAAATAATGTTATTTAGTTATGATTTACTAAGAAAAATAAGTAAAAACCTAGGTATGGAGTTATAACTAAATTGTTAATTTAATTATGTTAACATTAGCAATATCGTACAAGAAAAAAGAAATGACGATAAGGTTTGATTACCGCATAAATCAGATTTAAGTAAGTATATGAACAGTAAATACTACAAGAAATAATTAATGAATTTAGATATATACCCAATAAAACTTTGTCTCTCAACTTATACTTTGAACTACATAAATATCATTAATAATAGTAACAAAATATAAAGAAGGTTATTGTAAAAGTAGAAGTAAATTTAGAATCTGTGGCGTTTATCTAATGTATGGCCGCTTATATATTGCCATGCAAATGGCAGTTAAACAGCTTTCACACAATAGAACTCAACACAAACATGATATACAACGGAATAAACCAAAAATATTGGAAAATATATTCGTTTTTTCTCTTTCATTAGCCTTTTTAGAGTCCAGTCAAAATCGTACACTAAGATAATTATTTTATTATTATAAAAAATTATGTAAATGCCGTGGTATCCAGCTGAGTAGACTAGACCACGCTCAATTCTTACGGAGGTGTCGTGATAGGCTACTGACGTAAGTTGACTCACCGTGTGCTATCCGGCTAAGTGGACTAGACCACGAAGGGATGAAGTAAGAATGTAAAATTATATTTAATGAAAATATTTAATATAAACAATTTATTATTTACATTTAAAGTAAGTATTCTACATTTACTACATTCCTACATAAACATTTACAGTTTTACTATGTTTTTTTTTTATTTAGCCCCTAAGAAATATTATATGACTCTGCAAATCTGCAAAAAAGCTCTTTTTTAAATTAAACCGATCCTGACTAAATACTGGGAACGTACGAATAACGAAAAAATTTACATATGAAATTTTGTACAAATAAATTTAATATTCAGATTATATAATGTTGACATTAAAGAAGGCCCTTTTTTCTGTGAAAGACTTTATATTACGTCCCGAAAATTAAATGTATTCAAAATCAAACGTACTATGTAACGTTTTAGGAACAGTACAAGTACCAGCTGCGATTCGCCTTCCGCACCAGTGAGATATTGTAATGAAATACAGCCATCTGTTTTCTCTCGGCGTAATATAATGTGTGACTTGTGCCTGCTTCCTGTACCGCTGGATTATAAAAATATGAAGTGGCTTCACCATGAAGCATTAAATATAAAAATGGAGATGTCTAAAAGAAGTACAGCCTAAAGCTTAAAACAATACAATTCAAATGTCTTATCTAACAGCATGTGTATCAGAGAATGGTTAGGTAGTTTGAATACATGAATGATTATTCGATATTTTTTTAGTAAAATGACATAAAAAACAGTTTTACTAACAACAAACAAACATTTTTTTTTATTTCAACTTAAAGATTAATATTGCTTAAAAATAAAATTCCAATTGCTATTCTTCGGTCAAGATTTTAATCTTATTTTATAACGAATAGTTTTTAAAAAATTCTAGGTCTTACTTTGCCGTAATAGAATTTTTAAAATGTAACATTAGCAAACGTATTACTTAATAACCATTCAACAAATTCGGCTTCTTACTTTTATTATTATCGATATAAATAGTATCCGAATAAAGTTAATTTAAAAAAATTACTTCAGTCACGTAGATATTTGATGACTATAAGAACAATACAAAAACCTTACATATGTTTTTGCCAATAATCATCCATATTTGAGCCGATATAGTAATGTGACAATATTGCGTGCCGTGTTGTCTATTCGATGAACGCTCTAATATGCAATTTGTATTCACGGTTGTGTTGTTTATGGGCCATTGAGATACGAGCACCCATATCTGCGGTCATTGCCTGGGAAATTTACATTGAATCGCTACTTTTGTATTGATAGTAAAGGGTTTCTATTACAGCGTATCTATGCACTAATGACGTGTGAAACTACGAACAGTAACAATTAAACTATAATATAATTCTGTAAAGGACCATTCAGGGTAGAATTTCTAGTGACCATTTAATACATATTCATACTTACTAAAATTATAAAGGCTAGAGCTGTCTGTAACGCTATTCCCTTGGAGCAAAAATTAAATGAAATTTGTTACAATTACTTATGTATACTGGATTGGCAAATAGGGTAAAAAATCCAGTTTTTCATTCAAGAACAGGTAAATTCAAATATGTACATTTAAGTACACAATTGGGAGAAGGATTATATAATAATAATTCCGCAATCAATGTACTTTTACCATTACGGCAGTTTAAAACTATTAAAAGGAAGCTGATATAAAAAGCCTACTACTAGTCTAGATACTGTTGAGGAATACACAGATTATAAGAATGGGTGGATATAGCTACTCTTCGATCCTGTATAAGATAGTAATGACTAAATGTAACTAGTATAAGAATTATATTTGAAAAGAGCAACCGCCGATTATTCTGTTGATTACTCGGTAGAAGCTTTCGAACCAGCAGTAGATTGACGATTCAAAAGATTACTACTTGACTAGATTACAAGTTAACTTAGTATAAAATAAGTGCTGAGAAAAAAAACGTAAATGCATGCCACACTTTTGATTGTTATTTTAAAACCGGAATAATTATATTTTCTAGCTTTCTGTAGAACTTCAATTATACATTTTTCTTACTTTTAATTGTTAGTCTTTAATTAAGATACCGTTCCAATTTTATGATAACTTATTACTATATTCTCTATCCTGACGTTGCATAACTATTATTGACTTTCCGCTGAGCTAAAGTTTCACTGATTACTCGAGTTATAAACTTTAGAAAATTGCACTCTATTAAACTTACATTCGCTCCATTAAAAGTTTTCAACATTTGATCGGAACAGTTATGTTTCTGAGTTTCTTATCATCTCAATTTACAACAGAACACAATTTAATAATTAATTTTATTGATTAGGTATTCCTTTCAATCAGGCCATTGAACTTAATAACCTTATGAATTTAATTACCATTACCTCAGCAACGTAAACATATACTTACTGAATTATCCACTAGAATAAATAATTTACTTTCAATTTATTAAAGAGAACGACAATAGCTTATATATAAGTTTCTATTTAGTTATTACACGTTTTCATCGTAGTATCTATAGCAATAGTTTCTTGTTTTGACTTCTATGACGCGAAATAAAGAGATGAGGATGGTTAAGATTAATTCAAATTCAAATTCAAAATATTCTTTATTCAAATAAACTTGTAAACAAGTGCTTTTGAATCGTCAATTCTACTGCTGGTTCGGAAAGCTGTTCCTACCGAGAAGAGCCAGCAAGAAACTCGGCGGTTGCTCTTTTAAAAATATAATTGTTAATATTATTTCCATTAAGTCGTTACTGTCTTGTACACGTTCAAAGAGAGCTATATCCACACATTCTTATGTTCTAAATAATCTTCAAGAGTATAGTAGGCTTTCTATATCAGCCTCTTTTTAACAGTGTTTTTAAACTGCTGTAATGGCAATGCTGAAATTGATTGCGGAATTTTATTATAGAATCTTATACCAAAACCCACAAACGAGTTACGCACTTTTGCAAGGCGCAAAGCAGGAGCCGCAAGCTTATGTCGGTTCCTGCCTTGTCTATTGTATTGTCTATTTCTATTTGTTATTGTCTATTTGTCTGTTATTGTCTATTTGTCTGTCCGGACTGAATATTTGTTAACATCATTGTACGCAGTTAGTCTGCAGATCCTATAAAAAAATATACAAACAATATCAATTGTGAGATGTTTGAATTAATATAATACTGTTTCAGATATTTTACTCTTTAGGTCAGGTGATAATTAATTTTGTTACTCGAATCCGAAACCATAATTCTAATTAACCCTCCATGTTTATGTAAAGGAAAACGTTTTCAAGCAGGTATGTAACCTCAAGCCTTCGAAAGCCTGATAATAGGGCAGGGTAATAACTATATCAATCATATAGCCATTCAAACTATTACAGTATGAAATCCTGACCAAAGGTTGGCACGAAATTCAGGCATCAATCTAATGTTTCCTTCACCATAAAGAACACTAAAGACACTCTTCATTCTTGTATTTTGATATAAATAAAAAGTCAACTTAATTGTTCCTAAGCGCCTCGCATACGTTATATATTCTTGTTTTTTCTCAAGCAACGGACATCCACTACTGGTCTTATAATAAGTGTCTAATATCTTATGTAACCAGGCCTATTTGTGACCTCTTTGATTTCTCGAATACGGTTCGCTATCGTATCATATTGTCGCAATCTCAGTGTATAAATTAATATTTAAATAAGATGATAAGTTACTATAAAATGTCGACTAGAGTCGAGAATATCCAAAAGGTTTCCTACGAGTCATTATTACATCAATCCAGGTGTCAATTCATCATTAATAATCTTTAACAACATTACCTTCGTCACAAGACTAACCTAATAAGAGACCATTGTCTTAAGAATGAAATTTAGATTGTGCCTCAGGCATTCTTGACTTTATTGATTTTGTTCACATATTTGACTTTTATTGGTTTTGTAACATTAACGGTAACATAATTAAGATATATGTATTATGATATATATAATTGTAAATATCTGTGTAATATTAGTATTTAATTGTATGTTTTATAGTTTATTATGCGCTAAATCCGATCACATAGTATTCTCCTATCACCAAAGGTTGTCTGTGAGAGATCGCTTTAGCGATAAGACCTTTGCACGCTTGTCCTAATTTAATTTCTTATAAAACAATATACCTCTGTATAGTGCAATAAGAATAAATAAATAAACAAATAGAATTATTAGGACGTTTTTCTATTTTACCAAATACCAACACGACGCCTCGAAGTAACGCCAGGCTTAAACATGGGTATATATCTTATTGATAATGCTATATTGAAATCGATATTGTTTACGGTCAATATACGTGAGCTAACCACAATTACGGCACTAGACAACATTATAGGCGTGAGCAAATGTTATAGCGTTCATTTAATCTATATTAACGGCCTTACCGGTTTAATAATCATATTGTTTTGACAAACATTTTATCGCATGACTTGCTCACTGAAATATTGTTACGACAGATGTCATTATTGTTTTAAGAATCAGTGCGGCAAACACATATTTTTCTTGTTGTTGAAATAGTACAACTAATACTAAAATCAGTTAAATTTAATTCAATATTTATTCAATTCAATTCGGTTGATTGCATCTTCAGGTAACAAGAGGGCTGGCTCCTTTTTCGCACAATCGCGAATCAGCTTAGCGATTCAGCGCGGAAACGCTGCCAGCATTCTTGGGACCATTCCACGTGGGCATGATTTGTATAGTCCTAGCGTGTAAGTAATTTAAGATAGATAAAACTTGTACATTTTTACTGTAAATAAAAAAATATATTCAATATTATAAATCAACCAGATATTTCAGCGACGTTGCCCGTGTGGAAATCAGTGTAGTACCAAAATTTTACCACAAAAAATTGTACATATAAAAGTAGTTACAGTGAGTTAATTATAAGAGATAGAGACATGCTGTCACCACTTTACTGTAGTACTTTTGTAGATCTACAATTCTCTATTACATTACTTTAGTGTACCTCTATTGGTTTACGCGGCGCCGCCTGCGACTAAAGCTGCCAGCAAGAGTGTTTTTCTTACAACGCTCTTTAACACAATTTACATATAACCGTTATTACTATTAACCTAACTTTCCGGAATAATTTTAGCTACCTTTTAGGAAAACCGTACAAGAATCCGTTTAGTACATTTTGAGAAAATCGATCAAATACAGACAGCTTTTGGGTACTTAGTTTTATAATAAGTATAGATCAATCAATTCAAAGCTCTTTAAATATTTTAAGCATACCTTAAATTGCTTTAGCGACGACATCACTGTGTTTAGTTTCAGTACATTAGCACGTACTAGTTAGCATCCCGTCGACACAGCTAACAGTTGACGTAGGTATTTGCATTAAATCCAAGCCTTCACGTGCTGAAACGGAAAAATCGCTTGGCTAGCTTGTCTATATTTACCGAATTATAGTTTTTAAAGCGTATACCATTTAAGGCGATTATAGAAAATCAACTATTTTTATTATATATGTACTAGCTTCAGTCTGCAACTTCGTCCACTTTGGCAGGCTATATACATATATCCCAGGAACACTCTAAGGATATACAAGTTTACGATATTTTTCTCAACCGATGTTTTACAGAAAATTCGCAAGCGTCTTTTTGGGGTTTTCATTTAAAACCATTTAGTTTTTAATTTTCTAACATTATTGATTATAAAAATATTTTTAAGCCATAGACATAGTTAGGTAAATACAGACCGCTAAAATTAGATATCCGTACTAATATTGAACTGTATGTCTGCTTGTCCGTCTTTCTGTATGTCTGTTTGTCTGCCCGTTATGCTTTCACAGCTAATCCAGTGCACTAATATTGACAAAATTTAGGAAAATTCTAGCTTATGTACTAGGATAACATACTCGTATAAGTTAAGTTTTCCCGTTTTTCTTTCATGAACAGATGACAAAAAACATTACATTAATTATGGTACTTGAAAACCAATTTAATATAAGATAGGTGTGTTTGAAGCTATAATACCAGAATCTTCCTGCCCTTATCCCACTGTGAGTGGGGTCAGCACATGTTACAAACAAGTTGTCACATGATTTGACCACGTATTTTACGACCGGCCGCCTGCCTGACATCGACTTAACTTAGACGTATTCTATGACACATCGGTAAGAAAGAGGGTGGTCTATTCTACTTAACCGGATACCACACGGTGGAACAAAATACCTTAGTCGCCTTTTACGACACCTCGGTAAAAGAATTAGGGTGGTACTATTCTATTCAGCCGTATACCATACGGTTTGAAGTTATATTATATAAAATTAAAAGTCAACGAGTGATTGTTAATTATTAAATATCAGCCGAAGTCATCCGAAATATGGAAACACAATTAAACGTATTCTAAAATGCAGTCATGCTTATCCTACGGAATGTGTAACGGTTTTGGTTGGTAGCCAATTTTAATTGAATAAAAAAGTGATTGTCTATGCATTTTTCGCTTTAGACGATGGTTAATGGAAATTGGCAGTGGTCTGGTTCGCCAGGCGTGCCAACTTTTGCACAGACCGCTATCGTTATGTCCCAGTTTGAAGTTGCGAAGATATATCGGTTTTATTGAATAATTGTCACTAAGAAACCTTTAATTAATACTAAAATCTGCACAATTATATAAAGCTAAAGAGTTTGTATGTTTGTACGCGTTAATCTCATGAACTGCTAAACCGATTTGAAAAATTCTTTCAATGTAAAATATATTATTTATCGAGGAAGGATATAAATAATATAACATCATGCTCAAATAAATTGGAGAGGAGCAGCAATAAAAAAATAAGAAAACAGCAAAATTTAAAGCTTTTCTTGCGTGCGCTAAGTAAACAGTGAAAGTTTTACAAAAATCTCTTATAATTAACTCGCAATAACTACTTTTATGTTCAAAATTTCAATTCGGGAAAAAATTTACT
This sequence comes from Morpho achilles, assembly GCA_947086495.1. NCBI lineage: Eukaryota > Metazoa > Arthropoda > Insecta > Lepidoptera > Nymphalidae > Morpho > Morpho achilles. The sequence continues at coordinate 8,228,455 of CAMTZB010000006.1, read as the reverse complement.
TGAAATTTGAAAAATTGACACTTATTTTCATGCGGGCAAAGCTGCTGGCACAGCTAGTAGTATATAATTTGTGAACACTATCATAGCGGGAATACCATGACTAAACGCTTGCATCTCAATCAGGCCATTACCCAATTTAAATTACCAATAAATAAATTATTAAAAAATTTCTAAAATTAAATCTTACCCAAAACATCCGACTCAGAATTACGCGATTAATTTAAATATACCACCTGCGCTACTTATTTTCACTTCTATAAACATTTTGAGCACATTCAATTATTCAACTTATGAAATATTGGATAATTATTGAGTTGGCGATCTCTAAAGCACTGTAAACATTAATCATCTCACAAAAGGTTCCGGATTCGGATTATGCAATTATTGTTTATTGTTGGTACGGAAAAAGTAATGAAAATATATCGCGGATTAAATAAAAATATTATTTTCATTACTTTTTGTATTATGGACCTTTGCAAAGTAACGCCCAGATTTATGAAAGTTGTCTTTGACGCCTTCAAAAAGGACGAATCTAATTTTGATGACATGCCAAACATTACGAACACAGAGATCAAATATTCCTATAAAAATTTGAAAAATAGCATTTTAGGAAAAAATCGCGTAATTAGCGAAATACTTTAGGAATCGGTATCCCGAATTAAACTATATCACTAAATATCTTAAAATAATGGGGATAGTCCGTGATCGCTCTATTAATAACTTAAAATGTTGGCTACAATTTATTAAAAAGAAAAAAAAATACCACAGACAAATAGAATCACAAAAGCCACGGACACATTATTAACACAGATTTGGTATAGATATTATCTACATCCTGCCCTTATCCCACTCTGAGTGGGGTCGGCACAACGTGTTATATTATCTACGTTGTTGTCTATTTTTTTCCGTAGAATACTACTAGACTTCTATTAGTACTAGTACTAGAATCAAAGTTCTGTAGCCTTTAATTATTAGTTTTTAAATACCGTAATTGTTATAAAATAGTGTACGGCGTAAACAGTCCGTTATTCAAAAAAGGTACCAAATTGAATACCAAATATAAAAATCAATTAAAGATATCAATTATTTCATCATATAATAAGTAAAGAATACGTTACTTTACGAAAATATTACAAGTGTAGAGAAGAGCAAAAGTGTAGGGGGCATAAATAACTAAAATAATGAGAGGACACCTTTACAACTGGAAAATATTCAACGTTTATCTGGTTTCCATAATATTAACCGTAAATAATATAATCAGAATATTTTGAATAGCAACCATCCAGCAAAATATGGAGGACTGCTGGATCGTTATTTCGCGAGAGCTCTAGTAGTATTCCAGTCCCGTGCCGCGTGATTTAATGAATGAGAATATTTCATGTATCGCTAAGGGTATGGCGTCGAAATCAATCTCAATATTAATGACGCGTAAAATAAATTGAAAAGCTTCACAATTTTATGAAAAAAGTTTTCCTGGAGCATTTTAATACTTCGAGCTCTGAAATATGTAATTTCAATAAGTATCTGGGTTATTCGATGTAGGTGGACGATAAATTAGTGGCTGTAAGATATAACGCGATATTTCCCGTTGTCCTCTTAAATCTAATGTATCTAATTTATGGAAGTAGGTGTTAGTATGCCGAGGCCCATAGTTCATAGTTTCATCAAAAGAAATGATAGAACTAACTGTTTAAAGTGTTCTTTGAATAGTTTTAATAATCCCCCTCGTAAATGGGCAGATATCAAATAGCAAAGTCAGACTGCGTTCTGTTAGTACTATCCCACAGCTGGGAAAAGACCTTTTCGCTCCTTTGGATATTGTAGCACTTATCACAGAAAATCTACCATTTGTCAAAAATTTCCTAAGTATATTATATAAAAGATTATTATATTATATAATATAAAAGAGGGGTTTTTTGAAGCTTAGTCTAATAAAAAGTGCTTTCGTGACGTTTCATTTGGGTGCACATTTTGAAAAGTAACAAATGTGACTGAGCAGCTTTATTCGTCTACGTATATTTTTATTAGTCAAGCGCGACACTAAGCCAAATAACCTGACGCTGTTGGTTGAAATAAGGCGCTTTATAATTTACTTTTGTATACAACAAATAGAATAAACACGTATAAGAAAAATCTTTTTCAGGTTCTCATAAAAATATTATTTTAGCCAAAAATGTTAAGCCTAAGTTCCATACCCTGTTTATTGAGTTTGTTTACTTTCTGCATTTCTAAGATATAACGTACAACTTATCATTACGACTTACTTCCGTTTACTTACGACTTACGAATAACTTACGAGTTACCGTCAACCATCAAAGCAATAATAGAACAAAACTTTCGTTACATAAAATTATTAATCGACGAAACCAATAATACAAAAAATGTAAATTAATATATAAAAAAAACATATATTTAGACTTTAAAGTAAATTAGTTGTTTCATTTTAACTTCCTAAAGAAAATAGAAAAATGTTTCCAAACTTACATCACATAAAATTAATAATCGGCGAAACCAATAGAACAAAAATGTTAATTAATAAATACAAAAAATTATATTTAGATTTTAAAATAAATTAGTTGTTTCATTTTAACTTCCTAAAGAAAATGAAAAATGTTTCCGAAGTAAGCGTAACATTGTAAATGTAATAACAAAATTTAATTTACTATGGAACTGAGCGTAATGATTTAGGAACTTCGGGGTTTATTACGGAAAATTCTTTGCGGTTGAACGGGGTTACCTGCGAAAACTTTTCAAATATTACCTCCATTATTTTATGAGATGACAGGAGTTGGCTATGTATTACGACTAATTGATGTTTAAGTATTACATTTATAAAGCCGAGTGATAAAACTTGTAAGTTAACATTACAGTGTTGTTCTGCTACTATTTACTACTGAACAAAGGCCTCCTTTTGACGAAGGATTGAAGCTAGGACCCTCTATGTTCCTGCAGATTGGCAGGTTAAACATATTACAGGACTTACTAAAATTTTGTAATTATTAAATTGAGAACGATATATTAACTTTTTTATAATAAAGTTTTTTTACAACAAAAATGTACAAGTTAACTCTATCTTAAATTACTGTTACACGCTAGTACTATACAAATCATGCCCTCGTGGAATGGTCCCAAGAATGCTGGCAGCGTTTCCGCGCTGAATCGCTAAGCTGATTCTTAGTGCGATAAAGGAGTCAGCCCTCTTATCACCTGAACAGAAAATTAATAGTATTAATATGAATAAAGTTAATATGACATATATCATATAGCTAATATCTTTATTTTAATTGCAGTTACAGCCGAAAACATTACAAACGTCATTCAAGGTATAATAGGAACGATTCCATTAAGCGATTGTAAATATAAAGGAGCATCTTTTTTTCGCCAAATATATTTTTATTTCACAAACGCGACACTACCCAAAACAACAAATGCCATTGGCTAAAACAAGGCGCCTTGTAATTTACATCCTGTATAAGAATTGCGAAAATGTTAGTACGAAAATAAAATTTTCATCTTCGAGCTTTATTGTGGGTTGGTCTGACTCTCGCATTATGTAGATTTGCCAAATGAATTTCAGTTGTAAATTTTTTCTATGCAAATTTTTTTTTTTTTTTTCTTATTGATGATTATATCTACAGACCTTAATATAGAATAAAAAGTTGATGAAATATAGGAATATTTTTAAATTTATTTATTATAACAAAGGTTGTAAGGTTTTGTTATAAATTTTTATCACAGCATAATAAAAAAGTTTCTGAGACTAGAATATTGATCACAGTAAAATTGTTTCAATGAGTATTTATAAAACTATGATATTTCACACAGAAAACACGAGCAACAAACAAAATACACACATATTTACACAACATAAATTAAAACAGCCACATTTTTATGGTTACATGAAACCAAACCCACAATAAACATATTTCATATACGTACAAATGCAATGTTAATTAAATCAGTAATTTAATATTTTGTTTAATGGATAACAAGATAATTATTTGCGTATGTGCGTGATGGTGCGTATCATTTGTCTGTATTCACGCGACGAATAAATTCATTGAATTTATCCGCTATAATAAAAGCCTCTTTATATGATGTATCAGGAATATGATGTTACTCTCCACCAACTAAAAATCCAATAGTACTCGACCACGCTACTTTTTAAGTAAAAGTAAAATTAGTCGTTTTCAGCCGATATGGAAAAGATTTTTGTAGCTCAAAAAAGCGCTACGGGCTATCTATAATATAAAGCAACGCGAATCCCTTCGCGAGGTTTAAATAAATTATAAGAGATATACTTATGCGTAAAGCATATTACACAATTGAAGATTATTTGGATGCTAAAAAGCCTGGTTTTAAAAATCCTTTCACCTTCATTCCGAACAGCGGTTTAATAATATTAAATTGAAAATGTTTAAAAGATTGACCGCCGAGTATCTTTCTAGTACTTCTCGGTAAGAGTAACATTCCAAACCAGTTGTAGCTTCATTAATCATATTGATCCTTGACGATTCACAAATCCTTAAAAGAGCTTATTTGAATAAAGATTATTTTGATTTGATTTTATTTGAGCCGTATTCATATTGAGTCGCATTATTTGTTTTTGTTAAATAATTTCTTACATCGATGTCAAGCTTATTTCTTGCAAACGTGTATGTTGTTTTGCTATATTATTTGTAATAAAAAGTATGAATATATTTTTTGTACTTAAACCTCTAAATTTTGAACATTAAATTAATGCTGAGGGTAATAGATATCATAGTTATTGACTGACTATAAAAATCTTTATCATACATTGTTTTGGCTTTGCGAACCCTGACTTGGAAGCTTGATAAAAAATGATCCCACTTATTAACCGCCCGAAACAGACTTTATTGCTCTCCGCTTAATCCTGTGACAATTTTTCATTTCCACATTATTTCTTTTGAACAATTCACTTGCAATTTTAATTACAAATCTGAAAGGAATTATTGAACAAAAATGTATACCGCAGTACTGCAGAAACATATTCTAATAAATTACAATTATTTTAAAAACTGTAACATTATAATTTACGCTTAAATATTTACAATTTAAAATAGCAGTCGCGAGATTTTACCGAATGTACAAAATGGAATCCGTGTTCCCAATGGAGTGAATGGAAAAAAAATGTTTTGTAGAGCGTTCCCGTCGCGCTGCCCGGTGAAAGATTTACAACATTCCATTACTTATGTGCTGTACACATTTTTAGACCGCCGATGCGAACTGTTGGTAGGTTCAATGGAAATTTTACAATGAACTGTACATTTCAGTTCAATGGGGATTTACCCATTTCACTAGCTACATTATTTTTTTTTAATTACTCATTTAATATAACAATTTATGTAAAAAACCGTAAGCGCATTTCTTCATACACACATTTCTTCCATGCATCCGGTGACGAAAACCAGAGCAGCGACCAGGGTTGCATAAAAGATGCGCGACCACCGCAGATACCGTACCGCAATATAAGCTGTATGGTATCCGGCTGTGTAGGGTATAGATCAACCAAATTTGTTACCGAGGTGGCGTAAAAAGCGACTAAGATAAATCGACCCGCGATGTGATATCCGGTGAAGTAGAATAGACAACCCTCATTTCTCACCGAAGTGTCGTAAAAGGCGACTAAGGTAAGTTTACCCACCGTGAGGTATCCGGCTTCTTACCGAGGTTTCGTAAATTAAGGTTAGTAGACGTCAGGCAGGCGGCCGGTCGTAAAATATGAAGCCAAATCATGTGACAACATGTTTATAATATGTTGTGCCTACCCCACTTGTAATATTTAAAGCAATCCATATACCTATTGTGGTACCAATTGTATTTATAGCCTATTGTATATGAGTGACCTATTGTATTTCAAATCATTTGAACTTCAAGCGTTTCGTGACATTCGAATAACAACAAAGCAAAGCATATAAATATAAACTATGAACACCTAACGCATCAACAATTTTAACAGCTTTTATCCTCGTTTTTGCATACTGTAAGCAGTGACCTTAATTGGAATTTAGAATAGAAATTAGAATTGTGTTTTGACTAAAACTTGTTGTTTACTATCTTTGAATAGAAAAGTGTGCTCATAAAAACAACTAGCGGGTCAGACCCTAAAACAAGTCACTCACTTTGTTAATCGTTAATGATTGCGTACTATCGATTCTTGACTGAAAATTACCATACAAAACTATTTCAAGACGTGCATAAATTTAGGTACTTACTCATAAAACTATTTTACTTACTCATAAAAGAAAGACTTTTTTGTCTTGACAATTTATGTTGATATTTCAAAAGGTTTAATCGCAATGCTTGGGTAATAGCTATTTTTGTGCAATCCGAAGCTAGGAAGTATTTATATGGTATGAAACACGTATAATATAAGTATACAAAACGGAAGACATCCTGTGAATTACTATACATTTTTTCTATTTACATGAAAAATGTACCAAGTTATTAAAGATTGAAAACAGAATGTTATCCTTTTCCTAATAATTGCATAAAAAATACAATTTTTGTTGGGGATCGATCCTTGGCATTCACATTTCTCGAGGCTGCCCGTTACCCGAATAAGCTACGTCGACTTGACAGTTAATCACGATAAATTCAATTCAATATAAATGTTAGTGTTTTGTGAAACCCAAAAATAGGGATAAAACAATATTTTTTTTACATAAAACCTAGCTAGATCAATTTTTCTCCCCCAAAACCTCCTACATGCTGAATTTCAGGAAAATCATTGGAGCCGTTTCTGAGATTCGGAATATATATATATATATATATATATATATATATATATATATATATATATATATATATATATATATATATATATATATATATATATATATATATATATATATTCAAGATTAACTCATTTAAATATTAAAGATTAACTTCATCTAACTTTTTATAAATCTATCTAGAGGTCTCTATTTAAATGATTCACTATCAAAACGGTCAATAAAAATACATCGCAGACATATTAAACGGCTATATCTAAACTTTGCTAATATGTGCCCAACCTCTGTCATTTTGTTAAATAATGAAGGTAATATTTGAAAAGTTTCTAGGGGAGGCCACTTTCGAACGCCTACCACAAAGAATTTTGGTTTCCATGAGAATATTCGAAGTTTGTAAAATACTGTGTTTGGTTCAGTACGTTGGCTTGCTTTATATTTATATTAAGTTACTTTTTCCCACACCTACCCCCTTAACTTAACTTAAGTATTGTCTAACTAAGCCTTTAACTTAAGTATTGGGTTAAAAGTATATTTCGTGTTATTCTAGCCTTTAAATCATCTGTTGGGCAGGGAGCAATCGCGGGCAGCGAAGGCCTTGTTCTTGACCCAATCTGCTGCTGGTGAGTCCAGGTGTTAACGACTTGCCCAAGCCTATTGTCAGCCGCCCTGACAGAGAACCATCGGGGGCAACGAACGGGGTATGGAGAGCGAAAAAAACAATTACTAAAAGGAACAGTTTTAAACTTAATGTTTGGGGTCATCTTTTATCATTTTGTAAGACGTAATATTTTATTATTTTGTAATATTTAACACATCCATTTCCTTCAAATCTTTACAATTTTACCTAACCATATACTTTTTCAAATGATCGGTTCTCGCTGTTGGGTACAGTACTTACCAAGTGATTTTCTTGGATACGGTTATGGCGCTGCAATCTTAAAGCTTTTATATCAAATCTAGTCACTTTTACATATTAAAATGAAAAGCAGCTGCATAAAATGATATTTTGCAACTAAATCACTCGTTTAAAATTACTTGTCACATCACATAGAATTTCCAGAAGTTCCACATTGTAAGCTTTACTGTTTTTAGAATGGAATTCTTTTCCAGAACTTTCAGTGTTTTGCGAAGATTATTCATATTCGGCGATACTAACACTATCACACAGAATATTAATACTTATACATAATCTTTCTTTTGAACTACAAAGCCGAGAGGGACTTTATAGCTATAAAGTTGATACTTCATAAAATCTGTACAAAGAACTAATAAACATTTTTTTAAAATCATTTCCCATAGCTTAAATGTATATTTGTTTTTTTCCTATTTTCCAACTTATAACTTGTGTGCTGCTCCAAGGTTTGGCAATAGGAATAACAACAAAAAGTCAAAATACCTTCGCGTGAAGTGAGGTTACAACCATGTGCTTGCCTTTAAACACACTAAAACAAAGAACAAAAAGCCTAGCACCCACGCATTGTTACTGGCCAAACAAAAATTTTTTCAGTGTTATTTCCGTTTTATTCGAAGCTATAGCGTATATGATGAATGTTTATTCAATTTTTATTTACTCGCCATTATAACAGCCTAAATTCCTTTGTTTTCATAAAATAAAGATAATAATATAGATACTTCATAAAAAAAAACAAAAATATCGAAATCTATAAAAATCAGATCGTCTATTATTATAAAGCACCTTTATTCGATGCAAATTATTAGAACTAGATTGAATTTTTCAATGTGGCCACCTGAATCCGCAAGATTTGGTCATAAATTTTACATGCGGCCTGCACGAAAGGTCGAAATAATTTATATAATTTCCCATTAAATCCCATTTTCTTATCAAAAATTACTAACAATTACGTTTTGACGTAATTCAGCCCCAATTAATCGTAAATAATGTGTTCTTGTTATCTTAATTTTATTTATTCATTAATAAAACACATGAATTATGGATGAATAGAATAGTAATATTTAGGTTTTTAAATTCGTTTAGCACAATCGCAACATAGTTTCGTTCTCTACTAAATCTCTAAGATCTAGGATGAGCACCCGGTAAATAGTATCCAATCTCTACTTCTTGCCACCTCTTTCCACACAAATGTAATTCTGATTCTCTTCTGAGCTCAAACTAACTCTCCCATCTTAATCCGTACATTATTGTATACTGTACATTATAGAAATTAATCAATGAACTTCCATAGATCCTTAACGATCGTACAGTTACACGGTTGAACAATTAAATGTAGTTCACTACAATGGTGCATACTCGATCTGCGTCACTTGGCGCTTAATTCTTATAGGAAGAATACTCGTATTACGGGTATTTTACCCGCAAGTACATAAGAATTTTGGCTTCAATATGTTATAATATTTCACGATACATACGATTATGAAAAGAAACTAGGCTCGGAGTGCAACCCCCAATTCTTACCGAGGTGTCGTAGAAGGCGACTAAGGTAAATTGACCCACGTGTGGTTTCCAGTTGAGAGATCACCCTCATTTCTTACCGAGGTGTCGTAGAAAGTGACTAAGGTCAGGCACGCGGCCGGTTGTAAAATACGTAGTCAAATCATGTGACAACATGTTGTGCCGACCCGAATTGAAGTGGGATAAGGAAAGGAGAATGATGATTACGTATTTATTTCCAGATTTTTATATGACTCTATGAATTTACTAATAATTTTATTGTAGTTTTACTAGTATATTTTGCATACTTACTTCAGTGAAAAATAACTGTTATTTTTTTAATTAAAAAGAATCGTTAGCTTGTCGCCCTTACATAACCTCTTTAATCCAATTTTTTCAAGGTATTTATTTTGATGGAGGTAGCGGAAATATAATTCACTTCAGAAAAATAAAATTAATTCACATCTTACCTTTTCCGTTTACTTCAGTAACTGACTCAGGCTGCTATCAACAGCTAGTTTTTAAAAAGGCTGACTGTAAAAATTGCAGCGCACGATGACTTCGCTCTTTAGTTTTTTGTTCAAATTGCAATTAGTGAGGAGTTTGCGAATCCTCGGCGCGGTGTCAGAGATTGATGACAATGGAAATTTTATACATCGTTAGTCAGGACCGCGCTAGGTGAGAGCGCTCTTTTTTCAGTAATCCTATCTGTTCAAGAATACCTTTACTTATTATCAAGTTTATTTACCCTCGGGAGATATTACCTTGAAGGATTGAAAAGTAAATTGAAATTTTATGCAATTTATACTACCTTTTGCAATTTTGGCCAATTTTAACCAATTGCATACCTAATGCAATTTTTGAATTTAAACTATCATGAGTGTTATTCATAATTAATGTATAGAAACCGGCTATACTCAAATCTTATTTTATATTGCGGTGATAACGCCGCATAAAGATCTCATGAATCAGAGCCTGTATGGGCTTGAAATTAGTCGGGCTCATCCGATAAAATAAGACGTGAGTATAGCCGGTTTCTATACATTACTTTTGTACCTAATGCAATCACTTTTACAGCAATGCCAGATAGATAAGCTTGACAAGACTTCTTATACAGGATGGCATATTATGGTTATCCTAGCGGGTAACGAAGCCGGAATATGTCTTTTCTTCTACGCCTTCTTAAAACTTCTGTAGTAGTTCAAAATTTTTATAATAGAAATCTGAACTAATGTCCTTGTCAAGGATTTCTTTTTCATTGCTGATATAATATCTCCTAATATCTATTATTTTATAAAATAATAGATACAGAACTCTTCTAGGATTTTTATAATTTTATTTAAAATAATTGTAAATATTTCCGTGTCTCTTGTTTATTCCTACTCTTTATATATTTTGATGTATATATTAAGTCTATATACTTCAACCAACAATCCATATTCTATTATTTGCTTATGATTCATAGACCCTGTAATAAAAAAATCAAAACGCAATATTCGGAAAAATGCGAATCAAAATATACCTTAAATTTTAAATAACGTCTACGGAGCGCTTAATAAGTGAAAACAGACAGTTCAGTATTGGCTTATTTTATCATCGCCGTACGTATATACGCTAGTAATTTATAGGCGATGATATTGACACCATTTCTGAATCCTCATAAATAATTTTTCTGACAATATGTTGGAAATATAATAAATATGAAAGTAATTCTGAAAATATATTACTACAAAGATTTATTTTTATTTACAACTAAAAATACAGAGTATCATAAAATACTTACACGCTAGTACTATACATATATCATATATATCATATATATATATATCATGGCGGGCATGATATATATATATCATATATATATATCATGCCCGCGTAAAATCGTCCCACGCACGATGGCAGCGTTAATTAGTATTAGTGCCAATCTATTTGTTAAAGCTTTTCGTAAATAGAAGTTATTTATATGAATAACGTAATAGTTGTTCTCTATTTTCAAAACATTTTTATCATAAATTTCGGCTTAGACATCGGACCAGGACGTGTTTATGTAATCTGCATGATCGTGTGAGATTTATTTAACAATATTATAATTTTATACTACTATATCTATACTTACGCCGTGTGGTATCCGGCTGAATAGACTAGTGCCACCCTCATTTCTTACCGAGGTGTCGTAAAAGGCGACTAAGGTAAGTCGCCCGCCTTGTGTTATCGGGCCGAGTAGAATACACCAACCACATTTCTTACGGAGGTGTCGTAAAAGGCGACAGGACTAAGTTAAGTTGATCCACCGTTTAGTATCCGATTTAGTAGAATAGACCACCTTCTTTCTTACCGAAGTAAGTTGACGTCAGGCAGGGAGCCGGTAGTACAAACGCAGCCAAATCATGTGAAAGCATTTTTATAACATGTTGTGCCGGCCACACTTTGAGTGGGATAAGGGCAGGAAGGTGATGACTACTATATCTATACTAATTATAAAACAAAGTCCCCAATATCTGTTTGTCTGTATGTCGTTAATGTTCTCAAAATCTATTGAACGGATTTTTATACGGTTTTTACAAAATAATGCAATTCCTTGGGAAGAATTAACGTAATACATACGGTAGTATATAACGGTTATATATAAATTGTGTTGAATAGGTCGTGTGGTTGTAAAATAGCTCGCCTGCTGGCTTTACTCGCATGCGGCGCGTAAACCAGCAGAGATACATTAAAGTAATGTATGATAAAATTATAAAAGTAAAAAAAATTACGATAATTAGCGAATCGTATATCTATAAAAATACTACAAAAAGGTCCGCAATATATTTGTATCAAATTAGAATTTAGTGATTTTAATAATAGATTGTCTCTCTTCCGGGGACAATTTTTTATATTTTTAATGTCTTTTTTTATTAGTTTGGTTTTTTTAATAAGAAATATTTAAAAATGTAAGGAGTTACTAAAAAAAATTCAAAATAATTTAATCAAATCAAAATAATCTTTATTCAAATAAGCTCTTTCAAGCACTTTAAAACTGGTTCGGAATGTTGCTCTTACCTTGAAGAACCAGCAAGAAACTCGGCTATCAATATTTTAATCATTTTGAATTTTACATTATTAAACTGAAGTCTTGTCTTTCAGCTTCATAGCTGAAAGCATTTTATTTTAAATACAGTCAATTTTAACATCCAAATAATATTTTAATTTTGTAATAGGATTAACATATAAGCATATCTCTTAATTTAAAACTTTCTGTAGACTGGTCTAATTATGATTCTGATGGAATTAATAATAGTTTTATTATTTTATCTGTCGCAGGCATCAACTAACGATCTATCTCATTTTAATTAATATACCAACTCTAATAATATAGAAAAAGGTAACCGTGTTATAGAGAAAGCAGAAGAAATACGTTATTAATCACTGGATACGATGTCGAGAAAAATAATATCGTCACATGTTTCCGACAGTGAGATTAACACGTCTATTCGCTGCTCGCACGTCCTGTGCTTGTTTAGGGTTAGAAAATATTGGTATTGTTTATCTGTGGGATATGTGTGTGCTGTAGAAAGACCTAAATTAGACTAAATAGATAAATATAAATAGCTTATATTAAAAAATGACAACTTGACTACCTGACTTTTAAACTTGGTAATTTTAAAAATTAAAAAGTCGTTGAATAATTTGAATCTTTAAATAAATTATTTAAAATTTCAATTAAATTATTGAATTAATAATTTCAATTGGCCATGTGGTATCCGGCTGAGTAGAATAGACCACCCTCATTTCTTATCGTGAAAAATACCTAGCTAAATCTTGTGACAACATGTTATAACATGTTGTGCCGACCCCACTTAGAGTGGGATAAGGGCAGGAGAATGACGATAATGAACGTAGGTGTCTATCGTCGCCTGGATCGATTCACTAACTACAACTGATTATTTTCAATAATTAATTATTAAAAATTAATTAATTTATTAATTAATTTCTATTTTTTCTTAATATGTTGCCTCGAATTAATATAAACTGAACGATGAGACTTCTAGACGAATTTATTTTTTCGATTTAGAATAAAGAATATTAATAAAAGGTTTATTATATAATGAAAAGATAATTTCCATCCCATAATTTACGTCGCATGTTAACTCATTATTTCAAGTAATTATTTTCACACTCGTTTAATTATAGCGCAGCAATGCGGTGTTTGTGAAAGCCACTTGCTATCATCGCTTATATCAGGAGTCGCATCATTAATACAACTTAATTAATTATAAATAGTGCAATAAAACCTAGCTACCCTATATTCAATTTAGTATTTAACTATGTATATAATGTTAGTTTCATATAGAAGTCCATGTCGCAGGTGGCAGTGGCCGACATTTTCTAAATACAAGTTGTTGGTTCTTCGAGCATGTATTTAAGTATGTAAATATATATATAAAACTATATAAGTATACAATATTTACCAGTTCTCTGTCATACCACAAATACTTATTTACTTATTTTGGAGACGGACGACCGTATACAAATACTTATTTACTTATTTTGGGGGTAATTGTCCCATACCAATACCAGTCACGATAATTTTGTTAGATTTATATATTTTTTATTTAAATTCATCTCGACTTATGATCTAAGATAGAAAATAAGTAAAATGCAAATTTTCTGTTTCTATATATTTATAGTATAATCTACACAAACTAAGATTTGTGTAAATAAATACAAATTCAAGCTACATTTTGGTTTAGAACACAATTTGCCGACATTAAAAGGTTTTGTTAATCGCATCTCTCAACACTGCAGCGAGCTATCTCCATTATGACATCTGGTTACATAATTAGTATTTACCCAAATTCATACAAAATATTTACTACACTACACAAATTGAAATAGTATGTTATAAAGCTGTAACAGTACAGCTTTATAAAACACAGGCGTTAAAATTACCGGGTAATATTAAATTGTATTCGAGAGCTATAAACTGAAAGATTTATTTTATTTGTCTATTGTGATAGATTTTCTCGAAAATCTACTAAACGGATTTTAGTATGATTTTTACGGTAAGATAGTGAAACTTTTGAAAAAGGATTCAGTTAATAGTAGATTCTCCAAAACGGTTAAACCGATTTTAAAGGGACTATCACTGGTATTTAGAAGATGTTGTGGAGCAAGAGTTAAAGATTGTAAATACTCACCACCGATCATAAATGTAGCAGGAAGGCAGCCGTTAGAAAAGAATGGCGTCGAATTGTCAAGCGTGCCAGCAAGCTTCAACTCACGACCACGACCACTCTGCCAAGAGTGACCAAGAGGAATGTGAATACTACTTTGTAGTATACTACAAATAAGTAGTATTAATATCTTTGTCTCAACTACTTTTAAAGATATTGGATACTACTCACACTATTTTCTATCCTAGAACTACCGTAGAGTCGGGGTTGTAACACACACAAAACTATGTGATACACTGATTTTACATGCGGGCAAAGCCGCTTTCACCGCTCATATAATATATTTTAAGACATTTATAGATTTATATAAATTGATACTGAACAAAATTGATTATATATTCACGATTAATCACACGATTTTCGGTGGGGAAAAACATGGTGAGAAAACCTGTATAATTCTTAGTATATGTGTAACTTACCAATCCGCATTGTAGCAACGTGGTAGCTCTTAGCTCCAAAACTACCCTTCTCAGCAGTATGATAGTAACATGCCGTTGCTTTATACTGAACTACTAATATCGACTCCAAAGGCTGTCTCGCGCAAAAAAGAAAATTAATTCATTTAGAAATTAATTTATTAATTTAGAAAATTTATTCATACATATTATAATTTCACGATAATCTTTACAGACAGTATAATATTAAGACGCAGAAGGCGCTTAAACGACTGATATTCAAAATCTTTGATTGTTATCCAATTGTTACCGAGAACATACAAAATCCATAAGCTTTCAATATTGCAAGCTACCTAGTGATTTGCTTCCAGGATTTACTTGATCTGAATTTATAAAACGTGAAAATAGTAATCAGTAATCTGGACACGTATGTTGGGACCCTATCACTTCGCTCTTTACTTACTCGTTGGGCACCATCTGCAAATTTGGCCTAATACAGTAAAAAGAATATGATATACTACAATCGTGTGATTGAATTTATTAACGTATTCTAATAATATAACTTTAATAAATAGAAACTGTACTTGCAGCAGATTGTGACATAGACATCATTTGGGAGTATATTGACTAATTTACAGTTTGAATGTAGGTTTCCTTTTTATACGAAATTAAGTATCTTCGTACCCTCAATAATGCTATATTGTATTTTTCTCTGTTCCCGAAAGAAAAACAGGAATTTTGGTTTTCGTAGCCCAGCTGGTTGGCTCGTTGGCGCAGTTGGCAGTGACTCCGTCTTCTGATCAATAATTCGCGGGTTCGATTCCCGCCGAGGATCAACATTTTTTTAAAACAATTTGTTGGTGCTTCGAGTCTGGGTGTAAAATTATATATAAATAAATAAATTTATGGGACACTATTACAGAAAACTGGTAACATATATAAATATGTTACCAGTTTTCTCTCACTCATAACACAAATATTAAGGTACCCTTTAGGGAGCATAGTCATGGGGCCAGTCGTGTGTGTAATTGTCTCCCATATATATTCCCCCGGTGTTATTTAATTATGTATAATATTGAGTTGAAACTCGGAATACTTTTTTGGAGATGCGATTTGTGAAGAAACAAAAGTATCGTTATTATATAAGTTAGATGTGGTGCTCGAGTAGAGGGCATGTTGGAAGGCGTTTTAATAGCCTCTTGACAAGATCTTGCTGGGTCCTCAGTCACTCCGTTGCTTTGATTGTGCAGACTGTTATGTGCTATAAATAATGGTAGTTTTTATATCAAACTACGTTGTCATTTTAGCAGTCAAATTTGATTAAATGAACGGAAACAAAGTAAAAAATTATAATTTATTTAAATGTTAGGTATTAATGAAAAATTGTCCACAGACGAATAAAAGAATGGTAACCATGACATATACCATCTTTAAATTCTTCTACAAAGATGTAGTTTCCAAACTAATCGGGGTACCATGTAGTAGAGGCAGTTTGTTAGTGTCTTGGTCTACTGCCTCCTTCAAATCTTTAAAGAGAAGTATTGAAAATTACATGCACTCTCAACACATAACAACTATTCAAACACGAATATTCCAAAAATTTACCAGAGATATGCAGCTTTCTTCAAAATGTTTTTGTTCACCAAAAATGCGCATCAATAGTCGTACATATCAAGCATATCAAATTCCTCATGTCCTTTTAAGGAGAGCTTCGTAAGGAAACCTTAATATTCATGGAGAATTCTGGGATCTTATAATCTATCAACGTGCATGGAACAGCGTGGTGGGGACAAAAGATCATCCCCCAACTGGGACAGTAATAAGCATCTACTACTGTAATTAAATGCTAGTCACATTTCTTTAGTACAGTTGAAATAAATTGCGAATTTGTTTTATTAAAAACTCATTTAGAAATCACAGAACACTCTCAAATATGAAGAAAAATCCGACGAGTTTTATTGCGATTTAATTAAAATAACTTCTTAAATAAGTTTTTAATTACAAATTAACACAACCTAGTTGTTACTTATAAGTACTATAATCACATGACTAATTCGATACGACCGGCTGTCTGCCTGACGTCAACTTACCTTATTCGCCTTTTACGACGCCTTGGTAAGAAATAAGAGTGGTCTATTCTACTCAGACAGATACCACACGGCGCGGCGACGCACCTTAATCGCCTTTTACGACACCTCGACAAAAAATTAAGGGTAGTCTATTCTACTCAGCCGGATATCATACGGCTAGGCTTGTAAAATGACGTAAATTCTATAAACATGTACATATGTGACTTTTACAAAGTTATATCTAGCCGTAGCACCGTAAGCTTTATCATTCGCGGAGGTAACAAATGTTTGCAATCATGTACTCAAACGATGTTATCTACGAACGTTAGTGTAAGTTAACTACTAAACATCACGAAGTCGTAACACCGTGCGAACTGATTAATTGAGTCAATCTATGCTTGGTGTTTTACTTTTATTTTTTTTCTTTTATACTCGCTTGTTAATTTAAACAATTATTTAAGGTATTGCAAGATTTCTCTTGGCATAACTTTATTTACTACAAAGTATGTACGAGTATTAAATGACACAATACATAATAAATTATTTTTATTTCCTAAATTTATATTAATTTTTGCATAATATATAAAAATATAGCGGCATAATATATAGCAGCTTTTACTAGAATTCTCTAGAGATGCGTAGATTTTATAATAACGTTCATTCACCGTAAAGTGTACGATCAATTATATATTCAACTAAGCCATTTTTATACAAAACTGAGCATGAGCTTTAAAACCCGTTTCATTCATTTACAGTCGAAATATATAAAAATGCTCCATTAGTTTTGCAGCTAAAAGTCAATTTTTTTAATTACTATAAGGTGTGAATTTATCTTAAATTTATTTAAATCCACAAAAAAGCAAACTTCATAACCATTAAATATGAAATTATTGTACATAAGCTTTACTGATTTAATCCTACACTTTATTCAATTAGTTTCAACCGAAACAACTCGTCCGCAAATATTACTGTGTATATAGTCGCTAATCTATTAAACAGAGATTCGCGGAAAATCACGTTCTCTTATTGGAAAACTGCGCCAGCAATGGTTCAAATAACAGCATTATAAATTTTGCTGAATTTATATAACAGATATAATGATCAGTCTAAAAGAAACAATTCACATTATTTAAAAAACAATTTTAAACAAAGAAATGCCAGACTTTTCAAAACGTTACACTATTTAATTTGCTTTTATTCATTGAGCTCACGTTTCGTAATACGCATTCATTTAGGTGCAATTTTACCTTTCAAAAACAAACAAAGCCGCCTGTCGCTCCTTATTATCAAGTTGAAATTATAGTCATTAACTAACGAGAAAATGAGCCGAGCCTTTCAATTACTTTCATTTAAAACGATAAGGTGTTGTGTTACACAAAACTTTGTGAAAATTGAACCTGTAAAAATGTACCTAAAAATTATACTGTACCTTTAATGGCACTTTTTTCTATTTAATTACTACAAGGTGTTTTAATCTTTATTGAAAGGTTACATCCTGATTTTTTTTTTAATTATACTAGTCGAACGGTGCATGCCGTGTGCTATCCGGCTGAGTAGAATAGAATACCCTCTTTCATACCGAGGTGTCGTAAAATACGACAAAAGTAAGCTGACGTCAGGCAGGCGGCCGCTCGGAAAATACGTAGCCAAATCATGGCAATCGCATAGCATGGGATAGGCAACATTATAAAGATGTTGTCAATATTTATAATGTTGTGCCGACCCCACTTAGAGTAGGATAAAGGCAGGAGGATGATGAACATGATTAGTTGAAGCGTCATATTAGTGCAAGCGCTGGACCCTTACCGAGAGTCCGCAGGCTGACCCTGAAAGAAATTACGAGTTTTCTAATCAAAAATTCTAAAAAATTGCTTAGTGGACCTTACAATTCCTTTGCGCTTAACGGCTTTGCTTGTTAATCTTAGAAAATATCATTAAAAAACCTAGTTATAGGGCTAACGTTACTAAGTTTATTAGATACTATTTATTAATCAAATTTAAATAAAACCATTTATTAATAACGCCACTTTAAAAAGTTAAAATGGATTACAGTAAGAGGAAATAACACGTTACGAATTGAACCACCACTCAGATTAAGTTGAAGTATACCTAAACGCTAATTGATGGTGATTTAATGGCAACCATTGCACTTAAATCTAAATCTTTATCTACAGTAAAAAATATTAGGACATTACCGCGCCTGTACTAGAAAGGTACTAGATGGTAAAGGATCCAGAATTTTCAAACATCATTTCTTATATATAAAAGTTAGAAACAAAAATTAAAAAAAAAATCATTGAAGCTTGGTCGGAAAAAATTTAAGGAACCCCTTTTATTTTACGAGCAACGCTACACAAGCCATTTAAATACCTTGGCTACAAATATCCAATAAGTACAAAAAATATATTATTGTATACAAATTTATATTAAATGTAAATTATGGATATTAAGCTGTATAAGGTTTTGTTGTTAGTTCAGAACTATGCGATTAGAGTGAATATTACTGGGTAAATAGGTTCATAGATTGATTCCACGAGCGAGATCAGGGTATGTATATACTGCAAGCTAAATTACGTGATTAATGCCGGATTGATGCCTTTTGTGGTCATCCTGATGACTATTAAACAGCTCTATTTAACATATTCGTGCTAAACTGATATACGAAACTAATAGGATTCAAAGATAAAAAACTCCATGATGACCAAATGATGGTTAGAGGATTTTTGACGCCTTATTACATATTTAAAAATCACCTTGCAAGTCTACGGTTCTTCCCACTCACTGTGTGTAGACTCTTATTAAAAAAAGTAATTATGACAAGCCGTGTTTTTTGTCCTATCCGCGCATCTACGTCCCTTAACATAATTAAAAAGGGTGTTTTTCAAGATACGAAGAAAATTTAATTTTTACTGGGTAAATAAAGATTTAAATTTCAAATTTATGTACATAAAAATATAAAGAATTATAAAACGATAGGTAATGTATACAATAGACAAAGCAGGAACCGACATAAGCTTGCGGCTCCTGCTTTGCGCCCTGCAAAAGTGCGTAACTCGTTTGTGGGTTTTGGTATAAGATTCTAAAATAAAATTCCGCAATCAATTTCAGCACTGCCATTACAGCAGTTTAAAAACACTGTTAAAAATAGGCTGATACAGAAAGCCTACTATACTCTTGAAGATTATTTAGAAGATAAGAATGTGTGGATATAGCTCTCTTTGAACCTGTACAAGACAGTAACGACTAAACTACTAAACCAAACTAAACTAAACTAAACTAATGTAAATAATATTAAGAATTATATTTTTAAAAGAGCAACCGCCGAGTTTCTTGCTGGCTCTTCTCGGTAGGAACAGCTTTCCGAACCAGCAGTAGAGTTGACGATTCAAAAGCACTTGTTTACAAGTTTATTTGAAAAAAGATTATTTTAAATTTGAATTGAATTTGATTTTTGATTATTTTAAATTTGAATTGGAATAACCCATCCACTTGTTGACTTATATCACTTAAAAAAACATCACAAACATCTGAATTCACTGCCTTAGGTAAGATTTGTTTATTTATATTTAATTTTAATTATTTTCTACATACAAGTAATCTTATTATATTAATATTATAAAAAAATCGTAACGGATGCAACTTATTCTTAGGAGAATTCTCTTGCCTATGGAACATGTTTCCCGAGTATTATTAATTAACTTGGCCAGAAGTGGTTTTGTCCCACAAGTACCTGAAGTAGCCAAAACTGAATAGGGGTTAATTCTCTAGGGACCAAAACTACATAATATCTACGTATTATTAACTTGTAGTTACAAGTATAAGAAAGATTGCATATAGTCCTGAATTTTTTTAGTGGTGAGTCAATTTATAATATTTAGATACAAAATTTTGCGTAATAAGTCTTGAGGCATTTTCACTTCATTAATTTAACTCTGGTAATAAATAATTATATCAGCAATAAATTAATTGATAATGAAATTCAAAACCGTTCCAATAGCTTATCATTTACATAATGAGGTAAG
This sequence comes from Morpho achilles, assembly GCA_947086495.1. Classification (NCBI taxonomy): domain Eukaryota; kingdom Metazoa; phylum Arthropoda; class Insecta; order Lepidoptera; family Nymphalidae; genus Morpho; species Morpho achilles. Next base: position 8,207,588 of record CAMTZB010000006.1, on the reverse strand, counting down.
TCATTGTTATTAATTAAGATCAGATAAATTAAGATCAAATAACTTATATTATATGCATTGTAAATTTATTTAATACGTGGACCTTAGCAGTTTTTCTACTTCATTAAATATTCAAATGATATACCCATTTCTCCTCCTTATCAAATATAAGAGTTCAGTTCATTTCAGATCCTAATTATAAGAAAAAATATGAACATTTAATTTTGTAATTTCATTATTTTATCATCCTGTGTCAGTTATGAAATATTTTTAGAAAATGTTTTGTTAATAAACTAACTTGTTAATCACGCCTTGTTCTACTTTGTACATTCAGTTAGCGGTACATTACTGAAAATATTACATTTTAACTGTATTAATACAAAAGTAATGATAATTGTTAACGCACACTATATACAATAACACGATATAATAGGAATACCACAATTCCGTTCCGAGATGCACTTCTCTTGAATGACGAATAAAGACGGAATGTCACTGAAACGTTTTATCAATAGGAAGACTCAACCGGAAACAACACGTCACAGTGTTGGTACCATTTTAATCAAAAAGGGCGCGATACTCTTGTTTCATGACTGTGTTGCTATAAAATACAAAGCGAAAGTCAATGGCGACAACATGATTATTTTCCTATAAAAAAAATTACTCATCACACCATTACTAAGGGATTTCGCAAAGTCACGCCTACTTCTGTAATTTAACTATTTTAATGTTAAATAACTCTATATACAGGATTGTACAAGGATGCTGAAAAGAACGAAACCAATACATTTTCCGACACTTGAGCTCCCAGGTAATTGTGGCAGAAAGTTTTCGAACGTGCCCGCAATATTGATGAAGATCGCCACAGCTTGTGGTTTGTGGTATATTTTATTTCTGCCGACCCACTTTTGCGGTATTCCTTAGTTTCTAAATCTAATTTGACAATCTTTCTAAGTAGTAATGACAATTTTTCATTTGAAAACAGAGATTTAGTATCCAGCAAATAAAAGAAAATAAAAGAAAAAGAAAAAATATTTCCTATTCGTATTTAGACCACTGTTATTATTAATTTTCTTTTTATACATATATTTAGAAAAGAGAAAGAAAAATTAAAAAAGCACATGTATAAGCTGTATCAATATGGTACTTTTAAACATTTTGTACTCTCATAGTTGTTATTATAACTAGAATTATCTACGATTTCATTCGCACCAACTTAAGGGTTTAGGTACCCTCCATAATGTAATATATATTTTTTTTCCTGTATGTCACCCTGGTATAGGCTTTATTTGTGCCAAAGTATATCAATATAGGCTTAGCAGCTTACCTGTGAAAATGTACAAGATAGATAGTTGGCCTTTGCATTTCTAATATTAGTATAGATCAATATAATATATGTGTGTTGATTTCTTTCTCTTTAAACTCCGAAGCAATAATCGATGTGATGGAAATAATTAAAGGGCAGTGACATTCGTTACTTTTTAACTTAGTACAAAAGTTAACACAGTCGAAGTCGTGGATAGAAGCTACTATACATTATGTGATGACGTAATACTTTAGGAAATTAATGTAGGTACTTTGTTTGATTTATCTTTCCTAACCTCGAGGACGCCTGTCGATGCTTATTCACAAACCAACAAGTTTTTTTATAGAAAATTTTGGTCCTCGGCGGAAATCGAACCCACGATCCATTGAGCTGAAGGCAGGGTCACTGCTCTCTGCGCCAACGGATCAGTCAGTAGGTTTAACAGGCAGTGCCCAGTAGTAATACCTGTTTTAATATCCACATTTGATCAATTTGCGAAGCAACTAAAATTGATCATGGAAATGTTTCATTAGTAAATATTCCTTGCATTAATAAATAAGAAAACTAAAAAGTATTATCTTTTTTCAGTTTATATTTATCTTTATTCCTTTTTTCAATAACAAATATCTAAAAGCTAAGTTGAAATCCCACCGGCATACATGGAATAAAAAACTTATTTTGGAGTTTACGACATCCCTTTTCTTATCTTAACACCACGATAGGTGCCGAATGAACGATGTTTAGGTGGAGGCCGGATTACCAAGGATAAAGAACAACTTAAAGTCAACACAGATTTTGTAAACAAAACCTTGAGAAAGAAACCTTTGAAGTAGAAGGTTTTTCCTAAAAGATAACAAAGTTTAAAACGATTATTGAAATAAAGAAAACACTTTTTAAAAGAACTAAGTAGTATTTAAAAATTTAACGTAATTTTAACTACTACTTATTTTTTTTAAATCATAAATTTCAAGTTTGCAGTGTATATTTATTACCTTTAATTTTTTTAATCAAGAGAATTATCGTTACATGCCCATAATGTACCCAAACCGTGTGATATCCGGCAGTAGAAAAGACTACGATCATTTCTTACCGAAGTGTCGTAAAAGGAGACCAAGGTAAGTTAATCCACCGTGCGGTATCCGGCAGAGTAGACCACACTCTTTCTGACTCTAGTATCTTAAAAGGCGACTAAATTTACATCAGGCAGGTGGTCAGTCATAAAATACGTAGCCAAATTATGTGACAACATGTTTATAACATGTTGTGCCGACCCCACGGAGATAAGGACAGGAGAATCATGACTCAAATTATTTAGTAGTATTCAATAAATTGTTTACTTGTATTATAGATCTCCGCAAATTAAGACTTAATTTTATAAATTATACAAATCATTAAATTACACGCTACTATTAATGTTTCATGCAAAAAAGTAAAAATACTATTTTTGTATTTGAGTACATAATAATGACGTTAAATATTAGACTGACTAGCTGACTATTATCGTTAGTTAATCCACTGCCTGAACTGAATTTCTGGATTATCTGACGTCAAGTAAAGACCTGAGGGGCTCATGCTCATTTATGTCACGCGGCGTTAATCCGTGTGTCACGTATATGTTACACGAGAATAAAATTATGATCCCCTAGCGATATTTTTAAGCTTACATTTATACTATTATGAACACTGAAGCATTATTAGTGTATAATTATTGTAAATATTTTCGAACCTCCATAACGAGTACATATCCGTCTCTTTACCCGACTGAACGCCTCAATATTGCATTTGAAGTAAAGGTAAGTAAATTTTATAGCATTTATGATAAAGCTGTGGTAGCCCAACGGTCACATCGTGTAACTCTTTTGAGGAGGTCACGGGTTCAAACCCGGGCAGACACCAGTGAGTTTTTCTGTTCAAAACTTGTGTCTAATTGATGATTGCAATTTATCACACGCTTTTCGGTGAAGGAAAAACATCGTGAGGAAACCTGCATATCTCTAGAGAATTCTTGAGATATGTGTAACCTACCCACCCGCACTTCTGTCCAAACACAGAGAGAAGAGGCTTATTCTCAGCAGTGGGATAGTAACAGGCCGCTACTTTATAATAGAGCTGATAGAGATATATATGATAGAGATATGGCAGACAGAGCAATCACCCACACTTCAATGATCATAAGTTAAGCAAATCTGATACGATGTGAAAATGTACAAGTTTTTCAGAAAGTCATACAGGTTTGTCCATAATAAGTTTTAAACTTTTAGATTTATATTTTGACCTTGCAACGGAACACCAAGTATATGTCAATGTCTTACAACAAAGAACATTACCAAAAAGGCATACTTGACACTATCATATCAAACGCATTTCGACAAAACGGAGATAGGCACCAATAAGAAAAATTAGGTTTCAGTGAATTTGAAATTGAATTTAGACCGTCAAAAGTGCTTATTTACTTAGTTTAAACTAAGACGATTATATGATAATTAGAAACATTGTCATTCCACGATATTAACATAAAAGAAAACTACTTATAACGCTAACAAATTTTAAATGAAAACTTGCTTCAAAATCTTGTATTTACGAGCAAAAACAATTTATAAAATTTGGCGTTACTTTGCGGAGGTTCATAATACAAAACTAATGAGAATAGTATTTAACTATAATCCGCAATAAAAGAAAATATATGTTATACTAATGATATGATGATAAAATATATGTAATGCTATGTTACACTACCAGTCACTAGCAATATAATTATATACCCTCTGTAAACGTATGACACTTGCAAACAATAAACAACCAAAGTAACTGTATGCCATTCCACTTTATGCAGAGAAAAGAATATACATTCAAACTGTGTAATAATGACTGTGTGAACGTCACAACAACTTTGATAGAATGCTGGTTAGTGGACTGTATGTTTGTGCTTGATATGCAGATCTTTGCCCAAATCAGTAAGTAATAAAAAAACGGCACCAACCTTGCTATCCACATTCGCCCCGAAAGGACGGAGACCTGTTGCCAGACGCACGGCGCACCAGCTGGATGTGGACTTGGCGCAGCACTATTCACTGTTTGGAAATGCACACCTCACAAGGACAATAACGTATCGTCCGCAGAACGTTCTTAAAGTAAGAGTCTTATGTTAAAGACCACACACCTCACTGAGACGACAACGTGTCGTCTGTTGAACGTCCGGAAGGCAAGTGGGCGTCTACGCACCATTTGAATGCGATGGTAGACGAACAAAAATTGATGCAGTAATGTTTTGTATAACTACCCACCAATATAATAAGCAAAGATCGAACAATGACAAAATATTTTTAATTGATATACACATACAATTCTTGATTAACATTGAATAATAAACATTAAAACTTTCAACAATATCTAATTTCAAGGGTTCAAATAAGGGTGTAACTGTACTAGTATTTCAATACAACCATTTACACTAAAGCTGTGATTCAATGTAAATTGTTTAGTCAATGGACACAGGAATGACCCATAAACAACACTATCGGGAATTCAAATCGAATGTTGCGTTCAATGAACAAACTGACTATGCAATATCGTCATTGCAAGTAAACATAGATTGTATGCAAAATTTGTGCGTCTTAGTTTAAAAAAATACCTTACAAATATTGCTATTCTGTCTCAGATATTCGAAAAGCGTCGTAGTGGCTTATTCTTAGTTATTTTATTGATCATTGTGGATATTAGCGTGATAACTCACTTCTTTAGTTATAAATTTGACTGGCCCGTTGGCGCAGTGGGTAGTGATCCTGCCTTTAGCACCGCGGGTCGTGGGAACGATTCTCGCCGAGGGCCAACATTTTCTATAAACAATTTTATGGTTCTTCGAATCTGGGTGTATATTTGTATTTTAAGTATGTATTTAACATTTATATATGTAAATATTTACCAGTTGTCTCTCACCCATGACACAAGAAAGGAAAGGGGTTAAGTTACTTACTTTAGGGACGGACGACCGTGTAAGTATCTCAATAATAAATTAAGTATCCAAAAAAAAAAATTAATTAGTAACTAATTTCAGTGAGACATTATTTAATTTTGACCTTGATCTTTTCGGTGCAATGCTTGGACGTGGTTAGTTATCAATATTTAAGAAAAACAGTGTAAAAACCGTAGGCATTTTCGTCAATCGTCGATTTAGTGACACTATGTGACACCATTAGGTGAGAGATCAAACCCTAAATAATTATGAAAGAGTTTATTTCAATCTGTTTATTTTTTCCAAAAGAACGTTTTTATCTATAATCTTTTTGATATAATTAATGTAATCTAAAATGGAAGTAAATCGCTTGGCGGTACATTTTTCCTGGTAACGGCGGAAACTCTCTAAACAACTTGATTTAGACCAATATTTTTGATGAAATAATTTTATTCGTACCATTTAAAAAATGAACTGTGAGAATCACATTAAAAGAATTTCTGCTTTGCTACTGTCAATGTCACAATATTATTCCTATATTTTTTAGTTTATTGTTAAATTTTTAATGCTTACAGTTGTAAGAGACAAGATTTCTAACGATTTAAAAAATTGTGAAGAAAAATGTTAATATTACAAATAATGATAAAAATTAAAACCAAATCCCGACCGTGACAGGACTCGAACCTGCAATCTTCGGATCCGAAGTCCGACGCCTTATCCATTAGGCCACACGGTCCATATAAATATTGTAATAATTATGTATCATAAAAAGTTTTATGTGTACAGTATATTATCGCTTCGTTTTTAAATTCTTTATTTAGTGTTACAGAATGTGACTCAAACTTGTACTTATCAGGAATTCCCAAGATCAAAAAAACGAACAATCACGCCTTAGCTTTGTATCATAGAATATGCTAAATATTGCTAAATATGAAACCTGCCTACCTATAGGAAAATAGAATTGATAATATTAGCAAAATAAATTTTAACAAAAAGGTCTTTGTCTGAAGCAAAAACCACATGTTGTAGTTTCTTTATATTGTTTCTCTTCACACAAAATAACAATAGTAATGGTGCCATTCTTAAGGGTACAAATAGAAGTGGTGTGAGAGACTGATCCCTGTACTAGGTGACCTGTGTTACAGACAACCAGGCTCCCACCCTCGAACATCATAAGAGTAATACACTGTATAAATGCACAAATGTATAAGAGGAAAAAAAAACAATTTGACTAAACTTAATATACATAATAATTATAAGATATATGTAATAATTAAACTAGAATTAATATTACTTAGATGTGTGATCATAAGTGTATATAAGTGTGTGTGTGTGTGTGTGTGTGTGAGTGTGTGTAAGTGTGAGAAATAGTAAAAGTATGTGTCCCTTTTACATACATGTGTATACGTGTATGTAAAAGGGATATTAATATTGAATGTTTGTTAACTTACAATGCTTATCAAACCTTCTGTTTCATTGTAGTCAAGATTGATTAACCATGAAATAAGTTTCTTTTTACAGGTTGACTTTGGTAATGGGTAGATTGAAAGGGCTTTATTCGCTTTATTATATAGGTACCTAAGAAGCAGAAAAATCTCTGGCAAAATCTTGTTTTGTAAGGTACATTGTGACAGATAATATATTTTCTGAGTTTGTCTATAAGACTTTTAGAACTGTATTCAACTATCGAATGTTTTTTTTAATATAGTGTTAAGAATAAAAAGCTGCCGCACTGTTAAAACATTAACTTTTTTATAGAGCTCAGCAGTCGGGAACGAAAAGGGCAATGATAAACTAACTTTCAATACTGCTCGTTGAGCTCTTTCGAGGGCTAGCATTGTACTTTTAGGAGCTCCACCCCAAGATGTATTGCAATACAATAACAGTGATTGACACAAGGCAAAGTAAACGTTTTTTATGATATTATCATTTCCAATGTGCCTTAGATTTTTAAACAGGAACATAAGTTTACGGATTCTTGTAGCTAGCAGATTAATATGAGAACGAAAACTTAATTTGTCATTTTTAAGAACACCCAAGTATTTTATTACTTTGACACGCTCGATTTCAGGGCAGTTACAAGAAACGTCACTAATAATTGAGCAAGAATGTTTTTTTATATTAGAGGTAGCTTGATGTTGCATTTTATTAATTGAAAAAGTGAGATATTTTGTTTTATTGACATTAATTTCTAAGAAATTAGAATTTAACCAGAGACTACTTTATTTAGACCAGATTGAGCCAAACTGTAAACAGCATCCCAAGTGTCAGCACTAAACATAAGCGCTGTGTCATCAGCAAAAGAAATAATTTTACCTTGGTCCAATTTTAAATCGCATAAATCATTTATGTATGTTAGAAAGAGGGTGGGACCTAAGATACTGCCTTGGGGAATACCATAGCTTATAGACATTGTAGCACTCCTTAAATTACCAATCTTAACACACTGAAAACGATTTTTCAGATAATCAGCAAAGAGTTGAAGTGGTACACCTCTAATTCCTAGTTTATACAGCTTATCCAACAAGACTGGTGTCGAGACTGTGTCAAAAGCCTTAGTTAGATCTAAGAAAATAACAATTACTTTATGTCTTTTATCTAAATTAGTCGCTATAAAGTTGGTTAGTTCATGCACTGCATCTGCAGTTGATTTTTTAGAACGAAAACCATATTGACAGTTTGAAAGAAGTTTGAAGCTATCTAAGTAACCAATCAGTCTATTGTTCATTAAACTTTCTAATATTTTAGATAAAGTCGGAAGAATTGATATCGGTCTATAATTATTGACACAGCCTCTGTCACCGCTCTTGTAGATTGACTGCACTTGGGACATTTTAAAACAAAGAGGAAATACTCCAGTAGTAATAGAAAGGTTACATAAATGTGTAATAAGTGGTATTAAGATTTTACTATGTTGCTTGACAAACTTTGCTGATATATTATCATATCCAGCGGTGTAGACATTTTTTAGATTGGATATAAGCATTCCTACTTCTGCTTCGTTAGTCAATAAAAAGGCCATTGAACTTGAAGAAATACTGGATAAAGTGTTGTGGGGAGGTTTACAGAATTTACTTTGTATAGTTTCAGCTATGTTTTTACCAATATTTATGAAATAAGAGTTAATGTCCTCTATCGATAGTTGGGGATCTGAGCTATTTATAAGATTTAATGCAGTATGTTTATTTTTAGTCGAATAAGTGATGTTTTTTATTACTTCCCAAAGTTTTTTATTATTTGAACCCGCTTTTTTAATTTCAGTCTTATCATATTCAATTTTGATGTTTTTCAGCAATTTGTTACAATAGTTACGATATCTCTTATAAGTAATTTTAAGAATGTCATTGTCAGGATTTTTTTTAAGTTTTTTATTTAATTTGTCTCTATGCCTAATGCATCGTAGTAAACCTAATGTTATCCAAGGCTTTTTTATTTTTTTACGGTTAGGAATACATAATACTGTCGTATTTCTATCAATTATGTCGGATAAAGTTTTGTTATAAAGTTAGCTGCAGAGTTAGCATTTTGTAAACTATAAATATGGTTAAAGTCTGTGGATTGCATATCAGAATCAGCCCTGCTATAATTAACCTTCCTCACGTTTATGTATGATTGTTCCGCTAATATGCTATTCTCAATAAATAACGTGGTTGTATCGTGATCAGTGATTGAAGAGTTTACTATACAACAGCGACTTTCAAGTTTTGTTTTTAACAATATATGGTCTAAGCATGCACGACCACGGGTGGGATGAGTAAATTCTGGTAATATTCCATGTGATGCCATAACGGTAAGGTAATTGTTTGCTCTAGTATCTAAACTAAGATCACTTATATCAATGTTTATATCTCCGACAATTATAATATTTTGGTACATGCTATAGTTATTTAATAAATTACTTAACGATTCTACAAACCTGTCTGTATTTCTCTGACTTGGCGGGCGATAAATTGCAATAATAATAGTGTCGTAATTAATTATTAACGATAGGCAATTGGCATTTACTATCGCCGTTTCATTCGAGATCACGTTTAAGCTATTCTTTGAATAAACTATTACACCTTCATTTTGTGTATTAACATTGAATGTAAATTGTTGAGTATAATTGTCTAACATAGGTATATAAGGAGAACAGGGAAGCCAGCACTCAGAGAATATTATAACATCCCATTCAACAGCCATACTATGTAACATTACTTGAAAGTCGTTAAAATTATGTTGAACGCTTCTTATATTCTGATGAATTAATTTTAAACATTTACCACTAGGCATGTTAGATTTGACATCCTCAATATCTTATAGTTTCTTTATAATTTTTGATAAATTAAGTAGTTTTATGTGTTCCCTAACTTAACGTTTTAATAATATTCAAATTTAAATAGCTCAAAATAATTACTTCTAAAACTATTAAAAGACTAAAAATGAAAAAAGCTGTATAGCCTTGTTAGGTTTTTTTCTGTCGATATATTTAAATGTATACCTACATTTATATATGTAAATATTTACCAGTTGTCTCTCACCCATGACACAAGAAAGGAAAGGGGTTAAGTTACTTACTTTAGGGACGGACGACCGTGTAAGTATCTCAATAATAAATTAAGTATCCAAAAAAAAAAATTAATTAGTAACTAATTTCAGTGAGACATTATTTAATTTTGACCTTGATCTTTTCGGTGCAATGCTTGGACGTGGTTAGTTATCAATATTTAAGAAAAACAGTGTAAAAACCGTAGGCATTTTCGTCAATCGTCGATTTAGTGACACTATGTGACACCATTAGGTGAGAGATCAAACCCTAAATAATTATGAAAGAGTTTATTTCAATCTGTTTATTTTTTCCAAAAGAACGTTTTTATCTATAATCTTTTTGATATAATTAATGTAATCTAAAATGGAAGTAAATCGCTTGGCGGTACATTTTTCCTGGTAACGGCGGAAACTCTCTAAACAACTTGATTTAGACCAATATTTTTGATGAAATAATTTTATTCGTACCATTTAAAAAATGAACTGTGAGAATCACATTAAAAGAATTTCTGCTTTGCTACTGTCAATGTCACAATATTATTCCTATATTTTTTAGTTTATTGTTAAATTTTTAATGCTTACAGTTGTAAGAGACAAGATTTCTAACGATTTAAAAAATTGTGAAGAAAAATGTTAATATTACAAATAATGATAAAAATTAAAACCAAATCCCGACCGTGACAGGACTCGAACCTGCAATCTTCGGATCCGAAGTCCGACGCCTTATCCATTAGGCCACACGGTCCATATAAATATTGTAATAATTATGTATCATAAAAAGTTTTATGTGTACAGTATATTATCGCTTCGTTTTTAAATTCTTTATTTAGTGTTACAGAATGTGACTCAAACTTGTACTTATCAGGAATTCCCAAGATCAAAAAAACGAACAATCACGCCTTAGCTTTGTATCATAGAATATGCTAAATATTGCTAAATATGAAACCTGCCTACCTATAGGAAAATAGAATTGATAATATTAGCAAAATAAATTTTAACAAAAAGGTCTTTGTCTGAAGCAAAAACCACATGTTGTAGTTTCTTTATATTGTTTCTCTTCACACAAAATAACAATAGTAATGGTGCCATTCTTAAGGGTACAAATAGAAGTGGTGTGAGAGACTGATCCCTGTACTAGGTGACCTGTGTTACAGACAACCAGGCTCCCACCCTCGAACATCATAAGAGTAATACACTGTATAAATGCACAAATGTATAAGAGGAAAAAAAAACAATTTGACTAAACTTAATATACATAATAATTATAAGATATATGTAATAATTAAACTAGAATTAATATTACTTAGATGTGTGATCATAAGTGTATATAAGTGTGTGTGTGTGTGTGTGTGTGTGAGTGTGTGTAAGTGTGAGAAATAGTAAAAGTATGTGTCCCTTTTACATACATGTGTATACGTGTATGTAAAAGGGATATTAATATTGAATGTTTGTTAACTTACAATGCTTATCAAACCTTCTGTTTCATTGTAGTCAAGATTGATTAACCATGAAATAAGTTTCTTTTTACAGGTTGACTTTGGTAATGGGTAGATTGAAAGGGCTTTATTCGCTTTATTATATAGGTACCTAAGAAGCAGAAAAATCTCTGGCAAAATCTTGTTTTGTAAGGTACATTGTGACAGATAATATATTTTCTGAGTTTGTCTATAAGACTTTTAGAACTGTATTCAACTATCGAATGTTTTTTTTAATATAGTGTTAAGAATAAAAAGCTGCCGCACTGTTAAAACATTAACTTTTTTATAGAGCTCAGCAGTCGGGAACGAAAAGGGCAATGATAAACTAACTTTCAATACTGCTCGTTGAGCTCTTTCGAGGGCTAGCATTGTACTTTTAGGAGCTCCACCCCAAGATGTATTGCAATACAATAACAGTGATTGACACAAGGCAAAGTAAACGTTTTTTATGATATTATCATTTCCAATGTGCCTTAGATTTTTAAACAGGAACATAAGTTTACGGATTCTTGTAGCTAGCAGATTAATATGAGAACGAAAACTTAATTTGTCATTTTTAAGAACACCCAAGTATTTTATTACTTTGACACGCTCGATTTCAGGGCAGTTACAAGAAACGTCACTAATAATTGAGCAAGAATGTTTTTTTTATATTAGAGGTAGCTTGATGTTGCATTTTATTAATTGAAAAAGTGAGATATTTTGTTTTATTGACATTAATTTCTAAGAAATTAGAATTTAACCAGAGACTACTTTATTTAGACCAGATTGAGCCAAACTGTAAACAGCATCCCAAGTGTCAGCACTAAACATAAGCGCTGTGTCATCAGCAAAAGAAATAATTTTACCTTGGTCCAATTTTAAATCGCATAAATCATTTATGTATGTTAGAAAGAGGGTGGGACCTAAGATACTGCCTTGGGGAATACCATAGCTTATAGACATTGTAGCACTCCTTAAATTACCAATCTTAACACACTGAAAACGATTTTTCAGATAATCAGCAAAGAGTTGAAGTGGTACACCTCTAATTCCTAGTTTATACAGCTTATCCAACAAGACTGGTGTCGAGACTGTGTCAAAAGCCTTAGTTAGATCTAAGAAAATAACAATTACTTTATGTCTTTTATCTAAATTAGTCGCTATAAAGTTGGTTAGTTCATGCACTGCATCTGCAGTTGATTTTTTAGAACGAAAACCATATTGACAGTTTGAAAGAAGTTTGAAGCTATCTAAGTAACCAATCAGTCTATTGTTCATTAAACTTTCTAATATTTTAGATAAAGTCGGAAGAATTGATATCGGTCTATAATTATTGACACAGCCTCTGTCACCGCTCTTGTAGATTGACTGCACTTGGGACATTTTAAAACAAAGAGGAAATACTCCAGTAGTAATAGAAAGGTTACATAAATGTGTAATAAGTGGTATTAAGATTTTACTATGTTGCTTGACAAACTTTGCTGATATATTATCATATCCAGCGGTGTAGACATTTTTTAGATTGGATATAAGCATTCCTACTTCTGCTTCGTTAGTCAATAAAAAGGCCATTGAACTTGAAGAAATACTGGATAAAGTGTTGTGGGGAGGTTTACAGAATTTACTTTGTATAGTTTCAGCTATGTTTTTACCAATATTTATGAAATAAGAGTTAATGTCCTCTATCGATAGTTGGGGATCTGAGCTATTTATAAGATTTAATGCAGTATGTTTATTTTTAGTCGAATAAGTGATGTTTTTTATTACTTCCCAAAGTTTTTTATTATTTGAACCCGCTTTTTTAATTTCAGTCTTATCATATTCAATTTTGATGTTTTTCAGCAATTTGTTACAATAGTTACGATATCTCTTATAAGTAATTTTAAGAATGTCATTGTCAGGATTTTTTTTAAGTTTTTTATTTAATTTGTCTCTATGCCTAATGCATCGTAGTAAACCTAATGTTATCCAAGGCTTTTTTATTTTTTTACGGTTAGGAATACATAATACTGTCGTATTTCTATCAATTATGTCGGATAAAGTTTTGTTATAAAGTTAGCTGCAGAGTTAGCATTTTGTAAACTATAAATATGGTTAAAGTCTGTGGATTGCATATCAGAATCAGCCCTGCTATAATTAACCTTCCTCACGTTTATGTATGATTGTTCCGCTAATATGCTATTCTCAATAAATAACGTGGTTGTATCGTGATCAGTGATTGAAGAGTTTACTATACAACAGCGACTTTCAAGTTTTGTTTTTAACAATATATGGTCTAAGCATGCACGACCATGGGTGGGATGAGTAAATTCTGGTAATATTCCATGTGATGCCATAACGGTAAGGTAATTGTTTGCTCTAGTATCTAAACTAAGATCACTTATATCAATGTTTATATCTCCGACAATTATAATATTTTGGTACATGCTATAGTTATTTAATAAATTACTTAACGATTCTACAAACCTGTCTGTATTTCTCTGACTTGGCGGGCGATAAATTGCAATAATAATAGTGTCGTAATTAATTATTAACGATAGGCAATTGGCATTTACTATCGCCGTTTCATTCGAGATCACGTTTAAGCTATTCTTTGAATAAACTATTACACCTTCATTTTGTGTATTAACATTGAATGTAAATTGTTGAGTATAATTGTCTAACATAGGTATATAAGGAGAACAGGGAAGCCAGCACTCAGAGAATATTATAACATCCCATTCAACAGCCATACTATGTAACATTACTTGAAAGTCGTTAAAATTATGTTGAACGCTTCTTATATTCTGATGAATTAATTTTAAACATTTACCACTAGGCATGTTAGATTTGACATCCTCAATATCTTATAGTTTCTTTATAATTTTTGATAAATTAAGTAGTTTTATGTGTTCCCTAACTTAACGTTTTAATAATATTCAAATTTAAATAGCTCAAAATAATTACTTCTAAAACTATTAAAAGACTAAAAATGAAAAAAGCTGTATAGCCTTGTTAGGTTTTTTTCTGTCGATATATTTAAATGTATACCTATGTAAAAATTATAAATAAGTAAAAAATATTCATGTTCGTTTCGAAACAATACCTGCCGAGCATTTCTTGCCAACATTAATGTTTACAAGTAAAAAGGTGTTTATACACCAAACAATGCGACGTCGACTTAACGCTTTATCTTGGGATTAGTACATATCTCAGCCAATTTACGGGACTACGAGTTACATGATGATCCTTTGTTGGCTGGATCTGGGGGGAAAAAGTTTTCGATTACTTTTATTTAATATTAATTAAATTACTTTATCTATGCGTACGAATACATCAGTCGTCCTGATTTATATGTTTCATCAGCGTTATTCATTAATCTTTCGTATTATTCCGTATAATAAGCAATGCAATGTAACTGTTGCATTTTCAGTCTTAGGGCCGTTAAAATAATTTTGTAAAAAATAGTAAAAACCCATAACTAACGAGATAAATAATTAAAAAGTATATAACTTATGGGATATTAAAAAATATAACTTTATGCAACGTTAAAATCCCCAAAAGCCGTCGTCACATTATCGACAAAAATCGAAGCGTAATTTTAATTCAAAATATATGAAAAATATTTTCCTGATAAGTATATTTAAACTATATGCAGGCAATATTTTTACGCTCCGACATCATAATTGTGGACAATTAATCTAAAGGTAAAGCCGATAAATTCTGTCGCCGCAACAATATATTACGAAAATCGAAAGCGATTATTCATTTTTGAGGACTGCGTAATTCCAAACAATGGAACCAGAAAAATACCGATTCGAATGCGCGACAATCAATTTTTACTCGTGAATGAATATTACAGTGGAGTATTGAATTGTATCATTGTAGAACTGTTATCTCGCTAGTTGGATACAGTGTGAATTTTAAAAATCTTTTAATAATTTTAATTAGTTGATTATACCAAATATAGCAGATCACAAACATGACTGTTCCGGGCAGACAACAGATCAAATAGTGTTTAAGTACCAGGTTGACTGAGCCTTGCTTGGTAATAAAATTTAAAAAAGACAGAAAAAGAAAAAATAATAAGCTAGGTGGGGCTCGATCATTTCATTTCTCGCGACCACCCGTTCCTCGAATAAGCTACGCTGACTTAAGATTTAATGGCGAAAATTCAATTCAATATAAATTTTTGTATTTTTTAATGTCAGAGATAAAACGAAATTTTTTAAACAAAACCTAGCTACATCGATTTTCTCCCCCAAAACTCCCTACATACTGAATTTCAGGGAAATCGTTGGAGCCGTTTCCGAGATTCCGAATACAAGATTAAATCATTTCAATATTAAAGATAGATAAAATGAATTTACTGCTTACTTAAATTAATAGTTTCCATTTCTTTGGAAACCCGACGACAGTGTAAATATTTATAATTGCATATTTGTGCAACGAATCAAGTCAGTGTTTTAAGTCCAGCAACATGTGCCGACCAAAATGGTAAAATATCTACGATAACTTAACTATTGCATATTTATGAGAGACGAAAGTTTATTAGTATTTTGTTGAAGAAAACTTGGATTGTAGGAAGCCTCAGACGTTAATTTTATTCTTTTATTTAAAAGACGTAAACTTAATGCAGCGATGAAATCCAAACTATTGTATGCTATGTTTAATTATATAATATATTTTTTTATACTCATGTTCTATTGTATCTCATAATTAGATAGTACTAACACGCCGTGTGGTATCCGGCTGAATAGAATAGTACCACCCTCTTTTCTTACCGAGGTGTCGTAAAAGGCGACTAAGGTAAGTCGACCCGCCGTTTGGTATCCGGCTGAGTAGAATAGACCAACCTCATTTTTTACCGAGGTGTCGTAAAAGGCGACTAAGGTAAGTTGACCCACCGTGTGGTATCCGGTTTAGTAGAATAGACAACCCTCATTCTTACCGAGGTGTCGTAAAATACGACAAAGGTAAGTTGACGTCAGGCAGGCGGCCGGTCGTAAAATCGCAGCCAAATCATGTAACAGCGTGTTTATAACATGTTGTGCTGACACCACTTAGAGTGGGATAAGGGCAGGAGGATGATGAATTAGATATTACTAACCTAATAATAAAAACCCTTAAATGTAAGGGTCGTTTAAGCAATTTTATTTGCAATTAAATCAAAGTAAAGTAATAAGCAAAAGCTCACATGATTTCAACACTCAATGAAAAAAAACACACACTCAAATTATCACGGAATACTGCAATATATTCTTTTCATTAGTATTATATTTTCCAATTCCGCAAAGTCATACCTGCCATATTTGATAAGAATCCTTGATAAAGATCACGGTCTCTAACCATTAGGCTATCACGGTTTTAGGTACAATAACAATTTACATAATACGAGACCCATAAGAAAGCAGAAATGGCAAACATTTTATTTTCATAAATTTGCGCAATTTGTATACGGAATGTAAATTACAAAGCATCTTATTGCAGGGACCCTGTTATTTCACTTAGTGTCGAGCTTGATTAAAGTGTATTTTGTCAAATTGAGCTGCTGAGGCCTGAGTAATTTAAACTTAATTTGCAGATCAATAAGAAATCAAATATGCAATGCAATAATACGACGTCATAAGCTCTACACACGGACAATTACAAATAACGTGAAAATAATAGTATATTGTTTTTATCTTTTGGTTAGCTTAGTACAAAAAACGAAGTTAAACGACAAAATGTCTGCTCTATGCTTTAGAGAGAAGAATTGCAATTAAGACTGCTAATCTTCTCACCACACTGCTCCATTGTGGATTAGCAAGTTACACATAATTCTTTATATCAAGAATTCTTTAGATATACGCACATCTCCTTACAATGTTTGTCTTCACTGAAAAGTGGATGATCCCTTTAAGCACAAAATAAGAATATCAAACCATCCGAAGAATAAAGTCACATGTTCTATGTTTATACATGGAACAAGTGACTTTAATATTACACATTATGGGTTACAAATTATGGGTTGCCTGTCTTATTATCATATATTTTTAGAAAAGTTCATCATCCTCTTGCCCTTGTCCAACTTTAAGTGGATTATATAGTGATGATATGAATAAAGATTATGGGACAACATGTTATAAACATGTTGTCACATAATTTAGCTACGTATTTTACGACCGGCCGCTTGCCTGACGTCAACTAACTTTAGTCGTGTTATACGACTCGGTAAAAAAGAGGGTGGTCTATTCTACTCAACCGGATATCATATGGTGGGTTAACTCACCTTAGTCGCCTTTTAAGACACCTCGGTAAGAAAGAAGGTGGTCTATTCTACTCAATCGGATGGTTCAACTCACTTTAGTGACTTTTAAGACACCTCGGTAGGATATGAGGACGGTCTATTTTACTCAGCCGGGTTCCATACGGCGGGTCGAATTAGTCACCTTTTACGAGACATCCATCCATATGTCTATATGATAAAGTTGCGGTATAATTTTTACCGCACCACTCAGTGCTGTGATTGTTTTAACCTGACTTCATACTGAGAATATAACATTATCTCCATATAACTACAGATATTATTTTAGGGAGAGTTGAAAGGAATTTTGTGAGCAGTACTTAAGACTGCGAGTTTAATAAAGAAATGTTTAATTAATCTTTAATTATCAAGTCCGCTTACATTATACATTTATTTCGTTCTATTTCAATAATACTCCTGAGTACTTGTAAACAGTAGTAGTAGTGGTCACAAAGAATATTAACTTTAATACAAAGAAACCGGATTAATTACAAAGAACAAAGCAACTTAATTAATTAACTTGTTATCGCAAACGGTTGTCAATTTTCTGCTGATAGTTTGAAATAGCCTACAACAAATAGATAGAGCTTGTCGTATCCGGAAAATAAAAGTCTTTCAAAAGAATGAAAACAAGGACGTAAATCTTTGTTGGCGGGCTGGTTGACATACTGTTACAGGCAGTTAATCTGTTGATCCGGCGGAGGTCTTGGCCTGTCTGATGTTGGAACGCTTTTGTATCACGCGTCATTACTTTAACCTTTGAAAATCAATTTGACAAAATTTTAAAGAGAAAATGTAACTGAATGATTGGATTAAATAAAACGCATACCTTATTATACCTGCGTTAGAAAGAGGATATACTCGTATATTGCACATTACTTCATCCATACTGATATTATAAATGTGAAAGTCTTTTATGCTTTCACAGTGAATTTGCTGAAGTGATATTGATGTACTTTTTAGTACTTACTATACTTAGCTCACATATTGGAGCTTGCTTTTTTATGGGAACAGCAAAACAAAATATACAACACAAGTGAGGTTTTTTTCTTATTTTATTTAATTCGAATAATTTTGCGGATAAAGCTTGTATTAAAATTTTTAATTTTAATAAAATTATAAGAAACATTAAAACTGACTAAAACCTAGAATACGAAGTAGCTTCATAGCGAGCTTCCTATTATTTAATTCGAATAATTTTGCGGATAAAGCTTGTATTAAAATTCTTAATTTTAATAAAATTATAAGAAACATTAAAACTGACTAAAACCTAGAATACGAAGCAGCTACATGGCGAGGTTCCTTGTCACTATAGCCTAAATAAAAAAAATAAAACTTATGCGAAATCGCTACAATGCAGCTATGAAATTACAATGATGAATCTTAATTATACATAAAAATCTGTCCCAAACTTTTCCTACCAACAATCGGAAATGATACGGATCATCAATAAATAATTAGCTCGTTAAACCTCGTTGTATACGGTTACCAATTAACCATTGTCGACTTGTTAAATAAAATAAGAATTCATTTAGCCGTACGGCATGGTTTGTTTCAATTAAATTGTTTATTTCATCTCATATTATTGGATTCCGGTTCTCAGAGAATACTTTATTGAAATTTTACCACACTGATATTTTATTTATTTAAGCATATTATACAAGCATGTGGTATCCGGCTGAGTAGAATAGACCACCCTCTTTCTTACCGCGGTGTCATAAAAGGCGACTAACTTAAGTAGACCCGCCGTGTGGTATCCGGCCGAGTAGAATAGACCATCATAACCTCTATCGAGTTGTTGTAAAAGGCGACTAAGCTAAGACGTCAGACAGGCGGTCGGTCATAAAATACGAAGCCAAATCATGTGACAATATGTTTATTACATATTGTGCCGACCCCACTTAGAACAGGCTAAAGGGCGAGAGGATGCTGAATAAAGGATTAATGTCACTAAACAATGCTTACCAGTTGGAACATCAAAAATTCATATGGTTTATGCTCTAAAAATAATTCATCATTTTACTTTAAAAAATTACCTATGCAATAACAACCTTTTGATATTATTTATAATAGTATGCATACATTTACATAATGTGGTAAAAGAACTCCTCCTAAAAACAATGACGATAATTTCATAAGCCAAATTTGCGTCATTTATATACGGAATGTAAATGAGAAAGCATCTTCTTTCATCAAATGGTGTCAGGCTATTAAACACATAACAGATGACAGTGTATGCTCGTTTTTTAGTGTGATGAAATAATTATACCAAATGAGAGTGAATGCTTGTTTTTACCATACTAACAAAATTATAAAAATACATTTTAACATGGATAGTCTTACCACAAAACTGGTTAAAAGTGACAAAGTGATGAAAACCCAAATTACTTGCGACATACAGCTTCATATATTTGGGATACTTAACTGTTTTGAATTTTATTAAAAGTTAATTTACTAATCTACTAAGTTGTTGAATCAAGAGTTCAACCAATCAATTTGCGTTCTGAAACCGAATAAACTAGTAGATTATGTCACATAAAAACTCTTTTTCTATTAAACATCTTTAGAGAGCAATCTTATAAATCTTTTATTTTAATTAAATGATGCATTTCGATAGTTATTATTCTATTTCATCGATTTAGATCTAACAGTGTATTGCCACGTTTAAAGTTAGAATGGCCCACCTTTGTTAACTTTTCAAATATTACCCCTATTATTTTATGAGATGACAAAGGACGGGGTACATATTAGAAAACTTTGAAATAGCCTCTCCGCATAGCACATCCATTCACTCTTAATGGTCTACGTACTATGAACCTATTAAGGAATGTTATTTTGCATGCAATTGATTTAAAATTAAAAGATTCTTTCAAAAATATTTGCCTATCGGTATTTTCTATTGTTGTATTTACAAAAAATACTAAATATCTTTTTTATTTTAAAAAGAAACTGGGTTATGTTCTCCTACAAATGTAACACGATTGTAGGCTAAATAAAATAAATTGAGAATATTCACAGAGCATATAACAGCTTGTAAAATCAGAGCAACGATGTGGCGTCAAGGACCTGTTGGATCCTGTCAAGAGGCCATTAAAATACCCTCTAACGTGCTCGTACTTTGAGTACCACATCTAATTTTCACAAAACCAATGTTTTATTTTAATGACACCCTATAAACTTGACATAGTAGTGTAAGGATTTTTTTTCAGGGTCTATATAGAAACGATTATTTGATTCGTATTGAAAGTATTAATGTTCTTACTATTTATAAATATAAATATAAAATAAATATATGCGACACTTACACACACGGTCGTCAGTCCCCAAAGTAAGTAATTTTGATACTTGTGTGATGGGTAAGAGACAATTGGTGAATACATACATAGATAATTTTTAAATACATACTTAAATACAAATATACACCCCGGCTCGAAGAGCCAATAAATTCTTTTATAGAAAATGTTGGCCCTCGGCGGGAATCGAACCCGCAAGCCGCGGCGCTGAAGGCAGGGTCACTACCCACTGCGCCAACGGGCCAGTCAGACCAGTCAGGCCAGCCAGAGTATTTATAGTGTTAATTAGGAAACCGACTGTAATAGAAAATTATCTCAAACCGTTGACTCTCAAATTGAACTCATGTTGACATAAACTTGTGTACTGTTAATGTATTAGAAAAGACTCAAAGTAAAGTAAACTCAATACTATTTATGAGTTGAATATTTAGAGATTGTTAAAGATCAAGTAATAAATTAAGATTGCATGCATACATATTGTTTTACATGGTTATAACGTAAACATGTCTGTAAGTGATAAAATTTGGTACAAGGCTCATATACTGGGCTAACATATAGGTGAATAAATTCCCATTTATCTGTCAGGAACACCAGAACACATGTTAAAAAATTGAGGGTATTTTAAAATTTAAGTAAATGTGAACGAAGTCGCATGATAACTCTTGAATAACTTGATAATTTCCAAGGATCAAACTAACACTTCAATAAAATTTGACATTTCCTAAGGAAAATGTAACCCTGCAGAGCCTGAAAATCAAAGTAGCCTAAAAATTCTAATCCATAAATCCCTTGAAAAAATCTTTTGTAGCAGCATAATCCTAATAACAAAAGAAGAGCCGATTGTTGTATAATCAAATTTGCTACTGAATTAGAGGAAAATGTACAGATGGCGCCCAGCAAGTAAATAAAGAGCGAAGTGATAGGGTCCCGATATACGTGTCCCGATTACTGACGACTACTTCTACATTTTTGATATTCAGATCGTGCAACCACTGGGAACAAAACCCCAGTTATCTTCGCGATATTGAAAGATTATGGGTTCCCAATGTACTCCGCACATTTAATGATATCTATAACAGATAATGTAAGTCGTTTTAGGATTTCACAGCTGTTACATAGCTAACGCTCATCGGCCATTGTTTCCGGTAGTTAGCCACAATTAAGCTAATGTTCGAAAACATTATACGCATACAATGATATGATAATTAAACTTCAAATTAAAAGGCTCACTGCACTCACAAAGCCATACAATATATTAAAAATGACACAATATTACGTTTTCGACGCATAATGTTTACATCATTAGTCATCATTATCATTCTCCTGCTTATATCCAACTCTAAATGGGAGCTGCACCACATGTCATAAACATGTTGTAGCATGATTTGGCTTGCTATTTACGACCGAACGTCAACTTTCAAGAACTCGATCAGACCTGCGGCCACAATGGCATCCGATAATTCATTCCGTTTATAATATGAACATTAGAACAAAAAACTTGTACTACAATATTTTCCCATAACACCAATTAAAGAAATAGCATTATTTTCAAATATTTTAACTTATCTATGAAAGATACTTTAATAAAGTGTCAGGTGTCGTGCAACTTATTATCATTTCTCGTGAAAAACTTTAATGTCAAATGAACTAAATTTATAGTTTGAACATAAATTTGTAAACTTATTTTCACAAATCACGAAATGCATTCCAAAAATATAATAAATCAAAAACAGCAATAATCAAAGCTAGGCATCGTTTACGTTTCCATTGTGACTTCATAATGTGTGGCGTGAGATAAATGTCAATACTGTTTATCCTATATAGTGTATTATCTATGATACTGTTTATAACTTCTAGTATTTTCTTCGTGTTTTTGTTTAACGTCATTTTTTTAAATTGACAAGTTAATTCATAGACTGATAATTCTACTTATCAAAGCAAATCTAGACGAAGACGCTAATCCTAAGCTGTATCACTAACAGTATTGTTATTGTCAATGCGGTCGTAAATATTTTTAATTATTCCTGACTAGTTTCTTATTAATTGTTCCGCTATGTACGGAATTTTCTCGACCTAAAATAAAGTTACTAAGTAAAACCAGCAGTAAACCAGATTATAAATGGCTCTTACTTAGAAACTCTATACCATTAAAAAATCCAAAAAAAATTATAATGCCAAAGGAACGCGGTACTTAAATGACATAACGACGTGATATGACGTCACGAATGTCACTGGCTGTCTAGGATCATAGCAGTGCTATTTTATTACCTGGCTCTAATATTCCATCCCTTTTTACAAAATACTAATTTTTTTTGTAATTTACAGCAAGTATTATATTTATCATAAGAATTTGGTATTCTCAAATAATATAATAACTTTTTTTTCAAACGATATGAATTGTGAATTGGGTAGCAGAAGAAATTGTTAGCACAAAAAACATAATTATTTAAACGTATGTTGTAACGAAAACGTTATTACATCCGATTTTATTAATAAAACAGCGGAAAATCTTTTTACGCTCAGCAAAAACACCGTTAAAGTTTTTTCGTTTCAAATTCAATATATTAAAGGGAGCGTGCTTTCGCTCAGCCGACACCGAAACTCACTCGAGCGTCGCTCACAGGAAATTTATTGTTTTTCTAAGAAAATTTTCGTTCTATAACAGTCCTTGCTTAACCCTTCGAAGTAAATCGAAAGCTTAGCAGCATAATTGTATCAATTACCAACGCTATTTACTGAAAGATAGTGACTTTTTACTGTAGATTACGTTTTAAACATCACAGGTTTTTTACGAATAATTAAAACTGGGCATAGAAATAACCATCCTCCTGCCCTTAATTCGATCTAAGTGGGATAGGCACATCATGTTATATTTATGTCACTTACTTTGGCTATATTTTGGCTGTCCGCTTGACTAAGAGGGTGGTCTATTTTACTCAGCCGGATACCACGCGGTGGGTCAACTTACCTTGGTCGCCTTTTACGACACCTAGGTAAAAAAGAGAGTGGTCTATTCTATTCTACTCAGCCGGATACCACAGGGCAGGTCGACTTACCATAGTCGCCTTTTACGACACCGCGGTAAGAAAGAGGGTGATCTATTCTACTCAGCCGTATACCACACGATACTTCATACCGAGGTGTCGTACCTCGGTATGAAATGAAAGTAATCTATTTTAGACAGCCGGATATCACATGGCTTTAAAACAGAGCATAGAAATATAAAAACTAAACAAATATAAATTTTACATTAACAAAATTATTAACACTCCTCGTAGTCCGTAACACCCTGATGGAGATCCATTGGCCTGAGCATGATTAATGAACAACCATTATCGTCCGTTAATACCCTAACAATACTTCTATTAATACTTAAAAAGGCGTTTTACATTTGATGTGTTTTCTAAAATGATGAAGCATAAAGTATATTTTAGATCATCGCATTAAAAAGAATTGAGGAAAGTGCTCTGACACGAAACTTTTATTCTTTGATCGCGAAGAGAAACTTGTACATTTAGCAAAATGCGAATCACCGTCGAAAATCTTTTAAAAGCTAGTAGACTTATAATAAAGGAATATACATTTTAAAAGATTTGTTCTTTCAACATGGCTTCGAAAGGGTACGAAAATTTGAGGCATCTCGCTCCTGGTCCGTATTCAAACTTTGGTGATTATTTAATATTCACAATTCATAACAGGTAATCGTTATCTGCTCCGTAAACGTGTTTTACGAAATTTTCTAAATATGTATTTATAGATCAAGTTAATTTTAATTGTTTTGTAATTGTTATGATATTAAATAATGTGGTAGCCGCTATTTCGACCGCGCCAAATTAAGCGTTTAATACCCTAAGTTTAAGTAATACCGAAATCGTTTTCATCTATATATTGACTCAGCGTTTAAGCTTTAACTGTGCCAAATTTTATAACTAGTGGTTCAGCGAGATAGCCGTAAAAGGATAACAAACAGACTGATAAAAAAAATATTAACTTTTTTATAAGTATTCTGGGTCTTAATTAACTGATATGAAAAAAATAGTTTAGCGTTGTTGTTTTAAATAAATCAATTTGTTTGGGTCGCTAAGCTCTTGTGCGATTTAATTATATCTGTAACATAAAATCTTAAATGATAATACAAAATTCGACACGGCGTAGCATAAACTTAAAACAAGTTTAATTTTTATTACAAACCGTAAATACATAAATTTTAAATCTAATACTTAAGAGATAAACCTGTCATCAAACAACAAAAAATATTGCAAGAGAATGTTTGAATTACACTAAAATCAGAGCGACTTCGATAGGTTCGAGTCAATAATTGAATCTGAAAAGTTTTTGTCCGAATTTCTTTTTCCCAATGTACGAGCAGGAATTTAGACTGAAATGGATTTTTTGAGCCATTATTCGGTTCGGGTAAAAGCAGCGAGCGGTAAGAGCACACAATATAGAGTTCCGACATTGTTTTAATTTTGAAACAAACAATCAATATTGTTGTTATTGTAATGTTATTTAAAAGTCCTGATTCTCCTAGAGATTAAATTTAAATTTAAGAAAACTTTAGTTTATTTAGATACCATTGAAAAATATTATGGACCGTGATAGTTTTATCAAAATGTATATTAAAAATAATATGTTAGTAGGAAGTATGTAAAGTCGTATAAAATAATCGAAAGACCGATTATATTAAATGACTTCATTCTTCATTCATCTTTCAATCGAGAATTCTATCGTGTGTGCTCCGCATAGACGAATTGGCATGCAAAAGCTTGAAAGATTTCTATTGAATTGTAAATTTCATGTCCACGTCTATACCTCTGGTTGCAGCTAAAATAAGAATGAATTTCTATTATTATTAAGAGTGGAGTATATTTCTTATATTTTTATTCTTTAAAATGCACTGAGTTCCTATTATACATATCAAATACGTAATAATATTTTACAACTTGTTTAATGAAAGAGGATAAAATCTTTCGTTTAGAATATTTATATAAATATTTTTATATTTTGGTAAATTGTATCTAGTGTAGGATAAAATACTACAATGGAATACATCCTTAATGAAAGTTATCCTTTTTATTTAAAGTTATGTAGATATATGAAGCATAATTAAGTAAAATATATGTAAGAAAAAGAGCGTGCCTAGAAAATTCCTATAGGTACACTTTTCCCATGAAGAATAATGTGAATTAAAAGCACAAT
Source organism: Morpho achilles (assembly GCA_947086495.1). Classification (NCBI taxonomy): domain Eukaryota; kingdom Metazoa; phylum Arthropoda; class Insecta; order Lepidoptera; family Nymphalidae; genus Morpho; species Morpho achilles. The sequence continues at coordinate 8,181,607 of CAMTZB010000006.1, read as the reverse complement.
TACATTTTATATGAAATATTCAACTATGTCCATATGTAATGTATGTGTTCACTTGTATTGTATTAAAAAAGACGTTTGTTGTATGAATATAACGCAGGCTCCAACACGCTCTAACAAGTAACAATAAGTCTCTACACGTCCACTCTCACAAAGGGCTTTCGTGTTACTGACGTGGTGCATTTTGACACAGTGTAACGTTTCCTTTGTGTGCCCTTATCCCACTCTAAGTGAGGTCGGCACAACGTCATCAATCAGTCACATGATTTGACTGTGTTTTTACGACCGGCCGCCTGCCTGACGTCAACTTACCTTCGTATTTTACGACACCTCGGTAAAAAAGAGGGTGGTCTATTCTACTCAGCCGGATACCACATGGCGGGTCAGCATACCTTAGTCGCCTTTTACGACACCTCGGTAAGAAATGAGAGTGGCACTATTCTATTCAGTACCACACGGCATATACACTACAACGTGTAAATAAATTAAATATAAAAAAATCAATTCATCTTCCAAGAACACAATACAAATGGGAATTCGCGTGAACGTTACAGGCTATATTTTCGGAGGTTTGCCAATCATTCGCTTCGCATACTGGAACTGATAGATCACAACTGGCAGAATAGTGTTATGCAAAAAGTAGAAATTGAGACCGAATGGTACAGACGGTCCGAATTGGTTCGGATTGTGTACATCGCTTCATTTTACTGTAGGCATATTCCTATGTAGATGTGTATTGGTTTTTTACTTCGTTTGTATCGATAACAAAACGCTAGTACGCGATCTATGTGCAGACAAATATTGCCACTTTTTAAGTTTCATAACGAACTGACTGTGGTGACTTTTTTTTTAAACAGGAAAAATCCCCTTATGGGTACCGCCGCCCGACGGGGACAGGCGACGGTTATGTCGGACTCGCACCGACTAAAATAACCTGTGTGCTCCACGCTGCTGGTGACGGGTATAGGGTTCCTATGAAGACATTACCCCCATCCCCGCCAGCAGCAACTCTGTACCCCAGAGTGCGCCACCTCTGGGTCGGGGCCTCTCTAAAAGTGGCCCCTCCCTCCGCTGGACGATGCATCGGGAGCACCAGATGCATCGAACGCCTCGGGGACCTTATAGGGTGGGCGTCCGATTAAGCCCCGTTCGGAACGCCCAAACTGTGGTGACTGATTCGATTACACGTGAGAATAATTTACATTTATTAAATAACTAGCTTTTACCCGCGAAACTTCGTTCGCGTGGACTGTAGTTTTGAAATTAGGAGTGGCTTCTGTCACCATCCAAACCTTCAAATATCTCAATCACAAAAATTAGATCGATCCGGGATGAATTAGAGGGATTTATTGTTTGATCAAGAGCTTAATATGATCATTTTAGTAAATAACCCGTACTTACATGAAATATTTATTAAAAATTTATTTTAAAATACCGCAGTATAAGGAGTACAAAAACTTTATATACATGAAAAATTCATGTTTTCTGGAATTAAATATCTCTATAAATATTATAAGCTTTGGAAACGTGTTAGAAATTTATTTAATAATAACATTTATACGTAACGAACCAACGGTCAAATTGTTTTTTTTTTAATTACCTATACGTATGGCGCTGGATTCCAACGTTTTTAGTATAAATACGAAAAATTAAATTTAAATTATGTTTTTGTTAACATAATATTTTAAAATAGGTATCGGAAAATATATTAAACTTGACTTTATTAACTGTAATGACTTTTCAAATATTAAAAATGGTGTTTAGAAATAAAATATTTTTTCATAAGCAGTATGTAGTATGGCTTAATTTTTATAAGATTCAATTGAATAAAACTTCCCAATACATGTCAATTAATAGTCATTTATTTCGTACTTGTTGCCATAGACTACTAACTAAAGACCGTTTAAGAATGCTTTTTCTTGAAACGTCTGTTTTTAGGACAACAAAAATTATATATGATTAAATTTTACTTGAACTTAAATGATTATAGCTTATTGTTATATTTTCACCACAAATCCTATCTTTTTAATGTGTTATTAAGGTATTTAGCTAGTAAATGTACATGTACATAACCTCAAACTATAATTAATAAATATTAAATAAAATAATAATATATACTAAGATAATAAATATTTTTCTATTTAACAACAATAAAATTATTACTCTGGTCTGGGCCAAAAGACACAGTTACATACATAATTCTGGCGGTCTCTTTTTTATTAAATATTTTTCTCCGGTGTATTAAATAAACAAAAACCGAAATATAAAAAAAAAATAATAATAACTTTTTTTAAGATTTTTATACGTTACCCCGGTAAATAAACATTAATTTTGCCAAATTTCATCTGTATTGGTTCAGCGAATTGACCATGAAAACGTTACAAACAGACTTTTGCATTTATAATATTATTAGTTTATTTATTTTACTAAATAACCCGTATTACTTATATTATTAATCCATTGTTATTACAATGTTAAATTTTCTCAGTTAAATTTGTCCAGTAAACGAATAAAATAAAATATAAATACTCTTTAAAGATAACTCTTTTAATGTAAGCCAAAAAAAATTGGTATCTAAATACTTCGTAAATACAGATTTGACTTTATTTTGACACATCGTAAATAAAAATTAGTTCCATAGGTTTATTATAGATGGCGTCTTGAATGTCATCGTATTTAATTCCTCCTGAATTTAATTCCTGTTGAATTAACAGGATTTATATAGCCTATATGTTACCCCGGTATATAAGGAATATTTATGCCAAATTTCATCGATATTGGTTCAGCGGATTGGCCGTGAAAACGGAACCGACAGACAGACAGACAGACAGACTTTCCCATTTATAATATTAGTAAGGATAACGTGTTCTGAAAGAAAGAAAGAGGTTTCAAGTTCTTACAGGGAAAACGAAAATCAAGAACACCATCAAATTCCGATTCTAATAAATTATTAATATCTCCTTTTTTAAGTTACCAATGATCCGCGATTAATAAAGTATATGTTTGTATACATATCATTTCCGCCGTGTGGTATCCGGCTAAGTAGAATAGAACACCCTCATCTCTTAACGAGGTGTCGTAAAAGGCTACTCAAGTAAGATCACCCACCGTGTGGTATCCGGTTAAGTAGAATAGACCACCCTCATTATTACCGAGGTATCGTAAAATACGACTAAGGTAAGTTGATGTCAGGCAGGCGGCCGGTCGTAACATACGTAGCTCAATCATGTGACATGTTTATAACATGTCGTGCCGACCCCACTTAGGATAAGGGCAGGAAGATGATGATGATGATATACATATAATTTAAGCTGTATAAATATACAAATAATTATATATATTTACTTTTTTCTGTCTTTCATAGTTTCCACGACTAAACTGCTAGACCAATATAGATGAAATTTGGTTTGGAACTGTTAATGTTTTAGAATAATAAACCTAAGTATTGAAAAACTGCAAGAAATTCTACAACATTTTATTAGACGTCACTGGTAATTCTAAAACGAAATTTTAAATTTATATAAAAGATTCTATAACAAAACATAATATACTTTTTAAGAACTAAAAAGGTCTTACATTATTATTAATTAAAATTCATCATTCAATAGGAACACTAACATAAGGATACAAAAATTCAATTCAACAATATGGTACATAATTAAAGTTAGTTTAACACTAAAGTTGACATGAACGAAGTCGCGGGTATCACTTGTAGTAGCATTCACGATATTCATATCGATGCAGTAAGACATCACAAGCATAAGTATATAGCGGTTATATACATTTATGTACAGTACATTAGGTGTTCGATACAAGCAGCGCCAAATAAATATATAGTGAAATGATAGACTCTTTATTGAACGTGCTCGGATTACTGACGCCAAATATAATATTTCATATTTTTGTTATTCAGATCAAACAAGTATTGGAAATAAGCCTAGATAAATCGCAATATTGAAGGCTTATAGATTTTGACAACAGTCTGAGCAGTTTGTTTGGTATAACATATTTAGAACATTGATTCAAACATTTATTAATCAAGTTTTTAGGATATTTTTTTTATAAAACAATAAATTCATTAAATTTTATTATTAAAACTATTTACTATATTCAGTATAGTTTCTTTGACGACCACCTTATGGTTTTTTAGTTGTCGCACCTTAGGTGTATTCTTTCGCTTTCTTTCCAGAGTACATAGGTTCGATACACGGTATACGATGCAGTAGTGTCTATACTATTTTAGTGGGAGACAACTTATCCGTGCGTGTATTAGCTAAAACATGTTGATCGGCTCAACATGTTTTATCCCTTTTTACCCCTTATCCCACTTGAAGTGGGATAAGGGGAGGAGAATGGCGATCTTATATTGTGTTATCATTTACAATACTGTGAGATAAGAGTACCACTCAGTTGCCAAGAAAAAGTATCAAGGCAAAACGAAACAATTCTGGAAAGAAATCCAAAAGTAATGGAATACTTTCAATTTTAAGTTCATAAAAACTGTCGAAACAATCTGTTGTTTCTGAAGCAAGCTGGTGTCATGGACGGCAGGGGCTGTATCTCGCTTGAGGGAACGTCGCTAACTTAAAATCTTTTGAAACTATATAAAACATAGTAGCCTAGTTTATTTGTGCTTTAGCCGCTCAAGTGAAAGCTCAAGAAACTACTGAAAATCTTACTTAACTGGCGTCATTCCATCACTTGTTTATTGGCAGTACATATATAGCTTGTTGACTCAATAACGATTTCTAAATGTTTGTGTGAATCAATGTTAAGACGATCAGATTGTTGTATGATTGAATATTTTTTCAATACTTAACTCTTAAATATTTTATAGTTATTAATAATATTTTACAATAAAAAATTATAAAGCACCTTATGAAACAAAACATAGATGGAATATACTCTAGTACTTGGTTGACATAGGAATGCTTTGTATTTTTTTTAATATAAAAAATGAAAACAAAAAAGCGAAACAAGGTTGGTGATAACAGGGGCTTGATCCCGACTTCTTAAGTCTGCCAGTTCCCCAATGAGCTATTACGACTTTGTAATTGACAACGAAATTAACTATTTCTAATTATATTTTTTTATTTTTCAGTGCCTGAAAACAGGAACAAAAAGACATTTCACAGAAATGAAACCTAGCTAGAGCGATTTATCGCCAGCCCTCATATAAAACCCCTCATATACTAAGTTTCATGTAAATGTAGTTCGAGCCGTTTCCAAAATTTAGAAAATCTTTTATATTTTATCTTGTATATATATTCAAGATTAACGCATTTAAATATCGTTAATCTTATCTATATATGCAAGATTTATTCATTTAAATATTAAAGAAAAGTATTACCAGATTTACAGTGAAAAAATAGGACGATGGGCAGCTTTATCGCTAAATACCGATTTTGTACAAGCAACCTTTAATTACACGAGGAAACGGTAGCGTAAAGTAATACGTATGTATGATAGCAAACCTTTTAAAGAACATATTTTAATTACGATGTATGTCATATATACAATTTATGACCTAATCAAAATACACACCGGATAGATATTGAATATTCGTACATACATAGAATACTACAGATTTATTAAATTAAATCTAAATAACACTCTTTAAAAATGGACATAGTAAATAATTTATATCAAAATATTTTCTACCTGAATATACTTTATATAATGCGAAAATACAATTGAACGAATAACCAACAATATGCATTGGCAATTTCTCTTTTAGGAAACCAGCGCGCTATTTGCAATCTATCGAATATAAAATCAGTTATTGGCAAAGGAGATAGGGAAAAGTATGCAACATTGCATTCATCGTGACCTGATTTCCATTTTCGTTATCGAATTATCAAATATGTTTAATATGTGAAAGTGATTGGAAGTTCGTTATAGTCGGAAATCCATATTTATTATAAATTCATTCCCTCAAATAGATTAAATTTTGTTAATTAATGTTGAAATATTAGTAATCAAAACGGAAAATTAGAAGCAGAGTTACATAATTACTTTAATAATATGGCAGAAGTAAATATCAGGCGTGACGTGACGTGTAACCTAATATGATAAATTGAGAGATATATATAAATATAAATATAAATATAAATATATATATATATATATATATATATATATATATATATATATATATATATATATATATATATATATATATATATATATATATATATATATATATATATATATATATATATATATATATATATATTCAAAAAATTCATTTCATTTATTCATTACCAAATTTCTGCATTACTATATAAAGGTAGGAACCTTCTAGTGAGTAAGTCAAGTATACTCGTGTCAGAAGGTTCCGCTCTTCCATATCTTAATAATAAACATAACAGAATAAATGAGTGTGTAAATGTTTGAGTTTGTATTTAGGGGTTTGTATGCGTGTGTATATTTGTTTGTTCATGCGTGTGCGTGCGTGTGTGTGTGTGTGTGTGTGTGTGTGTGTGTGTGTGCATGTGTTTGTGAGTGTACATGTACGTGTGTGTGTTTGTGTGCAATATGTATGAGCGCAATCGTTTGTATGTTTTGTAATTATAAATGATTACATGATTAGTTTTAATGTGTTATTATCGATTCTGTTTTATCATAACTTTGTGTCTTTAACCATTCAGTTAGAAATTTTTTGCACTCATAATATGTCATCGAGTAGATATTTAGAGATATATATCGAGATATATATCTCTATATAGATAGAGATTATATATATATATTTTATGTGTATATCTATATACGATAACAAAAAAGGAAACATTTATTACATATAGATTAAGCTATGTTGGCGGATATATTCAATGTCAATATAGTTTTGTTTTCATTAATTTATCAATTATGGTTTAACCATTTACTAGCGGCCTGCCCCTGCTTCGCACGGGCTATATAAAATATATAGTTTGTCACTCAGTGAAAAAAATTATCAAAATCGATCCAGTACTTTTGATTTATTCATTAATGCCCATGGCCCGCACGCGTTAAACTAAAACCAATTCCCCTCCCCCTATACCAAGAAGATTTCCGGCTATATCTAATATCTCAATTCATATACTACATATTTATTTTTCATTTTTCCCTATGTATTTTATTTTTAATATTAATTATATAATTTCTTTATATACAACATTAATAGCTTTCTTAGCATTATTAGACAATACAAACATGTTTTCTTTAGAGGTTACTCTTGAAAGAGCGACAATTGCGCGTCCGATCGCTGCTAAATTCGAAGTGCTCTAGGGCGAAGCGCGGCCCCCTCGCGGGATTTTAAATCTGTGATATCTCCGAAAATGTTCATTTAAATTACATGCTGTAAAAGGCCATATTGATCTTTATCAAATCAACAATGTATTTAAGCTATTTAATTGGATTAGGATTAATGTTGTATTGTATAAAAATTGCTTCAAAAATAAGGCATTATTTTTCGTAAAAAGTAAATGACAAAAAATGCTATTGTGGTTTATCCATAAGAGATAGACATATACCATCGCGGACTTTTCTGTAGACCTTTTCAAGGTGTACATATACTTCCATCCATCCATCCATCAGCCCATCGCTGTCCACTGCTGGACATAGGCCTCCCCATGTCTGCGCCAGACATCCCGGTTCCCCGCAATGCGCATCCACCTGGCCCCTACAACCTTCCTGATGTCGTCGGTCCAGCGAAACGGTAGACGCCCTACGCTGCGTTTGCCAAGACGCGGTCTCCACTCCAGGACTCTTTTGCTCCAACGGCCATCAGTCCTGCAACAGACGTGACCGGCCCACTGCCACTTCAGCTTACTTATTCTGCTAGCTACGTCGGTTACTCTGGTTCTCTCGCGGATAATCTCATTTCTGATTTTATCTTTGAGAGATACTCCGAGCATAGCTCGCTCCATAGCACGCTGAGTGACTTTAAACTTGTGGACTAGCCCCGCCGTCAGTGTCCACGTCTCAGCGCCATACGTTAACACAGGCAAGGCGCATTGGTCGAAGACTTTGGTCTTCAGGCATTGCGGAATCTCGGACGTGAGGACTCGACGAAGTTTGCCAAATGCTGCCCAGTCCAAGTGAATTCTCCTTTCAGCCTCTCTCTCGAAGTTATGCTGGCCAAGTTGGATAGTCTGGCCTAGGTACACGTAATCCTGCACAACTTCGAGGAGGATTCCGTTAACTGACACTGGTCGTGGCACGACAAGATCATTGAACATGACCTTGGTCTTGTCCAAGTTTATGCCAAGACCAACTAGCTGGGAGGCATTACTCAAGCCATTCAACATTTCACGCAAATCCTCCAGCGTCTCTGCGAAGATGACGATGTCATCCGCGAAACGAAGGTGAGAGATGTATTTGCCGTGAACAGTTTCGGAGAAATTACATCCCCCTGTCTCACCCCGCGCTGAAGGTGAATAGGTTTTGTTCGCTGGTCCTGGATTTGAACGGTCATTGTTGCCGTGTTGTATATACATCTCAACACCTCGATATATCGCCAGTCGATATGACATCGCTGCAAAGATTCCAGAACAGCCCAGGTCTCGATGGTGTCGAAGGCTTTCTCCTAGTCCACAAATGCCATACACAGCGGCTGGTTATACTCTTGGGTCTTCTGTATAATCTGCCGAACAGTATGGATGTGGTCTACGGTGCTATAGCCTTTTCGAAACCCAGCCTGCTCCGGTGGCTGGAATTCGTGAAGTCTGGCGGCAAGACGATTCGTTATGACTCTCGAGAACAACTTGTACACGTGGCTCAGGAGCGAGAATGGTCTGTAGTTTTTCAGACGAGTTTTATCACCTCTTTTGAAAAACAAGACAACCACGCTCCTAGACCACGCTTCCTGTGTAGTGCCTGTATGGATAACGGTATTAAAGAGCTCTGCCAAGGCTTGAAGGACAGGACGTCCAGAAGCTTTTAGCAGCTCAGCCGTAATCCCATCATCACCGGGGGCTCTTCCATTTTTAAGTTGCTCGAGAGCCATACTAATCTCGCCACTCTCAATGTCCGGGATGTCTTCTGTATAATGGCGCGACAGTGGTGCTCGTGGATCCTTGGTATCCCGAGTCGTAGGCTTATGTGCACTCGACGAGTAAAACAATCCGTAATATTTCTCACTCTGAATCTCAGAGCGACAGACAACTGTCCTGCCTTCCTCTGTTTTAAGCTTCGCGAGATGACTTCTTCCTAAGGGTTTCTGAAAAACTTTCGACCCCCTATTCTGCTCAATAAGGGCTACGATAGCCTTTGTATTTGAGCAGCGGAGGTCTCTGCATACAAGTTTTCGTATCCTCTTAGAAAGGGCTCTCTGTTCTGGCGAAGCGACTTGAGCGGATGGCATTTCACGTCTCTGTCTCATCAGATCCAGGGTTTCGGGAGAAAGTTTGGACTGCTTGCTTCGACTCGTCGGCGGAAAGTGCTTTCGACCCAGTGTACATACCGTCTTCACCACGTTGTCGGTTATCTCGTTCGCATCGCTAGTGGTTTCCAGACAGTCGAATCGATTCTGGAGTTCCAATTGAAACTGTTCGAACGTATAGTGTATTTGGGCCAGCGTAGGTCGGAGAGTAGGCTTCATCATACGGGACCTTTCGGCCTTGAAACACATATTCAAAGTGCCTCGTACAAGTCGGTGATCACTACCTGTATTAAACCTGTTGACCACAGAGACATCTCTAAATATGTGCTTCTTATCCGTCATGATGAAGTCTATCTCGTTCTTTGTCAAAGTATCGGGGCTTTGCCAAGTCCAACGTCTCTGAGGCTTCTTCTTGAAGAAAGAGTTCATTAAGAAGAGCCCTTGCATTTCGAGGAAATCGACTAGCATTTGCCCCCTTTGATTCCTATGCCCTAGTCCATGCAATCCGATTTTCGATTCTCCGCGTCTTTGTACTCCCACTTTAGCGTTGAAGTCTCCCATAACAACATTATAGAAGGCCGACATAGTGCCATGCAGAGCTTGAGATATATCCTCATACATGGCTTCGACCTCGTCATCAGAGTGTGCAGAGGTCGGCGCATATACCTGTATCACTTTCAGGGAGTACCTGTCGGTGAGTTTAAGTACAAGGTACGCTACCCGGGTCGACACACTACTGACTTCTACAATGTTGTTAATGAGAGTCTTGTGAACTAGAAAACCGACACCACCGTGGGAGACCTTATCGCCTTCACGGAAGTAGAGTAAGTGACCGGAATTTAGGGTTATCGTATCCTCACCCTCTCTTCGGACTTCAGATAACCCAAGAATACTCCAGTTTATCCGACTTAACTCTACCTCTAGTTCGGTGAGGTGATGGTCCAGCCGTAACGTTCGTCCATTATACGTTGCCAAAAAGATCGTTGGTTGGCAGCCTACCGTAACCCGGTGATTCTTCGCACCCTCCGCCCCACCGTTACCGCGATCGCTGCCGTAGTCGGGAATAGTGGGGCTGCCGGGAACTGAGGGCCGGAACTTTCTTGACACTTCCATGGGGGTTACTGCCCATAGTCACCACGCTGGGCAAGCGGGTTGGTGACCGCAGAGCTGACTCATTCGACACTAGAGGCGCTGCTGCCCACCTCTGGTCTGGGATTTTAAGTCAGCTTAATTGGATGGTTATACCGCCATCAATCGGTCGCCATAGCCTCGTCTGTTATTGGCAGGGGGCACCGCGTGCAGGTGAGGTTGGCATTTGGGAGCACTAGTTGTTATGCGTACTCCCCTTGACCCCCATACATATACATATACATATACTTAGTACATCATTTTGATAAATCTCGTAGGGTTTAGTCTGCGTTTGCAATGTAAGCGGTAAAAATGTAATTATTTACGATATTTATTAGAAACATCAAAAATTACAGTATTTTTGACTTTGACTGGCCCGTTGGAGCAGTGGGTAGTGACCCTGCCTTCAGCTCCGCGGGTCGCGGGTTCGATTCCCGCCGAGGGCCAACATTTTCTATAAATGAATTTGTTGGTCTTTGAGCCTGGGTGTATATTTGTATTTATGTATGTATTTAAAAATATATAAGTATATATTCACCAGTTATCTGTCTACCATAACACAAGTATTAAGTTACTTACTTTGGGGACGGACGACCGTGTGTGTAAGTGTCCCATATATTTATTTATATTTAAAATTTCTCTACTCCATATTGAATAAAATAAACCTTCATATAAACCTTCCTCTTGAATCACTCTATCTATTAAAAAAAACCGCATCAAAATCTGTGGCGTAGTTTTAAAGAAATAAGCATACATAAGGATATATGGACAAACAAAGAATGTGACATTGTTTTATACGATGTAGTGATATTTAACCTTATGGTCTATGGATGATCACTAGTAGAGATAGATCGATCTAATAGAGATAGATTTAGAGATAGATGTTGCTAACTATACTCGTATATATTTCTAACTATAATTTTACTAAGGAAAGATAATTCCAATAATTATCAAAATCAATCGGTTCCAAAGCGTGTATCGACCACTTAATTACTATACAACTTTATTTCTTTTACTGTTGTATTCATTTGGGAATTGAATGTTCGCAGGTAAGTGATTGATGTCCTTATCTGGGAATTTTCAAAGGGAACACAGAATTCCGATTTGAGCGCATTGTACCGTTTCGGAAATATGGCGTGTCATTTCGTAATTCCAGTATCGCATTAAAGAGATTTTTCCCATTTATCTCTGTTTAGTCTATTAGACTGAGAAGATAAAATATATAAATTTAATATAAGGATACTTTGTTTTAAACAATGTATTTAGAGTATTTTTTATGAAGTATCAAATTTAAAATGTTTCAAATTACATTATCATCTGTATATTGTCGCAAAATTTGTTGCATACCATAATAGGAAAAGTCTGATAACATTTAGAGAGTTAAGTTTCTATAAAAAGTTTCAATAGATTAAAATAACTGTAAAATTAAATAGATATATTAGTAAGCAGTAAATTTATATGAGTTTTATTAGCGTGTGTAATAAGTAAGATTATGTAAAAATTATACAACAATCAAGCAACAAGCAACTTTTAGCCTTGAGATTCAAGTTTGAAACAATTTTAACTTTACATTGTTTATTTTATAATGGACCTTTTTAGTAAGCTGATATATCGACTCTTACTCAAAAGCAAACGTCTATATTTTTATTATATATCCTCAAGTACAACAGAAAATACGTGATACGTTTACTTTATTCTCCAGTTTCACATAGCTTAAGGCCAAAAGAACATTCTTTGGTTTGCTTTATCATTAGTAATTGTAACAGTAGTAGAAATATAACAAACAATTAATCGAAACCAAAATCTGGAAGATATCCGGAATTATAAATTGTTTTTATACTAATAATTACTTTTACTTTTTTGCGTAATGGCGTCAATATAAGATGTTTGTTTGTTTGTTTGTTTGTTTAATTACTTTATTGTACAAAAGATTTAAAAAAAACATACATGGCACAGAAATATAAATAAATTAAAAATTGTACAAAGGCGGACTTATCCCAATAAGGGATCTCTTCCAGCCAACCTTTGAGCTCTGAAAGGACAAAATAACAATGTGATAGGCGGGGAATGCCACGGAAGAACAAAAAAAAAATACATATATATTTATATACTTAAGACATATACTCGGTTATTGGTTTCGGTGAATATCCTGCTCATAATATTTTATAACTCCAGCTTTGAATGAGTTAAGTGAAGGTGATTTCCTAACAGAAATGGGCAGAGCATTCCATAAAATGACACCTTTTACTCTAAAAGATCTTGAAAAAGTACGAGAAGAACTTGCCGGTACTGCTAACATGAGGTTATTAGCAGATCTCAATCGATCTCCACTAAATTGAGACCTATACTCAAAACCATCCTTAAGGTACGAGGGTGTTAGAGGATTAAATAGAACGTTGTACAGTAAGGAAAGAATGTGGAGATTTCTTCTTTGTCTGATCGTGAGCCATTGTAGTTTACGTCGGAATTCTGTCACATGGTCGTATTTTCGAAGCCCGAAGATGAACTTTATAGCTACATTTTGAAGACGATCTAGTTTAGTCAGAAGCTGTTCAGAAACATTTAAATAGGCAACATCACAGTAATCTAAAAGAGGTAATAGTAAAGATTGAGCCAGCATGATCTTAGTTTTGATTGGCAGACAGTTCTGCAGCCGCTTAAGTGAATGCAAAGAAGAAAAAAGCTTTCGACTGATGTTAGCAATATGAGAATGCCATGAGAGTGTTTGATCGATGGTTAATCCTAAGTTTTTCACTTTAAAAGAAAATGGTATTATAGTACCATCGAACAACACGTCTGGGACTACCTGGGTTTTTAATGAAGAAATATAGTAATGACTTCCAATAACTATTGCTTGGGATTTATGAGGATTGACAGAAAGTCCATACATTCTAGCCCATTTAGAAATCCTATCGAGATCTTCATAAATCTTTTTCACCGCATCAGAAAGATGTGAAATGGGAGCAGCAGAGTATATTTGAAGATCATCTGCATATATGTGAAAAGAACATTCTAGCAAAGGCACAATGCTGTTAATAAAAATCGAGAATAAAAGTGGTGAAAGTATGCCACCTTGAGGCACACCGGAAGTAACATTGCACCAATTGGAACGAGCTTGGTCAATTTTAATCAATTGTTTACGGCCTGAAAGATATGAACGAAACCAAGCTAAAGATGAAGATGATAAATACATACGCTCAAGAAGTGCAACTAATATATCAAGATCAACGGAATTGAATGCGTTACTAAAGTCTAATAACACGAGGACTGTGACCTTTTTTTCATCTATATTGAAACGCAAATCATCTGTGATCTTTACAAGGGCGGTGGTGGTACTGTGGCCCGAGCGAAAGCCTGATTGAAGGGGACAGAGGAGGTCGTTATGCTGTAAATGATTAGAAAGGCTAGTGTGAATAAAACGCTCAAGTACCTTTGAAAGTAGTGGAAGGATAGATATAGGACGGAAGTCAGAGAAAGCATTAGGATTGTGTTTTTTTGGAAGTGGAATTACATGAGCAAGTTTCCAGGCCGTAGGAAAGATACCAGTAGACATCGAGAAATTCAATATATGCGCGATAATAGGAGAAATAAAGATCTCGATAGGAGAAATCATTTTAAGCGATAAACCATCATCACCAACTGCGTTAGTTTTGATAGATCGCAGAATTTTCACTACATTAGTAGCTGAAATATCTACAAATTTAAACATGGCTACATCAGGACGCTGCTGAACAAGCAATTCAGTCAATGCATTTAGTTTTTTTAAAGGAGATATAGTAAGAGGACATGAACTGCAATGCTTATTCAGTGCATCAAGGTCAGCAACACTCTGGAAAGAGAAAGGAGCCTTTCCGATACCCAGCGATTTCAGGAAAATCCATAATTTATCAGGAGGTGACTCTTCAATTTTAGAGTGAATATGATTTCGTTTGGCAGCACGACATGTCTTATTGCACTGATACTTGAGAGATTTATAAGCTTGAAGATTATCATTAATGGGATCGCGGCGGTATTTTAGGTGTGCTTTATTTCTCCGAGCCATCAGATTTTTTATTGTCGGCTTCAACCAAGGCGCTGGATAGTGCTTAACTCTGACCCACTTTAACGGAGCATGCTTATCGTATAGTGCGAGTAATAATTTATTGAATTCTTCAACTTTGCTGTCCACATCTGGCGCTGACAGAACTGCCTCCCAATCTGCCGTACATAAGTCTTCTTTTAGGTCATCAATATTCATGTTGAGATAATTCCGAATGTAAATGAGTTTATGTTTATGTTTTGGTGGACGAATTTTATAGGAGGCAAAAATTAAGTCGTGTCTGGAAAAAGCACACGCATTAAATTGCCCATAAGCATCAATATAACTAGGAGAAGCCGTAATAACAAGATCTAAAAGAGAGGGAGGTCCGTTGTGTGGGAAATGTGTGGCTTTAAGTGGCAGGGGTGAAAGGTTTAAGGAATTAAAAAGAGAAAGAAGTTTGTTAGAGCGCAGATCATTTTTTAGAAGGCAGGTGTTAAAATCACCCATGAGTAAAACATGTTCATATTGGGGTAGGAGATTCGACAATATTGATGCCAGTGATTCAAAATAATTTACGCCTGAATTAGGGCTATAAAAAACGCCAAGTAAAATTTTTTTATAATGTAAAGATACTTCCAAAAATAAATAATCAGGACAGTTAATAACGGATATAGACTGACGAACTATATTACAGGTAATGTCACTGCGCAAATAAATCGCAACAACACCACCTCCTACTGTTCTCAATCTATTTGTGCTACTGCAAGTTCTATCGTTGCGAAATAGGCGGAAACCAGGTAAAGAAAAAAGAGTGGAGGGAAGAGAAGGCTTAAGAAAAGATTCGGAGATAAGAATTGCGTAAATATTCTTTGTAGTAAACGAGTCAAGGAGATCCGAATAATGGCTTGGAATGCTCTGCGCATTTATGTGTACAACGTTAAAATTTTTTGGAAACGCCTTGAACGTATGGTGTAAAATCTGTTCTAAAGTCTGCGGGTCTTCAACATTACTCTCGGCACTAATAAAAGATTCAGAAGATGACCCCAGTGAATAATATTCACTGTGTGAATCGGCATTTAGCATAATATGAAACAAAGTTGTATAAAAATCAATGTATGCGAATATATATGTCACTAAGTATAAATAAAATAACAATAAAATGTTAACTTGTTCCAAGTAAAATATTCAATATTTTGTCAATTCAGTAACTCACCAGCTGTCAAAATAACTAATTGAATATACATAAATTAAAAAGAAAAAAAAATAACAGAAAATAAAAACAAATATCACACAGAAATCTAACAAAATAAAACAACTTACAGCAACTAAAACTACCTAATTAATACAAATTACTATACGTACATAGAAAAAAAAAATTATATACACCTTATAGGAAGATAATAATTAATAAAAGGAAATGTATAAATAAAACAGGCCGTATTTATTTGCCCACATAATGTATATACATAATACTCAATAGCTATGGAATATATTTAGAATACTCTAAATATTTGGTATAGAATTTCGATCATTACATATGTATGTTACCAAAAGGGAACTGAATAAAAAATTAACGAATTACAAATAATGATCGTAACTTAATTACAAATAGAAAGGCATTGCAGTAAACATGAAGGACAAGGTCAGCGTCTCATCTGTTTATCGTTCGACATCGACTGTAAGTTAGTGCGATAAGCATTCACAAATACAATAGACGCGTGTAAACAAGATAAGAGTTATGTATAATTTACATTGTTCGGTACCTTACACTTATATCAAATACATATTTAGGCAAAGATTTAATCAATATTCTATGAAATGTAGTTAAAAGTAATACGAAAAAAATCATTTAATATAGTTACATAAAAATATACACTGTGTTAAATTAAGTGCTGCAAGCGAGGGTGTCTAACTTAATGTTTTTTGGATTGCACACGGACAGAGCGAAATTTATGGACACGGATTTTATCTTCAGCCATACGCATGCCGTCTTTACTGTTGGATGGACCCGACAGAACCGGATCTTTTGGTAACTCCTGACGCAGTGAACGAAGTTCTTCCATGGAGATAATCTTCCGTCGAGTACCGTCGGGGCATAATATAATAATTTTTCCGTCGTTGGTCCAGCAACCCTTGACATCATATAGTTTACGAGCTTCGACAAAAACAGCATGCCGGGAAGCTGTCAAGAATTCTGAAAGTGTCAATCCGCTGTTTTTCAATTTGCTCTTACTTGACCATATCTGAGACCGGTCAAACAGATTCGCAAATTGGAGTAAGATAGGTCTTGGTTTGTCGGGATTGATGGCCTTACCAAGTCGTATGCAAAACTTAAAAGAGCTTATTGACAAATTTGATAGGTGCAGTTTCTCCTGACAAATATTCAGAACACGCTCAGGCAGACTTTCATTCTCTTTCTCCGGTTCACCGTGAAGTAGAAGCATATTCCCTCTAGACTTCATTTCATAACCATCGAGACATTTAAAGACAAACTGTAATTGAAGTTTTAGATTGGAGACCGTTTTCCAAATAAGAGATTTGAAAGTATTAAACTCACTTACAACGGACGACAAGTTGTCGGACTTAGCAGGAGATATGGAAGCCTGGAATTCATTCATCTTTGTTGCAAACATGTCAGACAACACATCCATGTTCTTCCTCAGCTCCAAATACGGATCCATTTTTCTTAAAACTTAAGGTGCAACCGCCGCTTGTGTGATCTTTGTTTTTCTTACAATTAATCGGATTGCAGTGATGACAGCTGGTGATAGTTACTGGTGCTATTAACTCATGTGAGTACACAAACAATTTTGAACTTAAACGAAATAATTAGAATAATTAGGATAATTTAAAATCGGAGCACAGTTAAACACGTCAGTGTACTATGAGGCTACCCGCGCAAAAAAAGATGTATCTGAAGAACAATTATATATTTTTAATGTGACATTACATAAATTTTTATAAATAGTAATAATTATATTTAGACGGATTGCATTCATTTAAAAAAGTAGTGAGTAAATAGATATACTCACAAATGTCAAATATGTATATCACATGTGACCAAACGAGTGTTAAATATGAATTTGGATGAATGTCTAACTAGAGGGAGGCATAAAAGAAACTTTTGAAGTACGACATGCATATAAAAAGAAAAGCGCCAGAGTTGATGACTGATAGGAGAAAATGAAAGAGAAAAACATGTTGTTCCGACCTTACTTAGAGTGGGATAACGGCAGGAGAATGAGGAGGTACACATAGTAAAATTATCTGGTGTATTCAAAATCTTTATATGCACTTGATAAGAATAATTTTTTGTAATTCTCTATTGTTTTGAGAGCTTTGTAGAATGTAACTTTCTCGCTGCAGTATTGACGCGTAACTGGCTCATACATAAAAACCCCATGAGAGTTCAGAGCAAGTCGATGCATTAAATTTAAGGCGTATGAAGATGTAGCCAGAAGTGTTTTCAAAATTCACAAAACATTATTGCAAATTCACATTAATTCTTAACTATAAATTTCACGTAAAAAATCTGATTATTGTTGCACATCAATGAAATTAATATCCAGACATATATTAAATTATTCTTTTATAACTTCATTTACAACTAGTATTTTACCCGCTACATTAGGTAGCGGCTTGTTACTATCCCACTGCTGAGAATAGGCCTTTTCTCTCTGTTTTCGGAGAGAAAGGTTGGAGCTAAGACCTACCACGCTGCTCCAATGTGGATTGTTAGATTACACATATCTCCAGAATTCTCTACAGATATGCAGGTTTCCTCACGATATTTTCCTTCACCAAAAATCGTGTGGTAAATTGCAATTGTCAATTAGACACATAAGTTTAAATAAAAAAACTCATTGGTGTCTGCCCGGATTTAAACCCATGACCTCCTCGAAAGAGTCGCACGGTGTTACCGCTGGGCTATCACAGCTTCATTATCTGCCAGGATTTTAATTAAGGGAAAATATTCTATGAGCTATGTGCCAAATTTCATAGACATCAGTTTTACAATTTTATAGTGATTTATTATTCATAGGTTCACAGTAAGTGTAAATAAATAAATATTTGAAAACCCTAAACTTTTTATGTTAGGTATATCTTGCTATTCTTCAACTTTGGTTAACCGGGGGAAGAAGAGGCATGCAACAAAAATATTCTAGGTGACATCCCCACAAATTCAAATCATGTCAGTTGCAGTTTTTGAATGAGTTGGTTTGAATATTTATGAACAGAATTCACTATTTACAACTCAACCTTTATATCAACTTTACGACACCTCGGTAAGAAATGAGGGTGGTCTATTCTACTCAGCCAGATACCACACAGCAGGTCAATTTACCTTAGTAGCCTTTTACAACACCTCGGTAAGAAACGAGAGTGGTATTCTATTCAGCCGGATACCAGACGGCCTACCATGATTCAATACATATGAACATTATTGATGCATCTACTTTTTGGTAAATAACGAAGACCTGTATTAAATAAGGAATCTGAGTAAACGAGATAATTTATCAAAACTTTATTGAAGTTGAAACAATACATCAAGCCGCTAAAACATCGTAATAGTCTCAAGATTGATCGTTCAAACTGCAAACATTATCGGACGGGGGCATTGTGCGCGCCCGCCGCTCGCCGCCTTTGGCTGAACCAAACAATGGCTCGAGAAAATCTATTCTGATCTAATTGTTGGCCCGTAATGATAGACCTCATTCTTATTTTACTAAAACTTTTTGTGGCAATTTATATCTTTGTTATTTTTTCAACGTACCGCTATTAAAAAGTAATATATTAAAAAAAATCAAATACACGTTTTTATATTTAACCATGAATTGTATAATTCCTCTGAAATGTGTAAGTCCTAAAAACAGTAAAATTTATAATATATAATATATACATATGTAGTATATAATATATATGAATAATATATACTATGTAATATAAGATACTTGTATCGATAAGTAAATTAAAGACTCGTAAATTATCACTGACGTCAACACCCCAAAAACTCTAAGCTTCACTATTTATAAAACTAAAACCATTTAGAAAAAAAAATAACATTAACATGGAATACAAGTTTTTGCACTTGAATAACATTACTCGATAAAATTGTGCTTCTGAAAATAGGTTAAAAAAACAATTTAAAGCCGGTATGGACTCGTACATTATCAATAACAACATAACTCTAAACAAACGTTTATAAAATATGTAATATAAAATAAAAAATAAAGAAATATATGGGACACTACCAAAACTACACTCTCCATATCGGATTAAAATATTAACGAATGAAAGAAAATACCAATTTTTAAACTACTCCTAACCAATTATTAATTTATGATTTAAATTTTTAAGCTGACTTTAAATAGTTTATAGATTTAGGCGTTACTTCGCAGAGATCCATGATAAAACTAATAAATTCTTTAAGAAGAAAAAGAAAAGAAAGCTTTAAATATATCAAAGCTTTTAAATATCTTAACAGCGTTGATTGATGGTTCATGGGCAAACATTAACGTTGGGGGTAATGTAGGCGTACACCGCCTCCGCCTAAACTAAATTATAGCAAGGAAATGCTCTTGTAATTATTTTAGAAATACATATTTTAAAAACTCAATCATTTGTCATAAAACATCAAAATAGAACAAGCTGGTATTTTTATTAAACATATCACAGATAATTTAAGAAAACCTTGTCAAAGACTTTCATAAAACGCCTTGTATAACAGCGATTTGTACACAGTAAGTCAGGGAAAAATATTGTTAAGAAGGTGTGAGCGTCTGCCTTCTGCCTTAATCTCCGACGATTTGCGAAGACGGAAAAAGGGTTCCCGGGGCTTAGTCGAGACGGATCCCCTTTGTAAGGAAACCGTTTTTGCTCTTATCGCCGTTCAGCCCTATTTATTTGGCAATGTACAATAATATTAAAGAATATATCCGTACGAAGAGATTTTTGTATGAGTTAGGATAAGTTGTATAATAAACCATGAAAGCGCTTGATTGATCCGCGTTATCATGTTATTATTTGATGTTTAACTTTTATCTATATAATTATAGACCTATCTAATGGTTCCATAGAATTACTATCCTAGAGTAGGGGAGACATAGGCAGACTTGTAAATGAGTGTCGCAATAAATAATAAGAGAGAGAACATAAACTCATATACTTCAAGTAGAAAGTAAAGTAAGGGCCTGTTACTATCCCACTGCTATGCATAAGCCTCCTCCCCGTTTTTTGCAGAGAAAGATAGGAACTTAGAACTACCACGTTGCTCCAAAGCGGAGTGGTAGCTCACATATCTCCAGAATTCTCTAAAGGTATGCAGGTTTCCTCACGATGTTTTTCTCTGCCGTAGAGAGTGTGAAAAATTGCAGATATCAATTAGAAACATAAGTAATTATTGGTGTCTACCCGAGTAGTGACCCCTTGAAAGAGTCGCACTGTCTCACCGCTGGGCTATCACAGCTTCACTCACACTCATATACTTATCTTTCTTTCATTACCCATAAAAAAGAGACGCAGATAATAAGTCTCATTTGCTTTCTCTTTATTGTCGATGGACACATATTAAACTGGCTCCCCTAATCTAGTATCTAGTATAATAATCTCACATAGTATAATAATCACGATTTCGACTTTAGTGTTAAAATACCCTCATTTTTCCCTGCTCGCGATGGAAATGCGAGGTTTATTTTCTTTTATATATTAGACCGGTAAATAAGCTTCAATTGAAACAAATTTTTGCTAACTCCATGAATGCGTAAAGACAGAAAGACTTTCTACAATAAATAATTATAAAATACACACACACACGGTCGTCTGTCCCCAAACTAATAAGTTCATACTTGTGTTATGGGAGACTGACAATTGGTAAATATATACATATAACCTGAGTTTGGATGGAACTCTCTTAATGTAGTAGAAATGTTTTAATATCAACAAAGTTTTGATGAATACCGCCGTGTTCTCACCAAGCCGTTGTTGAATTGAGGCGTCGGACATTGATGAATAATTTGACGGCTGAATAATGTTGTTGTAATTATTTATTGTCTGTTAAGGATTAAGGGTTTTAATTTAAAATGATAAATGTAGTCCCGATTATGCGAATGAATGGAATGATTTATGTAAATTGTCAATGTAAATGATTAAGCGTAGCTTCAAATTTATTTTGTTACTTGATTGTAACTAAGACAACAGATTAGTATTAGTAAATTACTTAAATTTTTTGTGAAGAATTATAAATATATGAGACAATTACACTCACAGCTGTCCGTTCCAAAAAGTAATACTTGTGTTATGGTGACTGACCAGCGGTAAATACATATATATTTTTAGATACATACATACATACATATATAGACTCGAAGAAGTAACAAATTGTTTTATAAAAAAAATTGGGAGTTGCCGGAAGTCGAACCCGCGACCCGCGGATATATATGAGAGCAATATGATAATATGTGCAGGCAGTATACTGCCAATTACGCTAACGAGCCAGTCAGTTTAAGATAATAAAGTCAGTCATATTAATATAATATAATACTTCCAATCATAATAATATAATTTCGAACCAATCACACTTAAATAATATTGGTTGACAGGTAATATATATTTTTCAAAAATTCTCCCAAAACAAACGTGATGGTACTGTTAAAATTTTTACGCATATAATTTTTTTAAAGAAAAATCAAACATTAATTACTCTTGATTATCATGTTTACGGTTTTTATAAATGCAGAATTGATAACGAAAGTTCGTAAAATCGAAGGATAAATAATTAAAAGTAAAATTTTAGCTGTTCAAAAAATACTGGAACGAAATTCTTTAGAGGAAAGTTTTTTCAAACTTTTATGTTTAAATATTGATTTGCTTTCAGAGAATGATTCGCATTTTTCATACCTAAATGTACAAGTTTCTTCCCGCGATCACGAAATAAAAGTTTTGTCAGAGCACTTTCACTAACATTTTATAATGCGATAAATCTAATTCTATTTTTATGTTTTATCTTTTGCCAAAATGGAAAGACGAGATTTATACCAATTCTTACTAAATATATTTATTATATCTTGTAAAAAAGAGAATATAACGTGTGGTTGAGATGAGATGAGACGAGACTGATAATAGACCACCTTCATTTCTTACCGAGGTGTCGTAAAAGGCGACTTAGGTAAGACGACCCACCGTGTGATATCCGGCTGAGTAGAATAGACCACCCTCTTTATTACCGAGGTGTTGCAAAAGTTAACTAAGATAAGTTGACGTCAGGCAGACGGCCGGTCGTAATATACCTAGCCAAATCACTATATGTTTGTAACATGGTGTGCCGACCCCACTTGGAGTGGGATAAGGGCAGAAGAAGTAACATATAAAGACAAAAAAAAGAAAACATTGTTTGGTATATTTTAATCGAGCTACTTACTTATCATATTCCTCACAAGATATGAAGCTCATTATTCAGTGTGAAAGTGTTTAGAGGAACGTGAAATAGTATACTTAAACAAGTATGCCAAGATCGCATTATTACTTGAAGCGATCTCTTACAGGTCCTTGGATGTAAGGTTGTAAAATGCCTTACATGTTGTAAAAGCGAAATGTTACATTTTGAGATCACAACAACAATATTAGATAACGATGATAGGAATAAACAGAAAAAAATTATGATATACTAATAAAATAGAAAAAAAATTTATTGATAACGGTACGATAATAATAAATAATTGAATAAAAGTTAAGGATAACGGCAATGTTAAATAAATTACTCTATTCCTCATCTGCACGAAATTGCGCTAATTGCATCTAAGTTTGGCATGTTACACATATCCGACGAATTTGCTAGGCATATGCAAATTACATCACGGTGTTATTCTTTATATCAAAATAAATAGTTTGATAATAATAATCGCATAAAGATCTAAGTTTTTATAGTAAATTTATAGGTGCTGTACCTGGTGTTTGAACTTGCGAACTCTTGATAAGGATCACGCTTGATTTAATCATCACCGGTGAATTACGATCATTGAAATTTGGCACGCAATGGATTATGTCAATGTCGTTAAGTAACCATTAAGATAAAAAAAATATCTACATTTTTAAGTTTTTGAACAATTAGATGACAGTCGCCATTGGACTTTATTACGTAACAAATACACAATCGTCTGTATCAATGTCTTTGTATGTTTTAATCTTTATACTGTTCTTATTGATAGAATATTAACTATTGATACTACGATATTATTTAAATAAACTTTGTAAAAATTATATTATGCGTAATTGTTTGTATTTGTATTGTGTATAAAAGCAATCACCTTATGTACTAGTTCTTCTAAAAAGAGAGATGTTCCAAACCAGCGGTAAATTCATTACCTATTAAATTAAAGAGATTTTAAATCTTTACAACAAAAACATATTTATTGAGAGCAGTTATTAAATGAATACAAATCATTTCAGTTCAAGTTTGCAGTGCTAACACGATTTAGAAGATTTGTGTTTTGAGCTTTATAGATTCGATAGTTTAAATACTTATTCTTAAAACATACCTTTAAGGATATTTGTTGTTGTTGAAACGTACGAAGATTCAGCGAAGTTCGCAATAGGGCCTCGGCGTCTGTAGGCTCGGCACGTCGACACCCCATCGCGACCTTCATACGCTGCCCAGCAATATCTGCACATTTCCGACGTTATCGACCATAGGACACGTTTTTATGTGAACAAATTTAATCCGAACACATTGAAGGATCAGTCTCAGGAGTGCTCTGCGTGCACGTTTCCTAGCTACGTGAGTGCGGGCTAACGAATTTTCGCAGAACCTTATTATATCGTATCCGACAAAAAACTTTCCCTCAAAAATGCGCCCACGTGTTTATGTACGTAAAAGCAAATGAGTGAAACATGAATGAAATTTAATATTTATTCAATACCATTAAGTATCTAACACAGTACAGTACGTACTGTATCTGTTCTAAATTTTAAAATATGTATTAAAATTCACTAATTTACAAAATTGTGAGATACACGTAATGCGCGAAAGCTTGGTGTTATGGCAGCATATTTAGTTATAGAAGCTACACACTAACAATACCACCACATCATTTATTAGATTAGCATACGACCTACAAATCAAAGCATCTAATAGCAATTTAGAATTACTTTGCGGAGATCCATAATTCATGAATATTACCATTATTGCATGGAATAGTCACTCGTGTACTTGCAGAAGATTGGCTCTATGACAACGTAACTGCTTTTGATAACGTTATCGCCTCTAAACTTCAAGAAACACTAATTTGAATCTAGAGTTGTATATTCATCAAAACTGTTGTAACACAGAGAGGCATTTAAACAAGAACCAAAAATACACTATTTAATAGTCGAGTTTCGAAATAAACTTATATCTTACCATCGTTATGAAGTACGAATAAATATCATAGTTACAGGAAAATAATGACATCAGCCTGATCTTTAAGCATTTCTAAATCTTTCCCAAGAACAAAGCGGTTATGTATGATCGTGCGAGAAAATTTTCTTAGAAAAACAATAAATTTCCTGTGAGCAATGCTCGAGTGACTTTCGGTGTCGGCTGAGCGCGAGCACGCGCCCGTAATATATTGAATTCGAAACGACCTAACTTTATCGTTCGTTTCGTCGCAAATAAAAAACGTTTTTTAAATTTTTACAGTGCATTTTTTCATCTGTCCAGTGTCTAGAAAAAAAAAATTAATTAATGAGAATGAGAAAAAA
Source organism: Morpho achilles (assembly GCA_947086495.1). NCBI lineage: Eukaryota > Metazoa > Arthropoda > Insecta > Lepidoptera > Nymphalidae > Morpho > Morpho achilles. The sequence continues at coordinate 8,156,366 of CAMTZB010000006.1, read as the reverse complement.
CCTTACATTTCGCGACAAAAAGGGCTTTGTTTTGCAGCATAGTTGTTTGCGTACACGATAGTGATTTTGTCTTCTGAGTCATGTAGGATATAAATATGTAATAGCTTTTATAGTACTACTAAAAAACTTGCAAGTTTAGTAGTCTTTAGTATCAAATTACTTATGGTATCAATTTATTGGTAAATATGTAGTAGTCTGTGGAAAAAAGCAGCAGAAATTTGCAGAAAGATTAATCCGACATACATTTTTTTACTCCGGCTTAAGTCACAGGTACAATAGTAGTAATTTACATCTCACGAATAGTTAAATGACCGCTCTAATAATAATAAGTAATTCATACATGTAACCTTAATTTATATTATTTTTTTTAAGTAGTCTTAAAAATATTCAAAAATAATTAATAAATTTTTGTAACTTTCTCACCTTCAAACATGGTTTTTCTACTTTTCTACTACTTTTTTAAATTAGTACTGCTAGATGAAAAATATATTGCCAGAAGTCAGTTACTTGTGGTGTAACCCATCCCATATCATTATAACGAGTAAACTCAGTGTCACCTGCTGTTTCTCACTCGCTTGCCTGCTGCGAAGTTTATGTGATTATTAACTAGTGACAAAGCTCTATAAAATGCTTGATGTGTTGAATTAAGCATATAAAGGTTTTGTACATGTGATCTATGCACTATTGCTAAAAAAATAAATGTCTGTGTATTATTATTCTTTCAACCTGTACAAATTATTATTAAGTTTATGATAAATTAAATATCTATTTTATGAGTTAGACCGGTGCTATTCGCAGTCACTTAAAATATTTGATCATCAATTGATAAAATTGCGTCGCAATTAATAGATATAACAATTAAATTGAAACGCAGATTTATAAAGATGAGCTTTATAAAATCTCGATTATCATTTCAAGTGAATGAAAAGGATTTGAAAAGAAAACAAAAATTAAATATATTCTATGAATAATTCTTACAAAATTCCTAACGAGAATTATATTTTTGTTTCTTCAATCTTTGGAACATTTTCAGAACTTTAAATCTCATCATAATTAACATTCATTTAAATTTGAGATTATTCATAGCAAAAAGCGAAGTTACTCCGATGATATTTAACGCCGCACCTGCCCGAAGCGTCTTAGCGTGGCCGAAATTAATGCGACGCAAAGTCGACAAAAGTCAATTACACTTTATTAAAACCGTCTCCATTTATATCAATTTGACGCAAACTGTTACAAATACTGGCAATGTTCCGTCCTTTCATTCGAGAGCGAGGCGGGGCTACGCAAGCGCCAGCAACGTAGGAGACTCGTAGACAAAGCGACGAGGCTCGCCGTAGCGCGTCCAGTACGTAGCCGGTGTGCTCCGAGACCGCAGTTACGCACCCGCCGCTCTATCGCGCTACGAACGCGATCACGTTGTCATCGAATCGTTCGCTCGCTCGCTCGGCCAATGAATATTTAATCGAACCGATTTCCACGTCATATTGACGAATCAATGGCCGAACTTCGCCCTACCTCCTAACTTCCAACGACACTTTTGTTGACATTCACTGCTAATAGTTAGAAAAGTATGAACTACAATGCTAATCGGCTAAATATTTAAACCAAAATGAGATCTTTGAAATTCGCGTCATGCGTTTGTAAATTATCATTTTTGTTGATTGCCAGCTCTGTGGCTTCTTCTGATGGTAAGTATAGTATGTATGATCGAAGTAATTATCATTTAATTCACATAATATTAAGAATTTGTTAGTTTACACAGTCAACATGTTTATTTCGCAAGAAAAAAATACAAGACATATATTAAGCACTGTTTTTATAAACAAAAGCCAATTCCACAAATTCCCATGAGACGGTAGCAACTAGAGCATAAAATACAAAGTTTTAGTTCCCTTCTGATATAAGAAAACAAATTTTTGCCACTATTGAACTTTCAGCCGTTCCAATTAGCAATTGTATTTATTTTCTAAACTTTTGATAAATATATACTTTTATGTAATTTATTACGTAAAATGGAAGGCTCAAAGGCGATTAAATTCCAAGAGGTTTGTAGAACTAAAATATTTTCGAAATTACTTGTAATAAATTAAGTTTGCATAACTTATGGTTTACAAAAGGTGTTATTTAAATTTATTTCTACGTATATATTGATACCGTTATTTTAAACAGACTCAAAGCTTCGTCAAAATGTCAAAATATATACATAAAATTGATTTTTTTTAAATTATTTTATATTATTAGCTGTAAGGACTTTTGCGTCATTAGGAAGAGAGTAAAAAATATTGCCGCTCTAATTATTTACCTTAAAAACAAACCCACGACCGTGTTAATTTGATATTCCCGCCATTGTGTTAAGGTGTTTTTTACCCTACTTCATTCTATTTAGATCACTAAGTTAGTTATTAAATATAATAGTAGTAGCAGTTGTAATAGGCTTTATATCTCAATATTGCAGAAAAGGTTTGTTTTTTTATTGAATCTTGCCTGCCCGGGAATTTGACTCGGCAAACTCTTAATGAGGGACACGCGCTTTGACCGTTTGGCTGTCACGCTAGCTATATGATGCTAAAATTAAAATACATTGTGTTTTCAATGCATTATTAATGTAATATGAATCCGTGTATATTATAAAAATCTCCGTGCTATACACAATTCTGTTTTTGTTTTTTTTTGTAAAGTATATACAAAATTTAATTTTTAATGAAAAAAGTTGTTTCTATTAGTATTAAAGCTTTAACGTCATCATCATCTTCCTGTCTTTATCCCACTCTAAGTGGGGTCAACACATGTTTTAAACATCGGCACATCGTGTTATGAACATGTGATTTGGCTACGTATTTTACGTCCGGCCGCCTGCCTGACGTCAACTGACCTTAGTCATATTATACGACACATCAGTAACAAATAGGGTGGTCTATACTACTCAACGGTATACCACACGATGGGTCAATTTACCTTAGTCGCCTTTTGCAACACCTCGGTAAGAAATGAGGGTGGTTTATTCTACTCGGCTAGATACCACACGGCATGGTATTTAAGCTTACACGTCATAGTTACGATAAAAAGTAACGGCCCGTTACCATCCCACGGCTGGGCATAAAGCTCCCTCTTTATTTTTGGAGAGAGAGAGAAGGATTGGAGATAGGATCTACGATGCTGCATGACATACTTCAAAATATCAATAAAAAAAAGAATTAAACTAAATAATTAAAATATAAATTGTAATCTTCAGTTTGAAGTAATCAATATCGCGACACATCGTTGTGGAATTTCTTCCTCAAAATTCTAAGGATCTTTCACCAACAATTTAGGACAAAATTCCCGAGATTCCGCAATTTATTTTCTTGGTTATTGTAGATGAAGGGCAGATTGGGGTTGGAATATAATTTTCATCAATAAATTATGTATATGGAAATTTTGCTAGCAAAACAGATTTTTCATACCTTGCTTTGATATATACATGTTTCGCCGTAAATCAGATTAAACCTGAACACCTTTGAAAACGATAGACTATTAATAATAACACTGGTTTTGTTATTATAAATTTTTTTCCAATAAGAAAATAATAAAGAAGCTGTGTATAGCCAAACGGTGAGACCGTTTGCGTCTTCCTAAATTATCGTGGATTCAAATTCCGGACTAGCACCAATGTGTTTTTTATTACAGCTTGCTTATTGATATTAGTAATTTAACACAGGTTTATTGGTGATGAAAAACATCGTGAGGAAATCTGCATATCTTTAGAAAATATAATATATGTAATCAATCTGCACTGGAGCAGCGTGTTGGGTATGTTAAAACAATCAACCCTCCTCTCCAAATAAAAAACGGAGAAAGGATGTCTATACCCAGCAGCTATTTTGAAACCAAAATAAGTACATTTCATTCAAAAATGTAATCTGTGATAATATTTCCTACTGATAGTCAAAAAGAATAAAAAACGCAAGTTATGAGACAGCCGAGGATTTCTCTTAGTTTCATTAGTTTTACTTACTTCAATTCTCAAAACAAATAGGATTCGGGCGATTTCGGCAATTCATCTTGTTGGCTTAAGTGGTCGTTGTCTATCCTTTACTTTACACATCTATTAATACTTATTATACAAATAACGAATGACCGATCCTGGTGTATGCTTTGCCTAATAGTACTAATAAAAATAACGGCTTGTTTTTATCCCACTGCTGCGCATATGTCTACCCGTTCCGTTTTTGGAGAGAAGGGTTGGAGCTAGAACATCTTTATCAAATATATATATAATATCTATCCTTAATTACTTTCACACTAGTGCTATACAAATGCCCACGTGAAATAGTCAAGAATACTGGCAGCGTTTTCGCGTTGATTCACTATGCTAATTCTTTGTGCGAAAAGGGATACGATACAGCCTGAATAAAGAAGCAACTAAGCAAGGTGTAATAACTACCTTAAATTCAAATAAGGAAGAACTAAGACTTATTCAAAAACAAGACATAAAATAAGAGATAGTATTAAACTTTTTCTCTTGACTTTTGATTTTCTGATATCGATGTGATCAAAACCCAATAAAATTATATGCGGCTATTTTCATTGACAAAGGCTTTGCATAATCACTTATTGTTATATTACCAGCTAATTACCATGAAAACAATAAAGCGATCAACAAAGCAAAATTTATTATCTAAAAGCTTTATTAATTTCGTGTACACATTGAAAACGGAACAACTGACATATTTTTCACAACGCCTGCTTCCACGTTGATATCTATAACGCCATTATTCAGAGGATTAGCTTTTTGCTGGATGAGCGGTAGAATATTCAAAAGGGTATTATTGGATTTTGTTGAATTTATTTGACTGTCTCTTTGTAATCGATCTATATCTTCCATATCCATTGTTCGTTATCGAATTCTATTTTCTGAGTTAATAAATAAAATTAATCAAATCAAATGAAAATACTCTTTATTCGAATAAGCACTTTCAAGCACTTTTGATTCCTCAAGAAGCAATATGATTAATGAAACTACAACTGGTTCGAAATGTTGCTCTTACCGAGAGTTGGTCAATCTTTTAAACACTTTGAATTTTACATTATTAATCCGCAGTCTTGTATGAAGTTGAAAAGATTTTCAAATCTAGGCGTTTTTATCATCCAAAAAATCTTTATTTTTATGATATGTTTTACATAACTAAACTTTTACTAATTAAAACTTTTCTGAGACTGATCTAGTATGGATTGTCGGGAATTTATTGTCGAAGCGAATACCGAGACCAACGAATGAGTTGCTAACTCTACTGAGTCGCAACACAGGAATCAAGCTTTTTGTGACCTCTCGTGATATGCATCAAATTTTGTATTATCTGACGTTAACAATGAAGCAGGTCAAACCACAAAACCTAGTGTAATAATTGTTAGGGGATGTGATGTCAATTTCAGCATTTTAACAGGCCTTGAATGTTAAACTTGATGCTGTTATTACAAAATTTACCTACCTTTTAACGTTATTTAGACATACCTAAAAACAGGTTACTCGAATATGACATTTTAATAACTCTCATGGGTTTCAATATCGTCATACTAATTTTTTACTTAGTGCCGTGTGGTATTCGGCTAAATAGAATAGACGAAGCTCATTTCTTACCGAGGTGCCATAAAAGGCGACTAAGGTAAGTTGACGTCAGGGAGGCGGCTGGTCGTAAAATACCTAGCCAAATCTTGTGACATGTTTAAAACATGTTGTGCCGACCCCACTTAAAGTGGGATAAGGACAGAAGAATGATGTTATAATGATTGTCATTTCTTTACTTAATTAAAAAATTATCAATTTACTATACTTCTATTTATTTGAACGTCATTATACTTATATAATACAGTAGTGTTTTTAAAATAATAAAGTTTTATATTAATTGAAAAGGAAAATGAGGATTTCCGTTACAACTTCTAATAATTATAATATTAATTTATTTGTAATTCATGATACGCATAATGATTAATAAAAAAATAATGCTAAAACTTATTAATATAGATATAATTATATAAAGGCATAATATGTCTTACATAATCTGGCAATAATAAAGCAGCGTATTATGACTTTCCTCTAAATTTCTCACACCAAAGACAAGACCGACTACGGTTTCTTACTAATCTGCGTTACCATTTATACAAGTTGCATATTCTTTGCTGTAAACCAAAGTAAATTACCGTCATAAACCAACACGTATGAACTTTCAAAACACGGTTCAAATTTATCTAACTTCTATCTTGCTGGATGATAATTTCCGAGTTTCCAACGCTACGTTGCAATTTGTTATTCAACTAGACATCACCTTTGGAATTTGTTTGCTGCATATTGCTCTATTGCAACTCCAATTGTAACAAATAAGCCGCTAGTACGAGCTACGCTATGATAACAAAACTTTCTTGTTCACTTACCTCATAACATATCATTATCTTGCATACAGGAAAATCTTACCGCCACATTTTCCCAAGAATAGAGATAAAATTTAATTATTTTCGTAATAACCAAGTATTATTAAAACACACGATATTACCTGTAAAATAAATCTGTAAAATATATACGAAGATAGAGCTAAACAAAAGCAATATTTCCAAAATTTTAGATAAGTAAAAGTAATCGCAAAAGTAACTCCATTCGAATTGTTTTCCAAGGGAAGCTTTATTATTCTTAATATTGTATGAACTTCTATGATTGAACCTTTGAGTGGAGTTAAATAATTTGTGAGAAAAAATAACCTAAAAATTTAAATGGATTAGTTTGTTTTAAAATGTTTTACATAATAGGGTTTATATAAAACTCATTAAATAAAGTTTAAAATCTTTAAAGAAACGGACTTTGTTGACTGTTTTATTAGGTATAAAGATTTTAAAGCTGGATACGGAATGCATCGTGCAATACTAAACATTATCAAAAAAAGGAAAAATTTAATAAAATTATTGATCATTTTTTAAACATAAAATTTCGCATATTATTTTACGTTTGATAACTCTTTCTAACTATCAACTGAGATTTACCAAGAAACTATGTCTTGATATAGGTTAACGATAAAAGTTATAATGCATCTAACTGCGTTCAGTGGCGCTGCTTATATACTGTGAAAGAAACTTCTAGAAAAGTATAAAGTTTGAAGCGAGCCAGTAACATGTAAATTTTTAATCACCCCTACGGCAATTTTTTACGACTTTTATAAAGTTTCTAAAGAAATATTTCTAATAGCCGATGATTGAATTACTTTTTCAATGTAACTAAATCATCAATAGTACAAACTTCTTAAAATTAATTTATTTTGAACAAACCTCACTACATAAATTTCTAAGACAGTTTAGTGTTCTGGATAACATTTTATTAACATAAAATAATATTTAATCTGAGTTATAAGTCATATAACATAAACTTAAAAGCTTAAAGCAATTTTGAAATGACATCACGTATAAAAACGTGGATTAGAGACAACGATTGAAATCGGAAAATATACGTTTAGTATGAGATCCGGAATACACATATGAATGTAGGGAATATCGTTGCGACGTGGTTTAACGTGCCTAATAAAAAAATCATGGCATTATAGAAAACCAATTACTTTCACTTTATTGATGCTATTAAATTTTATGTTTCAGTAGTATGTGTCAAAAAATTTCAAAAAAAATGTTTATTGTAAAAGTATTCTAAAAGTATCGTCGAACGAAATTGACACCAAATTATTTGGTCATTTTGTCCGAACCATTATTAGTAAATAGTAGTACTAGGTAATTATTAGTTAGATTTAAATTGTATTTACTAATACTTAGGCTTAAGATACATTACTAACAACTGGACTGTCTATGAAGTCTTAAATAAAGATCGTTTATTATTTTTATTATTGTAAGGAATTTTATTGAATGAGATTCAATATGTTTAATAGAATATTTTTAAAGTTTAAAAGTTTCAGTAAAAAATACTTTCTACATCTACATACCATAACATCTAACAGCCATATTGAGTCCACGTTTAGGACGATCTTTATTTCAACCTTAACCATTAACAAATCACACCTTCATATATTTTTGTACAATCGTTAGAATTCACCTATTAAATACTTAAAGTACTCTCTCACGTAAAGTTAAAATCATATCTGAACCGACATACTGTATTTATATGTGCACATATTATTTGATGTTGTTAAGACCAAAATAGCTATAAACTAATAATAATCAACTGAAACTCCTCTAAGTAATTCTGCCGTATTTACTCAAATTGAAATAGGTATTTGCTCGTGCAAATATAGAGTTTTGCACACTCAGATCATCGATACGTTATTACACTTGATCTCTCTGCATCGCTCTCGATAAGTAGATTACTCGGTTATGTGCGAGGCGTGGAGCTCTCTCTAAAATCTGGTAATTAGGTCGCTATAGTTTACCTGAATGTTCGTGTTACTCATAATTGAATTTGCATCTATTATGCAACGTTATTTTATGCTATTTAGTTCACGACGTCACTTTTTACTGTGTCGTCGATCATTGTATTATTATCATGTTATATTCGGGATTTCGTTCACGGCACTTGGAAGTCTTAAAATATCCTCAATGGGTTGTCAATCGTATGGGTTGTTTTATGTTCCTGACCAAGAAACGGATTTTTTTATACTGAATTTGAGCCGGATATCATCAGTTTCTGTCCTTATCCCACTCTAAGTGGGGTTGGCACAACATGTAATAAACGTGTTGTCTAACTTCAACGTTACCTTAGTCGCCTTTTGCGACACCTTGGCAAGAAAAAGGGTAGTACTCAGCTGATACCAGCTGAAATTATAAACAACAATAAGGCACTGAGCACTGGTATATTACTACCAACATTAAGTAATATATGTTAAAGAATTAAACCTACGTGGAATTGCTCATTCCGATAATAATAATGGAAAAAGAACATTCTAAGCTGTTGGTAGCATCATTCTGGTAAATTTATATTACCTGAAAAATTTATAAACTAGCTCAGTCCTGTATTTCACTATTCTATGTGTCACGCGTCTTGTTCTTACATATTAATAAAGTTTTATGAGAATTAGAGCGGTAATTGTCAATGAAATAAATTAGTATAGATAGAGTAGGTGTAGACGGAGTGACGAATATCACACGGCAATCAATACCAAAGCATGACAGTTTTCATATTAAATTACTCGCTGTATATTTACGCTCTGTAACTAGACCAGACGGCGAGGGTGAAATGTGAAGAATATATATGTTCAGACTATGATCTATTAATTCTCATTGTGTGAACGTCACAACAACTTTGATATAATGCTGGTTAGTGGACTGTATGTTTGTGCTAGATATGCAGATCTTTGCCCAAATCAGTGAGTAATAAAAACCGCACCAACCTTGCTATCCACATTCGCCCCGAATGGACGGAGACCTGTTGTCGGACGCACGGCGCACCAGCTGGATGTGGACTTGGCGCAGCACTATTCACTGTTTGGAAATGCACGCACCTCACAAGGACAATAACGTATCGTCCGCAGAACGTTCTCGAAGCAAGAGTCTGATGTTAAAGATCACACACCTCACTGAGACGACAACGTGTCGTCTGTTGAACGTCCGGAAGGCAAGTGGGCGTCTACGCACCATTTGAATGCGATGGTAGACGAACAAAAATTGATGCAGTAATGTTTTGTATAACTACCCACCAATATAATAAGCAAAGATCAAACATACCCCCCACCGAAATCATCATGATGATTTTTCCTAAGTGCATGTAATGTATAATAATGATGCAAATTTACTAGTTTACGAAACTAATTGTGGAGTGTACGGTAAAGTGGACCTAAACTTAGTAACAATAAATATGAAGTGTACCCATAATTATTAATAAAAAATTAAAAACTAATCTAAATAACATAAGCTAAGTAACGTACCTAACCTATTCTTAATTAGCATAAGGCAACGGACATATTTTATTAACGGGTCTCTTATAAGTCCCGTTTTGCGTTCTGACAGTGACTACTCTAACTATTTTATCTACTCCGGGATGAACTTCTACTATTCTACACATAGGCCACTGTAATGGTCGCGTGAGGTTAGACTTGAGAAGTGCCAAGTCACCTACTTTAATATTAGGAGGTGAAGAAAACCACTTCTCCCTTTGCTGGAGCGTATGAATGTAGTCATCTGACCAACGCTTCCAAAACGACTGAGAAATCTTTTGAATCGCCTGCCACCGAGACAATCTGTTTAGAGGAACGTCCTCAACTTCATATTCTGGGACAGCTAATAGATTTTTCCCGATTAAAAAATGTCCTGCTGTTAGCACGTCAAATTCGTTCGGATTATTCGACAACGCGCACAAGGGACGTGAATTCATAATGGCCTCTGTTTTACAGAACACTGTGGCCAGTTCTTTAAATGTTAGGACGCGATCACCTACAGCTCGGTATAAATGGTGCTTTGCCGATTTTATGCCAGCTTCCCAGAGGCCCCCCATTGATGCCGCATTCGGCGGGTTGGTACGCCAAAGAATATTACGTGCCGTGAGACCGTCTAAGATACTATTACAATTGTCTTTCTTCTGAAAGAAGTAAACTACCTCTTTTAAGTGTTTTGCTGCTGCAATAAAATTTTTACCACAGTCAGAATACAAGCAACTGCAAAGACCACGATGAGCTACGAAACGATCGAAAGCGGCGAGAAAACAATCGCATGAAAGGTCTGTTAATACCTCCAAATGAACCGCTTTGGTGGCAAAACAGACAAATAAGCATAAATATGCCTTGTAAGTTCTAGCATTGCGACGTTGGTTTTCTTTTACCATAAAAGGACCTCCAATATCGCAACCTACATGATCAAAAACTTTGCCAGGTTTCAACCGATAAGTGGGTAACGTACCCATAGAAGGTTGAACGATACTTGGTTGAAATTTAAAACACTTAGCGCACTTTGAGAGCACTGAGCGAATGATGCTACGAGCATTGATAATCCAATACGTTTTACATAAGATGCCCTGCAACGTGCGAGGACCCGTATGTAAATACATCTTATGAAAATATTCAATTAATAAATTTGTAGTGTGACATTTTTTAGGCAGTAATAACGGATGTTTTGTTTTATAGGGTAGGTCTGATTGCAGAATTCTACCCCCCACCCTGAGGAAACCTTCGGGGTCCACAAAGGGAGAAAGTTTACGTAGAGAAGCCACGTAACCTTTCTTTTTTAAGCATTGGATTTCGGAATCAAAATGATTTGTTTGCACGACATGGACAATTGTAGCACGACTTTGTTTCAATTCAGTGGAGTGCAAGGGTCCAAAAATTCTGTTCAAACGTTTTAATTTTAAGTTATTAATAAACCGATGAACCCAAGCTAAAACGCGTTGTAACTTGTTAAAACATGAAAACTTATTGAAAGTTTCTTCAAGGTCGTTATTGAAAACTATACGGTCACAAGAATTAAATGAAAATGTATCTACATTTGTTTTTAATTCCAAAACATCATCCGTATTTTTTATGAAAAACGTATTGGTAGGCCAGTCGCTGGGACTACGCGACAACCATTCCGGCCCATGAAGCCAAGCCTTTTCGACTTGTATAAGTTGACTAGGCAGTGCACCGCGCGAACATACATCTGCGGCGTTGTTTGCACTGCTGATATGATGCCAAACATTCGGTGAAATAACATCGATAATTTCACTAACCCTATTTGATACAAAGGTTTTTAATTTATAAAGTGGCGTTTGTAGCCACAATAAAACTACAGTTGAATCGCAAAGCGCGACTATTGTATAATTGAAATCAGTTAGGTTTTTTATGACGAACCTAAAAACTTTTGCTAGCAGCACGGCCGCCATCAGTTCAAGTCTAGGAATTGACAAAATCGGCTTCAAGGGAGCGACCTTAGACTTACTCGTCAATAATCGAACCTTAACATTCCCATCCCTATCTACGCTGCGCAAATAAACACACGCTGCATAGCCTCGCGATGACGCATCGCTAAAACCCATCAACTGTACGGTATCAAAATTACTAATTAACAGATGGCGGTCAATTCTCATATTGGCTAATGTTGACAACTCAGTAATAAATTTATTCCAGTTTTTATATATTTCATCTGGCAACTTATCATCCCATCCGAGCCCCAATTTCCACAAATCTTGCATAATGCACTTCGCTAGAAAGGTACAAGGTGAGATAAATCCGACGGGATCAAATATACTCGCGAGTAATGTCAAAACAGAGCGCTTGGTAGACTTAACATCGGTTAAAGTGTAATTAAAAGAAAAGCAGTCGACCGACGGGAGCCATGTCAATCCTAAAACCTTTAAAGAATTCGATAACGTATCGTCTTCAAAATTGATTTTCGAAATATTATTAATATCAAGTCTAGAAATTATCTCAGGACAATTACTGGCCCACTTTTTTAATTCAAATCCCCCACTTTTAAGCAAAGACGCAAGTTCGTCTTGTAAAGCACGGGCTTCAGTGATTGTTTGACACGACCATAAAAAATCATCGACATAAAATCCCTCAGTGAGTACGCGAGCCGCACTACACTGCGGGTTGTCGAGCGCCAGTTGATGCAAGGTACGGACGGCGACGTAAGGTGCACTGCGGAGACCGTACGTTATAGTTTTTAATTCATACACGCGCACAGGTTCCGACGGCGAACTGCGCCAGAGGATGTGTTGATATTTACGTTCCGACGGATCGATGAGAACGGCGCGATACATTTTGGATACATCGGCGGTAAAACACACGTCGTATAGCCTAAAATTAATTATAATTTTCAAAATGTCAGCGTGCAGCTTTGGACCCGTCAAAAGAATATCATTTAAAGCGACACCACTTGTTGTCGGAGCCGAGCCGTTAAAGACTACCCTGAGGGGTGTAGTACTACTCGAAGGACACAAGACGCAATGATGTGGAATGTATATGAATATATTTAAAAGGCTCCGTACCCGTGTACAGTTCCATGTGCCCCAAAGATTCGTACTCTTGCATAAATTCGGCATACGCTTTTCCTAATTCGGGAAAACACACAAATCGACGTTCCATTTGATTAAGCCGTTTTAAAGCCATGCCATGCGAATCACCTAAAGGTTTGCGGTCAGGATTTAATAAAATAGGAGAAACATAACGACCAGTATTGTCACGATAATGTTTCTCAATATATATTTTTTCAGCCATTTCCTCGGACGGACTCATTGGAGCTTCGCACGGCGGAGACTCCACCTCCCAAAAACGTTTGAGAGTGTCGTTAAGATAATTATCCTCACTAGTGTACGACATCAGTGACGTTGCAGACGCTGCAACATTATTATCGCATGATTGAATCTCTAATTTGCCCGAGATAACGTAACCGAACACGCTGCTTAACGCGGCGGGAATATCGCGATCGAAAACAAACTTTTTTCCGTCATAAATATGAGGAAAAATATCACCCGCCAAAATTATATCGATCGGTGATTTTTTATACCACTGGGGATCAGCTAAAAATAAATTATTGTATTCGTAAATAATATTCTGTGGGATTTTAACCGTAGGTAAATCGGAAGTAATTTTAGATAATACTACGGCATCAATATTAAATACCGGCTCACCATTGTGACGAGGCCTTATATTTAATGACGTCATACCATGATTCTTAATACTTTCACCGGAAAGACCGAAGATATTAAAGTTACAATTACGTTGTGCCAACCCTAAACGCTGTAAACAAGAAATCGAAATAAAATTAGATTGCGCGCCCGAATCGATGAGCACTCTGCACGGTTGATAACAATTAAAACTATCCTTAACGCGCACCCAGGCCGTGCCGAGTACGACTGCACTATAGCTGTGCATAGATGACGCATGGCAGCTATTCATAAGCGTCGTGTTATCGTGGACCGGAGCGAGCGATCGCGGCGGCGCGGCTGGCGTAGTGCACGGCACTGACGCGGCGGGAACGGGTTCAATTCCGACATCTGTGTGTAACAGCAAATGATGCGGTTTTTGACACACGACACACCTGTACTCGCTTCTACACTCCTGAGCGGAATGGTCATTTTTTAGGCAATTGTGACACAATTTCAGACGATCAGCACGGCTGAATCGCTGTACGCTGGACAATTTACGAAATTTATCGCAGCGATAAATCATGTGATTTCCTCCACAATTAGAACATACAGCTTTATTTAAACGGGAAGTAGCGTGCGAGTAGTTTTTAATTGAAGTCTTATCAGGTTTCGATTGCTTATTATAATTAACTTGTCTTTTATTCGGAATAGCAGAATTATTTAAATTAGAATAGGACGAAGAATGATCTAAAACTTTAATTTGATTATGAATAAACGTTATTAAATCCGAAAAATCTGGAATAGAATTCTGGTCTATATTTTGTTCAAATAATTTACGACTTGGCGGATCTAAGGCTCTGAGCGCAACGTGACACAAAATATAACTCCCTAAATTATTTATTTTTAACGCTTGAATAGCCTTATACGAGTGTTCAAAAGTTTCTATAAATTCATTCAAATGTACAGAGGATTCTTTTATTAATGGTGAAAAGTTTAACATCTTATCCAAATATCTGCCAACTAATACGCGATTATCTTGATATTTGTTAAGTAAGCTTTGCCAAACTAAATCGTAATTATTAGCTGTAATCGGAACGCTTTTGACAATATTTAACGCATGACCTTTCGTACATGTTAGCGTACACTATATACAATAACACGATATATTAGGAATACCACTATTCCCGTTCCGAGATGCACTTCTCTTGAATGACCAACTAAGACTGTCTGTCACTGAAACGTTTTATCAATAAGAAGACTAAACCAGTAACAACACGTCACAGTGTTGGTACCATTTTGATCAAAAAGGGCGCGATACTCTTGTTTCATGACTGTGTTGCTATAAAATACAAAGCGGAAGTCAATGGCGACAACATCCGGCCCTCCTGCATACGTGTTCGTCCCGAACACGTACTAGTCTAATGTAGAAGCTGAGGACAAACTATGTTCATGAGTATAGTTATCTACAAAGTGAAATGGATTCACTTAACCGTTAATGTTCTATGAAATGTGAGTACTGAATTCAGTTAAACATCAGATAAACATCGTGGATGGTAGCTGAAATCGTTAGACCGCAAAGGGCCGTACAACTTACTTGTGAATCATGGTTTGGAATAGAGATGCCTGAGGCCACTCTAAACGCGTATCACCACGCCATCATTGCAACAGTGTTCACTTCGGATCTCTGTTACAATTTTATCCACCCTGGTATCCTTTGTCTGAAGCGAATACATTAGACAAGGCAAATAATCAGAAAACTAAACTTTGTTGTTAATAAGTTATCTACAAAATGAATACGAGTCATTAGGCTGTTAATGTTCCGTCTAAATGTGAATACCGAATTCTGACTATATCTAACTATATATCCAAACATCGGATAACCAGCGTGGATGTTTGGGCTCGTCAGACCGCAAAGGGTCGCACAACTTTTTCTTCCATGCAACCATTGCAACAGTGTTCACTTTGGATCTCTGTTACAATTTAATCCGCTCGGCTATCCTTCATCTAAGACAACATCCGGCCATGTCGTATAACTTGTTCATGTATCCTGCTTTACTACTACAGGAAAATTCCAACCGAATAGTTGATTGGTGGTATGATTCTAAATCCCGATAAATGTTCTTTTATTCGATTTTCTTGAAATCTTGTCATCGATTCTAAATATACAATCCACAAAAAAAAAACTGATCCAGGAAAATGCGTATGTGCGCGATTTGGGTATCATATTTGTTGCTAAACTACGGTTTCAACACCATATTGAACATATCTGTCGATCTGCTCGCAGGATGTTAGGTTTTATATTCAGAAATTCCTAATCATTTAAACAACTTCATACTAAGAAACTTCTGTATACCACCTTTGCAAGAAGCAAACCCGAGTATGGTACTGTAATTTGGAATCCTTACTATCAAATATACAAGGATAGTCAGGAGATTATCCAACGCAGATTTACAAAATTTTATTCTATTGGAGGTGATAAGAGACTACCTTATAGTACGAGACTACAAGTTTTAAAATAAGATCATTATTAAATAGTCGTAAAGTACATGACTTGATATTCCTATACAAACTTTTGAATGGAAAGATAGACAATTCTGAGCTTTTCATCCAAATCCCTTTAATATCTACTCTGGATTGCCCCGACATACCGTCTCTTTGCTCTCACACAAAGTTTGTAAAACAAATCTCGGCTTCCATTCTTTCATTCCTAAACTGTGCAGATTGCTGACGGAACTTGTTGACAAAGATACTGATCGATATTTTTCGCGATAAATTAGATGATTTTAAGAAAAAAGTGGATGAAGCCCTGACTACTGTTTAATTTATTTCATTTTATTTTTTTACGGTATCCTATGTTAATATTTTTTTTTATGTAGGAAATAGTGTATTTTTAGACAATAGTTTAAGTTTTAGTTAACTAAATGTTAATAATAGTTTTAGTACTACATTCTGCCTATAGTCTGTTTGTTTCTACATATAAGTGAAATTGTATGTAATTAGCAAATAAGACCAAGTACCTATGGTTAAACAAACATGTTATTTTGTTGGTAGGCCAAAATTAAATAAATAAATGTATCATGGTTTGGAATAGAGTTGCCTGAGGCCACTCTAAACGTGTATCACCATGTCAATATTGCAACAGTGTTCACTTCGGATCTCTGTTATAATTTAATTCACTCGTCTAGCCTTCGTCAAAGCAACGTCCAGCAATGTCGTGCAACTTGTTCATGTATCATGGTTTAGAATAGAGATGCCTGAGAGCACTCTAAACTTGTATCACCATGCAATCATTGCAACAGTGTTCACTTTGGATATCTGTTACAATTTAATCGTAATCCATTCGGCTATCGTTTGTCTAAGGCAACTGTCCGGCTTATAAGTCATGTTCTTATACTGTATGCGAGGTTATCTGCGCAAGTTTATGCAATATAGAAATAGAAATAGAAATAATTTTTATTTGACCAAAATACAAATAAAAGAAATACAAAAGAAAAGATGACAAATTGAAAGATGATCAAATATAGGTCCACCCTCAGCGCAAAGATTGCAGCGAAGCTGCAAAGCTGGTTTTCAGGGTGAACCTAATGTGACGTAATGGACATGCTTACGAATTCTTAATATTTAACAACTAGAAAACTATTCAACATATTCTTACATACTACTATATAACATTAAACGAGCAGCTTAAATGAGAAGTATAAAAAATAAAAAAAAAAAATAAAAATACAATAAAAAAGAAAGAAATAATCACAAACAATAAATACAATAAATACACTCCATAAAATACACATATTTCGTACTGCACATACACATCAGTGGAAAAAAGAAAGCATTTATAAAACACGTTACATGCGAAATACAGTCTGCTCCCGAGACTCAATCTGCTGAAGAATTCTAAAGTGTTGGAAATAAATAAAAAAATAAATAAATAAATAAATAAAAAAAAATAAAAAAATAAAATAAAATAAAATAAAATTGGTAAAAGCAAACATGTGAAAATGACAGTTATAATTTTTGTTTGGTTAGCAAATAGATTTTCAGTTTTATTTTGAATAACCCAAGTGATTTTATATCCTGTAAAGGTGGTGGTATATCATTCCAACACTTAGTGGCCGAAAATTTAAAACTCCCGCGGAAGGCGGCAGTTTTATGTCTCGGTGTAGACAACCTTACGAAGGAGTGGCGTGTTCTACCTGTAAAACGATCTCCCATCCAAGTTAATTTTTCACGTAAATAATATGGAACTCCATTTTTTATTACACCAAACAGTAGCGTGGCTAAATGAAGCTTCCGCCGCGACTCCATGTTTAACATGTTAGCATCGTTAATGTAAGGAGAAACGTGGCTGCGTGGTGGAATTTTGTAACAAAACCTAGTGCACGCATTTTGCACGCGTTGAATTAGTTTTTTAGTTCTGCTTAACAAAAGGGGTCCGTATACGATATCTCCATAATTAAGCTTAGATAGTACTAATGCCTCACATAACCTATTCCTGATATGTAGACTGATATACGGCCTTATTTGGTACAGTAACTTAAGCCTATAAAAGCAACCACGCACAGCTGTTAACACGTGTGTTTCAAAATTCATGAAGGAGTCGAAAGTAAGACCCAAGTTTCTAGCCTCATCAACTCTTTGTAAGTAATTATTCTCAATTTTAATCTTAAACGTCAAAGTATTTATTTTACCAATGCAATGTTTAGTACCCAAGATCATAAACTTTGATTTATCAGGATTTAGAACTAGGCAATTTTTCTTTGCCCATGAGTCAATATGTGGATTGAACTTTAACTTTTCTCTCATATCATCAATTTCTGCGATTTGCGGTGTAAGTTCTATAAGCACACATATTTAGTTACAAACTGTCACATACACACGTACCAAAGATGTTTCAAGATCAAATCTTTACTAAACTCGATTTTTAAATCGGTTGGCCGTACCTGACCTTCACTGGTTTTTTTTTACCTCATTGCTAAGTACATCAAATATATTTCCAAAAAGCAGCCTCCATTAACGTTCCAGGCACTGAATCAAGCAAAACGAGATTTACTTTTGTTGTGTCGGTCCATAAGTAAGTCGTAAGTCAATGTACAAAAAGTCTTCTGGTAACTAACAACAAATAACAGACATTTAACATTATGAGCGATGTCCCTTGGCTATCATAGTATATATAATTATAAAGGCGGTTTTATGAATGGAATTTTCACTAATACGTAATTGATTTCAACCAGAGCAATGTCTAGCCCAATAAACACAGCACTACTTGATTCTCGAATTATAGTATATAACCTTACTCAGCTCAATAATTAAAGTAAATAATTAAAGTAGTAAATTCTCCTCATAGGATTAGGTCAACATTAAGCAAGACACTATTTTATTTAGCACTTCAAATAGTATTTCTTCAATATCATGTTACTTGGGTAATTATCGTATTTCCAAGAAACTAAGATCTGTCTGCACATTATTCACCATAGCTCCACTATGTATAAAACATCTTATTATGTGTAGTGGCTCCACTATGTATACTCGTAAGGGCCTCTCAAATATGTAACACCTTTTCTATACAAGATAACCGTGCCAATAATTACTGCAGTATTTACCATCAACGATATAAAAATCTGCTTCTAAAGGGATATCTGTTGATTCAATCGGCGATGTAATTAAAGCTTGTGATTCTACTTTTATACCTCCTAAATCTTTAATGTTAAATAAGTCGTTCAAATTTGACTTGCGGAATCTTTTATTAAGTTATTAGACGTCATAGAGACACGAAACACTATCAATAAGTACATCTGTAGGTACGTTCGCAATAATTTCGGTGAGAACGTCACGATTTTTCCTCATACCTTCATTTTTCCAACACAAATTAACGCCTTATTGTTGTAAACCGGTTTAGATTTCTTAGGACAATTAATATTTTTATGACAGACTTGAACATTTTTGAAACAACTAATACTTTGAAATCTAAAAAAAATTAAATTCTAAATGAGTTCAATTTTAAATTGTATGTAAAAGATTTAGGAAAATTATGTACTCTCATCATGAATACGCGGCTCAAAATGAAATTAAAATATTGGTTCGATCACACCAGCACATTTATGGATCACCACCTTGAAGTGGCTTCATTTGCATGTGACGAAATCGGAAGATATCCGTCCTCTAGTGACAATAATCTATTCAAAATTTGACACATGGTTTCAGTTCAATCAATGTTACTCGCAAATGTACTACTACGACATCTGTATTGTTAGCTAGGATGTAAAATTTTAGTGTCCAGTCGGTTTCTATTTCTGCTCTTTTAGAAAATAAAATATACGAATACAAGTATTTTCTCAGTTTAAATGTTGGTAATCAAAGATAAAATTTACTTGGGCGTTTTAATTTCAACAAACATTCTCGGATAAAATGTGACTAGTTATCCAAAACTTAATCACAAATAAACCATACTTTTGCACTATTTAATAAGAAGAAATTTGAAAAGCACTGACTCACCAGAAACATTCGTTATACGTAATATAAAACTGTAATCACTTTAAACTTACACAAAAATATACAAACCAAGAAATGATTTTTATTAAAATTAGGCAAGAGTAAGTTTAAAAAGCCAGAATTGCCGTAAATCAGGATGCACGGACAACGGGCACGACGCGAGTTAACTCACACTTCTGATGTTAGCGTACACTATATACAATAACACGATATATTAGGAATACCACTATTCCCGTTCCGAGATGCACTTCTCTTGAATGACCAACTAAGACTGTCTGTCACTGAAACGTTTTATCAATAAGAAGACTAAACCAGTAACAACACGTCACAGTGTTGGTACCATTTTGATCAAAAAGGGCGCGATACTCTTGTTTCATGACTGTGTTGCTATAAAATACAAAGCGGAAGTCAATGGCGACAACATACACGATAACAAGTAATGAAATTTATCTATTTTTGGAATATGCGGTTGATTATGAACCAATGAACAAAATGTCTCGTAAAAGGTAGTGAAATTCTCAATATCACCGTCAAAACAGTATAATTCTAGCTTAGGAAGACGTGGCCGTGACCCTTGCATCTTTGCAAGTCTCGACTTTATCACTTGAACAATTAGGTTCACATTTCGATGCAACCAATTTAGTTTTAAAAAACAAATCATCAAAACTTCAAATCCTGACTATGTAATAATGACGAAGAATCGATTTCTAATTCTTTTTCGAAAATATTGAAAATTGTTTTCTCAAATATAGACCTGAAACTATCTATTTCGGCAAACCGTAACAAAAATAGATCCTTAGTTTCATTGTTATGAATATTTTTTGATAAGTCAAATAAACATTGCATTTGTTGAAAACATCTTTCTTTTCGCTTAATTAATACGGATAGTTCAATAGGAATATCCTTGGATTCGTTATCTTTCTTAGGCGGCATGATACGTTTCTACCTACGAATCACTACATATTATAAAACAAAGTCCATATTTCCGTATGTACGCATAAAACTTTAAAACTACGCAACCGATTTTGATGCGGTTTTTTTTAATAGATAGAGTGATTCCAGAGGAAGGTTTGTACGTATAATAACATTCAATATGAAGTAGAGAAATAATGTAATTTTTGAGGTTTCTGTAAATAATTACTTTTTTTCCGCTTACATTGCAAACGCAGACTAAACCCTACGAGATTTATCAAAATGATGTACTAAGTATTTGTACACCTTAAAAAGGTCTACAGAAAAGTCCGCGATGTTATATATCTATCACTTATGGATAACCCACAATAGCAGTTTTTTTCATTTACTTTTTACGAAAAATGATGCCTTATGTTCAAAGCAATTTTTAAACAATACAGCATTAATACTTATCCAATTGAGTACCTTAAATAAATTGTTGATTTAATATAGATCAATATTGCCCTTTACAGCATGTAATTTAAGTGGACATTTTCGGAGATATTACAGATTTAAAATCCCGCGAGGAGGCCGCGCTTAGACCTATAAGCACTTCGAATTTAGCAGCGACCGGAGGCGCAACTAAATGTCCTTCTTTCAAGTTTATATTGTCTAATGATAAGAAAGCTATGAATGTCGTATGTAAAGACATTGTCTAATCAATTGTAAAAATAAATAATATCACTACATAGTATAAAACAAAGTCGCATTCTCTGTCTGTCCCTATGTCCGTATATCCCTATGTATGCTTCAATCTTTAAAACTATACAACAGATTTTGATGCGGTTTTTAATAGATAGAGTGATTTTAGAGGAAGGTTTACATGTCTAATAATATTCAATATGGAGTAGAGAAATACTGTAATTTTTGAGGTTTCTAATGTGATGTCGTAAATAATTACATTTTTTTCCGCTTACATTGCAAACGCAGGCTAAACCCTACGAGATTTATCAAAATGATGTACTAAGTATTTGTACACCATGAAAAGGTCTACAGAAAAGTCCAGGATAGTATATATCTATCTCTTATGGATAACCAACAATAGCAGTTTTTGCCATTTACTTTTTACGAAAAATAATGCCTTATGTTCAAAGCAATTTTTATACAATACAGCATTAATCCTTATCCAATTAAGAACCTTATATATATTGTTTATTTAATATTGATCAATATGACCCTTTACAGCATGTAATTTAAATAAACAGTTTCGAAGATATTACAGATTTAAAATGCAGGGGCCGCGCCGCGAGCCTATAAATAGCGCGTCGGAGGTCGCGGTTCGCCTCTCGGCGATGCTTCCGCGCTCGCCCGTCTTATCGGTGACGCTGTCAAAGCCATTAGGGCTAACAGCATTAGTCAAACTCGAAAAAAAAAAAAACGCGGTTCGCCCTTTAACCATTTGAATTTAGCAGCGATCGGACGCATTTATGATCGGAGCTCTCTAGCGAGGAAAATAACAATCACTATCACTACATATTATAAAACAAAGTCCATATTTCCCTATGTATGCATAAAACTTTAAAACTACGCAACAGATTTTGATGCGTTTTTTTTTAATAGATAGAGTGATTCCAGAGGAAGGTTTGTACGTATAATAACATTCAATACGGAGTAGAGAAATACTGTAATTTTTGAGGTTTCTGTAAATAATTACATTTTTTTCCGCTTACATTGCAAACGCAGGCAATACCCTACGAGATTTATCAAAATAATGTACTTAGTATTTGTACACATTGAAAAGGTCTACAGAAAAGTCCGCGATGGTATATGTCTATCGCTTATCGAGAACCCACTAAAGAATTTTATGTCGTTTACTTTTTACGAAAAATAATGCCTTATTTTTGAAGCAATTCTTATAAAATACAGCATTAATCCTTATCCAATTAGGTACCTTAAATAAATAGTTGATTTAATATAGATCAATATGGCCGTTTACAGCATGTAATTTAAGTGAACATTTTCGGAGATATTGCAGATTTAAAATCCCGCGAGGACGCCGCGCTTCGCCCTATTACACTTCGACTTTAGCAGCGATGTCGCTCTTTCAAGAGTTTGTTTAAAGATATTCTGTAATTAATTGTAAAAATAAAATACATAGGGAAAATATAAAAGTAAATAAGTAATAATGTACTATATGAATTTGCATCTATTCTTTCGAAGCTCAAAATAGAAACGCGCCTCTCCTTCATATGTTACAAGCGCCTACTCGAGTACTTCGGACACATCATGCGGCGTGGTGACGACTCCTTGGAGAGATTAATAGTTACTGGCAATACAGAAGGCAAAAGACCTAGAGGCCGCTCACCAACTAGGTGGTCTGACCAACTGCGCCAGTCCTGCACGTCCGCCAAGTTTTATGAGTTAGCAACAATGGCCACCAACAGAAGCAGGTGGAAACGAATTATCCACTCGAGCATAATATCTAGCCAGGAGAACGATCTTCAGTAATGAAGTACGACTAGAGAGAGAGAGACTATATGAATTTAGATATTCCAAAGATAGCAGGAAATCTTCTTGGTATAGGGAAAGGAAATTGTTTTTCTCCAAATTTAACGCTACGGCCACGGGCAGTAATAAATAAATCAAAACAACTGGATCAATTTTAATCATTTTTTTTACACTGACTGACATGGGATATATATTTTATACCCGTGCGAAGCAGGGGCAGGCCGCTAGTTAAAATAATAAAACGAAAACAACACGAATGAACTCGAAAAAGTTGTTTTACGCACTATATATATGTATTCTTGAACGTCAAGAATAGTGTAATAAACGTTATTACGAAATAATTAAATAAGATTTATGATTATTAATTATTTTATATGAATTTATACACATAAGCCGCTAGGTACTGAACGTCAGCACTGGTCGTTCGTATGTATAAATTAGATATAAAAAATACTAACTAAATAGAAATTAGAAAATACGGTTCGAAGTACCAAAAAATTGGGTGAACGTCACAACAACTTTGATAGAATGCTGGTTAGTGGACTGTATGTTTGTGCTTGATATGCAGATCTTTGCCCAAATCAGTGAGTAATAAAAACCGCACCAACCTTGCTATCCACATTCGCCCCGAATGGACGGAGACCTGTTGCCAGACGCACGGCGCACCAGCTGGATGTGGACTTGGCGCAGCACTATTCACTGTTTGGAAATGCACGCACCTCACAAGGACAATAACGTATCGTCCGCAGAACGTTCTCGAAGCAAGAGTCTGATGTTAAAGATCACACACCTCACTGAGACGACAACGTGTCGTCTGTTGAACGTCCGGAAGGCAAGTGGGCGTCTACGCACCATTTGAATGCGATGGTAGACGAACAAAAATTGATGCAGTAATGTTTTGTATAACTACCCACCAATATAATAAGCAAAGATCGAACACTCATACTTTTTTACTTGGATCGGTGCCGTGTCATATCCGGCTGAGTAGAATGGACCACCCTCATGTATCTATTTCTCTTTTTGACACTAGAAGTACACCAATAAACCCATTTACTTATTTGTCGAATCCGACATATGTAATGCTCATATGCAGTAACTTCCTTTTATCTAATGAAGCCAATTTACCACTCACGCTTCACATTGCTTTCCTTTAAAATTTTCTTCCATTCTTCGATATTTATTTCCTTCCATGTCTACGCGTACAAAGATTTTATTTTATTTCAAATTCCACCACCATTGATTCAGCGAAGAACTATTTGTCACGTCCCCAATCTAATCGTGCGATTAGATGGAATTTTGTTTATCAGTTATTCGTGTAAAATGTTTCGTTTCACTTTGATCTTTTTTTGTTTTAATTTAACAACTAACAATAAAGTAACAAACTCTTCCACTTTATAATATTAGTATTAATATATAAAGCGGAAGAGTTTGTTTGTTTGATTGTTTGATCACCCTAATCTCAGGAACTACTGGACCGATTTGAAATATTCTTTGAGATAGTCCATTTATTGAGCAAGACAAGGTTATATAACATCACGCTAAGATGAATAGAAGAGGAGCAGCAATAAAAAAAAATACGAAAACGGCAAAATTTAAATCTTTCCTTACGTGCGCTATGTAAACGGTGATAGTTATTAAAAAATCATGTATTACAAAATTGTTCCCCTCTACAAATTCTAAATAAAAGTCCGCGACGCGGCAGCCTAGGTCTAGATTTTAAGGTTAACCCACTTTAACCATTTTAATGGTTATCAAAATACTATATTACGGTTTTATGTTAAGACTAATTATATAGAGATAGGGATTGTGAAATAATTACAGCTACAATGATTACCATGTTGTTGGTGTAGATGGTGTTGTGTGTATGAGGCTTTTTACAATAGATACAATATTGTTCATATATGTATTTACGTATCGCATTCCCCCAATAAATTACATACACTATT
Source organism: Morpho achilles (assembly GCA_947086495.1). Lineage (NCBI taxonomy): Eukaryota > Metazoa > Arthropoda > Insecta > Lepidoptera > Nymphalidae > Morpho > Morpho achilles. The sequence continues at coordinate 8,131,013 of CAMTZB010000006.1, read as the reverse complement.
TGTTATAGAATCGTTGGAATATTGATTGTTTTTATAATTTATAACATATAAAATTCGTCATTCCGAACATTTTGCTGAAATTGTTTTTATCCTGCAATTTAAGCTACATAAGTTGTAAAGTTCGGCCTGTTACTATACCACAGCTGGGCATAGGCCGCGTCCCTATGTTTCTGAAAACACGATTGAGCTTAAATCCACCACGCTGCTCCAATGTGGATTAGTTACACATATTCCAAGAATTCTCTATAGATGTGCAGGTTTCCTCGCAATGTTTTCTTTCACAGAAAAGCGTGTGATAAATTCCAATTATCAATTAGACACATAAGATTTAATCGAAATGTTTACTGGTGCTGCCCGGGTCTGAAACCGTGACCTCCTCAAAAGAGTCGCAGCTGAGAGATGAAAAACCTTGTTTATAAAAAAAACTTAACTTGAGTAAAATAAAAAAACTAAACTAAAAAAGTAAACTAGCTCCCTAGCTACTACTTTTTTAACTTAACAACAAACAACAATGAAAGAAAAGGGAAATCAAAACTGTGACTTCTTATTAAAGATGTTCAGATTATCTCTAAAATGGCTTTTAAAACACTATTAAAACATAATTTTTTTCTAGAATTCGAGAGTAGCTGATAAATTAAATTAATTAGCATACAATGATGCGTATAATGTCTGATGACGAACATGAAATTCCACCATTATTTAATTTATCTGATATTTAAAATCAATTTAAAGTTAATTACGTTAAATAATGGCTCAGCAAATAATTATTTAAATTATAGATTTTACTTTGCCAATGCGTCGTTATTTTAGAATCCAATTTACCAACTGGATTCACTGAAAGTTAATTAGGGTATAAACCATTATGCGGAAATTAAAACTGTCATTGATTACTTTTTTTTTATTTCATTTTGTAGTATACTCATTTAATAATAACATATTATAAAAATATAATATTTGTATAATATTAAAACACACAAAATTCTAAACTAGACAATTAAATCAAATGTTTATAATAAACTTTTTAGTAATTAGCTGCTTGTAATGTATATATATATATATATATATATATACATTATATATATATATATATATATATATATATATATATATATATATATATATATATACATAAATTGGAGCTTAGAGATGTTACATAAAAATATTTGTTACTCGTAGTCGGCTCGTACTTTCAATTCAAATTACGTGTGCTCCCAATCTAAATTTTAAAAGGATCTCTTTGTGGAGACTGCGGGACCACTAACGATTTTTAAAGCCAGGCAACCGGAACTCAAAAATAATTTTATAGTATGCCCATCATAGGTAAAATATTTGTTCTATATATGTATTCCCTATCCTTACTTTTTAGCGACAAAATATATAGTTATATATATTCTAAATTACACGTATTATACAAATCATGACGACGTGAAACGGTTCCAAGAATGGCAGCGTTTCCGAGTTGAATCACTAAGCTGGATCTTTGTGCCAAAAAGGAGCGAGCCCTCTTGTCACCTGAAGAGGCAATTAACCGCGTTGCTAGAGCGGATATGAATTCTTTTGCACTTTGACTACATGGTCCTAAGAATCTCAATACATAGTATTTATATACACGTGTATATAATCTAAATATTTATGTAATATTGTTATTGAAAATGTAACATTTCGCTTTTACAACATACTCCTTACATCCAAAGATCTGTAAGAGATCGCATCAAGTAATAATGCGATCTTTGCATACTTATTTAAGTATCCTATTTCTATATTTTTCTCTAAACACTTTACTTTCACACTGAATAATGAGCTTCATATCTTGTGAGGAATATGATAAGTAAGTAGCTCGACTAAAATATACCAAACAATGTTTTCTTTTTTTTTCTTTATATGTTACTTCTGCCCTTTTCCTACTATAAATGGGGTAGGCACGACATGTTATAAAACATGTTGTCACATGATTTGGCTACGTATTTCACGACCGGCCGCCTGCCTGACGTCAACTTACCTTAGTTTTTAACGACATCTCAGTAAGAAATGAGGGTGGTCTATTCTACTCAGCCGGATACCACACGGTGGGTCGACTTACCTTAGTCGCATTTTACGACACCTCGGTAAGAAATGAGGGTGGTCTATTTTACTCAGCCGAATACCACACGGCATTGTTTCTTTAAATTTTATATTTTGTAAATATTATTATTATTGCTATTATAGCAAAATCTGAAGAATATATAATTAATAAAGAATATTTTTATATTAATTTCACTTCATAAGTTCAGTTAATTTGAGTATTAGATATAAGTGACATGGTATTTTTATATCCATACATAACATCCGTTACGACAATGATGCACATTATGACAACTAAGACATTGTCGAACATTTCTGAAAAACTTAAGTTCAATCTTAAAGAAATTAAAACTACTATGAAAATATTTAAAACAAGCTTTCTACTCTCATTTAAAACTTTAAATAAGATAATATATAATTTATAGAATTAGGCGTTACTTTGCGGAGATCCATAATACAAAAGTAATAATAAAATTATTACTATTTTGCTATAATCCGCGAAAAGAAGAAGAAAGAAGTTAATATATTATGCATGTTGCTTAGTCTATATCTTTGTTGTCGTGCGGCAAACATATTCAGAAAGTTCACAACTAATTTTTAGAAGTTTCGAGCAAAGTTCGATATTTTTATAACGAAATTCCAATGTACGTAAAGCTTCCTTATTTACATTACTCGGTCTTTTCGCCTTTGAGAATATTGCGAGGCAAGTTTTTACCTAAAATTAACAGCAGTTGCTTCGTAAGTCAACCCCAATGGCAGTGCGCTTATCGAAGTCACGAAATACAAGCAAAATAAAAAAAAACACACGCGAGTTTATTTTATTATCCCAATTTACAAATTAATTAATCAACTTACGCTATCCCTATGCACTACTACCAAAGTGTGCTATTTAACTAAGTTCACTTATTAGTTTATGATTTTAACAATTTTAATATGCTTTTTGTTCCATGTACGTTAAAATAGTAAGCAATAATATATTTTTTATTTTATTTTTCTTATATAACGGTTTTTTTCTGTAAAAATTATAATAAATTTATTGCTCCAGAAGATAAGGTGGGAAATCAATCCGAAATCAGAAATGCATGTATATCAATAAGTGAAAAAAGAACCAAAATATTAGGTGGTTTGGCAGTTCTTCAAAATATTGTTATATGTATACAATAAAATGAATGAATTGTTTAAAATATTTGTTCAAAAAACAACAAAACCATCATTCTTATTATGTTCCTATATGAAACATAGCCTCATAAAAATATTGCATCCAGGTCACTATTTACGAGTAAAAGCTTCCAATTTCACAGGAAAACTTCACAAGCGTTACCAGCAGCTTATAAAAATAAGCAATAGGAATAAAAAATCACAGAGCCGGGCACGGCTCGACACGAGCCGCGTTTCTATTGTGCCATATATTTCGTATGTGCGCAACGTTTAGCCATATTTCTTAAAGTCTGTACCGATGCCCCGCCGGTGGCATTTCACGCGACGCTCAGTGACTTTTCGATGTGCGGTTTCCGCCCTACAATAGTATTTTATTCACGGTTGAAATGCACCATTGTGTCGCGTATTATAATGGAGCAATGTTATAACTGAATCTCACAACATCACCGTTCTCTCCGCTGTGTAATTCAGTACGGCGAGGCACGTACAGTTCCAATTTGACGATATGAGCCGGAAACCATTGTCGAGCACTAGCGCTGACGGTGTACACAACGCTTTAAAGTTTTACTGCGTGTTTACAATACGAGAGCTGCCCTGGACGGTTTTCTTTTTTGCTGCACATGAAATAACCTATACGGCCTATATTTCAGGACACATACATAGGGTTTCATTTGGTCTTCTGCAAAGAAAAATGTAAGATATTAAAACCATACTAAATTTAAAAAGCTTTGGTAGAATCATTTTATATAAACCGCGTTTGTTAAGAAAATCTATTTAATGCTAAGTGTAAGAAGCAGACCGGTTTTCGTACCTTATGAAGGCAACATTAGTAACGTGTTACTAATGTTGCCTTCATAAGGCATAAAACTACCACACTACAACAATCTCAACATCGGGGGAACAAGGCTTTTGCTTGCTTATTTGCGACTCAGCTTCCTACACTTTGCATTACATAGATTTTCTTAAGAAACGCAGATTTTAGCTAAATAATTCATCATAACTCTATATCATAGCACTATGAAATTCCGCTAAGTAAAGCTACTTCTATAAAAAATGTAATTTATCATACTAAATTTATTGATTTAACGTATACTAAATCTTTACATAATTTTTTATGATATAAATATTTCGAAACTTAATATTAACGCTGACAAATTCGGCTCTCTGATAGATATCGGAAAATACGCGAGCTTAATCCATTAAATAATTTGATTGCATTAACATTTCGTGCAAACAAATTACTGCAATGCACCGTGCGATAACTCCAACTGAATTCATGCTATCCAACAGTTGACATTTGTAGATTCGAATCGTATCGTGCCGTGAGTGGTAGGCGTAGATATAGCCTGTAAAGATAATATTTATGCAACTGATTGGTGTCGCCTACAAGGTGGCACCAAGCTGTCAGACTTTGCTACGCGCAGCTGTCGTGATGTCTCTGATTTATTACAGTAATATAACGCCATTCTGTCATGCAGATATTTTTATAAGCTTTATACTGACTCTGGTTTAATATTTCGTTTCTGGCGTTTTTATGAGTGTCGACGTGATAAAATTTACTATCGTTGGCGAAATATCGAAAATAGGGATGCATGTTTCTATAGTAATTAAAATATATGGCTTTTGTTCCGCCAAAAGTCATCACGCCCAGTTTTTATAAACAACATTAGTTCGGTTTTAGCTCAGATTAATAATTTGCATCCATTTTTTTTTTGCTTATTTTTGTTAAATGTAAATGTAGTTTAAAATTAATTTGCTTATAAATTAACGTTAACGTTATTTAATTAACGTTATTTATCTGACAAAATGTTGGCAAACGTTGACCTTTCGATCTATTATAAAAACTTACAACGAATTTTCAGTGTACATATTTGCTAATATTTTTACTTTTCAACTAATGGCCAAAATGATGTTCTAATGAAAATGCTGTGTATATAATCATCAAAACACTAACGAATTTTATTAACTAACGAATATCATTAATATAGGATGTTTGTAATTTTTCAGCCCTAACTTCGATCAGTTCTTCGATGAATATGCCCTGTATCCTACATAGTGTATTATCTATGATGCCCTGCTTACTGCAAGTTTATTGTCAGAGTCACTTTACTCACGGGTGACATACTATGTCACTCACTTTTATTCGTCTATAGATTGATTCCAATCAGATTGGGTCACGTAATTTATCCCGTAGCATATCCCGTTACATCGCCGCTAAACTTTCCTGAGTCGTTGTATTCCTAAGTATAGATACTTCAAATTCATACGATTCATACCATGTAAATTACGCACACAATACTACTTGAACTTAGTACCTAATATTATATACTTAATACATAATAGTATTCAAATATACACACTAATTATCAACGTGTTAATGTTTACAATCCAACCACAACGAGAATCTGATTATATATACGTGCAAAGTTAAACATAAAACGTGATCGTGGCGGTATATCGGTACTCAAGTAACAAGTAAATGTACCCAATTGTTTTAAATGAAGAAACATTTAAACTCAGATATTATTGTTTACTTGTACATCACATCATCATACTTGTACATTAGTGTGTGTATTTCAAATATATAATTATTCTACATATACAAAGGCTGATGACTGCATTGTAAGCACGTGAATGTATCAAATTCTCTGCCATATAAAAATCGGACAGGTGGGTTTAATAACATATTTGTAAATGACTTATATCCTGTACTTATATTTACAATTCATAACGCGCTTCATGGTTAGGGAAAAAACAGGGATAAAATGATTTTTTTTTACATAGAACCTAGTAGATCGATCTTTCTCTCCCAAAAACCCCTACATGCTGTATTTCAGGAAAATCGCTAGAGCCGTTTCCGGGATGCCGAAAATATATACCTACAAGATTACCTCATTTAAATATTAAAGATTGAAGATATAGTAATGAAACCGCATAAAACTTGCGTTTTAAATTGATGTATATCTTTTGCGCATTAAAAAAGTATGGTGTGTTTAAACTCAGATTTCTATCTCTAAGAAGTGAACGCTTGAAATCAGCAATGGTAAACTAGCTTCAGTCTGTCGCTTCGCATTGACGCAACATCGTGTACCTTAACTCCGGTTCTTCTTTTTTGAGAAGAATCCTTTGCAGCAATACGATAGTAATGTGTCGCTACTACTTGATCCAATTACTATACTTTAAATTTATTTATCGAGTGATATATTCACTGTAACGGCTTCTAATTTAGACACCATTTGTAGCCGCTTACCGTTTACAAGCCCGATAACGATTCCGAATAATAGTTTAGACTTTCAAGTGAATCTTGTTGTATTTTGCATAAAATCGATACTCATGAATGTGTCCATGCTGGAGCCGCTGAGAGCCGCATGAGACTCGCCAGCACGAATTTCCCAGAATCGGTTTTATTTTTAAAACACTATTCTCAAATGGAAAATAGATGATTCAATTGAAAACATAGAAAAGACGCATACTTATAAACTATGCGTCATAGTTCCGAGCAATATTTAAGTTTGGTTTTCAATCTAGAAATGTATTCTTTGTTTTATAATAACTGATACCCCTACTATGATTTTGAAGTATATATAACACTCTATCAGAATTTATAAAATTCTCTTAACAAATATTAAGATTTAAATTAAAAGTTTGTTTTAATTAGTACTTAGTTAATGTACAATAGTTATACTTTGTAATATTTGTGGTATCCGGCTGAGTAGAATAAACCACCCTCATTTCTTACTGAGGTGTCTTAAAAGGCGGCTAAGGTAAGTCGACATACCGCGTGGTATCCGGTTGAATAGGATATACCATCTTCTTCCTTACTGAGGTATCGTAAAATATGATTATAGTAAGTTGACGTCAGGCAGACTCCCGATCGTAAAATACGTAGCCAAATAATGTGACAACATGTTTGTAAAATGTTGTACAGACCCCACTTAAAGTGAGATAAGGGCAGGAGGATGATGTACTTTCTTAATGATGATGATTTTTTTCGAATTTTTATTATTAGTCTCGACAGTTTGAAGATTGTCACCGGTTGGAGAACGGGATCTTTATTCTCGAGGGAAGCCAGTAGTCTAATTGGTTATTAATTTTATACAGATGTGGCTCGTTCCCCTAGCGCATTTCTGACTCTCACAATCCGATTTATTATTGCTTATATTTAACTATAACATTTATTTCGTTCTTTTAGCTAGCCCCCTAATCCCTCTTTTTTACATGCACATTTTAGATATTTGTTTAGTCTATTATTTAAAATAATATAAAGTGTGAGCCCAAGCTTTGATTTTTCTCTCCATTGGTGAAACGATGTCTTTGCTAAGTAAGTCAATATAACAGGTAATATTTGTACATGTTTAATGTTTTTATTATGCAAGTTTAATAGATATGATACGATAAACATTATAAATAATGAGTGTCAAAAATATAGAAAATATTTTAAATTAATATTGAAATATAGAAATATAAAAATAAAGAAAATATTATTATTTCTAAAATAATGTAACTATTTCTTTTATGCTATGAAATATTTATTTGCATTTTCATACCATGCTTATAAAAAATACACAAGCTTTCATATAAAAAATCAGAGTTGTTATGTTTATCAATTAATAGCACGAAATTTAATAGGTTAATGGTTCTTTGACGGGCTTTTCAATTAGGAGCAGGGTAGTTAATTTAGGGTAAAAGAGGTAAGCAAAGCGAATGCGGATGGTCGGAGCGACGCGGGGTGGGAATCTAATTTACTGGGGTGGACAGCGTGGACTTTTGTTACAGTGCACTGTACTGGTATGCACTGGACCAATTAGTAAATACGGACACTGAGAAAACCGCTAGGCCATTCTGGAATAGCAAACACATCGGTTTCTACTCGTAACGTTCACAGTTATTTCTTTTTGTTCTGCTCTATCTATTACAATCTTTAATATTTAAATGAGTTAGTCTTGTATTTATATATATTTTCGGGATCTCGAAAACAGCTCCAACGATTTTCCTGAAATTAGCATGCAGGAGGTTTTGTGCGAGAAAAATCGATCTAGCTAGGTTTTATTAAAAAATATCGTTTTATCGTTGTTTTTGGGCATTAAAAAATATTAAAATCTATATTCTTTACGACAAAAAATAGTGATTTATATATTTAATGTAAAACACTATTTTTGCCGTTAAATGTCAAGTCAGCGTATCTTATTCGGGAAACGGATGGTCGCGAGAAATGAAAATACCCAGGATCGAACCTCACCAGAAGTACGAAATTTTTAAAGTACCACATTAGAACAGTGGTCAAGATACGCTATAGAAAATATTGTTTCCTTCTTTTATTACACAGATAGATAATAAAGGGACTTAACCCCTTAAGTTGCCGTGAAGGAAGTTGCAGCTACCTCTAGTATAATAAAAAAAGCCTTGATCGCTGAAAGGTAAGACCGCGTGACCAATACTAGTTGGTCTCGGATTCTAATACCAGGTAGACCCTAGCGTACGTAAGTACCTATAAAATGCATTGTATTGAAAACTCCAAAAGGAGAATTGCATACTTTGCCCAACAGAGAGATAAGAAAAGAAAGAAAGAGAATAAATAATCACTTTCTTTACTTTTAAATATATAATCTCCTTGACATAAATATTAAATACCAGCATATCATAATTAATTAACATTAAAACGGTATAAATGACTGAGTACATTTTAATTAACATCATTACCCTCTACGGCTTTGGGTACTCGTTAAGTGGATATTAGGAGCTCCTTTTTGAAATATGCTGTGGCTTATTTTGAATGATACAATACAATGTTATGAATTAACATCATAAGGGATTGTGGTTGTTAATTTGTTTTGACTTAGACGCAAATTAATAACTAAAGTATCATGGACTTACTAGTTTATTTTAATTAGAACTAACTAAAACTTTTATTAAATATCTTCTTTACAGTTATTATCTCACGTCAAAAAAATATAGAGATATTAATCGGCCTTATTTGGTTATTATTATATTTTAGTCTTTAAGACTATTTCATGTGGGCAATAGTACTAGCGTGTAGTTTAAGATAGACTTGTATATTTTCGTTTAAAGTAAATAAAATATATATGTATATTTTTTTATTTGAGTTTCAAAATTTGCTGCATCCAAGGGATCATTATATTTATTAATATATAAATATAATGTTATATATAATGCATTATTAAATACAGTTCAAAAATTTCTGTTTTTCTTAAATTATAATGTGGTAGCACATCATCCTCGCGACTCCGTGGACGTCCGTAGTCCACGGAGTCGCGAGTATCTGAGATAAATCATAACATGCTGATAGTAACATCATCTTCATTCCCTTATCCCACTCTAAGTGGGGTCGGTACAACATGTTATGAACATGTTGTCACATGATTTGGCTACGTATTTTACGACTGGCCGCCTGCCTGACATCAACTTACCTTAGTCGTATTTTACGACACCTCGGTAAGAAAGAGAGTGGTCTATTCTACTTAACCGGATACCACACGGTGGGTCAACTTACTTTAGTCGCCTTTTACGACACCTCGGTAAGAAATGAGGGTGGTCTATTCTACTCAGCCGGATACTACACGGCGGGTCGATTTACCTTAGTCACCTTTTACGACACCTCGGTAAGGAAAGAGGGTGGTACTATTCTATTCCGCCGGATACCACACGGCGTAACATGCTGATAGTAGCAACAAACATTAAAAAAAAAAATTATATGATAATTATACTTCTCACGGAAAATCCAAACTACAAAAATTCAAGAGACTTGATATAATTAGAAACACAATTAGGCGCGGACCTTAGGTCATCTATCACGGACTAAATATCAGAAACAACATTTCACAATTGTTTATATGTTCAGTAAGCTCTCCTTTCATTAGAGACGGAGACGTCTCTAGCAAGGCTCTACGAACGCCAAGATTGATGGGCGCACGATGGATTTGTTCTATTCGCGCACACTCATCAATCATTCGCGGGTATTTTTCCGTGTCTCAGGTTGTTTAGCCTAAATAGATTGTTACGGGCTTTGATACATCGTTCATATCGACATGTGTATCACATTAGTATTGACGTTTATCCGGCTGTAAAATCCCTTAAGGAAAACATTTTACATTAAATGTAGAAACTTTTTAGCCTTATGTAAAGATTTCCATAAGAGATCTTTTTGCAACGGTAATAGTAAGTTATTGGTTACTACGAGTAAGACTTTCATTCAATTGGATGATAATTAGATTAAATTTGAGGTTATATGTTATAATAATACAATCATTTACATTACTCTCGTGGAACTACTCGACCGATTTGAAAAATTCTTTAAGCGTAAGATAATTCATTTATCGAGACAGACTACAGGCTCAAGCTAAAATAAATAGGATAGGAGCAGCAATAAATAAATATTATGAAAACGGCAAAATTAAAGGCTTTCCTTTTTCCCCTTTAAAAGTTCTAAATAAAAGGCATATGACTCGCTTTTAAGGTTAACCCACTTCAACCATTATGGTTATCAAAATACTACACGGTACTAAACTTTCCACGCGGGCGGAGCCGCTGGTGATTGCTACTTCATATATAAAAATACTAAAGCCGAAGTTCCATTCTTGGCTAAAAATAGAAGATAGTAACTTGTGGTAAATAAAATAAATAATCTATAATATACATACCTACATATATTTATAAGTTCAAATATGTCACAAAATATAACACATTTTAATATTAGCTGGCTATTTTTCTTAAAAGAAAAGAGCTGAATAAATAAGCAAGTATTTGTTCAAGGCATTGTAGTCTACAATAGGCAACGTAAACTTGAAAAACGTTGATTCACTCGCGTAAGGGGCACACGGCGCTCAGAACTTGGCAATGTTCTAAATACTAGACAGAAACCTAATTTGCTATTTTCATTTAAATTATTAAATTATCTTCGTATTATGAAGCATATTCTGTGCGTTGGTGCCTAGGAATATAGTTTAATACTTAAATTCTCTCTGGCTTTTATGTACTAAGTACTAAACACGTTCTTATAATAGTATTGTATAAATGAAATAATGTGGGGTGTAAAATGAAATATGCTTTCGGGTAATCACGGACTAATGTTATAAAGAGAACAAAAAAATTACAAGTATGTGTTTCTCATTTTGCTATCATCTCAAATATACACAGTAATAAAGTATGGAAATATTTGCTACGTGGCTACTTAAAATTCTCTTTATAAAGTTAGCTTATGATTTGCAATATATATTTTTTTACTAACACCTAATTTAGCTGTACTTTAAATTTTTCGATTAAATTCGAATCCTATCTGTACTTTGATTCTTTGATTCGAAAACGCCGTGTGGTATCCAGCTGAATAGAATAGTACCACCCTCATTTCTTACCGAGGTGTCGTAAAAGGCGACTAAGGTAATTTGACCCGCCGTGTGGTATCCGGCTGAGTAGAATAGACCAACCTCATTTCTTACCAAGGTGTCGTAAAAGGCGACAGAGATAAGTTAACGTCAGGCGGCGGCCGGTCGTAAAAATTCAGCCAAATCATGTGATAGCATGCTTATAACATGTTGTGCCGACCCCACTTAGAGTGGGATAAGGCCAGGAAGATGATGATCTGTACTTTGATTCTTTACTATTTTTAGTGTTTTGGTCTGACAATAACTGCAACATTAAACTTTTAAATAGTTATGAAATTGTCCCGTTTATTCTAAAATATTCAAAGAGGTTTAAATAAAGCCAGAAACTTCGTAACGTAGCATTGATCTGCTTTTACTTTACGAGTTTCGAATAGAACAAATGGTGACAAACACAAACCTCAGACAATGGAATATTTTATAATTTAGCTTGGCTGCACACGTTCCGATCTGGGAAACCGGACAGAATTCGAGGCAGGTGTGCACAATAATAATGTTTGCTTAGTATTCATCACTCCCAAATTACTAATTGCGGTTTCCTTTTAATACTATTATATTCATTAAAAACATATAAACACATATCCACATTATATTTTTGACATGTGACAATTTGTCCAAAGTTTCAGTCTACCAAATAAACCGTTGCAATATAAATAACCATGCAAGTATGGTAAAAACAAAACAATTTCTTATTACTTTATTGTTCCATTTTATGATTATCCTATTCTTCAAGACCGTTTTTATATACTTTTATCAGAACATACTTTTATCAGAAACATCGCACAGAGGAACGTCGTTTGAAGGTGCGTAGCACACCATTTAAACTCGGATTAAAATAACATTTTGGTTTTCAGACGTGTTGATCAGAACTTTAGGCCGGTAAGGTATACAATTCTTTTAGATATTTACATTTAAGTTTGGGCGATTGGCCAAAATTACTTCGTAATATTGTTATTCAATGGTAACTTCTAGCACTTCTAAGTTTATGATATATATTTATAAAGCTTTGAATACGAACTATTAGGTAACGTAAACGGATGTAGTAGTAACTATTTACAGCATCATTATATGAAACATATTCTTGCACTATTTACAAGTAGGGGAAGGAAATGGCTTTTGTTTCACAACTAGCGCTAGTTTAAAAGTCAGGGCTTAGAGTTTATTATTTAAATGGTTGGCCAGAAAAGAAGATAGACTGTTGTGTATTTAAATTTAAGTATTTACTTTCGATCGAACAAAGCTGATGAATTGTCGTGCAAAAGGCGATATTTACAAGATAATTGATCAGCTTTGTTTATGACGAATTGAGCTCATACAGCCTTCAACCCATGAATAAATTATAGACCGTAAGTAAAGACAAGTACATATTAAATTATTGTTGCAGAATCATTGTTTCCCCGGTTCGTGGAGCCGGTCCCTAACGTAACAGTAACAGTGGGAAGGGACGCTCTATTAGCCTGCGTCGTCGAGGATCTAAGAGGATACAAGGTATTATAAACTAATTTCATTATGAACATTAATTGAGTAGTAATTAGTTTACACAAAATAGTTAGAGTGGAATCTTAGCTATAATTAATAATTTATAGAATTAGACGTTACTTTGCGGAGTTCCATAATACAATAATAGGGAATTATTTAGCAAATAATAGCCGTAGTAGTAGCCGTGTAGTTTTCGGCTGAGTAGAAAAGACCACCCTCATTTCTTACCTAGGTTTCGTAAAAGGCAACTAAGGTAAGTTTACGTAAGGCAGGTGGCCGGTCGAAAATAACAAAAACATATAACAACATGTTTAAAAACATGATATACCGACCCCACTAAGAGCGGGATAAGGGCAGAAGTATAATGACACATTACTACATTACATCTAATCACGATTTATTATAATATTTTTTGTAATATTAATAACGTGAATAAATTGAATTTTTTTTTATTAGGGCATAATTATACTTAATTTTTAAATAATGTTGCGGTTGATAAAAGCACAAAAAACATCACGATGAAATAATATACAGCTAGAACGTAAAACAGCTTGATGGAAATATTCGTATATTTGTTTTTAATGAGGCAGGAAAGAGCACTGAAAAGATCTTTTGTTGTCAGTATTAATAACTTATAAATTATTAAAGTAAATGATGATGGTCAATCAATTTTTGTATTCAATAATTGACGATTAAAGCTTGTAAAAACTTATTCCTGAATCGTTGGACAACCACAGTTCATTTATTCACGTTTGATCGTCCATTACTTTGTAAATGCAGGTCAGTATAATAAAAACATCATATTGAAACCATATTATGTGAAACTTCGGTAGTACTTAAATGATAAATAATCTTCATAAGTTCATGCAAAACTTAATGAAAAGGTTTTTAAAAATGGTTATTACATCTGCTGTCAGAGTTAATAGAATTGCTAAACTTTTGTTAGATTATTTGCATAATAATGATATAGAAGCTTGTTTCATTTAAACAACTGTCTCATAAGATAGAAAACATTCATTCAAGATAGAAGGTAAATTCTCATTATGGCTCTGTATAGACAGATTCATAATGAGAATTTAGCCTGGGGTAAATCATATAGTAGGTATCGGTTTATATTACAAATATATTTCTGATTTAGAACAAATTAATTTAAGAAATAATTGAAAATTATATAATTAATTAATTTTTAAATTGTTTTTTTCATATGAAAATACAAAGATATATTTTATCAAATCATATTCTTACATCGCTAATTGAGACCACTGCAGCAACTTTACATATATAGAGTCGCGTGCAGCTAGAGAGCCGCAGGCTGACGATCCCTGGTCTTCCTATAACCTTATTATAAATAGGAATGTTTGTATGTTTGTTCTTTTTTAATTTTGAATGTACAAACAGATGGAGATGGTTTTAGTATAGGTGAAATGATAGAAAGTTGAAATGGTTGAAGGATAGTTGAAGAGCTGGAGACTAACACGAGCTCGTTTTAAACTAGTCACTAAAACTCAAGCTAAACGAAGTTGCTAGTAGCAATTATTTTATATTCTCTATAATAAACACATAGTTTCCCTCAAAATGTTTAAGTTCATAAGTTTTACAAGTAACAAATTCCACACAACTCCATACCGCACCAAGTTTTAACAAGCCAACTTGATATCACTTTATTCAGAATGCACGATTCGCCAGCTATTAATCAGGACGGCTAGTTAGCGAAAGTAAAGAAGCATGTATAGTGCTCAAATTTAAATGCGGAGTTAGCAAAACCAGTTCTGTTTTAGAAGACGATTTAATATTCTTTCGCGAGTAAATAAGGCCAGGCGACAATGAAGAGCTGTTGCATGGAACAGAGATATTATTAAATTATCTCATTGTGAAATGTGTTCTGAATGTTGAATAGCACAGAATGTAAGTTGGGGTTTTGTTGAACTTTATTTAGGTTACGGTAATAATGTATATATTTTTCTGTGATTAACGCCGTGTGGTATCCGGCTGAATAGAATAGTACCACTCCATTTCTTACCGAGGTGTCGTAAAAGGCGAGTAAGGTAAGTCAACCCGCCGTGTGGTATCCGGCTGAGTGGAATAGACCGCCCTCATTTATTACTGAGGTGTCGTAAGAGGCGACTAAGGTAAGTTGACCCACCGTGTGGTATCCGGTTTAGTAAAATAGACCACCCTCTTTCTTACCGAGGTCTCGTGAAATACGACAGAGGCAAGTTGACGTCAGTCATGCGGCCGGTCGTATAAACGCAGCCAAATCATGCGACAGCATGTTTATAATATGTTGTGCCGACCCCACTTAGAGTGGGATAAGGGCAGGAAGATGATGATGATTCATAGTGTAACGTTAGTAGATTATAATCACTAACATACAAGCTACATAAGACTAACCATCTAGCACCCCTACGTGTAGATTTTAGTTGACTTAGACATACTGGAGGTTGAGAGTAATCTCTTTGATAAAACCCTCACTATAAATACAACAAGGCGTCATATTTAAATGCTTCTTTCTCATTTATGTTTTAAATACATTTCAGCGGGACATGATAATACATAAAGAAATAAATAATATATTTTTTATAAAAACGTATATTACGAGTACAAGCCTTATGGTATCCGGCTAAGTAGAATAGATCACCCTTATTTTTTACCGAGATGTCGTACTTTACGACTAAGGTAAGTCGACGTCATGCAGGTGATCGGCCAAATCATGTGACAACATGTTTATAACATATTATGCCGACCTCATTTAGAGTGGGATAAAAGCAGGAGGATAATGACGATGATGATGCTACAAACGCCGAAAATTAAACTACTATATGTAAAAACACTTAATTGTTAATTACTTAGTTATAGTCATACTATAACTACCCAGATTTCAAAACCGGTTTTTATTCCGGGCCCTAACGATAAACTATTATTTAGCTGTATGGGAGTGTAAATTAGAGTTTGAACTAAAGTCATTGCAACAGTTACTTGTACCTTACATTTATTTACATCTGAAAATTTCATATCTTTGTTTTCGTATACAGGTTGCGTGGGTACGAGTGGATACTCAAACAATCCTTAGTATCCATCACAACATAATCACTCAGAATCCACGTATCAGCCTTTCGTACAACGATCACCGCTCCTGGTACCTTCATATCAAGAACGTCCAGGAAGTGGACCGTGGATGGTACATGTGTCAAGTCAATACTGACCCCATGCGTTCCAGAAAAGGTTATCTACAAGTTGTTGGTTTGTATCTTTTTTTTGTACCTATATGTTCAAACAATTCTGCGTGAAACGTTAAAACGAAACGTCAACCCACCGTTTTTTAAAATATTCAAATTTAAATTTGACAGATGCGCTAACTTTTCACAATACACTGTATATACGTCCCGCGATACTATTGTACAAACCCGCAATAAAAGTTTTAAAAACACTCAAGTTCGCCTTTTACTTGAAGACTATATAACTTACTAGCATACCCAGCTAGCTTCACCGGGCTTAATTTAAAGATATCAGTAGTAACAAAAAAATTGTCATAGACAGTCCAAGAAAATGCTCTAATAACCTCCAAACTACTACTACTAGGATTAACTACGTATCCGCTGAACATATCTACATACTTTCCCTTATATATAAAAAGATTCTAAATTTATTAAGACAAATCTTTAGAAAGTGATATAGATGTAAAGAATATTTTGAGCTATGATATTGTTTATAATAGATTAACATTTAAAGACATAAATGAATCCGTCGATTAGTATTTAGTGCCTTTTAAAGACTACATGGAGGATTGTGTACGAATTGTATATAGCCATTAACTTTGTACAATTTAGACTCCTTAAGACCTATTATTTATAATTCTTAGTGTAAAACTGTACAACCCGTATAGCTTTAAAACCATCTAAGTTTTGCTACCAAAGGAAGTTATGGAAGAAAAACAATTTTGTTAGCATAACAAGAAGAGTAAGCGTAGGTAGTGCATTGGTTAGGATAACGGACTTGCGATCGAGAGGTCGTGGGTTCGTATCCCGGCTATTATACTACCGACGTGAACAAGCATTTAGCTTAGCTGGAGGGGTTAACAAGTTTACAAGTAATTTGTAATCCAAATTGTTAATAACCGTTTTTTTTAATAACAAAACAAAAAAAAATTAAACCATCTTCGTCTTGCCACAGCCTGAATATTATGGCAAGACACATTAATAATGTTCCATCTTCGTTGCAATATCTTTAAATAATTACATAATATGCAATAAAATAAAATTCGTGTACAACAGAGACTCTCATAAAACTAATACACAAACTGTTTCTTGCGTTTGCAAAGTTAGCGTTATGTACGCGTAAGTTATGTTCTGATTATCTATAATCTACTACTTTATGGCAGTCGTCTAAAATACTTACATCTCTAGGCCAAAAAAACGTCGACTGTAATACGATTCAAACACGCAAAGACGGAAAACGCTACGAAGGCCAAATGTCGTAAATACATAGCAACGGAAACATCCCTGATTCTTTTATTGTGTTTAAGTTTTGAAATTTCATTTTGTATCTAGATCTTCAAAGTTTTCTAGAGCACTCTGTCTTGTGCCCTAAAAGATAAGACATAATTGTTTTCTTTTTCAAAAGCATTCCAATTTGCGTGACCTAAACAGTTAAGCTGACAAATTTATAAACACAACTTTTAAAATAACTCTTTTGTAGACTCTCACATTTAAAGTTTTTAACTTTTAGCTCGTTTTATATATTTGATCATGGTTTGCGTGTATCAATTTTATGAGAAAAAACTTCTTTAATTTTTATAGATAAAGCTATGGTTATCAGGTTTTGGATATTTTTAGTTCCACCAATGATCATCGACAATATGACTTCAACTGACATGGTAGTTCGCGAAGGCACAAATGTCACAATGGTTTGTCGTGCAACGGGTTATCCTGAACCTTATGTTATGTGGAGAAGAGAGGACGGCCAAGAATTCAACTGTAATGGCGAATCAGGTAAATATATGAATTAATTAAAAATCTTATATTGCGTTGATTAGTATAATGAATACCAACTCGCACAATAAAGTGTTCTTACTACAGCATTGTAGAATTATAATAATATTAATATTATTTTTGATAAACAATATGTAAAAATTAAAGAAGATAAAAAATATTTATGTAATTTTTCTACAAAAACACCACAAAATGTTCGATCATTATGTTGACACAAAGAAAAACAGAGAGAATAAAGAAAAAACCTATAAAAAATACGATCTCAAATATCACGTAATAAAAACAAACTTTCTGAAAGATCGAGAATAACGATGAATTTTCGATGAAATAAACAAAACGTTTTATAAGATCGTTCCGAATATTTCGAATTCTTATAAGAAACGAGTTCGAATTTGCTCTGCGAGTACCGAATATCTGATGCCAATGGTTCGGGACACCGAGCGACCTTCTCTCGAAATGACAACTTATAGCAATTGTTTCGTACAATACAACCGAGCTGTACAATCTTCGCATAGTCGAAATATTTACAAGATTGAATTGGCGAAATGGAATGCTGGCGTATAATATTATTTTGAATAAGCAAATACTCGCGAATATTCATACGTTAACAGTTTCTTTTTATTTATTGTAATAATAATACGGGAAATTATGTTTTCATTTTGTGATCTGTTGTACGCAAATGTGTATTTTTATTACTGATTAGATAGATACCATAACACCGTGTGGTATCCGGCTTAATAGAATATTACCACCTTCATTTTTCCCGAGGTGTCGTAAAAGGCGACTAAGGTAAATCGACCCACCGTATGTTATCCGACTAATTAGAATAGACCACCCTCATTTCTTACCGAGGTGTCGTAAAGACGACTAAGGTAAGTTGACCCACCGTGTGGTATCCGGTTAAGTAAAATAGACCACCCACTTTATTACCGAGGCGTCGTTAGGCAGGCGGAGGGTTTTAAAATAAGAAGCCAAATCATGCGACAACATGTTTGTAACATGTTGTGCCGACCCCACTTAGAGTGGGATAAGGGCAGGAGGATGATGATAATGATGATTAGATACCATCGATTTAAATTGTTTGTTATAAAATTCCATGTTTATAGCCGGTTTAACTTAAGTTTGTATTTCAGTTAACGTTGTTGATGGGGAAAATTTAACAATATCGAAAGTATCGCGTCTTCATATGGGAGCTTATCTATGTATTGCTTCAAATGGTGTACCACCATCGATTAGCAAACGTGTCGTCCTTATGGTGCAATGTAAGTATAAATTATAAAAGAAAAGAAAGAAAAGAAGTAGTATAAAATAATCAACAAAAAGGTTAACGATAAAATATTTATATATATATTGGCCCGTTGGCGCAGGGAGCAGTAACACTACCTTAAGCTCGTGGGCTCGCGAGTTGGATTCCTGCCGAGGGCCAACATTTTTTAAAAACAATTTCTTAGTTCTTCATGTCAGGGTCTATTTATGTATTTATTTAAAAATTATGTAAATATGTATATAAAAGTCATCTCTCACCCATGATAGGAGTACTAAAGTACTTTGGGGACGTACGATTATGTAAGTGTCCCGTATATTTTTAAAAAAGTATTGTTCATATAGGCCAAAAAATTAAAAAGAATTTAGTAATGTTAAAATCCTTTTCAACAAAATAAACTAAACCCTATTTAACACATAACTTCGATAACAAAACTTAATTTTGGCACATACAAAATTAACAAGCGCAGTTTCATTTCGGTCTCTAATTACGTCCGAAGTTATTGATAATATAATAGTTTATCACAACCACCGTCCATATTGTGACACGATCCGCTAAATTAAAATGACAAGTAAATGATAATTGAGGTAAACGTGAAACAACGTTGAATTTAGCTGAATTTACGTCGCATACGAGTTTCGAATTTCACTGTCATATTTTTACGGTACCATCTTTTCCAAACATACTTAATCATAACACTTTTATACACAAATACATGTATGTAGTAAAATGCATGTATGGAATGAAACAGAATGAGGAAACAATGTTATAAAAAAAATAATTCAATTTCCAGTACATAAGTAATGCTATTTTTTTAAACTTTTAAAAAATAATGTTTATAGTTATTGTAGTTTATAGTTACATTAGGTAACCTTTAAAAAATATTTTATTTAATACTTTAAATAATCTGAACTAGTCAGGATCAGAAAATAAGCGTATTTAAAACTTTTAATTCTCTATAGTATGACATTTTTGTTATTTATTGTGTAAATTAATTGTAAATTACAAAAAAATATTAGTAATGATTCTTTTTGGAGTTTGAAAAATGGGCAAGATTATTATGTGCGTTTTGAAAGTAACTTTTAATTTTGAATACTTTACTATATAATACAAAATAAGCCGATATGCGTTTAAGAAAGCCTACGGAATCGATTCATTAAAAATATATGAAAAGGCTATGAATAATGAAGCAAAGTTTCATTGTTCAAGTGTCCTTAAATTCTTCCGTCCGCATCATAGGTACGTGCACATTTCCACATAATATCCTTTCGTCGGCAGCGTTTAGAAAAATTATTTTTCTGGGAGCGGGAGTCGTTAACGAGTATTTACGAGGAGAGAGCGCCTCTACCTGACGGAGGCTTCTGCCAGAGCGGCCATAATTGCGCCCAATTAGAGCATTATGCTGACGTGAATACGACCCGGACGCGATAATGGCTACAGGCTATCTGTTCCTCGTTCCTCCCCGCTCTGTCGCATCCCGAAAGCCAATGAGACGATTTCCTCACCCCTAATTCACGTTCCATATCTCGGTACATTCGCTCTGCATTTCTTATAGAACACGTAAAATGCTCACGTAATTTTCACTCGATTAACCAATGAGACTTTTGTTATAAATACATCTCAGAAATTCATTACGACATCCTTTCCTGCAATGTGCGTCATAAAATGGCTATTTATATACTTCTGATAACAAAAAGTTTCATTGAAATATCATCATAACCCAAATAAAACGATGATGCAAACTACAGTAGGACATTTTGCATGAAAATAAAAAAGTAATTGCGGAGAATAACATATTATGTATTTCTTATAATCTACGTTTTTTAAAGGAATACAAAAACTGCTAATTACAGCAAATTATTTTAATGATAACTTTTGTACTATATACATATACATTTCCGGTTATTTAATTCTACTTTCACTTCTCTAAATTACCTAATATATGCAGTTTAAAGAATATCTGTGGCTAAAGCGTTTTGGTGTGATGTTTGACACATTGTTCTTTTTCAATTATTGCTTTTCAATGTCTGGTCCATTCATGTGCTTTTCTTTGATAAAAATAGTGTATACTTATTATATGAATAGTTTCATTATTGTAAGTGAATTCATCTATTTTGTTTTAAATAAATATTTGAAATAACAGTAAAATTATTTAATTACTTATAATCATAGATATATTTTCTTTATGTTTATGTATAGTTCCGCCAATGTTATCGATCCCGAATCAGTTGGAGGCTGCATATGTAGGGCAGGACGTAACACTGGAGTGTCATACTGAAGCGTACCCCTCCTCTATCAACTACTGGACTACGGACCGCGGAGACATGATTATATCGGGTTTGTGAAACGTTTAAGATAATCTTATAATATATCGTTCATACATCTTCACTTAGTAAACGCCGTGTATCCGGCTGAATAGAATAGTACCACCTTCATTTCTTACTGAGGTGTCGTAAAAGGCGAGTTATGTAAGTCGACCCGCCGTGTGGTATCCGGCTGAGAAGAATTGACCAACCTCATTTCTTACCGAGGTGTCGTAAAAGGCGACTAAGGTAAGTCGACCCGCCGTGTGGTATCCGGCTGAGTAGAATATTCACATTAGTTTTCAGTTATTTATAGAATAATCAAGTCAATTAATATTGCGTAGATTTAATGTTGGTTTTTAAAGAAAATATAATATAGTAAAATGTTATCATAGTATTGCAAACGATACCTAAATTAAATATTGCTCCAAAAATTATTACAAAATGTTTTTATAACACAGTAAGTAGTTTTTTAAAGTTTCCTATCAGCAACAACAGACAATAATAACTTATTTGAACCTCAAGATTGATATATAATAGAAGTAATACAATTGTAGGAAACAAGTACACTACAGGATTAAACGACGATGGTTATAGCCGGAAAATGAAGCTCACTATCCGGAAAGTATCATCTAAGGACTTCTCTTCTTACCGATGTGTGGCCAAAAACTCTCTCGGTGAAACGGACGGACTAATACGGCTTGATGGTAGGCAAACTTTTTGTTTAACCAACTAAAGTATAAACTGGTGCTTCACACTATTTATATTGCTTTATTAAATTTCATTTAAGCTAGAAGCTTAAGTTGTCAAAACAAAGTGAGTTCGCAAGATAGTAGATGTTACGGAATGTTGTAAGTTTTAATTCTTAGAACTAAACTAAAAAAAACAAAACCTTGCTTGTACGTTTTCGGTAGAAGCAATTATTGTAACTAGCAATTAAATTGACGAATTAATATAAACTTTAATTATATTTTTATGAACTAGGAATATTACATTTCAGCGCAAATATTTTCGTGAAATAAGTTATGATATTTCGGTTTTGCATTAAATAAAACAATATTTTTTCCAAATTGTAACGTAATTATGTTTTCGGTTTGTCTAGAAATACCAGCGCCGTCGACAACGAGTACAACTGTTAATTATGTCCCGACTTTTCCTCAAAGGAAAAAAGGTAACTATTATAATTAAGTATTTTATCTGCCAGAATGTCATATTATTATTCTGAATAACTCAATAAGATAAAACAAAATGAGATAAAGTAACTCCTGAATAATTAATGCTAAAATAAGGTTAGGATCGAATGAAACCCTTTTCGGATAGGCTATTTCGGAATTAATTTTTCATGTTCATCTCGATTCCCCTTCTGCACAACTGCTTATTGGAAAATTTGAAAATTCGATATAGCTACGTAAACCACGATTACAAGGGCAATAGCAGTCAAAACTTTTGTTGGCTCCACGTGCCGTTTATACATTCATCGTCGGCCTGTTCCCGATCGAGAAAGGTCTTTGGTGAATTTTGTATTTATTGCTTTTCCCGCCGTAGCCCAATGCTTCCGTACAATTGGGTCGTTAGTAATATTATTGTGGGAAAAACGATTTTGTTTGCTCTTTGACTTCCAATGTACGTTTTTATTGTTACAGATTTCGGGTTTCCTCTACATTCTTTACGATGCCATATATTGTGCGCAGACTTGAAAGCCGCTTTTGTTCCAAATTGTTATTACGGAATGTTACCTTATGTCATACTTATATATAATTTATTTTTAAGGTAAACAAAAGAATCGTTGGAGAGATAGTTCAGCGGAGAATCGAGTAATCGGAGATTATGAGGTTGAAGAGTGGAAGGATTTAGGTATGTACAACACTTTGAATTCTATGTATTCTTTGTATATTTGTCTAATATATATATATATATATATATATATATATATATATATATATATATATATATATATATATATATATATATATATATATATATATATATATATATATATATATATATATGTAAATACGTCAATCATCATTCTTCTGGCCTTTTCCCACCTGAGATCAACTTAGTCTTATTTTACGACACTTCGGTAAAAAAGAGGGTGGTTTTTTTTTTACTCAACCGGATACCATACGGTAAGTCAACTTACCTCAGTCGCCTTTTACAACACCTCGGTAAGAAATGAAGGTGCTCTATTTCAGCATAAACAAAAAGAGCAATATCGGATAATATTTGATACACGTTAGTTAAGAGACAAAAGTTTTGTATATACAAGTATAACACTCATTCCTTACAGATTATGAATCGACCCAGTCTTCAAGCTCATCAATTATACGTGGATTTATACATCCAACATATATGCTGGCAATGGCGTTTATTAGCTGACAGCTAATAAATACTCCGCTGAAGTCTTTTAGTGCCAATTGACTAAAGTGATAAATATATTAGACAGTGGAGTTTAAAATAATATATTACGTACAGTGTAAAAATATTAAATAATGTGTATTGTTAAAGTAAACGTTTAATTAAAATCTGTTAAGAAGTTTCTTAGTTTATCATCTCTATAAGTTGGGTCAACAATAACCAATTCAAAGCTGAACAAAAATGAAACTATTGTTAGTGTTAAACCTGAATCCAACCAGCTATTTTATTGGTATTTTTTTAAGTCTCTACTACGATTTTGTATAGATTTAGAAATTCATATTAACTTTAATAAAAATACATTGAAATAAATTATTTAACTTGGGGTTACATACTAGTGCATTTAAAAGAAGAGAGTCTTTTCCTAACGTTTTGCTTAAATGTCACTTCAGTCAAGTAAACAACATACCTCTAAATAGTTTTATTTGTGAATACTTCGCTCCAGATAAAAGGATTTGTGATGAGACCGTGTATTAATTTCAGCTACGATGTTTTTTATGACCTAGTATAACATTTCTTTATAGTATTTTATTCGTTTTCCACTTATACTATTTGTACGTAAAAATATTCACTTGTATAGTAAAAATAGTGATAGGTATGATAGACATACAAGAAACAGACATAAACTAATGATGCCTAGACTACGCCTCCAAAAGATCCGAAAATCATTTGTCGGTCTCGGTACACGTTTTTATAACAAAATTCCTCAACATTATCTAGACTTGCCTTTACACAAGTTTAGAAATTATCTCTAAACGATGTTGCTACATAAAGCTTACTATACTATTGAGGATTATTTGAGTGATAGCATATCTTAACTGCAGTCAGCTAGGCATCCAGCTGCAACGATTATCTTGTAACCATCAAATTGTAATAATTTTTTAAAAGATTAGCCGCCGAGTTTCTTGCTGATTCTTCTCGGTAGGAGCAAACATCCGAATCAGTGGTAGCTTCTTTAAAACATTTGACGATTCAAAAGTACTGTAAACAGTCCACTTGAATAAAGAATATTTTGAATTTGAATTTGAATTTGAATTTGAATTTGAATTTGAATTTGAATTTGAATTTGAATTTGAATTTGAATTTGAATTTGAATTTGAATTTGAATTTGAATTTGAATTTGAATTTGAATTTGAATTTGAATTTGATAAACAACAAACATCGATCTATTTTAGGTTCTTCTCTACAAGGTATATTTATTATTGTTTTTTTTTATTTACAGCAAAAATGTACAAATTATATCTATCTTAAATTACTTACACTCTACAAGTTAATCTAGTTTATTTATTTATATTAAAATTATTTATATCTAGTGGTACGCGTAACTGCTTTCGCACTAACTTAAACGTTCAAGTACCCTCAATAATGCCTTATATGTTTTTTTTTTTAAGTTGGTATTTTGCTACCCCAATATATAAGCATTAATTGTACCAAATTTCTTCAATCCAGCAAATTTAACAGTGAAATCGTGACAAACACTGTCGCATTTATAATATATATAATAAGTTTACTATACAAAAAAATATTAAGTAAAATTACATATATTCATTGCAATTAAGTATCATTTTCTAAAGTTAGACCCAACATATAGAAGAACATTAACAACCAGTGTTTTACTTGTCTTGTACCCAAATTGCAAGCGAGAATTTCGCTAAGGAAACCTGACTTGCTGGTCTGCGTACAGTGTATCTAGATACACTGGATACTGATGTTTCCTAAGTTATTGTAACTTAAAACGTTTTCAACGAAGCTAAATGTGGTATTATGTAGCTTAGAAGTTAAATTTGAGCTTTAAATTTGGTTTACTTTGGCACTACGAAGTAAAAGAAATCTATTAAAATATTTTATCGGTCACTTATTATATCCCTATAAATCTAAAAATAATAAGGACAAAATTCAATTTTACATACTATTCGGCTATATGTCTGCGGCTATATGAAAAAATTCTTTATTTATATTGTACAGATTCTAAATTTTTGTTTTTGGCTACCACCAAATTCACTAGTGCCAAATTAAACCCTATTCTTCTTCTTATTCTTATAGCTCTTTCTATAGAATCTAATATTGCAAAGAAACAAAATATCTTTGCCTCGTCATATTGCTATGTAAATATGTGTGTAGTTTCCTAAGATGTAAAAAACTATGTTATGATTGTTAGATTCTATTACCAATAGAAATTAGTTGATTCTTATCTTTATGAAAGACTGATAGATCTTACGATATTTGTGCCATATCTTAATTATTAATGTTAAATTTTTGTTACTAATTTCATCAAATGTATATAAATATTTTTAGCTATAGTATATTTAAAAAACTTATTGAAATGATAATTAAATTATTTTTTTTATATCATATCTATACACAATTTTAATTTTATGTTTATTTATTTAATTTATAATTTTTAATAACTTAAAATACGATATATATTACAATTGTATTGCAACCACAATATACTTGTAGTGCAGAATTGATAAATTATTGACTTACATTTCAAATTTATTTATAATTGCCGCTTTTTATTTTGCACCTTGTATTTCTGACTTAGAAAAAGAGTTAGAATAAATAAAGTTTTATTTAAAGGTATTAAAGACATATGTATCTCAAATGCATGTTTTCTCTTTTTAAATCGTTTTAAAAAGGGAAAACATACATTTGAGATACACAAGTCATATACAATACAAAATACATACTTCAAAAATCATACTTCTATACTAAAGGTCGTCCTTTAGTATAGAAATATGATTTTTTATTGAGAATTATTAAATATTAGGAAAATGTCATTTATTAATAATGTTACTAGATTGCATATTCAAAGTTTCAAATTTCTTATCCTTTCTTCTTGAAGCTTCCTTATGTAAGAATTATTTACTATGAATTTGTGGTTACAAACAACAATAAAATATACTTTAGCTAGTCTCGAAATCGCAATTCGTATTAGTATCGTAGAAAGAACCAGGATCTTTCTCAGAACTAGCTTATCATTATATCAGCTTTCACATATACCTTTGACTTAATCATATTTGCGACTGCATTTTTACAATTGTTACAAGTCTTTTAAATAGTGAAGTATAAATTATATTTTAATAAACACAAATAACTCAATTTCCATTTCACATATATGTATTACTTGTTTCTAATTTTACGCAAGCATAGCTATTTCAATGATAGTTTCAATATTGCAAGAAGTATCTATATCCTTCAAATACACCCAGTAAATAAATAGGTATCCATCCACAAGACAAATATATCTTCTATATTCTATGATTAGTTATTTATTTTACTGTTCTGTTCCTATATTTCTAGCTAACAAATATCGCGTTCGTACCAGATATAAAGTGCTGAAGGTAATATTTTAGTTTTTATCGACACTAGTATAAATAAGATATAAATTTTAGAAATTATAATTTATTCACGAGAAATCACTTAGTATTTATTACAGAAGTGTATCCCTATTTTGTAGCACAATTCTTTAACCGTTATATTTTCAAAAAGATTACAACAATTTTATATCTATTTACTTCATTTTTAAATTTTAGACTGGTTGGCTGGAAGAGATTCCGATTCCGGAGTAAGCCCGCCTTTGCACATTGTTGTTTTTTTATTATTATTATTTTTATGTTAATTAATGCAATAAAGAAATTACAAACAAACAAGGATATAGCAACTTCTTGCATGTAATGAAATTATTATTCTGCTCAATATTGTGTGTACATGGTACAGTGTATTATCAATAAATTACGTTTACGCCGCTTCTGTATTTTCCAAAATATATGAAACAAATATGTCTATATTCTGGAAGATGTAAAGTAAAGGTATACAATTAATGTAAATCAACAAATATTTTATTATTATAAAACCAAATAAAAACCTTAATTTTACTTTACTGTTAACAGAAAATTATACTAAGTCAATATACGTTTGTATAAACTTTGAACAATTTTAAATATATTTAAAAACAAATGAAATATCACAAAAAAAAATTTAAATAATAGAAAAATAATGGCATAGTCTGAAATCTGTCAAAATTGTTCGTAATATTTTCACTTACTTTTTCGAATTTTGTAACTGAGTTTGGAAAATATATATTGAACATTATACGAATGAATAAATTTGACATATTTAATAGTAAACAAGATCATACGCCGTGTGGTATCCGGCTGAATAGAATAGTACCACCCTCATTTCTTACCGAGGTGTCGTAAAAGGCGACTAAGGTAAGTCGACCTGCCGTGTGGTATCCGGCTGAGTAGAACAGACCAACCTCATTTCTTACCGAGGTGTCGTAAAAGGCGACTAAGGCAAGTTGACCCACCGTGTGGTATCCGGTTTAGTAGAATAGACCATCCTCTTTCTTACCGAGGTGTCGTAAAATACGACAGAGGTAAGTTGATGTCAGGCAGGCAGCCGGTCGTAAAAACGCAGCCAAATCATGTGACAGCATGTTTATAACATGTTGTGCCGACCCCACTTAGAGTGGGATAAGGGCAGGAAGATGATGAATAGTAAACAAGATCATATTCCTTAATTTTTATGTATGATATAATTTTCATTACGGGAATTTTTCACCAGGGAACTACTAATGGGCTCATTTTAAGGTGCCACCTATTGAGGCTAAAATATTTTTTTGTTACTTATGAAATTAAGAAAACAAATTAGTGTGTATTGATGTTAATGGTATGTTCATAATAAAAAGTAGGGTATATAAGAATGGCTTATGTTCTAATTATAAAACTAATATAATGATCAAATTGCGTCATATAATATTACAGGCAAAAAAATTATGGTATCAGTTTATTAATATCACACCTTTAAATAGAAGCCTTATGCAAAGAATGTGTTTGCTACTAGGTCCTGAAGATTCAAATATTTTACTATAAAAAAATATTATATTACATGAAACAATATCTGCTGTAGTTAAATTGACAATGTAACATCGATTATTATTATAATTCTATACCGGTAGGTGGTACCAAAATATGTTTCATAGTTATATATATATAGTATTATCAAATACATTCTAGATCTTTGTAGATACGTATCGAAACTAAAGGCACTTGTTAACTGCGTAAAGATAGTTATCGTTTAGATGTTTCTTTTAAAATATTAAATAAATAAGATTTGATAAACACATTTTTTATTTCTACCTATATCCCTCTCATACACATCTATATTAAATTTTAAAATATCCTTATTTTCGTCTATTTTTATAAATAGATAAAAAAATATATCCTCAGTTATATATAAAATAAAAGAATAAGAAGTACTTATTTTTTAAAATGGTGTCTTCATCTGAACCGATTCAAGGAAACGCTGTGAATATCCTCGGGGCGTTTTATTACAAAATGCAAACACTATTCCGGCGACCTACTTATAATAATAGCAACTAAGACTTTACACCTTTCATTTTTACCCAGTCGCATCTCGATGAACTTGCTGCAGCTTCAGAAAATATGAGTTGTCGAGTTACAGCACTCTATTGTTTCCAAAATTATTACACATTTATTCCTAGTGGAAACTGTTTTACATAAAATAATAGGCGGGGATATTTGGACGCTCGGTTGACTGCGGTGAAGTCTTGAAGCACTTATACTAAGGCGGGATAACTGACGACTTCAATATAAACTCGGCTAGTTTTTAAATTTAGAACAGTTATATTCGAATGATATTTACATAGCTTCAGAAACGGACTGATGACATCATTTACGTCAAATACGTCATATAATAATGTCAAAAAAAATGTACTCGTACTTCCTATTTTATACAGATTACAAATGAATTCAAATTCAAATTCAAAATATTCTTTATTCAAATAAACTTGTAAACAAGTGCTTTTGAATCGTCAACTCTACTGCTGGTTCGGAAAGCTGTTCCTACCGAGAAGAGCCAGCAAGAAACTCGGCGGTTGCTCTTTTTAAAAATACAATTCTTAATGCTAGTTACATTTAATGTTTCTATCTTGTACAGGGTCGAACAATATTTATATCCACGCATTTTTATCGTCTAAATAATCCTCAACAGTATAGTAGGCTTTCTGTATCAGCCTCTCCTTAATAGTGTTTTTAAACTGCTGTAATGGCAAAGTTAAAATTGATTGTGGAATTTTATTATAGAATCTTATACCCAAACCCACAAACGACTTACGTACTTTTTCAAGGCGCAAAGCAGGGGCCGCAAGCTTATGTCGGTTCCTACTTTGTCTATTATATACATCGCCTATTGTTTTATAATTCTTTATATTATTATATACAAAAATTAAATTACTTAAAATATACTGTGAGGCAAATGTAAGAATACCTATTTCCTTAAACTTCTCTCGCAGGGAATCCCGCGGACTTAAATTGTATATGCCACGTACGGCTCTTTTTTGTAATACAAAGATTTTTTCATTATCCGCGCATTTACCCCATAGCAATATTCCATAGGACATAACACTATGGAAGTAAGCAAAATAAACAAGTTTTGCCGTTTCGACGTCAGTAAACTGTCTAATCTTTCGAACGGCATAGGCCGCTGAACTGAGTTTCTACCTACGTATCTACGTATCCTACGTATTATTTGTAAGCTAAAAGTTAAGTAAATATTTTAGTGTAACTTTTGTATGATCCCGTAACTTAATATTTCTTCATTTATTTTAAATTTCAATTAATTTTTTTTTAGAGTCTTTTACCTCATGGATATGAGTTTTCTCTTCATTACGCCGTGTGGTATCCGGCTGAACAGAATAGTACCACCCTCTTTTCTTACCGAGGTGTCGTAAAAGGCGACTAAGGTAAGTCGACCCGCCGTGTGGGATCCGGCTGAGTAGAATAGACCACCCTCATTTCTTACCGAGGTGTCGTAAAAGGCGACTAAGGCAAGTTGACTCACCGTGTGGTATCCGGTTAAGTAGAATAGACCACCCTCTTTCTTATCGAGGTGTCGTAAAGTACGACTAAGATAAGTTGACGTCAGGCAGGCGGCCGGTCGTAAAATACGTAGCCAAATCTTGTAACAGCATGTTTATAACATGATGTGCCGACCCCAATCAGAGTGGGATAAGGGCAGGAGGATGATGATGAGTTTTCTCTTCATTCGGATCCAAACAACAAAAACTTTGCAGGCCGGAGTGTTATATTATATACAAAGTGTTTCGTTTAATAGTAACGTAACACTTTGAATATATATTCAGATATCAACCTCTCTAAAAACCGGAAATCTATCAAATAATCTGTCGATTAAAAAAGAAGTGATCGTCTATAAAAAACTAAGTCAACATCTTCCTCCAGCCCTTATACCACTCCAAGTGGTGTCGGCACATCATGTTATAAAAGTGTTGTCACATGATTTGGCTACGTATTTACGACCGGCCGCCTGCCTGGCGTTAACTTACCGTAGTCGTATTACAACACCTCGGTAAGAAAGAGGGCCATCTATTCTACTCAACCATACCACACGGATACCACACGGCGGGCCGACTTAACTTAATCGCCTTTTACGTAACTTTTAGAAAGCCTTTTAGAAACTAACTTAATATAAAATTAAAAAGACATTTGAAACGACCCCCACAAGAAGCTTTTATTATTATAAGCGCCCTACACAAGTATCGATTTTATGCAAAATGCAACTAAGTTTGTGGCCGTGAGCTTGCTCCATATTAGCCATAAACCCACACCGCACGTCTTATTACAAAATGAGCCATCAATTTATCACGCCCACTTATGACGCCATCTGTAAACTTCTCATATTACGAATATTCCAACCCAGATATTACTTTCAAATACGTTGATTATAAATTTAAAACATTGTATCGCTTCATATATTTATACTTCTTGAATGCTTGAAAACGAACTTAATACTTTCAATTTCTTAAAAGTATTAAGGTCTATCAGATTATTGTATATTGTTAAGGAAAATATATATACATGTCACATCCTACCCTTATCCCACTCTGAGTGGAGTCGGCACAACATATTAAATATGTTGTCACATGCTTTGGCTAAGTATTTTACAACCGTCCGATTGCATGACGTCAATTTACCTTAGTCGTATGTTACGACACCTCGGTAATAAAGAGGGTGGTCTATTCTACTCAACCGGATACCACACGGTGGGTCCACTTACTTTAGTCGCCTTTTACGACACCAAGAAATGAGGTTCGTCTATTCTACTTAGCCGGATACCACACGGCCAGTTGACTTACCTTTGTCGCCTTTTAGAATAGATCACCCTCAATTCTTACCAAGATGGTAAGAATTGAGGGTGATCTATTCTACTCAGACGGATACCATATGGTATAAAAGAAAATAAATATGTAACGTTCATTTTGCTGTACTCCGCAGACTGGCAAACAATGAAGCAGGTTAGAAAAGATATACATATAGTCTGTGGTAGATATTTTTTGTAACTATACACTGTCCATTATATTAACCATCTTTTGACAGATTGACGATTTACATATTTAGTGATGTCCTAAAGATTCTCGTATGCGATACCATTCCGATTATAGTACCTACTATCATTAATCGAATTACGTACCTAAGTAATTCGATTAATGATAACCTACGTAAACTAATAACAGATATAGAAATCAACATTTTGATTTAATATTGCCTTAGTTTTTTGAAAATAAATGTTAATCCGTGTGTATTTATTATAATCATAAAAAATATATTATACATCAACTGGCAACATCAACAGACCTTTCGCTCGGCCGCCATTTTGACGTGATCTGTCACTCTCAACGAAACGCCCGTGATAGTCACACGCATTTGCGTTCGCTGAGTGTTCTCTCGCATCTGTTACACCTTGAGTTAAGTAGCTTTATTCCTCGGAAAAACTTTTGTGAAACTTATATTAATTGATCGTGAAAATGCCGAAAAGACGTGTGTTGAAAGCACAATCGAGACAGTTAGTGTTAAAACTTCATGAGTATTTTGAGCAAGAAAATCAAGATGGCGGACCTCTTATACCTATCACGCAAGTCCGAAACCGTGTTGCAGCCGCGTTGGGGATGATGCCTACGGCAGGAGCGGCTTGGAGCAAAACAAACCATCTACACCAAAAAGAAAGCGCCGGGCTCATAAGGTGACAGCTGTTGATGACTTTGACGCTGACGCTATTCGTCGTCATGTATATGATTACTACTTGAGAAAAGAAATTCCAACTTTGAGAAAACTTATTGTTTCTTTGAAAAGAAGTGGTCTATTTCATGGTGAAAAATCTTCTTTGGTCAAAGTTTTGAACACAATTGGCTTTTCATATAAAAAGTTAAATAAAAGAAAATTATTAATGGAACGCACAGATATAGCTATAGCACGTTGTGATTTTTTAAGAGAGGCAAAGAAAATACAAGATTGGGCAAATATTGTTTTCACGGATGAAACATGGCTCAACGCTAACCACAGACTATCTCGTTTCTGGACTGATGATACTGCTGATTCCACTTCCTCAGTACCAATGGGAAAAGGTGAGCGCCTAATCATTTGCCATGCAGGTACAGCAAAAGGATTTGTACAAGACGCACTGTTGGCATTTAAATCGAAGAAATCAAATGACTACCACGAAGAGATGAATGCAAATGTGTATGAAGAGTGGTTCAAAAAAATGCTCATTTCATTGGAAGAACCATCAATAATTTTTATTGATAATGCGCCCTACCACTCCCGTCAAATTGACAAAATGCCAACACAGGCTAATAAAAAGCATGAAATAATTAATTGGCTTCGGGACAATGGAGAAAATGTGGACGACTCAATGTTAAAAGTTGAATTAATAAAAATATTAAAAACCAAAAAGAGAGCAAAACGCTATGTAATCAATGAAATGGCAGCAGAATATGGCCATACTGTTCTTCGGATTCCTCCATACCACTGCCAGTACAACGCAATAGAACTTATATGGGCACAAGTAAAAGGGCATGCTGCGAGATGCAATACAAGCCCCCCATTCACAGCGAATAAAATGTTGCAATTGCTAAAAAATGCTTGCACCCACGTAACGGCCGAGAACTGGGCAAGTGTGGTGGAAAGAACTAAAAGAGTAATATTCTCTGATTGGGAACGTGATATTGCGTTTGATAATATATTATCTACACAAGAGCTAATAATAACTGCTACTGAAGACTCCTCATCGGAGGAGTCTAGTGTTGATTATCATTCCGACGACTCGTGCTAATAAAATAAATTAAAATATCCTGATTGTTTTATTTGTATTCATGTATTAACTAAGAAGAAAGTAAAACTTTATATAATGTTATTAAATGTCTTTTAATACTCGTAACATCGATTTCTACCGATTATTTTTAATCTGTGGCATAATCGTAGTAACCATTATGTGTGACATCACTAAGTGGGCGGTACCCATCCATAAAGTACAAATATTATTTGTATGATATTTGTACGTAAGCAATACAAAACTTAATGAGCGTGAGCTGTCAAAAGACTGATAATATGATGGACGCAGTATAGCAGTGCTACTGTGCAAAATCAGTGTGTCACATTGATTTTCTAGCCTAAATCCCGACCCTGCGGGAGTTCTAGGATAAAAATGATGTATAAGTTGGTCCACAACCTCCTCTATCTTCCAGTGAAGACCCAATCAAACTCGGTTTAGCCGTTTCGGAGAATCTACTATTAACCTAAACCTTCCGTATAAATTGCGCTATCTATAAACAAAGACCGTAATAAAATCTATGTAGAAGATTTTGAGAAATTAGACATACAGAGAGACAGTTTTTGAGGACTTTGTTTTATAATAAGTATAGATAACGGATTAAGTTTCAAAAACTGTATCAAAAATATTTACCTCTCTTTATTTTGAACAATCTCAATTCACACAATTTACAAGAGTTCAATCGAATAGGGAACATAACGTTCTCACCTACGATGATATTGTATTCTAAAAAAAAGGTTTTAAATAATAAGGCGTTGAGAGGGAGAATAAAACACGAGTAACAATAAGGTCCCGTCGAAATCATTGCCAAGGAGGCCGTCCGTTAAAAAGCTTTTAACTTCTTATTTGGGATCACACATACATTCGCTATATCTAGTGTTATAAAAGGGTCTCCCGAATTCGTTCAATTTGAATTTCATCTTTCTTTGAACGGTCCAATCATAAAAAACGATATCGTTGACATTTACAATTTTGTTTATAAGGATTTATCAGTGCTATGCGGTCAGCGTTAATGTTATGATGATTGTATTGTCAACATCTAGTAAGGTCCGATGATTTAAATATATTTTTTAATAATACTATGAGAGCTTCTTTAAATATTCGTGTAGGGAAATGTTCCCTAATTAAAAGGAATCTGGTCCCAGGGCCCTAGTTCGCTGGTGGGTAATTTAAGTGAACTGTTTTCTGGTTCAGGGCTTTGACTATTTTCTATCTTTCTGGGCAATGTATAATTATCACCGATAATAAGTAACAATAGCACCACCCACCTTTCAATGCCTCTGTACTGCCACCATGCACTAGAAGGTTCGAAGTCCTCGATATGCGCCGGCGGCCGGCCGTTTCTTGTGACGCCAGGGGAATGTTACTCGAACGAACACTAACACTATTACGAGTCCGAAACTCGACACGATACTTTAAAGATAGGCACTGCACTTGATATTGCAAGTCCCAGACTAATTATTTAATCTTCTGTAATGAATTTGATGCAAATTATGTATAGCGATCAAGCGGCCATTAGTGAAGGTCCC
The DNA here is from genome assembly GCA_947086495.1 of Morpho achilles. Classification (NCBI taxonomy): domain Eukaryota; kingdom Metazoa; phylum Arthropoda; class Insecta; order Lepidoptera; family Nymphalidae; genus Morpho; species Morpho achilles. Next base: position 8,095,271 of record CAMTZB010000006.1, on the reverse strand, counting down.
GCGCTCACGTAGACACTCGCACGGCGACAGACGAACAGATTGGCGAGTGGCGTTTTCATTGCTACCCACATATCGGTGAATAAAAAATGACAATAGCACAGAGACAAAAAGATAATAAGAAATAAATAAAATTATGACATATTTACGAACAATTCGCAATATTAATCTGAGAATATAATTTGTAATGAATGTAGATAGTAAATTTAAGACCTGTTTTTGTTCCACTACGGATTGGAGACTTACGACTTACCAAGTAATTTTATAACTACTTAAGTATTATCATTATGTTTTTCTTATCGTTGTTCAGCGCATTATCACCAGGTAAATATCGGCAAGGCTGGGCTTAGGCCTCCTCTCCCAATTTTTGAAGAGGAGCTGAAACCAACCACGCTGCTCCAATGGGGATTGAGATTTTCTTAAACATTCGCAATCAAAATCAGACATCAATCTGAGAATATAATTTGTAGTAAATGTAAAAAGTAAATTAAGGACCAGTGAGCAGCGGTAGCTAGATGTCGTTATTGCAACCTCATAAAAATTGACGTTACGCTAACGCTATCGAGTAAGTTAAATAAACTCGCACTAAGCACATTGTTTTAGTTCCACTACGAATTGGCAGCTTACGGCTTACCTACCAAGTAATTTTATAACTACTTACGTATTATCATAATGTTTTTCTTTCCGTTAAGCATGATCACTAGATAAATAATATATGCTACGTACGTTTAGAAAACTCACTGCCTGCGAACCTGCTGGGTATAGGTCTTTTCTCTCTATTTTTGGAGACAACGAGCTGAGATCTAACACGCGGGTATATATTAATACGGATTAATAGGGTACACATATACCCAGAATTCTCTAGAGATTTGCATATGTTTCTAACAATGTTCTCCTTCACTGAAGTGCATATGATAAATTGCAAATATTATTTATACTCATAAGTTTATTTTTAATTGTTTTAGAAGCAGTAGTAGTGTTGTTTATTATTATTGTAGAATAAAGAATATGCATAAATTCTTTCAAGTTTTAACAGAGAAAGTCATTAGTGCTTGGCCAGGGGTTTAAACCTTAGACCCCCCCCCCATGTCATACCTACCCGGGGCGAATAACGATCAAATGTAATACTGATTATATATTATTTAAAATAGGTATATAATATTTCACGTTTAACTTGTTGTTTCAAAAATAACAGTTTACGGAATTCAGTAATATTTTAGTCAGTAATAACTCTTAAATTAAAGCATTGAAAGAGAAAAACTGCAAAAAATGAACAACCTTTTTAAGTCTCTCTGGCACTTTACCTACATTTGATAGAAATTTATATCAGAAAAGTAATTTTATGTCCATCACATTAATGACGCAGCCGACACCAAACACTTTATGGCTTCCCACCATTAAAGTAATCACTTTTTCCATTGTATTTTAAAATGACTAAATCGAATTCCCGAATTCTTGTACAAAAAATATTCGCAAGAAATCGTTAAAAAAAAATTTTAAGCTTTACTACGACCTCAGCATCCGGATCTATGATCAAACCTCTGGTAAGTACTTTGAAATACAATACTTTTTTAAATCTCTCATCTTATAATGATTGGTATAATTTTATTATGTATAGAATGTTATATTTAAAAAAACCTGTTTTAGTATAACAGTGTACACGGACGCCTCTAGTCCGGTAGGATGCTAAAATACTGCGTCAAGACAATGAGTTAATTTCAAGAATGTAAAATGACAGGACCTTAACAATCTTCCAGATCAAGATAAAGTAGAAGGTACAATATCGTACTTTAGTTTAAATAAAAGCATTTTAAATATAAAAGAATAGCTATCGATTTTTTATGATTTAACGAAACAACAATACCGCAATCTATGTTTATAGAATTATCAAAATCGTTAGCGTTTTATCTATTAAACGCTAAGCCGGCTATCTCAACACGTATACAAAAAACTACGCACAAGTTAACACGCAAAACTACGCTGACCGCTATTATAAGTTAAACTCATTTGGGCGATTTGTCTTACTTTATATTAGATAGATATATTAAGAGAGCTAATGATACCTAACTCTACGACACACTAGAGTATGTTGTTTAATCATCATTCTGCTATCCTTAGACTAAGTGGGGTCGACAAAAATGTTTTCATCTTCCTCAAAACATATTTTGCGGATCATCATTTCTATTTATTCGTTTGTTTATGTTTAGAATATGTTATTAAAATTACAAATAATACAGTATCTAAACAATGTGATCTTAAAGTGCATTGTCGACTGTTGTATCGTCGATGTTTATCCTCTACGAAACGAAGTTCCGATCGAAAACATTAAGTTTTGGAACATGGCTAAGTTAATTTGCAAGCAGCACAATCTAATGAATAACAGATAAGATTGGTGTTCACTATATACGTAATATATTTATTCGTATATTTAAATAAAAGTGATTTACGACTAATCAATATAATTTTGAATATTTCATTTTACATATTATAATAGGTTAAAAAAGTGGAATTAAGATTAATGCCATAGTCAATCTGTAATGGAATCATTACAGATTTCCTAAAATACATAAATATGAGAATAACTAGCTATTTATAGGTGTCAGTTTAAAAGTAACCGTCAGTTTAAAGGAAATAAAAAATATTTTAAATTAACTAATCTTTATCTAAAACTAGAGGTAGCCGCGACTTTTTTATAGCCAACTTAAGCATGTAAGCGTGTCAATAATAAAATGTGTGTTTGTTTTCCCTGTTACCAAATGAAAAAGGGGCTTTTTTCTATATCACTTCAGTGACAGGCTTTAATTGTGCCAAATTTCATCAATATTGTTCCAATGGATAAGCCGTGAAGGATTAAGAGACAGAAAAACTTTTGCATTTATAATATTTGTATGAATATATTACTATATCCTAGCAACTCGATTAAGGCATATTTTTTGTAGAAAACTCATAGGTTTCACTCGGAGGTCTGAACCCGCAAACCTCTTATAACAATTACGCGGTTAGACCTCTATATTTTCCTTCATAGGGCTGGCTTGTTTTCCTTTATTTTCACTCTAGAAGGAAGTAGAGAGCTTGGAGTTTAGCCGTGGTAATGCTACGCGTGCGAGCTAATGGATTTACCTTGTCATATAATTTGAAATTGTTATTCTGATTCTATAATTTAATATTCAACGATATTTCTTCCTATTAATAACTTTGTTGATAAGATAAGAGAGATTTTAACAATTCAAATGAACCACTTAAAAAAAAATAGCCTTGATCATTTAAGGATTCGGAAACGGCTCTAACGATTTTCCTGAAATTCAGCATGTAGGAAGTTATGGGGGAGAAAAATTGATCTAGCTAGGTTTTATGTAAAAAAATATTGTTTTATCCCTATTTTTGGGCATTAAAAAACAGTAACATTTATATTTAATTGAATTTTCGCCATTAACTGTCAAGTCGACGTAGCTTATTCGGTTAACGGGAAGCCTCGAGAAATGTGAGTGCCAAGGATCGATCCCAACTAAATAATTGATTTTTTCTTTTTTAAAATTTTTTTTCTGTAAAAAATTACCGAGCGAAGCTCGGTCAACCAGATATTGATATTTATGACGGTAAGTTAACCGTAATAGTTAATTACTTTAGAATACTTACTTGGCTAAGACATTTAAACATTTAGAAGACATACTTGGATTTTTTCACTTTTACTTGAATTTTGTACATTTTTATCCTATAAAGCAGAGATTAGATGTAAACTTGGAGCCAGCTGCTAGGTTTTATTTTTCACTTACCTTTTTGTCAACATAGATTTCACTCAAAGCTGACGGATAAAACGAAATTCTCCGCATTTTAAATTACATACGAAATTGAAATATCTATTCGGAAATTTTACCTTAATACGGTATTACATAATTCCAAATCTTTAATATTATAAATATTATAAATATTAAAGATTTGGAATTATGTAATACCGTATTAAGGTAAAATTTATAGATATATATATATATATATATATATATATATATATATATATATATATATATATATATATAGAGAGAGAATAGATATTTCGGAAACTGCTCCAACGAATTTCATGAAACTTAGTATGTAGGGGATTGCGGGGGCGGTAAATTGATCTAGTTTCATTTTAAAGAAGTGTTATTTTATACCTGTTTTCAGGTACTGAAGAACTGCTATAATATTATTTGAAAACATAGGATAATTGTACAGTTGTAAGAGCTGGGTTGGGTACTCCGGGGGTCTAGACGAGTGTAAATACCCTGGACCTATCCCCACCTGTTAATTTTTTTTTTCTTTTTTTTTTTAGTTTCATCTTTTATATCCTTCAAAAGAATTCACATTTGTCGTTTAAATTGGTAGTCACACAGGTACGACAAATTTAAACGACTACACAACAAAAAACTTTTAGGTAAATCGCGATGATTAGTTAATTATGTTTTATATAAAAAGATTTCTATGCCAAAATCGAATATCATTCAATTCAATTCGAAGAATTGGAATATCAAAAATGTTTATAAAAAAATACATTTTTGAGACAAGTGGGATTATTATGAATATGAATGAATATGGCTCGCCATATTGAATTTAAACAAATAAGGTAGAGGCTGAGACTCAGAAGTACAAATTTTGTAACATATCACCGTTATTAAACAAATACACTTTAGTAAGTGTTTTGAATATAATATAATATACTACCTACATTTTTCAGGTGTAATGTATGTAAATGTAATTCAACGTCCCTTTTATATAGTCGTATTAAAGTTTAAAAATTGAGTGTGACCTCAACTAAGTAGTAACTTTCATTTCTAAAACTAAATTATAATTTATTCTGGCAGTTGGGTTTATCAAATATGTCAGAAACAGATTTTTGAGTATGTTTGTTACTCTTTCACGGCGAATCAGCTGAACCAATATCGATGTAATTTGGCATAATTATTCGTTATATACCAAAATAAAATATAGGCTATAAAAATCCTGTAAATTCTACAGGAATAGGATGACATAGAAACCTATCACACGACAACGCTCCACGCGAACAAAATCACGGGTAAAAAGCTAGTCTTTTATATTTACTGTGTAAGCGATTCCATGAGTAAATGCCTAAAAAAATATTGTTAAAAATGCTTCTTTCTATATACAAAAAATAAACGTTAGTCTAGTCTACTGTGTAATTTCACGGCTGAAAAGTGCTTATTGTTATGCCCCTAATACGGTGAGACGACAACGCGAACGTAATAGTGGCGTACCTCCATTTTTTCTGCCGCTTCGCATACAAACCGGTGTTTTAATAAAACCGGATCACCGCCTCCCGCTTGAATATTGTCGCAGATATTTCAATATTGGTTGGATTAGCAGCATTTTTATATATCAATTTCAACTCATCCACTCGTTATATTTGGATAAAAATGTGTTCAAAACAAATAAGAATATATTATTGAAGTACAACTTCTTTGTATCCAGTGGCAGAAAAGAAATATACATTACAGATACATTACATTTCAGAAATGCTTCTTTGTTTTTATTACTATGAATTGTTTACTAAAACAAATAAATATTTTTCCAAACAAATAATCATTTTAAAAAATTCACTCTATTTCATTGATGTCTTAATATTAATATCATTATATTAACTCTGTTTACGCCGTGTGGTATCCACCTGAATAGAATAGTAACACCCTCATTTCTTACCGAGGTGTCGTAAAAGGCGACTAAGGTAAGTCGACCGACCGTGTGGTATCCGGCTGAGTAGAATAGACCAACCTCATTTCTTACCGAGGTGTCGTAAAAGGCGACTAAGGTAAGTTGACCCACCGTGTGGTATCCGGTTTAGTAGAATAGGCCACCCTCTTTCTTACCGAGGTATCGTAAAATACGACTGAGGTAACTTGATGATAGGCAGGCGGCCGGACGTTAAATCGCAGCCAAATCATATGACAGCATGTTTATAACATGTTGTGCCGACCCCACTTAGAGTGAGATAAGGGCAGGAAGAGGATGACGATGATATTAACACTATTTATTAACATTATTTCACAGAGATAACTGACAGGTATAAGTTAATATAAATCATCTAAATTTTATGTCCTATACTTACCTATATATTGCTATAACATTTGTTGAAATATCTTTGATAGCAGATTCTATAACCCTTTATTACAAGTCATTCCCGTATATATGTCTATGATGATTTAAAATTATATTTTAGAAATTTATGAAAAGTAAATGGTTATGAATAGCCTCGTCCGTAATTATTTATCGTGGACGGCGTTTCATAAGCTGTCTATCATATTGCTATCATATCCGGTGTCTTTATTGTTTCTACTCTATCTCAGACCGTCATGATTAAATAATCAATGCCTTCACAACCTTCCTTTATTCTCTCTGTACCTATAACCAAAATTAATACAAAATTTATAAAGGATGATAAATTCTGTGAAATGAGACATGTCTATCTCAAGGATATAAAACCAACTACTATTATATACTAGGTCACTTTCAATAATAGTTTATAACAAGTCTAGTTAAAAAGGCTTTTAACAAAACTTTAAACACAATTTCGTGTCCATACTGTTAACTGTTCCCTCGTCTGGAGCCAATATGGCAGAAGCAGGATTAGGAGTATCAGGACATGCATTGTCATCGGGACTGGACCAGTATCTAAAATTTCTGCTTAGTGGGACACCAATAAGTGAATCAAAATCTTAATTTGCAAGATCTCCACATTGAATAAAGCATTTAAAATAAACTAAATATGGATATTTAAAAAATAATTGACACAATTAAAGTTATACAGGAAAAAAATCCATCTATTTTACGGAAACAGGGAAAAATAATTATTAAGCGCTTAAGTATCAAAATTATTTAGGGTGTAATTACCCTCAAAAGTAAAGTTATATTTACCGATAAAGATATTATGAAATATAGAGCTAGAAACAAATTTTATAAAACTTTAAATTGAGTCTTGAACATGCTTTGAAACATGTTAAGTGAAAGTTTAAATTGACTCAAGTTAAACTGATCTTTAGGCTAAATTATAATTATCTGTTTTACCAATTTTTAAAAGTATATTATATATTTTAAAACCAAAGTAATGGTAAAAGTAGTCACTATCATCTATATCTCTTTGTCTGTCTGATTATCCGTTTTAATTCAGATTTTGCTGAAAAGTACATAAAATTTGAAGGCAGATACTTACCTTTTACAATTCATAAAGCATTGTATTGCATAAAATATAAGTATATACCATTGCGATAAGATTGTTCTCAACACTTGTTTGAATTAGTGCTTGATTTGATTTTGTGTATAGCCCTTTATAAATGTAATATTTTTTTTTAATCTTGCGCTCTTATCGAACCGAAGTTTATGCTTTTGCTATCACGATATGTTTTATGTTACGCACATGACCTTATAAATAGTAAAATACTCGTAATACTAAAGATAAATATGACCTCATAGATAAAACATATTCGTGCCAGAATAAGCCTGTTCTTTGAGATTTACATTTACGACGCCTCTAAGCGCTATATCGTTCACGCAACATATAAATAACAAATATTCTTCAAAGATGTTTTTACTGATTTCGTATTTTAGTAGGGAACTTTCATTATAGGCGTCAAAAGTGGCAATATGTTGTCGAATATATTGAATGATAAATTAGTAAACATATCAGAAATTCTCAGAAGATTCGTCCCATTATTAGTGGTATAAGAGTAAAGTTATGAATAGCACTTTCTTTATTCTATATGAATTACTAAGACTGCCGATTACTATACCGTACTTTATTTACATACTTTAGTCGATACATAACATAATTTATATACAATACAATCATCATCTTTTTAGTCTATAAAAATTTAGTTAAGGTTTCAATGCAATCAATTTTTAAGCACTGTAAAGTAATATCCGTATATGATAAAATTAATACGTCAATCATTGTGAGTGAATACAATAATATAAATTTACTTGAAAAAATTTAAGACCAAGCAGTTTGAGGCAATTAGTAAACCAACCGAGGTAAACGAACATGGGAATATATGTTGCCTGATATCCTAAATAAAATCCCAGAATTTATACAAAAGAAGTTATTTAAAAACAAGATACAATGTGAGCATATGCTCAAGTCATATTATTTAGGAATGTATAAGTAATTCTTTAATTTAGTTTATTTAATTTAAGTTAGTTATGTATAATACATCTGCGGGCAGGTACGCATTCGCGTTACGCATAAACCTCACGGCTTTTTTTTTTAACGCGTCTTATTAATAAGTCAAACTAGATTGTAAAATTATATTGAATAAATAAATAAAATAAAAAAAAAGAAAATTGTCTTTGCAATAAACCGTTATAAAGATTAGTGACATAAGCAAATAACGAATGATAGTTATAAATATCTTTAAAAAATAATCTTTGCTTTTCCCTTACCAAATAAAAAAACACCTCAGTAATACAGATTCAAAAGTCATTTCGAACACGCCTCGGCTGCTTTAGTTAATGAGTAGGATTTTCCTAATACGTGCTAAGAACTTTGGGGCCCAACGCAATTACTATCTTACAAACAAGGATGTATCAACTTGATTTTGGATATATTGAAAAAGGTAAAAACCGATAATTTTTGCATTTTCATCTTTATAATTAAATAAAAAGATATTCAAATTAATACATAGAATTAATGTATATATCTTAGTAACTTATACTCGCGTCTTTGGACTATAGTTCCCTGATTAATTATAGGTTTAATTACTCTCCAGACCTTGAACGATCTCCATAACAAAAATCACGTCAAACGATTCAATTTCGTTAAAAATAAAATAAAAACATCCGTATAACTGACGGGAGTGACTTTTCAATCCCTTTTTCCACTCCCACATACATTCCTTATCCAAAAAATGTTTTTATACAGATCATCTCTCACAAACATTGTTCGCGCCTTATCACTTTACCAAATGTATACACCGCAATGGCGCCGAGAAAATTTGAGATTTATCTCTTATAGACAAAGCCTTATCGAAAACAACCTAAACTCATGTCAGAGTGATTGACATAGGGTATCTAGGTGATTATTACATAACTGTGTAACGAAAGACTTGTTTGAAATTTGATTTAACGTAATTGAAGTTACATTCCATTGAAACTTTAAGCCAATCAATAATTCATTTTATGATTTATCTTTGTTTGAATTTTATGTATGGTTAGAGTTTATTGTCAACAACGGGGAACTTACGGAACGGAACGGGGTAGAAAGGTTATCGAATAATTGTATTATTACAGTCCTACTCACTTTGTAGTTATCTATGTGTGAAACTGACTAACTACCGAGTCTTTACATAACTTTAGGTTGAATCTGAATTATTTAAAATTTTATACACTGAATGAATTTAAGTTAATAGAAATCTGAGTTGCTTTCGACAACGGCTCTACCTTAAATGTTACTATCATTACAAATTTACTTAATTTTATTTTAACTATTTTTGGGTGAAATAAGATCTAGATAAAATAGTGTTTCTAGTGATCTTAGCTTAAATCTTAAGGTTTCTGGATCAAAAATATGGCATACCTACATTGTACATCTTAATATTGTTGCATTGGTGTTTACTATGCACATAATAACAAATAGGTACATTTATTTCTAATATAATACATTAGAAATATTAAACTTTATCGAACTGATAAAATAACCTTACATATAAATTGTAATTGGCTGTGAACACTTGACAGAAATAATATATCTTTGACAATTTTACACTCATTCTAAAACATTTTTAAATATTTAAAAAATGCCTTTAAAAATATAACAAAATCAGGATCCATGGGGAGCGACGAAAGGACCCGAGCTCGAAGCGGTTAGGAATACAGAGTACGCTTGATCCAGTAACTAAGCGAGAACCAATTTGTGACAATTTGTTATTATTTAGATTAAAAGACTATCCACAGAGTTACTTTCTGGTTCTTATCAGTAGGATCAACCTTTCGAATCAGTGCTAGCTTCTATAACAATGTTTGACGATAAAAATTTATGATCTGATTGATTAAAGAATATTTTTAACCTTAATTTGTAGTCCATGTTTTCAATGCATTTTTATAGTAACAAAGACAATCGGATTTCCAGAATGCGTTAAATGTCTACGCAAAGCAATATGATATGTGTTAAAAACAGAAAACACGACATGGACTAATAAATTACTTAAATATGTTGGCCCTTGTTTGGTCTGCCACACCTTTATTTTATACGGAATATTGGCTTTCAACTTTTAAACCTTCTATTATATCAAGGTATTTCATGGCTAGTATTTCAAAGTGACATTTTCATTGTTAAATATGCCATTTACTTATTTTACATTTATTTTATGTTCATAACCTGACTCGCAATTAAGGCCTGCAACGCTGATAATAAAACCACTAATTACTTCGCCCCAGACAATGTATTCTCATATGAGTTTCTATTATGAATAGTGTTTTTCTAATGTTTTGTCATGCGACACTGACGCATTATAGGTGTATAGAGTACGGTAGGGAAATACCATCCCACTTCTGTAGTAGAAAAGAAGAAAAAAAATGTGCGAGTTAGGAATGGTCTGTTACTATCCCACTGCTAGGCATAGGCCTCCCCTCTACACATTGCTCAAATATATTTCACATATCCACAGAATTCTCAACAGACATGCAGGTTTTCTCACGGTGTTGTCCTTCGCCGAAAAGTGTGTAATAAATTGCAATTATCAATTAGACACATAAGCCGTATGGTAACCGTCTAAGTAGAATAGTAACACCCTCATTTCTTACCGAGGTGACGTAAAAGGCGACTAAGGTAAGTCGACCCGCCGTGTGGTATCCGGCTAAGTAGAATAGACCACCCTCATTTCTTACCGAGGTGTCGTAAAAAGCGACTAAGGTAAGTTGACCCACCGTGTGGTATCCGGTTTAGTAAAATAGACCACCCTCCTTTTTACCGAGGTGTCGTAAAATACGACTAAGGTAAGTTGACGTCAGGCAGGCGGCCGGTCGTAAAGACGCAGTCAAATCATGTGGCAGCATATTTATAACATATTGTGCTGACCCCACTTAGAGTGGGATAAGGGCAGGAGCATATATTATCAATTAGACACATAAGTTTTTAAGACAATTAAGACAATACCTCATTACTAACTGCTCGTTGAACCGGTGACCCCCTCATAAGACTCGCACGGTCTTATCGCGAGCTATTTATAAGTAAGCGAAGAACGACGTTGCAAATTTTTTATTTAATTTCACAAATACCTGCAAAAAAGGAAATGTTTAAATATTATTGGTATCAAATTTTTATGTCGTAACAATGGCATCTGAATGAAATAATGAAAATGTGTCACAGTATATTGCTTAGGTATAAGGAAATAAAATACGCACCTCGCGAGGGTTCAATCAAGCAAGAGACATTTCGTTTTTTATAGCCGATAAACTCCTATAAAGAAAAGATATAAAAATAATAAGGCCCCGAAATGAAGAATGAAGCTTAGTAATAACATGTTATCAAGCTCATTGGCCAAAGACTCTTTAAGTAAAAAAATAATATCGATCGATTAACAGTTCTATTGAATTTTCTATGCAATTATCTCCTTAAAAAACTATGTGAACAAATTTAAAACAATATTTAAAACAATTTTGAGGATATGCGTAATCTCACAACCTGAAACAAAACAATACATTCGGTTTTCAAACCTCTTTTGAATGAAAAAGAAATCTATCTAGTCTATCAGTATGGTTTAATTCAAGTGATTTATAGCAAAAACCGCGAATTGAAGTTATAATTAAATTTTTAAATTTTACACAATTTTATTATAATAAATTCTTAAAACTTTATAATAAAATGCACTAATTTCTAATAATTGGCAGAATTCTCAGAAGCTGGTTGCGGAAAGTTCCATTAATACTTGTTACGTGGAAACATAAAAGGAATCCCTCCTGTCTTTCTGGAAAAATTATGTATTCAACCTAACATTTAGTACCCTCTTAAGTCTAGGTACTTATTTACTACTTCGGTTATGGCTCGTTTAATGCTTGCTTTATTGCACTAAAAGTGTTTAACATTAATAAAACCAATTCTATAACAGTTAAATAAGGAAAGGCACTTTGAATGTTAATTAATAATCACAAACATTCTCGTATCTGACTCTATCCAAGGCTTTAATATGAATCTACAAATATCGTTTTAAAAAAAGAAAGTATTTAAATGTTTTAATTAATAGTGTAGTGTTTATAAACTAATGTTGTATGAATGTAGCACAGGCTCAAACACGCACTAACAAGTAACAACATGTCACTTCACGACCACTCTCACCAAAGGCTCTCGTGTTACTGTCGTGGTGCATCATGAGACTAGTGTGAGCTAGTGAGACTATGTTCATGTATGTGTCACATATATGTGTCTTGTATATAAATGTACAAAGTACGTTACACACGTCAATCCGCATACACTACATCCCTTCCTTATTAATATTTTAATTAAATAAACAATTCACTCTTTTGAATTGTTAAATATCAATTTGATTTTACCGAAGCTACCACTGGTTCGGAACGCTAACCCCACTGAGAAGAACCAATAAGAAACTCGAGGGGCAATCAGTCACATATTACGAATTGGATAATTAAGTTACAGTCCTCCATAAAACTTAAGGACCTCTAGATTCAAACTCATGAACAACCACTTTATCCTTAACTATGTAATATGGTTTTCCTATCAACGCAACATTTAATTTAAACCTTCGTATAGGTATTATTGTACTGTCAATACAAAATAATTAAGTAACAACGTTTCTTCTGTATGTTGTTTTTACTAGCTGATCATTTATAACTCCCTCCAACGTCTCTCTCATCCTTTTAAACTTTATATAATATGAAGAGTATACTTAGAATTTGAAGATAACTTATTTGATTTTTTCCTTATACAGCCGTCGCATATAAAGTATATTTGAAAATAGGTATTATGATATGTATCCCCTATTCATATATTAGTCCTTCAGGTTTATGGTTCTTTTCGCCATATACCTTTACAATTTTTTCCGAATTAACCCTAGTCCCTGATGTCGGAGATATTAATTATATGATTCTCTTTTGCTCTTAAAAGAAAACTGTCAATAGCCTTTACACTTACACAATATATTTTACGATAGTGATTATGAGAATAATAGGTCCTTTATTTCAATCGGACTGATTACTTATCACTCTAAAATAACTAAATTACTAATGTATAATTCTTTACATATTAATTTCTATTACATTGTAAGAAAATGCCCACCCATGTACTCGCTCATTATCGTAGTGGTATTGGATTTTATAAAAATTATTTTTTTTTACCGAAATATCTTATTAATTTCATTTTTACAACTCTACTATTATTTTTTTTTTACTTTTGCTAATGTCGCTAGAATTTTCGTGATATTAGAATCTACTTGTTAATATGTCTACACGACACAGAATACAGGAGAAAAGGCACGGAACTAGCTGACTTAAGTTTACTACTAAGTCCTGTGAATTCAAAATGATAATGGAATTGCAGTTATTTGGAAACTGAATAGACCAGAACGCTCTCCCACCAGATCGGAGTGCTGTCTGTCACCCACGAAAAGAAACAGCAAGTAAACTCAGTCACTGCTCTTATCAGCAGTGGTGATTCCATTAATCCCAGGACAGATTCCACCAATATATAGCACTCAATGCTGATTTTTATCTCCCAAACCTCACCGAGGCCTCACTTTTGAACCAATAGCCCTTACAGGCTAAGTAAACCACGATTATGCCGTAGTATATGCACCATAAAATAATCCGCAATATTATTTTTTCTGATATGGCCATCAAGCGAGTAACTTATTCTTATGCGCTAGTTATTTTATTTACAAACAAACCACGATAAGCTTTTTCCATTTAGCCACTACTGACTAAAACTCGAGGCTTCGACATCATCTTTGAAAATTTTATCCCTAAAATCCTTTGTAATTTTTCATATAGTCCGCGTTTTGTGATAACATCTTACTTTTTTGAAAATATAACAATTAGTAGACTGACCAAGGTTACAGAAACTAATTAAAACCTTTGATACCACGCCATCTAGCCAGCTTGCTATCATTTTGGTCCTACACAGTTAACGCATGCTTTAAAAATCACATCTTCTTAGTTTAACAAGTATTTAAATAATCAAGAAATACAACAATGTTTAGTCTTAGACAAGTATAATAACCTCATAATATATATATTTTTAATTTTACGATTTATTCTTTGCCCCACTTTTAACGTCTAATGGCAGCTTGCACTAAAATTGGTTTTAGCCATATCTAACTAAATTCAAGTTAAAAGATAGTTTGCATTTATAATATATCTGCTTTTCTTGCACAAGACTTAATACGATTTTAATAATGTAAATTATACCATTTTACTTAATCTTCGTTAGTTCTATTTATTACGTTATACGCTAGATTGTAGTAGAAACAAATATAACGTATAATGACACGTCATAAATATTGTTTTCTTAACTATTGACATATATTGATACTAATTCAATAATGGGATGATAGAATTTCATAATTTTTTCCATAATTTCCATAATCTTGGTTTTATTAATAAAAATATCTGGGTGACCGAGCTTCGCTCGGTAATTTTTATAAAAAAAAACTTTAAAAAAAATAAAAAAACAATTATTTTGTTGGGATCGATCCTTGGCACTCACATTTCTCGAGGCTGCCCGCTAACCGAATAAGCTACGTCGACTTGACAGTTAATGGCGAAAATTCAATTCAATATAAATGTTAGTGTTTTTTAATGCCCAAAAATAGGGATAAAACAATATTTTTTTTACATAAAACCTAGCTAGATCAATTTTTCTCCCCCAAAACCTCCTACATGCTGAATTTCAGGAAAATCGTTGGAGCCGTTTCCGAGATTCGGAAAATATATATATATACAAGATTAACTCATTTAAATATAAAGATAAAACTTTTCGTTAAAATTGTTACTGCAACCGGCCCTAATTGGTAAAGACCGCCGCATACCTATGAGACGAATGTGATATCATCAACATCATCATTCATCAACTCTATCATCATATCTGCGAAATGTAACATTTTCCCAGCTGATGAGATTGTAGCAATTGCTTCCAAATTAACTATTAGTATCTTATATAGTTCCACTAGAACTAGTGAAATATTACAACGGACTAATTGTTTTAAGGATATAAACCTTTAGCGGGAACCAAACCCGCGATGCCCGAAGTGGAGGCAGGGTCCCTACCACTTTCGCCAACAGCTAAGACATCAATAAACAATTTAATATTTATACATTCTGATCCAAAATACCGATTTAACGGTTAGTATCAATGTACCCAGCTACCGATTTAACGGTTGGTACCTTTGCACCCAATGACCGATTTAACGGTTGGTACCTTTGTACCCTATGACCGATTTAACGGTTGGTACATTTGTACCCAATGACCGATTTAACGGTTGGTACCTTTGTACCCAATGACCAATTTAACGGTTGGTACATTTGTACCCAATTACCGATTTAACGGTTGGTACCTTTGTACCCAGTGACCGATTTAACGGTTGGTAACTTTGTACCCAAAGACCGATTTAACGGTTGGCACATAAGTACCCAAGGACCGATTTAACGGTTGGCACATAAGTGCCCAAGAACCGATTTAACGGTTGTTACATTAGTACCCAAAAATCAACTACAGTAACGATATTGCTTCTATACTATGATGTTAGCAATTATATATGTACCATTGCACTATTAGTAATAGGTAAATACGACATGACAATTTTTTTTCTTTTTTTTTTACTAGACACACCGTCTTAATTATATTATAAAAGTAGGAATAACAAATATTATACAATATAAGAAATATTAATAACAATTATCTCCAAATTGAAATTGAATCACTACATAGTATAAAACAAAGTCGCTTTCTCTGTCTGACTCAATGTATGCCTTAATATTTAAAACCACTCAACAGATTTTGATGCGGTTTTTCTTTAATAGTTAGAGTGATTAAAGAGGAAGATTTATATGTATAATAACATTCAATATGGAGTATAAAATCACTGTAATTTTTTGAGGTTTCTTCGTATGTGATGTCGTAAATAATTACATTTTTTTTTACATTGCAAACGCGGGCTGAACCCTACGATATTTATCAAAATAATGTAGTAAGTATTTGTACAGCTTGAAAAGGTCTACCTACAGAAAACTCCGCGACAGTATATGCCTATATCTTATGAATAACCCACCATAATTTTTTTTTTTGTCATTTACTTTATTTACGAAAAAATAATGCCTTATTTTCGAAGCAACTTTCAACAATACAGCATAATCCTTATTCAATTAAGTACCTTAAATACATTGTTGATTCAATATAGATCAATATAGCCGTTTACAGCATATAATTTAAAGAAACATTTTTGAAGTTATTACAGATTTAAAATGCCCCTGCATTGTAATGTTTTACTCCACATTTAAGGTGTGCGGGTCACGGGCAGTAATGAATAAATCAAATTACTGGTTCGTTTTTAATCATTATTTGACATAGGCTATATTTTTTTATACCCGTGCGAAGCCGGAGCGGGCCATAAATAGTAAACCATATAAAAACAATAATTGTAATAAAAATAGTAAATTTCTCAAACATATTCCATATGAAACATATCATCAAACATATAGGTATGTTCATTGCATTCGCGGGTCGTTAAACTGTGGAAAATCTAAAAAATATATCTTCATTTAAACACAATATTAAAAATGATTAACCAGCTAATAAGCGATATTTACATTTTAATATAAATATATTTATTGTATTTATTATATTATTATATTTTTAATCATTTATCTTTCTCTATCCTAACTCCTTACATTTTTAAATATTTCTAATTATAAAATATAATTATTTGTTATATCATTATATTTATTATATTATGTATTATATATACTATTATTTTTTTATATATTGCTTTAAATTTCATTCCTGTTTGTTATAATTATATACGTTTCAAAATCAACATCAAATCGAAAGCAGACTCTCTCGCTATCCGCGGGCTAGGCGCGTGCTAGGCGCTAGCTGCTAAAGTAACATCTTCCGCGTCAACTGGCGCGAGAACGATTAGGAGCAGTTTGGATTCCGCAGCGGCCACTCGACGACGCTCCAGCTGGCGAGGGTAATAAACCACCTGACCAGTGAGCGGAACAACGGGCGCTACACCGTGGGGGTCTTTCTCGACATCGAGAAGGCCTTCGATCGTGTGTGGCACGCCGGGCTCCTGGTCAAAATACTGGACACCACCATGCCGCCTGCTTATGTGCGAGTGCTGGCATCGTTCCTACACGGCCGTAGCTTTTACGTGGCAGTGGATGGTGCCGAATCCCAGCCACGCACCATCCAAGCCGGAGTACCCCAGGGCAGTTGTATATCGCCGCGTTTATACGCGGCGTATACGGATGACATTCCCACCCTGCGCCACCATCTGCGGGAAGGGGAGGAGGACGTGCTGTTGTCGCTGTTCGCCGACGACAGCGCGTATTTCGCGTCGTCCTACCATCAGATCGTCGCCACCAACCGCATGCAGCGTATGCTGGACTTGTTGCCGGAATGGCTGGACAAGTGGAGGATGGCCGTCAACGTCGGGAAGACGGCCGCTCTGCTCACCAGCCGCTCCAAGCCGCTACGTCAGCTGACTCTCCGAGGCCAGGACGTAGAGTGGAAGACCACAGTGAGGTTTTTGGGGTGTGATTTGGACCGCAGCCTGCGCATGCTCCCCACGGTGAATCACGTCGTGGGTCGAGCCGCCGCTGCTAGGTCCAAGCTTCACGCGCTATTCACATCCCATCTACCTATGAACACCAAACTGCGGGTCTACGGTGCCTACGTCCGCTCGCGCTTGACGTATGCGGCACCCGCCTGGTACGCGTTATGTTCGGCGTACCAGAAGCGAAGACTGCAAGTCCAGCAGAACCGTTGCCTGCGACTGATCGTAGGAGCCCCGAGGTATGTGCGGAACGACGTCGTGCATCGGGACACCAAAATGCCGACCGTGGAGGAGTATGTCCGTCGCCTTGCGCGCCGGATGTTCGCGCGTGCGGACAACAGCGCGCACGTACACCTCCACGGCATCGCGCCACTCCATGCGCGACCACCCGATGGACGTTCCCTGCCTCGCGAGCTCCTGCGGTCACCGTCTCCGCGGCTCGATGTGGATGACGACGGCGACGATGAGGACGACGCGATGGGCGAGAGAGCGAAAACACCGGATTTGACACCCCTGATCATGACACCACCCGACTTAGGACCACCCGAAGAAGACTTTGAGGTCTGGGAGCTACCATTCCCAGACCTCCCCACCGAACCAGACATCCCTTAGGTCACCTAGGTGACCTCGGCCTACGGCCGAAACACAGACCGGGCTTAAGTGCCCGCGAGGAACTGCCCGGGCAAGGAGGTACGCCTCGAGGCCCGTACCCCGCCTACTCCCAAGGAGTAAGCGAGACGACCCTGCTGAACTGGCGCGAACGGCTGTAGTAAGATGTGACGTCATGGCTTGCTTGCTTGCAGCGACATGGCGGCGTTGTTACACATTTGATTACAATGATATTGACAATTTCATTGAAAAATTGTTGCGTCATTTGAAATCAAAATAATACCTAATAAACTATTCAAAATAAAAATAAAATCCATGAATTAAGTGAAAAATATTAAATAACTATTTAAAGCAATATTGTTACTGTTAAAGTTCTTAAATTTAGTAATATAAAACAATTTCCTTTTTTCCAGTTCATTTGACACAGACACTTTCTCTTTTTTTTAATGTTTTTTATAATTATGTAAAAAATACCTTTTTGTCCTCGTCGCCACTTGTAGTGTTTATAAACTAATGTTGTATGAATGTAGCACAGGCTCAAACACGCACTAACAAGTAACAACATGTCACTTCACGACCACTCTCACCAAAGGCTCTCGTGTTACTGTCGTGGTGCATCATGAGACTAGTGTGAGTTAGTGTGACTATGTTCATGTATGTGTCACATATATGTGTCTTGTATATAAATGTACAAAGTACGTTACACACGTCAATCCGCATACACTACAAATAGTAAACAAAAATCTACATTGCTAATTATTCTATTTGTTTGTATTATCTTTTGGAATATAAATTAACTTTAGGTGAAAGGAGTGTATTTACTTAATATTATTTAATAAACACTGAGTGAACACTAGCTGAAAATATACTTATCGTGTGCTTCATTAGGGATGACGGAGTAGAATGTGCATGTTCTAAAAGATTTTCCAAAAGAAAAGTTTTCATTCATTTCATCAAACCTTAATAGTTAACTGTTAGTTTGTATCAATGAATCTTTGTAGTAATCCAAAAAACAGAAAACTTTAACCTTTCTATGAGAGTACCCTTCTGTATCTGATAAAAATTAGCAGCACAAACATAAAATAGCGGTTTGTGAAGGCAACCTTATAAATGATTGTATGAAATTTTCGTTGATATATCCACATATTTCACTGACTTCTTAGATTAAAACCCTAGAAACATGCAAGGATTTTCCTATTTATAGTTAAGCTGATCTTTCTGAAAAACCTATTTCCCAGTATGTAGTTCCCAAATGTGTAACTTTCCAAGTTTCCTTGATACATTTAGTATCAAAAATAGAATAGTAAAGAAGATTTTGTATACTAACGTGCTGTAAACAAATCTTTACGTCTGTATATAAATTAAAAGTCTTGAATATCCTTGTTATTGTTCTAGTTGCGAGATCAAGCACAAAAGAGTCGCGTAATTTCTTGTTTTCTCGCATTTTCCATACAAACTGGTGCTTTAATAAACTTGGATCATTGCGTACCAGCTGTATTGTCGCAGACATTTCAATATTAGCGAGACTTACGGCCTTTGTAAATAAACTTTCATGCCCTTATTAGACGTGTCGCAATAACAGAAGGATAGATTCACAATTGGATGTACCAAGATAAAATATTATAAATATATGGGAAAATTACACACACGGTCATCCATCCCCAAAGTAAGTACCTAACATATGTTTTAGATACAATTGCTAAATATATACATACATATTTTTAAAAACATACTAAAATTCACTCGCCGTGTGATATCCGGCTGAATAGAATAGACCACCCTCATTTCTTACCGAGGTGTTGTAAAATAAAACTAAGGTGAGTTGACGCCAGGCAGGCGGCTGGTCATAAAATACGTAACCAAATCATGTCACAACATGTTTATACATGTTGTGCGGACCCCACTTAGAGTGAGATAAGGGCAGGAGGATGATGACTTAAATACATATACAACCAGAATCGAAGAACCAACAATATATCATATTTAGAAAATGTAGGCTTTTGGGTGGCATCGAACCCGCGCTCCAACGGACCATTCAGAACAAAATATTCATTTAAATGTCAATTTGGGATACACGAATTTAAATTTGAAAAAATATCTAAATAAATAAAGGGAACCCTTGTAGGCGGATTAATTATCAAGGTCGGTCACAAAAATAACAAATGTCATGGTTTTCGTAAATAGGTTTTACCGTCACCATACTGTTACTGAATTACAAAAAAGTGGATGTTAGTTGATTTTATGTCAGAACTTCAGTATTTATAAAATAATTCGGTTAAAATAATGCTCGATTTAAATGAACTCGAGTAATTGACAGGTTCCGATCGTTTGCCAACGTCCTCATCCCTCATGATTTCTAGTTTTTCACAAAAAAACTCCTATGGTTTATTAGGTCCCAAAAAGGTGTAAACAAAAGGAACTACCACTAAATTCATCACTCCAGCATTTGTTGTTGCTGCTCATCCAAACTCTTTTTATGGGTTTTTTTTTTAAATGTCAGGAAAACCTATTATGGGTCATCACCGCCCGACGGGGATGAGCGACGATGCTCCACCACGCTGCTGGTGGTGGGGACAGGGTACTGGTGTACACATTGCCCCCATCCCCGCCCGCAGCAACTCTAGAGCCCAGAGTGCGCCACATCTGGGTCGGGGCCTCTCTAAAAGTGGCCCCTCCCTCCGTTAATCGATGCATCGGGAGCACCAAATGTATCGACCGCCTCGGGGACCTTTTCAGATGGGCGTCCGATAAACTCCGTTCGAGACGCCCAGAGGTCCACGTTAGGACGGCATACGACGGGCTTCAGCGAGTCGTCTGCTTTATGGGTATCATTTTATGGGTATCCCTGAATGATTTGTCACGTTTTCATTTTCCCAAAATATATTTCGACCATTTACAAAGCCCCCATACAATGCTTTTTTCAATATTAAAAATCTCTAAAATATTAAAAAAGAAAATAAATAATTTTCTATAATTAAAAAATGGCTCGTTTCAAAGAAAAATTTGAATATAACATAAATTAATATCTTGTAGGAATATACATTCTAATGTAACGTTCCGGAATATTTTATATTGTTTCTCTCTGACATGGGATACGAAAATAAATGAACGGGGTAAAAAGACCCAACAATCCACTCTAACTTCATTAATCAACTACGAGCCCATTTCATAAAGTGACATTTTCATTGTTACGACGCCCTTAAGCTCCTGGCGTACTTATTTCATGTTCATAACTTCACTCGTAACTAAGCCATATGTCTAATAATAAAACCACTAATTAGTTACGCTTCACACGACGTCACCTCATACAAGTTTCTATTGTGAATAGTTTTTCCAATAGAACGATGATATTTCATTTTTTTAGAACTGACTATATGCTGTTAAGCCTAATGGCTTTTATAACGTCACCGGGTGGGATGGGTGAGCGCAGAAGCATCGATGATGATGAGCGAAATACGGAGAGTAGAGCGCAGAAGCTCTATGTCTACATCCACGGGGAACGTCGTCCTAAGGGAATAAAATCAGTCGACAACTGTAATATATTATACTTTGTCTAAAAAAAAAAGAAAGTTCATTGCATGTTGTGTTTAGCTTAATATGATAAGTAATTAAGCATTAATTTAGTATATATTACTATAAGTATGTAAAATTATATTAACTGCTGGTAAGCTTAATAAAGAGAAGAAAAAAAACGGCTTAGGGCGACGCTTTTTGGATACCGATATATTATCATTTTCATATGAAATCGTCCGCGGACAATAATATTTTCGTTTAATTTAATTTTCTTTGAGATTTTTATTGAATTTACTTTGAGAATTCGTTAAACACACTTAACTTACTCGACTTGACTTAAGACAACGATTATTTATATTGCTTAAATTACTTTAATTAAAATTTAATATTTTCATAATTAAATTGTTTTTTAGAAAGACATATTGATACATTTAGTAACGTGAAAAAAGAAATTCCTCATTAATACTGTGATATATTGAATTTTGTACAATATTTAAATATATTTAAAAGCAAATTACTTGCTGATCTAAAATTTTTAACATATTCACATATAGCCGTTTCAAAGTAACTTGTTCTCAATTTTGTATATTTTCAAACCAGCAGAGTCTAACAAAAAACAAGAATGAAAAACTGAGGTTTGCCATAATTTATTCCTTGGCCTTTCTAAAATTCGAACGTTTTTAACATCAACGAAAATTGTTAGTCACTACTCCTTCTATTCTCACGAAAGGGTTTTCGAGTATCCGGAGTTAATTGGATCTTTTGAAAAATTCGTCTCGGAACATTTTTCAGCATTTTTTTCTACGGACGGAACATGCTTTTGATGTACGGATTCTAACATTTAATGATTTTAAAGTCACATATATAAACTTAAGTTTATAATTTAATAAAGAGTTAGAAATAAAACCGCCGTGTGGTATCCGGCTGAGTAGACTTGATCTCCCTCATTTATTATCTAAGTGTCGTAAAAGGCGACTAAGGTAAGTTGACGTCAGGCAGTCGGCCGATCGTAAAAAATGTCAAACCATGTGACATGTTTATAATATGTTGTGTCGACCCCACTTAGAGTGGGATAAGGGCAGGAGAATGATGAAGTGTTAGAAAATTCTGAATTCTGAATAATTTTAGATGTAAAAGCTGAAACACTGAATACGGAATGTTACTTTTAAAATTTAAATAACCACATGATATTATTGTTAGTATGGTCAAAAATAAACATCATCCTCCTGCCCTTATCCCACTTTAACTGGGGTCGGCACAACATGTTGTCACATGATGTGGCTACTTATTTTACGGCCGGCCGCCTGCCTGACGTCAACTTACGTTAGTCGTTTTTTTTTCGACACCTTGATAAGGAATGTGGGTGGTCTATACTACTCATCCGGATACCACACGGCGGGTCGACTTACCTTAGTCGCCTTTTTTTTCTCGGCGATGTATGGTCAAAAATATTACGATAGACTTAAATACACTAATTCGTGAATCTTCCTTCCTGAAAATGCAAAATAAATCCTTATTTTTCAGTCTGACATTTACGATGCATTCAAGCGTCGTATCCTTTACAACATATGAATATCAAAAATTTATAAACACGATCGTCTTTACAACTTTCGTGAAGGCACTTCCATAAATTTTCACGACCCAACTTAGTCGGTTACTGCTTGATTATGATCCATTGTTCACATACAATGCAAACTCATTGTAAATCCTATCTGGGCTTGGTAAACATACTGTTAATGTTTGCTAGTACAGATTATGATAAACCATACTAATTTTCGCGAATAGTTACCAAATAGATGTAATATGTTTAATCAAATAATTACGTTCCGGAGGATAATATTAATATATCTGTTTAGTATCTAACTAATGTCAATATTACACACGCTAAATTTATAATTGCCCATATACACATAAATAAAATCTCTCTTCAAATATTACTGATAAAGTCTTGCCATTTAAAATTAAAAATTTATTGAATGTAACTGTTATATTAAAATAACAAAGTTAATATACAATCATAATAGACCACAAACTTTACTTTTTAATCTTTGTTTTAAAATTTAGCACAAATCGTTAAGCCGTTGGAACGTTAAACCGAAACAAACACACATGCCGTAAATTTTTGATGTTTATGATATTATCAGAATAACCCATTATTATTAATTATTGAAATGATATTATTTAACTTAAATAATTTCTTTTATAATAAATACAATATTATCTATTAAAAAAACCAATAATATAATTAATGAAATTGGGGTTGTGAGTTAAGACTATCTTAATAGTAAAAACTGAAATATTAGGAGATTTAAAATAAGATATATCCAGTACATAGTTTCAATTGAAATAAATGGTCCAATAACAATTAACAATGAATAAATCTGTATTTATAACACAACCTAAATCTAACATAAGTGTTATTTATTTTTATGTATTTCGACATCGCGCGCTAACTGATTTTACGCCGCGCTTTATGGCGCATCCGGTACAGGCCATAAAATAGACTTCCAAGTGATTGCAATCGACCGACTCTGTCAGAATTAATATCCTTTAAAAATTAAATGATTTTTTCAGGTTCTATATGTATACACTACAAATAATATTTATCAGACATTTTGACATGAGTGAGTGCAGAAGCATTGGTTGAGTTGGCTTGAGATCATTAATGCTGACATGAGAGCCTATAACTTACGAAAATCAGATGTTCAACACCGGACAATGTGGAGGAAAATGAGTCTGTAAGTGGACCCCAGATCGTCTGGCCATCGCTAAGTAGAAGAAGAATTGTTCAGTGTAATGGTAGTGTGAGGCCGAACCACGGCTTAGGGCGACATATGACTGAATACCCATCAGGCTGTCAGCAGTAGCGCAAGTAGCCACGACGTATTATGATATTATACGTTTACAACGTTTTTTGTTTGTTTGGCCTCTTTTTATGACCAACTTTACGTGGGTAGGTATTTTTTTTTAAACAATTAAATTTTTCATTTATATCTAATATTTATTGTTTAATATAATATTATATTAAGTAAATTATCAACATTGCTAGTTAGAAACGCTAATGGTTATTCTTTAGCTTTTGTAAACCTATTTAAAATTGAAAGCTCCATTTTTACGTGTAAAGGAACATATCGACTTTCAGGGGCTCCATCATGTCGAAGGCCCTGTGCATGGGCCCCGTGTGTCCTTATCCTAAAGATGGCCGTGATTGTCCGCAAATAATGACTACTAGTCAACGTTATTTATTCTTTCAACATATTTGATAGTTAAAATAAGCGAAAGGAAGAACTTGATATTTTTGTTATATTTATTATAAAAAAACCAACCCTGTTCTTATAATTCCCTTAAATGGTGAACATTTGATTTAAGCATCGTCCCACAGCTAAAAACAGTTCCCGAGAGACCGCCCCGACTATTTCCTTTTGTTTTGACCTCGATTTTTTACAATCTTTCCTTAAAAGGATTTCTCGAAATTTCTTCAATGCTGTGAACATTTTTACAACAAATCCAAAGATTGGCGGCACTTAGAATTAGCTTTTAATATATCTTAGACATATCTTTTTTTCGGGCACAAAAAACTTACTAGACTACAACAACAGACAACTTAATAAAAATGGTCACTTACTATGCGCTAATGGAAAACCTATGCTAAGGCTAACCTATAGCTAAGACGGTAGTTACTGATTGATTTATATCATCAATCAGTATCAATCTTTATTAACTTCAATAGCTTATTTACTTTACGCGTTTAATGCTTAACTTTATGATCCTTTATACCATTTAATTTAAACGGATATTTTAAAGGTTATCGCAAAATTAAATCTAACGTGCACAAATATTAGAAAAGGTTCTCCTCTTCTAATATTTTGGCTATAAGAAAATAATTGACGGTTAGGAACGAGAAAAAAAAATACAAACGCTATTTGGATCATTTTAAAAAAGTAAGTAAAGTAGAGGTCTGGTACTATCCCACTGCTGAGAATAGGCCTGTTCTCTCCGTTTTTGGAGTGAAGTTGGAGCTAAAATCTACCACGCTGCTCCAATGCGGATTGGTAGGTTACACTTATCTCCAGAGTTCTCTAGAGATATGCAGGTTTCCTCACGATGTTTTCCTTCACCGAAAAGCGTGATAAATTGAAATTATCAATTAAACACATAAATTTTAACAGAAAAACTCATTGGTGTCTGCCTGGGTTTGAACCCGCGACCTCCTCGAAAGTGTCAAACGGTATTACCCGCTGGGCCATCTGAAAATAATATATCTATACCACATATTTCATTTATTACCAGTTTAAAACATAACGAAAACTGGCACATGCCGGACTTATTTTGCTTTCATGTTGTAGTACACAGCTGACACGACTGCAGCTTAGCAATCCATGTACTGGGCTTAACTAAAATAACGTACGTTGCTTGTGGACAACATGAGTAAAGTTTAAGTATTTTGCACAATTTTTATTTTAGATAAAATGTTAATTTACATGACATATATTAAGTTATGAGGATTTTCTTGCATCCTTGCATTTAAAAAAGCCACTTTTACATATGTACTTAAATAAAGATCTGTTACAATCTAATAGCTGGAGAGAAAATTCATTGGAGTGAAAGATTGGGTAATCCTGCTATGCTGTTCAAATACGGATAGCCAGGATAAACATATCCAAGTAATTCTCTGGAGGTCACAGTGAGAAAGTTCTTCACGATATTTTCCTTTACTAAAAAGCCAATGATAAATTTTAAATATCAATGCAGCATAAAAGGTTATGGAAAGTTCACAGATGCTTGCCCAAAGGATCGAACTTGCGAACAACTGGTAAGAGTCACGCGATCGACCGTTCGGCTTTCAAGATTCCTATAGTCCTGTTCTAGGGTGTGAAAATCCTTTTTTATATCAGAAACATCCCTTATAGGATTTGTCATTCGAAGCGACGGGTAGCTATGATGGAGTCGCACTAACTAAAAACTTAAAAATGCTCCACCAGCTATTGGTGGGGGGGCCAGGATAATTTTGTGCACAGTCCTTTAATCTTTGTTAGCAGCAGTACACTCATCGCCAGAGCGCCATTTCAGTGTTGGAGCCTTTCTAAACTGTGCCCTCCCTCCATTAATCGATCCATTAAAAGCACCGATCGACCGCCTCGGGTACTCCAACTGGGCTTTATAGGGGTTAGCACGTTACGTTATATACAAACACAACTAAGCGTCCAAAGAAATTCATGCATCGGTCATAATTATAATATTTGCCCTTAGACATCTTGTCATATTACTTGAGCAATTTAATTAACCGAAATGTGTACTTAAGAACGTGCCTTATCTCCACTGTTTAATTTCTATACGCTAAAGAGAACAACAGTAGGAATGTAATGCCAATTAAAATTCTCCATTCAGTGCACAAATTCGAAATTTAATTTAACTCAATAACCAGTATTGTTACCCAAGTATAATCTCACCAAGATAAATCACATATGCAAGTATATACAATATATCACTTGACTTTCTGTTATTTTTAAGGATAGCTTTTTTGGCGTTTTCTATTATAACTTATGGTGCTTGATTGATACTCATCACTCGTTGAAATCTATCATTATAGGTCTTATCATTATCTCCGAAAGATATATTCCCTTGCCTAGCAGTGGAATAGTTCTACTCTCTCCTTTCCTTTTTAATTTTTTAAGTACCACTTTCACTTATTATTTTTCAGGTCAAACATTAATATGGACCTAAAACTTATAATAGCCATTCAAAAGAAGAAGAATTCTATACGTAGTGATATCCAACGCGAAAATAATTATTAATGAACGCTGTATACATGTATGTATCTTACAGACGAGTGAAATACGACCTACGGATATAGCCAGCCAGATTAAATTCTCCTAAAATTATTTTAATTAAAAAAACCGGAAAATAACATACTTACTATTTCACTTACTTGTTAACTTCTTATATTACTTAATTAAGTCTATAGTTTTAAGTAGGTATTAAAAATTAGTAGTCTGTAACCACTGAATCTTGCATTTGATTTTTATAGTTAACTAATACGAAACCGCTATACACGAAATTATGCGCAGAGTTTGATTTTTTAAAATCATACATACGAATATTGTTATATTATACTAGACATACGTACAATTTTAACTTTGGATAGACAATGTTCTTCTCCAACATATCTTATAACAATATTCATGAAAATTTGAGCAGCGGCAGGATAAGTTGTTTTAAGGAACTAACTTTCAAATATAAACTAATTAAACTAATATTACCTAGTTATATTATGGGACTATCAAAATCATTTTTTAATATTTGTGATTAAATTAAATATGGCTTTAATGCCCCTTTTTCTATTTCATGACTCTCAAAATTAAAAATGGTCTCTATGATATATAGTTAACATATAATTCGAATCCTCAAAATAAATAATCCAAAAAAAAAATCAAAACCTCGAATTAATCTGAAGCCAAAAACATACTAATGTTAAAAAACATACTATGTTAAACATACCAATGTTAATCTTTATATGAGAAATAGTGCATTCATATTGAACACGCTGCGCAAAATTTTCAAACTTTATTATAGATTACCACAACATAAATTTCTATCCATTACATTTCGGTTATAGTTTAAAGACTTAATTTGAGAACTTAGTTTGGATCGAGATCAAGTTTATAAATTGTACGATCAAAAGGACTCTTCAAGTGTGTACA
The DNA here is from genome assembly GCA_947086495.1 of Morpho achilles. Taxonomy (NCBI): domain Eukaryota; kingdom Metazoa; phylum Arthropoda; class Insecta; order Lepidoptera; family Nymphalidae; genus Morpho; species Morpho achilles. Next base: position 8,066,686 of record CAMTZB010000006.1, on the reverse strand, counting down.
AGATACAACTTTGAGCGCAACACTTGAATATATTTGTTACAAGAACCCTTAACATGACCTCTTATCAGAGATTTAACTTCATCTCTTACTTTTGTTATTTATTTGTAGTTTGACTTTCCAAGTTGATTAATACGAAAATATATTTGATACATATAAATAAGTTAAGTAACTTTAATAACGACGTGATATCTATATGATTCTCATAGCAAATTTTTAACTATGTATTGTTATTACTTTTACTGTTTTAATATACTGATAAACAGTTTATTACTTAATATATAAGATGTCGAAGAATTATTTAACATTTAAACCGATTATTAAGTATGATAATTAATCTCTTTCCCATAATATACCCATAACTGTCCCTGAGTGCCTAAATGTTAGAGAGACATAAAAATGTTTCTTAACGAATTACTACCATATTGGCAACACTGAATAAAACGCCTCTTCCTTTCTACGCCACGCACCGAGCGCACGTCTTTTATTTTATTTTATTTGACCCAGTATTTCTTTTTCAATTTTTTATCTTTTCTTGCTGTTTTCTTTACTAAATAAAAACTTACCTATTTTTATACCAAAAGCACCATAATCCGGTGCTTTATTCGAACATAAAGAATGCCACCCGTTTAGGAGAAGTTAGAAAACACGGCAAAAAAATGTAACTGCTGAACCAGCTGAAGGCAGGGTCACTATCTACTGCGCCAACAGGCCAGTTAAAATTACTTTTCTTGTAACCTTAAAATAGTATTTAATTCATTTTGTGACATTATGTTGTGAGGTTATATATAATAAAATAATATCGTGTATACATCAGTTGACTTATTAGTATCATAAATATCGTGAGTTATTTGTATAGGCGTCAAAGGCTCAGATAAACTCTACCTTACACGTACCTACATCAATCACTCTGACACGATGCCAGGTTGTTCGCCCAAATGGATTGTAGGAAGTCAAAGCCCCGCCCATGAGAAATAAGACTCAAAATATTTCTCAAATCACCGTGTTTATACTTTAAAATTAGTACAACAATAAATTTTTATAACCCTTATACAGTGTACAGTGAGTATTGTCAATAAATTTTACAACTTTTATTGCAGTTCTGTACGTGATTGTGACTATGTAAACCCAATAAGACATTATTGTTGTTATTATATAATAATCCTATTTCACGTGAATTTAATACAAAAATTATATTTGTAAAAAAATACGTTTAACCTACAATACTTACAAACAAACTTTGGTAGCCAAACATATATTAAGTTTTAAATATGATTTCGCTTGCTAGGTTTACGATTTTTATATTCCAAAGTATTTTATATCAATACTCTTTTAAACTACCTTTGATTGTGAATCACCATAATGCTTATACAAAGGACTTATTATATAACTAAGGATAGCAAAAATATGGAATATGTCTTTAAGAGAATAGGTTTGTAGTCGTCCTACTACAATACTACGTTATTGATTATATTACTGAAAGATTATATTTACGATATCCATTTTGAAATCTCGATGGATCATCATTTTTAAGATTATATTATTTACGATATCCCTTTTGAAATCTCTATGGATCATCAATCTTTTTGCTTTGTATGAAATTATATGTATATACCTTAATTCGAAAGCGTAAAATTGTTAAATATTTATTGCCTATTTGAAATCAAAAGTTCTCATCATTTATTGGCATCTTGGTTCCTAAGTTGACTTTGTTCAAAAATACAAGATTATGAATTATATTATATCATTATTTAAAAGCAAAAACATCCCAATAAGATAACTGATTTTATGAAAAAGGTGCCATTAAATTTAGATTTACAGAATTGAACGCATATTATGTGTCTATGCACGAAATATAACACTAAGTTAGATCGTGAAATTTTATGCAAGCGCTCTTACAAAAGCTATAAAGGCGAACGTGTGTCACGAATTTTTGATATTCACATATGATATGTGAACCTACGAAGCCATTAACGCAAAACTTGAAAAGTCTGGAAATCTCAAAGTTATTCATTTTTATGTCGACTACACATGAAAAAGATTTACATAGTGTTTGAAATATCGAGTTTTGTGGAACTTGACCAAAACTATTTTAATATAATTTCTTTGTACAGAATATATAGATTAGACTGATAGATTGCCGTACAGATCACTATAATGTCAATTCAAAATATTTGATATTCCCTTTTTACAAGTACTTTAACATTTCTTAACAATTACCTTGTATTTTGCTGAAATAATAATTGATGTATGAAGTTTGACTTTACTTTTTTATTTTTTACATTTTTTTTATTTCTTTTTAGAAGTTAATTTACTATATTCCAGTTTAGTCGAGTATAACTGATTAGTACTTGTGTGTGCCTGATAGTTTAAGTAAGAGGTATCTAAATGTCGTACTTTTCATCATAAACATAAGAAATTTTATAAGCGTGGTATAAAATTTTTGGGATGTTCTATGCCACCCTAACGGGAAACTTCGGGGGTTTCAAATAGGGTTTATCGGACGCCCATCTGAAAAGGTCACCGAGAGGGTGGATGCATCTGGTGCTACCGATGCATCGATTAGCCGAGGAACGGGTCACTTTTAGAAAGGCACCTAGAGGTGGTGCCCTCTGGGGTTCAGAGTCGCTGCTGGTGACAATGAGTACAACGCTACCCCTGGCACGAAAAGCGTGCTTATAGCACTCAGGTTATTTTAGTCTGTGCGAGTCCAAAATACCCGCCGCTCGACCCCGTCAGGTGGCGGGACCCATAAGAGATTTTTTCCTGATAAAAATGGAGCACGAGGAAATGGTAAAAAACAATTTAGAGTTATCGTTTCTCAACTATAGGATACTTCAAATCGGGATAAGATAATTGAAATAACTGCAGAGCTTGAGATCAAAACAGAGAATAAACTTTCCTTCTCGTATCTAAAAGTTCTTCGCACGTGAATAAATATCTATATTTGTAGGTATTTATATTCACTTTGTTTCACATGCAGCGAAGCCGTATTTCTAACATATTATTTCCGCAAACATATATTGCTCAACTCTTACCGTAACTTGTGGTGGAAATCTCACAAATGTTCGGAACTTCGTAGATGAGAAAGATACTCGTAACGTAAAACACAAAACTCATACTGTATATATTATATTACCGCTACGTAAACTCTGAGAGATAATCAGAAGGAAAGTAATAAGAAAACCAGAATTGCAAGCAACATAATATATTTAAAAAAGTATAATATTCATACTGTCCATATCGCTTAGTATTAAAGTGACATTCAAAAAAGTTTTTTTTGTGGCAAATTGCAATAAAGCCTACGTAGCGCCTACAAAACTCGTGAGTTGAGTGAGAGTAAGAGACCCATAAGTTGGCTCTTCCAAGCTATGGGTGAATTTTAAAAGTATTCAAATAAGGATTACAATGTATGTAACTCAATTAAGCCTAATTTTGCAATAAGTCACTAATACTAAGCGTGCGATATATATGTTTATAGCAACAGAACCAGAACCTAAAAAAATAGAAAAGACCAGGAACCTAAAAAAATATTTTAGAGCATTTAATTTTAGACTATTGCCATATAGGCATTAGTATTAAATTAGAAAGACGAAAGAAGAAATGAAAACTCTTCTGTATCGTTTTCAAATATTCTTAAAAATCTATTAATCTATGCGTGTTTTAGAATAAGCAGATGATGAGCTGTTATAATGTCACTTTATTATTAAATTTGATTTCTTTTTACAATTGTATTTTTTTATAAAATTGTTAAATAAAAGTACATAATGTTGTAGTTGTTTTTTTTCCTCATTTGTAGAGAAATATTATTTGTATAAAATTAAGTACTTCAAGACAAAATTTACCCTACATAGAAGCTTCGATGTAGAGTAGAATACTGTTAGATGATATCAGAAACGGAGAAATGAGTTAAGCTAATATAAATTCACGGTTAAAGTAATCAAAATAAGAAGATAATATAGATCGAGTATATAGTACAGGAGTGATATCATTATAAAAGAAAAATCAAATAAGTAAAGGAATCTCATTTGTTCATTTCAACCGATATTGGATTTCCACCCACAAATATATTCCATTCCGATTCCATTTCATTGGACCGTCAACATGTATCGGTTCATCGATAGTCCAATACAAATTTCAATACTTACTGAAACTTAACGATTAGGGCTAGCAACCCTTTTAAAGAGTTAAGAGCAAACGCGCTCCAATCTATCGTAAAATATTTGTTTAATTATTATTAAAATTATATAGAAATTTAATGTTATTACATATTTAAATATTATTTATTTAAATACTGATATATAAATTGCTATTCATCCTATGATTTATAAGTGGACATAAGCTGTGTGGTATCCGGTTGAGTAGAATAGATCAACCTCATTTCTTATCGAGGTGTTGTAAAAGCCGACTAAGGTAAGGTATCCAGTTTAGTAGAATAGACCGCCCTCGCCTCATACCTACTGAGTTGTTGTAAAAGGCGTAGTCAAATCATATGACAACATGTTTATAACATCTTGTGCTGACCCTACTTAGAGTGGGATAAGGGCAAGAAAATAATGATGATCTACAAGTGGACATATCCTGAAGAAAGCTACTCAAAAAAGCAAATAACTTCTAAAACATATTAAATATGTGCTCTTAAAGAAAAATGAAACTTTAAATGGAAGTGATATAGGAAGCATACTTGAATTTAAACTATATATAGTATAATTTGCATCACAACGAAAATAAGAAAAATTACACTCCCAGTATCAGTCGTTAATAACCCTTGTCGTAGACATTTATTATTCCGTTTAACGATTAATTAATTGGAGAGTAGCAAAACATTTTAATCGCCGAGGTAAATATCTATTTTATTATTCAAATAACATTTATATTGGTAATTTGTAAACAATGTAGGCGACTCTTCAGTCGAGCGAGAATAAGGTCAACAGTTTCGGTGTGCTGGCTTCGTTAACATGAACAAGCCAATTCACGTAGAAACGATCGTTAATTAAAAAGTTAAAAATGTAATGACTATCAAAGAAACTCCGACTGACTTGAATAGAGAACACAATTTTCAAAACAAAATTATTCTCTTATTTCGACTGGAATACACAGTAACAATTGCAAAAATGTATTTAATATATCAAATAGATGTAGCATCTCAAAAGCCGTGTGGTATCTGGCTGAGTAGAATAGACCACCCGCTTTAAGGTAAGTTGGCGTTTGCTGTTTAGCTGTGGTAGCCCAGCGGTAACACAGTGCGACTCTTTCAAGGAGGTCATGATTTCAAACCCAAGGAGACACCAATGAGTTTTTCTGTTAAAAACTTGTGTCTAATTGATAATTGCAATTTATCACACGGTTTTCGGTGAAGGAAAACATCGTGAGGAAACCTGCATATCTCTAGAAAATTCTGTAGATATGTGTAACCTACCAATCCGCACTGGAGCAGCGTGGTAGACCTTAGCTCCAAATCTTCTCTCTAAAAACGGATAAATAGACCTATTCTCAGCAGTGGGATAGTAACAGGCCGCTACTTACTTAACTTGACGTCAAACCGGGGTCCGATCGTTCAAGAAAAAGCCAAATCATGTGACAACATATATATAACATGTTGTGCTGACCCCACTTAGAGTGGGATAATGATATAAGGATGATGTAGGAGGAAGAAAGAGGGTGGTTTTTCTCAACCGGATACCACACGGCATAAGTTAAATAAACGTTCAATTAAATATTATATATGGTTTATTCTGGGTCATTCAATACACTCAATGACTCTTAAGACTAGAGATATAAGGTCCAATTATAACTCGCCCAGTGGGCAGTGTGGATGTGTTTGATGTTGTCGTTTTGAACTGTACCGCTAAAGGTCCCCTTTTGGGATCGTTAACGAGGACTTTTTGCGTACTTTCAATAGTACTATGATCGACTTTGATGATATCCATCAGCGCGTCTCGTAATCTCTCTAATGATAGCGGCTTAGATTTTAATATTTACGCGCGTATAATTTGTACCGTCTTCAGACTTATTTTTTACTAGCAACACTCCAATATTTCACTTGCAGTGCGAAATGTAGGTAATAATTTAAGTATAGACCTAGTTATTGACAAAAACCAAGTTGTTTTGTTGTAAATTGTTGTTCAACATTGGAGATTTCTGCTTATTTAGCACGTTATATTCGTAGAACGACCTCTCTGTACTTTATGCTTGTTTTTTTTATATTTCACATCGGAATTTTAGCAACGTATAAGTTGTGCTACTCAAAAATATCATGGTTCTTGTATTTTAAAACTCCACCTTATTAGTGAATATTTTTATTTTGGTTACTTGTTTTTTTTTATATTATATATTTTCATAATGTTTAATATTATTAGTTACGCCATGTTGGATCCAGCTGAGCAGAATAGACCAATCTTATTTCATAATATGTAACTAGTAATAATATAAGAATTATATTTTTAAAAGAGCAACCGCCGAATTTCTTGTTGACTCTTCTCGGTAGAAACAGCTTTCCAAACCAGCAGTAGAGTTGACGATTCAAGAGCACTTGTTTGCAAGGTAATTTGAATAAAGAATATTTTGAATTTAAATTTACCAAGGTGTCCTACAAGCCGACTAAGGTAAGTTGACCCACTGTTTGGTATCTGATTGAGTAGAATAGACCACCCTCTTTCTTACCAAGGCGTTGTAAAATACGACTGTAGATCTTTATAACATGTTGTGGCGACCCCACTTAGAGTGGGATAAAGTTTTGATATTATTAGTTAAACTATATTGTACGTATAATTATTCTGTATGCAGGTACCATTTTAGCCAGTTAAAAGTTCTAATCCATGAACACTCTTAAAAGGAAAAGCCGTGCCTTGTTCTTTTAATTTCCTTAAATGGTAAACGTTTGATTAAAGTACTATCCCAGGGCTAAAAACGGCACCCTAGGGACCGCCCCGGCTATTTCCTTTTGTTTTGCTTCAATTTTTTGCCTTTTTTAAAGTTGCTAAGAGCTTTTCAAGAACCTGTTTTTAAAGTCATCCATAGATTAAGGGAAAATCTCTGTTTCTTCATTCTTTTGAGATTAATGTTTTATAAGTGAAACTTTTGCGCTCGGTAAAAACGTGGTTACCTAGTAATATAAATATATAAATGATAAAAGTTTAGTTATATTATGAATTTAGTTCAGTAAGCCATACAGTTAATATATCACCACGCAGAATGTAAAATTTTCAAGTCGATAATTGATCATTTTTTCAAGCAGGTTGTCTATTAAATCACATTTATTTTTCATCTAATTTATAGACGTATACGTTACTTTACGGAATTCCATAGTAAAGAAGTTATCATAGAATAACTTTGTTATAATCCTTGTTGAGTAAATCTATGTAATGCTAAAGTGTAGAACACAGAAAGAGTTCACATACCTTATACATGCAGGATTAGGAAACAATACACACATTCAGTACTACAATCTCTACGATCGCTCCACCCCATAGCTAAAGTATCTTCAGAACATAGGCTTCACTACAAAGACCAACACTTTGTGCCCTTAACCCCGGTTCCTATTTTCCGATTTATGTCAATGAAACCAGGGTTTTGTGCAAAATTAATTTATTATAATATACTATTGAAATGTAAATTTAAAAAAAACCCGACACACAATTAAGAGTCGTGGTGTAATGGCCTATCTGTTTTAACCTTTGCCGCAGCCGAAGTATTCCCCTAGTGGTGACTTTATATCGTGATTCTGTGTATGACTCTTAATATAGTCCCGTCTTCTATTCCTGGGGTGGATCTTGAATAATACTCAAAGTACAATCTTAATGACTTGATACCTACAGAAATATTTATGATATTTCCACACAATGCAATTTTGTGCCGTTTAAAAGCAGCGGCTCTTTTTATATTTTTTTAACATTTGCATACCTAGGTTCACAGTCTACTAACACTTTCTAGAACAGTGTTTCCCAACATGGGGCCCACAACCCACAGGGGTTATTTGGTGGTCAAGGGGGAGGAGAGGCTTTAACTCGACACGATTTTAAGCCTTTCGCTTTGGGCCATTTAAGTGTAATGCTAGATTTCGGTGCCAAATTTAAAAAAAAAGCAATTGTTCTTTCTAAAACCTATTATTTATGTTCTTTAAGTGGACAATTCAATTTTTAATATCAAAATTTATGTATGTTACTTAGGGGGGCTATATAATTTTTAACGTGGGGCATGGACCAAAAAAGGTCGGGAAACACTGTTCTAGAACATTAGTTCTTTTAGTGAACTTACATATTTAGTGAACTCTCTTGGTCACTTTAGCTTCGCTCCTTATTACCTATACTACCTATCTATACCTTACTACTTATCTATAGCTAAATAACGTTTAGCTCTATTAAATTTATCAGTAACTGGTCAAATACTACTGGGGACAGTTTGTGCAGCAACGACGCAGTTGGAAGCGTTAACATTTTCACATTTATGGTCTATTGGACGCGGTTTGTTCACTGTCCGCTGAAACATTTTGTGAATACACAACGCGTAAATACCCACTGTAACTATTTGAATACAATCCAATGCGTTTCATATCCAGTGATAGAGTTAACAACAGCTTATATCAAATGTATGTAAGACTAACTTTTACCCGCAACTTCGTTTGCGTAGACAGTTGTCGCGTTGATAATAGCTGATGCTTTTCAACGTCATCCTATTCCTGTGGAATTGACAGGATTTTTAGCCTATATATTGCCCCGGTGTATAAGAAATAATTGTGCCAAATTTCATTGATATTAGTTCAACGGATTTACCGTTAAAGGTAACAAACATACATCCATACTCACAAATTTTCGCATTTATAATATTAGTAGGATTTAATGTTTTAAAGGCAAGCTTAAACTTTGTAACATTAAATGCAAATGCAATACAAAGACTTGTGAAGCTTGGGACGTTATTTATGATGTTACTATTTAACATTATGTTGACAATTTATCAAAATGACTACTTATCGAATCTCAGAGGTTGTCGAAATCTTACTTACTTTTGAAATTACGCTTCACATATATTTATAAAAAACCCTGTAACTTTCCGTTACATTTTTATATATAATTTCGAATTTTATCAATTATAATTCATAAAACTATACAACCACCCTCATTTCTTACCGAGGTGTCGCAAAAGCGACTAAGGGAAGTTGACGTCAGGTAGGCGGCCGGTATATATTACGATTGGACAAAGGTTCGAGCATAGATGTTCACTTTGTTCCAATTCAAAATATGTCTCATCTCAACACAGTCTAGATAGGTAAAAATCCATATCTTAAAAATTCAGCTAATATAAAAGTTATGTGTACGCACTTATTTAAAATATAAATGAAATAAAAATAGTTGGAGTTATTAAAATCCTAATATAAAGTTAACCGCAAGTATCTATAAAATTCATATTAACGACGCGGCGTCATTCTATAACTTTTGATAAGTCAGCTTAAAGGTAAGTCTTTGCGAACAACTTTAAAGCCGCGACAAACTTAAAAACAAGTTTTATCCGAGTTTCCACGGACGCCATATGCCTTCATCCCGCTAACATATTTGCATTTTTGCCGGATAAACCACCATTGACTGCAACAAATTTTCACTGCGCTTTTTTTATAAAAGGTATACACATCAAATCACTACAGTCTAGAATAACAAAACAATGAAGTGATTAATTATTATACCTCTATACTTATTATAAAACCAAAGTCCCCAAAAGCTGTATGTATGTAATCGATTTTCTCAAAATCTGCTAAATGGATTTTTGTGCGGTATTCACTAAAAATAACTGCTGAGAGGTTTAGTGACATGCGCCGCGTAATCCAACAATCTATATACGAGGTGTGTTCAAAAAGTATCGCGAATTTTGAATTTTCGCGAGTTACATATATTCCAATTTCGATTTTTTTGTGGCGTTATGTTGGTACATATGTCTCTCACTTATGCTGACAAGTTAGGCCATTTTGAATGTTCGGTTAATTGTTGACGGCTGCTTTGCTTGCACATGTTTTGGTTCGTCTTCGATTTTTACCTATTCAAAAAATGGAACAAGGAACCTGTATCGATTTTTGTGTGAAAAACGAAATTAAGTGCGCGGATGCATTCCGAGTGTGGACTGTGGCATATGGAGAAGCTACTTTGGACAAAAGCAACGTTTATCGATGGTACAAAATGTTTTTAAAAGGCCGAGAAGAGGTGAATGACGAAGAGCGTGCCGGACGCCCGAGCACTTCAACAACAGACGAAAAAATTGATGAATTGAAGAAAATGGTATTGGCCAATCTTCGAATCATCGATAGAGAAATTGCCGAGGACCTAGGCATATTAATTGGCTCATGCCATTCGATTTTAATCGATAATTTGTGGAAAAACAAAAATTGGCTTTTGCACCTCGATAACGCCCCTGTTCACACATCGCTCCTTGTACGCGACTTCTTGGCCAAAAACAACAGACCAATGATATCGCAGCCACCGTATTCCCCAGATCTGGCCCCCTGTGACTTTTTCTTGTTCCCGAAACTGAAGAGGCCCATGAAAGGACGGCACTACGCCACGATTGACGAGATAAAGTCGGCATCGAAGGAGGAGCTGAACAAGATACAAAAAAATGATTTTTTGAAGTGCTTCGAAGATTTGTAAAAACGTTGGCACAAGTGTATAATATCCCAGAGGGATTACTTTGAAGCGGACAAAATAGATATTGACGAATAAATAAATAATTTTTGAAAATACACAAAATTATTACGGTTTTTTTATTATTATTTTATTCCAGTCCCTCTAATTTGGTAGTCATTCTTTGTTTAAAATTTTCGTTTTTACTATTATATCTATTACATTTCGTATTTGTATTTTACAAAGTCTTATATATGCTATTATTATATTAAGTATCTTGTATGATCTAAGCTAAATTAAACTAAACATGTTATATATATTGTTTACGGCTGGTACAAGTAGGCTAGACACAGTGACATTTTATATATTTCGCTATTCGCAGTTTCTAAATCTCTTATTTTATTATAACTTACAATAACTTTTACTTTTGTGTTGAAAATTTTAAAGTGAGTTACGTGATTTGTGACACTCCGATTTCTATCCGGGCAAATCCGCGTATACAGCTAGCTAGGTATTAATACGGTTGCTATTTTATAGTTAGAAAATGGAAAAGCTTTGTGTAGCGTTAACTGTATAACGTAACAGTGATAACGATCACTTCCTTGTTAGCGAATAGAAACAGTTTAAAACGCAGTATTTATTTTGAATCCGAAAATTCTTTTGGCGACAACCCAAAATGTACGTATTTCGAGATACTTTGTTGTCTTGTTTATATCATTTAAGCGACGAAATTACTGAACCGTGACGAGAATACTGAAAGTTTGAAACGTAGTGAAGTATGGTAAGGTATTGAATTCTCCTTAGCAATGCATCAACTTGTATGTAAATATATTGTATTTTCAAAATTTAAAATTATTTTGAAAATAATACGGGGTTTTTGATACACATACATGATTTATGAGCAATATTGGTCAAGATAGTAAGTTATACTCTTTCACTATAGAATGCAGAAGACAGCAGTAATTTTATATCCTGACCACATTTAATTATTTTATACAAAGTTATAAATTATATGTTTATTATAAATATATTCATTATTTATATTAGTAACAAATTTTTATACAAATCCCCAGTGACTTCTAGGATAATTAGGATTTGGTTATATACATCTAATCAATGTTTATGATTCTTCTTTTTGCAACAATTGTGTCACAACAAAAATACATCTTGCACTTCATTTCTTTTCGGTTCTACTCAATGGTTGTTTAAATCTTTTAATTAAAAATTCACTATAATTTCACTGCCTATCATTTTCAATATTATTTTGAAAATGATTTTAACCTTCACTTAACACTTGCACATTCAAAATAGAGGAGTTAAAAAGTCCTATATTTGATCAATCAAAAGCCATCAAATCAAAAATATTTACCAAATTTATGTTACTTTAATAATACTCTTGAACGTATATTTATGTAAACCAAAGAATTATCTTTTAATATTCGCATCGATAACCGATAGTTTAAAGTAGATTTATGTCGAAATTGAAGCAGAATATATTCCGGATATTAAGTTATTAAATCATACCACAGTTGGTCAAAACGATTCATAAGGGCGGTTAGATTTTGGCTGCCAATATTCCAAAGTCGAATATTTATCTACAAAAGTATTATTAATAGCGCAAGCTTATTAACTTCATAAATAACAACAGCAAATTCATTAACATTTGCATGTATGTAACACGATAAAATATGATAAGAATGAGTCATGATCATTCTCTTGCCCCCATCCCACTCTAAGTGGGGTCAGCACAAAATGTTTTCAAAATGTTGTTGCATGTTTGGCTAGTTATTTTATGACCAGCTGCCTGCCTGACATGAACTTATTATATTCGCCTTTTATGACATCTCGGTAAGATATGTGGGTGGTCTATTTTACTCAGCTGGATACCACACGGCACATGATAAAAATTCAAAAATGATCAATTGATGAAAATGAGCATTCATTCGCCAATAAATTTAAATGACCTAACAATATAATATCTTTCCTATTTGCAAGGCTTATAGTATGTATTACACAATAAATATACTTTGAACCTCCAACTAAGTTAAGCAAAGTTTATTATATAACCACATTATCGATTTGATACATTACGCCCTAGATATTGATAACAAAGTTTTCAGAGCTTGTGGCTTGTAATACAAGATCGTATAAAATGGACCCATAAACTTGAAATAATAGACGTAAATTTGGGATGGACGCTTGAAGTCTTTGATATGGCCACACTTGATACGGTCTCTTCAATCGCAACTAGTGCTAAGAACCGTGTTGAAATACATTAAGAACATATTATTCTAATTATACGTTTAATGTATTAAATTGTATGCGTGTCCCTCTTCCTCTCTCTTTAACCAATAGACGTCCTCTGTTGAACATAGGTTTCTTCAAAGATTTTCCACACCACATGATCTTGTTATACCTGAATCCAGCGACCTTGAAAAAGTCGCGTGGAACTGCTGAATTTAGACTGGATATATGGCGTTTATTATCATGTTAAGCATGAAATTTAAAAAAATGTACAAATATTCTTCGAATTTAGAATTATCTTAGTTACGTAACATAACGGATAAAGTGGTATCATTAAGCCTGATCACTAGAATAAGTATGTGATCTTAAATGGGATGATACAACAAGTAACAAGATTCTAACAAAGCAAAACAAAGTAAGTGGCCTAGAAATACTTTTAAAAGACTATCCAATCTTGTTATCTGTGATAGCGAGAGCCGCGGCTTTTTTATCAGTATTTACATTAAATTTAATTCTGAGTAGAATAGACCACACTCATTTCTTACCGATATGTCGTAAAAGGTGACTAAGGTTGACCCGCCATGTGGTATCCAGCTGAGCAGATTAGACCACACTTTTTTACTAAGGTGTCGCAAAAGCCGACTAATGTAGGTTGATGTCAAATGGCCGGTCATAAAATACCTAGCCATATCATGTGGCAACTTGTTTAACATGTTGTGGCAACTTGTTTAACATGTTGTGGCAACATGTTTAACATGTTATGCCGACCCCACTTGGAGTGGGATAAGAGCAGGGGACTGATTACATTTGAAAGGATGCCAAAAATACGAAGCCAAATCATGTGACAACATGATGTATTTTTCACATGTGTAACATGATTCATCATTCATTGATCATGATCATGATTCGTCATTTGTAATATGACGTATTTTTCTTCTAGCTGCCAGCCTGATGTCAACTTACCTTAGCCGTATTTTACGATACCTCGGTATAATATAATAATGAGGGTATTAAACCATTTCCAGTGCCATTATAAAAATCATTAACGAACTACAAGGTATCTACTAGGTTAGGTATAATAATTATCTTCCAAAAACACTATAATTATGTAAGTACGATGTAAAACCCTGTTGAAATACCAGTACCTATTATTTGAAAGGGCAACAAATCGACACTTACATTGGGTACGACGGCCCTCAAACCTAAGGGCCCTCTTGATGTTTTAACGTCGTCGTTATTTTTTTTAAATTTTATATACCATTTGTTTTGTCGATATTGGTCGATTGTGAAAAACAATATTTGACATCAAATATATGCTTTTTATTTATCTGTATCTACTGATAATAATTCTCCTTACTTTATTCCATCGGCACAACATGTTATTTACATGTTACGTGATTTGGCTAGGTATTTTACGATTGTTGCCTGCCTGACGTCAACTTACCTCAATCGCTTTTTACGACACCTCGGTAAGAAATGAAGATGGTCTATTCTAGTCAGCCGTATACCACACGGTGCGTCAACTTAATTCAGTTGCCTTTTACGATATCTCGGTAAGAAATGAGGTTGGTCTATTCTACTCAGCTAGATACCACACGGTGGCTCAACTTACCTTAGTCGCCTTTTACGACACCTCGGTAAGAGTGTGGTGAGAGAGGTGGTTTTTTCTATTCAGCCGAATACCACACGGAATTTTTTATAAAAAACAGTGTAAGTTCGTAGAGAAAAAGTTATTCACTTAAGCGAAGAATATTGTAGATATTCTATATAATAAGCAAATGTATCATTTAATAATTAATATTGGGTGGGTGGTAAATAAAATGATAACAGAAGGAATTAAAGGTAACGGAGGCTCCACTTTTGAACAAAAGGAATATAATAGTGAACCCACTTTCAGGTGTCACGATTCACACACTGCGTTTCAAATGCAAAAAAAGGAAACACATCAAAGTGAACCCCCAGGCAGTGTTTAGATCAAGTGTGAAGATATGAGCGGCTGTAATGGACAGACGGGTTTTCTAGTCAAAGTCGAGAATAACGGACATTGTATTATCCATACTGATATAGGATTTTTTTTATTTAAAACATACAGTTTCTAAATATTTTAATCATATATAGTTGACATAATAATAATATTTCTTAAAACAGACTTATGATTCTCCTGCCCTTATCCCGCTCTAAGTGGGGTCGGCACAACATGTTATAAACATGTTGTCACATCATGTTTGGTTCGTATTTTACGACCGGCCGCCCGCACACTTCAGTGTTTCACAAAATACAACAAACAAAACAAATAAAATATAGCTATTTTTAACCCTAGCTGTAGCTGACTGTGAAGATAATGAAATCAATTTACTAACTGATGGTATACTCACCTGTGGGTGATATTAACCTGTGGTTAGTCATGTGGTCATACATACACGTTACATACAAATCAACACTAAATAAGCTACAGCACATAGTTTTTCTAGCCATGAAAAAATGAGTTCAAAGCAAAACTGAGTAGCGAGCAATAAAATAATTATCCAAAAATCAAATCTTAGAACAACAGATGTACCTACGTTGAATACTGGCTATGATAATATAATTGCAAAGGTAAATAAATATAAAAGAGATATAGAAGTCTTGATCACAGTAGTAACGTATAGTGCACGTTTCGGTTTGTTTGAGACTGCCTTGAAGGTTCATCTAATACCAAAAGGTTCTTCAAGGCTTCAAGGTTGATCTAATACCAAAGCAATGACCTCCGCAAAGTAGCGCCTAATTCTATAAATTGTTGATCTAATATTTACCTTTCTCATTATCTAAGGTCCACCTCGAATTTATTTAATTTTCTTCACCGCAATTTTTAAGATGACCACTTGACTGAGGCGCAGGCAATCTTAAAAAAAATAATAACAAGTAAAGTAAATATATAAAAAAATAAAATTAGATGCTCCATTTCTAATAGACATAGATTTCTTCTAAAAGACAACCTTAGGTATCACTAAATATGATCTCTTGCAGGGTTAGTACAATTTAAACTACGCTGCTGTTTACATCGATATCCGAATGCTGCAACAAAGTTAATAATGATATGAAATTTAAACTAGATTGTAGCAAAGTACCAGTATCAATTCGCTTATCTCTTTCTCTCATATATCTTATCTTCGCATGATCTTTTGTCTCAAGTAATTACATATTAGTAGCACATTTATTCATCTACTTATTTAACAAAAAATATTTTATAAATTAAATTAATCTAGGCTCATAGTTTTTCGGTATTTTTTTCCTTCCTTTATATATTACCCGTTTTTCAATTCTTACCCTTTTCCTTCTGTTATTCAAAGGTTGAATGGAAGAGATCCCTTTTAGGGATAAGTCTACTTTTTACCC
Source organism: Morpho achilles (assembly GCA_947086495.1). Classification (NCBI taxonomy): domain Eukaryota; kingdom Metazoa; phylum Arthropoda; class Insecta; order Lepidoptera; family Nymphalidae; genus Morpho; species Morpho achilles. The sequence continues at coordinate 8,050,466 of CAMTZB010000006.1, read as the reverse complement.
GTGCTTTTATTTCTTTCTCTTATAACAACATGTACTTCTCTTTTCTCTAACTCTTCTCTTTAACAATATGTACGTATAACAAGAAATAAATAAAGTATATGAAATATAAAAGTAAGTAAGTAAGTAAGTAAGTAAGTAACAGCCTGTTACTATCCCACTGCTGGGCTTAGGCCTCCTCTCTCCATTTTTGGAGAGAAGGGTTGGAGCTAAGACCTACCACGCTGCTCCAATGCGGGTTGGTAGGTTACACATATCCCTAGGATTCTCTAGAGATATGCAGGTTTCCTCACGATGTTTTCCTTCACCGAAAAGCGTGTGATAAATTCCAATTATCAATTAGACACATAAGTTTTAATAGAAAAACTCATTGGCGTCTGCCCGGGTTTGAACCCATGATCGTCTCTAGAGATTCACACGGTCGCACCGCTAGGCCATCACAGCTTCACAGCAGTATAAAAGTAGTCTAACTCAAAAAGTAAAAGCTTTTCTTGTTGTTCACTTCAACGAAAGATTGGATTGAATTGAAGTAGTTTACGAGTATAGTATCAAGCAGCCAGTGCACGATGGAGCATCGCATTGTGGATAAACGCTATTTTTTTCTATTATACATAAAAACATTTTTGTGTGACAATGGTGCTTACCTTATGCTCTATATTAATAAATATTATTTACCAAAGTCTGTTTGCAATTAACTCAATAACTACTTTTTTATTCCGACCTTTTTTAACAGATTAGGTTTAGTATTTGTTTTTATCATAAATCATGATAAAAACAAATGTAATTCTAAGGAGGAAACATCATCAAAATGAAGAAACCCTCATGTTGACAAATATACAACAATGCACGTGTATATAAATGAATGTAATACTACAAACATTAACAACATTTAAAATAATTATCCCTTGATGTCAAACAACTTCACAGTATGTAGACGACAGCGCGACGTTAAAGCGAAGCAAATGGAAAATTTTAATTGGCATCAAATTTCTGCAACATTCCTCCGAATTGTAGCAAATTATAATTAAAAAGCTGAGATAAGACACGGAATATATGTGTAAATGGAAATATTATTTTTCTTATAAATGCTGAAATAAACAAGGAACATTTACGAGTATTTCAAATTCAAAGACCAACAAATTCATTTCAAATTCAAATTCAAATTCAAATATTCTTTATTCAAATAAACTTGTAAACAAGTGCTTTTGAATCGTCAACTCTACTGCTGGTTCGAAAAGCTGTTCCTACCGAGAAGAGCCAGCAAGAAACTCGGCGGTTGCTCTTTTAAAAATATAATTCTTAATATTATTTACATTAAGTCGTTACAGTCTTGTACAGGTTCAAAGAGAGCTATATCCACACATTCTTATCTTCTAAAAAATCTTCAAGAGTATAGTAGGCTTTCTGTATCAGCCTCTTTTTAACAGTGTTTTTAAACCGCTGTAATGGCAGTGCTGAAATTGATTGCGGAATTTTATTATAGAATCTTATACCAAAACCCACAAACGAGTTACGCACTTTTGCAAGGCGCAAAGCAGGAACCGCAAGCTTATGTCGGTTCCAGCTTTGTCTATTGTACACATCACCTATCGTTTTATAATTCTTTATATTTTTATGTACATAAATTAAATTGCTTCAAAATATTTAAAGAAAATGTTGGCCTTCGGCGGAAACCGAACCCGCTACCCGTGGAGCCGAAGGCAGGGTCACTACCCACTGCGCCAACGGGCCAGTTAAATTAACCAAACTAATCTTTTTGGTTCTATTTTCATTTGTATGTCCTCCAATAAGTAATGTAGTATAGAGTATATTTTGGAGGATAGAATTTCTAAGATAACAAAAATCCAAAAGCACACATTATTTTCGTATCCACGACAGGTGTCTATATCTTTAAAAGGGTTAGAGAAAAATCCCTGAGTGATTAGGGTCACTTTTACATCATAATGCTAGCTTTTATTTTCGTATTGTACTAGTTTAGGTAGAATTGATACACGTGGTTATGTGTATCTTTCGTACTTTAATCTGATGTATTTTGCGCTATCCTTTACACCAAGTGTAACAATAAAGATACAACAAGTAAAACCGCAATCACACTTCATTGATATTTGCAATTTATCGTGTATGAAACTTGAAAGCTGTTATGAAGAAACGTGCAATGTAGTCAAAGAATTTATTTTAATGTAAAACATAATCTGCCTATTTGTAGTAAAGAACTAAAGCGGTTAAATTCTAAATACATCTTTCCAAAGATATTAGGTTTAACATATTATCTTCGAGAAGGTGAGGTGAATTTTCTACAATAATAAGGACCAACCAAGGACCAATAGGACAATCCAAGAATGTCATCAATTTTCGTCTCCAAGAAGTTCATATGAATACACTATAAAGCTGATACTGAAAAAGAAATTTTAATAGTATAATTCCTTTTAATCACTCTTCAATAATTATTTTTATGGTAGTAATATTGTTATCATACTCTACAAGTCTTATTTATAAGTGACTAGCATTTACCCGCAGACCCGTTTGAGTGGTCTTGGAATTAACCAGCAGCTTCTTTCATTCTCCAACCCTGCAAATATCTACATTGGTTACTAATAGATGCGCTTTTCAATGCCATCCTGTTCCTGTGGAATTAATAGATTTTATATATGTTGTTCCGGTGTATAAGGAATAATTGTGCCAAATTTCATCGATATTGGTTTAGTGGATTCGCCGTAAAAGAGTAATAAACATACACCCACACACGCAAACTTTGCTATTTATAATATAAGTAGGACAGGATAGGATACAAAACAATACGAAAGTTTAAAGTAATGCACTTATACATAAAAAGTAAAAAAATGGCACTATGATTTTTTCTTTCCAGCTGCGTCTTAAGATTGAAATTAAAACGGAAATCTATTCAATCTTGCTCTAGTTTGTAAGAAAATAATAACTGCTTATAGTTAAACTCTTCTCGTCTGTATTAAATAGCTGTGTAGGTATTGCTTGAAGTCATTCAGTAAGTTTATCTGTGACATAGAAGCTTTCCGTCAAAGACAAATAAAGTCCTTTGTCTTTGTTTTGTCATATTTAGCTGTTGTGTGACAATTTCAATCCAGTAGATTTATATTTGAAACGGAATATTAATAGTTTCGACAGTTTTGTATATAGATTAAGACTGTCAAAACATATTCGTATTTTATTTACGCTTTAAGATAATTGTGTAAAGTTTTATATTTTGCGAATTTTTACTTAAATATACTTGAATGAAAATTTATCTATAGTTCAGAATTGCTACAGCATTCCTTTTTATGCTTTAAAATATATGCAAATAATACCTATAGGTTAATATAGTTTTTACTTTTTATTATTTGATATAAAATATATGTATAAAATTTTTAATCTAGCGTAGGATCATATTTGTATTTAATTTTATTTTTATTATATAAAAATGTATTTTCAACATATGATAGATTCAGGCACTGGCAGTCCTCATGATATTACTAAACATATTAACTATACGATAAATAAATAATATATAGTAGTGTAGACAGTGACATTTTTAATCAGTGTTGTAATTTATTGTTGCTAGCAACACTTCATAATTAACTCTCATCTAGAGTATAAAAATAGTCAGGTCAAGAACAGAGGTCTCTTTTACGATCGGTACTTGCGTGCGAAAGCTCTGTTATTTAATGTGTTCACGTCGGTCATCTTGTTTGTTTGGTTACAAATGTATTAATTTAGTTCTCTTTTCTTAAATCCTACTTTGGATCCTAACATCCGAAGCGGGATAAAGAACTCACAGCTCACTGCATAAATTAAATGAAAAGTGTGGTAGAATTTGGTAGATTTCATTTTGTTTATTTATGACATACCCACTTTTTGTTTTCGATTGAATTGCACGTTTTTTTGAAAAAGTATTTGTGTATTTCGTTACAATTGCTCGTATTTTACGTTATTTTGTGAAATAGTGCGTTCTAAGTTAAATAGTCGTGATTCGCTTCTCGTTTGGAATACGTAGCGAAATCGAATATTGTGTTTTGTGTTTATCGCGAGAAAAACTTAATAAAGAGGGTTGGTTTTAAATGCGTAATAACGTCGTGCAACGTGTTGCGAGCGGCCGGAAGCGGCACAATTTCGTAAATGACTCAAGTGACCAGTCTGATCAGTCTTATTCGGCTGAAGGAGATCGACAACATTCGGGTCGTAATATTAAACGCGTCTCTGATAAGTGTTCGCGAAAAGGTTTACGTAGTGACAGCTCTTATTATACTTTGCGATCTAGCTCGCGCATAGTTTGTGTTCCCGCTCGTGTGAAAGGAGGATCCCACTTGTATTATAATTCACGGTCTGATATATAAAGAAGAAACCGTTCCACTTTACATCAATAATTTCGTTATCGCTCGTATGATAGGTACCATCCCGACGTCGCGAGACTTGCGTTTGCTTTCATTTTAAGCGATCTAATTCTCCTAACTGCGTCGGTACTTCTGACTTGAGTAGACCGCATGTACCTACATCACTCCTTATAATCAACTTGTTCAGAGGCATCTAATCTTGCGCATGCTTTTCATAAATCTGTTAATAACATTTGGGATAGTGTGAATAAGTTGACCGTGCCAGACCGGTAAATGGGTAATCTGACGAGGATTTAATCTCGTGTAGTTTCATGTCAAAGGGGCTATGCAAAAATATGGTTTGTCGTGGTCAGGTAAGGCCGATTCGAGTAAAATAGAAGCTCCGTGAGGCACGGGAGACAGTTCCTCGGTTTTGGAGGTTATTCAAGGTGTATTTAAATTTGTCTAAAGTTGGATGCTCGTGTAATTTAACATCGACATCCAAAACGCTAATTCAATATTTCTGACTATGAGGTTGTAATAAAGTTTTCTCAGTCTGCAGGAAAACTTGATGCCGGCATTCGTGGTGGTAATCCCGGCATGTGCGGTCAGTACGTGGTGGTAAAGGCGTTACCCCATGACCGCTGTACACTTCACTTGCTGAGCGGAGGCTGCGGCAAGGCTACGCAGACTGCGTACGTGGCGCCGTGGAGAGGCCAGTGGAGTGCCATGTCTGAGGCATGCGCCGCCTTCATTGAGAGTGATCCTACTCTGGCGGCGTGCACCACTGTCATGTAGGGTGAGGGGAAGCTAGTCACCCCGAGCATTTTGCTACACCCTGGCGCTTGGTGGGTCCCAAGTTGCTGAATAGGCTGATCGAACGATCAGTCTATGGCCTGTTTATCAGGTGGCCTGTGACGTGTTACGTCAGGCAAAGCGCGCGTGTCGCGTGACCGAGTCATGATTATCCATGGCGATGGTCGGGTAAAAGTCCTAGGCATATGGTTTGAAATTTTAAAGAGACGTCTCGATTATTATTTAGAGAAGAATGTTAGATGAGATCGATTGCTCAGTAAAAAAGCTGAAGTATGAATTAATTGAATGACGAGGTAGTGGAAAAGAGGATGTTAGTTAATTTTATTTGGTTTAATTGAAAATTTTCTGATTCCTTTTTTAAATACAGATGAGGACTATGACACTGCCTTTGCGTCATCAGTCAGTGCATCTGACTCATCCACGCTTCCATCAGTCACTCATGAAGCTACACCTGTCGCTGCCAACAATGCTGGTCCGGTGGTACGGAGACAGTTTTGGTCGAGGACGACATGCGGTCAGGAGAGGCCGTGTAGACAGTGACATTTTTAATCAGTGTTGTAATTTATTGTTGCTAGCAACACTTCATAATTAACTCTCATCTAGAGTATAAAAATAGTCAGGTCAAGAACAGAGGTCTCTTTTACGATCGGTACTTGCGTGCGAAAGCTCTGTTATTTAATGTGTTCACGTCGGTCATCTTGTTTGTTTGGTTACAAATGTATTAATTTAGTTCTCTTTTCTTAAATCCTACTTTGGATCCTAACAGTAGTATAATTTTTTGTCATATACAATATTATTTGATATGAAAGTCGCAATATTAAAACATTCAATAAATGTTTTCTGAGGTTGTTTTGAAATTGTATTCGAATATGGCGGGCGAGGCATTGAAAGTAATGTTTAAATAGGCTGGTAATCCCACCAATATTGAAATATCTGCGACAATATTCGTGGAGGAACCAGTGATCCGCTTTTATTAAAACGAGGGTTTGTAGACATAACCGTGGAAAAATCAGAGTTACGGAATTATTCCGAAGTTTTGTCTATTGACGTAACGCTTTTTACAGTATGTTTTTGAATAGAGGCTAGCGCATTTTTATGTACATGACGTCACAATTCGAAACTGCACCCTTTGGATAACAATCCTAATATTATGACAACTAAGCAATAGTTCTATTTTTAAATCAGATAACTAACATTAATATGCTGTTATGTTGGCTTTATCACGAACATTCGTTTAGCGGTTTGAAAATTGATTCCAATATGTCAATTATAGTGAGTAGTGGATGTTTTATGTATTTATACTTATAAAAAATGACAAACTCATTGACCTAAACTAATAGCAACGCATGTAGTTTTATTTCATTTTTAAAATAAATTTAAAAAGAACACAATGTCACTTGATATATACAAATATAACGATCATCAAACAAGCATTATTTAAACCAAAACTACCATGAACTAAGTACGTAGAGTGGAGATACTACCAAATGTTACTTAAGGTGAATACACAATTCATCTTAAAGGCAGGAATGATTCCTTTTATGTTTCTACGTAACAAGTATTAATGGTCCTTCCCAAGGCCACCTTCCAGGGGTCCTGTCATTTGCGAGCAATTAGAGTACCCTCGTGTCATAAATTGAGGACTAGGAATTTGATTAATATCATTTTTATCATAAAATAATCCTCCTGCCCTTATGCCACTCTAAGTGGGGTCGGCACTACATGTTATATACATGATTTGGCTGCGGTTTTACGACGGGTCGCCTGCCTGACGTCAACTTACTTTAGTCGTATTTTACGACACCTCGGTACGAAAGAGGGTGGTCTATTTTACTAAACCGGATACCACACGGTGGGTCAACTTTCCTTAGTCGCCTTTTACGACACCTCGGTAAGAAATGAGGTTGGTCTATTCTACTCAGCCGGATACCACACGGCGGGTCGTACTTTTTTTTATACAGGAAAAAACCCCTTATGGGTACCGCCGCCCGAAGGGGACAGGAGGCGGTTGTCGGACTCGCACCGACTAAAACGACCTGTGTACTCAACCACGCTGCCGATGGCAAGGACAGGGAATCATTATACATATTGCCCCCATCCCCGCCGACAGCTCTGATCCCAGAGAACAAACGCCTTCTCAGGGGCCCCTCGAAAGAGAAGCCCCCCCTCCGCTATCCGGTGAATCGGGTTACTATTCTATTCAGCCGGATACCAAACGGCGTATCATTTTTATCATATCCTAATCTATTTATCTAACTATTAATATATATGCACATTAATAGATAGATTTGCAAAATAATACATAATCATCAGTATTATAATATAGAAAACTGTTTTCAAATATTACCATTGCAATTTAATAAATACTTTTAATTATGAAACGTTAGGTATCCATTACGTTACATAATCTGTCAATACGATTTACTAAAGTCTTAAAATAATGCTGCAACACAAAAATGAACAACTAAATAAAATATACTATAATGATTATTTAAAACGTGTAAAGGGAGTGATTATTTTAATAACTTGACGTTGGGAAGTCGTAAAATTCCGGTGTCGGTTTCGTCATTAATTTGATGGACATGAAATTACTTTTCTGATAAAAATCTGTTACAAATGTAGGTAAAGTGCTTGCGAAAAGATTTTAAACGACAGAGTCTTTATTTATTTTGGCATACACAAATATTTTTATTGACTTTATATACAATACATGGCGATATTTTACGAATAATTCAATCTTCTTACGATTAGTATATTCTAACTTTATGTTTTAAACTTTTCTATAAATAATACTGAAATTTGTCAGAAAAAATAATAGTTTCAATAAAAATCAAGGAATAACAAGAATTTAGGTGTTTTTATAATTTTTTAAATTAGATGATATAAAATTATAAAGTAAATTTTTGCGCAAATAAGTACGGTACAATTTAAAATTGTATATAATTCTACATCATGTAATACCTAAATCTAAATTTCAAACCTTTATCTAAATGTTATTCAAGTAAATAGGAGAATATTACAATATCAGCTTTATATTTGAAAGTTTTGATTTATTTGTAACAATTTTAATACGCAAGCTTAGTATTTAAATGAATGTGTTTTACAAATCATTACACAAGTACTCATATCTTCAAGTTGAATACGTAACGAGCAGTTACTTTTACAATTTCTGATTGTCGTTGAATTCTTAGATAAAAATTAACATAAAGTTTTGAAATCATCATAATCTTCCTGCCCTTATCCCACTCTAAGTGGGCTCGGCGCAACATGTTGTAAACGTGTTGTCACATGATTTGCCTACGTATTTTACCGGCCGTCTGCCTGATGTCAACTTAGCTTAGTCGTATTTTACAACATCTCGGTAAGAAATGAGAGTGGTCTATTCTACCCAACCGGATACAACACGGCATCGAAATTTTCAGTAAAATATACATGCATAAAGGGTTTTAGGAACACAAAATTTGTCGGCGTTGAAGTGAAGCTTTAAAACAATTTGTGTTACTATGAACCAATTGGTTGCTGTAACGTTCGTTGTCACATTTATGGTTTGTTGTTCAAACAGTGAACGTCGATTCATTTTGTGACTGCACAATGTGCAAATTGCAATGCAACGGGCTCAGTACGTATTTGTGTTGCTGAGTAGAAAACAATCTGTGTTGTCGACAGTTTATAGCTGTTGTGTTTCGATACAATTGAAAGTTTTCAACACGAATGTTTTTCGCGATACGTATCATTTTTTCAAAACGCTGTAATATGATTTTAAAAAGATTACGTCGTATAGTATCCGGCTGAATAGAATAGTACCACCCTCATTGCTTACCGAGGTGTCGCGGCTAAGATAAGTTGACCCACCGTGTGGTATCCGGTTAAGTAGAATAGACCACCCTCTTTCTTACAGAGGTGTCGAAAAATATGACTAAGGTAAGTTGATGTCAGGCAGGTGGCCGGTCGTAAAACACGTAGCCAAATGCCATGTGACAACTGTGATAAAGACAGAAGGATGATGATTTTACTGGATATTTTGAGCAGTTACGCTATAAAACTGTGATAGCAGAACAGTGCGACGGCACTCCTCTATATGCACCTATAAATTTCCTATAAAATATGGTGTGCATCTTGCTATGCACATTTTATTTATCACGCACTTTTCTATAAAGAAACAATTTTTGACAAAATCTGCATAAAGTTTTTACCCATGTCATATATATAACATTTTATTTCGAGATATCGTTAAACTGAAGGGTTTAAACTCCAACCATTCTTTCAAAATCCTATGGCCTATTAGTCGGATACTAATAGGCCATTAGTACTTCTACTAAAGTAAATATCTACTAAACTAGACTTAATTCTCCCTACTTTCAAATAGAGTAATTGTTATTGGAAAAACTTAATTTAATCTTGAAAAGATAAGTACTTATAAAGCTTCGTAGATTAATGAAATTATTGTAACGCAAACTGGAACGACACAAATATGTCCGTTAAACCAAAAAATATCTTGACCAAATCATCTAAAAACTATATTTATAAATGTAAATTCAGGCCTATATGTTGTTTCTAAAGTTTAAGGATTTAAATACGTCTTAATGCAGGAAAACCCGGACATTAGTGTCTTTACATTCCCATTTAAGTGGCCTTCAAGTTTAGATTTATACTAATATGATGAGCGTGTGTGTTTGTCTATTTATCATGTTTTACGACTTAATAGAGCAATTTTAATATGAACACACTATATTTATTAATTTATATGTATTTTTAAATAAACTAATTTTCCTAGGCACTTAATTTGTGTATATTTCCACAGTAACGCAATTACACCAAATCAGACGCTACATAAAACTAGTAGTTTCCAAATTCAAATTAACCACGCTACCCGAATCACAACATAAATGCCTTGCATAAACCTGCTGACGTCAGATTAATAACGGCCAGGTTTTGTATGCACAACTGAGATCAAGTTGGCTTGTTATGATATTGTGCCGACTGCCGAGTCACCGCTGTCTATTGCTTGTTTTACAGAATGATTCCGCTTATGTCTAAGTACCGTTGACAAATAATTCCTCGGGTACCTATAGAAAACTGATATATAAGAAAACAAGTAAAATGCAAATCAATTGATAGAAAAAAACCTATTTTCTGATATTCAAAATTCAATTCAAATTCAAAATCTTCTTTAATTCAAATAAACTTGTAAACAAGCACTTTTGAAACGTCAATTTTAAAGCTGTTCCTATCGAGAAGAGCCAGCAAGAATCTCGGCGGTTGCTCTTTTCGAAATAACACTTATAACTAGTTATATTAAGTTCTTACTATCTTGTACAGTATAGTTACGGATTATAAGAAAACAATGTTATCATTAACTTTGTATTCCCTTTCTCTTTGTATCTTCGTAATTTTTTATCATTTCGCTCACAAATTAGATTTTTATTTATTCATAGAAAAAAAGCTCTCAGGTGAAAAGGTTATATTTTTTATGGATGTCTAAATTGCTAAACCAGGTACTGTTTTTATCGTTATACATATAGCGTGATGCGAAGTGGAGTATAAACTATAAGTAGAAAACTAAGTTAAAACAATATAAAAAGTACGTATAACATAATATTTAATAAATTTATTATTTATTGATTAATTAGTGGTATTGAGTGACCACGTGTTATGATGGGAGCAACTAGATCCAAGCAGCTAAAGAATTATGGAGTGGAAATTTATTGAAGACACCAATTTCACACATATGTCCTTCGATAGAAAGAGAAGTCTACTTCTCTTCCTATCTAATATGGCTTCATTAGAATTCGAGCGTGCATTTTTTTTACTTTTCTTATAAAACATTAATTTCTCCCTTGTTAAATTATGTTGAGGACTATGTTAATGATAAAAAACTTTTGATTTAAATTGCAACTGGCTACACACTAGGTTATATTGTAATTTTTGATTTGTGATCAATTACAGTTAAATTATTAATAATTATTTTTTTTAAAGAGCGACCGCCCAGATTTTGTCTTGTTCTTCTCAGTAAAAGCACTAGTCCAAACCAGTACTTCATTGTACTTTGATGATTTAAAAGTGCTTGTAAAAGGCAATTTGAATAAAGAATTATTTGAATTTGAAGTTATGCAACGAAAATGACAAGTTAATCTGAACTCGCTCTCAATTACCCGATTTCACCTGAAACTTAGACTGGCTATTTGGCGAGTTATGCCATAAGTAAATAAGAAAGCGCCCTGGATAAACTAACTCTAACGTCGAATTCCCACTCAGATCCTAACTAAGACTCACCAGGTAGCTTTAATATGGATTAGCAGACTAATAGTGCAGCGATTAAGGATATAAAGTTAATAGTACATAAGGGAAGAATGACGAAATGTTTCAGGTACCGAAAAGGCCATACATAATAGGCAGTTCTAAAAGAATAAATATCAAATATTACATAATCTATACTAATATATAAAGCTGAAAAGTTTGTTTGTTTGTTTTATCGTTTGATTGTTTGAACGCGGTAATTTGAGAAAATACTGAACCAATTTGAAAAACTCTTTCAGTGTAAAATAGTCCATTTAGTGAAGAAGGCTGTAGGCTATATAACATCAAGCTAAGATGAATAGGAGAGGAGTAGCAATAGAAAATAGTACGAACACGGCAAAATTTAATGTTTTCCTTGCTTGTTCTGAGTAAACGGTAATTGTTATTCAAAAATCATGCATTACAAAATTGTTCCCCAATAAAAGTTCTAAATAAAAGTCTGCGACAGCATATGTCTAGCTTTTAAGGTTAACCCAATTTAAACATTTTTATGGTTATCAAAAGACTGTATTACAGTTTTAATCTTTCCACGCGGGCGGAGCCGCTGGCGATTGCTAGTAGAATATAAAATTACAAAATAATATGTATAGTTTACGCGTTTCAACATATGTTCGTACACCAATATCTGCACTGGTTCCCTATATCCGATATGAATAAAATTCTTAAACAAATTGAGAGTTCGAGAAACGTATCAATATTCTTATTTATTCAAACCGATTCTTTCGCATGCTTCCCTCGGATTTTCGCGCATATGTTTTGTTTGTAGATACATCAACCAGTATTATTTTAATACTTGGTTGTGAAATAGTTATAGTATAGTTATCAAACCACACAATTTATAACGTCATACCTGCAGAATACCTAGGTTATATGTTACCTACTGACACTTAAAAAGGCAGAGCGATGTGTCCCTTAAGACAAATCACGCCACCGTGTTTAGGTCTTTCCTATTCCCTTTCCAAAGAGAAAAGAGCGTCTGCTTAGCAATGCGATAGTAACAGCCAAAGCTTCAATCTGACAAGTTGTGTTAAAAATTTATATTTTAAATTAATATTATACATTAATATTTATTGTGATACATCATTTGTTCTCGCTGAAATAGCATAAACAAAACAATTTACGTTCGCGTCGCTTATTTTGGATAACCGCCAGAATAATTTTCAATTCAATACTCCAATATTGTTGAAACCATTTTATTTGCTAACAAGGGTCTGATGGTCGTTATTTCTGTAATTTTGTGCCGTTACTGAATCGAGTACAAAAGTTCATTATAGCTCTGCGATTTTATGGTAAATATAGCTTGCAGTATGTATCTTTATTAACAAGATTAATTTGAAAAATATAAAATATTTATTTTATCTTCGTCAAAATCTCTACAAAATAAAGATTGAGAACCCCTAGTAAGCATAAAATTTATTTTAACTATATAAAAAGTAACTTAAGCAATAATTATATTTAATCTCAACAGCTTTTTTTCACAAATAATACTTGTGAATGGCGATTTAAAGTCCTGCGTGTGGTGGTGTGTATGTGTGTTTCTCTCTCTTTCTCTATCTATATGTGTGTTTTTGTCTGTGGGTTTGTGTGCGTGCATGCATTAGCACTTACTTGTGCACGTGCTTTTGGCATTTAGTGTAGATTTTGTGGTTCATCTAGTTTCCTTAAAAATCGATATCGAAGAATATAAAATGGCAAGTTCAATACAAAGAATTGATTTTCGGGAATACAGATATAATAATGAAGAACATATTGTAAATATCTGTCAAATTGTGGTATGGCTTTTCATACATGTTCATACGCCAAATATATTCTGCCATCGATAGACTAAAATTTACAAATTTAATTCTTCCAAACATTTTCAACAAAATGTTTTTCTACCAATATGCAAAAAATTTCTCTAACGTCCAAGCAAATTTGTATTTTGAAGTATTTGTTTTATGTCCTGCGGGAATTTTCGTCGTGCCATTTCCAAATACGAGCTTTATAATAGAAATTGCAAAGCGAGTCTGAAATACCTACCTACACAAACTAGGTCACAGAAAGGTAACAAAATGTGCACATGCTTTATCAGTAAATATCAGGGTCATATGCTATAAATTCTTAGAATCTATCATGACAGCATTATATTTTATCAGTGCGAATGATTACGTATTCTAGCCGAAGAGTATTTTGCTAGTTAGGGGTGTCATTGGCAGGCCCTTAAGAGAGTGTCGCAACAAATAATAAAAGTTAAGATGACAACCGTATCTCTGTCTAATACCAGATAAAAAAGAAAGACAAGTCGTCATTGGCTTTCTCTTTATTATAGATGGACACATTTTAGACTGGCTCCCTTACTCTAGTATAATTTATGTTTTGTCAACTGTAATGCTCACGTCGTCACCACCTGTAATTGACGAATTAAGTAAAAACCTGTTTATATTAATAATTTGTTTTATTTAATGTGAATGATATATTTTTTGTTGATGGTCTTAAAAAAAAATAACTGTTTGATTCAAGATCCAACCATGATTCCACTATAAGACTAACAAAAAAAATGTAAAGGAACGAGGATGATATTTCTGTGACGCTTGAGTCCGTGCTGTAATTGTTTTAACATTGCAATGCAATCACCCTCTCCTCAGTAAGGGAAAACGTCTGATCTCGTCCTAGGACGGCAATTGCAAATAAAATATTTTCAGTACAATCTGTTGTTACTGGTACAGTCAATTTAATTTACTTAAGTGTTCAACTATCAACCGCTCTGCGTGTCGCTGAATGTTGTTGCAGCGTAACGTAATTGCTATTTAACTCTCCTGATCTACTTCTGATGGCCTTTAATAACTATTGTACTCGTAACTATCCGTGACAATACTAATTAAGTTGATATTAAGAAGTCTTATTGAAGATAAGAAATGTTCGCCGTGTGGTATAGGAGAATGATGATGTCCTATGATGAACTATCCTTAACAATATTTATTAAGTTCTAATGATACGTATTATTGAGGATATAAAATATCCGCCGTGTGGTATCCGGCTGAATAAAATAGAGCACCCTCATTCCTTACCGAGGTGTTTTAAAAGGCGACTAAGGTAAATTAACGTCAGACACGTGGCCGGTCGTAAAAAATAGCGAAATCACGTAACAACCTCTTTAAAACATGTTGTAGCGACTCCACTTAAAGAGGGAGAAGGGAGAATGATGATTAAGGATATGAAATCTCAGATCATCAATTAGAAAATTAAGTTTAACGGAAAATAAAATCTTTACTTTCTTTTTTAAATTTCGTATTTAGTTCTTTAGATTTCACAGAATTCTATGCATTTTTAGACGAAGTAACGCACTTGGAGGATATTATTCAACATAGTTACATCGATCTGCCGTCTGACCGCAAATATGAAGTATATTTGCAGTCACACAGCTCATATATCTTCTAGCCTGATCTTGACGAAGGTCCCTTTGATACCATCCCTTTTTGCATTTGAAATGCAGTACGTGTAAATGAGGAGGTTGTGATATCCCTTTTTTATCTTTTAAATGGTCATGTTTAGTCACAAAAGAGATCATGTCTCTTTTTTTAAATACGTAAAATTTATAGCCTTAGACATTACTTGATGACATTTTTAAAGTACAAAAAATAGTATCTTGGTGACTGAGCTTTAATAGTAATAATAATTTTGAAGATATAAAAAAGATGCAATATGCAAAAAAAGAAATAGGTAGAAAAAAAAGATAACGGAACTCGAACTGGAGTATTATAATTTTTCGCACCGTCCGATTACCCCGTCGAGTTATTACAACTTTACATTTGGCAGTTTCATAAGCCTATATTTTCAAATAATATTGTAGCAGTTTTTCAACGCCGTGTGGTATCCGGCTGAATAGAATAGTACCACCCTCTTTTCTTACCGAGGTGTCGTAAAAGGCGACTAAGGTAAGTCGACCCGCCGTGTGGTATCCGGCTGAGTAGAATAGACCACCCTCATGTCTTACCGAGGTGTCGTAAAAGCCGACTAAGGTAAGTTGACTCACCGTGTGGTATCCGGTTAAGTAGAATAGACCACCCTCTTTCTTATCGAGGTGTCGTAAAATACGACTAAGATAAGTTGACGTCAGGCAGGCGGCCGGTCGTAAAATACGCAGCCAAATCACGTGACAACATGTTTATTACATGTTGTACCGACCCCACTTAGAGTGGGATAAGGGCAGGAAGACGATGATTGTAGCAGTTTTTCAGTAACTGAAAACATGGATAAAACAACATTTTTTCCCCCAAAACCTGGTACATACTAAGTTTAGTGAAAATCGTTATAACCATTTCCGAAATTCAGATTCTATATACATATGTATATTAAATATAAAAATTTTATATAATAATATATTAAAGATGTTAATTTTTTTTGTTACAATCTTATTTTAACAATTATTAAATTTCGTTTCTACGTATTGTTTATTTCCCCTTTTTTTAAAATTATAAATCAAAATATTATTTCCTAATTTTTAATCGTCATAATACGTAAGAAGTAATTGAAGTGATGTATTATTTAAATCTATGAAGCGAATGATATATTTTTACACTGAGATACATCTGCGTTGTTGGATAAAGAGGTTCTGAAACTTTTTAGATTTATAGGTCGTTTGTTCAGCAGACAAGAGAAAAATAGCAAGATTTAGTTCAAGCAAGGGAGACGATTACTGCAAATTGCACTCTACAAGTACCTAAGCCAAGCAGTATAACATTGTACTTAACGCAAACATTCTAGTTAATAGTAAATAACATCGTAAATTCGTACAAAAAAAAAATTGCTAATTTTTTCTTTGTTCTTTCGCGTCCAAAAGGTAAGGGATTGTGATTTTTGGTATGAACATAATTGAAACTGGACAGTGACATGAGATATTTCTTATCTTATTACCGAAATCCACGCAGCCAAAGCCTCAAACTAAAAATATAATATATATTAAAATAACACTTTCTCTCTCTCAAATATTTATTTGGAACCTGATAAAGATCATGGGTTAAAGTAACTAACTAATAAAAGTTAAAAAAGTACACTTAAGAAACAATTTGAACGTACATTCCCAACGTCATACGAAAAATTTACAATAATGCTACCATTTCCGCAGGGCAATTAATATAAATGTATACACATTTATATTCACTACTCTCATATTTTTACCGACGTATCTTAAGTGTTATCAATTTCGCCAATTGCTTTTCATGTTATGCCATTAAGGTATAATACCTATAGTTTATACTTGCGTTGCAAGCCTATTTCACAACTTAATTTTAATCTTTCGAACTATACGTGGCATTTTAAAGATTTGTCCATTTCATGTCATCATTATATTCCAGGCAGAAAGTCGATGGCACCTTAACAAGTTCATAAAAGCGTAAATATTTAAATTTATTGTATGACTTGAACTGGCATATTTTAATCGATTATAATCAATACTACTTGATTCCTATATCACAGGTTAAGAATGAATAAAATCTTGGGGATATGTAAGTTAATCTATAAGAAAAAAAAATCTTTTTAACATAACTAAACGGAAGCATCGTATACATACTTGACGAGACCACTCATTCCCAAATCCTAGCATAGCAAAAAAGTGCTAATAAAATTTAAACATTAAGCTACATCGGATAGTAATGGCCACAGAAATCTATTTTATCTAACGAAGGTTAACATAAACCCCCATTGAAGTTCGATACATTTCAGCAGTGTGTAGTGCACGTTTCGGTTGGTTTCCGATTGCATTATGGCGACGGCAGTCGCTAGACATTACTGAAGCCATTACCTTATCTAAAGTCCTTCCCGGATTTATTTAGTTTTCCCTCGCCGCAATTTATCGAAAACCGCTCGATAAAGTTGTCAACAGGATCTGAGCCAATTCTAGGAAATGCGGCTACAGAAGTGAATGGCTTTTTAGATTGCATTCCTCAACTATTCAATAAAAATTAAACTAATTAATTTAGTAAAAATTTGAGATTATTGAAACTACAGCTCAGTAAAATCCTGCTCCTGCTCTTTAGATTATAATTCACGTGTCTAGTCGTATTTCAGTTGATATCAAGTATGTGGTAAAATTAGACATACGGACACATTCCTAAATGTTTTTTTTTATTTTTCCCGAAGGTGGCGCCCTCCGTTGGGTACAGAGAATGGAGGCTATGTACACAGCGTTACCCTATCCTTGCTTCCAATCTCGCGTTGGAGCGCTGTCAGGTTTTAGTCGGTGAAAGTCCGAAATATCAGCCGCTTGTTCCCATAGAGCGGCGACTACACATTATGGGGTTTTCTGACAAAAAAATAACCTGTAAGCCAGCACAGTCACTTTAATTCCATTTTACCATAATCGGCACCGAATGATCTGTCTGATGTGATCCTCTTCTCCGGGTCGTTAACAGCGAATGTGGTAATCTTTGTTACACACTCCGCGCACACAAAATCCATTTTGATGTCCTCCAAAAGCGCGCACCGTAACTCCCGCTAATGGCAACAATTAAGCTTTCAGTTTTTATTTACGTACTGATTCGTTCTGAACGCTCTAAGGTCATAACAGAAAATGGAGTTATGCAAAATAACTTTATGCGTTGAGGGTGAAATCATACTTCGTTATCTTTTCATTTGGTTTGAAATAACTCAGTAACTGGCACTCGAACAATGGTGCGCGGAGGTTTATACTCCATACAATCAAACTTTGTTATAACTAACTTTCACGTTAGCTACGAGCAAATCTGGCAAAGATATCCAACCTACGAATAAGTTTTTGAATTTATAAACTTATTTTAATTTTGCAAAGAACAAAACAAAAAGTTTTTAACCATAATCACAGAGATAAAAATTGATTTGATACAAGTAATAACATATTCTTTTGCAGTGTGTAATATTGCGTTGATCTGGTACTAGAGAAGTCAATCTTTTATGTGGTCACCTGAGTAATTCAATACCGAAAAATATTGATATTTGCTCATTTATTGATAGATAAATTTGCAAATATCAATATATATATAATATCAATATATACTATGCATATTGGGTAAAGATACCTTTACCCAATATGCATAGTAAAATCTATGTACTGTAGATATCTACCGGTTTAGACGGTTTCTAGTTAATTTAGTTAATAAGAACACAATAGTTTTAACACAAAATCATGCTAAATGCATTCATTTTCATTTGATTTAATCCTCTAAGCTTTTGAGCGAAAATATTAAAATCATTGATCACTATGTATAAAGTCATGCATCATTGATCACTATACATCCCTATAAATATATCATGGGAATGACGTAAATCATCTTCAGTTGGTATATGCCAACGTTGCCGAGTGTTTCGTGTTCGATAAGCCGACCAACATTGGAGGACGAATCGCAACACCTCATACCCTCATCATTTAAACTTGAACCCCCCCAAACACTCTCGAGTGCCAAAGTGAGTAATTTAATATTGTCCATTACTATTAATGTCCACACGTCTTACTCTAGAGCTAGTTATTGGGACTGAGTAATATTGCACATATTTCACTTGATATTTGATTCTCCATACTAATACTTACTAGTACCGCCGTGTGGTATCCTTTTAAGTAGAATAGACCATCATTTCTAACCGAGCTGTCGTAAAAGGCGACTAGGGTAAGTTGACCCACCATGTGGTATCCGGTTTAGTAGAATAGACCACCCTCTTTCTTACCGAGGCGTCGTAAAATACGACAGAGGTAAGTTGATGTCAGGCAGGCGGCCTATTTATAACATGTTGTGCCGACCCCACTTAGAGTGAATAAGGGCAGGAAGATGATAACTAATACTTACTAGTAATGCGTGTTGTAAATACTTTTTAAAAAAGCTTTACTTTACATTTTATTAACTAATTTACTAGTGCTGTATGTTATATAAAACTTGTTTTATATTACAGAAGGCACTAGTATTTCTCTTATGTTAGTGTATTAATTTTTATTAAAAGTTAAAAATTTAAAGGTTTTCTGTTCGAAAGAAAAGAAATACACCTGCATTTTGTTACAAATTCAAAAATAAAACAATATTTTGTGTATAGAAAATATATAAATAGATATAAAGTGTCGATTAAAAAATGAAAAATGTGACATGACACGTGATAAAGGTGACAATGAATTTCATAAACGAGCGCCAAACTTTACTTTAAAATAGCACTGAATTTATAAATATCCTGCTTATAAGAGATAATATAAATCAAACTTCCAATACTTCCTCTTGATAATTATGTCCTTTATCTTTAATCTGGTCAATACTATGAAATAATTGTAACAAAGACTTCTTTAACAGAAAAGTAAAAGCATTTTAAGTACAAATAACATTTTACATTATGATGCATTAAATACTTTGTACATCCATTAATATAACAGATTAAACATTCAATAAGATCATAGTCCTCCTGCCCTTATCCCACTCTAAGTGGGGTCGGCAAAACATGTTATAAGCATGCTACCACATGATTTGGCAGCGTTTTTACGACCGGCCGCCGGCCTGACTTAAACTTATCTTAGTCGTATTTTACGACTCCTCGGTAAGAAAGAGGGTGGTCTATTTTACTAAACCGTATACCATACGGTGGGTCAACTTACCTTAGTCGCCTTTCACGACACCTCGGTAAGAAATGAGGTTGGTCAATTCTACTCAGCCGAATAACACACGGCGGGTCGACTTACCTTAGCCGCCTTTTACGACACCTCAGTAAGAATTGAGGGTGGTACTATTCTATTCGGCCGGATACCACACGACGTAAATAACAATTTACATTATGATGCATTAAATACTTTGTACACCCATTAATATAAAAGATTAAACATTCAATAAGATATTGACGTAACTTTTAAATATTTAATGTATACAGCTTTCAGCACATGCACGGATTAGCTTATTCGATTTATTGCACCTGTTCACGCTTTCCATTTCAATTTGGTCGCATCGAATGAACCTGCAAAGAACAATAAATTGCCAACCCGCCCAAAAATTCGTTTAGCTTGAATATTAGTTTCATTTGGGTAAAATTGGAGACAATTTTAACATACATTAAATTTCATAGAGCGATAAAATTCTCAAATTAAAGCCATTCTATAGAGTGCACCTACTTTTATTACCTGTAAAACTTCGTTATTAAGGTACACATATTATATTAGTTAATTTTGTCTATATACGATTTAAAATCTAAGTGATAATCTAAGTAATGAAAGTGTCTATCAATAACTTTTGGGATAATAAGTATTTTTTTTAAATCTCTGCTTCTCTGTTCCTGCTTTCGGACAAACTAACAAACGCAGGTTCGCATTAATAATGTAGTATGGATTAGAGGGATAAAACCGCCGGCACTATTTATGTTATAAAAGACTGTAAACCTAACTAATAAAAACGCTTAGCAACGCTCGTTTATATTCTACAGAGTCGGCCATAATCTAACTTAATAGAGCTATAAATATTTATACAAGTCTTTTGGTACGATCAAAGCTGTATAGTTTGAAATAGAACACCTGGTGGTAAATTCCTAATAAAAATCAATTAGGTACATGATAATCACCATATATCCTTAAAATTACGTGGACACTAATAAAACAAATTGAAATTTGAAATACTTTTCGAGGTAAATTTTTTAATGTTTATTAAAAGTTAGGCGCAATTATACCACAAAATATTTAGAAACAAATATTAGAAACGGATTTCTAATAAAAAGTACTCGTCAGTCAAACAAGATATATCAGTACACAATTACTTGTAAGTTGACACATCATCTTACAACAATATTCAAATTTTTTTAGTTGGTGTGAAAAAAATTAGAAAACTGAGTATAATAGAACAAAGGAAGCATAAAATTCTTTTAAAGTAAATATCTAATTCAGTAATTCCAGTCCATTAACGTCGAAAAAATGAAGGAATGAACAGTTAAAGAAAGAATACAATTTTGTTGAGTTATAAATTAACTGGCGCCTCGGGCGAGCTAGCCAATCTGCATTAGCAAAGACGCACTTATTTCCAGCGATTAACTAAAATTTCACGCCCGGTTGCCTGCAGGACTTGTTAAATAAAGATTTGTAACATTTAATCTGATTCAAATGCGACATGGGATTTTTTAACCTTAATTCTATAAATTTTATGGCGCCAAATTTAAGAATGTACCTCAGTCGTAATACTGAAATAAAGGAAATATGTTTGCTGGGAATTAAAATAAACTAAAACCACGTAAGCGAATGTGGATTACGTATCGCAATCGCGAACTCTAGTATATCCCCTTCTGCACTAATCGAGCAATTTCTCCCATGTTATTAAAGGTAAATGGGAACGTTCGCAGACCGTTGCGTTCTCAATTTGAGTATCTTTAGGAGGCATTGAAAATTTTAAATAAATTGTTCGACCTACAGGTACGGTAATTTTTTCTTTAAATATTAGAATACTTAATTATTTGCTATTAATACTAATATTACTTATATAGTATACTGCTTTTAAAATCGGTAGCTTTTTTGTCTATACAAGCAAATTATATTGTTTATGCTTCAGTGAATAAACATGTACTTTTAAACTTAAGTCTATTTAAGCGGCTACTTACGAAATTTTTTAATAGTCTGTCAAACTTATTAGGTCTAAAGACGATTTTACAATGGAAGTTGACCATTCCATCATCATATGCGTCCACACCTGTCGGATGTTCGTACTATATTGGTTAACTATAACTTACCTTAGTCGCCTTTTGCGATACCTCGGTAAGAAAGAGGGTGGTCTATTCTACTCGGCTAGATACCACACGGATAGTCAACTTACCTTAGTCGCCTTTTACGATACATCGGTTTGAAATGAAGGTGGTCTATTCTAATCAGCTAGATACCACAAGGTGGGTCAACTTACCTTAGTCGTGTTTTACGACACCTCGGTAAGAAATAAGGGGTAGTTATTCTACTCAGTCGGATACCACACGGTTTAAAAATTTATTTAGACACTATACTAAATTAATTAATAATCCTATAAGCAGCCTGAGATTTTAAATAATAGGTAATTTAAAATGGCATGAAATACAAACAATATTTCCCTAGGGCGACGTTAATGTTCCGGTGGCAGCTTTCATCCATTCCACCCAATCTCTTGATATTAAGACTAAAAACGTCAATACATAGTAAGTGAATTTTAACAAATTTTCTAGAGTTTCCTAATAAATCAATAAATATATGGGACACTTACACACACGGTCGTCCGTCCCCAAAGTAAGTAACTTGATACTTGTGTTATGGGTGACAGACAACTGGTGAATATATACTTATATATTTTTTAAATACATACTTAAATACAAATATACACCCAGACTCGAAGACCACCAAATTTATTTATAGAAAATCTTGGCACTCGGCGGGAATCGAACCCGCGACCCGTGGAGCTGGAGGCAAGGTCACTACCCACTGCGCCAACGGGCCAGTCAATATAATATACAGCCGAATGCCATAAAACAGTGTCACCACAAACCCTTTCATTCTAAGTCTTAAAAGATGATAAGCAATTCTCAACAATTCAGCTTCGATGCCTTAATTATTTGGATTAAAATTGATAAGCAGTTTATTCAAAAAAGAAACCTTAAATTTTACTCGATTGCGCTTAAATTATGTTTGACGTCATCAATATCTAATTCGCTAACATAAAAAATATTTTTCACTCATTCACTCATTCTCAAACTCAAATTAACTTTAAATAATAGAAATTTTGTTTCTACCGCCATGTGGTATCCGGGTGTGTAGAATAGACCACTCTCATTTCTTACTGAGGTATCGTAAATGGCGACTAAGATAAGTTGACCTGCCGTGTGGTATCCGACTTAGTAGAATAGACCACCCTCTTTCATACTTAAGTGTCGTAAAAGGCAACTAAAGTAAGTTGATGTCAGACAGGCCTGTTGTAAAATACCTAGCCGAATTATGTGACATGATAATAACATGTTGTGCTGACCACTTAGCTGGGATAAGAGCACGAGGATGAATAAAAATTTTGTTTCAGAGTCTCAGTCTGAAGTATCAGATATTCTACTACGTGCAATATGTAAGTAAACAACATTAAAAAAGATACTTTCAACTAAAAATTTAAAAAGTACCCAAATTGCAGAGGATAAAGTTTTTGCAGGATCGTAAACAGAGCTTTATTCAGTACTAAGAGTTGGTCAACTAATCCAAGTTTCCCTTACGGGCTAATGAGGTGAGCTTGATTCAAATTCCTCAAAAGTTGGTAAAATAAATGGCACTCACCTTTAATAGTCTGCGCTATATTTGTAAAAAAAAATAGGTACGTCATGTATTATATTTTATAAACCATTACACCATCCTATCTATAGAATATAAAATGGTGTAATAGCAATAATAAACTTGCCAGAGATGGCAACAAACTTTGAGATTAGGTACTTTTACTTGAGCAAAATATATATAGTGGAAATGCTTATATGTCAGAGCGAAAGAACTTACATTAAAGAAATAAAGTGCGTAAAATAAGAAACCGTATATTTTGATATAGTACTTTTGTGATAACTATATTACAAAATACAGTACAGTACTAGCCCTAGTACAGTAAAATATTTTACAAAATATGCATATATAGGTATAACACTACAATTTGCAGTTTATTTGAATTATTAAATTTGAAAGTTTTTTAGTTTCATGTAGCTTAGATAATTTATTGTATATCCATGATAAAAAAATGTATAATTTTACCACAATTCGCTATCAGAGAAAATGTGTGTCATTCTTAATGTAGACTAACCTATCCATTTAAAAATCTTAAACATGGGGAATTCGTCAAATGCGTTACATACTATCACCGTCACACTACATAAGCAATGCACACATTCTTCCCTTTTTTCTCCATTAAATTCCCAGTTCACCATAGCTTTCATTTGTCAAATTATATTTTAAAATATCCTGACCTGAGATAATATTAAACAATTAAACGGTTTCATTATGAAAATTGAACAGATTTTCACGTTGAATTCACAATTGTTCTATAATTTTCTTGACTAATCGGCCTCCGCGCTTTAATCTCTAAACGTCAGCAAACAAAGCATCTGGCCTCTAATGGAAATTACATACCCTGAGGTAGGAAATCAAATTGACTGAAGAGGTTAAACAAACGATGTGGCCTGGGAGCCGAGGCCGTAGTCCGTTGAATATTAATCGCCTAGTAAATGCGCTTTTATTTGCTTTTCCCTTGCCGCGTTAGCGCGCCTGCCGCCTGTCCAACGAATTGAGCTAACACTGGGCCTCAGGTAATCGAATAGCGGCTAATACAGGCAACTTTAGATCTTCAAGTACTTTGCTATCTTGGAAAAAAGATTTCTACTTAAAACTCACATCTTAGGAATAGGAAGTTTATTAATAACGTATAATTTGATTTGTTGTATTGGATAAACTTCGATACAAAATGTCGACCCAAGACAGTTTAAGAATAAAATAAAGGTTTTAGAATGCAACCGATTCAAAAACGATTTATCGTATATAACTTTATATTAGAGGCCATATTTACTTTGATTGTTGGAGTCAAAGATTCTTCAAGAATTCTCGTGCAATTTATGTTGTATTGTGATTAGCATGTATTTAGTAATTGATAACCAACGTTTGAAAATTTGAAGAAACTATTGATATTTTGCTTTAGTCATACCTAATATAAACTTATCACTATATACATTGCGATCGCGTCTTATATTGATATCATCTTATATGAATCTATATTAATTTCCTTTCCCGATATTTACATCCGGCAAAATATTTGGCTCCAGTATACCACGCGATTCGATAGCAATAACTATTGCTATGTTGATATTCTAGAAACCAACGACTAATATCACATTATATATAATGATAATAGCTAAAGAAATTTATATTTACACTTCAGTTATGATTTGCGCCGAGTTAAAATATAACGCGAAATATGAAAAGGTAAAGTTATGTGACACAAAGAGAAGTGCTAACTCTTGTATTTTATACAAAATTTTAATGGACGATACACTTAAGCGTGTAGACTACCTCTGTAATACAGTGATACAGTAATAACTCTATCACATGTTAAAACACAATCATAATATATATTGGTACGAATCTGTTTGTGTTTTGTTATTTTATGACGGGCTCGATGACGACGAATAAGAAAAATCTCTCTTAATCTTCTATTATTTATTAAGAATACAAAGTTTACCAGCGAGTAGCAAACACAAGCGTTGATAATAAATAATATATTATATTTACACGCAAAAAATAATAAAAAGGTAAAGAAGAACTAAAATCCTACAATATTTGAACTCACTCTCCTCAATGTATTACGACCAATTCATGATAATATTGAATAATTGATTTAAACTTGGCTAAATCACTTATAGTCAGTGTTAGCAAAGTTGAGTATTTGTACGACATTTGAGTATTTTATAGGTTTTGTTGAATTTTAATCTAAGTAAATTAACAATTAAACGGAAAAAAACTGATAATAAGAACAAAATATTGCATTCTAAGCCATTAAACTATAAGGAGGATAACGACAATACGCGCTTCAAGGTTTAGTTCATGTTGTTCTGTATTTTAATCCCTTCCAAAATCCAACTATACGCACAAATATATTATAACAAGGTAAGTGAAATAAAACTCTTAATGGCGAAAAATGAATACAAATAATCCTCAGATTAAACGGAGTAATCCTTATTAGCTCAGACATATATTTCAACAGTTTTTGCAGCTAAAAAGGTGAATAATTATAATAATTGCAACTTGTTTTGTCATATTTATAGCATAAAACAAAGTGGCCAATTAAATTTATACTGTTATATTTGTAATTTAAATATTTTAGTATTACTTTGTTGAATTTCATAGCGACAAACTAATGTAGGTTAGGAGTATTTTTCTTCATGATAGAATACCCATCTTTATCTAAATTCACTGTCCGTTTATATCAAAATACTTAAAATATATGCAGCATTGAGCACCACCACTACCACGACACTACACAAACATGGGTGCCCATACAATAAGACAACCTTAACGATCGTTTGCCTCGGTGTTGAAATCACAAAGCATCTTTCTTCTTTTGCCGTGGGATCTATCTCTCGATGATAATTTGGTACGTAGAAGTACCATACCTTTTAAAATAAAAGCATTATATATTTCTAGCATAGTTCCACCGTGATCTGGACACTCGACGAAGGAATTGAAGGATATTCAGCCTGTCAAATCTCATTTGTTTGAGAGTCATTGATTTGGCAAATGCTGATGTCTAAGAAATGTTCGTAGTAGAATAGAATCGGGTAATATAAAAAAAGTGACTAACTATGACTGCCCATGAAATTCAAAAGCTAAAATGAAATCTGATATAATTTAATCCACAATAATAAAAATACATTGAAATAAAATTTTAACTATCAAAAACATAAAGTAAATCTCTCGCTAAGTCTAGTAATCCCTATTAGCCGACGCTTTACAGCGAAATAGCCGTCCGGCGTTGTTGTAGCCATCGGACTTTACGACCAATGAAAACGGAGCCTCTGAACTGAGGCCATTATAGGATTACTTATACACTTATATAATAAACGAGCTGAAGGATAATGTTAACCTGTGGGTCGTTATGCCGTCCAAATTAAGGTAAGGTCCAGATGGTATGAGAGTTGAACTTATTTGTTTAAGTCAAATAACGTTGCCTAATGTTCTTTGCGGTCTTTGTATCGTTTTCGCCTGAGCAATAGTTTAGATAAATGCTTAAATAAGTGATATTTCTTTTATTTTTTATCCTTTATCTTCAGCCTGGCTAGTTCTTTATATGACGATAAAAGGACTCTTCTTTAAAACTTAAATGTAAGCACGTTGACGATTTCAGCCCTAAAATTAATTATAATATTAGCAAATAAAAATGTCAAGCTCAAGTTTTGTGTTTCTGTACGGGTATCCATTATATCTTCGATATTATTAAGATTAGGTTAAGCAGTGACAATTCTAGTTCGACTCTTTCTCTTTTCGAATACTCTTACTTAAAAAGAAGATGCTGTACATATCCTTTAACATTTATTAAATATTGCAACAGTACTATCGGAATAATAAACAATTTATCATTCTAATAGACAAGGCTGCGGATCATGTATATCCCAGGAGAATAGTAATTAGGTGTGGTCAAAAACTTTTATCAATTTAGAAAAGGTCGTTCTGTAATTTACCAAAAATTGACCTAGAAAACTATTTCGTTGCTACTTAAATATTCTCAACGTTGTGATAGACTAATCACTTATTGCGTGCTAAAATTAAGATATATAGAGATTGGCATTAAAAAGAAATATTTTACAATGGGATATCGAAAACGGAATTGAAATAGAAACTTTATTGCCTGCGGCATTCGTTGATGTCCGAAGAAGGAAATTGCTGACAATTTAGGACATGAATTGGTTACGTAAAATGCCATGTTATATGCCATATATTATTTCGAAATATCTTTCAAATCTATAGATCGCCTTCCATTATATATATCACATTATTTGTAACTCGCCTACTATTTTTTCTCACAATCAATTTAATATTAACTGAACATTAACAATACTCGCCGAGTCCATATTTACCTCAGTTTTTATAAAGGCACACATTATGCAAGACATCCTAAGCATTTTTTCCTTCTAGTTGTGTTTAACGTAATGGCTAACCCCTAACAAATGGAGTCAAACATAAAATACGAGTAAATAAGAGTGTTATTTTAATTCGTATATTTTACACTTATAACTCTTTAACTCTTTCCGGTTCTAGCCCCTTTCATATTCACATACGCTGTATATCTAAAAGTTTTATAATAATATTTAAAATACCCGAGAACTAATTCGCAAGCTTAGACCATTCTTGATCAAACTTCAACTTTCAAGTATTAATTAGTCCTATATTTTATTCGTTGTTAGTTTAAAATTACTACCTTCCCGTTGTTTCAAAACTTTACAAGTGACATAACAAGATTGTTCTACTGACATACATTCGACATACACTTTCTGTATTTAGATACTGTCAGAAAAAACAAATGGAAATTGCCAAATATCAAAGAAGCACTGGCAGCTATATTTCCCTGGAGCGTCTCCTAAAGGGATTAATTTATTTAACCAAATCTCGGAGAATGAAGAGAGAAAAACATTTAATATATCCAAAAAAGACAACGAATGACCGAAGACGGTATCTGAGGGATAATTTAAGGGTGTATTATGAGGTACGTTCACGTATCTGCTGTCTCTTTGGATTTGTCGACATTTTTTTTTACATTTTCTGTATATTGTATATTATAATGATAAAATATACCAGTTTTTATCTAATTAATAAATTGGCTCATATAAAAGAGGTTAATAGTTCCATTTTTGAAATTTGAAATGAGGTAAATTCGTTGTTTATGATTTTTTTCTTGTTTTGCGAAATAGAGCCATGTTCTATTCACAATTTATTTTAAATAATCATAAATACGTATAATGCATGTTGTTCATTTAAATTATTTTTATTTTTTTATATTCATATCTTACATTGAATTCTTTTATGGTATTAAATCAAAAAATATTGCTCTTTCAATTGAGCACGGAAACCGCCTACTACAAATTTGCTACTCTTGATTGCATGCACTCGACACAAAGGAAATAAATAATTTCATCAAAGCTGTATATAGATTTGAGAGTGAAGCTTCTTGGAGCACACATCCACCATACTGTCTGTTTCAATACGGATAGCGAGGTATACATATTACAGAAATTTCGTGAGCATCTGTTCGCTTCTTCCAAATGTTTCCTTCACATTAATTCGCATGATGAATTCAAATTTTTTGATTAGATATAAGTCTTTATATAAAAAAACATAACCTTTTACAGATCTGCTTTGGATTTGATCATGCACTCTCTACGTCAGGTCATCGCGGCGTTTACAGAAATATATTCTATCACAAGTGTGTGCACATAGTAATGAAAATTATTTTTAGATGTGAAAAGCAAAAATTTATACTTATTTAAACTCATTATTAACTTATTGGCCAATGCTGATGCTGAACACACCTCTTTTCAAGGGATTTTAAAACCATACAACGTACGCCTTAAATCCGGTGCCTCCCTTCTGAAGGTCTGAAGTTCTAATGCTAAGGTCTGAAGTCCTCCAATCATTAGATTGGTCGTATTAGTAGTACTTAAGTACTTAGAATAAGATCCATAAAATTAAAAATATTATTTTCATACATCCAATTTGGTTTTATTTCTCGACCATAACACGACTCGTAATCTACGCATAAACCTTTTAATACAAGGCTCCAAAGTAACAAACAAGTTTTATCGTTACAAAAGTTTGCGGCGCACCTTTATCCGCCACGTGCTCTCTTTATAACAATGAAGTTATGCTAGTTATCGGGTTTATTCCTTACGCGACTTGAATATTTTCGACGTGAAAAGATGATTCGACGTGAAAACATCATTAATATACCTATACAATAAATATCATACATTCATCTGTAGCATCAGACGCAATCAGTTGAAGGCTTCTTAGAATTAACTGTAAGGAAAACCGTTTGTTAATTCACCGCAACATAACTTTCAATGCGTCGGTTGCAGGGGCCTGAGGTTGTTTAGAGGTAGATTCCTCAGTCATAATCTTAATCCTCAGGTATTTTAATCTTTTTTAGTTCGTGTTACTCCTCGATATCAATATGTTGATCAGCTGTGACTGTCTGTTCAAAATTATGATTTTTCAAATTTTTCTCTTACTAAAGCATTTATTATCCTAGCTTTTATGTATTTTAGTCAAGCATAAATTTTTGTTGGAAAGTGTTACTCACACTAAAATATCTGCTGGGCATAGGCCTCCTCCTTCAATTTCTGAAGAGAAGAGTTGGAGCTAAAACCTACCACGCTGCTGCTAATTGATAGGTTACTCATATCTCCGAGGTCTCTAGAGATATGCACGTTTCCTCATATTTTCCTTCACCGAAAATCGTGTTATAAATTGCAATTATCAATTGGACATTTAAATCTTTAAGAGAAAAGCTCATTGATGCATGCCCGGGGTTTGAACTCGTGACCCTTTCGATAGAGATGCATGGTCTCACCGCTGGGATATCATAGCTTATTAACATACCGCCTTAACTGAATTCAACATCTGATATAATAGCGGATGTTAGCAAATTTTGACATTGGTAACTACGTACAAATTCAATAGAAATAAATATTGATGACGTTCATCATTGTCGAAATGATAACTTCATTATCATGTTCGGAAATTATCAGGAAATTTATAACGTCAAATAACACGAATTCATCGTTCAACTAAAAAAAAATAAAACAGTGCATAATTACAATTCATTTATACATGATAAGCTGAGTAAACATAACCATGCTATGTCAATAGAAGCAATGTCATAAATCAATTTCAGTTAACCAATGTGGCAGTGTACTGAGTGGGGCGTTCGATAAGCTGGACCCGAAGAGATGAATTGCCATGCCTCATATCCAAACGTATCCACATCTGGCTTTCTATATAATTGAATGTTATTTAACGCTAGTTTGACTCGAATTAATTTGTTGAATTCATGGTACTTGCACGACACGATAGTGCGTATTTATCCGATTTTAGCAAGAATATTAGGTCATTTTAGAATTGTAACACTTGATCAGAAAACTTGCATAAGATCAATTATCAATTAATTTTCGAATGTTTTAAAAAGCAGATTTCTCGTGCTCCAAAGACTGTCATCTTTGAAGTGTGAGAAGTCAAATAGACATTGACCTCCTAAGTCTAAGTCTTAGTCTTCATTGCTAGCAGGAGTGATAGCTCAAAAAAGCTAAGATATATTCGAAGTCGCTTCAAATTTTATCTTGAATACAGTCCACTGTGTAACAATACCTTTACAGCTCTGGCGATGAAATATGTACCATCAATACGCCCATAGATCTGTCAATTGTGTTGTATGTGTACACATCATGTGTGTGTTGTGTGTGTTAGTATCTTAGTATATAATGTTCGTTCCGCAAAATCAAATGCACGTAAACTATACTACTACAATTTTATTTTTAATAGTTAACAACTTATTTTAAGAGAAGATTGACTAATTTACATGCGTAAGATGAAGATGTAAAACGGAATTTACTAAAATAGTCGGAAGACGATAGTAGAATAATTAATCAGCCAGTCTAAGGTTAGACTTAATCTTGATCAAGTTAATTTCACGTTACGTCATGTGTTCGGAACACAATATGGTGTCATTGAATAACCGCGCTCGAACGGCGCAATGACGTTGACGAAGATTGCCATAAATAATGGAGGCGGTTAACTAGTGATGCCGGGCGAACGACAGAATCAAATCAATTGTTGGTTCATCACCGCCTATTGTGAGTGGTTGTTAGTGGCAATCACGGACTATTTCTAATGTGATATTCAGAGTCAGAATTACATATATTTAAAAATAGAAAAATTTGGTATATATAACATTTAATTTGTTTTTTTGAACACCAGATACATTAACGCGCATTTACCTAACACGTTCACATCTGAAAAACTTTTAATGGAGAAAAAATAATAGATAAGACTCATCACGACACTACGCCGTGTGGTATCCGGCTGAATAGAATAGTACCACCCTCTTTTCTTACCGAGGTGTCGTAAAAGGCGACTAAGGTAAGTCGACCCGCCGTGTGGTATCCGGCTGAGTAGAATAGACTACCCTCATTTCTTACTGAGGTGTCGTAAAAGGCGACTAAGGTAAGTTGACCCACCGTGTGGTATCCGGTTTAGTAGAATAGACCACCCTCATTCTTACCGAGGTGTCGTAAAATACGACTAAGGTAAGTTGACGTCAGGCAGGCGGCCGGTCACAGCGTGTTTATAACATGTAACAGCGTGTTTATAACATGTTGTGCCGACCCCACTTAGAGTGGGATAAGGGCAGGAGGATGATGACTCATCACGACACTAATCGGGCAAAACCCATATTAACAACATGGGTCTAAGTAGATCTATTTGACATTCAATAATTTTACAATCTATGTACATAAATATGAAACTATGTCGATCAAAATATAAAAATAAAGATATGAATTTTCTGAATAAGCCGTGTGCTATCCGGCTGAGTATTATAAAATACACACATTTCTTACCAAGGTGTCGTAAAACACGACTAAGGTAAGTTGAGGTCAGACAGGCGGCCGGTCGTAAAATACGAAATCAATTCATGTGACAAGACACCTCGGTAGAAATGAGGGTAGTCTATTCTACTCAGACGGATACTCTATAAGAATCTCCGTAAGAAATGGGGGTGGTCTTTTCTTCTCAGTCAGAGACCACACGACACTTGCCTTAGTCGCCTTTTACGACACCTCGGTAAGAAATAAGGGTGGTCTATACTACTTACTACTTCCGGCTACTCCGCCGGAAACCACACGGCGTTACAACAACATTCACCATATACATTAGTAAAAATATGTGTAATATTATAAATATTAAATTCCCACTCGTAAAACTACAACACTCACACTTTAAATACAATTTGGAACCCAAAATAATTAAACACAGACATGAAATGTATTGTGAATTGCCGAAGCCTGACCGTCACCACGGGTGTACAAATCCATCTGATTTATCCGCCGCGTACTCGACATTGTTTTATAGCTTTATCGTCGATTTCCACAGTCCATTGCACTCATCAGTATGTGCACTCTCAGTGAATTGAATTCATCCTGTAATGATCATTAACGATCTCAAACAGACGCCTGCGATTTATCATAGTGCTACAGATTTTGGTTTAAACAGGGCTTTAGCTAGCATACTCTTATACATAATGCTATCACACTATACAATAACACGATATAATAGAATACCACTATTCCTGCTGCGAGATTCGCTTCTCTTGAATAAAGAGCAAAGACTTGGTACAATCATTGCACAGAATTCGTTACTCGGTTGGCTACTTTCAGGAAGGGTTGATAACTCGAGCAAAGAGAATATTGATCTCTCGATGCATAGCCAACTCGAGATGGATGAGCTACTACAACGATTGTGGCAATCCGAAGATTTGTTTGCTGAAAGAGTGCGCTAAAATCAAAAGTGGGATCTCTGAACGGGAATTGTGGTATTTCTACTATATCGTGTTACTATTGAAAAAGTGCGCTAACAATAATATTAAAAAACTTCATATCCTGAATTGTTTCAATTATTTTAGTGAATTCGATTATATACTACACTAACCTACCTCGATTTTCTAGTTCTTCCTTACCTATTGAAGATTAATTTTTAACAAACTTTTTTCTTATCGCATTTAGAGGCATACACTAGCATATACGTATATATAGGATACATTATTGTTTAGCCAACGCGAAGGGACAAAAAACATTGACCTCCTATTATGTCTTCGACAGATATCTATGGCTTAGAATGGTTGTATTTACGGCACCCCGAAGACATTACAGAAGCCATTCTTTTTATCTAACGTTCACATTAAATTTATTTAACTTATCCACGCCCTAAGATCTTACAGATCCATCTATCAATAGACTACATCTCCTTCTATTTCTCCTACCCGTGGAAATAAAAAATATACGCTACATTGTGTAATAATTCGAGTCAGGGATTGATTTGAATTGTAAATTTCGCAGTTTTATTAATTTTTATTTCTTTAATGTCTTTTATAATTTTTAAGTACAAGATATAAAAACACAGGTGAGACTCGTTAGACGTGTTACAGT
Source organism: Morpho achilles (assembly GCA_947086495.1). Taxonomy (NCBI): domain Eukaryota; kingdom Metazoa; phylum Arthropoda; class Insecta; order Lepidoptera; family Nymphalidae; genus Morpho; species Morpho achilles. The sequence goes on along the minus strand of CAMTZB010000006.1, from coordinate 8,016,360 downwards.
TTATTTTGTTGTACAAGTATGTATAATGTGTATACGTCCTAAAAGTAAAATTGCATTAGTTGCCATGTTCATGTCAAGTATTGTCTTCTTTAGGCAAATCAAAGTAAACTCATTAGTTGGCATCTAATGTCCAACGTTCCATCTGGACTCAGTCAGTTCTATAATCTCTGTATAAGTCATACTTCAAGAGTATAATGATAAGCGTCGAATTATCATCTTCACATCACCTTCGTCCACAATAACTCATAAATCCTATTAAAAAACCTAAGCAAAATGTGTATTACATAAACTGTCATTCTAACCTTATTGCGGTATAGTTATAATACTTTTATATATTTTGTTATTATTTTTTGTTATTAAAAATGTTAACTTACCTCATATGAATTATTATAGTTTATATTTTAATTACAAGGTATGATGTGGACAATTTATTAAAAAAGTAAATTAAGTAAACTCATCTGAGCTGAACTGAGTGGAATTACGAATGATTGCAATGCGTACGCTAGCCTCGATATAATATAGGTGTATCCTCTTCCGGACTAATCGTGCAATTTCTCCCGTGTTATTAAGGTAAAATGGGAATTGTGTTCGTTCTCAAACGAGTTTCATCGAGACAATAAGTGTTTGTATAAACAAGTTTTTTTTTTCCTTTATCCTTCCTATATTTCTTCTGGATATTTCCATATCTGGTTATACTTTAGCCATATCGTACATATGTACATACTTATTAAAATAATTGAATAGTACAAACATTGAAATTACTAAATGAAAATAAAGATGTAAATCCCATTAATAAATAATATCTGGATGACCAAGTCTTTGCGAAGCTGAAGTGGCAATGGGTGGGGCACATAATTTAAAGAACTAATAGACGTTGGGTTCTCAAGGTGCTAGAGTGGCGACCACGCACCAGAAAACGTAGTGTGGGCAGACACCTCATCAGATGGACAGACGACATTAAACAGGTCGCGAGGAGCCGCTGGATCTAGGCGGCATAAGATCGTGTAACTTGGAAGTCCTTGGAAGACCAATGTCCAACAGTGGACGTCTATTGGTTGATGAGAAAGGGAGACCGAGCTTTGCTCTGTATGTTTTTCAAAAGACATTCTAAAATACGTATGTTTTTCCCACAAAAGCCGAGTTTTGAAAAAAGAGAAATAAATAATCGGAGACTGGAGACTGGAAGCCAAAATTTTTAGTTATTCAAAAAAAAATTCTGACACATATGATACCTGACCGCACTGGAGATATGGGATTTTATAAAGTTGTATTTTGAATATTAATATCTTCTTTTTCATTTTTATAATATTCTTAAATTATATAACTTAATACTCAGGCATGTAATATCAGTCTGTATTAATTTAAACTTAATATTAAAAAATTACCTACACGCTGTCAAGCACCGGCCTGCTACTAAAAGTTGGTCAACTAATTCAAGTTTTCACATACGAACTAATGAGATTCTGATACTGCAAAAGCTCAGAAAGCCTTATCGATCTTCTGCCCCTTAACCTTTTGGTTTTATTCCATTTATCATAACAACATGGTCCAATAATAGCAATGTGAGAGATTGAAAAAAAAACAGCTTTCTTAACAATGTTATCCCACGCACTTAAATCTTTTTTTAAATTTAATACATAGTTCATAAATTTCAGCAGATGTTATATAAAAAAATAATGGAAAAAGTACTTTTTAAAATTACTATCTTAACAAAAAATTACGTATTTCAAATTTACGGGTCGTCTATTGTAGTAAATTAAAATATAGTAATAGAGGTAGTAAAATAAGTCGTGCTATCTTTTTATAATCTAATATTTTCCCACTTTTCCCACTTGCAATGTTATTTCGTTTAGATACATTAGTAACGTTTCATAAGTTCTACATTATACAATATGTTGTTGACAAAAATAATTTATAATAATTAAAGCAACATAGAAATAACTAGCGTGGCACTGAAGAGAGGATATGAGCAAGCCTTCAAGTTTTGCCTGTACACATAAGGTGTTGATGGATTTGGTTGAATAACGTAACCGAATTGGTAAAATTTATGGATTTACTTCTCTAAATATAATAAGGACTGTTAAAGACAAAAATTAGTTTTGTTTTTCGTAGATATGTGCAATATAACATTATTTTTAGCCGATGACCAACTTATGTTCTCGGACACTTAAGCCAACTAATTAAATAATTAATTTAAGAAGTTAATGAAGAGGGTTATCAATCTGACTACGCACAATGCTACATTTAAGTTTTATATTAACTAACTCTGTACACATTACTGTACACTGTACACATTTAAGATAATTTAGATTATACCAATGGTTATTGTAACTATCAAAATAATCTAAAGCATAAAAAGATCAAATATCAAGAATCTATCAAGTAACAAAATCACGCTGGTGCTTTTAAAAGCAATTCATTGTACCTCTGGGTTTACGCTACATCAGGTGATTAACGGACATTGTTTCAATGGCTCGATTTATTACGGTCCTTTGATAGTTTAAATTTGTTTGTGAAAACACTTTTGTATTACAATATGCACGATTCGATGCATGATGTTAATTATATTAAAATCACTAAAGAAACAGCGATGTGGTAATGATGTTTATTGTTATTTTCAACGGTATATTTTCTTCTAATTCTTCTAACGTAACTTAGTGAATAAAAAAGGTAACAGATCCACCACACTCAACCCACCTGTAACAACAAAACACCTGTCACAAGCATGTAAGACTACTGAGAGGTGTTTTTGAGCTCTCCTAAGAAACCATAGACGTAAGACGGCTCTTGTCCCTGTGCTTATTTTAACCGGACAAACTGATATAGATTTGATATCTGATAAAGTAACAAGCTGGATGAAAAGCAAACGCTGCAAGCGCTCGTGAATCTGCGTTTAATCACTTGACATCATGCAACTAATTTGACACATATTCTTACAATGTACTTCAAGCCTTCATTTATTTTTATCTTAAATTATAAGTTATCATGGGCTTTAATTTAGGAGACTTATTTAGGCAGGTACTGTGTCAATTTCAGTACCTCAAATTAAAATTAACGACTAAAAATTACAGAACAATATCCAAATGTTGTTAATTTCGATATTGATATGGATTTTTTTTTATTTAAATGCTTACTAGAAATAATTTTAAGGCATTCCATTTTGGCCTGCAATTCTAAGTTCGATTGGATAAATCGACATTGAGGCAAGACCTAATAGGTCGAGAAAAATATTCACAATTCACAGACTAGTTCGCCCAATCCCACTAATCGTTAAAATCTATTTCGGTTTAATTAACGCTGTATTAGCAATCAGTTAATAGAATACCAGACGATGGGTAAAATTAGCGTGCAAGTTTATACGTGCTTTGCTATCGGTGTGCCTGAAACAGGTCGGACAGCCGGTTAACCGCACTTTGCGCGAGCCACGTCAACTACAATAAACTAAAGTTCGCAAGGCTTAAACAGGAATTTAACATATATCGTCATCACGTCAAATACTGCGAATTAAATGAATATACATAAGTATGGGTGTTAGGAAGAAATCGGCCAGTCTTCATGTTTCAGTCGAGTGGCCACTGTAAATCATGTCTACAAACCTATGTGGCTGTTATATCAATTTAAGCAACCTAACACAAATTTTCATGAATAAAACTATAAGATTGCTAGTAATATACCGCGGTTTCACCCGCGTATTTTTTATTTTTTTACACCTTATTACATATTTGTAACGGATTCGTATTTTTTAAAAAGTAATACAGCCAATGTTGCTCAGTAAAGACGGAGCTTTCCAATGGTGAAAGAATTTTTGAAATAGGTTGAGTTGAATTTACTTAACTCATAAATAAAATAAAATTATTATGAACAGGCAAGGATTAACCTTGATTGAAAGAAACAAGGCTTTCCTGTGGCGTACAAGTATGTAATACTGAAAGTAACGTGGCAAATTTCGAAAGTTTGCTTTATTCAGAGATTTCTCTCCATGCATTCCTAAGCTAAGTGACCAAACCCGATTGTTGTCTCTAAACTTATAATAATCGTTAATATTGAAAATAACCTTTGTTTCCTTCTATCGTTACTAACGGCTTGCAGGTCCAGCGCTAAGTTTAGTCCGAAAAAAACAATTTTAAGTTAACTAAGGCGATTAAAGTTAACACGCTGTGTAGTATCCGTCTGAGAAGAATAGACTACCCTCATTTCTTACCGAGGTATCCTAAAAGGCGGCTAAAGTAAGTTGACGCACAGTGTGGTATCTGGTTGAGTAGAATAGACCACCCTCTTTCTTGACTAGGTGTCTTAAAATACGACAAAGGTAAGCTAACATCAGGCAGACGGCCGGTAAGCAGGGAAATGAAAAGATGGCAATGTATTTAAAGCTAGATAACACAAAATTGCTAGTGTTATGGTATACGAGAAAATAAATAATATAATTCAGAAAAGAATTTTATTGTAAAAAAATCGAAATCGAGGAAAATTTATATTGCGTAAACGCATTTACGTCTTGTGTCTTATATTTTCACTTTAACTGCGTTTAAACAGTATTTGTTTCATATATTAAGCTTTAAAAAATAATAAATTATAACAAATGGAGCCGAAATGAATGCTAAAATATACAACGTCAAGCGGGCGCACTGTAAATACAGCGGGAAGTTAATCCACGTTCATAGTTGTTGAATCTTTAACGTATTAGTGAAGAAACTTTTAATAACGTCTAAAGTTTTAATATTGTTTCGTTTTGTCGTATATTATGACGTTTTTCAAAAATGTAATGTAATATATTTGTTATCTTTTATTAATTATATTTATGAAAAAAAAATATTCTTTCAAAAAAAAAAAATCTAATTTGTCCTATTCTATCAAATCGAAATAATCTTTATTACGAAAGTAATAATAAAATTATTTTGCTATAATCCGCGATGAAGTAAAATAGAAAATATATATAATGCTAAATGTAGAGTGGACAATCCGTTTTCATACCTGATACATACAGGATTCGTAAAAACACATGCACAAACCTCCACCACCGCCACCACAATACAAAAGCACTACATACGTTCACTATCACAAACTCAACAATCGTTTCGCCCCCCAACCGAAGCATCATGAAGAGATAGACTCCACGACCAAAATCGCAAAGCTTTACTTTACTTCATCGCGGATTATAGCAAAATAATTTTATTATTACTTTTGTATTATGGATCTCCGCAAAGTAACGCTTAATTCTATAAATCATAATGTTTATTCAAAATACTTTTGATTCGTCAAGGATCAATATGATTAATGAAGCTACAACCGGTTTGGAATGTTGCTCTTACCTAAAAGAACGAACAAGAAACTCGGTGGTCAATCTTTTAAACATTTTCAATTTTACATTACTAAAATGCAGTCTTGTCTATATGGTTAAAATTTAAAAAAAATCGCTATTCGGCAATGAGAATGCCGTCTTTATCAATTTTGCGAAATTTCTTTGCTGCCGTTGCAGATTTCTAAAAGTGTAATCTATCAATCTTTGAACTATACCTATTGCTCTAGGTGCATACAATATTAACATTGCGAGTACCACAGTTTATTTAATTCCATGATACATCACCTTTTAAAACATTTCTATAATATACAAAATTACACACTTTTAGAAAGTAAAGTACAAACAACAAAATCATAAAATAACGACCGCAGCACACCTTCTTATGTTTACAAAAAATAAAAATGCACCTCATATTAATATCATTTCATATTTTTTAAAGATGTCAAAAACGCACATAAAAAAATATGAAACAATAAAAGGGCTGGTGATATCTGGGACTTGGTCCGGGAAATTTCATTTCCTCAAAGTAACATCGTAATTAACCTTTGTAATATTAATTAATATTGTAGTAGTTTTTTAATGCCTGAAAACATAAAACGACATCTTTCGAAAATAAACCTAGCTAGATCGATTTATCGCACCCAAAACCCCGTACATACTGAATTTCATGAAAAGGGTGCAAGCAGCCTTTTCCGAAATTCAGATTATAAATATAAAGAAGATAGACATTTCTTCATAGCTTTCGAAATTAATTAGGTTTTTTTTTTTTATCTGACATAATAAATTAAACTTTATAAACTAAAAGTGTGTAGTTTTAGTTTATTAAAAGTGGAGCGGCGCGGGGGTCCTGGAAGGATGCGGGATGAGAACAACGATGGAAAAGTGGACTGTATTAAAGGGGATGGTTGCGGAAAGGGAAAAATGGCGGCGGAGAAGAACTATATTTAGGAGCGGAATAAAAGGAGGCACGCTTACCTTATGTGATAACTGTCCCGGATGCAGGATAACCGGCAGGCAGGCACTCCACAACACTTTCACTAAATTTGCACTAATTTAAAAGGGTGTGTTAATTAAATGCGCGAGCGCAGCGTGTTCGTCTCGAACGTTTTAGCTTACGAGTGCCGCCCTCTCTCGGCGATGCACGTGCGGCGATAGGTAAGCGTGCGAGGAGGACGGGATTATGCGTATGAGAGGGAAAGAGGTATATGGCGTTAACAAAAAGAAAGAACTTTACTTTACTTTCACGAAAAAATTACAATTTTTTAATTTTAATTATAGTGATCAATAGCCGATATTTATTTTGTACTTTATTTTTAATTTTAATTTAATTTAATTTTTAGTTTGAACTTTATTTTTAATCATTACTATTTTTTTTCTCATTAAATATAGATGTAATTCTTTTGTATCAGTGGAAACTAAATTGATTTCATTTTACAACATACTTAAGGTATCTAAGTATTTTAATAACTGTTGGTTTCCCCTAAAAATAAATTTTAAAAAATAATTAAAAAAAAAGTACACGTACTACGTACACACATTCAATCGTGAAATCGACACGTGAATTTTGCGTGTGCTGAAGAGTTTCCTATGGAGAGAATTGAGACGCCGGAATCCGCCTACTGAAGGCCAATACTACCGCACAAAAGAACGAAATTGCTTCCATCAAAATGAAGCAGACAGTTTGACGATTCCGTGGGCCTTTTGCAACACACCTTTGTCGCTTAGAGGTCAGAATGTTTGCCTTTTTCGTACTTGGTAACGTTTATTGTTGTGAATAACCTTTTTTGTCAAAAACGGTGTATGCGTATAACACTAAGTGCTCTGCCAAAAAATAGTATAAGCTGAAAGTATATTGAGATATTTGGTTATTTAATAAACTGTATGTGTCTGTTTTATGTATTGCGATTCTTCCGGAAGGTTTAGGTTAATAGTACATAAGGGTTTAATGTAAATTTTGTTGAAGAGGTCGCGCAGTTGTGAAAAAATTCGCCTGCTAAGAGCTTCAGTCGCGTATGCCTCGTAAACCAACAGAGAAATAATAAAGCAATGTACTATAGAATTGTAGATCTACAAAAATACTACGATAAAATCTAAGACATCATGTCTCCATCTCTTAAGGTTAACTCCCAAGAAATACTTTTACGTTCAAAATTTCAATACACTGTTCAATACATTAAATACACTGATTTCCACGTGGGCGAAGCTACAACCACGGTTAGTTATTATATAAATTATAATATTATAAATTAATAAGACCAATTTAAGTAGACGCTAATCGATTATCTACATCCAAGTGTCAAATTGACCCATTGGGTAACGCGCTAACGCAGTAAGAGAAAAACAAATAAAGGAACATTTGCCAACCGATTAATATACGACGGAGAACGGTCTCGGCTTTCTGGCCACATCGTTTGTTTAGCCTCTTCAGTCAATTTGATTTCCGACCTCAGGGTGTGTAATTTCCATTACTAGCGAAATGGTTTGTTTGTGGACGCGCAAAGCAATAAACTTTACAGTTTGGCAATTAGTTAAAAATTAAGTTCACAGTCGTGTGCCATTTAATCACAAGAGTAGTATTCAAATATCAACCTTATCAATCTGGTGACTATGTTAACTATAAACAACTTGAGAGACCGAAGAAATAATTTTTAAAAATAATAAAAAGTAATAATTTTAGTCATCATCTTCCTGCCCTTATCCCACTCTAAATGGGGTCGACACAACTTGTTATAAACATTATGTCATATGATTAGGCTACGTATTTAACAACCGGCTGCCTGCTTGACGTCAACTTACCATAGTCGTATTTTACGACATCTCGGTAAGAAAGAGGGTGGTCTATTCAACTCAACCGGATACCACACGGCGGGTCGACTTATCTGAGACGCCTTTTAAGACACCTAGTAAGAAATGGGGATAATCTATTCTACTCAGCCGGATACCATAAGATTAGAATGTTAAGGATATTATATTAATCATATGAGTATAAGTGATCCCTTCCACTAACCTTGACTACCTTTAACCTATAGGTATGGAGTGACGCGCAAAGAGATTTTATAAGAGAGAATTACTTTACCTTTTCAGGGAAATTCATAATAGGGTATAATAACATAAGAGATACTTTCAAACTAAAAAAGATAAATATTTTGTTACAACATGTTTTTAATACAACCTCCTTTATAGAGTTGGTCATTAATATAAAAAAGCATTGTGGCTGTCATATTTATGTGTCATTGAGTTGCGAGAGTAAATGGGTTGACTTTGGGAAAATTTCTATTTATTTATTGAACAAGAATAAAGGAGAAATATCGTCGTTTATAATAAACTTAATCAAAGTTTCTAAAACTGTATCCGTCTTAAGATCATGTAATGCAACCTTCTGTCGCTTCAGAGGCATTCTTTATCTACTCCGGCTGGCTTGGATTTATTGACTTTTTTCCGGTCTTAATTTCAAGAGATTCGGTCGAATGGACGAACGCCGCCACCGGAACATTAACGTCGCCCCAGGGAAATATCGTTTGTGCTCCAAAGTATTTTTAAATTATCACTTACATTCCTTATTGTGATAATATAAATAAATAAAGCAAATAAACGAAACAAATTTGCAAGGTTACTCGTATATTAATAATACCCGTTTTCTTCCATTATAAGCTTCTGCCATGTGGTTTGCATATAAATCAATTATCTTTATTTCAATCATATTACGACTTATCAACCGTCAACAGCAAATTAAAACAATTTAACAAAAAAAATTAAATTAAAAACTTTCTTGAAACTTTTTTGTAAATATGTACTTATACGTAAAGTACAAGTGATAGTAAGTAATACTTTACTTTACGTAACTATACGAGGGCAAACACCTGGCAGGCAGGCACACACAATAATTTTTTCTATTAAGACTTATGTGTAATTGTAAATTTGGGTGAAGGAAAACATAAGGAGGATATGCATATCTCTTATATAATTCAGTGGATATGTGTAACCTGCTAATCCTCATTGGTGCAACGTGGTGGATCTTAACTCCAATCCATCTCTCCAAAAACAGAGATAGGACCATAGGGGTCCTATGTCCAGCAATGTGATAGTAACAAAACTCAAATCTCAAATCAATATAGCTATAGCCTTAATGAATAATAGTAATCAATTACGTCATGATTCATATTAAAATTATGTAAATATCACAATAGGCTCACGTGTGAAATTTCATTACCATCATTAAGCTTTTAAAGCAACGAAATTTCGTAGAGAGCAATGAAAAATTGAAACCACATTTCCCCAACGCTTATCATCCCAAACATTTAATTATTAGTGATTTCATTCAGATTTTCACGTTCAGATAAACGTCAGTAATCGTTAAATTATGGCATAAGTAGCCGCCTGCAGTTTTTTATTGAATTAATTATTTTACACGGTTGTGTTATTGTTTTTTTGATATTAACAAAACTAATGAAACCGATTTCTCAACCGATAGCTAAAACTTATACGTACGGGCAACTACGACTCAATTACTAATTAACTATATTAAAAATTAAAAATCAACGTTATTGCTTTAAATACATACTGAATGTAAGAGTCAGGAAAGTAGAAAGATATAATTTCTAAGTATTAACTTATTATTATTATCTTGCTTTATGGCCTGTACAGCGCAAATTGGACGCATATCATTCTGCCAATGTCACGTAAAATAATAAATATTACAAACGAAGACCTAAAACATCACTCCATTTTTATTTTCCCCCCAAAAAAAAAACTTCCAATTAACCTAAATAAATAAACATTTCATGTCATTTAATGACGTATAAGCCTTAATTCCAATACCGCTCCAAAATTTGAAATAAAGTTTCTCTTACAGCTTATAATTTGGCGTTCACCTTTTATCAGATTGGAATTTTACACAAAAAATAATAGTTCACTAAATTATTCAATTTTGTTCTGAAAATTTACATAAAGCTATGAAAATTCTCCAAACTTAAACATTTTACTGATTCCAATAAGAATATTCGATATTAATCCAATCACAGTTCTAACAACTAAGAGAGAAACGGTAAGATAGCCTGCCGGATTAAAAGCATTCAATTTAAATATTCCAGGTCTTTATCCGCTGAGTTCTTAAAGGCAACCAGGTGTAAAATTTCATTTAATCGCTGAAAAGAAGTGCGTCTAGGCTAATGCAGATTGCTCAGCTTCGGGGCTAGTTAATATAGTTCCGCCCGAGTTTTAACTAGATTTTATTCTTTCGATTGCTATTCATCTACTCTTTTAGTTTGAAACTATTTCTTTCAGTTAATAGACTAGTACTTTCGGAATTAATTTTAATTTTATATTTTGGTTTTTTGACAGCTCATCTTAAAAAACGTTATATTTACCTACTAATTGGTATTTTATAAAATGCTTATAAATTAATTATTAAGTTGTCGTAAATATAAAAAATTTTCATTATTACGGCTTGACAGATTTAGCAATTATTTTATATTGAAATTAATAGTAATCGATACCCAAAATGTTCACTTCTCTTCTGTTTATTCGTATAATTTTCTTTTTTATTAGGTTCTATTATTATAATACATGTATTTCCTATTGTTCAACAAGATAAGTAGGAATAAATTTCTTTTGAAATTAGTTACATTTTGACATCTTATCAAATGATTATTTAGACGCGAGGGTGTCGAAAGTTAAATAAATTTAAGGAGAACATTAGATAAGGCAATGGCTTTTGTAATGTCTTCGGGACGTCGTAAATGCAACCAATGTGTGTCGTACATCTGTCGAAAACATAATGTGCGCCCGAAGTTTGTTAGGAAACAGATATCTTGTACAACATTGATTTCCATAAGATATCATATCCTTGCATGAATAATTTTGTTGCTAATTTCCAACAACCACTGACCGCAATGTCTTAGCAAAAATGAAACTATATATGTTTAAATTTTTCGCACACAATCCTTTGTGTTAATTCAGATATTTACTTAATGGTAACTCGATGAACTATAGAACTCCATGACGTAAAAAATAATCTATATTTTTTCCTTTTTTTTCCGAATACATACGTTACTTTTTAATCTAATAACGTAAAAAAAATTACTAACATTTACTAAAAACCTAAAATGCAATATTTTCATAGAGAAAATTGAATATGCCACACAAATATAAATAAAAAGGCTATGATTTTTTAAGGTCTCTGCTGTTATAGTTTCCTCCCTTCCCATTTGATGTTTTTCGACGAAATAACGAATAGACTTTATCAATAAAATTACCAAAATCACTCCTGAAACTTTATTAAATGTAAAACAATAACAAATATTAAAAAATGAATAATATATGCATTAAAACTCTTAATGCTTGCATTTTAATGTAAACTATATTTAAATTTAAGAAGCATTAAAAGTGGAAAATCATGAAACTATTTAAAATATTTAGCGTCCATAACTTTGCCTTATTTATAGTGAATATTTTAAAGGAGGTAATGAAGATATTTTGTAAACATATAGTGCTTACATAACGTAAGGCCAAGGCTGATTTGAATGTTTCTCGACTGCGAAGGTAGACCGTATTCCCCTGGGAAGTTTCATTACCAGGTAATATTACGTTACAATGTGCCGGTGAGACGTTCTGTTGCGCTGCTTTAACCTAATTAATATATCACCGAGGGATAAGACGAGGAAGACACTAATTTTGATTAATTGCAGAATCAGCAGATTTATCGTATTACCGTTTGTCGCAAAATTATAACCTGTAATGTTACATATATAATTGTGTTAGATCTTTTATGTCTCCAAATCTGGGGACATAATAAACGTCTCTTTAGACGGATCCTCAAAATCACAATTTGAACCAGTCTATTAAAACTGAAAAATTACGCACACAATTACGGGTTGTCGTAGATATAGATTATTTAATATATAAAAGTTATTTATATAAAAGTGAATGTTTGTCTGTATGTCCTTTATAGTTTCCGAAACTGCTGGGCGATTATAATTAAATTTTGTGACAATCTTTAGGATGACCCAGCGAATGATAAAATAAGTAAAGTTTGATGGCGATCGGATAGGTTTATCATAAGCATGACCTGATGCTGCTCCCAAGATTGGATCCGGACGAAGGAACGCGTCAACAGCTAACAGTAGGAATATGAGATTTTGTTAGTAGCTTTTTTAATGAACTTGTTACCTGTTGAGTTCCGTTGCAACGCATGGCCGGACCGCTAGTTTAATATAAATAAGGATTTTTACTAAAACTTAAAGCATTACTACTTGGCTTTAATTTCAAATAATTGCACAAAATAACTACTTTTAAAATTTCATTATATAAAAAAAACGGTTACAAAAGCTTTACCTTAAATATAGTAACCGCATTTAGCCAGCTCTTTATATTGCATTGATAGTCCAGCGTTGTTGCAGGCCCATCCGACTTTACGACTAAAGAAAACGGAGCCAGCAAACTGAGCTTATTATAGGATTACCCGTGCAATTAAACATAATATAAGAATAACCCTGGACTCTTATATTGAATGAGACCAAAACATGAGGGTATTACAGACTACTAGCCATAGCATTTGAAATATTAGTGCCTTGGTGAATTGCAGTCCAGTGATTAGTGAGTGATTAGTTTCACTGAATTCAGTACTCAATTTTAAACTATTATGACATTTAACTGTACATTGTGAGTGACAGCACAGTAATTGAAAGCTAATATAAGCTTATTATAATTACCTAAACAATTGTATTTCCAAATTCAGATTTACCTCATAACATAATTCGCATCGAAAATATTACCAAATCTTCGTTATACCGAAAATAAGAACCTACAAAAGCGCATAGTGCGATACTGTTTATATCACATAGTATCATGAAATACTTATACAAATAAAATAAATCAAATTCAGAAGTTGTATTCAATAAGTAGAATTACTATCATCTTCTTTGGATGATTGAATATTGATGTTTTCCCGTAGAAAATTTTTACAAAACGTAATCAGCTGAAAAAGTAAAAGAAATAAATGAAATAAATTTTACCTATTAAAAAGTATATAATTTTACTAATAAGCGCTAACTTATCAACTTAAACTAATACTGTTGACTATTGAGTTTGCAACAGAATAATTAATTAGAGACCTCTATACAAATTCTGATAACATATAAATTTTGAATACGAGTATATACGTTATTATGGTTATTATGACACCTGTCATTAGGTACATCTTCACTGAATGATAAATGAGAATATTAAAAGAACAGATTACTAGATATTGAAGTTTTTAGAAACAAATTTGTCTACGTGAATAAATACACCTCAACATAATATTTTTTACCTGTCGGTGGTGCTTTTTAACTGCATCGTTAATTCGCTTAATCTCTTGTTTTAGATGTGTGTTTTCCACAAAATTCTTGTTTATTGTCCAAGCACCTTTTTCCATGATTATTGGTAAAACGTAAGTACAACCTGTATCACTAAAGCGATTAGTAATCCAAGTCGAAAATTACAAGTATTACCGCGTTAATTAGTATGTGATATCGATAAATCTACAATCCTAAAAGGTTTAATTTCGAACCACACTTTACCTTCAATAGTTCCTAGGGAACCATCACTAATGACACCAATGTTCCTATAAACTTTTGTGCCATCATTCCCAGTGCGCGCTATCCAAATATCTCTCAAAGTTTTGGTAAATTCAGCCGCTCTGTAAATACATCCATACGGATTCTTCGACGCAGATGACGCCACCTTTTCGCATTTATTTATACAGATTAAATTAGCTTGATTAAATGAATTGTAACAGTTTAATTAATAACAAAATTTATAGAATTAGGCGTAACTTTGCGGAGATCCATAATACAAAAGTAATAATAAAATTATTCTGCTATAATCCGCGATGAAGTAAAATAGAAAATATATATAATGCTAAATGTAGAGTGGACAATCGGTTATCATACCTGATACATGCAGGAGTCGTAAAAAACAAAGTCGCAAAGCCGCAAAAGCCCAAAGCTTTGCGATTTTGGTCGTGGAGTCTATCTCCTGACGATGCTTCGGTTGCGGGGCGAAACGATTGTTGAGTTTGTGATAGTGAACGTATATAGTGCTTGTGTATCACGGTGGCGGTGGTGGAGGTTTGTGCATGTGTTTTTTACGACTCCTGCATGTATCAGGTATGATAACCGATTGTCCACTCTACATTTAGCATTATATATATTTTCTATTTTACTTCATCGCGGATTATAGCAAAATAATTTTATTATTACTTTTGTAATAACAAAATATTGCTCGTCTATAAAAGACAGTGGTGTTACTATCTAAGGCTAGACAGGGCAGTGCCCCAAGGCCCCTACGCTCCTAGGGCCCCACACTGTGAGCTCAACCCCCTTTGGAGAACGTCGAATCCGGAACACGAAGAATGCGAAACAAATAATTTTAAATAGTTTAGATGGGGCTCCAGTTTTCTTTTTGCCCCAGCGCCTTTAACTCTCTATCTACGCCACTGAATAAAGATAGGTTTTCTAATATCAAAACGCTTGGGCTTGTTAATAAAGGTTAATGGGCAAGGGGTCCTCACGTCAGCGATTTTTTTAGGAAATTCTTGATGATGACTTTTGATATCTTTGTACAGTCAACGTATGAGCATTACATTTAAAAATACATCGTAGTATCAAGAAGTACGAAAGTTTCAAGGTCCACTCTCTGTGACATACATCTACATTAATAAAGTTGGTAGTTTGTGTCCACTAATTTTACAAAAGTAATTTTTATAATTCATAATTGTGAAATAACTTATAACCACAACATAAAAAAAACAAACACTTATTATACTTAGGTATTTTGAGAATATGACATATAAAAAACAACTGAGTAAAAAAATCGTGTCATTTTTGTTCCTTTTTATTTCACAATTTCGCAATAATAGGGCCTAACTATTAATACATTTTAACTTTTAGTTATGAATTGGTATAATATTACATTTCATTGCTAATTAATTAATACTAATTTTAAAATCTATGGAACGGTTACTAAGGTTAATAAAACTAGAACTTACCTTTTCAATAAATTCTTTTTTCATCCACGACGCACTGAACTGGGTCGTGTCTAAATTACGAGATTCTAATATTTCTTTTACGACCATGTCTACACATTGGGATGACTGATCTTGGGACTTAGCCTCAATGAGCTCATGAACAATCAAAGGTTTTTCCACTTCAACATGAAATACTTCATCATTTGCAGCCCAGACGAAAACATCATTTATGACTTTGCGTTGAACCTAAAACCACGATATAGTAAATAAATTTTAGTTAATATGGTAGACATCAGTTCTAAGGGAGATTCTCAAATTTGAGTATATAAGAATTACTGCACTCATGGTTATATCAACTGTCGGGACCCAGTTAAACTTGCAGCATTCTTAAAAACTGAAAATGAAATTACGAAGAATAAATCTTTATAAAAAAAGCAAACGGGGCAAAATGTAATTATTGTGTACTTGTTAATGGAAAAAATCCAGCCAATTAATAAGTGATATTCCGACGATAATTAATTACAATTCCCTTTAAAATTCCGTAAATATAATAATAATAATAAATATATGGGACACTTTAAAATTTTAGAAATAAGCTTTACTTATTTTAACGTACATTTAAATGATCTGCCAAAACTGTTCTCGAAATCTCTGTTATTGGAGTTGGACAAAAGAATATATCATGTGGCATATCTTCGGACATTGACTTAAGTATGTCTAAAGCCAACAAACCATCCGCCATAAAAATAGGTTTTCTTTTCTCATCGCGATCAATATTCGTAAACTTCGTTTCTTTTTTATCAAAATGAATATTCCTTGTTGTTTCTGATTCCTTAAGATTATCTTTTCTCCATGTGAAACTACTTGCTAATTTGATAATTAAATAAAACGCATCGAATTGTTCGTTATATTCTTCCTGAGTAAACTCAAGACGGTTTGGGTTTGAAAAATTTGTCAGAAAACAAAATACATCTCCATCATTAGCACTGAAAAAAGGATTTTAAAAACCTGGTGACTGATATCACACATAGGCAAAGGCTAGTTTCATTTTCTAAGCTCTTATATGCCGTTCTAGTGTAAATTCGCAGGTTAGTCATAATTTAGAAATTCTGTCCATTATTGAATATAAAATAATACATTTTATATTCAATATTATTAACCTAACCTAATATTATATTAGGTTCAATGCATTGAATACAATGTCCTACAAAGTAGCATCTAAAGCAATTTAGCCATTCTTTATATACTTGTCATACAGATAATAATCTTTTACTACGCTCTGCCTTAAGCCACAATGACGCTTTACATTCGCTGGAACTATATTACAAATGTGCGACATATCAAATCCAATCCCAAATATTCAATACTGTAAAAAAAAAAAAAAATTCAATACTGTACCACTTCAAAATTATAAATGAAAATAGTACATCTGCATTCAGAAATATCCACTTAAATACACTGAAACTGCAAAGGCTTCTAACCAATTATATTACCTTGGCAAATCAGAGGATACTTTGATGGAATTAGTGCATGAAAAGGCACACGATTCTATTTCCAACCTGAAAGCATTTGCAGACTTCATCTCGTTCGAGTACTCTATTAAATTCAAATCAATTAATTGATCATTTCCAAACACTACACCAGACATTATTTTCATTATGATTAGTTGAGAAGCCGGTGCAAGAGGATTAATTATAAATACTTTAATAGGTTCCAGTATTGGTCGACATTGGAAGTTCATAATTGTTTGATTTTTATTCTATCGTTCTTTAAGTTTGGACTAAGCAATTTCCGATACAACCGTTTGAAATATTTTATTAATTAATTTTGATAAATAAAACGTCATTAAACAACATCACATCCCGTAGCCATCAAAGAGTGGTGTATAAAAGAATAACTATGTATTCCAAAAAGGCTAGTATTTCCTTTTTTTTAACAAAGTAATTTTAACAGCAAAGGATATTAATATTATCACATGTCATTTATCTTTAATTTGAATTGAATATCCTAGATACTACCATCCAAGTAACACCGTATTTTCAGTGATTATAAACTCATAAAATTTACATGTTATACACAAAAAAGGAAACAATATTATACATACGAGTATGTTCTAATCGGAAATAGTCAAAGTTACAAAAGTTGTTGTTTCATGAGTTTTACAACAATTTTAAATAAGGCTACAAAATAAAATAAAATAAAACTGGAGTGGCTTATATTTTAGCGAGAAGAGGTATAAAAAGCGGTTAAGTTGTCAGCGAGCTCGAGGGACCATTATTTTGCCTTAATAAGGACGCGTGCTGTGCCGATGTATGGTATCGAGCGTGTATTGCATATAATGCAATGCATAATATGAAAATTAAATAATCTTTTTAAGTGCTGCCAATGATAGCTTCCGATAATTTAAGTTCGAATCAAATATTATAACAATTCAAATATCGTAACTCTGGTAACTTTTGAAACTTTCCTTGATAAGGAGTTTATTTAAGAACTTTAATTCAAATATTATAATATATATAAATTATTTATAAATCCGGTCTAAGTTAACTTAGTCCTTATTTTTTATAAGTGTCCCATATATTTATTTATTTATTTATTTTTTAGTTAATTTTATCCACGGTCTAGAATCTTGTTGTTTTAAATCTGGCAATTATGATACCTAACAGTCGAAGACTAATAACATATAATGTTTCAGTAACTTTTAAGACAGTTTATGTGACACGTCAATTTATAAATAAGTTTTTTGGATAATGTTTGGAATCATATATAGATAATAATATGGCCTCTTCAAAAGATAAAAAGACTGAAATATCCCCAGCTACATCTACAACCTCCGTTAAGTCGTCATTGCTTGAAAGATCACCATCTGTATCATCAAACAGGGAAGACAAATGGCCCGAACTATTATTGTCTCGACCGGAGAAATCATATTTTTACAGTACAAAGTGTAAGTAAAACAACATAAAAAATACCTACATAGATTAAAATATTTCATGCTTTGTGTGATTAAAATTGTTGTTCAAAATAAACAATACGAAAATGTAATTAAATACATTTTTTGTTTAGTTTAGATGACCTGTAAAGGTGACGTTAAGCCGATAACAAACATCGTTCTTTACAGATGTATATTAACATGTTTAAATATTGTAACAAAGTGAGAACTGTTAACAAAGTTAAATTGTCTTAAGTTAATTTAATTCAGAAGTAACTACATCTACCTATCATGTTTTAACAGTGTTAAATATTTCAATCGAGTATTGAATGTCAAATAAATGTTTAGTTTTTCTGAAAAAAAGCCCTATTTAATAACATTATACTGATTTTTAGATTTATATTAATATTTTCTTTACACAATACATCCTACATTAAAATTTATAATAATTAATATCAGAATTAAAGAAACATACATATTATTTAAAAAGCTATTATAGACCAGCAGTGAGACCACGCACCTTTCTTGACGGCTCCAGCATTGAGCTAGCACCAATGATTTTTTCTGTTAAAACTTGTGTACAATGAATATTTACAATTTATCAAACATTTTTGATTGAAGGAAAACATCCTAAGGAAACCAACATCATCTTCCTGCCATTATCCCTCTAAGTGTGATCGGCTGAAGATGTTATAAACATGTTGTCACATGATTTTACTACATAATTTAACGACCGGCCGCCTGCCTGACATCAACTTACCTTAGTTGTATTTTACGGCACCGTCGGTAAGAAATGTAAAGCGTAGTACAATTCTTTTTTGCCGGATACCACACAGAATCCTAAGGAAACCAACATATCTCTGTAGAATTCTGGGGATATGGGTAAACCCGTAAAATTCACATTGCAGCAACATAGTGTGTATTAGCTCCTACACTTCCCTTCAAAAACAGAGAGGAGACCTATGCCTAATAGTGGGATATAAAAGGCTATTACTTTACATGAAACTTAACAATGTGAGTTAGTTGAAATTGTGCTGAAATACTACATTCAGTTTTACTGTTACCCAGTATGATGGTATATAACTAAGTCCGAAGTGGCCTCCTGCCAGAAATAAATTACACTAGGAATGGTACCTAGATCCTCAAGTAATAGTTACTAAATATTACTTAGTAAATATTACTTGAGTAATGGTACCTGTACAGCACTGTCCACTTCCCCAATGAATTATGCAGTACTTTGTGGAGATCCATATAAAAAAGTAAAAAAATATATATTTTACTTATCAGACTTATCAGAGATTATAGCAAAATAATTTTACTATTACTTCTGTGCACTCAGATATTACCCTCTACTCTTTCAGAAATAAGCTTCACATTTGAATAATACAACTGATGGTAAAATAAAAACATTGATGTAACTAATTGCTCTACCTCTCATCGAAAGTATATAACTGAACTTACTGATTCTAAATTTTTAAAAGTGAAATAATTTATAAAAAGAAGTTAAACATATGTGTTATAAACATGTATTTCAAATCGATTTTGTTTATTTTTTAGAAACTATAATTTTTCAAATAAAAAAAGAATCCAGTTAATAAACCAAAAAATATATTTTTAAAATTATTGTTAATCAATGCTACTAATTTTACAGCATTAAAAATATTAGAATTTTTAATGCTGCAAACTCTGTACATTATAAAATTTAATATGATTGGAGGCTTATATACTCATTTAACATAGCATATAAAAATTCCCATTTTAACACCAATGTGAATAGTATAAAAACACATTACATAATTAAGAGTATTGTAATATTTCATATAATATTTATGATTTATATAATGAAGCTTTGCAATTGAAACAAGCAGGTACTACTTTTTGTTTCATAAATTTACATCATGTTTTTTGTAATGTCATTTTACAAAAGAATGACACAAAATTACTTTAGATTTACTTTATTTGTATAATCCTCGTGATATTAAAAAAAAATACCATATAACCTCAGTAATTATATGATCTCCTGTAGTTCTTATTTGGTTATATATAATTAAGTTTTAATTGTTAACTTAGACATTTACCATAAGAAATTAACTTCTAACTATAACTCCACACTTGCACGACATTCAGGCATGCTGTTTGCCAGTAATTGGACATGCACAATTTGTATGTTTACCTATGTAATGTGATGTTTTATTGTATTATCAGTGCTATGTCTGTTGGCAAAGTGTTTAATAAATAAATAAATCTCAATGGGTCTTTACAAATCAGTTTATAGAAAAAAATTGGGTAAGCAGAGAAAATGTTGCAAATTAAAAAATAATTCCTATTCATTATTTCTTAGTATAACCACACTGAAATACTAATGTCAAGAACTTCCTGCCTGTTACGTGAGATGGCAGCACCGTTTCGAAGTATTGATTTTTCTCCCCAACATGAGAATAGTTGCAAAATCAATAAAACATTCTGAAGTCACTGGAATACCCATTTGCGTGACATTGTCCTTCGAGGTGCTTTCTTGTGATCAAAATAAAAAATAATCCTAACTTTTGCAGTTACCTGCGTTAAAAAAACTACCGTTAAAATAAATATCAAAGTGATAATTCATTAAGACATCAAGTTTACGATGTATACACAAGAGTGATCAGAATTCACTGCACCGTGTGTGTTGTTTCGCTTCATTGTTATTTTGCTGCTTTATTATGCGTTCTTTAACTGCGGTCCATAGGGTAGATCCCTTGCCTGAATTAGGCTTAACATCTGGAATACAAGCGGAAGACAACCCCGATGCAGACATGGCCGGGGCGCAAGATACTATTTACTTGTGTAACTTTCGCGTGTCAGTTGATGGAGAGTGGCTCTGTTTGAAAGAACTACATGATTTGGAAATGCAAAACTCTTACACTGCCCAATCTGATAACGGTGCAATTACATCTCCAGACGATCCTATGCATTCGTTAATGGGTAAATAAATTTATTACTTAGGATATGCATCGTATATCATGTTCGTTCGTCGTATATGCTGCTATCGCTACTGGAGAAGAACATAATTTCAAACATTCTAAGTTCAGTTTATGAAATCGGTTTTACATCACTACAGATTATATATTCTCTTCATTATCTTTACTGTAGCCTACTTCTTGATTGTACCTTTTTTGAGTTATATGAAAAGTCCTATTGATTATTTTTGGGTGTTCCCAAATAGTGGAGTCTATAAATACTGTTGACGAGTAATGAATCATTGTTGTAGCTCGAGACCCAGTAGTAATAGAGCGCAGCAATCTCGTGAATATCTCAAAACTGATTGTGAAGGAGTTGATTGAACAATCGCTGCGGTATGGCCGGATGCTCGACAGCGATCACTTGCCGTTACATCACTTCTTCATTGTTCTCGAGCATGTCATGCGTCATGGACTCAAGCCTAAAAAGGTAATTTTAGTTAAAACAGCTAGGATATTTCACCACTTGACAAGATGAGACTGTTTGTAATTTATGTATAAGAACATTTATCAGCTTACTACTATAAATAGATAATTAAGTTCCTAATTCTGCACTATATCCTAAAGCACTCTTTATTTAAGAAAAAAGTTGTCTAAATGCGTGTCTTTCGAAATATAGTGTCCGATTCCATGAACTAATTAAGCTACCTTCTGTTTCTAAATCGTTTACGTTAATTTTAGGGTCTGCTTGGACCAAAAAAAGAACTGTGGGATATTCTACAAATGGTGGAGAAATATTCACCGGAAGCGGCCGATATTACAGCTAGCATTAGAGACTTGCCAACTGTCAAGTGAGTATATCAAATAACACGAAGATTAAAGTTTCCGTTCGTAATGAAGTTATATCATAAGCGCTCGAACGTTATTAAAATAAGTATATCAAATTTATTTTAGCGTGAGATATATAGAAAGAGCATAAGTCGCGTAAATTTTAGTTAAGACGATTAACATCTAAAACTTTTATAGAATACGCAACTATGTGCAACTATTTTAAAATACATTGGTTTTATATATAAATCAGAAGTTAGTTGTTTATAAAGACATATTTTAGGACTGCTATGGGACGTGCTAGAGCCTGGTTACGTTTAGCACTCATGCAAAAGCGACTCGCGGATTATCTCAGAATTTTATTAGAGCATCGCGAAGAAACGCTTGAAGAATATTTTGAGCCGCACGCATTAATGCTAAATGAGGAAGCTGTAATCATAACCGGATTGCTTGTTGGCCTCAATGTTGTGGATTGCAATTTATGTGTTAAGGTAAGTATTAAGCAATATTGGTGCAAATACTGTATGCATTGTACTTAAATTAGAATTATTTAAAGAACATTATATCGAATACTCATACGAAATAATACTATCGAAGTAAAAATATGACGTTTTATACTTCGCGTCTATTGAAGTATTTTATGTATCTTCAATATTGCAATGTTTCCGCCTCTTCCCAAAAAAATAGTAAGATTTTTATTTATCCTATTTGTTGACCTGAGGTTTTAATTGTAGCAAATTTTCAATATTGGTCTAGCGGATTACCCGTGAAAGCAGACAAGCGGACAGACTTTCGCTTTTGTTATAGTACTAGGGATTTTATAAAATTATTTTACTAAATGAAAATTGTCTATTTCGTTGCTAGTAATGAATTTAATTGTAATGCAAATTACATCAATACAATATATATGCAAATACTCTAGCTACGTCTGCAAACTTATCTACTTGAGCTTCAGTCCAAACTTCCAAATTAAAATAAAAACTAGCTTATGTCATAAAATTCACTAACATTTGCATTAACAATATTAATTAATGATTATTTGTGATTTTCATAACAGTAAAAATATTATATATAGAAATGAAATGAAATTTTCCAACTTTGGCTTTACGATTCTCTATTTCAAAATTTTTAAGGAAGAAGATTTAGACAGTCAGCAAGGAGTCATAGATTTCTCGCTATATCTTCGTGGTAGCAATTCCTCTAACGATTTGGCCGGCAACGGGAACAATGGAAACAACGAACCAAAGCAACGTCATATAAATACAATGTTGGACCAAAAGAATTATATCGAGGAACTAAACAGGCATCTTAAGTGAGTACGCATTGTTTCACTTTCACACGGGTCTAACAATGAGATGTTTTTGTTTGAGCATTATTTGAAAGGTGTTTCACTCACACTTTACGCCTGCACTTCACTATCGACGATGATCATGTTATTGTCTACAATCATAACGGAGACCTTCTGGACAGGATTTATCGGACACCAACCCTTTTAAGGTCTCCTAGTCGGTCGACGCATCTGGTGCTTCCGATGCATCGTCCAGCCGAGGAAGGGGCCACTTTTAAAGAAGCCCCGACCCAGAGGAGGCGCACGCTGGGGTTCAGAGTTGCTGCTGGCGGGGATGGGGGCAATGTATCCAACGGAACCATGTATCCGCTACCAGCAGCTCAGCACCCACTCAAGGACATTTAAAATATATAAGAGAAACATCTAATAATTATCATCCCCTTGCCCTTATCCCACTCTAAGTGGGGTCGGTACATGTTAAAAACATGTCGTCATATGATTTGGATACGTATTTAACGACCGGCCGCCTGCCTGACGTCAACTTACCCTAGTCGTATTTTACGACACATTGGTAAGAAAGAGGGTGGTCTATTCTACTCAATCGGATACCACACGGTGAGTCAACTTACCTTAGTCGCCTTTTACGAAACCTCGGTAAGAAAGAGGGTGGTCTATTCTAATCAATCGGATACCACACGTCGGAAGAAAAACACCTAATTATATACTATTGGATTCGTCAATCAGTTGGTAAGAAGGTACTTGCTAACGAACGGTTGTTCTTGAATATATTCTTCAACTATTTTCTTTTTCTCCAAATGCGCGAGAAGGCGGACGTCTTATTGAAGATTTATATTTAGCAATCCTTCTGGCGTAAATTAAATAATAATTTAATCATATCTATATTTGCTGTCTAAAACTATTAAAATTGACTGAATCCTAAAACATACAGGCTTATATGCTCATTTTCAAAATTAAATTCAAATAGGTTGCTGCCAGATAAGCATAAATGAACATCGTGTTAGTCACTACAAACGAACCGGTCAAGGTTAGGCTCGAAGGCCGTATTTAATGGCAGATATTGAAATTACATGCTTGTACAGTTGGAGCAATTTTATTTTAGTGCCACAGTTACAAATCTTCAATCTAAAGTCGAGGGTTTAACAACAACGAACGCTTTGATGAAAGAGGACTTAGCTATTGCCAAAAATACCATGATTCAGCTGGTTGAAGAGAACAATCAATTAAAATACGCTTTAGGTGAGTCGAATAATACCGCTCAAACAAATTTTTCATTTTGTGTCATCATCCTCCTGCCCTTATCCCACTCTAAGTGGGGTCGACACAACATTTTATTAACATGTTGGCACATGATTTCAAGTATTTGTTTCATGTTTTGTACCTGTTATTGAATTCCGAAAACAACAACTTCGTGCTAGATGTAGTCAGTACTTTGAGTAATTCCATACAACAAAAGTAATGATAGAATTATTTTGCTATAATCCGCGTTTGTCAAAAAACAAAATTAAGTAAGGTTTTCATTTAGGAAGTATTAAAAAAAACTAAATCGTCAAAATTTTTAATTTTTTTAGTTAATTATTTACTCTATTTCATTAAATGTATTAGGTAATCATTTAATTGATCTCTTATAAACTTGTAATTATGCATTTATTTTAATAGATTCTTACTACCATTGAATTTAAATTATGTCCTTTTATTACGATGGAATATTATTTAACTTACGCATTGACTTAAATATATACATCATTTAAACACATTCATGTTATATAAAAAATGTCAATAAAAAAATATAGTACTATCTTTGTCATTGATCCATTTATGTTATTAAAAGGTCTCTCCCATGCAATAATAATAATAATATGTAAAGATATTTCCAATAATCAAAAATAACCAAGCGGGTTGGTGATCGCTTTATCGCATCGATAACGCTGGTGCTCCTGTGATAGCGCTTTTAATTAGTCGCCAGATTCCTCATTTTCGGGGTGTACTATACACTACAATTGCAACCGAGAAGATAAACTTGAAAGAGATACGCCTTTATAATCTAATTTTATGAGTACTGTGAATGTACTAAAAAATAAAAGAAATGGATTAACAAAACGTACATTAAAAATGTTCAGTGTAAACAATGCACAAACTAAGTTTGTTGGAGTCGACGAACTATCCGCGAACCGCTTATCACGATAATCCCCAAGCACCTAGAAAAGTGTGTGAAAAACACTTCACGCAATTGTGACAGCATTAGATAAGACACCTTACAATACAATGAGTCACGACCTTTTGAGTTTTGTATCGTTTAGTAGGCATTAGTATGCCGCGGTCGTCGCACGTCACTTTATTGTCACCTCCATAAAAAAAGCGCCGTTATGCGATTCGCGATGGGCAATACAACGACAAAGAGACCTAGAAAAAAAATAAATTGGACGAAAAACTGTGAGTTATTTTGATACGCGGTCCGATTTCGGATGTCCGCGTTTATTTATATACCTACTGTCTGAACACGCGTGTTTCTTTTTCTGTTTAGGTCAGGACATAACCAAAGATAGCAGGATGAAAGTGATGGAAACGCAAGCTGACGACGAGGTATGTATCATTGTATATCTTATCACGAAGTCCGTGATATCTTTAGTATTTACGATTTGTGAGAACAGATTCGACGGAAATTCAACAATATAGATTACACAAATCCTCATTGCTAGTATAAAAAATAAAATATGGAACCCAACACGACTGTAGTCTCAAGACGATAAATTCAATTTGAAAATTATCTCTAAAACAAAAACTATTAAAAAAAGTGTTTTAGTTATTGTTATAGTTATAAACCAATACCTATATATTTTACATATATATGGACATTTATGTATAAATACATTACAAATATAAAACATGATGTACATATATATTTTATGTTCCCACATATTTAATGATTTATGAATTGAAATCGTTACACAATGAAATAAATAAATAAATATATGGGACACTTACACACATAAAATCATTCATAAAATGTCGATAAAAACGACATGAGGAAACGAGTATATCCCGAAAAAATTGTACTCTGCCAATCTACAATGAAGCAGCGTGGTGGGTTAACGATCGTTATTTTTATCGTTGAAACCTTATTGTATAAGTTGATATTAACAAATAACAAAAATACCGCTCGTTATTTTTATGTTGATACTGTTTAATCGTTCAGTGTATATTTATATGATTTTCATTAATAAAACATATTATCTAGGAGTATCTTATGTTGTATCTGTGTAAATGACATTATTTATTTGTCAAAGTATGAACCGTTTTCCTTAAGATTATCATATACACTCGAATCACTAAAAATAATAACATGCCGATGATGTTGTGATGATCTCATCAAAAACAATTATAGCCTTAGTATTAACATTACAGTGAATTCGATTATCATAATCTGCCTATCATCATTTTATAATTAATACTAATACCATACCATTTGTAAATGAACGCCTTAAACAATATACAGGTTGCGATTATTAGCATAAGGGCAAAACATAAAATTAATTATGATGGTAAATTAAGTAATTTGGAATCTCATCGTATTTTTTTTTGTTTGTCCTAATCATTTAGCTCCTCAGTTCATCATATAGGTACACTGTTATCAGCAATATTATATTAATCGCACTTTAAACTAAATAACGCATAATGAAGAATACATGAAGATATGAATACATATCCAAGTCCGCAAAGAAAACAAACATACATCATTTTAATAGAGAATCTCAGTTTAAGGAAAAGTTTCGATGTCACATACGAAATAAATTAGTATTTCGCATTATGCACTGAGGGTCATCAAGATTTCATGAAGATTTAGTCACTTTGCATTAATATGTTAAAATTAGATAGTGCTTGGTCACTTTCTCTTGTTATCTATCCTTTGCTGTCTTACTACATAGATTATCTTTAAGAGAGTTTCAAATTGGTTTAGTTGAATTCAGCGATTCCTTGTTTCCTTTTTGAGTTAGTCTATGCTATTAAAAATGTGGGTTCATCAGCCCTGTGATGTCCGGCGTCATTTGAATACGTTGAGATATTATCGAAGACCTTAGCAACTAAAGGCTTACAACTCGTTTTGCATCATCGGTTACTAGCAGCTTGTTCATAGAATCTCCCTGTTTTAATTAGATTTAGTGCCCCCTTTCGACCACAGCTCTTAAAATATAATCAATACACTTTGACATACATAATTTGATTTTATCAAATCTTATTATGACAAAGCCTGTATTTACAAGATTATTTTTCATAATTCATGTTAACAATTATCTAATTTACAAATTAATGTCGATCTTGTATTTTGATATAGTAATGCCACTGTGCTCAAAATTGCTGATAATACCATAAACCATCTAAAAATAAAATAATTGTACGATTAAGCTACAGTACTGGATTATTTTGTTTGCTGTTCGGGTGGCAGTAAGAAACTATAATAGAAACCTGCTACTATCCCTTTTCTTGGATTCGGAGAGAACGATTGTATCTTAAGCCACAACGCCGGTCAATGCGGATTGGTAGTGTACTATATCTTAGAAATTCTTATGATATATGCAAATTTCCGTACTATGTTTTCCTTGTATTTATCATCATCATTCTCCTGCCTTTATACCACTCTAAGTGTGTCGGCACAACATGTTTTAAACATGTTGTCACATGATTTGGCAAGGCATTTTACGAGCAGCTGTCTGCCTGACATCAACTCACCATATTCGGTAAGAATCAGGGTGGTATATTCTACTCAACCGGATACCACACGGCGGGTCGACTTACCTTAGTCCCCTTTAACGGCACCTCGGTAAGAAATGAGGGCGGTCTATTCTACTCAGTCGGATACCATACGGCGGATCGACTTACCTTACTTTTCCTCGTTTTATATTTGATAATTAAGTAATGTAACTTGTCATAAACATAAAAAAAATATTTACAGGAAAAAAGAAGTGTGAAAAGTAATACTTCCGATAAATATAAAGTTGAGAAAGAAACAGAACTAAGTAAAACCTTAGAGGAAGAAAGGAAGAAAAATTTGGAATTGCAAAAGGAGTTAGATTTGCAGGTACTATTAATCTTATATCTTTAGTGATACGTAGTTAAGTGTCTATTCAATCGTCCAACAACTTATTAGGTAAAAGTTTACTAACTAATAAACGTAATGTTTATCAGTAATGTAATTGGTATGTTAATTACATCTTCTTCTTCTTCATCCGATGGACGTCCACTGCTGGACATAGGCCTCTTCATGGGATCTCCAGAACACACGATTTTGTGCCGCTTATATCCAGCGGCTCCCCGCGACCCTTTTGAGGTCGTCTGTCCATCTAGTAGGGGGTTTTCCGACACTGCGCTTTCCGGTGCGGGGTCGCCATTCCAACACTTTGAGACCCCAACGCCCATCGCCACTTCAGCTTCGCGGCCCGCTGAGCTATGTCGGTGACTCTGGTTCTTCTACGGATCTCCTCATTTCTGATTTGATCACGTAGAGAAACTCCGAGCATAGCTCGCTCCATCGCCCGCTGAGCGACTCCGAGCTTTCTTATGAGGCCCATAGTCAGCGACCAAGATCCATTAATCGTATGCAATTCCATTAACCGTTCTGTTCTGTCTTTTCTTATGAACATAATACTATTTACGTATGTAAACATAGATTCGGCTTTGAAAAGAATTGACAATATGTATATATACTCGATATGTGACACCCTAAAAAAGCGATCAGTTGATTTAAATGAATCAGTTTTAATAAATGTACCTTGAAAATATTATTTCGCCGCCAACCTTCTGTTTTGTACTCAAGTCAACCGTTATATAGGTTAATTTGACTATACTAAATTTTATTAGTATGATTTTTAAATTTAATAAGAAATATAAATATTTTTCACATTCTTTTAGTATTTATAAATATACTGTAGTCAATGGAAGCTGAAAGTACCAACTGGAAATATTTTATATTAATAACCATAAACAAATATCTGATCATTAATATATAAAAGCAATGAGGAGAGATTTATATTACCTAATATTCCAACATATTCATCTGACATGAATAACATTGAAATGTTGAAACTGAAAAAATTAAAAATAGTACATAATAAATTAATTAATTTTTTAATGTTTCCAGATGTCATTAAAAGCTGAGATGGAAGTTGCCATGAAGCTTCTGGAAAAAGATATACATGACAAGCAGGACACGATTATTTCTTTGCGACGACAGTTAGATGACATTAAATTGATTAACCTGGAAATGTACAAAAAATTGCAGGTAAGTCAGTAATGTAGTAAGCATGTTTAGTATGATTTTGTACCCTTTGGCTTAAAAAATCTCACATTACGATTAGTTAGCTGCTAAAAAGTTTATCTCCGCCTATAAAAGCGCTATGTATTGAGAAAAATCATTACAATAGTTAAAAAGATTTTACATATTCTGCACATCTAGATAAATTTGATGTATTTAAAAAGAGATAAGAACATTAAAACATATAAACATTAACTTTAAATAAACATTAATTATATTATATCGGCTGTAACGACTACGTTTATTACGTCAACTTAATATAACTTAATAGCCTTTGTACAATTCTTTTGAGACAACACCATAATACATGCTCTTACCTTTTATATTAAAATAAATTGTTAACTTAAGAAACTTAATACTAAATGATAGATTTTTTTGACTATGATGATGATAGACTTTTTATGAAGAAAAGTTTTCTAGCATTGCATTTAAATGCATAAACTCGTTTCGAGTTCATTTTCGAATTTCCCCTGCTTTGGGAAGTGGATCCCGTGTTGGGAGCACTGATCTCATATGTACTTCGTGTTTTTTCCTGATTCCGAAATAAAACATGGAAATTTTACAACCCATATATACCAAATTTAATCATTGTTACTCCAGCGTATTAGTCGTAACAGTGTAAACAGACAGACTTTCGCTGTTTGCTGTGTGCTGTCACATTATTACGGTTTTTAGAAGTCAAAATGTTAGTTAGTTAATGCTAAAAATTGTTAGTAAATGTTGTATTTTATAATTTATTCGAACATAGCTTATCATGACCTATGTAATCAGGTTAATATTATTATTTTAGTTTCAAAGCATTTAACATAATGTGTTATATTAGTTTGATATAAAAAAAATAGACGTTAATCCTCATCACAGAATATTTTCCGCAGTTAAAGATATCTCTCATTAATTCACATTTTCAAAGGCTTTTCACGGTTCGCTGTATACAAATTACGCCATCTCTATTATTTGCTACTTATGACCTTTACCTAGTGAATTATGTTTGGACAATGACAACGACCAAAGAGCTATTTTTTTAATTTGACATTGAACTTATAATATTACGAGAAATTAAAAGTAGTTTAAAGGTAAAAATAAAAGAGGATCCCATTTTCTCTCTTGAAATAGAGAAATCCAGTATTAAATTCAATTGACTGTGTAGAGGACACAGTGGCTAGATGTCAGATTTTATTTTTAAGGCACTTTTTTCGGGGTTAAATGACCAAATGAATTTCAAACTATAAAATATCTGGCACCCAATTACTTCTCTACTTAAGTTGTTTTGCTGACAATGCAATTCTTTGTTATTCTCCGTTAACTCTACATTTTACATTTACACCGATTCTATTAAATTAGTCTCCATAACTACTCTAAATATCGATATTAACTTTTTGTCGAAATAAATCAACTCTTTGAAGTCATTGGCCCGCGAAGGTTCTTTACATTGTACCTTGTGTGGGTGGTAAGCTATTATTATCTGCCCATGCATTTTGTTCACCTTCATCAGTGATCAATTACAGGTTTTATTTAACTTATTTGTTCTATGATATCAATAACAATGTATAATAATGTAGCGGAGTATTAGATGCTTTATTTTTACGTTCTCATCTTCCGATGATCATCCAAGCACTCATAGATTAAGTAATAGGTTTGCTGTAAATAATGCTTTTCGATAATGCCAGGAATAAAATTGCAGGGAAAATGTATAAAGTTACCCAAAAGTATGTAAAGTACTTTAGTAGTTTTATTACTTGCATGTATTTATGCATAAGTAACATGTGCTTCTATTCAATTCTATTAGCTAATTCACAAAAATTTATTACTAACATTGGTTATTCATCAATGCCGCCTTTATCAAACGGAAGGAATGCGAAATGGAACTCACGCAGAAAGGTGAAATGGTCTCCAGGCTCCAAGGAAAGGCTGAGCAAATTGGCAAAATACTCCACAACCTCGAAAAATATAACCACTTTCTAGGACCGGACCATGATTTAGTTAAAGCTTTAAAATCACCAACTAACGATAACTTAGGACAGAAGTTAGAAATGCTTAGAGCACAAAGTAGCCAGCAAAAGGGTACAAAGTCGAAGGATGAGGGTCCACCGAATAAAAGACTAAATTTACAGGAAATACCACCGTTCCGTAAATCAAGCAGTAACGATAAGTCTATAACAAAGTAGAAAATTTAATTTCACTCTTCAGAAAATAAAAGCCAATACGGTGATGTTTCTCGTAGTAAACATTAGATTTACATGATAATAAAAACTTTGACTTAATATCTTTATATAGAGGATTATACGGTGACAACACTAAATTAGTTAAAATAATATATTTTTACTAATTTTCATCTTACTAACCTTACATACTAATATTTAGATTAACAAAATGCGTAGTTGTTTGCGTATTATGCTTAACTACTAACGAGAGTCCTATTTTCAATAACAGAATAGAATTTTAATGTTTTAACTCAGCTAAATACTGGCTTTGTTTTAGGAATGTGAAAGTTCCTTGAAACATAAAACAGAGCTAATAGCCAAATTGGAAGCAAAGACTGAGTCAATGGGCAGCACGATACATCAGCTTGATGAGAAGTAGGTTATGCATATTTTTTAAGATATGTCTCGAATCGCTCGCCGATCAGTGCCTAAATTACATTTAATAGGGTAGTTGACGTCTTATTGTGCAATATAGAGAAGTTAAACGGTCAATCAATCCGCGTCAAATTACTTAAGTTTACTGTTACAACCTATTAAAATTTAAAATGTTATTAAAATACGTATTCAGAATTAAAATATAGGAAGAAGTTGTGAAAATAAATTAGGCTACATTTTTGGTCATTAATCTTTTCGATTTAACGGTACAAATCTTTGACATTATTCATGATACTGACGATTAAACTTGTGTTATATATTTGTTGTTATATATTTTTTCTTATTTGCGACCTCTTCCTAAGATGTAAATATTTAATTTCAAACTAATTTAATACAAGATAAAGATATATCTGATTTTTTTCTTTTAAAGTTAGTCAAATACCCTATTACTCCATGACATGTATTGCTTGACATATCAATTTATCGAAAGCGCACTTAGGTGTGAGCATTTGCACTGCTTGCTAAAATTAAAAAAAAAAACAATTTATTAAATTGTTGGATATTGGCAAACCCACACAATAAATCAGTGATATTTTGATAAAATATTTTTTCTTACATTAAAATACCACGTGAGAGGCAAGGCGCTATTATTGCTATAGCTTATCGTTGCTGTGGTAAAAGTTCTACAAAATTATTAGATATAATATTTATTAGATACTGTTAAGTTTTTATTAGATCTATTTATTTTATATTAAGGCAATATGATTTTATTTATTCAAGAAAATAACATGTAATTCTTATATTATAGCTTTAACTGTACTAGAGTGTTGAAATGTTTCTATCGATATTTCAAAATATTTCTTTAGTACCCCTAGCTTTATTAATTACTGATGTATTCAGAAATAATAAAGAGAATGATACCAAATTATTACTAGATATTTTGTATATTTTTTCAGTGATATTCAAGTATTACCTTTTATCTTTACGAGATTTAATATAGGATTGTTAATTGTACTCTTCAAAATATAATATAACTGATCTCATTTTTTTTGTAATTATAATGATCAATAATTGAAATTATGACTTAAAAAATTATTATGCGCAATAATGTATTAGCATTTAGATATATTAGAATCAAATGTATTTGAATTCGGTTTCTTTTATAGTTTTGTAATTAAAGCTCTAGTTATGTAAAGCCTTCCTTGTAATAAATGATATTCAGTCGCATTCCGTATTTCATTTACAAATACCACAGTTGTGCTTCTTACATTTTTGTTCCTTGTGCAGGTTTGCCATTATCTCTACGATTTATGTTTGCATGATTATTGTTGCTAACATTTCTTAAATATTATTTCTGTACCTTACATTATTCTTAGGCGATATACTTGGCTAATATAAATAATAACTGTAATTTATATTTTTGTTGCAAACCTCTGAAATCATTATTTCAAAACAGAATAAATAGTATCCGGGATTTCGCTCGCAATTAGGGACGCGGAAAAATAATCGATACTTTAAAGTATCGAGTTATTATGATTAGTAACACAAAAGAACGTATGAACATTAGAATTGTTGTAACTTTTAAGAAATAGAATACATCTCCAGAGATATATTAACTTTATTATTTAAATAATAATGGAAAATAAAAATTGTAAATATCAAATGAAAATTGTCACAAATGACACGCATTAAAAGTTTGACAAAAATGGACGACGGACCATATCGAGCGGGGTTAAGGGAGAAAAAGAGATGTCTGTTTGTCTGTTTTTTATTTTGATTCTCTGATTAGATTCTTATACAATTTCTTAGGCGAAGCAAACATTAAAAACGTTTCCAAATAATATTAGTCTGTACCCGTTTTAATTCTCCTACTTAGGGGCGAACGGCTACCTAAAAATGTATAACAATTAATAGAATAGAATAGTTGATTATGATACTGTTGCATAATAAGGGTTCTTATGACACGAGTGTGTTTTAAAGAAACGAGCCACAGGCGAGTTTTTTTATAGTATCACACGAGTCTTATAAGACCAAGTTATGTACAGTGTCATACACTACTTTATCTACTCTCAAATTATAATAATACATTAAACAATATTAATAAAAACCAACCTTTGTTTAAATATTGAAAGGATTTCTTAAATGTCAAATGTTAACGCCAAGGCGCAAACATCGATTGCCCATGCGTGTTGCGTCACCGCGGACTCGTACATTGAAACCTTTTTTTTTAAGATAGAGGTTCAACCTCCTTGGTCCAGCTGAAGGTTGTATAGGTGTATCGTTATGATCAAAAAGTTATATTATGATACAGCTGTCCATACAAGACCTGTATCGTAATAAAACTTTTTATTTTTGGCCTGTACGTAATGTTTGTTATAAGAATTTTGGTTTCAGTTTTATAATCTTTGTATTATAGTAGATAAAGAAAATTATTTGATACAGTTGGTTCTATAAATATTTTAATGACGTTTATTAACTTATCATTCTTTATAAGTCAAAAGGTTTTATCTAACTGAAGTGGTATTTCAAATATCACCCAAAGGTTTAAAGGAGCTATCAGCTTTACAATATATTTTCCTTACCCAACACAACAAGATTTATGTAGCTTTTAGCGGTATATATGCCCAAAATGACTATGGATTCTCTGTTAAAAGGATGTTGAAAGTCTGGTGGTTAACGCCTTTTATAAAATATTACATTATACATTATTATATTTGCTATTTTATATTTCGCTATATCTATCTCACTATAAAATCCGGAACTTAACAATGGACCATTCAAATAAACAATTTATTATTGTTATATTGTACCATTACTGATCGTTAAGGTGATAATGTTCAGTTTCATAATCATAATAATATTATTATTATGTCTAATAATAAATAAAACGTTAAAATACCAGATCTGATTATATCAATATATTCATTCATCGTTTAAGAGTGGTCACTTTTGATCATTCTGTAAGATTTGCTTTTTGATTTGAATACAAATTTTACAAACAAAAAATGGTCTTTTATTAAAGTTAAAAGGTAGGCCACCTATTATTTAGAACACAATCATAAATATTTGTGTGTATTGGTTAAAACCCATACTTTTAAGCGCTGACAGTTCTGTGAAACTTGAATCATACTTTGGATGTATCTCCAAAGTACGATGAATCTTATCTTACCTAAGCTCGGAGACGCCTGTCAGGACGGCACAGCTCCTGTTACGGATTATTCCACCTATTTCCCCATGTTGGGACATGGGATTTACCGCTGCCTAAATAATATCACCTACTTACCAGTAGCTTTAACAAACCTGGATATATTTCTGAACGGAATATTTATTAAGTCTTTTAGTTCAATTTCATCCTTACCTAATGTGTCCCATATTACTAGCGAATATATGGGCAACTAAGCAGGTGAAATCTCGTTTCTCTCCATTCTCTGGGCATCTTTCTTTATTCTCATTATTGGCTGTCAGGTGTCTGTTTCACAGGCAATCCCCAATAGCAGATATATCTCTTAAAATTGCAACATATCCTTAGTACTATGAATAATAAATAATCGAATTACACATATTTAATAGATTCAAAATTTGGTTTCATTATCAAAATTTAAGTTATAACAGAAGCACAGATTCCAGGAAGATAAAAACGCTCGGAAGAATCTAGAAGAAAATTCAAGATCTTTAGGGCAGAAAGCAGCAGCCGCTGAAACTCGGGCGCTAGCTGCGGAAGGAGATCTTAGAATAGAACGTGAATGGAGGATATCCTTACAGGTTAGCTATCAAAAACCATACGATATCTTCTTTTTTCTCATTCACTTCGTACCGCCTTAATCTATCTATCCATATTGTCAAACATGTTTTTTTAAAGATAGAACTGAACGTGTCGCTCGGTCTTTTTAATCTAGTTTTTTCAATATATGGAAGACGTCTCCACAGTCTTCTATCTCATTTGCACACTCTTTACTGAGATTGTTAATATTTGGTATAATTTTTTTTCATACAAACCTTCTGACAATAACGAACACATAAAAAAATCGTTGGAAAAGAAAGAATCGTTTGGAAGTTATGCGCGTACAAACAATTCGTTATCTTATTTCTATTTATAGGTATATATAATTTATGGAAATAGAAAATATGAACAAAAGAAAAGGTTGAAGAACTGGAAATTTGAAAAATAATTCTAATACCAATTATTACCATTGCGACCTAGTTTGGTATAGGTGATGAAAAAAAGCAACAACAGAATGAAAAAAAAAAACAATTATTATTTTTTATTAAAAGCTATTATTCAACTGGCAATGTATGTATGTGAAGGCGGAATTTTGCTAGTTAATTTTGACCCACTTACCGCTGTCCGATTGAGATGAAATTGTACATATTGGTTCAGCCCCGCTGACAATCCATGGTTATGATAAGCATCAGCTGATGCTGCTGCCAGGGTTAGCTTCGGAGAGGAAATTCCTTAACGGTAGGGACATGAAATTTTGTTAAAAGATTTTTTTTCTTCTCTTTATTCTCCAAGTTACCGACACTTATTTTAACGTTATTCCAACTATTTGAGTAATAATGACTGAACAACTCGAACATTAAAGCTCCAAGTATATTATAACAGGCCATTAATTACAGGAATCAATGATGCGGGATCGGGATAGAATATCAATTCTTACACAAGAAGTCGAATCACTTAAATCTATAGGACAGGTAAATATGGTCTTTCCCGCCCTAACATAAGATACCTATAGATTTTATACTCGATTTTGTGGTTGAGTCACTCGTATTTGATATATTTATTACTAGCTGTTACTAGCATTTTCGTTTGTGGGGAGCAGCAGGGTCGTCTCGCTTACTCCCCTGGGAGTAGGCGGGGTACGGGCCTCGAGGCGTACCTCCTTGCCCGGGCAGTTCCTCGCGGGCATTTGTGGGGACTGTTGTCGCGTGATACGTTGATAATAGAGGGCGCTTCAATGTCATCCTATTCCTGACGAATTAAGAGGATTTATATATGTCACCCCGGTGTTGAAGGAATAATTGTGCCAAATTTCATCGATATTGGTTCACTGGGTTCGCCGTGAAAGTGTAACAAACATACATCCATACTCACAAACTTTCACATGTATAATATTAGTAGGATATCATCGTTTTGATATATGCGATGTCTTTTTACTGTTTCTATTTTTTTATTTACTTCTCAATACATTTAATATATTTGTGCATAACACTGAGATTACGCAACAAAATTACATACTATAGTACTCAAAACGAATAATAGTGAAATGTTCTTTTTGTAACACAAGCTCTAGTTTCTTATCCATTCTGATAGTATTAAAATTCTGTATGTCTGTTTTTTATGCTTTACAACTAATCCGTTGATATTTGGTACGACTTAAGCTTATTATAATTTTTTATCGTGAATTCAGATAAAATCGATAATCGTGATTTTAGTGAAAATTTTAGATTTATTAATTTACAGAAACGATATTGGTACTGTATTAACGCTTAATTAGACATTAGAATTGTTTAATTAAGCTGATAAAGTAGAATCAATTTATTATGTACCTCGGTAGTTTTCAGATAATATTTTGTATTAAGCCAAAGTTTCTTTAACCACAGCTTTTACTAACTACAGATTGCAGCTAATTATATCTAATTAACAAAATGTTTTTATTAAAAAAAAACTGTATTATAAAAATTCATTTATAAATAAATTCCAAAGTAAAAGTTTATGTATTAATGAAAATATCTATATTTTTGTATTTTATAGAAATACATAGCACTCCAAGAGGAACAGCATCTTCTTAAAATGCAGTACAGTGAGGCGCAGAAAACTCTGGAAGAAGTCGGAGCAACGTTATCGGAGAATAAATTGCAACTTGCTGAATTGTTAGAAAAGGAAGCCAGATCTACTACCGATGATACACCCAACTGGACGAGTGACAAAGATGCCGTGTCATGTGCCGCTTGTGCTAAGGAGTTTACTATTGCAAGGAGAAAGGTTATTTAACTTATAGACCTGTTACGACACCTTAACATATTAATATGTTCATTCTTTTTTATCTTCCACCTTTGCGATAAATTCTAATTTATTTATGGTCGTAAATTTATACAAATGTACGATCATGTTAGAAAAATATACACATTGAAAATTAGCGAGAAAAATTGGCAGGATTAAGCCGTAATGTTTTACCGGTGAGTGCTCGTAACCTTTTAAGGCTTCGCCCATTGATTGGAGAATTCTAACCCCAGACCTATGAGAACTTATATGCTTGATATTTAAAATAAATCACGCCCCTTACGGATATAGAAAACAATTAAGAAACCTAGATATTCAAGGCCTAATTCCTCTTCAAAGGGAGGTATGTACGCAGCTCTGGGCAGTAACTTTACTATCTTAGTTATCAATAAATAATATATACTTAAAGTTTGACGAACTTAATGAAATGTTGAAAATAGATTTTATTGATAGACTAGCTGCTCCGGCTGAACGTCATAACGCCCGAGAAAACTAAAAATGAGTTTTCAATAACGGCTAGTTTTTATGTAGAATTAAAGTGACGTTTGTAATAGATATCTTGCAATTTTCCCAGATTGTATGTATTAGAACCTCCTTCGGGTTTTTATCTATTATAAAAACAATGAAACGATGTAGCCGTTATCCAGTTTCTTGTTTAGCAATACATTAAGTAGTTCATTTTTCTTTATATAGATCGCATACATGTAAAACCATCCATTTTCCTGCCCTTATCCCCTAAGTGGGATCGGCACAACATTTTATAAACATGTCATATGATTTGGCTACGTATTTTACGACCAGCCGCCTGCCTTACGTCAACTTACCTTAATCGTCTTTTGTGACACCTCGGTAGAAAGAGTGGTCTATTCTTCTCAGCCGGATACCACACGGCTAGCATACACGTATAAAAATAACTGAAATTATTACTACTAGATTTTATTTTGTCGAAACTACAGAAGGCATCTTTATTTATTTTATTTTATTTATTTCTTTTTATACATATATTTAGAAAAGAGAAAGAAAAATTTAAAAAAATAAAAAAACACATGTATAAAGGCGGACTTATCCTTAAAAGGGATCTCTTCCTGTCAATCTTTGAGTAATAGGTAAAAGAGTAAAAGGACAAGAATTGAAGAACAAAGAGAGTACGGGTCATATAGAGAAAAAGAAAAAGTTTATATAAATATAACTATTTAATCTATTAAATAATTATGGTAAAATAAATAGATGAAAAGATGCTAATAATAAATAATTACATAAAATAAATATTTTCTTATCTTTAAGGAAAATAAATCATTCTTTTTTTATTTCTAGCATCATTGCAGACGATGTGGTAATATATTTTGTGGCGCGTGCAGTGAAAAAACAGTTGCCCTAACAGGAAATACCAAACCCGTTCGTGTATGTGACGGATGTTTTTCAGAAGTCAGACTAACCTAATAAGTAAATATATATAAAGACTGAATTATGTTGACTGTTTTATTGACATATATAAAATGAATTTTATAATCTGTATGCAAATTTTTTGGAGAAAACATACATAGCAGCTTACGGAACGACTGTTGCTTGGTTTTTCTATATATTTATCTTTGTAATGCTGATGTTTAATTCTATTGCTATTCATTAACGCTGTTTCAAGAATTTCATTATATACAAAACAAAAAGATATACTTAAAATTTATCTATACATTTTATCTACATTCTAACATTGAGAAAGAAAAACCATCAATAGTTTAAAGCAGGGGTGAGCAACCTTTTTAATCAACGGGCCAATTTAAATTTGAAATTTTCATAGGCGGGTCGTACATGAAGTAACACTTATTAATAATGTACAAAATTTTGTTGATACTAAACAATGAAAAGACAAATATTTGAAAAAGTAAAGATTTCTGTTTAGTACCATTTTATAGTAATTTATGACAACATATTGATGGTAAAAAGAAGATAAAATAATCGATATTAGAAATTCTTGGGGGGGCCGTATAATCATGTTTTAACGGGCCGCAAATTGCCCGCAAGACGCGTGTTTCTTATCTCTGGTTTAAAGAATACAAGTGTTTTTAATATGTTAATTAGAGATAATTATAATAATTACTCAATGTAATATTTATTCTGATTTTCGACCTTTATTTCGTAGTATGTATCCTGAAATGCAAATAAACATTATATAATTTTACATTGACGTGTTCTTATTTTATTTTGAATGGATGACAATCTATAATGAACTTTGTGTATTGTGCGTTTTATTTTCAAATATACAGTAATGATTGCGGTGCTTCGAACAAAGCTCTTAAAATTGTTTTTATTGTAAATACATTTTCGTTTGTATAGCCATTATTAACTTAGACATTATACAATTTAAATATTACATTGTGCTATCATTGAATAACCTTACCTAATCATCATCACTCTCCTGCCCTTATCACACTCTAAGTGGGACAAGGGCAAGGATCATCATAGCATGTTATAAACATGTTGTCACATGATTTGGCTACGTATTTTACGACCGTCCGCCTGCCTGGCGTCAATTTACCATAGTGGCCTTTTACGACACCTCGGTAAGAAATGAGGGTCGTCTATTCTACTCAGCCAGATACCACATGGTGGGTCAAGTTACCTTAGTCGCCTTTTACGACACCTCGGTAAGAAATTAAGGTGATCTATTCTACTAAGCCGGATACCACAAGGCGGGTTTTTAATAATACCTTTTGAATAATATTTTTTAATATATAAGGGTTATACGTCCGGGTTCTCCCTTTACTCGTTTACTTCCTCAATTAAAAACATGACAATCATACCTAACAAAGTAATAGCGCTCTGTAAAAGGAACTCTAATGGCAATACTTAAATAGTTTCTAAAATTATATCACTATGTGTGGGAATTACAATCGCTAACATTCTCA
Organism: Morpho achilles; assembly: GCA_947086495.1. Classification (NCBI taxonomy): domain Eukaryota; kingdom Metazoa; phylum Arthropoda; class Insecta; order Lepidoptera; family Nymphalidae; genus Morpho; species Morpho achilles. The sequence goes on along the minus strand of CAMTZB010000006.1, from coordinate 7,975,260 downwards.
TATATCATAATCATAAATCACCTCGGTGATCATATTTTTCTTAGGCTTGAGATTTTTTTAATCTTTCAAAGTAATTAACCACGATATTTTATATGGAAAAAGTATTCAAATTTATTATTGTTTCCCTAAGTTATTCCTATACCTAATCAGTTTACGGAAAAACATTTTATAATATTTATATGAAATTTAAAGAACCATTGTATCTTTTAAGTCGTATTCCAAAACCTACTGTATTGATATGTTTATATTCAGATACACGCAATGAATCATTAAAATAATGTTTAGAATTAGGCGTTACCTTGCGGAGATCCATAATACAAAAGTAATATTAAAATGTATTTTAGGAAACATGCTATGTTTACCTCCATAAATCGAATCGAGATATTATGGAATTACTCCTAAATGTATGCCCCATTTTTGGTAGTAATATAAAAATAGCTTTATTTGGTACATACGTTTTAACTGCTTATACAAAATATTCGTGAAATATTGGATTATCAACGCAAAAAACACAAGTTAGTTATTCATCGTTATCTTTTACTTTAATGCAGGATAAATTCCAAAAAGTAAGCAAAAACATCCTCTTTATATAGCTAACTCGGCGAACTAACAGTAAAAATGTCATTGTTTTTAAGATGTAGTCTGCTATTCGGGGCGGAGACAAATCCAACGAATAAAAAACCATGAAAATTGGTTCCGCTGATCTCTGAGCTTATAAGTGTTGTGACAACTTATATATATATATATATATACATATATATATATATATATATATATATATATATATATATATATATATATATATATATATATATATGTAAATATATACAACGTCTTTGTTTTATATATATAGATTAATTGTACAATAATTTGCAAGAATGCCAAGCTCTGCTTTTGCTAAGTTGATTGTTATGACTGTTAATGTAGAGTTTTCGAACGAATATGAACATCTAAACTAAAACATTATAAACAATCTGCTTAAACTGTGTAGTAGATATCGACAGTAGATAACTGAATATATAATTATATTATAAAAAATTAGAATAAAGAATTTGGTTTGTCCAAGTTGTTAAGCCACTTATACCAAAAAAACACCATGTAGTGTTATCAACACACGCGTTAATTATAAGAGTAAATTAAAATAAATTAACTAAATTGAGTCTGGTATTTCATAACAATTAGCTCGCTCGCTGTTCGTTAGCATGTTCCCTGATTATTTTAAATATTTAAGTTATTATCAATCAATCCTCCACGATTTTATGTAACAACAATTGTTTAATGAAAAAACAGAATTTACTTTAATCAGATTTATAAAGACAAAAATGGAAACAAAACTCTGTCTAACTTCAAATTATGTAATGCTTAATTTGGGAGTTAAGCTTAATGACTAGAGAGCGTTATCCTTAACACATATTAACAGACTCAAAACTGACTATTTTGTTTTTTCGTTTAAAGACATTTGCATAATTGTTGCATAAGTATTACTCATTATGTACATAGCAGCACCCTTTTTTTATATCTGGAAAACCCATTATGGGTCGTCACCGCCCGACGGGGACGAGCGGCGGGTATGTCAGACTCTCACCGACTAAAAACCTGATAATGCCTTCACGCTGCTGGTGGCGAAGACAGGGTACTGTTGTACACTTTGCCCCTATTCCCGCCAGCAGCAACTCTGAACCCTAAAGTGTGCCACCCCTGGGTCGGGGCCTCTCTAAAAGTGGCCCCTCCCTCTGCTAGACGATGCATCGGGAGCACCAGATGCATCGACCGCCTCGGGGACCTAACTCCAACGAGCGTCCGATAAACGCACATCGCAGCACCCGAACCAAAGAATTAGGGAGAAGAGTAGACTTGAGAAAAAACCACTTTTGAAGTCTTCATTTATTAATAGAATAACCAGAATAAGAATGGCAGATCAGATCATCTCAATCGAAGCTCTCTACCTCTGTCTATCACTGCACAAGGAGGCAGTGTACAATAAGCTGTAAGCCAGCATGTGTAAAAAAACTTTTTACACATGCTGAGCATTTGACAATGCCCCATACCTAAAATATACATATGTATTTATAGATAGTCATAAAATAAAGTAATTATCAAGATTCAGTCGGAGCTAAAATGAAAAACGAATGTCTCACGTCAATAAACATAACTTTATTGGTCAATGTCGGCATTATGATAACTGTAAACAATAATTTTAAAACTGTTTCAGAAGGTTTTTTTGTTTCAAGTTTTTGGTCCAATAAATTGATTCCGAGCATTACGTAATTAATATTTAAACTGTTTTAAACGCAGCTTTTATTGAAAAGAAAAAATAATAGGCTTTAAATAACTTCTTAAATATTAATATAATAATAAAAATCTCAATACTTTTAACACTTAATCTTTTATGACGTATTGTAAAATGAACTCCATCGCATCCGGATTATCTTCTGGGACCTGTAACAAATTATACGATAGTTTAAAATCGTCTTCCGATACGATGTTTGTCTTTTGGATAATGCTGTCAATCGTATTCCCTTAAATAAATGTTTAAAGTACGAAATAGTTTAATTTTGTACATAAATAGGTTTTTTTTACATATTTGTAACAAATGTTTGTCGATCTCAATTAATCTGCGTTTAACGACAAAATCTATGGGATTGGGAGCTTCTAATACATTGAATTGTTATAAGGAAGAACACACATAAGTCGTGGGCTCAAACCCATCTATGTAATTTCTATAAAACGTTATATACTCAATTGATATCTAAACTTTATCGTGTACTTTTCGGTGATAAAAAAATATTACGATGCAATTCCTGCACACTTCTAAGGATTTCTTAAGTTATATGTAACCTACCAATCTGTATTGAGTTAGCGTGGTGGCTCATATCTCCTTCCTCTGATATATCAGAGGTTACCAGACTTTTTTCTCAAATACCACCTTTAAAATAAGGCTGGTTCTTGTGGACTCGTTTCGATCATATTCCCAAAACTCATATAAAAATTACATTACGAATTGTGAATCTCCTTTTTTACGCCAACGTAGACCCCGCCATGCCTGACCGCTGGGGTCTACCTGCATCACTTCGGGAACTAAAGATCTCTATCATAAAAATATGCGATATAAAATAGAACATACCCAATGACCAGATCCATGCACTGACCAAAAGCTTAATTGCCTAGCTGCCTTGAAAAACCCATTCTTACTTGTCCTTATTGGTGCAATTGTTGCATTCATAAATTCTTGAGCTCCATGCCACTTAAGATCGTGAACCCAATTAGAAGCACCTAAAAAGTATATTTGGTCAACAAACGATAAGCAATGTATGTCCTTATAAGGATTTGATGTGCTCTACCTACCTATATTGAGTAAAAATAATTTTTTTTTATACAAGCATACTCTATCATCCTCATCCTCCTGCCATTAGCCCACTCTAAATGGGGTCGGCACAACATGTTACAAACATGTTGTCATATGATTTGGCTACGTATTTTACGACCGGCCGCCTGCCTGACATCAACTTACCTTAGTCGTATTTTTTGACTCCTCGGTAAGAAAGAGAGTGGTCTATTTTACTCAACCGGATACCACACGGTGGGTCAACTTACCTTAGTCGTCTTTTACGACACCTCGGTAAGAAAGGAGGTTGGTCTATTCTACACAGCCGGATACCACACGGCGGGTCGACTTACCTTAGTCGCCTTTTACGACACCTTGGTAAGAAATAGGGATGGTACTATTCTATTCAGCCGGATACAACACGGCGTACAAGCATACTTCTAGGCTTCAATTAAATTGTAATATAATATTTTTACATAATAATTCTTAAAATAAAAATATTTCTTAAGCATTTCAAAATGCTTTAATTCATTATATTTTTAATTCTTATTGTGAAGGCCTAATTTTTATAAGAAACGTAACATTAGTTCTTTCTAATTATGAAACCACTATTTTATTACACATAAAGTATATTTGTAAAAAGTATTGTAACATTTTTTATAGACATTAAAGTTAACTATTAACCACGAGTATGCATAACTACTTAATTAATTAATTAATAGTTAATTAAGTAGTTTTCCTCTGTTCCATCTTTTTTTATTAATTGATATACGAGTAGTAACTGACATAAATTAACACTAGAAAAAGGGAACATATTAAAATACATTGATTCGCTAATTTCTATCCGTGTCTTAGGGAGATGTTTCAGTATCAGTCATTGCAATAACTCATAAATAGAAGACACTGAGTTTTGATTGCTGGTTTTTGCAAATGTTTTCTGATTGACTAAAATGATCGTGTTATTGTCAATCCTTTTTCTGGTGATTGGAACCAATACCAATAAGATACTTTTGTCCTATTAATAATAATAATTTTGTGTTAATAGATGGGTACAATACCTTAACTAAAACACCTAAAAAGTTTAAATCTGGTATTCACTCAGCGTATATTTATATATATATATATATATATATATATATATATATATATATAAATATACGCTGAGTGAATACCAGATTTAAACTTTTTAGGTGTATATATATATATATATATATATATATATATATATATATATATATATATATAGGGTATATTTATAATATACTATATATTATACTCACCAGCTAGAGGGGTAACCACATCCAAATTACCGTTGAAAACCGCAATTTTGAGTTGTGTGTGGTTGAGGAGTGTCTCTACTAAAAATAAATAAGTCAAGATATAAAAGCTTTTAACAAGATTTTATATCCCTACTGCTAACCATTGAGGAGTTCCCACTTCTGGAGCCAATCCTGGCAGCCGCATCAGATCATGGTTATCAGAAACATGTATAGTCATCGAGACTGGAGCAGTATGTAAAGTTTCACCAAAATCGGACACCGGAAAGTGGGTCAAATTTAACTTGCAATATTCCACCTTCACAAACATACATGGCAAGTTAAATAAAAGCTTTTAATAACAGAATACGTATAATATTCTATTACTTTCAGTTGCATTAACGCCACATACAAATATTTACTGTGCCTGTCGGAGACAGTTTATAAAATTTTATGTTAGATACATTGTGTATAGCAATTCTTACAATAATCTTGAATTAAGATAAACATTATTTTATTCTTCATTGTTGATCAAGAAAAATCCTTCAATCAAAAAATCCATTAAAGCAAACATCTTATTTCTAAATATTAAGTTAGGTATATTAAGTCGCTACGAAGGAAAAAACATGAAAGTCCGAAAAATTTGCTTATTTGCTTCGCTTCGCTTATGTAAACTTTCTACATTAAAAGTAGATAATTCTATTGTTGGAAATAACACTCACAGAACTTATTCGATGGCACCAAAAAGCTTTCGTTTAAACTTTGGAATGCCTCTTCTGATATGAAAGTCCATATAATATTTTGAGGCACTCGGAGCGTCGGCTTCACATATTTATTTATTTTGACGGATAGATCTACGAGAGCTCGATTATTGTTAGGTTGATTGATATTATTGAAATTGATATGCATCGCTGCCTCGACATTTAATAATTGAAACAAAACATTATCTAGTCTTTCTGCGGGTACATATTCCTTTTTTTCTATAAAGTTGGTAATATTTTTTACTATCCTTCTTGCCTTTGTATACGTAAGAATGTCGATCATACCCTAAAATAAAAAGAAACTTGCAATCGTTTTTGTTTTGTTTTTGTAATAATGAATTAATCTGAATATAAAATACACTTATATTTATTGAGTTAAAAAAACAAATGATTTTTATTTTAGTCCTCAAAATAATATTAAACCATTCCGTAGGAAATATACTATGAATGTTAGATAAACTAGACTATTTTAGTTCTTAAGTTTCTATATCGGTAAAATTAAAAGCACTTAGATCTTGGTACGCAAATCCAACAGCCATAAAAAAAATATCCGGCACAGGCAAATATACAGATGAACTACTTCTTCTTCTTGTATTGACTAATCTCAATACCTAATCTCATCAAGAGTTCTTTTTGCGGTGGTCCGCAGCTAGTTTGGATTACTTGACGCTTTATATATATGTATATATCTCCGACAACGACGACCCTAATCCTTTCTTACATGAGCTCTGATTTGGCTAGCAAAACCAAACTTATGTGTAAAAGTGCGGTCACAGATGAGGCAATACAGTTACACAGTACAGTATAATTACAGGTAGGTAACTACAATTCTCTGCCGAGTTTTACGCTGCTGGCACCTCGCATCAAGATCGAGCAGTCGGGAATCCTCGAAACATTAGGTACCCTCTATGACACGAGAACTTCAGTCTGATCTAAAATGCTGTATACGCCAGTACGGAGTTACCATCTATTAAGGTGACAAGATAAATTTCATAATAACAATCGTAAATTAAGCTAAATAAAGCCGTACCATGTTATAAAGATATTCTGGTTGTACCAACAAACTTAACTTCGGATTCACCCATCCACTTCCAATCCCGATACCCTTGAAATTCATTTTGAGACGCTTGTTTTGAATCGCCTAAAAATACAAAACAATTTTCATTACCTACATTTAATTTGTACAACGTATAAATTAGACTATACCAACTAGTAAACAGTTCGATTCCGCAAAATTTAATAGTACGCATTCTGACCACGAACTTTTCTGTGCGTTTTTAAATAATCCATACTGCTCCCTTCTTCCGAATTACTGTTGCACGAAATGAACTGATTAACGTTACATAAACGGCCTATATATCCTTTCTGCAAGTGAACATTAAATAACTTTAAAAATAACGCGACATAAACATAAAATTACCAATACATGAACGTAAATTTACTTGTTAACATGAGTTTCTTAAGCCGTATCTGTGATTACACGCCAAATAGTGAGAGTGCGTAATCTTTACCGGTTATTGCCGGTTCAAATCCCGTGCAAATAGATGCACTTTTTAATTTACGAAAGCCATCGTGAGGAAACCTGCATATTTTGGGAGAATTCCTTTAAAAAGCTCTTACAACGCCACCCCAATACACAGTATATAAAAGATCTAAAAATGTATAACTTAAATGTTATTCAACATATGTGATATAAATTAATACAATATATGGAATGCAAGAGAAAAATAAAAAAAGTAAGTAGGACTAAAGTTACCTCAGAAAATATAGAATCTTTCAATGTCAATATTCTATATTTAAAATAAGTTATTTCGTAAAAGCAGAATCTACCTTGACGTGTCAATCGATATAAATAAGTATATATTTTTTAAATAATCTTACCTTATGCAAGTAATAGCCCAATCTTGGGCAAAGCTTGCCGCCATAACTTTGACCAAAAATATATGCTGGTGTCTTGCGGTACTCCTTATGGTTTTTATAGAACCCTTTTATGGCAGCCAAGAGATCTCTTGCTGAGAATAAATATGTTGTGTATTAACATTTTATTATTAAGCATTAGAAATATTACAACTTTTGAATACATTTATTATACATTAGATAAATACTATTCATAATTTATTAATTACTAGCGGCCCGACGCGGCTTCGCATGGATATAAAAAAATTACAGTATTTATCTACTCCATATTGAATGTTATTATACATACAAAACTTCCTCTTCAATCACTCTATCTATTAAAAAAACCGCATCAAAATCTATTAAGTAGTTTTAAAGATTTAAGCATACATAGGGACATAGGGACAGACAGAGAAAGCGACTTTGTTTTATACTATGTACCTAGTGAAATACCACGTTTTGTATGGTTCATATAAAAACTCCTCCAACTTAAAACTCCATTGACTATAGTCTAAAACTATATTACATACTATAAAACAAAGTCCCCATAAGATGGCCTTCTGTATGTGATCGATTTTCTCAAAATATACTCAATGGATTTTTTTGATCCCCTAATTTCCTCACGGGCAAAACGGTGGGCATAATTAGTATAATTGAATAATTTTGACTCAATCTAAGTTAAAAAATCTCACGCTTATTGTCTAGGGTCCTACTTAGGCACATACAGTAATTACGCCACGACAATACAAAAATAATTCCTACTGCCTTGAGGGCTTAACAGGCCAAAACATTCTGTATGCAAACAATGTATTATAATAAAGTAAATTAATATATGTGCATGATAATTATGCGTGTGCGCTGTTGGACCTGGCGATTGACAGAAATATTAAATGATAATTATGTTTTCAACGAAATATTAAGTATTATTTTTTTTAATCAATTTTCTTGCAATTTGATGAAGCCGACTCGGACATTCAAAACAATCAAAAAGAGTGCTCCTCACAGCTCTACAGAATCCACCAAAACGAATCTCCAAATTTTACGCTACGCCACTGAGCGAATACCATGCACTCTAATACACAACACTCGATCACCAGATTGGAAGGCTTATGAGTTAAAAAATTGTACCCACATTTAAAAAATTAAGCAGTGTGGTATCCGGCTGAGTAGAATTGACCACCCTCTTTTTTCACCAAGGTGCCGTAAAAGGCAACTAAGGTGAGTCGACCCGGATAGTGAGTATACGGAGTAGAATAGACCACCCTCTTTCTTACGAGGTGTTGTAAAATACTACTTAGGGAAGTTGATGTCAGGCAGGCGGTCGGTCGTAAAATACGTAGCCAAATGAAGTGACAACATATTTACAACATGTTGTGAACCCACTTAGAGTGGGATAAGGGCAGGATGATGACTATGAAATTTATAAAAAAAAGTCAATGTACGTTCTGATGAATTGAATTTCCAGAATTTATATATGCTGTAGGGTAATGTAAAGGGCCAATAACTTATATCAACAGCTCCTTATTAATAATCCACTTGAACATTATATTAGACAATTTTATTTTTTATGGGTTTATCGCTACTATTTTACATATATAGATTATAAATGATTAGTTCTCTACCAAATAATTCTTCTTCTTTAAGGTCGCATAGTTGGAGTCTATTACAGAATTAAATTTCGTAAAAATTGTATTTTTCATAGACTTAATATATATTTATTAAATCTATTGTTATGTTAGCATTGACTTAGCATGAGTCATTGTATAATAAAAACACATTTGTACACTTCTTGGGTTCAATTTTAGTAACATAAATTAAGTCAATATCAAATTGACGCAAAATAATATAATTTCTGTCGTTTTCCGACAAAAAGCTTTTAAAAAACTTAATTTCCCTACTGTTTACCGTTGAGGAGTTCCCTCGTCTGAAGCCTATCCTGGCAGCAGGTCATGGTTATCATGACCATGCATTATCATCGAAACTGGACCAGTATGTACAATTTTAGCTGAATTGGACAGCGGAAAATGGGTTAAATTTAACTTGCAAGATTCCACCTTCACATACAAACATACATATTGGGCAAGTTAAATAAAAGTATTTAAAAGTACCTTTATTTTGCTTAGTATTTAATTATACTTATTTCGTAGTCAGTAATGACCCTTACCTGCCTCTTTATCTGTTTTCACCAGCAACGTTTTATTCAGTGCGTAACTGAAGCCAACACCTACCGGATGATCAATTAGTAGTAAATTTCTACCATGAACCTGAAATTATTCCTTTATACTACGTAAGCTGTACCCGGAACTCTGTTCGAGTCAACTTTAAGGTTAAAATAACCTCAATTATGTAAATTGCGTTAATTCTTTATTAAGAGGAATCGGGAAATTTTTATACTAGGTATATGTTGGCTTTGCATATAAGCTTCATCATCATCCTCCTGCCCTTATCCCACTCTAAGTGGGGTCGGCACAACATGTTACAAACATATTGTCATATGATTTGGCTACGTATTTTACGACCGGCCGCCTGCCTGACGTCAACATACCTTAGTCGTATTTTACGACTCCTCGGTAAGAAAGAGGGTGGTCTATTTTACTCAACCGGATACCACACGGTGGGTCAACTTACCTTAGTCGCCTTTTACGATACCTCGGTAAGAAATGAGGGTGGTCTATTCTACTCAGCCGGATACCACACGGCGGGTCGACTTACCTTAGTCGCCTTTTACGACACCTCGGTAAGAAATGAGGGTGGTACTATTCTATTCAGCCGGATACCACACGGCGTTTTGCATATAAGCTTCAATTGCACTACAAAAGTTTTTTTTCAAGAAATCACATAGAACATATCTTAGACAATATTAATATTCAAAATTACATTGTTGTAATTAAATTAGTTTTCACTCACGCACACAAACTAACTTTTCGGACCACTTTTAGGAATGCATTTCAATATAACTCTCAATATAGAGCTTATCCTTCAAACCGAGAAAAGAACTGCCAATTCTAAGTATACCTAATAAGAATTGACGAAATATGTAATTAAATAAGAAATGACAATCGTAATCAAATGTACTCTCTTGTGGAACTTGAAGATTCAAGAAATGACTTCGCGCCGAAAGATCCAATGTTATCTTAGCTCAATTTAGTAGAGACCGCTAGAGAGGCCGCTAGATTCAAACGGCACAGCATTTAACAAGGGCGTACCTTGAACCATATATCTTATATGTTTAGAAGCCGACTTTTACCGGTTAGAACGACAACTCTATCCATCCATGGCAACGATGCCATTGAAACGATGCCATTATTCGAAATTCTTGATATCAGATTTTTTTTATATGTTTATATGACTCTCAATAAAATGATTTCAGAAATGTCCGGGTCTCCAATATTACATGAACGTTAAACATGTTTACATATTGTAGAAATAGAAATACATTAAAGTGTTCTATAAGAAATATTTACATAATCATACTAATATTTAAATGCTAGTTAGTCTGCGAGTTCACTGCTAATCTGCTGAAACAATATTGATGCAATTTGGTACGATTAAAGGTTATATACCGCAGCAACATATAAAAATGGAAAAACAATTGATTGAGGGTATTTAATTAAACTTGACGCCTAAGAAGTCGCGGTTACATATTTACAAATCTTTGTATCATCAAACTTACACACCCACGTATGATTTCGAGGCTGCATGTTCATAGTAAGTGGGCCGATTTCAGCAAAATTAGCTATTCCACTTGCAGCGAAACCCGGTCCACCCTGCACCCATATGATTAGCGGTTTTTGCTCCGAACGATATGACACTCCATCAGCGTAATATAACCAGTAAAATAAGAAAGCACCAGGGCGAACTTCGATATAGTTTTGCACGCTTTCCCAAGATTTCTTTTTTAGAGCTTCCAAATAGGGATTTTGTTCTAAAATATAAATCTTGAATAATTCTTTGTAATCTAATTCAAGCTTTAAAACGTTAGGTTTAGATTTTATAAACATACTTTTTTATCGAATAAGTTCTAAACACAAGCAACGACCTTGAGTTCTAGGTAATTCATCTACAATCTTTACTATTTATTAATGGAATGATAGGTAATATAACAAAATGTCTATATATTAATGGTTTTTAATATGTATTCAGAAATAACTAACGTATCAGTTCATTACTTAAATTCGAAGCTACTAATAATAAAATATCTATGGAACTCACTAAAAAATAAAGTACCTACATAACTTCACATTTATATGATTTAAAGACGCAAAATAAAAAAAACACTTCAATGAAACTTAAACGCATTTTGATGATTTGTCACAACACCAGACACTAACACAATAACGAAACAAAATTCACATGCGTGCTTTATAGTTGCTCCAAATGGTTTAACAACATAATACAATAGCGCCATACGATGATATCATCATACTCTTTAATTAAAGGAGTAAATTAGAATAAATGAACCAAAAGTCCAGAATTTGATGAAAATTACGCTTATCACGTGCTCTTCAGCAGAGGACATGTATGAACGTAGGTGGACATCCCAGCAACTAATTATATTTGTCTCTATTTCAGTACTCTTTGAAGCATGTATAATGCATGTATTGCATCCAATCCTCCGTGAGGCGTATAACACAAAAATTGTAGCAATTTAAAGATATTAAATGTGACAATACAATGGCATAACTTCTAACTACCAAGGTTGCGGCATCTAATGACGACACAAAGGAAACAAAATGTCTCTCTCTTTTCAAATTATGTAATTAATAAATTTCATACGACTTAACTCATAAATATTAGAAAAACAAATCAACAAATGAACCTATAATACTAGCATCGCCACTAAATTTTCTTGTCCTATGATGTTTGTTTGTATTGGAGTTGATATGTGATGCTTTAGACGGATGACCGTGGACGTAACTTGCGAGTTTATTTTTTCTATTGACAGGTGTTAAGTCTGATGGCGGTCTCGAGCCGTGCTTTTGAGGAAGTCCTACCACGTGACCAATTGGAGCTCCGACTAGTCCCGGACGATAAATCATTTGTGGATCTTGTCCACCCTCATGAACAGGTTTTAAATAATCTGAAAGTAATTTATAGAATTAGGCGTTACTTTGCGGAGATCCATAATACAAAAGTAATAAAAAAAAGGTTTCGCTATAATCAGCGATGAAGTAAAATAGAAAATATATATAATGTTAAATGTAGAGTGGACAATCGGTTATCATACCTGATACATGCAGGATTCGTAAAAAACACATGCACAAACCTCCACCACCGTGGCGGTGGTGGAGGACTCAACAATCGCAAAGCTTTGCGATTTTGGTCGTGGGGTCTATAGGATATATAGGATATGTAGGAGATATATCTCTATCTCTGCGATTGTTGAGTTTGTGATACTGAATGTATATAGGGCTTGTGTATGGTGGTGGCGGTGGTGGAGGTTTGTGCATGTGTTTTTTACGAATCCTGCATGTATCAGGTATGATAAGCGATTGTCCACTCTACATTTAGCATTATATATATTTTCTATTTTACTTCATAATTACTTTTGTAATCTGAAAGTAATTACATCAATTAGTAAGCGCTATCTAAAAATAGCTACTTGAGGTTTAAAATATTTGACCTTAATAATGTAAATTACGAAAAGACTTAGTTACAACGATATCTTAACTTACAGCTGTGCTTTCGTGATTATATCTAGATGTATATTGATAAAACTGGATTGTAGCACCTTGAAAGTACAGTTCTGCGCTATACCAATATTAAATATTTAAGTAAACTAATGATCTGTTATCTGAAATAAAGTATAAATTTCGAGTTCAAATACCTGTTGGTTCTTGTGGTTTTGGTGGTGTGTAGCTATTGGTTCCAAAATATCCTGCAGGTGGTGGACGAGTTGGTTTGTTATTGAAATTGTGGAGATTTAACAAGTTATATGGACCTCCAGCAAAATATTTCTGTCCTTGTCGCCTTGTCGACTGTGGCGTGACTAATTAAACAAAAAATATATTATTTTTGTTATACAACTATGCTAAGTTAAATATAAACTTTATTAAATTGTCCAGTAGGTTTAAAATTAAATTCTTTAGCCGTACATTGCTTGGATAAAACTGTAGACAATTACTACTTCACTTCCATACCGTTTCAGTGTCACTTCCGCATATAAATGCGCAACATAGGTATATGTACAAACATTGGAAAAAATGCATTATGCGTAATACCAGACCATAGGTTAAATACTTCATATTGGCAAATAAAGTTATTATTTCTGTAGAAAATTTATTTTCTCTCCTGCCCTTATCCCACTCTTAGTGGATTGCAACATGTTTTAAACATTGTGCTACATGATTTGGCTAGGTATTTTGTGACCAGCCGCCTGCCTGACGTCAACTTACCGCAGTGGCCTTTTACGACACCTCGATAAGAAATGAGGGTGGTCTATTCTACTAAGCTGGATTCATTCTACTAAAAACTACGAAAGGTCGCTTGTTTTTAAAATGATTATTAAAATTTCAATAGGCACTAGCGTAGAATCAAGAGAATTTTTATTACAAACGAGAAAAATACATTGTAAGTTTTATAAAATAAATCCAAACGGTCCTCATCTAACGTATAAGTTACTTATAAAAGGAAATAACCCCAGGGTTAAAAAAACTCAGACAAGTCTCCAGGCTTAAAATCGAATCACTCAGGTGAAGGTGAAAAGGTTTTAAACCTGGGGACCTGATCCCACTTCAGAGCGGGAGAACGTCAAACTATTGGGTTATAATAAATTTCGTATTCAAGAGTCCACTGAGCAGCAAAAGCAAGAAAATCGTTAGATACTTCTAACATACATATTGTCAGAAAGCGAACGATCCTATATCCAAAAACATTAAACCCAGGACATAATTTTAAACAATTGCCCTGGATATATTAGATCAGTTCGTATCACATTAAGAATGTGACTAAAAATAACTGATACATTCGTTAACGCTCGTCTTTTTTTGGCCAATTAAAATTGTTATAAACCTCTTTAATCCACCCGACTTCTAACTAAATATTGAAATTTATAAAACACTAATCTTTAACATTCCAAGTTGGGATATATTGAAATTAATTTAAAATAACTTATTCTTATTATACAATTCAAGCACGCTGGACTTATCGTACACGCTCGTTACCTAAAACGCGGATTCAATCCTTAAGGCTTCGTTAAAATTACGTACGTATTTAATATTTACAAATTGTTGTAAATGCGTCTTCCACTGTGTTTAAATAATAATGGAACACGCTCGATTTTGTTAAATAATATAAAGGTGTTATTTTGTTATATTCAGTTTTTTTTTTTATATTTAGTCTCAAACGCTTCGGTTTCGCTCAATTTAATCAGATAGTCAATCTTTTTTTATATTTATCTGCAAGAAGGAGTTATTTTTGCATAGTAAATTCGAATAAACTTATTATACACCAATAAATATAATATTGCTACATTTTTAAAATTTATATTTTAACTTTATATTTTTTAAATTATAAAGAATATTTTTAGTAATTGTAATCAATTAGTAATTTTATTTATTCATTTTCTGTCATATGGAACCAATTTAAAACCCTTGTTAGACCGTAGGCACAGTATCTATGCACTTAGACCTTAAACAATACCAAAATTTAGTACATTTTGGTAAACGTACCGTTGAATATTTATACTTTAATTAGTTCTATTATTTGATTAAAATACATACCTGCACTTATATCGTTTTCATCATAATCCTCTATCTCTCCGCAGTCGTTAGGATCATCTAACTGTGGTTTTTCTTGCAAGCTACTAGGTGAATCTGGTCGCAACAAATTATAAAATACTCCAAGAGTTCTTGAATTACTTTTATCAAAACGCTTTCTTCTTGGTGCCACTTTATTTGTAGGACACATTGGAGCCAATGGATTCACAGTCACTGCTTCTAATTGTATTACTAAATTAATTACCTAAAAATAATAATTAAATTTATTACCGCAATTTAATTTCATATAACAATAACACAATAAACTTTAAACATACTATAATAAACACGGAGGCGTAATGTTCAAAGTATTTCATTTTGTCGCTATATATAAAATAGTTTTATAACAACAATTGCTTTCGCACAAATGTCCAATTGATATCTGAACGCAAAGTTATAAGACTTATAAGGTATCTACTACTAAAGCTCGAGGTCTCCCACGCGACCAAAATGAATGTGTAAATCCTTGGGCAATAACCGCTCCCTAAGTGAGAAAATGGCCAAATATTACTAAAACGGGTAATAAAAACATATATTAGTATAAGCTGAAAACTAATTTTACCGCCTACTTACATTTTGTACAAATTCTCAAAATCAAGTAGTAGGTCTATAATAATAACATACAATACGTACTAATATTATACATGCTAACTGTCTGTCTGTTACATTTTCACGGCTATTCCGTTGGACAAATATTAGTGAAATTTGTCACAATTAACACACAACAATACAATAATACCCCGACACAACAATAATACACCGATGTATAAGCCATACATCGGGGTATTATATAGGATAAAAAATCCCATATCTCTTTCGGAAATAGGAAGAAACACATATTGCATTATTGAGTGTATTAATAACTAATTATTAAGGCTTCTATTAATCCTAGGAATGTCTAAAAATGCGTTAATAATATACGTTTTAGTATCCCATCCTCCTACTATACTTTAATATAATTTAAAAATTTTGTGTAGAAATATAAATTTAGAATTTTCTGTTACAAGTGAATCAATATAAAGAGCAGGAGCAAATCAGGAAAGATCGTTTCCCAAGTAATCTATTCGAGGATCTAGCCATACCATTAAAGTTGATCGTGTCTTAACGATAACAACATACTTTTTACCTGCCTCGTAGTTACTGAAGAAGAACGGAATTCACGAAATATATAATTTAAAATATTTCTTAACAAACTAATTTTAATAAAAATTAATTCATCTTTAATTTGTAAGGATAATTAAAAAAAACAGTTATTGCAGAAAATATTATCACAGAAAAATCAAATTCCTTTAGATTTACATATAGAAACGTTCTAACAAAGCTGAGTTATAATTTCTATAACAATTATTTATCAAACGCAGTAGTTAATATGTAGAGTATATACATTTTCTTTCATTTATATAAAATACTAGCTTTTCCCGCGACTTCGTTCGCGTGGACTGTTGTCGTGTGATCGGTCGATAATAGATGGTGCTTTTCAGTGTCATCCTTTTCTTGTAGAATTAACAGGATTTCTAAAGTCTATATGTTATTCCGGTATATAAGGAATATTTGTGCCAAATTTCATCGATATTGGTGCAGCGGAATCGCCGTGAAAGAGTAACAAACATACATCCATACTCACAAACTTCCGCATTTTTAATATTAGTACGATATCGACGACTACTTGCGAGTAAAGAAATTAATGTTTATTTGCTCCAAGGCATCATAAAAAATTTGGTCGCAGGTTCAATATTATACCGTTTGTACTTATTGATGCAATCTTTTGATTATATCATGATAACTTTAAAAGGCTCCTTTCGAAACAATGCCTCCTTTAGAATTATCGTGGGACAACAGTTTCACAACATATCGAACATAAAATAAAGAAAGTCCTTTTTAGATGACAGATAGTATGTTAACTATTAATTAATTTTTTCCTAATAAATATATATTGGGTAACCTTAAGAACATAGTTTTTGTGACCCGCACAACTTATTTTAGTAAGTTCGTCTGTCCACTGTCCAGCGAGTGGGTGATTTACCACGTTTTCAGTACACCAACACATTAATAATATTTATAAAAATATAAATATATGAGACAATTACACATCCAGTCTATTCCCAAAGTAACTTAATTGTTGTTTTGTGGGTTAATGCTAAATATATACATGTATAACTTGTTAAATTAATACACCCAAACTCGAAGTACCAATAACATGTGTTTACAAAATATAGGTCCTCGGCTACCCCTAAAGCTGAAGTCAAGGTTACGGCCACCTGCGTCAACGAGCCAGACATTAAGAACCAAACGTCCAATCGTTAACGCCCATACCCATTTCATATTTGGC
This sequence comes from Morpho achilles, assembly GCA_947086495.1. NCBI lineage: Eukaryota > Metazoa > Arthropoda > Insecta > Lepidoptera > Nymphalidae > Morpho > Morpho achilles. The sequence continues at coordinate 7,957,936 of CAMTZB010000006.1, read as the reverse complement.
CCGTTGGTGCAGTGGGTAGTGACCCTGCCTTCAGCTCTGTGGATCGCGGGTTCGATTCCCGCCGATGGCCAACTTAAACAGAAGTGTTTAGAAGTTTCATTTATATTAAAAGTTAAAGAAAGCTTGAGTTTTTTACTTGCGAAGGATTGAGACTAAACATAAACGAGCGAGAATTATAGCGAGAGAGTCTATGGCGATACAAATGATAAAAATGCATGAATTTATTTTTTTCTTGCTGCTCTAACCCTTTGCAGTAACTATTTACGAATAAACAGTACAGTTGACAATATAATAACAAGCCAGTTTTAAGAAAGTTATGTTCTAAATTGAATTTAAATAGAAGAAAAATTTCGTTTGTAATAATTTCGCAGTATTTCTAATTACACTCAGTATTTTTAAAATCTGATAGGTAGCTTTAAATGTTATTTTTACGGGAGTCTTGGAACACTAGAGAAATATGTGTCGATTAGGGATGGATACTGCCATTTAATGCTCGATGATAAAGTTATTATACTAGAGCAGAGGACTCATAGATAGGCCTGAAAGGGGAGTGTTGCATCATCACTACATATTATAAAACAAAGTCGCATATATCCTATGTACGCATAAAACTTTAAAACTACGCAACAGATTCTGATGCGGTTTTTTTTAATAGATAGAGTGATTCCTGAGGAAAGTTTGTACGTATAATAACATTCAATACGGAGTAGAAAAATACTGTAATTTTGGAGGTTTCTGTAAATAATTACATTTTTTTCCGCTTACATTGCAAACGCAGGCTAAACCCTACGAGATTTATCAAAATGATGTTCTAAGTATTTGTACACCTTGAAAAGGTCTACAGAAAAGTCTGCGATGGTATATGTCTATCTCTTATGGATAACCCACTATAGCATTTTTTGTCATTTATTTTTTACGAAAAATAATGCCTTATTTTTGAAGCAATTTTTATACAATACAGCATTAACCCTTATCCAATTAAGTACCTTAAATAAATAGTTGATTTCATATAGATTAATATGGCCGTTCACAGCATGTAATTTAAGTGAACATTTTCGGAGATATTACAGATTTAAAATGCCGTGAGGACGCCGCGCTTCGCCCTATAACACTTCGACTTTAGCAGCGATGTCGCTCTTTCAAGAGTTTGTTTAAAATACATAGGGAAAATGTAAAAGTAAATAAGTAAAAATGTACTTTATAAATTTAGATATTCCAACGATAGCAGGAAATCTTTTTGGTATAGGGAAAGGAAATTGTTTTTCTCCAAATTTAACGCTTGCGGGCAACGGGCAGTAATCAAAACTACTGGATCGATTTTCATCATTTTTTTTACACTGACTGACATGGGATATATATTTTATACCCGTGCGAAGCAGGGGCAGGCCGCTAGTTAAATTATAAGACAGGAAAATGACAATCATATACTTATCTTTTTCTATATATAAAAAAGAGATAAAAATCGCATATAAAAAAGAGATAAAAGTCTCGTTTGCTTCCTCTTTCTTTCCGATAGATATATTCCATTATTATTTCCATTTTTTAGGCTGTGATCCTACACCAGTATAATAATCAGGGCGGTTTTACTACAGGCGCCAACACATGCTATCTCGCATCCCTCTTGCACATGTATGTATTTATGAATGAATCGTATGAAAATAGTCTCAGCTGCATCTCGCTCCACTCCCACATACATATTTTTACGCACTCATTCTCATTTTGACAGTCTATCATATAACAAGACAACAAGTTGATATAATTAATGAATGGGCGGTGTATTAAATTTTTAAATTTCCCGTTGTAAAGTTCTAGTACTTTAATTTTTACTAAAATGTATAATTTTGTTTTAATTTAGTTAGCAAAATTCTTGAAACAAATATCACTAGAAGCAAATTAAATGTATAAAGTCTTATTTCACCAGTAGCTGTTGAGATATTTCTTAAAATGAGAAATGTAACAACGAAGAAACGTTCAGTCATAAAACAATAAGAAGAGGATTTACTTAATCATTATATAAATGTAAGTGTTGAGTTTTAATGAATTTTGTGCATCTCAATAATAGTAAGAGCTTTCTTAAAATTAACATTCTCACATTCTAAATATAATAACCTAACCTTGCATGGATAACCTAAAACCTTTAACATGCAGTATAATTTTTATTTCCTATTTGACTTAGTTAAAGTTATATAAAAATTATCATATGTACATTAATTTCGATTGATGAATTAGCTATATTCATTATTATATTAAGGATATGTCTTGCGATTTTATATAGCTTCTAGTGACTTGTAGTGCAATAAATGATTAATAATGGAACATTAAAGTTAAAGTTTTTTAGAAGTTGTTCTAATTGATCATAAGTGTGTATCTATCTTAGTTATGAATAATTTGGACATAACTTAAATGGTCTACTTAATATTTTTTTAAGAAGTATTTTCATTTGAATTTGTATACTTCATTGTATTATATTAGAACTTTAAAAATGATTGTCAAGTTTTTTATAATGAGACTCGGATGAAAAGGGAGTAAATAGCAAAAGAGAGCAAGTTTATTCTGTATAAAGCAATATAGGGTATATTGCTTTATATAACACTATTGTTGATTTTTAATTAAAAAGCAAAATTTAAATTTACGATTGATTAAACAATTGATTGATTAATTGCAGATTCAAGAATCCTCAGATCCAAGATTAAGAGTAATTTTTTATTTTAATATGATTGTCACATGATGTTATTTATAGTTATGATTTGAGATATCTTTACATTTACAGTGCTAATAAAAGATATAATAGTATGTGTAATGAATGAAAGAATAACAGCAATATTAAAAGACTGTTCTATAAAACTGAAAGTAAATATTTATGTAGTTTATAAATCACTTAAAATGTGCAACTGTTTATATCTAATAGAAATTAAATAACAAACAATATTTCTCCTTCATACTTATGCAATAATAAAAAGCAATTTTTCTAAAAGTCAACCCATTTACCCTTTCTTAACAAATCAATGCATAATGACACAGACAACATTTTTTTTATATTATAGAACAAATACAACCTCTTTCATAAGAGGTTGTATTTGAATCTATATGAATAGATTGCTGCTGTCGCTCCGCCGTCGCCTCGAGCGCTCGAACAGCGCCAGGCCGAACAGTAGCGTCAACCACCAGGAACAAGACCGAAAACGTCGTACGCGTCTTCGCGTTCGGCTACGTACCGCGGTAGCCGTATGGCGGGACGTCCTCGACCGCTTCACCTAGTGGTGACATGTCTCTCCCAGCTACACAGTACAGACCCTGCATCACAGGTTTCGACCTCTGTAATTTGAGAAAATGCATTTGAGGTAACTAATACTCAAGTAAAGTCTGAATTTATGAAGCTAAGTTAGATTCCCGTAATTTCAGCCACAGATGTAAGCGTGCACTCAAACATCAGTAGCCAAAAGCGATTGGGAAAACAATTTAGGTTTTACATGTATTGCTGGTGCCAAATACCGGCTCTTTGCCAACCGCAACACATAACCATTACAAAAAAAATGTAAAAGTTAATGACGTACGAATTACCAAAACTGCGCAATTTCAGAAATCAGTACGACACCTTTATAATGGCTAGCCCGTTAATAAAACGTCTAACAAAGTAGCGCGCTTTTGAAGCTAATGTTCGACGATACAGAAAACGAACATTACCAACAAAACGCCTCCACAGTATGGGAAGAAAGAACACTGCAGTGTCCACCTCAACCGTACTGTTAAATGAGAAGAAAAAGCCCTGCAGCTTTTACAGGAGAGCAGTCAGACGCTGCTAGTGCGACGCGGGAGTCCGACAGCCGGCCTCGTGACTCCACGAGCTACGCTGGTCTGGCCTCGCTGCCGCCAATGGAGACGTGCCGCCGCCCCTCACCCCAGGCCGGCCCGTCCGGCTATGCCGCAGCTGCTGTCGCTCCGCCGTCGCCTCGAGCGCTCGAACAGCGCCAGGCCGAACAGTAGCGTCAACCACCAGGAACAGGACCGAAGACTTCGTACGCATCTTTCGACCTCTGTAATTTGAGAAAATGCATTTGAGGTAACTAATACACAAGTGAAGTCTGAATTTATGAAGCTAAGTTAGATTCCCGTAATTTCAGCCACAGATGTAAGCGTGCACTCAAACATCAGTAGCCAAAAGCGATTGGGAAAACAATTTAGGTTTTACATGTATTGCAGGTGCCAAATACCGGCTCTTTGCCAACCGCAACACATAACCATTACAAAAAAAATGTAAAAGTTAATGACGTACGAATTACCAAAACTGCGCAATTTCAGAAATCAGTACGACACCTTTATAATGGCTAGCCCGTTAATAAAACGTCTAACAAAGTAACGCGCTTTTGAAGCTAATGTTCGACGATACAGAAAACGAACATTACCAACAAAACGCCTACACAGTATGGGAAGAAAGAACACTGCAGTGTCCATTTCAACCATACTGTTAAATGAGAAGAAAGAGCCCTGCAGCTTTTACAGGAGGGCAGTCAGATGCTGCTAGTCATTAAATATTAAAGATTACAATGTTTATATTTACCTAAGCTATGATTAAAACAGAGTAATTATGCAAAAGTAATAATAAAATTATTTTGCTATAATCGGCGATGAAGTAAAATAGAAAATATATATAATGCTTAATGTACAGTGGACAATCGGTTATCATACCTGATACATGCAGGATTCCTAAAAAACACATGCACAAACCTCCACCATACACAAGCACTATATATATTCACTATCACAAACTCAACAACTCAAATGTTTGAATTTCAACAAACATTCTCGTATAAAATGTGAGTAGTTATCCAAAACTTAATAACAAATAAACTATACTTTTGCACTATTTAATACGAAGAAAATTGAAACGTACTGACTTACCAGAAACGTTCGTTATACGTAATATATAACTGTAATCACTTTTTACTTACGCAAAAATATACAAACCAACAAATGATTTTTAATTAAAATTAGACAATTCCATAAACTTCTTGTTAACGCACACTATATACAATAACACGATATAATAGGAATACCACAATTCCCGTTCCGAGATGCACTTCTCTTGAATGACGAACAAGGACTGAATGTCACTGAAACGTTTTATCGGTATATATAGTAACCACCACCACAATCCACCGGAAACAATAACGGCACAGTGTTGCCCCTATTTAATCAAAAAGGGCGCGATTAGGGTTGCCACCTTTTTTTTGAAGAAAAATAGTATTTTTCTTTTTAAATATAAAAAATATAGTACTTTTAGGAAATCCACGAAAAAAAAATAGTACACATCTATTTTCAATCATTATTTATTTTTCCATGATTATTTTTTATTACTTTTCGCTGGATAATGACACGGAGTTAGAGTTACTAACTAACTAAGCCCCGTAAATACATGAATGAGTTTCGTTCAAATATTCCCTATGCAGTGCTGCGGGTGCGTTCCATTCACAGTTAATTAAAAAAAGCACGACAATTGCAATTAGCGATAAAAATATAGTACTTTTCGTGCTATATTCTTTTTCTATAATATATAGTACTGTTCGATCTTTGCTTATTATATTGGTGGGTAGTTATACAAAACATTACTGCATCAATTTTTGTTCGTCTACCATCGCATTCAAATGGTGCGTAGACGCCCACTTGCCTTCCGGACGTTCAACAGACGACACGTTGTCGTCTCAGTGAGGTGTGTGATCTTTAACATCAGACTCTTGCTTCGAGAACGTTCTGCGGACGATACGTTATTGTCCTTGTGAGGTGCGTGCATTTCCAAACAGTGAATAGTGCTGCGCCAAGTCCCCATCCAGCTGGTGCGCCGTGCGTAAAGTAACGGCCTGTTATCCACCCCAGCAGTGGGAACCATAAGCTTCCTCTATCCGTTTTTTGGAGAGAAGTATTGTAGCAAAGACCTACCATCGCGTTGCTCCAATGCGGATTGGTAGGTTACGCATATCCCTAGAATTCGCTAGAAGTATGCGGATTTCCTTACCATATTTTCCTTCACCGAAAAGAGTGTCATATATTGCAATTGTCAATTAGACATGTGCCTGCGCGGGGTATAAACCCATGATCGTCTTTACAGAGTCGCCTCACCGCTGAGCTATCACAGCTTGTTCCATATTTATTAAAATGATTTTGCAATAATTTTCAGATGAACCTGGTCATTGCCAAAGAGAGTACTCATTGGGATGACGTCTAAGGGCTATATGCTGTTGATGCTTTATGGGATGAAGCACATGATTAGGTCAATTGATTTGACTAGATGAAGGCAAGTAAATATTTGATGTAAAGTATGTCAGTCTGTCCATTTCACTTTCAATTAAAACTGAAGCTTATATGTCTAATGGGCTAACTGCCTAATCCGTTTGAGATATAACAAAAAATGTTTGGTACAATTTTTCCTCTATTATAGTGATGCAAAAAAGTGTGTGATATAAGAATTGCTTAAAAGACATATTAGTGATGATCATTAGAACTTTGTTACATATGCTTCTTAATTGTCACATACAATTCGGTATTTGGAAAGCATAATATTTTTAGCCTGGTACTGCTAGCAGTACAAAATCAAAGATATTTAACATAACACAAAGATTGTCACAGATACCCCTTATATTTTATTATTAAAAAAAAATATTATTTATAATTATAGTCTCTATTCTATACTTAAAATATAACTGTAGACACAGATTATAAACACGTAAAAAAGATTTTCCAGACACTATTTAAGACCAGTAGAAGCTAAAAATATATTTTTAAAATTTAAAATCTCTGTTATTTGTCAATGCATCATTCTCCTACCCTTATCCCACTCTAAATGGGGTAGGCACAACATGTTTTAAACATGTTATTACATGATTTGGTATCTTACGACCGGCCGCCTGCCCGACGTACTTACCTTAATCGATTTTCGCGACACCTAGGTAAGAAATGAGGGTGGTCTATTCTACTCAGGGGATATCAATGCCAAGATTGTCTGTAAGACTACCTTTGCAAACTAATGTTCTATCTATACATTATTTAAGAATTACTTATTTATTACAGGTTAAATATGCTGCGAACTCTTCCGCCGGGAAGTGTCCACGAGCCCGATGATGCAGATGAACATATATGAAGAGCTTCAATCGAATCATAATTATTTAGCCTCATTTAATGCCTTTATTCACTAACAATTTATTTTGCCGCCTGAACCATTCGGAATTTTGGAATAAGGCTGTAAAAGTCCGCTTCAATGCTAGAGACTCAAGAGAAGGTTGTGTCTTCAAAATAGTATTCATATTAGTATAATTGACAAACATTATGAAGTTTGAAACTTCTTAACTAGGACCCAATGGATTTTTCTCAAATCCGTGGATAAGGGGGCTCTAGCACACTAGAACGGATTATAATTTGGTTTCATTGTTTAAAACATTATTGTTTAATATTATTGTTTGATAGTTATAGTACCTTGTATTCCATCAGAAATATTTTCCAGACCCAAGCCATATCATATTACCGGTTCAGTATATTGATATATCGGTCATGTGCAGCAACAGGGGTACAACTCAAAAACTCATATTTTGAGATGAATGGGTTTAAAATTTTCATTACTAAGGAAAATGAATAACAATGGCTTAGTTGCTAGTTTAATTGCTAGTTTGCTTAAACGACGGGCTTATAATGCATTATGAGTTCTGCCTGTATTGCTGCTATAAATTGTGTATTTTAACATTAACACCATTTATTCCTATTCAAAACACGTGTTTTTACTTGTGTAGCAAAACTAAAAACCTGAACAATCCTGGGAGTAATATATTTTCAAAACAGGATTATTTAAATTGTGAAATTTTTATAATTACACAATTGTCTAATAAAACTAAAAGATTTGATCTAGTTAAAATTATATTATCCATCACAAAAACATATCTTTGGAATGGCATTATATGGCATGTAAAGTATTAATTAGTCAAAAATGTATATAACTTAAAAAACTATAATTCTTGGTTAACTTGCGTTAATCATAAATATGATTTCTTATAAGTTTTTTTGCATATTCGTTATCATAATGCGAGTTAGACAATGGTGTATTAATGTTAAGGAGAATTCACAGTACTACAGATACTTGAAAAACGATAATGGAAATGGAATTTTTTTTTTTTTATTTAAGTGAAGTTATAGATCTATGATACATGAGGCAAAAGTAACTAACTAATATTACTATTATTAACATTTAAAAAGTGATACAGTTTTCATATTTAACAATATTAGTATTTTACTATACATACTCCATAAGTATAAAAACGTAACAAGATGTAAACAAACAAAACCATGTGATTCAGGAGTGACAAGTATGTCATTACAATAATATTATTAACAAATGAAGAAATTGGAATTCAACTGCAGTGGTCCAAAGAATATCTACAATATTTATAAAAGTAATTTTCTTAAATTGATTGTTATTTTCTAAAATTAAATATTTATATATTTAGTATAGCAAAACAGCAATATATAATTTAATGAATTTCAGCAGATACAAATTAGCCAAGTAAACTACCTAAAATAGTAATTGCATTAGATTAGCCGACGTAACATAATATCAATATTCTATGAGTTTCACTCTGTGATACTTAGATGTGTAGTATTTTAGTGTCTTTAATATTGTCCATCGTTTTCTTTAAAATTTTTATAATACCTTTGTATGTTTGGGTTCTTAAAAGTGGATATTACATAATATTTTTATTTATTTGTTTCAAGGTTTGTAAAATTATTGATAGCAATCATACCATATTTAACCTTATTAAGTGGTGCGAATACTATCAATAATTTTAAATTCTTTGAAAGAAATATAAATAACATTTAATATTAGTATCATGTGTTGTAATAAAAAAGATACTTTATACAAGGCAGATAATGCCTACTATAAAGTACCTGTTTTGACATGTTTACATTTAGTTAAATATTTAACCCATGGAGTATAGTTCGTCATGATATTTTCTTTCATCGCAAAGCTTGATATCAATTGGCACATTAAATATGGCAAATTTCACAATTTAATTCTTACTTTATATGTATAAATCCGAAGTGTTAACTGATATGATGGAAAATATTATACTTAGAGATAAAAACCACTAATATTTTATAAAACTACTACTAATATATCTAAAAAAGACATATATAAAAGAAATATTTATAATTTACCATCAAGTACACTCCTTTTAAGTAAAATGTTTTTTCCTAAATACTTAAACGGTAAAAACGAAAGCATCTATTGTTTCAAATACTAATCTTGTACATTTGTTTTCGAGTGAATATTTTAAATTAATTTTGTTTAATAATAATATATAATAATTTAAATTACAATTCCTACATTTTCAAGATAGTTTGACGACTGTGAAAGCACTGTTTGGATAATTTTTAGTCAGCTTGCTGTTCCTGTTTCCTATTTAAAAATAGTAATAATTTTTGAAGTTGTACTTTTAGCGTGTTTAAGAAAAACGTTTTTTTTAAAGAAGCATGCACTTAGAAATGCAAAACGGTTGTTGTATATATATTTTTTTATTGCAGTAAAAGTCTTAATAAAGAAGTTCCTTAAATAATTTGTTTTATTAATATTTAAAAATCATTATTAATATGTAACAGGAAAAGCGGTTATCCAAAAATCGGTAAGAGCGGTGTGCGAATCGATAATCATCTTTTGACATCACTAATTACGGTTTTAGCGCACCAAGTAAGTACATCACTAACTTTACTACGATTTTACGTCATACGTTATATATATTACTACTCCGTATGTGAGAAAGAGTCAGAGCTGAGACTAAATCCGTTTTAATGAATGAAACGGGTGAGAGGCAGATAGTTTTTTATGAATGAGAATGTAAGTAGCTATAGTGCTACTTTGCACCCCCCCCATACCACCGAAAATAGGCTCGCGCCAATGTATGAATCTCAACCATCTATTTTATAGTTAGTAATCTATGATATTGAACATTCAATTTTGAACTAAAATATGAATTTTTATTTATAAAAATGGCAAAGTGTCTTGGTAAAATTTATCTAGGATACGAAGATGAGATAATTCTCGAACAGAATCAAATTCAACTCAGTTATGCGATCAATAAAATCGGCGGATTACCTGTAAGATTTATTTACTTTTCAATATTTGTTATTAAATTTCTATTATTAATAGTTATTACAGTTCTAAAATAGTATGCGTTATATTGGATTAATTTTAGTGATAATAATAGATTTATTTTATTTCCAGAACTGGCCCCCGTTAAAAGACCTACAGTTTTCAACAAAATGCCCTTTGTGCAATTTGCACAGGTTATTAGTACTACAATGTTATGCACCTCTAGAAGGTTCTTCGTACCATCGCACTCTATACATCTTTGCCTGTATTAATCCACAATGTTGGACTCAATCGGAAAGGTACAATTTTTATATAGTTAGAAAAAATATATTAAAATGACTGTCTAGATTTTTTAAAACTTTACTGTAAAAAAGTAGTAAAGTAACAGCCTGTTACTATCTCACTGCTGGGCAAAAGCCTCCACTCTCTGTATTTGGAGAGAAAAGTTGGAGCTAAGACCATGCTGCTCCAATGCGGATTGGTAGCTTACACATATTGCCAGAAAAACATGATGAATGAGATCTTTACTGTAAATTTTAAAAAATGGCTTTTTTATTTCTGGTAAAGAAAGATTTAATACTTATTAATTTTACTTTAATAATATTAATTATTGCATGGAAATGTACTGATATACAGCATGAGTTAGTTTAGAATTAAGACTACATAAGATAATTTATATAATTAGGCGTTACTTTGCAGAGATCTATATTCCAAAAGTAATAATAAAATTATTTTGCTATAATCCGCGAAGAAGTAAAATAGAAAATATATATAATGCTAAATGTAAGTGGACAATCAGTTGCGAGGCGAAACGATTGTTGAGTTTGTGATAGTGAATGTATATAGTGCTTGTGTATTGTGGTGGTGGTGGTGCAGGTTTGTGCATGTGTTTTTACGAATCCTGCATGTATCAGGTATGGTGACCGATTGTCCACTTACATTTAGCATTATATATATTTTCTATTTTACTTCTTCGCGGATTATAGCAAAATAATTTTATTATTACTTTTGTACTACATAAGATGTTTGATTTATATATTACTTTTTGTACGTATCTCTTTTGTTGAATGGGTTATGTCATATTCTTTAAATAATATTTAACATTCTCTTCTAGTTGGACATGTCTTAGAAGTCAAATACAAGATGATATCAATAAAACAAATCCAGTTGTACTTATGCCAAAAATAGAAACCAATCTTAGCTGGTGCACTGGTTCTGATGACTGGGATGAAAATGACAACGGTGATTCAACTAATGGAAATGTTATCAATCTTGATAACAACCCTTTTAATGGTGTGAGGTGAGCATAAGTGCATAAAATAAAGAAAGATCTATATAAAGTATGTTCTATTAACTTAGATTGTGCATATTTAGTGCTGCAAGGAACAATTAGTGGAATTAGTTATGGTTCAATTGATAGGTTTCATTAAGATAACATATCATCATCTTCCTGCCCTTATTCAACTCTAAGTGGGGTTGGCACAACATGTTATAAACATGATGTCACATGATTTGGCTGCATTTTTACGATCGGCCGCCTGCTTGACGTCAACTTACCTCTGTCGTATTTTACGACTCCTCGGTAAGAAAGAGGGTGGTCTATTCTACTAAACCGGATACCACACGGTGGGTCGACTTACCTTAGTCGCCTTTTACGACACCATGGTAAGAAATGAGGGTGGTACTATTCTATTTAGCTGGATACCACACTGCATCATTAAAATAACATATGTATATTAATATTATATTAATATTAAGATTCAGTAAAAACCTAAACATATTTTGATATCAAATAAAGTCAAATATGTATGTCTTTGTGGGAGACTTCAATAAATTTATTCACCTTAAATCATTCTAAATTCTGGTATAAATTTAAGGAATTCAGATGAGGAAGATGAAAGCAACTCATATGACTTGGAAACAGTTGAGCAAGCATTAGGAAACATGCAAGTAGATGTACATAATGCAAATACATCACCAGTGCAAGGTTTGTAATTGTTTTAAAGTAACAGCATATCATAAAAGCCATAATTAGTTCTGGATACAAGACAGCTATGCCCAGCACTTCCCTCCATTTTAAAGTAAAGGGTTGGAGTTAAGATTCACCACAATGTGGATAACCATATCCTCTGAATGGTCTAGAGATATGCAGACTGTGTACTACGTTTATCATTGAAGAGAGTGGGTGGCAGTGGACGTAACCAATCGTGGAAGCCACCGCCCTTGGCCTGGATGAGATTGGCCAAGTGGGTTGTTTCTCACCAGTGTTTCAAATGTAAATTCATAGAGACCCACTTAAAATAGGAAAAAAAATCTAGAGATATGCAAGTTTCCTCACATTTTTGTCATTCACTGAAAAGTGTGTGCTAAATTACACATATGTTTTAACAGTAAAATCATTGGTGACCCGCTCGTCAAAGTTACACTGTTCTACAGCTGGGCTATCACATTTAAATTTCTTGCTTAGGACTAAAAAATGAATCATTATCTTCCTGCCCTTATACCACTTTAAGTGGAGTCGGCCCAACATATCATAAACATGTTGTCACATGATTTGGCTACGTACTTTACGACCGACCGGCCTGACATCAACGTCGTATTTTACGACACCTCGGTAAGAAAGAAGGTGGTCTATTCTCCTTAACCAGATACCACATGGCGGGTCGACTTACGTTAGTCGCCTTATACGACACCTCGGTAAGAAATGAGTGTGGTCTATTCTACTCAGCCGGATACCAGACGGCGGGTCCACTTACCTAAGTCACCTTATACGACACCTCGGTAAGAAATGAGGGTGGTCTATTCTACTCAGCCGGATACCACACGGCGGGTCCACTTACCTTAGTCGCCTTTTACGACACCTTGGTAAGAAATGAGGGTGTTACTATTCTATTCATCCGGATACTACCCGGCGAGTCTAGTAACCACAAAAATAATATATTACACTTAATTTTCGTCATTCATTTTACTCTTCTATTTCGCCGGATACCACACTGCGTGATTGAAGAATGAATATAATTATCAATAAACAATATAAAATTTAGTCTTAAAGTTTATACAGTTTTCTCCACTTTTGGATGTTGGTTTGTTAATTACTAACTTAGCTATTGGTATACCACAGGGGCAGTGGGGGCAATTGGAGCTCCTGTACCAGTGGCTGAATTAGAGGGGAGTGATGAGTCTGATCTAGTCATAGCAGAAACACCTACTGCGCCTATGAACAATATGAAGTTGCTGTTTAATGAAGTAAATTAATATTTTATATTAAAACTTCTAAATTGATATTAATACTTTAAGATTACTTGACACTAATCATCATCCTCCTGCCCTTATCCCACTCTAAGCGGCATCGGGGCACAACGTGTTATAGACATGTTGTCACATGATTTGGCTACGTATTTTACGACCGGCCGCCTGCCTGACATCAACCTACCTTAGTCGTATTTTACGACACCTCGGTAAGAAAGAGGGTGGTCTATTCTACTTAACCGGATATCACACGGTGGGTTGACTTACCTTAGTCGCCTTATATGACAACTCGGTAAAAAATGAGGGTTATACTATTCTATTCAGCCGGATAACACACGGCGTAGATTACTTGACACTAATCTGAATCTGAAATATCTAAAAATTAAAATTATCGTGCACGAAAATTAATCGAAGGTGGGCCTAAATCAGGACTTAATATATCCTTTTTCCACAACATATTTACGTAGAATGTAATATTAATAACTAAGTATCTGTGTACTAGTGCACTGATCTGTCTCTTATCTTTGTTACTTTAACGTAGGGGTTGTCTGTAATTTTATAAAGATTATTTTTAGTGATAAGACTGCCCTTGCACTCTTATATCTTCTTATTTCTCTACATATAAGGGATTATCTTTAATATTTAAATGAGTTAATCTTGCATGTATATATATATTTTCGGAATCTCGGAAACGGCTGCAACGATTTTCCGGAAATTCAGCATGTAGGAGGTTTTTGAGGAGAAAAATCGATCTAGATAAATTTTATATTAAAAAATGTCGTTTTATCCCTGTTTTTGGGTTAAATTTTTTTTAAATTTGCGTTGAATACAATAACAATTTTTCGCTGTCAAACGTAAAGTCTCGGTAGTCCATTTGGGGAACGGGTGGTCTAGACAGGTGAAAATACCTAGGATCAAGCCCCACCTGCCCTATTATTTTTAATTTTTCTTTTCAATTTTTTTTTTATTTTTTTTTTACATTTTTAAAAAATTACTGAGCAAGGCTCGGTAACCCAGGTACTTATAATTATATGAAATACAATATTGTATCAATTACTAATAAATTAATCATTAACTCATCACAGATGACAGAATTACCTCAAGATATACGTACCTTGCTTCTATCTGGGTCAGTCCAATTAATTCCTAAATATATTTATGTTGAGGAGGAATGGAACAAAGTATTCAATGACAATGACAAAGTTAATGAATTGCTCAATAAATATAAGAGGGATAATGGTAAGATGTTTTTGTATTACTTTTATTTGTTATATTTTATACATTCCGTCGTGTGAATCAGGCTGAGTAGAATAGACAACCCTTATCTCTTACTGAGGTGTCGTAAAAGGTGACTAAAGTAAGTTGACCCACCGTGTGGTATCCGGTTGAGTAGAATAGACCACCCTCTTTCTTACCGAGATGTCGTAAAATATGACTAAGGTAACTTGACGTCAGGCAGGCAGCCGGTCGTAAAATACGTAGTCGAATCAAGTGACAACATGTTGTGCCGACCCCACTTAGAGTGGAATAAGGACAGGGGATGAGAATTATGATATTTTATAATCATATGAAAAACAAACTCTAATATTTAAAAATAAACAATATCAGTTGATGATTGTTAAATCTAATGAAAATAAATGAATCACTACATATGTATCTAAAATATGTATTAAATTTAATAATTTTTAATAAATAAATTTTAAATTTAATAATTATTTTTTTAATTAGTTATTTTTCTTGTAGAATAAATTTGGTGCTTTGTGCTAGAAGGTTACCTAAAAACTTTTTATATATAGCTCGGTTCCTGTTCGGTAGCCTGTGTAATGACTTAAAAGAAATGTTTCAGAAATAGAAGTAGGCAGTGTAGCAGATAGAGTGACAGCATCGGCCGGATCCGGATGCGAGGATGAGGCGTACGAAGAAGCTGCACCTCTTCATGGTGACAAACTCTTTTACGCCTTCCTCACTCGCCTACACCAAAACCCTGGACAAATACTACGGTACGGTTACATTTTATTTGACTGGCCCGCTGGCGCAGTGGGTAGTGATGCTGCCTTCAGCGTGGCGGGTCGCGGGTTCGATTCCCGCTAAGGGCCAACATTTTCCATACAAGAATTTTTTGGCTCTTCGAGTCTGGGTGTATATTTGTATTTAAGTATGTGTTTGAAAATTATATAAGTATATATTCACCAGTCGTCTGTCTACCATAACACAAGTAGTAAGTTACTTACTTTGGGGACGAACAACTGTGTGTGTAAGTGTCCTATATATTTATTTATTTTATTTTATTTATACTTTAGGTCTTAGGTCTTAGTTAGTTAGGTTGAACTTAACTAAGTTTGAGGTTTAATAGCACTAATTTTTATGTATTTTAATTTATTTGTTGGAATTTCTAAACTTTGCTATGAATATTTTGTAAATGCTATTCATTAGGGGTAAAATATAAGAAGGCATACCAAAGCAAAAAGGTCACTCTAAGTGAGGTGTTATTTAAGGATAATTTTTCACCAAACTAATGTTCTTGAGTTTGCTACCATAGACAACAGTCATCACAAACCGAGACGAGTTTCATTTAACAAAGCGAAGATCCTTTGCGATATAGTTACACTTTACGTTTCGTGTGTTTTTCTCGCATAACGAACAAGTATACACACACATAACTTAACTTAACTTAAGTATACACACTTATAACTTAAGATAGACTTTGTAAAAACATACATAGTGGAAATAAATTACTATTATTATTATTATTATTATTATTATTACTAAATATATCGAAAAAGTTCCATTTATACCAAAATTTAATAAAAAAAATGTACAACCAAAATCAAATTATTAATTAAATTATATAGTTACGCCGTGTGGTATCCGGCTGAGTAGAATAGACTAACCTCATTTCTTACCGAGGTGTTGTAGAAGGCGACTAAGGTAAGATAAGGTAAGACGTCAGAAAGGCGGCCAGTCGTAAAAATGCAGCCAATTCATGTGACAGCATGTTTATAACATGTTGCGACGACCCCAATTAGAGTGGGATAAGGGCAGGAGGATGAATTATGAAAAGTGTCATAAATAAATATTTGTTTCATTATATTAAATTTGTCCAATAGATACTCGAGGGAGGAGCCACCACTTTTAGGAGCACCGTTGCCAACATCTGAAAATACAACGGACTCTTCATACAGGCCAACTACCTGCATGAGATGCGGTGCAAGACTTATCTGTGAATTGCAATTGATGCCTGGTTTTGCGGAGACATTGCGTTTACATCCTGGTAATAGCGACCTATCGCATCTCCATTTCCTCTCTGTCCTAATATTCACGTGCTCTCAAAGTTGCTGGCAACCCAACGACAGATTGGTTGAGGAAACTGTTATTTTCCAACCAGAAGTAATTTAATACCGTCCGTTTCTCTTTGAAATCCAAATCCAAGCCAAATTTGAATATTGTAGAATCTATTATTTTCTCTAATAAACTTGTTTTAAATAGATCTAAATTGAATAGGAATTACTTGCCTCAAATTAAAGCATGACAAGTAAAAATAAATCTTTTTATTTATTTATAATCAATTAAAATCTTTATAGAATAAAAACTGCCTCACTTCTGGTTAAAAATCCACAGGTTAGACATATCACAGAAATTCCCTAGAAATTTGTGATTACGGTTTTTTCTCATCTTAATGATGAATGCGTAATATGAAATAAGTAAAACACTTTTTAAGAAAAATCTTACATCTTCCCGACTTGCAAATTCTAGACAGCTTGTATAATAGAAAATTAATTTAATGACGATTTTTTTAAATGCGTGTAATGTTTTTTTTTACAATTAATATTCAGTCTTTCGTTTTAGCTCAGAATTAAGGGTAACAAAACTTTTTTGTGTCAATTTGGCATTTACACTTTTCAAATAAAAGTTATTTGATTATTGTTTTTATGTAGCATTCATTGCGGAAACAGAAAATTTATTTCTTTTAGGCAGCCTCTTTATTTCTTTTTCTGTTTTATTATATTTTCATACTTTTTAGAATCTATTATTAATGTTACATATTTTTAAGACTTGTAGTGATATTTAATGTCCTTCCCGTTTTTAACCTTGTATTTCAAATAGTATATAAGTTGTAATTGCATCAATAAATGGTCTCTAAATTTATTCACGTTAAAACGTAGCATGGCTAGTTTGTATTATATAATTATATATTGGTGTCGTGTTATAATTGAAGCCAAGATGTAAAATTGACCTAATGTCCGCAAAACACTAGTGGTAAAATTAACGTCATCATTCACATAAAAAGTTCTATGAGAATTTTGATGGACATAAAGAATTTACGAGCAATTTTAATACTTTACTTATAAATGAATAGGTAGGATAGTTTGTCCATTTTAGGATTACGATTTCTTCACTGACGATTTTCTTCAAAATAGTTTTATGAATTGTGTAAGTATGAAATTGTGCAGGAGTCATTTCTAATATTTGTGATATGAATTATCATTAATTTAATAAATTAATTTATTATTACTTATACTGATTTATTATTTATTGTGAATTACATATTCACATTTATTTTAAATACGTTAAGAAGATTTATCATTTTAGTATTGCTTAATTATTTTTTTGTACTTATGTACTATTTACATGCCAATTTCAACTGTGATGTTATTAGTTTGTTATACAAAATAATTATAGTTAATTTGTATGATTACTGTTATGTTAATAATAATTTTTACTTTAAAGAAACAACTTTTTAGATCATCCATGTATTTTGTACTTCCTATTTTGATTACATAAGTCATCATCTTCCTGCCCTTATCCCACTCTAAGCGGGGTCGGCACAACATGTTATAAACATGCTGTCACATGATTTGGCTGTGTTTTTACGACCGGCCGCCTGCCTGACGTCAACTTACCTCTGTCGTATTTTACGACACCTCGGTAAGAAAGAGGGTGGTCTATTTTACTAAACCGGATACCACACGGTGGGTCAATTTACCTTAGTCGCCTTTTACGACACCTCGGTAAGAAATGAGGTTGGTCTATTCTACTCAGCCGGATACCACACGGCGGGTCGACTTACCTTAGTCGCCTTTTACGACACCTCGGTAAGAAAAGAGGGTGGTACTATTCTATTTAGCCGGATACCACACGGCGTCATTTTGATTACATAAGTAACATAAAAAAATATTGTATCTTTTTACGATAGTTAACTGTAATAAAAAAAAATACAATTTTAATAAACTCTCTAGTATCTTTGAATATTTATTATAATGAAGAAAGAAATAATTTTATATATATTATACTACACATTTATTTAATTTAAGGAAATTAAATGATAAATAAGCTGATACTCATAAAAATCTCTTTGCTGAAAATCTTTCATTATGAAAACTTGCACATTCCAATATTCCACTCTAAACGTAATGTTACTGTTTACCATTTTGAATAACAATGCTCCTAAACAATTCAGAAATAGACAGAAAAGTTGTTATCCTATTATAATATAAACATAGTGTGTATACTGTACTTTCTAATTCATTGAATTGAATTGATTATTAAAATGTTTGTTTCGTCCATAGTTGTTAGGCATTTCAATAAAATCACCTTTTAAGTGCACACAATTGTTGTTTTATTAATAACGCATTTTAGTAGAAAAATCTAGTTAGTACTTAATTTAATTCTAAAAGTGGATAAGTTTTTAAGATCAGTATAGTTGAAACGTTCGCTTCTTACAACCAATGCTAACCAGTTGCGTAGCAAGGGAAAAGGTCATGGTATAAAAAAAACTAGGGCTAGAGCCCTAGTTAGAACTAAACTAAAGTCTTTTAATTGCTATGATAAGCAATTTGTATAAAATATATTTTAAAAAAAACAAGTTGCAATTGGCAAAATATTAATTGTACGCGGTGCCACAATACAAAGATAATGCAAAGCTAGTCAGACCTATTTTGGAACGCTCGGAACGAATTTTAGCTATATTTAAATCCAAGTCAAATATAAAATAACGTTTAAACAGTTATAACTCTTAAAAAATATATTATGCAATAAAAAAGTAAAGATAAATTACAAAGCGTCAAGACAAATTAAAAATCTGTTCCAGACTTATTCGGAATTTCCCTGTATTTTTTCGAATGAGTTGCCACTATTGAAGTCGCGTATATGGAATATATTTTATAAGTATTTATTATAGTTTTTTAAGTCGAAGTCACAGAGCCCTCCGAAACCTACATTACAAATTTTATTTATTTTGAATAATTGAAAGAGATCTGGAAATAAAATATTTTACAAATATGCGAAATTTTTTCAACAGTACTTACGCAAATGAAATAAACAGAAAGTGAAACATTATAAACAACCAAGTTGGAACCTAAAGATACAATTCAAGTTCTTACGAAAATTAGGCCACTATACGGTAAAAGGTTTAAATTAATTCTAAGATTATACAAAATAAGAACAACTATTAGGACGGGTGGCATTGTAAAAGCATTAAACTGTGTAACCACTCTTACTATCGTATGCGTATGTAAAATAATCCAAATTAATAATTATATATGTATAATAATAGATACGTGATATCGTTATGAGATAATGTAAGATATTTTTTTTAAACTTTTATTTGGGTTAACTAATGTCTCAGGTATAAAAAAAAAATTACTCTTAGACTAATGATCACTAGCCAATATTTTTAATAACAGATACCGCTATTGAGTTAGTCTTTATTATATTTTAGAATTTCCAAAATATTGGTCTCCCGTACAGTTTCTGGCTTTGAATTATTGCAACACAAAAATCTTTGCTATCTTGCTATCACAACTAGACCATAATCAACGTCGTGGTTAAAATACCGATGTTAGATTGTTCGCTGATCGCTCCAAACGATTTATTTAGATAGGTATATAGTTTGAATCATAGACGATTACTAACTAAAATAATCTCTTTATTTGCAGTTTAAATTCTTTAAATAGGGGATAAAGAATTAGACAGACATTGAGTCTAGTCTATATATTAATTTTTCCCATTGTTCCAAAATCCAAATTTAACTTTTTATTTATCTGTCGTTATATGTTTGTGTTGCTGCTGTATAGCAGTTTAAAAAGTACTGTTTACTGTATAGTAGAAAATAATGGAATGTTCTAGTAAAAGGTTTTTTAAATTTAAATATAATTTGTTATTTTGATGTATTTTAATAGATACAAATATGAAACTAAGTTAAAATATTAAAAAAAGTGAATTAAGATGACGCAAATGCAGACAATATAATAATTGTAATGGTAGAAAATATTTTTTTAATATGGTAACATAGTTTTCCATAAATGAAATTAATCGGCGAGTCGGCTAACCGAATGGTGCATAGAATTTCAATCACCGCTAATTGATCTGTGATTCCTAATTCCTCTTGTTTGATCAATTTTTTCACGTTGTGAACGTTCGTTGTTCCATTAGCGTGTTAAAAAAATGTCGGGTGAAACTCCGGTACCACCTCCCGTATTATGGGCGCAACGAAAAGAAGAAGTTTTACTCACATTTAGCATTGAATCTAAAGACCCGACAATTAAAATAGAAAAAGACTCTGTCTATTTCAAAGGAATAAACGCGCAAGACAAAAAAGTTCATGAAGTGACAATACAGTTATACGATGTCGTCGTTCCTAAAAAAAGTGCCTTCGTAAATAAGGGTCGTTGTATAGAAATGGTTCTCGCTAAAGAAAAGAAAGACGCACCTTACTGGCCGTCTCTAACTAGTGATAAAAAGAAACCTCATTATCTTAAAATAGATTTTAACAAATGGAAAGATGAAGACGACGAAGATGAAGACGGTGGTGGCAACGCTTATGATATTGAGGAAATGCTCCGGTCGATGGGAGGTGGCGCCGGCGACAGAGGCGAAAAACCATCATTCGACGATCTGGAGAGTGATTCGGATGATGAAAACATACCTGATCTGGAATGATATTCCCTGTAGTGATAATGCTTATAATAAATTCAGTACATTATGTATATTAAGGTTTTTACAGTTATAATAAAATCATTGCAAAAACATGTGCTTCTTATTTATCTGATAAACTATATATTACATTAATTTAAATTGGCTGTCTAGCCTTGGGTAGTACATTAGATCATATCAGCTTAAGAATTATAGGTTACAAAGTGGTTTTATTTCATTTCAGGTTAATTTTTTTAAATTAATTTTAACTTATCAAAAGTGATGATCATTAATCATAAATTTTCAATACAGGACTGATAATGATCTTCAAAAATTTAATGCAAAAATACATTTAAATTAAAAAAAAAATTAGTATTAAAGTAAAATAAAGCAGAAAACATATTTTTAATATACACTATTGCATCATTGGTCATTGCATATTAATAAGGAATAATTACAAGACTGAATATAAATAATTTTCATTTGTTAAAAATGTTTATATTGACAATAAACGTATTTAAATTATTACTTTTCTAAAATTTAAATGTGTAGTTAATATTTTAATTCCTGTGCATTGTTTTTGAGTTGTAAGCTACATCATTACTTACTATGAGATGGAAAAGTATTTGTGGGCTTACCTCAATGTAATCTTATTAAAAAATCATTGGGAAATACTTTTATTCTATTTTTAAATATACATATATCATATTTAAAAAAGGAATTTTTTCATGATCTTTAAAAAAATTAAATAGTTTGTGCTTTTATGAACCCACTGTCATAGTTCATTCTTTTATTCTTTATTCTTGTATTATTTTATTTATATTTTTTGTCGTGTCATTATGTATAGTAAAATGCAGTAAAAGTTTGTACCATCCACATAAATGTGCAATTTTTTAAAAGTTGATATCTTGTTGGCATATATAGCTGTGTGGTATCCAGCTAAGTAGAATAGACCAACCTCATTTCTAACTGAGGTGTCGTAAAAGGCGACTAAGCTAAGTCGACCCGCCGTATGGTATCTGGCGAGTAAAATAGACCAACCTCATTTCTTGCCGAGTTGTTTTTAAAGAGCGACTAAGGTAAGTTGACCCACCATGTGGTATCCTATTCTATATAGTGTATTATCTATGTGGTATCCGGTTTAGTAGAATAGACACTCCTCTTTCTTACCGAGGTGTCGTAAAATACTACTAAGGTAAGTTGCCGTCAGGAAGGCGGCCGGTCGTAAAAAACGCAGTCAAATCATGTGACAGCATGTTTATAACATGTTGTGCCGACCCCACTTAGAGTGGGATAAGGGCAGGAGGATGATGATCTTGTTGACATAATAAATAGCTTATATATTTTAAGTATCTATATGAATTTGATACTGTATTGAAGTGCTACTCAATACCTAGACAATTACAATGTAAATTAGTAAAAAATAATATAAAAATGTTCAAAATTATTTATTTCAATTTATTTTGTGTCGAAATATTTCAACATTATGATAATTATTACAAACATAAAAAGATACATCATTGACAAATAAATTTAAGGGGATCCAATACCTTCTACAATAGAAGACTATTTCGTCTTTTCATTAAGTGTCAAAGTCACACTAAATAGGTGGAACTGCTGTCCATGTCTTCTTATATTTAACGTTACTGCCATACAATAAATTAATCTGTTTAAGCTTTCACATTTCAAGATATATGCAGCTCCTTGACTAGGGCTAAACACCGGCGACCCATAACTCTGACAGTCGAACATGAAATACGAAGTTCCTACTTTACCGAATGCCAAATTTTTTGCCGGGCTTATCAATAAACCCAGGTTGTTCTTTTCAAAAAAATAAACTAACGCCTTGCTCAAGTTAAATCTATCAGGATATATGTTATACACAAAACCAAAAATAACTTTATCAAATTTCACCGAAAATGAATAAGGATACATTTCGTCAAACTTTGTTTCCAAATCTTCGAGAGCGATTTCGTGATTTTTTCCAAATTTTGCATGACATTTCTGATGATATTTATCACCTACTTCGACGATTCCATCCACGAGGCTGCTAGTCCAGGCGCTTAAATTACAAGCTTTGATCATAACCAGAGCCACAACGTTTGTAGCTAAGTACTGTTTGCCGCGATGAGCTTCCTCGAATTTATGGTCCAGGGGATGTATCGATCCCCATAATGAGTAAAGATCTCCAGGAAATTCAATATCCCAATCTTTCCACATAGTCTTGGGAATATTTCGATCTAGCCCCAAATCATTAACGCAATTCATTCGTGACCATGGTATGGTTTCGATATTTAACCAATACATTTTCTCGTCCACAACGGGCCTTATTCTTCTTCTTCTTAGATATGGCATATTAGGATTTTCGTCTGGTTTAAAGAGTGGACTAAGTCTGTAATTCAACGCTGAATGACGCGGTGCTGCCTTAATGGAAGTCAATTCAAAAGTATAAAACTCTGGAGAATTCGGTGACGATACGACTTTTTTTATTCTATGTATTAAAGCATCTATCGAACGATACAGAGTCCATCCAGCTAGAGGGCCAAACTTCTTTTCGATAGCTGGTACCGTAGTTGCAGAGTCTTTAGGTTTCTTTTTCTCTTGAGCTTGCGCTAGTTCTGGATCTGGATTCTCCGCAGGTGGTGGGTAGGGATCGAAAAGATGGAAGTATCCGTCGGTCTGGCAAATAACCATGCTGCACGAGGGGAATCTAATGATCACATATCTAAGTCTCTGTAACACCGCTCTCATGTACTGTTCTAATGTTTTCTCCGGATTTTCGTTCACCACTATAATTTTTTTAATATTAACGTTTACAAATTTGCCATCCAATATGACATTTTTTATAACCCTTTTTTCACAAACGCTTAAATTTGTCGCTTTTTCATGTATTTCTAATCCTTTTTCTATACAGGTATCTACCATGACGTGATCCCATGTTCTTATAGGGTGCATAGTTGCCATCAGCATAGCAATCAAACTGACAAAATGGCAGGATTTCACATCAGAGGATGCTTTTCTATCTTTAAGTGCTGTCGTTCCCTCTATTCTGTAAATTCCACCGATTTGTTGGTATCCAACCACTACTTCACTTTTAGGTTCAGTGCTTTCAGTAGAAGTTTTCTTCTTATCAGAGGATCCTTTAGAAGATTCAGCGAATGAAAATTTTGATTTTTTTGATTTTGGTTCTCCAGTGGTATAATCGTAATCCTCTGGCAATTTTAATCTAGGTTCCGTCAAAAGTCTTCTGACTATTATTCTGCTTAGTATAAATTGTTGGTCTTCTGTTTTACCGTCTTTATTATACAAAACTCTGGAAATAAATAAATGTGACATTGAAACGTAAATTTTAAAATTTTAAACAGAATATAGAACATTTTTTTTAAAAGCACTCTCTTAAAAATTGAACAGTTTTCTGTTCAAGTACATGTATATTTATAAGTAAATGTAGGAAACTTGAATGTTCTCGATAACGCGCATTTTGTACAGCTAAATTGGTCAGTGGTACAGCTACTTAGGCAATTTTCGATTTCTTTATAGTAATTTAATTGAAAAAATAGTAAATATACTACAATGAGAAACGCCACATTTCTATCAATCATTTTCCAAACAGTTTTCAATCATGGTTTCATAAAATAAATCGGGAAATATGTTGTAGTGTTTCTGTATAAAAAAATAAAAGATTCCTTACAACATAATAGTAATTGGTGTCTTGTACAACCTAAATATAAAGAATAATAATATTTCAACAATTATAACAAAATATTTGAATTACCTTGCTACTAGATCATGTAATGAGGTAAATCGCAACAAGCACGCCTTTCCTTTGGTTTTGTCCATTTCCCTCAAGCCCATAGCATTACAAGAACTTGCATCGTATAAGTAAAACAGGTTGTTTCTTTTAAAAAATGCACAGCTGTACGTAGTCGTTGTGATCATTCCCCTGTCATATTTGGTTAAAAATTTTCGTGTTAAAACATCTTCGAGTTGCCAAGTTGCACCTTCTCTTACTACGTCTATATTAGCGTTATATGCCTGTAAATATAATAGTTTGGTCAAGAAAATTACAAATTATTTCTTTAATCTAATCTAGGTAAGTAATAGAAAATTGTTGAATGACAAAATAATCGTGTTTATTAATCACTTTAATTGAAGATAGTTTAAATTAAGTATTATTTTTTAAATAAAATAATTTACTAACATATCTATGTTCTAACAAATTAACGGCTAATTCACCTGATGTCCAATAGCAATTTTTGGTATGATATGAACCGGGGCGAGCTGAAACTTTTCTTTCTTATTCTGATACAATTTTTTAGCGGTGTCCACGACGAAATTAACTAATCCAACCGTCCATGTATTTACAGTGTATTTATAAGACGTAACTATCGCCATGATAGCTGCAAAAGGCAATACATCAATAGCTTCTCCTTCAGCGATAGCAGCTGTTCCTCTTATGATTTGGCTGTTGTCAGGCAAATTCTTGAAATTGTTGGGCTTTGCTAATTCCTCTTCTGCTGTTAATTCTGCCCCGGCTTCTATTAATGGGGGTGTCATTTTCTTACGGAGCTGCCGTAATTTAAAACGATATCGTGCATCTTCTGTTAGGAGAATCCGACGATCCACGTTGACCGGCTGCATAGTTTGTACTTCATCCTCAACTATTTGTATAGGCTGTGCCAACTGTAAGAAAATGATTGATATTTAATCTTGTAATATATGTTTTTTTTTATTATTAGGGACACTTGCACACACGTTCGTCCGTCCCCAAAGTAAGTAAATTAATACTTATGTTATGGTAGACAGACAATTGGTGAATATATAGAACTTATATATTTTTTTTATATATACTAATAAATACAAATGTACACCCAGGCTCAAAGACTAACAAATTCATTTATAGAAATGTAGGCCCTTGGCGGGAATAGAATGTGTTAGCAAATAAACTATTTTGGTAAATCTCATAGGTTTACGCCAATTATGCTTAAATATACATTAGCATATTCATTTAAAGGTCCAAATTTACTTAATACCTTTACAAATCCAATCAGAAGATTTGTGTGTAAAAAACTCTTTATTATACTG
Source organism: Morpho achilles (assembly GCA_947086495.1). Lineage (NCBI taxonomy): Eukaryota > Metazoa > Arthropoda > Insecta > Lepidoptera > Nymphalidae > Morpho > Morpho achilles. The sequence continues at coordinate 7,931,565 of CAMTZB010000006.1, read as the reverse complement.
TATACCACATTAAATTTACCACGGTACCACGGTAACTAAAAGAGATTTTACCGGGACTTCAGGTTCCGGCTGAGGTGATGGTGGTGGTGGAGGTAATGGCGGCGGAAGCTCTTCAGCTTTTCTACGAGCTTCCTCTTCTTCTGCCTTTTTTCGTTCTTCTTCTTCCTTTTTCCTCTTCGCTGATTCCTCGTCTTCTTCTTCTTCTTCCACCTTTGCAAATAAGATTAACAATGTAGAAAAGTTATTGTTGCTCATATCAAAATTTTATTTATTTTATAATTACCTCCTCTTCCCCACCTTCGGGCGGCTGAAATTAAAAAAACATATACCCATTAAAAAAAATGTTATATATTTAGACATACTATTATGTGCCAAAAGTTTTTTCAAGATAAATCACTACATAGTATAAAACAAAGTCGCTTTCTCTGTCTATGCCTATGTCCCTATATCCCTATGTATGCTTAAATCTAATCTTATCTAATAAAAACTAAGCAACAGATTTTGATGCGGTTTTTTTTAATAGATAGTGTTTGAAGAGGAAGGTTTATATGTAACATTCAATATGGAGTAGAGAAATACTGTAATTTTTGAGGTTTCTAATGTGATATCGTAAATAATTATTTTTTTTCCGCTTACATTCCAAACTCAGGCTGAACCCTACGAGATTTATCAAAATAATGTACTAAATATTTGTAGAACTTGAAAAGGTCTACAGAAAACTCCGCGATGGTATCTCTTATGGATAACCCTGAGTGACACAGGCTATATATTATACCCGCCACTAAGGCTATAATATCTTTATATGTTTTATACCCGTAATAGGCTATATGTTATATACCCATGCGAAGCCGGAGCGGACCGCTAGTTGATTATATAACAAATTATATAATATATAATATTTAATATACTGAGTCTCATAAATAACTAATCAGAAATTAATGAAAGTAAAGCTACAAAACCCCTCTGAAAAATCTGAAATCGGAATCTAACTGAAATCAATGTCTTTAAACAAACTCTAAAAGATTCGAAGTGCTATAGGGTGAAGCGCGGCGTCCTCACGGCATTTTAAATCTGTAATATCTCCGAAAATGTTCACTTCAATTACATGCTGTAAACGGCCATATTGATCTATATTAAATTTATTTAAGGTACTCAATTGGATAAGGATTAATGCTGTATTGTATAAAAATTGCTTTGAACATAAGGCATCATTTTTCGTAAAAAGTAAATGAAAAAAACTGCTATTGTGGGTTATGCATAAGAGATAGATATATACCATCGCGGACTTTTCTGTAGACCTTTTTAAGGTGTACAAATACTTAGTACACCATTTTGATAAATCTCGTAGGGTTTAGCCTGCGTTTGCAATGTAAGCGGAAAAAATGTAACTATTTACAGAAACCTCAAAAATTACAGTATTTCTCTACTTCGTATTGAATGTTATTATACGTACAAACCTTCCTCTGGAATCACTCTATCTATTAAAAAAAACCGCATCAAAATCGGTTGCGTAGTTTTAAAGTTTTATGCGTACATACGGAAATATGGACTTTGTTTTATAATATGTAGTGTAGTGATGATAGTGATGATGTTAGCCCGGTGTATAAGATTTAGTTGTGCCAGACTTCATCCATCAATTCGTTCATCAATTGGTCCAGTAGATTTGTAAAAGACAGACAGATTTTTGCATTTATAATAGTATGGATGTCATACGAGCATGGGCGGTGGTGTCGGAGGAGGAGTGGGCTCGGGATCGGGATCAGGCTCAGGAAGTTCGTTGGTCTTGTCGCGTGGTTTCGGCCAAGGTGGAACCACTTGTGTTACGGAAACCGTAGGAGAGTCCAAGTTAACTGAATAAGGATAAACAATGTTGAATAATAATTACGCTCTGTGGTATCTGGCTGAATAGAATAGTACCACCCTCATTTCTTACTGAGGTGTCGTAAAAGGCGACTAAGGTAAGTCAACCCGCCGTGTGGTATCCGGCTGAGTAGAATAGACTAACCTCATTCCTTACCGAGGTGTCGTAAAAGACGACTAAGGTAAGTTGACTCACTGTGTGGTATCCGGTTTAGTAGAATAGACCACCCTTTCTCTTACTGAGGTGTAGTAAAATACAACACAGGTAAGTTGACGTCAGGCAGGCGGTCGGTCGTAAAAACGCAGCCAAATCATGGGACAGCATGTTTATAACATGTTGTGCCAACCCCACTTAGAGTGGGATAAGGGCAGGAAGATGATGAATGTTGAATAATAATTTTGTTCAGTACAACAACAGTCAACTGAAAAAAACACTATAAATAGATAGGAAGAGAATTTCAAATTGTAAATGATTTATCTTTAGCGGAATGTAGGAGAGGAATTTAGTGATAACTATGCATATACTGCTTGTATGAAATTATGATGTGTCCAATGGTCTTTCAAATTCTTATCTTGGTTCAGATATAACGGAGTATATAACTGAATATGGACAAGCAAAATATAAGTATTCCTTCGTATTGGGAGTTACTGTGAAACAAGAAGAATAATATAATGTTAAGCATATCGTATCTAGCGATTTGGAATGCAATCAAACATAATTAATAGCTCCTTCTTTATTTTAATGTCTTTGAAATTGTAAACGTAGTATTATATATAAACATAAGTATACCACTTTAATGTAAGAAAAATAAACCAAACTATGTGTTCCAAAAAAGTAACTGTAATTTAAATAAACTTATCATAAATTTTTTTGTTCTATAAATAACAGGAGCTATTATTATGACCATGTGAACCAACCGACTTTTGCTTCTAGTGGCTCGGGAGGCACGTTCTTATATCTCAAAGGAATAGGAGGCAAGTAATCTTCTTGTATACTATCTACCAACGAAATGATATCTCCCATAAGCTCTTCATCCACTTGTGGCTAAAATAAATTATAAGATTTTAATTATTATATAAAAAGAAACAGTTTAGGATTGCGACATTCTCTTTTAAAATAAAACAAGCTTTTTTTATTCTTACCCCAATAGGCGTCGCCTCAACGTCTTCCAAGGGAAACACGTCGTGAAATAATTCTTTACCATCACCTTGGGCTTTTGACATTGGAAGAATTTTACGCTTAAATTTTTTTATGCCTGGCAATTGCTCGTCGCTAAGGGTACATACTATTTGAGCCTAAAAGTACGAATGAATATAAAATACAAATTGTTTGTAGATATTTACATTTTTTAGTTATTTGTAGACAAAGGATATTCAAAATCTGTGGCAACGGAAGTGTTCGTAGACAGTATCTTTTAATCTTCATATTTATAAAACCTACCTTTCTACTCTTATTTGCTTGCCTACCCCTAATTATCATCAGTTCATTGTATTTAAACATACTTTTTCACCATAATGTAAATAAATGTACAGTTACCTTTGGTTCCCGTCGCTTTAGCTTTAGCACTTTGAAAGCATGAATATAAAATTGTGTAGTTGCTGGTAAATATTCCCAATTCTTTGTAAATACAGCAGCCATTGTATTCGGATTAAGAAGCATCAAGCAACAAGCTTTACCCACTTTAAGTGATCTTAAACCATCATTAGTTCGAGGGTAGGGATCAAAAAGATAAAACATATCTTTCTGCCTCCAAACTGCTAGTACGTAATTATTAAATTCTAAAATACCACTATTGTATTCATGATTAAAGAATTCTTCGAGACCAGTACGAATATTCAGTAAACATTCCTTCGTAGTAAACAATTGTCCTTTAACTCTTTCTCTATAAATAATAATTTCACAAGCATATGGACCTACTATAATTTCGTTAGGTATATTGTCAATCGTCATATCTATCATTACTTTCGGATGCAAACAATCCATATACAGTTTATTCCCTAAACGTAGGACTTTATCTAATGTCTTTGAAAACCAAGTATTAGGTGGCGATATTTTAGCGTATGCCATTGCAACTATAGCAATCGGCAAGGCTTGACGATACTTTGCATCTTCGAAACATCTATCGCCCAAATGCATGTTGGCATTAACGATAGCACAATTTTCTGTAAGAATTCTATAACCCATCATAGCTTTTTCTGCTTGTGTCAGTTCTTTGTCCGAGTCGAAGTCTTCATCACATTTTTCATCTACCATTTTGAGCACTTTCACCGGCGCCAAAACAAATTTTTGATCCTCTAAAACACTCCGGGCTAATAAAACTTCAGCTACGGATTCTAAGTCCTTCACATTAACGAGAGCCGCACATCCATTTGAAAAATTAGAATAAGCTCTAGAATCTCTACCAGCGGGGTCGAAAATATAATAACATATTCTGTCCTTCCATATTACAACTTTCAAAACTCTGAAAGTTTAATAATTTTTAAAGATTACAGTAAAAAGCAACGTATGCCTACGTTAACAACGTAAAAACATAAGGGAAAACCTGCAAAAATACCTTGTCAATAAAATACCAGCACGATTATTCTTAAAAAAGGCTTTGAGACCTCTGCACAGGTTATAAACCGTGGGATCCAATGACATTGAATATCCAACAACATCTGGCTCTCCAAGCAATACTTGCATTCTTTTTCCGTTTAACACTAAAGTTTGTTTTTTACCAAACGGTAAAACTTCGCACATCCCTTGCACTGCTGAATGATCGTGTACTTTTTCTAAACATTGAATATACCTAATAAAGAGAGTAAATTTACATCAATTATTGAAAAATTATAAATTTTCTTAACTAGATAAAAAGTCTCACCATTGATCACCAGCGTCTATTAAATTATCCACTAGCTTCATTGTCCATTGTTTTGGATGGTAATGAAATGCCAAACAATACGCCATAACGCTCATGGTAAGAGCCTGTCTTCCTTTTGACCTAGGGCCTATAAATGCATCGATTACTTAGTTATAAATAAAAATAAAAAAAAAATTTAGTACTTTGAAAGTTTTATAATTAGTTACAAAAAACAGTAATATTCCAGCTACTTACTGAATTTGGCGTCGTACATGTTAAATGAGCCAGTAAGAATACCATAATGTATTTCTGGTTTTCGTTCCTTTGTACAAGGTATTACAGTCAATGAATGGGTCTGCAGTGTTCCGCGTTTAAGATTTGCTGGTATTTGCACCTGATAAATAGCATAAACATAAAGCCCTATTATACGATTAAAAATTTTATTCTCACCTATATATTTATCCACATATTATTGATCAATATATTATAGAGGTTCAAATGGATACATATCATAACGCTATTTGTATGCAAGATTAGATAGTATTACAAGAAGAAGTTTAAAACAGTATTTCATCTTATCAATTTTAAAATATTGGAAATATTTCTCATTTTGATCATGTAAAAGGGAAAATACTAAATAATCTTCTTTTATTTTTCATTATATGTGAGTATTACTTACAGAGTTTTTTTTTTTTAGTGTATGGAGCTATAATTAACTGATATTCATTCCAAAACAAAACCAAAATTAACGAAGATATATCGATTCAAAAGCTTATCTAATATTATATAAAACAGTGTAGTACAATTTGAAAACGTACAATAAGATCTGCTATATAATATAATCTAAACTTACATGTTCTGGTTTTGGAATTTCGTCTAGACCACAGACCGAGTCGTCATCCTTTAAATGTTTTTGCGTACCACGCGCTCTTGGCTTACCGTCTGTCACTCCCAGTGTGGTATATGGTACTTCTGAATGAAACCTGAAAATTGTATCTATTTCTAAAATGTCCATATCATCGATTTCTAAATTCATATCACTTATGGTCGCTCGTATAATGTTTAAAAAGAATTGTAAGCTTTCCAATTTTAATTGTAAGTAATGAATTATGTCGCTCCGTTATGTGTAGACATCCAAAAAAAGGAACAAGCATGTATAGCAAAAGCATATGTAGCAAGAAATAAGCATTTCATATTTATAATATTAGTGTTGAAGTATGGATATGAGTAAATTTTGCAAATATACCCCCCGTACTAACAGCATTCACATAAGACTTGATCGATACATTCATTCCAACAATGCAAAAGATATAATGTAAAATTATTTGTGCATAAATTTTCTTTTTTTTTACCTTTTCGCTTTTGTTTCCATTCGCGTTTTTCTCAAAGCAGCGTGTTTACTTAATGAACAAAACAAAATTAAATGAATGAAAAATGTAGTAAAAATTAGAAATGTAACGCAAAGACATTATAATTCCAATATAGAATTCTTACCAAGATTTCTTCTTATGACAAGATTTCCTGTGACAAATTCTGAAAATAATAATTTACGGTCATTAAAAATAGATTGATTGATATATAAAGAATATTTTAAGTGTAGTACAAAACTTTAAAATGACAGGCTGATGGCATATTAAGAAATATTGTTTAGATACGATTATTAATTAATATAATAGTATTAAATTCTTATACCGTTGCGATTTTTTATTTTGACCACCTTAAGCCATAATTTAATATTCTCTGCATTAAAAAAAAAACTAGTACATAAATAAATATATGAAACCAAATTAATATTTATACATTTTATATTTGTAAAATATAAAAATATAATACTTATAAATTAGAAACTCACCCGTGTTTATAGCAAGGCTTTTTCTTTGTCTTTTTATCGCTAAAACATAAAACATAAAATATATACAGTAAGGAAAACTAAAAGACTATTAGTTCTAATATATATTAACATATTTTTTGTACATTTTGTTTTATATAATACTACACTAAACAGGTCTAAATTTTAATATTTTTTGACGAACTACAATGTGACATCAATGGAGATCCGAGGACACTCAAGTAAGGGCGTATAACAAAACAAAATATTGCAGTTAGGGCTTTTAGACAGATATGGATTATCGTCACTCTCTTTTTAAAAATTATTATAAATGTGGTACAGGTAACAATTCCCATAAAAATCTGAACTGAGCATCTGAATAGGTTTATTTAAACAGTTCATATGTTTGATTCATTTTAGGACTAGCGGCCTGCCCCTGCTTCACACGGCTATAAAATATATATCCCATGTCAGTCAGTGTAAAAAAAATGATTAAAATCGATCCAGTAGTTTTGATTTATTCATTATTGCCCGTGGCCCGCGAACGTTAAATTTGGAGAAAAACAATTTCCTTTCCCTATACCAAGAAGATTTCCTGCTATCTTTGGAATATCTAAACTCATATAGTACATTTTTACTTATTTACTTTTACATTTTCCCTATGTATTTTATTTTTACACTTAATTACAGAATGTCTTTAAACAAACTTTAAACAACTCAAATAAAGAGCGACATAGCTGCTAAAGTCGAAGTGTTATAGGGCGAAGCGAGACGTCCTCACGGCATTTTAAATCTGTAATATCTCCAAAAAAGTTCACTTAAATTACATGCTGTAAACGGCCATATTGATCTATATTAAATCAACTATTTATTTATTTATTTAAGGTACTTAATTGGATAAGGTTTAATGCTGTATTGTATAAAAATTGGTTCAAAAATAAGGCATTATTTTTCGTAAAAAGTAAATGACAAAAAATGCTATAGTAGGTTATCCATAAGAGATAGAGATATACCATCGCGGACTTTTCTGTAGACCTTTCCAAGATGTACAAATACTTAGTACATCATTTTGATAAATCTCGTAGGGTTTAGCCTGCGTTTGCAATGTAAGCGGAAAAAAATGTAATTATTTACAGAAACCTCAAAAATTACAGTATTTATATACTCCGTATTGAATGTTATTATACATACAATCCTTTCTCTGGAATCAGTCGTATGTATTAAAAAAATCCACATCAAAATCTGTTGCGTAGTTTTAAAGTCTTATGCATACATAGGGATATATGGACAAACAAAGAATGCGACTTCGTTTTATAATATGTAATGATGATTCGCCTGACGCGAAAAAATTGGTCCAATTATATATCTGTAACGACGTACCTCAAAATTTTCCTTGGACCAGGCATATGGACGACCTCAGGTGCATAACTTTTCTCCTTATTTACTATTATACCGCTATGCGCTTTGTATAAACTGAAAATTAAAAGGTTTTTTGTTATCTATAAATCTTTTATAAATAAAGCGCGAAATATTTTGTTTAACTAAACAATTTATATGTTGTAAAATGCTATGTTGATCTACCTTGAAACTAAATACTAATGACCCTTTAACGCAAGCCAAAACTTTTCTTACTCATATCCTGACTTTGGTGGTAAAGGCGGCTTGTAATCCCCAGGCTTTGCGGCGGCTTTTTGTGCTGCAATAACTTCTCCACTAGTCTTCGGGCTCGGCACCTTATAGGGCATGATCAAACTTAATGGAAATGACATTATTGTAGCACTAAAATATATGCTATAATTAAAATAATATAAATCTATGGGACACTTACACACACAGCCGTCCGTCTCCAAAGTAACTTAATACTTGTGTTATGGTAGACAGACAACTGGTGAATATATTCTTACATATTTTTTAAAAACATAGTTAAATACAAATATACACCTAGGCTCAAAGACCAACAAATTCAAATATAGAAAATGTTGGCCCTCGGCGGGACTCGACATGCGACCCGAAGAGCCGAAGGCAGTGTCAATACCCACTGCGCCAGCGGGCCAGTCAAAATAATATACCGAATGCCATAAAACAGTGTCATGACAAACCCTTCATCCTAAGTCTCAAAAAGATGAAATTTTCATCTTTTTTTGTTTTTACTTTCTACTTTGTCAGCCATTCAGCTTCGATGCCTTAATTATTTGGAGAAAAATTCATAAGCAGTTCATTTTAATTATATATGTATAATTAAAATCAAACTTACGATATACCGAATATGAGTAAATCTACCCCTAAATATTGTAAAACAAGTTTTACAATATTTAGGGGTAGGTTTACTACGCCGCGTCTGTCTGTCCGTTCACCATAAAATCAAAAACTACTGAAGACATTTATTGCAGTTTTCTCCAAGAGGGTCTATCTAGTAAGGAACGTGTATAATTTAATTAGGTTTTGTGTAAAAAAAGTAAAGTAAAGGTCTCCCAACTATCCCACTGCTGGGCAAAGACTGCATTTGGAGGTCTAACACGTCGCTTCATTGGAGCACATAAATCCAAACATATACTCAGAATTCTCTAGAAATATACATTTTTTTAAGCCTTTAATTGTGGTATAGCTTCTTTTTTTTAATAATGATTTTAAAATTTATTAATACATAGAATTTTTATATAAGTTTTTTTTAAATCCAATGACAAAAAAATGTCTGTTCTTAAAAATTTTAATGACAATTTTTTTTATCTTTCTATTTTTTTAAGGACCTCTATCTTCTAAGGACCTTTGAGTATAATCCTCCTCCTTTCTTTCCAAACCTCTCTTACATCTGCAATATACATTCAGTTAATTCCAGCATATTTTACTATTTCATCTGAGATATACATACATTATATATTATGCTATAAACATGTTGTAACATGATTTGGCTGTGATTGTACGACCGGCCACCTGCCTGACGTCAACTTACCTTAGTCGTATTTTACGACACCTCGGTAAGGAGGGTGGTATATTCTACTCAGCCGGATACCACACGGAGGGTCGACTTACCTTATTCGCCTTTTACGACACCTCGGTAAGAAATGAGGGTGTTACTAATCTACTTACCCAGATACCGCACGGCTAATCTAAATGCTATGTATATATTTTGGATATACATAGCATAGTTATTAATTTTAAAAAAAAATCGGTAAAAAATATTTGGAGCTTGATGTCACACATTGTTCACCATGTGATCTTGTTCGCGGTCTTATTGATCTTATCATGTAACATAACGATTTTTATTAGATTACTCACGTTAAAGATAGATTTGTCGGACGCGGAATGTTTTATAATTGGAACTGGGGTAGGCAAAACGACATCGCCGGCCAAAAGATCAAAGTAACGAACTTTCTTTTTATATTTATCCTTTTTTCTCTTTTTTTTTAGAATACCGCCAGCGTCTTCTTCAGAAGTAGATTCAAAATCGAATCTTGAATATGCTTGTCTAAAATAATAAAGTGAAATTGAAAAAATCAATTAGACACTTTCACGTAACTTAGGTGGGACGCCGAAAAAATGTGACTTACTTTTCATGAGTATCAGTTTTGTGTGGTTCTAATGAACAGTGACCAATATATTTTAACCTGTAACAAAAGTTATAATTTAAATATCTAAATGAATAAAGACTCTTTTTATTTTATATTACAAATTTAAATCATGACAATTAAGTGCCAATAAATTAAATACATAAACAAATAAATTAAATACAACTTAACAGACTACGAAATACTTCTTTGAATAACATATTTTTTTAAATATATATATGGAACTCTCATCAAATATTGTTAAACACCTGCCATTACTAACTATATAATATATTTATTTCACTACTAGCTTTTACCCGTAACTTCGTTTGCGTGGACTGTTGTCGCGTGATAGGTTGATAATAGATGGCGCTTTTAATATAATTCTATTCCTGTAGAATTAACAGGATTTCTGTATCCTTTATGTTACCCCGCTGTATAAGGAATAATTGTGCCAAATTTCACCGATATTAGTTCAGCGGATTCGCCGTGAAAGAGTAACAAACATACTCACAAACTTTCGCATTTATATTAGTAGGAAGGATAACTTGACGCAAACGATGTCGCGGGAATAGACGACTTTATATGACAATTCGAAAGTCATAATGTAAAGGCATATTTACGTCGACATACCAGACATCGAGGTATAGAAAAACAATGAAGACTAAAATATTACCTTGTATGCATTGATGGAACCATTGGAATACAAGTATCCTTATAATGGGGAGGCTTGTATGGTTTGGTTTTAAAATTCGGCGGTTTTACTTGAAATGCTTTTTTGGACCCTGTAAAGAAAATCAGAAAAAATTTAATACTTTTTAGTGGACATTCTAAGAATGCGAAACAATGTTTTGCTATATTTGGTCGGTTTGTGTAATAATTACGAGGAAACATACACCTTTACATTTATAGGTATACAATACTCCAATGTTAAAATAACATAGAAATGATAAAAATTCCACCGATGGTTTTCATCGAGTTGTCTATCAAATTTTAATTAACTATATATATAGAAAACTCTTCCGAACTATTGATTAAACTAAAGCTTAACTTATTTATCCGAATTTTATGTAGCAATAAAAAATTCGATCTAGAATTTCTTGATGTAAAGCAGAATTTGAATAATAAAAGTTGAAAAAGACTATATTATGTGTCAAACCATACTTTCGGCCTGGTATGTGAGAGCTTCAATAATTTCAGCAACATCCTTGCATTCAGTAATCTTCGCATGTCTGCACACTTTTTGTAACTTTGGAGGGCATTTGCAAATTCTGAAAAGCATTACGGCCATTTTGCATTTACATTTTTTTTAATTAGAACATTTATTTTTCACAAGACTTACCGTTTTTTGTTGCTCATTTTTCGTATTTTTTTTACCTTTTTATTAATATAACAAATAAATTTTGATGACTAGCAATTTACCAATGTTTTAATTTTTCAATGTGACATTTTTGTTAGCAAAAGTCATGAAAGTTTGTTTTTTTTTCTAATATATATTTCTGAAAAGTTTATATGTTACTTTACACCCTAATTAATAAATAATTAGGAAATACGAGTTTAAAAGGATTGTATATACTAGTTGTGACAGCAAGCAATTGTTGGTTTTGTTCTTTCAGTAGAAACTGAAAGCTTGACTTATTTTTGGAGGCCTCCATTGTATTATTTTTTAAACAGTTAATCTTTAATTAAGTACCACTCAGTACCTTAAAAGACATCTAAGACAGTTTGTCTCAGTTGTTGGTAGATTGTAACCTGAGGTATACTTTGTTGTATCCCATACCACTTATCGCTAAGGTAATATCAGATAGTAAAAACAGAAAGCCTGCTTCATATGAGTCAAATTGAGAAAAAGTGCTAATAGTTACCAAATTATTGATTCCAAAAGTAGAAACATATAATCTAATATAAAAGTGGAAAATTAAAAATAGTATGTATAGGCTATAAAGTTCTATAAAGTTGGCTATTTTTGAAATAAATCAAAATTAATTAAGTTTAGACATTTTTATTTTTTATTTTAGTAAGTAACTCTATAATATCTATAGGCTGAAGAATAAATTTTAATAAGATCAGTAAAATTAACCCATGTAAGTATATAAAAGTCAAAAGTAATTTTATAATTTAAAAATATCATTTTAAATAAATCAATTTTCACATATAATAAATTTTACTTTATTTTAAATAAAACAATGTACAAATTGAGCATAAAATACCACCACAAAATAATCAATTATTAAACAAAAGTGTAACAAATTTGGTATAAAATTATTATCTTTTGTGCTTAAATAAGGCAACCATTTTAAAACCAATCCAACCATTTTATTGTTCTATATTCATCTTATATTTATACACATATGTATACTAAAATTTACTGGAATGTAGTCCACATTTATGATCTGTAAATATTGGCTTGTTGTTATTAATATAAAAAGTATTTTTAATGTATATAAAATTTACTATTTCTACCAATAAAAAATTAATTTACTAATTTTGTATATAAAATCAACTAAACATAGAATTATGAAGAGTTTCAATATCTTCTTTTCTTTGTTCTGCTCTTAATTTTTCCTTTTTAAAAGCCTCATACCCTTCATCATCTGTAGGCAATTCATAGCGGCAAAAGGGACATGAATTAGTCTGAAATAATATATAAACTTGTTAAAATTCATTAGGTATATAAATGAGTATAAAACAGTTTAAAGAGACATTTAAATCTAATATTTTAAATAACAATAATTTTATTAAATTTATTGTAACAAGTTTCTAACTTAATTAATTTAGTTAACTATATTATACAATCTTATAATTACTTTGATGGGATGGTGGATTATAAGAAATCAGAAAAATACTTTACCTGATTGAGCCATGTTAAGATACATTTTTCATGAAATATATGATGACAAGGCATTTTCTTCGCTTTAGCATTAATACCAAAATTTTTTAAGCATATAGGACAATTCTTGTCTTCAGTTTTAATAAAAATTTCCTGTAGATTTTTTACTGCTTCTTTTGATGCTGCTGGTGGTAATCTAGAAATTATTATATGCAAAACCATAACATAGATATAATCAAGTAGTAACAACTTTAGTTCTATAATGCCATTTATATATTAATAAATTATATAAAAGAACAGTGCATTACGCTGTGTGGTATCCGGCTGTATAGAATAGTACCACCCTAAATTCTTACTGTGTTGTAAAAGGCGACTAAGGTAAGTCGACCCGCCGTGTGGTATCTGGCTGAGTAGAATTAACCAACCTCATTTCTTACCGAGGTGTTGTAAAAGGCGACTAACGTAAGTTGACCCACTGTGTGGTATTCGGTTTAGTAAAATAGACCACCCTTTTTCTTACCGAGGTGTCGTAAAATACGACTAAGATAAGTTGACATCAGGCAGGCGGCCGGTCGTAAAAACGCAGCCAAATCATGTGACAGCATGTTTACAACATATTGGGCGGACCCCACTTAGAGTGGGATAAGGGCAGAAGGATGATGATGATGATAAAAGAACGAAATAATGAAATCGCAAAAAGGTCATCATTCCTTATTAAGTAATTATTTTATTTTTTCATCATAAAAATTCTTTATTATCAGAATTATTACTTTATTAGGTTATTAATGAAATGGAACCTGTAAATACCTTGGCCATTCTCCTGAGAAATTGTCTTCGTATAAACCGAAGTCTATTAAAAATCTTGCCATATGAAGTAGATGATTTGGTTGTTCACCGTCATCCAATTCTCTCCAGCCCATTTCATGGAAATAATCGGCCATGCTGTAAAAGTTATTATAGTGTTCCTATTTTTTGTTTGTTAACTTCTAATTTTATAAATAAATGAATCATTCATAGAGAAAACTATGATTTTTGTGTAGTAAATAATGTTTGTCATTTTGCCATAATCAGTGTTGCCATTTGCCAACAGTTAAATTAGCTTCCCACCAGATAACCACTAACAAACAGAATTTCAATTTCTATTCAAGTGTGTCTGTGTGTGTATATATATATATATATTTAAACATTATTATATATATTATTATACTAGCTTTTGCCCGCGACTTCGTGCGCGGGGACTCAGTCCCGGAATAAAAAGTACCCTCTGTTAACCCTGCAAATATCTCCATCATTCTTGGGGTTAATTTGAATGATGCCTGATTTAATAAAGCCATGGTCATATATAACCGAAACGTCATTAAAAAAAATTACACTTCATATTATGAAACAATGTCCCCGCAGCGTGTGTCTGCTTACAATGAACTTAACAACTAATTTACGGGTTTTATTTAACAGAAAGATTGATTTATAAAGTAGATTTAAGTTTAATTTCATCGCGGATTATAGCAAAATAATTTTATTATTACTTTTGTTAATAAGGTTTTTTGTAAATTTATAGAAAATGACCATAACTGTTACTAAGTCTACTGTATACTCCCCTAATCGTTACTAATATTATAAATGAGTATGTCTGTGTGTCTGTTTGTTACGTTTTCACGGCGAATCTGATAAACCATTATCAATAAAAATTTTCACAATTCTTCCTTATCCACACGGGTAACATTTAGGCTGTAGAAATCCTGTTAATTCAACAGGAATTAAATGACATTGAATGAAAAACCCCAGTATAATCAGTCTATCAAAGTTTTTTTAATCGCGATTTTTGTTTTTGTCAAAGTCAAGTTGAATCTGTAATTTGAAAAAGGTTCTATATCAAGTTGTTTGGCTTACGTAGATAATTTTTTAAATAAAGTTTTTATATATTTTGGATTCTGTTTACTGGATAAATTTAACTGAGTTATCAAAATGTATAATTAATATTAGTCATATGGGTTATTTACTACAACTCCGTGTGGTATCCGGCTGAATAGAATAGTACCACCCTCAATTTTTGCCGAGGGGTCGTAAAAGGCGACTAAGGTAAGTCGACCCGCCGTGTGGTTTCCGGCTGAGTAGAATAGACCAACCATGAGGTTGGTCACGACACCTAGGTAAGGAATGATTCTTACCGAGGTGTCATAAAAGGCGACTAAGGTAAGTTGACCTACCGTGTGGTATCCGGTTGAGTAAAATAGACCACCCTCTTTCTTACCGAGGAGTTGTAAAATACGACTAAGGTAAGTTGACGTCAGGCAGGCGGCCGGTCGTAAAATACGTAGCCAAATCATATGACAACATGTTTATAACATGTTGTGTCGACCCCACTTAGAGTGGGATAAGGGCAGGAGGATGATGATGGGTTATTTACTAAAATAAATAAATCACTAATATTATCAATGTGAAAGTCTGACTGTTATGTTTTCATGGTCAATCCGATGAAACAATATTGATGAAAATTAGGATAATTAATGGCTATATGCCGAGGTAGGTTTTTCTCTTTATATCCTGTAAATTAAAGAAATAGGTTATATATTAAGCTGTTTACATTACGTCGAAAAAGTTATTTTAATAAAGTTTTTATATGTTTCGGTTTTGTTTGGTCGGCACAACATGTTATAAACATGTTGTCACATGATTTGGCTACGTATTTTACGACCGGCCGCCTGCCTGTCGTCAACTTATCTTAGTCGTATTTTACGACACCTCGATAAGAAAGAGGGTGGTCTATTCTACTTAACCGGATACCACACGGTGAGTCAACTTACCTAAGTCGCCTTTTACGACACCTCGGTAAGACATGAGGGTGGTCTATTCTACTCAGCCGGATTCCACACGGCGGGTGGACTTACCTTAGTCGCCTTTTACGACACCTCGGTAAGAAAAGAGGGTGGTACTATTCTATTCTGCCGGATACCACACGGCGGATACATATCCCTATACATTTTCTGGAATATGTTGAACCTGCCAATTCGCATTGGAGTAGCATGGTAGATAGGTCGCCTTCTTAAGGGAGAGAGAAGGCTTTGCCCAGAATGGGAGATATGTTACTATCTCCCACTCTTTACTTACATAAATAATAAATATTTTTTTTAAATTGTACGTTACTTCATATAATATTGCTTTTTCATTTAAAATTTCAAATAAATGCCTTCAATGAATAAAAAGTTTCAAACAACTTGGAAAGACGAAATATTTACTTTTGCATCCTACCTGTTAGTGTGACTCACTATTCAGTTTTGGTAGCCCGTGCATGTATAATGACTATCAAAAAGTGTAAGTTACACTATTGTTATGCCTAAAAAACTCAAATAAAAATGTGAAATTTAAAAAAAAAAATCATCTCCAGACAGGCCTAGTTCTCATAAAAATATTTGTACTACTCTTAGATATGTAATCCAGTCGCTAATCGCTTCAGGAACGGCGAGAAACGGAAAGAAATTCAAGTACCAGTATCATGGTATTCGACCTTTCAACTTAAAATTGACATATTTTTTTTATTTGCTGACCGATTGAAATAAATTATACCCTATATGTTGAGTGAGGCATTCTGCTACATATAAGTGAAAACAGTTTTCAAATTGAATCAGCAGTTTCTGAGATTAGCTGGAACAACCGCACAGTGCCTAAAAAACTGGAATAAAAAATATGAAATTCTTCAAAAAAAATAAGCTTCAGACCGGCCTAGTTCTCATAAAAATATTTGTACTACTCTTAGATATGGTAGTATATGTAATCCAGTATGAAAATCGCTTCAGGAACGGCGAAAAACGGAAAAAAATGCAAATATTAGTATCGCAGTATACGACCTTTCAACTTAAAATTGACATATCTTTTTTATTTGTTAACCGATTGAAATAAATTATACCCTATATGTTAAGTGAGGCTTTCTTCTACATATAAGTGAAAACCGCGTTCAAATCGGATCAGCGGTTTCTGAGATTAGCGGGAACAAACGCACAGACATACAGACAAACAGACAAACAGAGAAACAGACAAAAATTTTAAAAACTATTGTTTCATGTTTAGAAGCGTGTTTTGAGACGACAACACTAATTTTTTCGTAAAAATATCAAATGTACAGATTTTAACACCTCTACGATTTTATTATATGTATTGATATATAAAATTGTAAACTTAGATTATTATCACTTAAGAATAAATATATATTGCCTCCATTTGATAATGTTCACGGTACATGGTACAAGCATATTGTTACAAAAATCTTAAATGATCCAATTGCGTTACAAGATAAATCTTAAAAAAAGAATATATTTATTAAAAAGGTTTAAAGATATTTGCTTAAAACTGATGATATAAACCATATCGTTTGATTGTATAAATTTAAAGTTAACATGCAGGTTTACTTATAAACAAGTTTACTTATAAACAAGTTTACTTATAAACAAGTTTACTTATAAACAAGTTTACTTATAAACAATAAAAAAGTTTTAATAAAAACATCTGTTTCTATTAGGACTCTTAAGTCGTAATAGAAACAGATGTTTCTATTAAAACTTGCATGTTAAGTTAATAAGTATCAATAGCGATTGAAGAGATAAAATTAAAAAACTTATATTATTAGATACAGATTTAGAGAAATCATGTGAATTCCACACCTTCATATAAACCCTGCGTGGTTTTCGAAAGGTGTGTTTACATGTTTATTTTATGTCTCAGAATTTGTATTGGAAAATCGAATTGAACCTAACTTTTTATCTACTAAAATTAAAAGTAATATTTCCCACTAAATGGGAAGTTAAAATCACCAGTTTTAGTGGAAAATCCACTAAGTTGGCAATGTTGGTCATAAATTTTTTTAATAATTTATATTAGCCTGGAATCTAATATTTTAATGCCTATTGTCAACGCTTCAGCGACAATAACCCTCCATATATAACCATAGAGTTATTATACTACAGTAATAGACCCGTAACGGCCGGTCCCAATATTCGATCTATCGCCAATTTTGGCTTACCGGAGTAAGAAATGTCAAGGTATCGCGTCCCAATATACTATCAACGATCAGAGAATCCTATCGTCCGACGCTGTCTGTCGACGGGAGGACCGCGGATCGCCCTCTCTATGAAAATAGCGACATATCTCGTCCCAATAACGTTTTGAATGCTGTCAGTGTCAAATGACATTAGTAAAGATAAGGTATATCGTCTATCGGTCATTTAGCAGCGATAAAAGAGTTGATAGCACATTCAAATTATTTTCTTTTTTCAAGTTTTCTTTTTCTTTTCGATGTTTTTGATTTAAAATTATAATTATAAATACCACCGACCTACCGAAAAGACACTTCCGGACCGATAGACACAGTATTTCCGATGAATTGCCCCAAAAGGCTGAATCATCAAATAAAAGAATTCAAAATTGAAAAATATCAAATGTAACCTCCACACGGTACGTAGCTACTTAACTATATGAAATTCTATGGTTTTTGTACGTAAATTAAATAAAATATAATTAATAAGGCATGGTTTTTTTTTTCAGAAACACTGGTATATCCTGCGTCAGGATTTACTAACATTGAGATTTAATGTTTTGAGCACAATGCCAGTGTCAGTAACTGACTACATGGGGGTCTCCAAATCATCAGCTAGCCGAAACGTAGCTGATGTTTCCGCTGGAATAGAAATGCAAGTATAGCCTACGCACGTATATGTGTGTAGTAATTCACTGCAAGATTTCTATAACATTTGTCATTTTGCCCGAGTTTAAGGAGCAATTGATGCTACACATATTCTAATGCAATCCCCAAGCAAGATATAATATATAAAAGAGCTAATTAGTAGAAAAGGTAAATCGTTATTAAAACTTGTAATTATTACCTAATTAATTGATTCAAATATTGTTGAAGACTTCAGAATAGAGCTATTTTTATGTTAATATTCAATCTGCCTGTGATGCACAATAGTGATTCATGAATGTTGTGGCATGTTGGCCTGGATTGACTAACTAACCATTTTCATTAATTCTACATTGAGAAGTAAATCTCTTCATGCATAATTAAAGGCATTTTTATATGTATAGTGTAAGTTTTTATTGTTGCATATTGTTTCCTATATTTAAAATCATTAGCCATAACCTATTTATGTCATAATAAAAAAATGTTAATCATTAATTGTTAAATTTAACAAATTTCCTGCTGAATATGAAAGTGTGACAGTGCATATCCCCATGCAAGCCCTATTTACTGTCTCCAGTGTTGGATCCAATTTCATAAAGTCAGTGATAATACAATGATAATTATACTTTACTGTAACAGATATAGCATAGACATAAGACTGCTGAATCCAAGACAAAGTTTTTCTCCAAAGTTAAGAGACCTCAAAATCCATTATCTCAAGGCTCAGTTAAATTAAAATAACCATTTACCTAACTTATGTATATATAACATCTGCTTATGTATAATACAGATTTATGGACTATGTACTCATGTAAAACTATCATTACAATGATAGTTTTACAGTAAATAAATGTTAAAATGGAGAACCTTATTATTTTTCTGTTTTTTTCCCTAAGTACATAAACATTCAAATACAAAGAATTTATTCATTATTAATTGCTTTACTTGTTACAGGTGCTTTGGAGCTAAAAAGCATATATTTCCAGTTATTAAACTAAAAATTAGACTTAATTTACAGTCTATACAGGTTGTATGCATAGATGTACAAACAGAAGTGTAATTGAAGCAGATAACATCATAGATTAAACAAGAATGATGACATCTTTTTTTATTATTGATTACTAATATATTTAATTGTATAAAATATTTAATAATATTATTGACATTTATTGAGACGATATTTCATTAATGTTCTAATGGTGTGTTATTCTTTACCTGATTTAAAATATTTTTTTTACCATAACTTATTCATTATTATCATTTAACCTTTATAAAAGATCTGAGTGAAGTGTGGAGATAGAAAAATATCAGGTTAACTATGTTTTCTTCCATCAAAATATGTTTGATAAATTTTAATCTTATTACCTAAGTTAATTTTTTTTTATTTATTTATTAGATAAATACTGTTTTTTGTAATAAACTCATTGGGTGAATCAACCTTGGATGTGAACCGATGAGCCTCTGGTAAGTCAGGTTTTCCTGGATGGCGGTTTTTATGTAATAAATAAAAATATGTATTGAAAAAAAAAATGTTATTTCTATAACCTTTTATATATAGATTAAACAGTTCAATGTCGAAAGACTAGTTAATTATTATAAGATTCTATAATAAAATCATTATCCCTAATTAAGTTTAGCTGTGCTATTTTTACAAGTTAAAAAAACTATAAATGATTTTTAGAAGCAGGCGTTACTCTGCGGAACTCCATAATATATTGCCTGCTTCATACACTTAGCATTATATATATTCTCTTAACAAACCCGGATTACAGCAAAATAATTATATTGTATTAACTTCTGAAAAACTAAAAAAATTAAAAGGAGAGGAGACAAAAATAAATTTAAAGGAGGCTGCGCCATTTAACAGTTATTTGTAGCTACAGACATGTAAACATGAACTTAATATACAAATATAATTTGAACATAAGTAATGAAAATACTTTCATTTTGCTATAAACCGCGATAAAAGAACAATTTATGTAGTATACTGAAATGTTTAATTACGTCACTTTAATACTAAGCGTGTGATATTTTTTATTATTCTCGTAAAATTACCAATAAATCAGATATTAAAGATATAGTTTGCCAGCATAGCTTACAGTCAACTGCGTAAATAAAAGAATATTTTGGAATAACGCCTTAAAAATGAGCATAGCAAACACTAAAATTGCGTATTGTTATAAAGTTATTTAAGGTCTGCATGTTTAATCTCAAATCTTTACTTATTTTATAACAAAGTCCACCAGGTTCGAAACCAGACTAAGCCACAGCAACGCTTGGACAAACTTGAATTTTATGACATGTGGGAAAAAAACAATCTCCTGTGGGAAAGCTATATTTTATTTAAAAAATGTCATTTTACTCCTGTTTTCAGGCATTGTAAAAACTGCTAAAATAAAAATAGATTTCAAAGCTCCTATTTCCTATTATTTGTAAAGTTGTTATAGCGTAACGCTGTGGTACTACGACTACGACAAGCTGTGGTAGCCCAGCGGTAACACCGTGCGCCTCTTTCGAGGAGGTCTAGGTTCAAACCCCGGGCAGGCACCAATGAGTTTTCTAGTAAAACTTATGTGTCTAATTGATAATTGCAATTTATCACACGCTTTTCGGTGAAGGAAAACATCGTGAGGAAACCTGCATATCTTTAGATAATTCTGGGGATATGTGTAACCTACCAATCCGCATTGGAGCAGCGTGGTAGGTCTCAGCTCCAATCCTTCTCTCCAAAAACGGAGAGAAGAGGCCTATGCCCAGCAGTGGGATAGTAACAGGCCGTTACTACTACTACTACTACTACTATAGCGTAATGGTATATGGGCGGACTATATGAAAATACCCGGGTTCAAGTCCCACCTGCACCAGTCTTTTTTTTTAATAAAATTACAGAGCAAGGCTCAGTCGTCCAAGTACTACCTTAAATATTTAAATGAGTTAATCTTGTATGTACATATAATTCTTTTTTTGAATCTCGGAAAAGGCTCCATCGATTTTCATGAAATTCAGCATGTTTTAGGGGGGAAAATTGTGAAGCCTAGGTTTCATTTTGAAAAATGTCGTTTTATGCCTGTTCTCAGGCACTGAGACTTTTTTTAATGGATGAAAAAAGGGAAAAATTATGGATCAAGTGATTTTAAATTTCTTGTATTTCTTTTCTATTTGTAATTCTAATTTTCTTTTCTTTAATTCTAAAACTTAATATTACAAACATTAAAATAATATTTCATAATCTTGCTATAATATTCTGCTATGTCTTCGATTTTTCTTATCTGGGATCTCATATCAGCAGGAATAGCTTTCCTAAAAATAAAAAAATTAAAGGTCATAACTTGTTTATTGACAAGTATCATAATTCACTCTGTAAAGGCGAATCAGATGGTTTCTATTAAAAATTCATACTACAAATTTATCTTTACTCAAAAGGAAATGCTGATATAATCCTGAAATAGTCCTGCACATCCTCATTCAATAATACCATATTCCAACATAGACCTTTACCAATATTAATTGTAACATTAACTGTACTTAAATAAATAAATGTAAAATAGACTTTAAATTACTTAGATTTTTATATAATCTCTACATATTGGCTTGTATTATGCCTTGACAGTGACTTGATCACATAATAAAAATATTTTTTATGTTGTATTGTTCGTAGAGAAACAAACTTCTTTACTATTTAAGATTTTCAGAATTAAAATGAAATTTTGTCTATAGTATAGTGCATTATATCAAGTATCTCAATACTTTTTAATAAATATTCTATTTTCAAAACAACTGCCTGGGGTGTAGTAAGTAGGTAATGATCACCATAGAGTGCTGTAAATCCAGCACAAGTCAAACCTAATATGACTGCTACTCTATCCAAAGCATCATCTGGTGGAATGTACTCTTGTTTCTCACCTTCAGTCTGAAAAAATATAAATTATAAACTAACTTAGCTTTGTAATATATTACCCACATTGTTATGATACTTTTTATATAATGTACTTTTTATTTATTTATAGATTAACCAAATTCACACTTGACAATAAAATTATGCATTGAACAACTTAAAATAAGTAGTATTTAATTTTAGGTGATAATAACTTTCAAATTAAGTTACAGCAACTGAGAGATACAATTTAACTAATTTTATGTTATGGTTAAAATTACAAAGTCAAAGCAGGAATATATTAATTATCAAATCTATACTAGACCAGTCTACAGAAATATTTAAATTAGGTATAACAGATATGCTTATACATATACATATTATATTAGAAATTGAAGATTATTTGGATAATAAAAATGCCAGGATTTGAAAATCCTTTCAGGTTCATACAAGATTGATTGCGGTTTGATAATGTAAAAAAGATTGATATCCGAGTTTCTTTCTGGTTCTTCTTGGTAAGAGCAACATTCCAAGCCAGTTGTAGCTTCAATAATCATATTGATCCTTGCTGATTCAAAAGTACTTGAAAGAGCTTATTTGAATAAAGATTATTTTGATTTGATTTGAAGTAAGTAGGGGTTAAATTTGTAGTAATTAATCTCGATTATAATACAGCCTTCAGATGTCACCGCACCATAGTATCATCTCAGCATAAGAAGGTAAAAAGAATACATACCTTAAGGTTATTTATTACTGCTGTATGTTAACAATCGATGCATTGAAAACATATATGATATCCCATAGAGCGCTTTCTTTTGATTGATTGTTGGCCACATCCGAGGCCTTGCTAATGACCACGATGTCAGATAATAAATTCTATTAGGTGGAGCACTTTGTTTGTTGTAAGCGGCTTGTTTTTAGTAATTTAACTTTAGTACATAATACTATAATAGTTGACTATTGTTTTACAGCAAATATTGACAGCGCGCCAAATACGATAAAATACGTCATTAAAAAAGATTCCGTTATCATCATGCCTGTTTATTTCTAATATTTGTAAAAAAAATATTATTTACTGAAAGTTAATAAAATTTTATTAAATCTTAGATGAGACAGATAATTTTACGTTTTTTATGGGCTAATATAATTAGTATGGTGTCGAAAACATGTATTAAACAGTGAAGTGACTAGTTTGATGCCCTTAGTAATATAACGTAAGCTGGAACGTATGGGAGGGCTCAGATATCCTGTCTATCTACAGCGAACTCGAGTAATGATTCACTAATCCGAATTATTGGGACGTGATAGGTAGACGGATAACTTGACCTTGATCGGCGACGATAAGAGTCTGTCTTTATCTGTCGGTAGATTATTGGGACCGGCCGTAAGATGGCTTGTAAGTAAAACGTCACAATAAATAATAACAGGATTTTAGTTAGTAATCTATTATGACAGGTAAGATGAAATGCGCAGACTTATCTTTGTCTATCATACATAAAAAGAGACACTCTCATTTGCTTTCTCTTCACTTTAGTAGGGCACATTTAAGCACACTTATACGTCATAATTAAACAACGACAAAACGTTTTTAATTACCTGGCTTAAAACAATAAATTATAAAGATATGGAAGCTTTATTACTATGCATATAATCTTTAATACATACACACACTCATACAGAAAGAGATGCTCAAGCAATAGCTCTAGGACTTGCACAAACGCGCGCGCGCGCTTCTTCACACGCACACAAACCCACAGATTTTCTTTAAACTATTTAGATTTTAATACTCATTGGTGACCAATAATTACTATTTTTTAATGCTAATAAATGTAAAACTTGCCTCTTGCTAAGGAAGAGCGATATCTTATGAAAAAGTATATTTAATGCTTATTAGAATCTTAATACAATTCTCTATTTTTAGTAATGTTTTTTTAAGATGAAATAAACATTTTGTATTTAAATATAAGAAAGCTCAAAGTTAATCAGCGGGTGATGGAGCGAGCTATATGCTTAGAGTATCAAACTAAGCTCTACGTAAAATCTATACGTAAATCAAAAACGTGGTAAAGTACCAGTAACCAGGAAACGAGTGGAAATGGACAGGGCCCATAGTACGTGCGAAAGGATGGGTGTTAGGGTCTTAAGGTATTGGTATGGCGAACCCGGGTCACAAAAAGCAGCATCGGTAAATTCACTATGTGATGGACAGACGGTTTCAAAAAGACTAATGGCGGCACAGGATCGTATGAAGTGGAAATAATTAGAGATGTCGGATCAAACAAAAATAAAATTATGGATTTGTTAAAAAAAATTCTGCTGGGAACTCCGAGGGATAGTGGGGCATATCCGATGCATATAACCAAAATACGTAGAGTAAAGCATAAACGTTAATTTCATAAGGAACGTCGCTCTCAGAGAGCCCAGAGAGTTAGTGTTTCTTCTGGGCAGATATGACGAAAATTTGCTTTATGAAGGATCTATTATTCTTAAGGAGCATGTTTCAAGGATTATGTTATTTTTGAAGAGAAGATAAATACAACTCCGAATTTACAAGTATCACTGAAATTAACATCTCTGATGTCTACGATGATCCTGCGTGAATACATACTGAGGGGATAAACTTTTTTTTAGTGACTTATGAAGACCTAAATAGGACTAAACAATAATAAAGATGTGAATAAAAAATGTTTCTAGAATGTAATTTAATAATTAGTAAAATATTGTCGGCACCTGAACAACAGAAAATAATGGTAAAAAGTCGAAATTAAGGATGGCTTATCTTTTTTTTTTAATTTTTTAATATATATATATATATACCTGCTATATATGTACTATGTATGTACTATAGACCTTTTATGTAAAGTGTTACATTGAATAAAATTTTCTTCTATTTTTTAATTCTCTTTGCCTAGTGCATAACATGTACCCAACCAATAATTGGTTTTAAAATTACAAAACACTGTTGGAAATAATAGAAGTTATAAAAATTTAACCGCATTCCATTAGGTAATAAACAAATTCGACATAGAAACGAATTAGTAAAATTCGTTGTAGATAGGACTCCATTGAAATATACGATTTTCCGAATCGCTTTATCAGCAGCGACTCATGCCCTACGTCATTTGAGGTGAAGTAGTTTGTCGACGTGAAAATACGTAAGTTTACTTCGTGCACGCCGAAGTGAGTAGTCTCATGACCGTGTTAGCTGAACGTGCTAGTGTCGTGATTAATTATAATAGTACACTTGTTTACGGAATCCGGTAAGACCTTGTTTACGCGCCTATTTTTAAATATGTTCATATCTATCTATCACGTGACATCATAGTCGTATAAATTAGATTACTACGAAGTATTATCTACAAAATTTGCTATAAATGTTATAGAATTTTCCCAAATACCGTTACTATATGATGTCATCGAAACAATTGTAATGAGATTATGTCGTGAGTAATTTTATAGTTTGATATAGCTATAATAAATTAATGCGAATGTTCTCGTTGAACATTTTACTGGCAATATAACTGCCTATTTATTTTGCTTTTTGTAATTTACTGACCTTATAGATTTTTTATAATATTCTTTGTCATAGTAACACATCTTATTTATTTTAACAGAAATTAAATTACTAATGTAAGTTTAAAAATTCACTTTTCCGTAATAAAAAATAGTTTACCTTAAATATTTTCTCATAGACCGTTAGCTTAGTCATTGTACTTGCTATCTACAAATATCTATGGGTAGCATTGGTGTAATTCGGTTTTGTTTTTGGAATTAAAAGTGACGACTGCATAATAGGACTCATATCGAACTACCCAAGAACGCGTAGGTTTCAAAATACTTTAGTACCTACTTATTAACCCAAATGAAATCTAAAATGTGACATTTATTTTATCAGAAGTACTTGACTGTCAGGTGTGATGATAATATCCGAAAATCACACCAAAGAAAATATTTAGTAACAATATTAATTATGTTGCTTAAATTTTTGTACTCGTTCGGAAACAATAAATTGCTTTGGGTGTGGTTTTACTTGTGGAATAGTAATTAGCCATGGAAGAAGGCTCCAAACAAAAATATGATAAGAAAAGTAGAAAACTTATCTATTTTCTGTTTCTAATACATAGTCATATAATGCATTTCTATTCGGATAGTAGAAACAACGTTTTCGCAGACTTACACAAGTAGGTTACAGCCTACGATAGTTACGATGCTACGGATACCGGTTTGAATTTGAAATGCGTTGGCGCCTTATTGAGGAGCATCAACACATTCCTTGAATATAAACTTGTATAATATACGTTGACCTTGGTATACAATGTCTTTTTCAATTATAATTAATGAGAATAGAAAATATATGCCTATATTTATGTCATATGTATCTTCGAACAAGGTAGAATCTTCTTACATAAGTAGTTTCTAGAACTTTTCGCTGATTTTTACTTTGGAAGACACTTATGGGGATAAAGTTACAGCTACAGATTAAAGGTTTTTGTACTGAAATAGACCCTGATTTAAATAACGACTAACATTATACTCGTAGTATATTCTAGGTGTATTTCGCGTTGCAAAGATTTTGTTGAAAGAAAAATGCTTAACTATAGTCACCTAATATATGAACAACTTTTTTGTTTGCTCTGGGCCTATTGAGTTTTATGGAGATTAAAAATATATATCAGTACAGTGGGTTATTTCAGGTTTAAACCTATGTGCGTAAATTTTATATAAATATGGTAATCCATTAGGGAATTACAACAATACAAGTACACCCATTCACGTGCTAATAATATGAATAGGGAAATGGATTGTTGGTAATTGCTGTTTCATAACTTAAAATTTAATGAGTATATGAAGTTGTCTAACGCGTTCTTTAACATGATTAATCATGATTCTGGTATGACAAGAATCGCAATAGTTAAAGTTTAACATCGCTACATTTAAAAAATAAAAGTGTAACTATTTGTACAGTAGCAGTATTAGTAGCATCTTTATATTTAACTAAACTTTTTTTCATGAATACGATTTTTATTGTTGTGTGTTCGTAACTTTTTAAAATCCACGCCTACGCAAGTACATAAAATGCAGTGATTACTGTCGGCGGAAACTATACGTTGAAGCTGATTCCAACCATTATCTCTGGACCTCAATTATTGTCTCACGTACATTGTTTTAGTAAAATGTAGATAATAAAATAAAACAAATAACAGATAGTGATTAATAACAAATATCTGTTACTCTGTTACTATTATTTACTTATATTAAAAAATTAAATCTTTAAAACGTCAGACACTCCGCTTTCTCAATTTTGCTCCAGTACCTATATCGCTGTTCACACGCAAAGCTGCGCGCATATAATATATCTATAAAAAGAAAGCTTATATAGGCAATGCTACATGTATCGTCAATATAAATATAGTATATTCGCACAACATATATAGTATATTGTATATCTATAAGAAAGCTGGCAAAAGAGTGTTGTATAAAAGAGAACGGACACGCATGAGTTGACATTTTTGTTGTATCTTTCGCATGCATTTAAAGAATTTTGGATTTAAATTTAACAAGCAGTTAGTTTTCATTTTCAAAAAGCTCTTCGTTGGATTAATTGTCCAAAAAACAGACAATAATGAAATAATTAGCAAATACTCATAGCGCATGTATTTTCTATTAACATCGTTCACGAAAGTAAAAACTATATTTGAAAGCGTTATATAGCAATACGACATATTGCTAGCCAGCTAAAAATATTATAAACGAGGCATGTTAAGAATACTAGTTACATATACCAACTTCATAAAAGTTTTTTTTTAACAGCGAAATATTGTTGCATAGATAAACGCAGGTGTAACATACGCGTGTAACATAATATAATATTTATTCTGAAATAATTCTGAAGTCCACAATAATGATCGCTTTGAAGGGTTTCTAAAACAATTAATTAAATTGAAAGTTGATTGACACCATAACCAAACGAAACATGCAACACATAAATTTTTTTAATCGTAGATCTAAATAAGCGTAGGTAATAAGAAATTTCGAAAGGTAAACCACCTGTAAATACGTTAGGTGACATTTTTACACTGAAGGTTAAGACTGGGTTAAGAGATGCCAAGAAAGGTCAATCAACCTAAGTATTATTTTCTATGAAACAATTATAGGCAGTTTAAGATGTATGGTAAGAATGGCCTGTACTGGATATCCTAACTCTCTGGAAAAAAGAACCATACGTAATAGATTTAAAAAAATTTGCTAATGGATCAGTGTTGTAATCCATACTGCGTTTTTACGAAAAGAAAGAGAATAAATTACTAACATTGAATAGATTTTCTAATAAGCGCGTAAATATACAATATACTCGTATCATGTACAAAGATATTAACGGACATGTTGTTAACATAGTTATCAGCAATGATGTAATCAATTCTATAGGATCTGACGCATTACTGTAGCCTTGTCCTACTATAAAGGTCCCAAAGCGTAGAGTACTTAAAATAAATTGATCAAACGGTAGCTTTAGCATGTTTGTAATAATTAAGTTTATCGCTACGCAATAAAAAAAACTGAGGACAAAAAAATTAAATCCAATATAGTTTATAGTAAGTAGCTAATTGAAATTCGAACGCACTTTGTTAAGATTTTTTGGGCAACCGTTAGTAGATACAGAAAAGATTTGAACGCTACCTTTATCTATATACGAGTATCTATACTGAAAATCTATTGTTAGACCTGTATAAGAATTTCATTTAAAATAGTGAATGGCTGCAGGCTGATTCATTATCATAGATTCATTTGAATTGTGTCAAATTCAGTCTGGAGTCTGTACCGTCCACAAATAGGAACAGCTATTACGACAAGATTATATCGCACCAGGTTTAGGGTTTACTGATTAGTTTGTCCTATATAAGATTTAAATGATGACACAATATCAAATACTTTAAATTAATAGAGCTCTAATAAAAAAAAGGTTTACACACAAATTAATGCTAAAATAAAACTTTTATTTTTCCAGATAATGGGGAACGTAATTTTTTCAATACTATGGCTGATCATCTTAATATTTATATCGTTTTGGATTGCGGGAATTTGCGCCGGAATTTACATCATAGTTCTTCCATTTACAGTTTGCATAGAACCTTTATCGGTAAGTGTATTCGTTTAGGCTTAATTATATATAATTAACACAGTAAAATAACGGCTGCTTACTGACCCACGCTATAGACAACTTTTCTCTGTTTTTGAAGTGAAGGGTTGGAGCTTAGACCTAGCATGATACTCTAATGCGGATTGGTAGGTTACACCGGAATTCTGTGGAGATATTTTTTCACCATATTTTCATTCACCTAAAAGTGTGTGATAAATTACAATTATCAATTAGACACATTAATATTTAAAAAATCTCATTAGTGCCTGCCCGGTAAAAGGTAACGAAATGAAAACGAATAAGGTTTTTTTAAATATCTGAACAAGCCCGAATATTTAAGTAATATACTCTACTTTAAATTAAAATTTAATGACAGTTATTCATTTAATATCAATCTAATATCACTTAAGCTCTTACTCCAATAACTTTTCGATAATTTTTAGATAAGAGATTTTAGTTGGACTAAATACATTTCAACAGCGTTTTTTTTCATTGCACCTCGGTGTCTAACTCACATACACTTATTATTAATTTGTTTGACTATATTGGCAACAGCATATTGATAATTAAAAAAAAACGGTGAATATATTTTTATTTAATAATAGCATTTGCGATAAACCAATATCGACCGGAATTATAAAACTTCAACCAAAAATATACATCAAGGTTAATATTGTTAACATGATAAGGCTGCTCGTGTAGTGGAGATAACATTGTTAACTGTACATTTACGAAGTATGGAGCTTAAAAAAACGTATAAGAAGAACCAGTAAGGTGAGATCTTTCTCACCTTCGGACGATCCGAACGGGGTTCATCAGACGCTCGGAGTTAGGTCCCTGAAGCGGTCGATGCATCAGTTGCTCACGATACGTCGATCAGCGGAGGGAGGGGCCACTGTTTAGAAAGGCCCCGAAACGGAGGTGGCGCCCTCCGGGGTACAGAGCCGCTGTTATCGGGGACGGGGGCAATGTGCACAACTGTTCTCTGTCCCCGACACCATCAGCGCGATGGAGCACTGTCAGGTTTTTAGAAGTTGTGAGTGCGACATACCCGCCGCTCGATCCATATTAGGTTTTTCTGACTGGAATGATTTATAGAATTAGGCGTTACTTTGCGGAGATCCATAATACAAAAGTAATAATCGCGGATTAAAGCAAAATAATTTTGTTATTACTTCTGACTGAAATGACTCAAATCAAATCGAATTACTATCCCACTGCTACATACGCTACATTATAGAGGCTGGACTTTGGACCCACCAAGCTACTCTCATTTGGATCGGTAGATTATATGCAGCCTCCAGAGATATGCAAGTTTCATCGCGATGTTTTGCTTCACCGAAAAGCGACATATAAAATTGCAAATATTATAGGCACAAGTTTTAACCGAAAAACACATTGATGCCTGCCTGGGGCTTGAAGAACCCATGATCTATGACCCATAGGGAGAGAGGCACACGGTGTCACCGTTAGGCTATCATACCTAATCTAGCTTCATATATGAAGCTAGATTGTAATAAAAATTAATTCGTTTATGACATTACTTATATTCAATAAAAGTAAAGTCGGTAATAGCCTATTAATTTCCCACTACTATGCATATGCTCTCCCTAGAACGGAAGGATTTTTTTTTTTTTCCAGTTTTGAGTGAGACACGGGGTTGTTTAAGTGACTCACTGGTGAGAAACGCCCCACTCGGCCAAACTCATCCAGGTCAAGGGTGGCGACTTACGCTATTGGATACGTCCACCGCCACCCTGCCTGTGAAGCAATGATATTAACACAGTCTTTTCTAAAAATATTACATAAATTACCATATACAAGTTTTGAATAAGCCGCTTAGTGAATAAATACAAATTATCCTCATTTCGTTACTTGTATAGTTTAAAAAGAAGTGAAATACAATTTAGTAAAAAAAAGAAAGATGGTATATAAATAATAAACAATGCAAAATCAGTCAAGATAATTAATACTTATACTATTTAAGATACAGGCATCTGTAATACTGTTTATACTGTATAGGGGGAGGGGGAGGGGCGGGGGGGGATTGTTGAATGAGAATAAATATCTCAGTATTTGTGTTGTGTTGCGTGAGTGTTAAGTGTTGTTGTATTGTTTTAGGTTATTAATGATGTGGCTTATGAATCTTATAAAAGATTCAATAGCCACGTGTTTCCCTAACATGTGTGTAATTGTGTATGGTGTCACTCGGAGGTGTCTGCACAGGCTCTCATGCTCGAATCTCTGTTTTGCGAACTCCGGACATTCGCTGACCAGATGCTCGAGCGTCTGTCTTGTGCGATTATCGCAAGGACAGACGTCCGAGTCGGTAATCTTGAACCTGTGCAGATACTCCCGGTGATATGCGTGTCCGGTGAGATATTGCGTGAGTTGGAATGACTGTTGAGTGTGTGTGTAGAGTTGTTGTATGTGTTTTAGTGTGGGGAGTAATGTGCGTGTTCGGACGCCTTGAGCCGCGCTGCCGTATCGTGTCTGCCAGACACAGTGGGCGTCTCGGCGCGCGTGCATCCTTGCGAGGCTCCGTGGGAAAAAGGCATAGTCTGGCGATCGGTGCAAGGCGGTCCCTAGTTTGGCGGCTGCATCCGCCGCTTCATTCCCCGCAATGCCGACGTGCGCCCTGACCCACGCAAACTGAATGCTGCTAACCGCCACATGTACAAGATGTTGGATATGTGCAACCAAGGGATGTGTATTGCTTCTGTCCTCCAGAGCCTCCAAGGCTGACCTGGAGTCGCTGAGGATCCAGAAGACTTTTTGTGCTCCGATCTTAGTGGAGAGGGAGTTCGCCCTAGAGCAAGCCTCCCTAATGGCCAGCAGTTCAGCCTGGAAGACGGAGCAACAGTCGTGGAGCTTGAACTTTTTGGTCTCCCGAATTCGAGAGCCCTCAAAAAGCACAAAAGCCGCGCCTACCGCTCCGTTCTCCTGCTTGCTGCCATCCGTGTAGATGAGTGTGTTGTGTTGTGTGGTGTGTAAGTGTTCGAGTTCAGTGTTACTGATAGTTTTGTGCTTGATGGCCACTCTAGTGGCCGGGTGTAAGAGTTTGTGTGGCGGAGTGCGGGTCTCCATCGGGATATCCGACGGAAGAAAGTTCGCTCTCCGTGTAAGTGTGGTGTGTTCGATTGTGTGTACCTCCTGAACCTTCAAGTCCAGTGGGGTGAATTGTGCCAACGCGATTGCCGCGTTGGTTGAAATTGTGTGAAAGCCCTTGATTGCTTTAATGGCGAAACCGCGCTGCATACTCAGCAGCTTCTTTCTGTTGCCTGCCCGAGCCGCGGCATGTCCCCATACTCCCGCGGCATAGGTCATCGTTGGTTCGATGACCTGCCGGTATATGGTCTGGACATTATCCGCGTGGATCCCCCATGTAGGTCGGCAAAACAGACAGAGTCTGCCGAATATGCGCGCGGCCCTACCAATGACATATCTGATGTGGCTATTGAACAGTAGTTTGTCGTCTATTACGACCCCCAGATACCTGAACTCGCGATCGAACTGAAGTGATTGCCCATCCATTTCGATCAACGCCGTTCGCGCCCGGTTGGTGAACGTGACCATTTTGGTTTTTGAAGGGCCAAACGTAAGTTTGACCCCCTTACCCCACTCGACAACGGCACGTAATGCGTCAGAGGTCAGGCTCTGGAGATCGGAGAGACGACGCGCATGTGTGATCAGGAGCACATCGTCAGCAAACGCCTGTAGATAGCATCCCCTGGGAAGTTGCATGCTCAGGAGATCGTCCAGTATGATGTTCCATAGTACGGGTCCACAGGCCGATCCCTGGACACAACCCTTCGTCATGGTCTTATGGACCGTAGCACCAGCGTATTCCATCCTGACTGTGCGGTTGTCCAGATAGTCGACTACGAGCCCGTATATGTTGCGGGGGCAACCTGATGCGCGGAGTCGGTGTAGGAGAGCGGGCCACCAAGCGTTATTAAACGCGGATTTGATGTCAAGTGACACCGCTATGACCATATCCTTGTTATTCTTGGCGCGCCTAATCTGTCGTAGGGCCGCGTCGATCGCCATGACTGTGCTGGTCTGTTCTTTAAACCCGAATTGTGAAGCGTTGTTTTTGCCATTTTTGTCGAGTGTATATGTAATGCGTTTTATGAACAGTTTTTCGAGTAGCTTCCCAAATACCGGTATAAGCCCGATTGGGCGATGAGATTCCAAGGAAGAGTAATCCTCCTTACCGGGTTTGGGAATGATCCTGACCAGGGCGGTCTTCCACTCCCCAGGAAAGTGGTGAAGTGCTAGACACCTGTTCAGGGCATCCGTTAGCAGTTTGGGGTACATAACTGCAAACTGATAACAGATGTCCGACGTCAGATTGTCTAGTCCTGGAGCCTTCTTGGGGTTCATAAGCCCAAGAACCTCCAGGACTTCTTCCTGGGAGAATGGAAGATCGTCGTCCGTGTCGGGTGTGTTGTGCATGTCGC
Organism: Morpho achilles; assembly: GCA_947086495.1. Classification (NCBI taxonomy): domain Eukaryota; kingdom Metazoa; phylum Arthropoda; class Insecta; order Lepidoptera; family Nymphalidae; genus Morpho; species Morpho achilles. The sequence continues at coordinate 7,897,516 of CAMTZB010000006.1, read as the reverse complement.
TTCTTAGGGCGGTGTGTATAGGTAAAGTGTCGTTTTTAGCGCTGTCATCCGGGAAGAAGTGGTCAAGCATAGCTCGAGCCGTCTCCTCCCCGTCTGACGTGTGTGTGTTGTTGACTCACAGTGTGACTGGTGGCCTCCTCGGGTTCGAGTCCTTAAGGAGTCGGTTGGTCAGAGACCAAACGTTCTCCTTATTTTGCTGGGTGCAGAAGCTCCTGAAGTGCGCCGAGGAGGCTGTTTTGATCTCGTGTGTGTAGAGTGTTTTCAGTTCTCTGTGTCTGTCTATGAGTGTGTCTGTTAAAGTGTTGTGTTTGCTTGCTGCATGCATTTCTCTATGCAGACCAATGACATCCTTTTTGCGGGATTCCAATGCTTCGGTCCACCAAGGAGCTTGGTGACGCCCGCCCTGTGATCTGGTCGGCATGGAGTCGCGGCATGCTAGGTGTATAATTTTTGTGATGTCCCTGATGAGTGTGTCCAACTCCGCAATTTCCAAGTTATGTGTATCTGTTTCCAGGATGTGTGAATTGTGCATGTGTAGTGCGAGCGAGCTTTTAAAATGCGCCCATTGTGCCCTCTCGCTATGGTATAGGAAGGTGGGCGCACCGGCTGTGGGTTTGTCAAGCCCAGCTGGCGTCCTAATGGCAAACTCGATGGCGTTATGCTGACTGGTCGGGCACGCATTCAAGTTCACGTGCCAATCCACCACCCAGCTTGCCACATCGGACGACGCCAGAGTTAGGTCGATAATGGAGGTGCGGCGCATTCCGTGCGTGACTGTCTCGAACGTAGGGGTGTTACCGATATTACAGATTTCGAGACTCCTACCGTAAGCCATATCACGTACAGCCGCGCCCCGTCCATTCAACCTGACACTCCCCCAGTCAGTGTGCCACCCGTTAAAGTCCCCTCCCACAATGACGCTCCTGTCCCCAATCTGGCTCACAAAACTTTCCACACCGGCGAGGGTACTCGAGATATCCTTGCCCGGCTCGATATAAACCGACGCCAGGTATAACTTTCGCGCTCCCACCCCCACCTGCACAACACTCAGGTTGCCAGTGGAAAACTGAGTGAGCCCAACCGCCGATATGGAACCGGTCTTGGTAATCACGCAAGCTTTTACCCTGTTGGAACCGGGAAATTGGTAGATGTTAAGTCCATATACTGACTTTACCTCTTTCCCGGCCCCAACATAGGGTTCAGCTATCAACGCAATGTCGTGGCTGCCAGCCATGAAGAATCGTAGGAACTCCGACCATCGGTCCCGAGCGCGATCTAAGTTGCACTGAAGTACTCTTATTTCGTGCTTAGAACCCATAATCGATGCGTTCTTCAATGCGTTTTCTCATGGCTCGCAGCGTTGGACAGTGGTTGGAGTTGGCAGCGTGGTTGATATCAAGGCCGGTCCCAAACCGGTTCTCCTTTTTCATGCAATTGAAGCAGCGCGGGCTGGCCCTCCTGGCCCGAACCGGGTAATCCGAGAGTTTATGTTCTGTGCGAGCGCAGTACGAACAGGGTCGATCATTTGCGTCGCTTTTGCAATGCCGCTGGGTGTGTCCAAATTGGAGACAGGAGTGGCACTGCATAAAGGGGGTAAAATGAGAACGGAAGGATTGGAGCTTAAGACTCTCCGTCTGCGTCAATGCGGAAACAATAAAAATAAAGTAATGGCCTATTACTCTCCCACTGCTGAGAATAAGCCTCTTCTCTCCATTTTTGGGGAGAAGGATTGGAGCTAAGACCTACCACGCTGCTATGCGGATGGTAGGTTACACATATCTCCAGAATTCTCTAGAGATATGCAGGTTTCCTTACGATGTTTTCCTTCACCGAAAAGCGTGTAATAAATTACAATTATCAATTAGACACATAAGTGTTTACATCAAAAACTCGTTGGTTTCTGCCCATTTCGAACCCGTGACCACCTCGAAAGTGTCGCACGGTGTTACCGCTGGGCTATCACAGCACGGAACAATACCATATTTCTGGGACGCGGAAACTAAAGTTAAGAATAATTATTATTTAAACTTAACGATACGGCCAACACTGCTCCGAAATTTATCTTCATCGGATCTATATTCATTTCATTTCATCATCATCGGATTCATCGGATAAATATTTTATTGATTAAAAATATATATAACGACTAAGAACAATTTCCTTTACCTAGTAAAAAATATATACGAAAGTAATGCTTTTCTAATTTAAGCTTATATGTTCCAGGGGCTCACGGACTTTTTGTTGACAGTCATTCAATTCCCGAGATATTGTGCCCAAGCTATGATGGACGGAAGAGGTTTTGGATAAAACGAGAAATAAGCCATTGATGATTATTGTTGTTATTATTTAAATAAAGTGTAAATTTGTTTATATTTTTATGTTATGAATGTTCAATGTTTTTGTATTAAAATAATGTATAACTAACTACGCACTGAAAATATTTAATAAAAACGTTATAATTTAAATTGTCGAAGTTATTCTTCATCGCAACAATGTCGCCATCTCTCGCGATATAGTAGGATTGTCACAATTATTGAGCTTTCTGTCTTGACGTTCCTGCAATTATTGAAATGTCCTGGTTTAACTTGCGTAATGCAATTTGATTTTCGCAGATTTCTCAATTATTTATTGCAACCATATTTATCTTTTATAGATAACTTACTATACCCATTCTTACCTTGAGGTATTTCACTATTCCGGTAGATTATATAAACTAATTAACTTTAGGTTTGCAATTCATCATGTACTTTTTAGTGATGGGAAACATGGACAAAATATGATCATATAAAAACTCCACATCCCTCGACATTTCTAGAAATATGAAAAAAGATTGCTTACATCCAATTGGATTAAGGAGCCAAGCATATTTTTTAAAAAGAAAACACCTCCATAATTAGAAACAGTTTTTTATTGAACTTTATGTTATTATTAAATGCATACAGCTTGACATTATTATGATACATCTTCTTAATCTTACACACAGGAACACCTAGTTGCATTACATACATGAAACAAAAATAGCTAAAACTAGAGCCTAAACGTAATTTCATTTTTTTTAATAAATTCTCTTAAAAATAAAAATTTACATAAAAAAAGGATAAACAGTGCTTTAAATTCGTTTCCTATCATAATATATCACGTTCCAATGTTTTTATGAGGTCTTAAAAAAGGTATTCTTCGCGATTTCCAGCACAGTATTCAATTGCGTGATAGGTCTACGGTCATTTTACAATACGAATGCTTTTCGGATATGACTTATGTATAAAAAAGTAATCGATTTTAAGCCGGTATCTATCTGTTGTAGATGATTAAGTGACGCCATATCATATTGAAACAAGAACAAACTGATAAGTTCTATTTCTATTGTACCTTCCCAAATATTTTTTTATAAAAAGCAGAACAATTGTTAAAGATAAACTATAGATTCCTTTGGTCTAACTTTTGCTAGCCTCTAAAATCAATGCGATTGTCTCCTTTAAAATATTTCCTTGCTCCAAACAATTGACGATAAAATTTCTGGAAATAAAATGCAGGTATAAATTGGATATTAGGATCGCTACAAAGACTGCTGATTTTATCATATACGATAAGTTTTGTACACACTAATATCGCCAATTTAATAAGCTATTTAAGGTCTTTGTAACGAACAAAAGTAGAAGTTAAAGGGCAGTTCATAAATATTGTGCAAGAAAATAGACTCAAAAAAGTCGGTCAAACAACCATTACAATGTTGCAATTACGTCTATTTTAATTAAACTTTACTAGCATTTTAAACCGCATAGATGAGTTTGAAATGTGGTGCTGGAGAAGGATATTGAGCATTCCTTGGACGGAACATCGGACTAACGCATCGATAATTAAGGAAGTCCAAATCAAGACCGAACTTTCCACCATATGTCTCCGCAGGATTTTGGAGTTCTATGAGCACGTTGCGTGAAAGAGTGGCGACAACCTTGAAGAGTTGTTTTTCACGGGCAAGGTGGAAGGAAAGAGACCCAGAAGACGGAGCTCCATGGGTTGGACCGACCAAATTCGCTCAACACTCGACTCCAGTATCAGTGACGCCATCCACACCGCAGAGGACAGAACCCAGTGGCGAAAAATAGTCCTAAGTGTTACATAAAGGTCACGACCCTCAGCATTAAGGATAACGACGCCAGGAGGAGGAGTATTTTAAACATTTTTATCCCTGAACCAGTACAGTTATCTACAAATGTGTCTAACTATCATAACTTGCGGCTTCTCCTTTGCGCCTTACAAAAGTAAGTAAGTTGTCTGAGGGTTTTGGTACGACTTAATAAAATTCCGCAATCAATTTTAGATATGCCAATACAGCAGTTGAAAAAAACTATTAGAGAAAGGCACATGCGGTAAGCCTACTATAGTATTGAGGAACATATAAATAATAAGAATAGCTACTTTGTACAAGACAGTAATAACAAAGTGCACTAGTTATAAGAATTATATTTTGAGATCGTGTTTTTTGCTGGCTTTTCCCGATATGAGCAATTTTCCGAATCTTAAAAGGTACTTTTACAAGTTACCTTAAGGTAAGTTAGTAAGTACTTGAATAATGAATTCAATTAAATTGTTGTCCGATTAATAATATCATTCTCTATGAGTATAGTTTAACATTTACTAAGAACTCACCTATAATCGTTAATATCCTCTTTTGTAACCTTGACATCTTCGAATTCCTTTCTGTTTAAAAGTGTAAATATGTTTAGGGGAGTCTTTTCTCTAGACGATATACTAAAAAATAATGAATTAACTATAATGTTCATTTTATGATATAACGTTATTTAACAATAGGAACATACCTGTTTAACTCATTACATATGTTACCAATATAGGTATAAATCTCTGTCCCGCGTTCTTGAATTTCACTTTTATCGACTTTGTTGATATCTGGAGACTGTAAAGTCCGGTAACATTTTATGCTAAAAATCATATTTCATAAATTATCAACTGTTAAATAACCAGACAGCATTTATTTTAAAATATATGTATCTAGTTCTTCGGTACCATGGCACATATATAACCAAAATATATCCGCACCAGCTGTGAATACGTTGATAAGACGAGTTACGCCTTTTTATATATTTAATCATAAAAGGCATTAGGATTCCTTAATTTATATGGTGAATATTTCAGTGAAGTAGATAAGTCTTTATGACGCACGTATAAACTTGTCAATATTTAACTAACTCTCTTAACTTACTTAACGCAAACCTATTTATGGCTACCCTGAAAAGTGTGCGTTTCGGACGGTTAAGTTATTCACGCCTGACACGGATATTATTATGTCATAAATATAAACAAGTATTATTATAACATTATAGCTTGAAATAATTATTTATTTAATAATTTTTATAACACCGCTATAGATCTAACTAACTTATGTACTAGTAACCCAAATCAATTTTTTATAGTAAAAAACACTCTATAGCATAAAAATTACTTGCGCTATACTGCGTCCATCATATTATCAGTCTTTTGACAGCTCACGCTCATTAAGTTTTGTATTGCTTACGTACAAATATCATACAAATAATATTTGTACTTTATGGATGGGTACCGCCCACTTAGTGATGTCACACATAATGGTTACTACGATTATGCCACAGATTAAAAATAATCGGTAGAAATCGATGTTACGAGTATTAAAAGACATTTAATAACATTATATAAAGTTTTACTTTCTTCTTAGTTAATACATGAATACAAATAAAACAATCAGGATATTTTAATTTATTTTATTAGCACGAGTCGTCGGAATGATAATCAACACTAGACTCCTCCGATGAGGAGTCTTCAGTAGCAGTTATTATTAGCTCTTGTGTAGATAATATATTATCAAACGCAATATCACGTTCCCAATCAGAGAATATTACTCTTTTAGTTCTTTCCACCACACTTGCCCAGTTCTCGGCCGTTACGTGGGTGCAAGCATTTTTTAGCAATTGCAACATTTTATTCGCTGTGAATGGGGGGCTTGTATTGCATCTCGCAGCATGCCCTTTTACTTGTGCCCATATAAGTTCTATTGCGTTGTACTGGCAGTGGTATGGAGGAATCCGAAGAACAGTATGGCCATATTCTGCTGCCATTTCATTGATTACATAGCGTTTTGCTCTCTTTTTGGTTTTTAATATTTTTATTAATTCAACTTTTAACATTGACTCGTCCACATTTTCTCCATTGTCCCGAAGCCAATTAATTATTTCATGCTTTTTATTAGCCTGTGTTGGCATTTTGTCAATTTGACGGGAGTGGTAGGGCGCATTATCAATAAAAAATATTGATGGTTCTTCCAATGAAATGAGCATTTTTTTGAACCACTCTTCATACACATTTGCATTCATCTCTTCGTGGTAGTCATTTGATTTCTTCGATTTAAATGCCAACAGTGCGTCTTGTACAAATCCTTTTGCTGTACCTGCATGGCAAATGATTAGGCGCTCACCTTTTCCCATTGGTACTGAGGAAGTGGAATCAGCAGTATCATCAGTCCAGAAACGAGATAGTGTGTGGTTAGCGTTGAGCCATGTTTCATCCGTGAAAACAATATTTGCCCAATCTTGTATTTTCTTTGCCTCTCTTAAAAAATCACAACGTGCTATAGCTATATCTGTGCGTTCCATTAATAATTTTCTTTTATTTAACTTTTTATATGAAAAGCCAATTGTGTTCAAAACTTTGACCAAAGAAGATTTTTCACCATGAAATAGACCACTTCTTTTCAAAGAAACAATAAGTTTTCTCAAAGTTGGAATTTCTTTTCTCAAGTAGTAATCATATACATGACGACGAATAGCGTCAGCGTCAAAGTCATCAAAAGCTGTCACCTTATGAGCCCGGCGCTTTCTTTTTGGTGTAGATGGTTTGTTTTGCTCCAAGCCGCTCCTGCCGTAGGCATCAGTAGTGATTTTAGTCACAGTTGATAGACTGATCCCCAACGCGGCTGCAACACGGTTTCGGACTTGCGTGATAGGTATAAGAGGTCCGCCATTTTGATTTTCTTGCTCAAAATACTCATGAAGTTTTAACACTAACTGTCTCGATTGTGCTTTCAACACACGTCCTTTCGGCATTTTCACGATCAATTAATATAAGTTTCACAAAAGTTTTTCCGAGGAATAAAGCTACTTAACTCAAGGTGTAACAGATGCGAGAGAACACTCAGCGAACGTAAATGCGTGTGACTATCACGGGCGTTTCGTTGAGAGTGACAGATCACGTCAAAATGGCGGCCGAGCGAAAGGTCTGTTGATGTTGCCAGTTGATGTATAATATATTTTTTATGATTATAATAAATACACACGGATTAACATTTATTTTCAAAAAACTAAGGCAATATTAAATCAAAATGTTGATTTCTATATCTGTTATTAGTTTACGTAGGTTATCATTAATCGAATTACTTAGGTACGTAATTCGATTAATGATAGTAGGTACTATAATCGGAATGGTATCGCATACGAGAATCTTTAGGACATCACTAAATATGTAAATCGTCAATCTGTCAAAAGATGGTTAATATAAAGGACAGTGTATAAGAGCTATGCAGATTCCTAGAAATATGTTAATAATGTGTTTACCATGATATTGTATGATTATATTATACATTAATTTAGTTATGTATCATATTATTATGATTCACTCTATTTCTAGACAATTATTTATTTTCCCTGCAAGTATAGCATTAGGATTTATACCGCTATAAATTATTATTTATTTCTGTTACTATAATTTTCTCTTGTTTTAACCAGGAATGTAAATTTTATTTTACTATATTTATCAAAAGTTCAATAAAGACTAGTTATTCAATATTTGTCTCTCTTCTGTATCTTGTCCACTTTAACCATTCTTCTAAATATGTTTATGAATATATAACTCGTAGTAATGAAAATAAAGTATTAATAACAAAAGTAATATATACTAACCAAAATTCTTCAATTGATGAATATGCATCTTTTATAACAGCTTCTAACTTTTCAATAACAAGTCTAAAAGTGATATCATCATTCTCTAATACCTCGTCCAGGTTTTTAAATAGGATAGTATTTTCAATGCAAGCCTGACTTGGAGTATCATTAACGTAGTACGAGTTCTCCGAATATTCCTCATCATAAGATTCATAATCAATATGTGGATCTTCATAGAAATCGTAGTCATATTGACTTAATTTACTTTTAACCTTTTCTTCATATTCAGCACATTTAACGAAATTTCTTATAATTTTCGGCTCGCCAATAGGTTTGGTTACATCGTTTTCAACTCTTGACGTGGTTTCTCCAGACGCGTTAGTATCACCAACGATATTTCTTAAATCGGGTTTTTCTTCATCATTAGTTTCGAAGTCATCTTCTGATTTGGTGCTATCTGTAGTTGTGTTTGCAACATTTGCACAAATGTTTTTCCTCAAGTCTAAATTTGAAAAAAAAGAACATTCTCTGTCCGTATTATGAACATCCTTATGACAAATTTCGTTATCCTCCTAAAAATTAAGCTAATTAGCTAAATGTTTTAGTTTTTAAGATTAACTGTATACTTAGGCAAATACCTGTAACAATTTTTTTCTTACAGATCTTAAATTGTATTTTGTGGGCGATTTTGGTACCGTTTTTCTTTTTTCATCACTTAATATAATGTTTTGCATTTCTTTACAATTACTTTCGCTGTCATCAACGACATTGCTAGTATCTGTAACATGATTACAAATTATCACTTCACGATCACTTTTTATGAAATAAAAAACCAATCAATAACGCAATATTTTTTTGATCTTACCATTACCATCGATATTAACTTCGTTTTCATGTGTTACACTATCAACAAAGGAATCTTGATTGCTTGGGTCCAAATGAGGATCTTGAATGTCGCTTAATAGCTTCGAAAGAGATTCAGATGCAGTTTGAAGGTCTTCATTATTGCTCAACAGACCCTATTGTTAAGATATCAGAAAACGAACAAATAAAATAACGTTCTAAACGTCGTATTCAATGCATTACAATTTATAATACAAACCTGCAAAGCGTCAACTAAATAAACTCCGTAACTATACAATTCCATATATTTACAAGGAGTGATATTCGATTTGATTTTTCCTGAAACAAAAATTTTATAAACATTAAAATTTACAATATAATAAGTACTACAAATGTAGGCTAGTCTCATTACAGGTTGGAGTCTAGGTATTGTGGAGAATTCAGTTTAAGATCGTCACCGTAGCGGTGGAAATAGAAGGATATTTCTTTGGATTACTTCGGGGAAGAATTACCAAATGACAAGCGAAGATTTTGTGGTAACAGAATGTTGTAAAGAGCAAAATTTTAGAGTCGATGCTTGGCCCAGTTTGAAACATCCTTTAACAATAGCGCTTTAATGGCTAGAATATAGGTCGTAAAATAGGTTGCATTGGTCTACTATTCATGAAATGAGAAGGGAAAGTGTTTTCTCTACTCCATTTTGGATGGGGATTGGAAATTTTGACGACCAAATTCGTGTAAAGGAAAGACATACCTCGAAAGCCGCCATTTTCAAAAGAAATATTCAGTAATTTCGTCGCTGCATCAACTATGTCAGAATCGGCGTGGAACTTCTGTCTCACACATTCAGCCGCTTCATGTATCGTCCATGGAGGTGGCATACTATCAAGGACGAATGGCGGATCCTGATGCAGAACTTGAGTGAGAGCCTCTTCCATAATTTGAACAAAACGCGATACCCACTCATCAGATTTCATTCTTAAATATTCTTCCATTTTTGAATCAGTTACTTCAAACATAACATTTTTATCGTCTTGCATTTTTTGTTCGTTTAACTCAACTCCCTTTAATATACTTACACTTTCAGCAACGCTCAGGTTACAGGACATTCCTGAAGTAAGTGAAGACGTTTCTTCTATAATTATATTTCCATGAGGTTTCACCGCTTTATTAATAAAGCTACTTGTCTCGCTGTCCCCGTCGTAATTGTTAAGGTCCTGTTTATACAAAGATTCAGTAGACAGTGATGATATTCCTAACGTTAAATTTCCACAAGCTGGAGAAGCCATTGCATTTTTCCTAAGATCAGTTGTGGTACATTCAGAAACAACATCGTTTTTAGCTTTTGCACTATCTTCGTCCAACGTAAGACTAGATTTTGTATTACGTCTTCGCCATACAAGTTTCTTTCTTCCAGTATTTTTCATTTTTAATGTATCATGAGACAAATGTCGTTTTAATTGTATCGTACATGGTCTATCAGATACAATATTGCTATCTTTAAATTTTATTGCATTAACTGAGTTATTGCTCGTATTTATCGGTGTATCAACATCAAAAGATTCAGTTTGAATTCCTACATCATGGACTTTCTTTTTAACTTCAAAATTACTGTCCAAAACCTGTCCTACCCTTTTTTCATCTGCCGATGTTTCAGGATCAAGGCATTTTTCTGTAGACGTTGACACTACCTGCTCATTTTCATCATCTATATTGACATCATTGTTAATGGTAATTTTTATACTCCGATTTTGCGCTAGAGGAACTACATCTGTTTTCTGACTTGAAATTTTATCTGATTTATATATGCCTACTAATCGTTTTAACTCTTTTACTGACAAGACGGGAACATTTGATGCATTCTCGCTATTGTGTAACTCTATGTCGTCAGTCAGCAGAACCTAAATAGAAAAAAAATAAAATATTAGTCTGAGTATGATTCCAGAAATTTGGTTCGGTACATGCCATACAAATGAATTATTTTTGACACATTACGCATGATTTCTTTTATAACAAGCATTTTACTCACATTGAAAGTACTAAATAAGTTTACTCAACTAACTTAGCCATCTTAAGATTCATAAAAGACCTTAACAAATCAGAACACATTAGAAGAATACAAGTCAGAATTATTTTCTTAAAATACAAATCTCCCGATAAAACAAAAGAAATTCGCAAAATATTTACAAAACTTGTAATGTTTTAAAACTTGTAAATTACGTAAGTTATAAGTCTTCGAAAACGGTCATACATAGATAAGTAGATGGCGATCGTTTGAGCGGGACGGGTAAGGCCTAAAGACTGATATCTCGTTCGAACGGAAGTATGTGCAATTATTAACATATTACAAAAATTCCATCAAGTAGGATAGTGAACTAAGACCAAACACAACACACATTAACAGTCATCGTTAAAGATATATCCTAGCATTAAAAATGAACTAGATTTTACTCAAGAAGGAGTTATTATAACGCAATTCATGGATATACTTACGACGCATTTGCCAAGATTTATTAATTTAATGCAGCAATTCATTATATCATCATTATTGCGCTCACTTACTTCTGTAGTTTCATCTGTTGACGACGTAAAGTATACATTAGCATTAAGATGTAGTAGCAATAGTAAGTCGAAATTCTCAGTCAATTTCCACAAAACGTATTATGTTAATTAAAAGTTAATTATTACTGTAAATACTGTTTTAAGTATCATTTGAACTAACAATTAGAGCTACTGAATTGTCCTAAAATTACAGTTCACTAATTAAATATAGATTCATCATCATCATCCTCCTGCCCTTATCCCACTCTAAGTGGGGTCGGCACAACATGTTACAAACATGTTGTTATATGATTTGGCTACGTATTTTACGACCGGCCGCCTGCCTGACGTCAACATACCTTAGTCGTATTTTACGACTCCTCGGTAAGAAAGAGGGTGGTCTATTTTACTCAACCGGATACCACACGGTGGTTCAACTTACCTTAGTCGCCTTTTACGACACCTCGTTAAGAAATGAGGGTGGTTTATTCTACTCAGCCGGATACCAAATTGCGGGTTGACTTACCTTAGTCGCCTTTTACGACACCTCGGTAAGAAATGAGGGTGGTACTATTCTATTCAGCCGGATACCACACGGCGTTAATTAAATATAGATTATTACCAAAAATTTAAAGATGTACTGAATGTCAACGCCTTTTGAAATTATTATAAATTGAAGCTTTAATAAGTCACTTAAGAATGTATTTCTACAATTAAATTTTAAACAAATATTTCGAAAATCTACTATTATAAAAAAAATCGTATTATCAAACGTAAAATTGTACTAAAAAAATTATGTCAATATTATGACATCCACAATTTTTTACTGCTAATTATCTGTAATGGTAAAGTTTTTCTTATAAGAATTCTCACCAATAATTGCAAGATTTTCATCAACCTGTTGCAATACAAAATAAGCAGCTCTATGTGCATAGGTTCGAAGACGAGAGTTGGTAGCGTCCTGAATTTTGTTCATTACAGTCCGTGGAACTACCAGACGAGATTGGTTGTCTAGAATGGAATATAGTAAGATTTTAGAATTCATACTTTACAGTTCAATGAATTTTATAGACAAAGGAATTACGTGAAGGCTAACAATACAAAAAGTATTATCACTACAAACAGATGTAGTTTTGATAAAATTGTGTGACTTCTACAGTGCATACTTTCAACAACAACACTAATTCTTTATCGCCCAAAACATAATATAATAAAACACAATGACACAATTACTTACTGATTGATAAAGCATTATATAAAGGTCATGCTTATAATTAAAAATGTATATAATTTATGTTTTATAGTAAAACAAACCAGACGGACGGTGTAAGCAAATGCTGGTCTCTCCCTCTCTCCTATGGGAAAAAATGTAGGAGATAAAACCCACACTTCACATAAAATAAATTTAACTTACCTCTGAGCAAATTATTTAAAAAGCAAACGCTGTTTAACAACACATTAGAATCAGTAACAATGTATAACACAGTATGATCTTTCATGTGCAAAAAGTTTCTCAAGGAATTTATTTCTATTTCTTGTGTATGATCTTTTGATTGGGAATGTTCCTGCAATCAAATATGACATATATGTATATAGACTAGTAGTAGCTGTAACATTTTTCACATCAACTTAAGAGTTTAAGTACCTTCAATAATGCAATACACCTTTTTTCCCCATGCCCATAAGACAAAATGATATTTTATCCTATATGATATCTTGTTAGTCTGTATGAGCTATGTATATAAGCTTCCATTGTGCCAAATTTCATTGCTATTGGTGCAGCAGATTAGGTAATTACTCAGATGGAGGAGTATATAATTTGGCACTATATAATTTATACATACATCCTCCTGCCCTTATCCTGCTCTAAGTGGGGTCAGCACAAAATGTTATAAACATGCTGTCACATGATTTGGCTGCATTTTTACGACAGGCCGCCTGCCTGACGTCAACTTACCTTAGTCATATTTTACAACACCTCGGTAAGAAATGAGGGTGGTCTATTCTACTCAGCCGAATACTACACAGCTAGGCACCATATATAATAGTTAAAAACACAATAAACTTAATTACAAACAGTGTCACGCCTTTGGCACATACACATGTATACTCTTTTATTTATAGTTAGGGTCTGCCAAATTGAAAAGAAATTAGTATGTATTCATCTTCATTATTATTTATATTACTATTTTTCCTTTCACTATCACTCACAATGGTTGCCAATATGCAACTAAGTGTGCTAAAAGAAGAAAATGTATTATGTTGCATTAATATTATTTGTCCACGGCCTACAAGTTACAGTCTTATGTCTGACCAGGTAGTTAAAGTATATTTTAATAAAATTATTATTACCTCAAAGCATCCATCATCTTCGTTTATGTTAAAACTAGTAATCTTTGCATCATTGTACTGATCATAAAGGGGTATTGGACCTTAAATGAGATAAATATAAAACTAGAGTAATACAAAGCTAAATCAGTAAAATAAAGCTTAAAATTTTTGACATGGAAATTATTTTAAAGTAGAATATGTAGTTTTTAATGGAGAAATAAAGAAACTAAATTGTTTATTATATAATTAGAAACACCATAAAAATATATCAATATAAATATAATGAATCAAACATGTTTGTCCTTCAGATTCTGAAACAGTAGCCAATATAGTATAAAAAAAAGTTGAAGGACTTTTTTAAGAGATTGAAATAGGCTACTATCTTAGACAGACTTTCACACAGAATAAAATATATTTAAAATAAAGAATTTAAAAAAATATATTATTACCTTTACAATCAATTTGAAGAGTTTCAGTATTTTTAAGTATATTTTCAGCCCTTTTTAAAGATAAAAATAAGCGTAAATCATTTTTGTTGGGACCAACATCAAATTTTAATTTTTGCTCACATTTATCATTTTGTAAACTGTCTTGTGTTAATGCTGAATACCTGTTGTGTACTTGAGCAATCTTTTTAAAGCGGTTTGTTAATGTCACAGATGTATTGGTGACAGGCACACATTCTAAATTGTAGGTATTATAAGGCTGAGATTGGCTTACTGATGGTGTTACAAATATTTGCGGAGGGGCTACAGTCCATATACTGGTATTTAACGCTGACGCAATAGGAATGTTGAAAGGTGATGAATTCATTGGACTGCATTGGATTACAGCGCTAGAATACAGATCACGAGGTTTAGAGAATTGGTTATTTATAATTTGTTTATTGTACACCTTAGGTGTTACTCTTATGTGCTGACTGTTACTATACTTGTACATTGGCTGTTGCTCTAGCTCAGCAGGTGTTTCTAGTGGCTCAGGGCAATTATCCATTGTAAAGCCAGGCTGACATTGTAAAGATTGCGTACGTTTTTTAGCTTTCTCCACCTAAAATAAGTTTTAAAACAAAAAATTGCTTTATAAAACAATTCATTAAAAATATGAATAATATAAAATATTCAATTTATATATTTATTTGTATACTGCTTCACCTCAATTTCACTCAGGTTCCACGCTGCCTCTCCAGTGGCTGTGTTAAAATAATAAATGCGTCCCACGTATGATTTAGACCGGCATATAATCCAAGAATTTCCTACTGAAGTTACTACTTCGCCAATATTCGACATTATCACAAACCCTTCGTATCAATGTAAAAAAAAATAATATAAGAGCATAATTTTAGACATAGACAATAGACATATCCTATACAGTGTATTATCTATGCATCCTTCGTCCTTCACATGGACGTAGTATATACTGGACGGCGCCAAAAGACGTTGCCGATCTTGCGTCTGTGTGTAAGCGATTTATCGTTTGTCTCTGTTCTTATCGCGAACTATATATAAGAGTGAAAGAGATTGTGATGAAGTTTGGCAACGTCGCTAAAAATGTGTCCAGTTGGTGACACCAAATGAGGCCATAACATTGAGTTTGTTGAAGATTGTTTCTTGAAATCTATAGCAAATACGAGTGTTACTGATATATTTTTTCAAAAAAGGTCGAATATTTCGTGTGCTGCCTTATCATGTCCATCAAGAACAACGAAAGGAGGAGTTAAAAACACGGAATTATCATTTCATAGGTAAATCTTTGAATCTCATTTGCGTGCTAAATTAAAGCGTTTTATTCAGTTAAAGCGTTTCAGATTATAATGTATCAGTACAGTTTGATATTCTTTAGCCGGCACGAGTGTGGGATACTGATAAAACATAAAAATTAATCATTAAATATTCGATTGAATTGTGTTACTTACGTAGTGATGTACACACTAATGAATTATTATGTATCGATAAATATCAGTCAAAGTTATATTTACTAGCCAAGTGAATGCGAATTCTCTTATTTTCGATTATTTTCTTAGGTTTCCTATGGTATGGTATGTTTTAGGTTGTGAGGAAGAGAAAAGAGCCTACAGATCGTAAGGAAACCGAATTTATTACTCCCAGGAAACAGAGAAGGCTGGAAGAGAGTGGTATTGAAGCAAAAGATATACCCTCAACACCCAGGCGAGTGGTCAAAGTTTTGGGATCTCTAGCAAAAGCTCAGTTGATGGCAGCAAGACGTCTCAGGACATTAAAAATGTTAAGGGAAACTAACCGTAGGCTTGTGAAGAAGAATGCAACATTGACAAATGTTATTAATGAACTGAAGGACAAAAATTTTATTTCTTGTATTTAATAAATCAAATAAATTATTGAAAATATCTATGAACTCGCATGTGGCTTCACAATCTGCAAATTCTTGTAGTTTTATATTGTTGCGGCAAAAAATTAACGCATCTGAGACAGATTGGCTAAAGATTTGAGCAGCTAACTTAACTTTCATTTTTTGTTTGATGTAATGGACATGTGCTTGCCTCAATTTATTTGCCAAATGCAGTTGCTCTTAAGTTTGCAGACTGTGTAGCATCTCAAAGTATTTAAAAGATATTTCTTCTCCTCTTTCATTAAGCAACATCCTTCTATCACCCAGAGTATTACAAACTAGTTTTAGGCAGTGACAAGGATCAAGAAATACAGATATATTTTGTCCATTGTGTTCAAATTCAGTGCTAAAATTATTTTTATAATTAAAGTTACAGCCAAGATATTGTGCCATAGCCAGATTGTTAGGTGCACCATCAAAAGTTAATGATATTGTGGTTACACCAGACTTTTTTAACAAATCCAAGCAGGTACGGACGAGTTCAGCTTTTTGTAAGCCTGATATGCCACAGATTAAAAAATATCCCACTGGAATTTTAAAAATCCATTCACTGCTGTTAACATAAATGTTAGTGCTTCAGTGGCCAATGGAACAATATCATCATCCACATTATTCCCAATATTTACATATCCGTGAGACCGGTGACCATCACATTCTACACATTTTCACCTTCGACTTTATTTTTAACGCTTCAAAGGATTCTTTGGTAAATCCAGGCTCACAGTCAATTGACTGATACCATTTATGAGAACCACCCATCTCAGTAAGATATGCAGTAAAGATGTGCATCGGATGAGTCATGACATTATACTGCAGATTGTACACTCAGGAAATTTTGTCAATCTATTCAAATGTTTAAATCTATTCGAAACATTAAACCAACTAGGTTGGTTACAACTGTATATTAACTTTACAGTACCTGAGCTAGGCTTCGATAATTATCGATGCCTAGTTTAGCTTATCGATAAGCTAAGTACTTCCCTAATCACGCACACTAATGCAGTTCTAAAAGTTCACACAAGCATAAAACGGACACACAAAAATAGCTAAGGCGGCATCCAGTGTATTCTTTATCCAAGGTCCTTCATATCATAGATCATAGATAATACACCATAGATTACAAACATAGATTACCAACCTTGGATAAAGAATACACTGGATGCCGCCTTAGCTATTTTTGTGTGTCCGTTTTATGCTTGTGTGAACTTTTAGAACTGCATTAGTGTGCGTGATTAGGGAAGTACTTAGCTTATCGATAAGCTAAACTAGGCATCGATAATTATCGAAGCCTAGCTCAGGTACTGTAAAGTTAATATACAGTTGTAACCAACCTAGTTGGTTTAATGTTTCGAATAGATTTAAACATTTGAATAGATTGACAAAATTTCCTGAGTGTACAATCTGCAGTATAATGTCATGACTCATCCGATGCACATCTTTACTGCATATCTTACTGAGATGGGTGGTTCTCATAAATGGTATCAGTCAATTGACTGTGAGCCTGGATTTACCAAAGAATCCTTTGAAGCGTTAAAAATAAAGTCGAAGGTGAAAATGTGTAGAATGTGATGGTCACCGGTCTCACGGATATGTAAATATTGGGAATAATGTGGATGATGATATTGTTCCATTGGCCACTGAAGCACTAACATTTATGTTAACAGCAGTGAATGGATTTTTAAAATTCCAGTGGGATATTTTTTAATCTGTGGCATATCAGGCTTACAAAAAGCTGAACTCGTCCGTACCTGCTTGGATTTGTTAAAAAAAGTCTGGTGTAACCACAATATCATTAACTTTTGATGGTGCACCTAACAATCTGGCTATGGCACAATATCTTGGCTGTAACTTTAATTATAAAAATAATTTTAGCACTGAATTTGAACACAATGGACAAAATATATCTGTATTTCTTGATCCTTGTCACTGCCTAAAACTAGTTTGTAATACTCTGGGTGATAGAAGGATGTTGCTTAATGAAAGAGGAGAAGAAATATCTTTTAAATACTTTGAGATGCTACACAGTCTGCAAACTTAAGAGCAACTGCATTTGGCAAATAAATTGAGGCAAGCACATGTCCATTACATCAAACAAAAAATGAAAGTTAAGTTAGCTGCTCAAATCTTTAGCCAATCTGTCTCAGATGCGTTAATTTTTTGCCGCAACAATATAAAACTACAAGAATTTGCAGATTGTGAAGCCACATGCGAGTTCATAGATATTTTCAATAATTTATTTGATTTATTAAATACAAGAAATAAAATTTTTGTCCTTCAGTTCATTAATAACATTTGTCAATGTTGCATTCTTCTTCACAAGCCTACGGTTAGTTTCCCTTAACATTTTTAATGTCCTGAGACGTCTTGCTGCCATCAACTGAGCTTTTGCTAGAGATCCCAAAACTTTGACCACTCGCCTGGGTGTTGAGGGTATATCTTTTGCTTCAATACCACTCTCTTCCAGCCTTCTCTGTTTCCTGGGAGTAATAAATTCGGTTTCCTTACGATCTGTAGGCTCTTTTCTCTTCCTCACAACCTAAAACATACCATACCATAGGAAACCTAAGAAAATAATCGAAAATAAGAGAATTCGCATTCACTTGGCTAGTAAATATAACTTTGACTGATATTTATCGATACATAATAATTCATTAGTGTGTACATCACTACGTAAGTAACACAATTCAATCGAATATTTAATGATTAATTTTTATGTTTTATCAGTATCCCACACTCGTGCCGGCTAAAGAATATCAAACTGTACTGATACATTATAATCTGAAACGCTTTAACTGAATAAAACGCTTTAATTTAGCACGCAAATGAGATTCAAAGATTTACCTATGAAATGATAATTCCGTGTTTTTAACTCCTCCTTTCGTTGTTCTTGATGGACATGATAAGGCAGCACACGAAATATTCGACCTTTTTTGAAAAAATATATCAGTAACACTCGTATTTGCTATAGATTTCAAGAAACAATCTTCAACAAACTCAATGTTATGGCCTCATTTGGTGTCACCAACTGGACACATTTTTAGCGACGTTGCCAAACTTCATCACAATCTCTTTCACTCTTATATATAGTTCGCGATAAGAACAGAGACAAACGATAAATCGCTTACACACAGACGCAAGATCGGCAACGTCTTTTGGCGCCGTCCAGTATATACTACGTCCACGTTACCAACCATGGACGTAGTATATACTCTTTATCCAAGTTACCAACTAAAATACTTCATAGGCCCATAGACTACCAGACTATTTCAGTTATTAGTCTATGAGACATGCTTAAATTAGGTCTGTAATTCTATATGATTTCGATTTTTCATTATTTTAGTTAGTAATCTATGATTTTTACCACAGACGATAAATTACAAATATTTCTACTCCTATTTGAAATTGGTGAAACAATAAATCCTTGAGCTAGTAGTCCATGGTACAAATACTGATATACAATCACATATGTACTAATAGTAATACAGACCAGGGCGGTTTTACTACAGGCGCCAACACATGCTATAATATATATTTTATATTTTATAGTTAGTAATCTATGCATCTAACCATCCTGTATAGTGTATCTATGTAACCATAGCCGTCCCTAGACACAGGCGGCCTTCTCTGATTGGCTAGGCAAGTTAGAAATTCACATTGTTTTTTTTAAACAGGTAAATACGCACAGATTGACAGACGGAGTGACAATTGTCACAAATAACACTGACACTGAGCGGGGTAAAGGCATCAGAGAAAATGTCGGTTTCTATTTTTCTGTTCTCTGATTGGTGACTTGTACTACTTCTAAGGCGGATTACCACCCGTGTATTTAATAAATCATTGAAATATTCCGGGCCATACGTTATACACATTATACACTATAACATGAAAAAGAATATCAATGGAAATGTTCCAACTGCCAGGCCATTGATTTTAAAAAAATCAATCAAAACATTCATTGACATATCTCCATCGATTGGAAATAGTAGAAATAAAAAAATATTACATTACAAAATTTAAACCTATAAAATATAGGACTATTAATTGTATTAATATATTTATTCAATAACCTAGTTTTCTGTACAATTTATAAATATTACTATTGCTATACCTGCTTAACCTACACCACATAACATAATATGTAAAACTGTTATTTAATTAATAATAAACAACTATTATATAATAACATGTTAATGATTCTTCACAATGTATGATATTATGACTTCTATCAAATATATGATTATTTTGCTATAGTCATTCACAATGGGATGTCCCTTATTATAATTGTCAATTAATATAATTGGTCAATTTTACTACTTAAATGCATCCCTTTACTGAGCTCTTTAAACTATTACCAAAAGTCATAACTATACAAATATCATTTTTTCATTATTTTTAATAATAAAATGTCAGAGCTCCTATAGTTGACATGTTGCTGTTCTTCAGGAATCTTTTCTACATAAAAAAACTCTGCTAATTTTTCATAGAAATCATTCCACAACCTTTTTTGTATATCTGAATCCCTTAGTTCCTGTGTCAAATATATGGTAGGTTTTTTCTTTATTGTATTGTTTAAACATTGTAAAGTTTCTATCAGATGATCAATAGCCTGAAAAAAGTATGACATATTATACATAGAAACAAACAAAATATAGTGATAAATATAACATAATTAATGTCTCAAATCACTTAAGATAACTTCAGATCTTGGGGAATTTCAGAATTTGGAAACTTCATATTGTAGATACCTTCTACCATAGTTTAAAATTCTTCCAGCTCAGATTTAATCTTAAGAAATTAGTAAAGTTTCTGGTATATTATTATAATAAAAAGGCTCTTTAATAATTTCATATTATTCCAACTTTAACATAAAATTTGTTGCTTATACTAATACAAAATCTGAATGAGAATATACTGAGACCAAACAAGTAATATGTAATAATTCAGTATTAAAGAATATAGTACTTCCTTCTAAAAATATAGGTTTTTTATAAAAATAAAATATATTGGTAATTAAGTAAGTAATTAATTACATCTTCATAATAAACACAGTCAGCTAAAACAATCATGTCAAATTCTTGCTTATGAATTTCAGAATTTTTGTCACCCCATATTAATGACTCTGCTATTGCATATCCACCCATACTGGCTATCTTGGACTTGTTTTCAGTAATATTTAAACGAAGTAATGGAAGAGCTTCTGGTAAATCTGTCAGAGTTACTTGGGCCCTAAAAAAGACAAAAAATAGTAAAAAAAATAAATGAATGGATAAGAAACTATCTTGGTTACAAGCCTTAATTAGAGCATTTATGTAAATGACTAATTTTTTAGGTGTAACTATATCACATATTGAGAAAATAATTTTTCTAAAGCTGGACACTAAATAAAGATATTGAAATCACAGAAGTAAATCAAAATAATAACTGCTAACCCCAATGTAGCAGCAGTAAGACCAACAACTCCCAGTCCAGACCCTAATTCTAATACTCTAACACCACTTAGAAAATCTGGTTTTGACTGACACATTGTTTCTAAGTATTTAGCAAGAACCAGAGAGGCATCCCACACAACACAGTTCACATCTCCTTCTAATTTTTGAAATATTTTTAAAGTCTTCAAACATACTTCGATATCAATTTCTCTAGGAAATAAGTCATTTAGTTGGAAACTTGATGTTCTGTGTGACATTTTATGAGATAATTTATTTTAAATTTAGCGCGAGAATAAGAATATAATAAACATATATAGCGCACTAAGTAATAGTTAAGAAGAATTATTTTTAGGCAGGTAAATAGGTTTGTAAATGACTGGAATGCATCAAGGCAGAAACATAATTATTAAAATGTACACAAATGAACCATCAAATATCAATAACATATGATTATAGACATAGATTACTAACTAAAATAGATTAATATATGATAATAATATAGATTACAGATTACTTACTAGGGATGTAAAAAAAATCGATTATTCTATAATTATAATCGATTTCTAAACGTTAATTCTCCCATCTGATCAGTCATTAACAATAATAAATTCCGTTAATTCTACCCTTGGATAAAGAATACACTGGATGCCGCCTTAGCTATTTTTGTGTGTCCGTTTTATGCTTGTGTGAACTTTTAGAACTGCATTAGTGTGCGTGATTAGGGAAGTTCTTAGCTTATCGATAAGCTAAACTAGGCATCGATAATTATCGAAGCCTAGCTCAGGTACTGTAAAGTTAATATACAGTTGTAACCAACCTAGTTGGTTTACTGTTCAGAATAGATTTAAACATTTGAATAGATTGACATAATTTCCTGAGTGTACAGTCTGCAGTATAATGTCATGAATTATCCGATGCACATCTTTACTGCATATCTTACTGTGATGGGTGGTTCTCAAAAATGGTATCAGTTAATTGACTGTGAGCCTAGATTTACCAAAGAATCCTTTGAAGCGTTAAAAATAAATTCGAAGGTGCAGCCCGGTGCTTTATGTATAGATGAAATGTTAACATAAATGTTAGTGCTTCAGTGGCCAATGGAACAATATCATCATCCACATTATTCCCAACATTTACATATCCGTGAGACCAGTGACAGCTTTTATCCACTGTTCTCTTATATGTGGGCATTTAGGAAACCTAAGAAAATAATCTAAAATTAGAGAATCCGCATTTATTTGGCTAGTAAATATAACTTTGACTGATATTTATCGATACATAATAATTCGTTAGTGTGTACATCACTACGTACGTAACACAATTCAATCGAATATTTAATGATTAATTTTTATGTTTTATCAGTATCCCACACTCGTGCCGGCTAGAGGATATCAAACTGTTCTGATACATTATAATCTGAAACGCTTTAACTGAATAAAACGCGGATTATAGCAAAATA
Source organism: Morpho achilles (assembly GCA_947086495.1). Taxonomy (NCBI): domain Eukaryota; kingdom Metazoa; phylum Arthropoda; class Insecta; order Lepidoptera; family Nymphalidae; genus Morpho; species Morpho achilles. Next base: position 7,874,621 of record CAMTZB010000006.1, on the reverse strand, counting down.
ATTTTATTATTACTTTTGAATAAAACGCTTTAATTTAGCACGCAAATGAGAGTCAAAGATTTACTTATGAAATGGTAATTCCGTGTTTTTAACTCCTCCTTTCGTTGTTCTTGATGGACACGTTAAGGCAGCACACGACATATTCCACCTTTTTTGAAAAAAAAAATCAGTAACACTCGTATTTGCTTTAGATTTCAAGAAATAATATATATAATAATAATATAATCATAAAAATAATAATAGATTTCAACAAACTCAATGTTATGGCCTCATTTGGTGTCACCAACTGGACACATTTTTAGCGACGTTGCCAAACTTCATCACAATCTCTTTCACTCTTATGTATAGTTCGCGATAAGAACAGAGACAAACGATAAATCGCTTACACACAGACGCAAGATCGGCAACGTCTTTTGGCGCCGTCCAGTATATACTACGTCCATGATTCTACCCATGGACTATACATAAGAGTGAAAGAGATTGTGATGAAGTTTGGCAACGTCGCTAAAAATGTGTCCAGTTGGTGACACCAAATGAGGCCATAACATTGAGTTTGTTGAAGATTATTTCTTGAAATCTAAAGCAAATACGAATGTTACTGATATATTTTTTCAAAAAAGGTGGAATATGTCGTGTGCTGCCTTAACGTGTCCATCAAGAACAACGAAAGGAGGAGTTAAAAACACGGAATTACCATTTCATAAGTAAATCTTTGACTCTCATTTGCGTGCTAAATTAAAGCGTTTTATTCAGTTAAAGCGTTTCAGATTATAATCTATCAGTACAGTTTGATATTCTCTAGCCGGCACGAGTGTGGGATACTGATAAAACATAGTAATTAATCATTAAATATTCGATTGAATTGTGTTACCTACGTAGTGATGTACACACTAACGAATTATTATGTATCGATAAATATCAGCCAAAGTTATATTTACTAGCCAAGTAAATGCGAATTCTCTAATTTTAGATTATTTTCTTAGGTTTCCTAAATGCCCATATATAAGAGAACTGTGGATAAAAGCTGTCACCGTCTCACGGATATGTAAATGTTGGGAATAATGTGAATCATGATATTGTTCAATTGGCCACTGAAGCACTAACATTTCATCTATACATAAAGCACCGAGTATGGGCTGCACCTTCGACTTTATTTTTAACGCTTCAAAGGATTCCTTGGTAAATCTAGGCTCACAGTCAATTGACAGATACCATTTTTGAGAACCACCCATCACAGTAAGATATGCAGTAAAGATGTGCATCGGATAATTCATGACATTATACTGCAGACTGTATACTCAGGAAATTATGTCAATCTATTCAAATGTTTAAATCCATTCTGAACACTAAACCAACTATGTTGGTAACAACTGTATATTAACTTTACAGTAACCTGAGCTAGGCTTCGATAATTATCGACGCCTAGTTTAGCTTATCGATAAGCTAAGTACTTCCCTAATTACGCACACTAATGCAGTTCTAAAAGTTCACACAAGCATAAAACGGACACACAAAAATAGCTAAGGCGGCATCCAGTGTATTCTTTATCCAAGATTCTACCCGTATGCATATTGACAGCTTAAAAAAAATATTTATACTATATACCTACTTATGTACTAATTGCAATAAATCTAGATGTTTATGGTATCATTAAAGGGAAATAGTTTTATCTGGCAAGACTTTAATCATATGACAGTAAGCATAGACTAACAGTCAGCACTCAGCCACTTATTTTCAGGCAAAATGGGTGTAACACGGGCGCTTTTTTGGACTATTTTTGTAATTTCTGTAATTGGTAAGTATTTAACGACCTCTTTGTATATTGCGAAAATTTACATTTATTACAATCGATTACTGTTATAGGCACTTATGGCGCGGGTGAATTCAGTATTTTGCACAGTCCTCAATCCTTGAAGTTTTCTGGCTCAAGTAAAACGCTGGAAAGTCTACTCAAAGAAATATTTTCAGCTTCCCTCGGTTTATCCGTGGAAGAGGTAAGAAATTATACTGTTCTATCTATTATTGAAATATATTAAAAAAAAACTTCTCTGTATGTCCTGACTTCATTAACATTGAATGGGTTTACTTTACAGAATGCGAATTGGAATGGTCTTACAATATCCGATCCTTTTAACACTCCAGAGGCTGTGGTAGAAGTTTACATTGATGGAGTATCTTCACTGGGAACTAATGTAAGTAATCTTAAATGAATGATGATGAATGAATACCAAAATGAATACGATATTCATAATGAATTTGATTATAGGTGTACATATACATGTAAACAATAAATGAGATATATATTAATTAGATGCCATTTATTAACATCTATATAACATGCTGAATATTAACATACTATTACTAATTGTAATTTTCAAGGCTGTTCCGAAGAGAAAAACTTATCCTTTGGTGGTTGATGAATATGAACCAGACACCTATGATGCTGTGAAGCACAGGATAAAGCAGCGGTTCACAAATGGAGGCAATAAATTAATTAACATCAGACTTTCTGATCCAAATGATGTAAGTTAATTTCCAATTTTAAATTCAAATTATATATATAAACTTGGTAGTGTAGAATTTTACTATGACTTCAATGAATTTAATTTTTAAATAGAATTTTACTATCAAAAATTGTATCTTTATTAAAGCAAGCTGCTTTTGAAATTTTAATTTGTAATCAGTTATATTGGACTTATTTGCTAGAAACTAGGAAATATAACATAGGTTCAATGATTATTTAAAATAGTTATATGTTTGCAAAAACAAACTCAAAATTATATTATAAAATATATTGCAGCTAGCATCAGTTTCAAATATATTTGGAAATATTGTTCCCACCACACTGACAAAAAAAACCTATCAGCACCTGACATATTATGATGATACGGATTACAAATTCCTTTATGAACTTGAAGTTTTAAATTTATTAACAGCTAAGGTAAGCAAATCCAGATATGATAACTTTGATTTTTTGTATATATAATAAATTCATTTAATTTAGAAAACCTTGTAACAGTTAGATCATTTTACCAAATAATACAATACAAAAGTATATAAAACATGTAATTCAAATGACATTGGCGGATTCTAATTCACACCTATCATCTTACATCAAGCTCAAAAGCGTGTGGAAGATAGATTTTAAATTTATTAAATATATTATATCAAAGTACTTGAAGGTATAAGTTATGTTCAGAGTACTTTAATTGATTCAGTTACAAATGTGGACATTTGTAGAAGACCAAAGAAGAGGAGTGTACAACATAGTGACATGTCTGTAAAATGTTGATTTCAGATATTGGTATTCTTTAATTGGCATTCGAATTATCCCTAGATCCCTATTCATATTAAAGGGGTAGCAGGAATATATAAAGATACTTTAGTTGTTAAAATAAATAAATATAAGTGGTGGATTTAAATAATAATTTATGATGTTAATTTAAAGTATATTTATTTTATAGATTAAGTCAGGAGCAGTGTCAGCAGACAACATTGTTGATTACTATAATATTAGATTCAGCTATCTTCATGCCCTGTCAGACTACCATGGCCCTACCTCAATGAAGACCAAAGAGGCTAAAAAGCTCCTAGGTATGTTTGTATTATGCTTAATATAAAGATTGTAATATCTTTGTAAAACGAGCACTATAAGAAGGGCCCTAGTTTTATGTAACAGATTACACTTAGGTCTAGTTATATGATCAATCCTCATTTTTTACAGAGGTGTTGTAAAAGGCGAATATGGTAAATTCTCCCACCGTGTGAAATCCGGTTGAGTAGAATAGACCACCCTCTTTCTTACCGAGGTGTCGTAGAATACGACTACAGTAGGTTGATGTCAGACTGGCGGCCGGTCATAAAATACGTAGCCAAATCATGTGACAACATGTTTATAACATGTTGTGCACACCACTTAGAGTGGGATAAGGGCAAGAATATCAAGAATGTATGTGATAGTGAATATAAATTGCTCTTGTAGCACAGATTTATTTAAACCTGTAATAAACAAGAATAATAAGTTATTACCTGAATATGCCTCCATCTATTGTTAATTAATTAAAGATATAAAGTAGACAATTTTTTTATTTTTTTTAAATAGTAAATATCATTGTGCAGACTGTTTGAATAGTCTGCATAATTTTCAGTAAAATCTTATTAGAACAATGTCCAGAGAACTTATTTTAAAAAAATAGCAAAAAAATTACTTAAAAAGTGTTTCTGTAAAAATTTGTGTCGAAGATATCAGTGTTCTTTGCAAAATTTGCGTTATTGGAATAGTTATATGGTTATGTAGATTATTATTTCTCTATGAATAAAAAACTTACTTTATTTGATTGCTTTATATTATCTGTATTACTAAGTTATCTGTGTACCTTAGCCGACGCTCTACAAGAGTTGAGCAACGCGTTTGTGAAGGCATACGATGGATCTGTGCTCGTGGCAGTGGTGACCACCGACGTGGCGCACACAAGACGTGTTCGAGCCGCTCCCGAAGAGAAAGCAGCAGAGACGCCTATAGAGGTAAGGTGTAGGTAGGATGGTCAAATGGATGGAAGGTAGTCTTCAGTGAGACATTCATAAAGAATCCCAAACTCAAAGTATTAAGTTACTTACTTTGGGGACTTACAACCTTGTGTGTAAGTGTCCCATATATTTATTTATTAACTGATAAAGTAAAAAAGATGTTTAGATTAAACAACTGTTTGTTGTAGAATTTGCTGCGACAATCCAACAAATCAACTGGATCTCCTAATCCATCTACAACAACTGTGGTTATTTAATTCAGTTTTATTTAGAACATAAGTAAAACTTAAAGCTAATTTAGTTAAAGAAATGTCGATTATTTAATTTAATTTTTTATAAAGACAAAAGAAATTTCATCTCAGATTGATATATTAAATATAAAACATAACTATGTATTAGATAACAAATATCGACATTAGAATCATCCTACTAGATATTTTTGTCACTAAATTTGTTATAGATCTCATTGTCCTAGTAAGCAGACAAGTAGCTATTGATTTTAAAATCGTAGGAGGCCCAAATATCGTAGCTTATTTGTTGTTTAATTTAATGTCATCTATAATCGTAAGCTGAAATCGTCAGTCATCAGTCAGTACATACATACTCAATATAATACATACTTAAGTATCGTAAGAACATTAGTTGTATTGTTATAAAATAAATAAAAAACTTTATATTCCAGACTGATAACTACACAGCCGATTACGCTGCTATTTTTAACATCATACTGTGGTTCGGCGTAGTATTTACATTCACACTGGTGGCTATCGTCTACGCCATTATGGATATGGATCCTGGAAGAGATTCCATCATCTACCGTATGACCAGCACCCGTATGAAGAAAGATAATTAAATATTTCACAGCCGAAGACAAATCTTCGCTGCTTCGTAGTGTTAATTGTTATTTCCAATATGTGATTCCGTTTAGCGGGTAATTCCTTAGAAATTTTGTTCCGAAACAGTCTGTATTCTGACGAGGTATTTTATTTTTTAATGTAAACGTTAACTTATTATGTTATAAGTGTAAAATAATATAATGGTACATAAAATTATTTTAGAAGTAATAAATTCGTTATCTCTATGGTTTTTTGTTTTTGTTATCCTTTAGTATATGTATTTTATTTTTATAATGAAGACATGTTAAGCGTCTTTACATGAATACAAATATAGGACGCCTATATTTTTGGTACGTTAATCAAAGGCAGCTGATATCCAAAAAAATATTCGTTCTGAAAAAACGAGCTGTACGTGCGATTTATAATATGAAACCACGTGACTTGCTCCGTGATAAATTTAAAGAAACAGGTATTCTCACTAAATACTTCAGAAAGTTCGTAGATCGTTTGTGGGCTTTGGTATACATAATAATTCCACAATCTATTTCGGACTTGCCTTTACACAAGTACAAAAAAACAATTAAAAAGACACTTATTCATAAAGCTTATTATACTGTTGAGGACTATGTTGATGATAAGCAAGCTTTGATTTAAATTGCGACCAGCTACGCACTAGATTATAATAAAAAAAGTCTTAATTAATTACAAACAAATTAAATTGTAAAAATTTAATTTGTTTGTATTAATTAAGACTTTATTATAATACTTAATTTTGAAAAGAGTGACCGCCGAATTTCTTGCTGGTTATTCTGGAAGAACACCTTTCCAAACCAGTCGTAGCTTCATTGTAATTTGAATATAGTGTATTATCTATGGTAATTTGACGATTCGAAAGTGCTTGTAAAAGCCAATTTGATTAAAGAATATTTGAAAGGTGAGCGCAATTTGAAGCTACTGATACAAGCGAGGCTGTTTTCAAGTATGACATTTCGAAGCGCTTAAAGAGATGGAAGTCGATCTTCCGCTTAAATCATGGACCATAGATAATACACTATAATAAAAATAATAACACAGTCATTGAGTGAAACCTTCGTTTTTTTGCTAGTTTTAATAACGTCATCTATTGTAGAGTGAACATAAATAAATAAATATATTGGACACAGACACATACTTAGTTAGTCCAGACTATAAATATATCGTAAAGATATCTATGTGAGGCCGGAATCGATTGACGAATAATAGCTCCACATTTATTGGAACTGACTTCATTTCTTCAAATTCAAAATATTCTTTATTCAAATAAACTTGTAAACAAGTGCTTTTGAATCGTCAACTCTACTGCTGGTTCGGAAAGCTGTTCCTACCGAGAAGAGCCAGCAAGAAACTCGGCGGTTGCTCTTTTAAAAATATAATTCTTAATACTATTTACATTAAGTCGATACTGTCTTGTACAGGTTCAAAGAGAGCTATATCCACACATTCTTGTCTTCCAAATAATCTTCAAGAGTATAATAGGCTTTCTGTATCAGCCTCTTTTTAACAGTGTTTTTAAACTGATGTAATGGCAAAGCTGAAATTGATTGCGGAATTTTATTATAGAATCTTATACCAAAACCCACAAACGAATTACGTACTTTTGCAAGGCGCAAAGCAGGAGCCGCAAGCTTATGTCGGTTCCTGCTTTGTCTATTGTATACATCACCTATCGTTTTATAATTCTTTATATTTTTATGTACATAAATAAGATTGCTTAAAATATACTGTGAAGCAAATGTAAGAATACCTGTTTCCTTAAACTTCTCTCGCAGGGAATCACGCGGTCTTAAATTATAAATGCCACGTATAGCTCTTTTTTGTAAAACAAAAATTTTTTCACTATCCGCGCATTTACCCCATAGCAATATTCCATAAGACATAATTCTATGGAAGTAGGCAAAATAAACAAGTTTTGCTGTTTCAACATCTGTGAATTGTCTTATCTTTCGAACAGCGTAGGCCGCTGAACTCAGTTTCCCTGCAAGAGTTGTTACGTGTGTGCTCCATTGGAGTTTTGTATCCAGGGATACTCCCAAAAATACAGTTGAATTTTCTGTTTTTAGTGGTACATTATTTAAAAAGAGTCTATTTGCTGTTTTTGCAGCATTAGGTAATGCAAATTCAATACATTTAGTTTTATTCGAGTTCAGTACCAAATTATTTAGCCTGAACCAATTAGCTACTTGCGATAAACCCCTGTTTACTTCGTCAATATTATCGTCATTTCTATTTACTTTAAAAATTAATGATGTGTCATCCGCAAACAGTACAATATCGCAAATATTATGAATAAAATATGGTAAATCATTTATATAAACTAAAAACAGAAATGGACCAAGGATTGATCCTTGAGGCACACCCATAACTAAGGCCGTTCCGGATGACTGCACATCATTAATGCACACTCTTTGAATCCGGCTGTGAAGGTACGATGCAACGAGACGAAGTGCATTGTCTTTAATGCCATAATAGCCAAGCTTTAACAATAAAATTTCGTGTTGAACGCAATCAAATGCTTTGGTTAAGTCACAAAATACCCCTATGGCATTTTGTGAGTTCTCCCACGCATCAAAGACATGCTTCAACAACCTGACACCCGCATCCGTTGTTGACCGACCCTTAGTAAACCCATACTGCTCAGGATGAAGTAAATTATGTAAATTAAAATGCTGGAGCAGCTGCTTTAGAATTATTTTCTCAAAAATCTTGCTTAGAGTTGGCAAGACCGAAATGGGTCTATAGTTCTGAGGGTCGCTCTTATCGCCGGACTTAAAAAGGGGGATCAATTTACTATGTTTCATTAAATTGGGAAATATTCCTGTATCTACAGATTTGTTAAAGATCTTGGCCATAATCGGGGCGATAATATCAATAATATTATTAATTAATTTTACGGACATTCCCCATAGATCAGTTGTTTTTTTAATACTTAATGTTTTAAAAATTTTGACGATATCGTATGGGGAAATGTGTTGAAATTTAAAATTAACACTGCACTCCGTGACGCTGTCCTTTAAAACATTAAAAGCTTCCATTGGGGATGAGTTTATTGGGCTAGTGGTAGAAATGGGTATATTTTGAAAGAAGTGCTCAAATGCACTAGCTACTGCTGTATCAGAATTAATAAGTTCATTCCCAATTTTAAGCTCTATGGCAGAATTATGCATTTTACGTCTACCTGTTTCATCTCTTATAACATTCCAGGTTGTTTTTATTTTATTTTTAGAATTAATTATTTTACTTTTAATATGAAGAGATTTGGCCTGTGTGCAGACACTTCTAAACGTTTTTGAATATTTTTTTACATATTCTAGAAAAGTGGGGGACTGATTATATTGTTTTTCTGCATACAGATCAAATAACTTGTTTCTACTCTTATAAATGCCATTAGTGGCCCATTCGCTAAACCTAAGATTTTTTATCACTTTTTTTTCTATAATATTAAAAGTCTTATTAAACTCACAACCAATCATTCCAAAGAGGGCATCAAAAAGTTCATCTGAGCTACCGCGACTTTTGTCGAATTGTAATATCTTTGATGATATTTTTGATTGAAATCGTTTTATTTTATGAGAAGTGATCGGCCTGCACTTGATATAATGATTTTTTTCATGCACATAGTTAGGGACAGATATAATTTGCCCACTATGGTCAGACCTTAAGCGACTTATTATAGATTTTTCTAAGATATTACAACTGTAGTTAGTAAAAATATTATCAATACCGGTAGCCGAAGTTGCAGTTATCCTGGTAGGTTCGTTAAATACATTGATATCAAAACATTGAAATAAATTAAGTAACCTACAACGATTACAGGTATCCACTAAGATGTCAACATTAAAGTCTCCACATATTAAAACTTGTTTTGAAGATTTAGAGATCTTCTTAAGAACTTCCTCCATGACGCTCTCAAATAATATATAATCACTGGTGGGTGGGCGGTACACAGAAACTATAATATAGCGCTCCAACTCCACACAAGACAGCTCAATGGTACGTTCAACAGAAAGACCGACAATATCATTTCGTTCTTTACAATAAACTTTGGAATGAGTTAATATTAAAGATCCCCCACGCTGGACGGTCTTCCTCAAGAACGCACTGGACACTTTATAATTTTTAATATTTAATAGGAAATTAGAACTGTTTAACCAATGCTCAGTTATGCATAAAATATCAATACTAAATTTATTCATAAACAGTTCAATTTCAAATTCCTTGCCAGATAGACCTTGTAGATTCTGGTGTACAATATTCAAGTTACAAGGTCTATCTATTGTCTTATTATCTAGTTTAAAGTAACATTTTCCGTACCTAAAATGTTACTTGATATACTATTAGTACTACTACTAGTACACATGTCAATATATGAATAATTAGTACTTAATGTACAGTTTGTATATGAGTCAATAGACTTAGTTACATCACATGTAACTGTATCATTTAAATTATATGCTAGCAGTGAAGCTAGACTCCGATAACATTTTTTAGACAGATACATAGTATCTCTAGTCAACTTAAATGTGGAAATAAATTTATTTAAGTCAAAATAAAATATAGCGTCACTATGACGGTATGTCAAATTATACATTTGCAAATTGAGATTATATATGTGCTCATTCTGCCTACTAGTCAGTATATCTGAGTAGGGAAAAGCATACATAACAAATTTACATTTAAATTTCTCATTTAAAAGAATTAATTTTTCGATGCATTTGGTAATCTGTGGTTTATTCACATTTAAGCTGTCACCAAACATTAATATGACTGTAGTATTAGAGTCAAAATCATTACAATTCCAATTATTCATTATATAATCATAAGTTGCTCCAGGTGAACATTTATTAATTACTGAATGTCTTAAGTACATATTCATAATTGCTCCAAAACCTTTGCCCAACTTGTCAGAGAAAATCATGGTTTTTTTCTCTGATTTTACAACATTGTTTTTATTTAAAGTATTTGATGGATTAATAGTATTAATATATGATGGTGAAGTACTTTCAATGTGCTTCCTCAAAGAGCATTGACATTCCTTATCCTCATACTCTTTATACTTATTTGACAATGACACGAATCGTTCCATGTTGTCATTGCAAATTTCCAATAGACCGTCAAAGGATGCAATATGCTCATTTATTTGAATTTGAGATTTTGAATACAAGTCTGTCATATGTTTCAAAGATTTTTCTAATTTTTCTATTTTTTTTTCAAGTTGCAAAATTTCACCATCATATATATATTTATTATGGTGTAATTTATGATTAATTGATTTAATCTTATTAATTAAGCTCATACGTTCTTTTTTACTTTTCCCTAACTGTTGAATGCAGTTCTTGGTTTTAATTATCTTTTTAGTTTTATTAATAAATTTGTTAATTTTAATGTATTTTTTTAATTTTCTATGACTACTAAAGTGTACGCTCTTTAGTGAGTCAGTCTCAGAGGTTAAATCAATTATTTGTGGGTTTCGCTCTAAACCACAAACAGAACCACACTCAACTAATTCCTTGAAAAGGCTTTGTGTCGCATTAACCTCATGAGATTTATTTAACTGTTCCAATTGAAACATTGTTTGCTGAGTCTCATGTAGACTGGTTTCTAATTCACTAATGCGACTCAGGGCCCTTTCATGTACATGGCTACATTGATAAAATGAGTCTACAGTATCCTTAAGCTGGTTCCTTTTACCTAAGGTGTCCATATATTTAGTATGCAGCTCCGCTAGCTGTTTCTTGTATAGTGAGGATTGCTTTATAACTTTACTAATTTCCTCCTCACTTTCCTCTCTCTCTTGCAAGAGTTGAGTGTTGAGCTGTTTAACAGATTTCAGTTCATTGAGGGCCAGCTTAAGCTTTGACTCCATCTCTTTGTATGAAGCTTGACAGGTCTTCATTTTCATATAAAATTGATTTCTGAAATTATAAAAAGAAATATGTTAAATTAATTTGTTAAGAAGCTACTAGTCAGCCAGACAGTAGCAGTACCTATGTATATAATAAAAATGTTGACCCAGTATTAATTAAATCAGCTATATTGAATTTTACAGTATTATATACTTTAAATATCCTAAATAATTAAACATGTGCAGGATAAATAAAATTATAGTGCAAAGGTTTATGGTTCACTTGATTAAATTGTTTATAAATATTTATGCAAGTTAAACATCCAGTTGCCCGGTAAATCAGGTCACAATATTATATATATTACTAACTTTAGCAGTACTTTGAAATCTTTATTTACCAATATAAAAATGATAATGAAGTGTGTTTACTAAGTGTATGTTTGAAGTTTTAATGAATATGTGTTTATTAGTAAGATGTATGTATGGCAGTAGGGCCTTCTTCAACTTTGCTTCCACAACTTGTCAAGCAAAGAGAGATAAAGCAATGCCTATGTATGAGAAGTGACGTTTCTCATAAATGAGAAATTATGTGAAGTGTGAGATTTTAACACACTTTATATACAACAAGATTAATTAGAAAGGTTCCTTCTTTGATTTATAAGTATTTAATAACAAAAAAGAAGTAATTAAAACTGTATCAAATCTATTATACTATAATATAACGTTTAATCTGCTCACTCAACTTTTATTCTATACTTTTTAATAAAGTGCTGGAAAAGTTTATTATTTTGTTTTTTATCTATATAAATGGCTTATAACTATAAAATGAAAAGAAATACTCCCTGTTGAGATATGAATTCCAACCGGTGACTCCTGACAGCTGTTTGTTTAGTTACTGTATTAAGAACTTTAACCAATATTTACAGCACAAAACCCTCAGTAATTATTAGTTCAACATTAACTTAAATTAAAAACGTAAATAAACTAAATTAACTTAAAATAAATAATTTAAATTAGGAGCAACTTAAATTATGACTTGTCACTTTGACAGCCAACCACAGACCAAAATTTGTCATTCATTGGCGGATCTAATATTACGGACTATTTATCGCTTTATTGGTGAGCCTTAATTCAGATTGACGGTATGTTGTGAATATAGCTGTCGTTCGTGAATAGGCCTAGAATTCTGAGATCCAATTTATGTACTTCGCAACTTCGTCCTTCTTTGGCGCTTTAAGAAATTCATCTTAAAACCTATAATGTATTCGGTTGACCGTATTTCAATAATAGATATCGTCCTTACATACTTATCGAACTTGCTTTATAATTTTTTTTTTCAAATAAGCAAAGTAGCTGGAATACGAAATTTAGAAGTGTGAGTATACCTTCAATATCAAAAGATTATAACAGTATGAAAGTTTAAAGAAAATGATAAATAGGGAAGTAATAAAAATTATCATATTTTGTTAATAACTTTAATAATCAAAAATTAAGCACCGTTAATTAAATTAAACATTATTTCTTCTATTTAATAATAAAACATCGTTAACGTAATTCCTTATAGTATATTAGGCACTATTAGCATTGAGGTTTATTTTACTAACACAATAACATTAAAAGGCACATTATAATATAAATATAATCATCATATTATGTTTCACAACAACTTTTCAGATCTTTAGCCCATGCAAAATACACGAAGAACTTGTACGAGGTGTGTTCAAAAAGTATCGCGAATTTTGTGTATTTTCAAAAATTATTTATTTATTCGTAAATATCTATTTTGTCCCCTTCAAAGTAATCCCTCTGGGATATTATACACTTGTGCCAACGTTTTTACAAATCTTCGAAGCACTTCAAAAAATCATTTTTTTGTATCTTGTTCAGCTCCTCCTTCGATGCCGTCTTTATCTCGTCAATCGTGGCGTACTGTCGTCCTTTCATGGGCCTCTTCAGTTTCGGGAACAAGAAAAAGTCACAGGGGGCCAGATCTGGGGAATACGGTGGCTGCGGTATCATTGGTCTGTTGTTTTTGGCCAAGAAGTCGCGTGCAAGCAGCGATGTGTGAACAGGGGCGTTATCGAGGTGCAAAAGCCAATTTTTGTTTTTCCACAAATTATCGATTAAAATCGAATGGCACGAGCCAATCAATTTGCCTAGGTTCTCGGCAATTTCTCTATCGATGATTCGAAGCTTGGCCAATACCATTTTCTTCAATTCATCAATTTTTTCGTCTGTTGTTGAAGTGCTCGGGCGTCCGGCACGCTCTTCGTCATTCACATCTTCTCGGCATTTTAAAAACATTTTGTACCACCGATAAACGTTGCTTTTGTCCAAAGTAGCTTCTCCATATGCCACAGTCCACACTCGGAATGCATCCGCGCACTTAATTTCGTTTTTCACACAAAAATCGATAAAGGTTCCTTGTTCCATTTTTTGAATAGGTAAAAATCGAAGACGAACCAAAACACGTGCAAGCAAAGCAGCTGTCAACAATTAACCGAACATTCAAAATGGCCCAACCAGTGTTGCCAACAGTTCAATAAGCTTCCCACTAGATTCAACTTTCAAAACCACCAGAAATCCACTAACAAACAGAAATTTTTCACTCTAAATGACCGCTAACCGCTAAATTTTCCACTAAAACAATTTTTTTTATGAAAGAAAATAAATATACAAATAATTAGTTTCCTTTATTATTACTTATTAAAAAATTAACAAATTAACATCACAAAATTTACATTTCGCTACTCGACCCGTAGTATTTCAGATACCTATGAGCCAAGAATGCCGTTGCGTATATTGTGATTTTTGCATAGTTACGCGTTAATAAATTCGCTCAGTTAATACAAACAAAAATTATTGTTACAAATAAAATTATTTTTCTTTTCTTTCTTTCTTTCTAATTATGAGCCCATGAGCGTTACTGAAAGATGAACCCTTTTAACTTCTAAGTGTAAGTAATCTAAGTATAATTATATAGTAAACGTAGACGACTAATTCTTGCCGATCAGTTATGCCTACTCAAGCAAGTTCATTCGCTCGGTTAATACAAACCAAAATTAATAATTATGAGCCCATGAGCGTTACTGAACGATGAACCCTTCTAACTTCTAAGTATTCAGAAAACATATAAAGTGAGAAATCCCCGCGTATAAAGTATAAGTTTAGAAAAATATTAGGTGGAAAATCCTCGCGTGTAGAGAAACGTAGACGATTAATTCTTGCCGATCAGTTATGCCTACTCAAGCAAGTAAATATCTGCCAGGTATACAAGCTAAAATTCGCTTTTTTTCTAAAAAAAAAACCATTTTTTCATAGGAAGGAAAAAAGATAACTTCCTTCAAAATATACATTTTTGTCATATCTCAGGTAATTTATGGATAACATACCAAAAAAATTGTTCGTTTTTCGAGGCAAACCACTTTTCGTGCCAATTTTGGACGTCTCGCGTAAGAATCGAACTGCTGCTCAGCGAGCAAATGGCACACCGACGAAAACAGATGATAGTCGGATGGGGCCAGTTCTGGTGAATAAGTGGTATGGAGTAATATCTAACAACTGAGCATCTCTAAGTAATTTTGAACCTTTTTTGATGTGTGTGACGGAGCATTGTCATGGAGGAAAATTAGCTTATATTCTGGCCTTTTTTCCTTCATAGCACCTCACAATTTTATTATCTATCGGTGGTAACGGTCCACTTCGATAGTTTTAACAGATTTCAGCACTTTATAATAGATAATTATGCCCCGCTGATGGCACCATACGCCCAGCATCGTCCTCCGCCCGAAATGATTCCGTCTTGGAGTGGATGTTGAAGGTCGGCCGGGATGAAACCACGGTTTTTGTTTAGGATTCTCATGAATTAGGATTTTGTATGAAATGACAAATAATGTTGACTCAATATTGTTGACCGAGGTCGTACTCTTAAAAATATGACTTGGTCATATCCGATTCATATGTTCATTGACATTTAACACCAACCATGAGCAAACAGCGGATTTAAGCTTGTACACCAATGTGCACAATTATGCATATTCAAAAAGGAAAACGAACAGATACATAAAAATCATCGTAAAATGGAAGTAAATCTAACTTTTTAACTGCTAATATATTTTACCAAGACCACCAAAAAAAACCACTAGCCACTAAAAGCAATATTTGGCCACTAAGTGCGGAGTTCAAACCACCAGTTTTAGTGGAAAATCCACTAAGATGGCAACACTGGGCCCAACTTGTCAGCATAAGTGAGAGACATATGTACTAGCATAACGCCACAAAAAAATCGAAATTGGAATATATGTAACTCGCGAAAATTCAAAATTCGCGATACTTTTTGAACACACCTCGTATTTCGATTTAAAAGACGATTTGGATTTAAATAGTAATACACAGTAAATATATTTATATCTTCTTGATCCAAGTATGGATATTATTCTTTCAAATTCCTGTGGTGTTGCAGTATTTACTTACTATGTTAAGTTAATATAAAAATATTCTATTCGTAATCATACTATAAAATAATAAAAATAGTTACTTAAAAGTAAAATGTGTAAGCAAAGAGTCATTAACCAGTTAACTGTGGCGCTTGAATTTAAAATTGCGCACAATTTTGTGTCGCCAGAATGGAGCCATGAAAAAGATGGGTTTATTTTATAGAATTGAGAATTTTGTTACTAATATGTGTAACAATAATAGTAAAGTAAGAATTTAAATTCTTGCTGTCGAGAGATATTCAGAGAAACGGTATTAAACAAAATGGAATTTAGCTATTCGAAGATTAGTAGCGCACTGGTCTGAAGTTTGTAGAAATGGGCGTAGGGTTGTTTTTTACCATGTCCTGAGTATATAATCCAGAACATGATCCCCAACGACTTTCAGCTTGTGCTTACAAGGACGCATAACATCATATCAAACTGTTTATATTTTCTGTTGTTTGTTTTATTCCAGCATAGCCTCGAAATATTTTAAACGCGTTGAAATTTGAGAATGTTTAGTTAGGCTCTTTTCGTATTTCTTCCTTTAAATTGCAATTTCAATAGCTGATAGCCACTGACTTATAAGGGTATACTTATCAATACACAATTTTTTTTCACTTCTCCGCAACGAGTATACACGTCAATCACAGTTATTTGGTTAAATAGGATGTCCCAATTTGCAGAAATTTTACATTTTAAAATTTTACATTGTTTAAAATGTGCAATATTTTATTAGAATACAGTGTAAATGTATGGCACAAAGTTTACTATTATATAATCTGAATTTATACTATAAAAAATTTCTGTAAATTTCTAGCTTACATTCAAAATATAAAATATATAAATTATTTTTTAAATTTATCTTATCACTTATTAGTACGCAATTTAACTAAACTAAAGTTAATAAATATGAAAATGACTCATAACCTGTTATGTCGAGTCGATCAAAGACCTCAATTTTGAGGAGTTGGATTTATTTGGGATAATGAGTGATGGAAAAGGATAAAAAAGCAATTTCATCAAATTGTTGAAAGACTTTTTTGCATTTACTTACATCATTAAGGGTACTGGGTAAGCCTAACCATTGTTGTTATATTGGATCATTTTTTCCAGTATCTTATTCTGTAATTATTTGTCAATTTGTTAGTTCTCCTTTTATTACAAGTTTAATATTTTAATCGATAAAGGAATTAGTACTTTTGGTAGTACAATGTTATTACAAAGTTGAGAGACCAAGAGATCGCAGCTCTGCACTCACGAGCATACTTTCTTCGCTGTCTAGAGCACGCAAATTTAAGTATATGTGCTAAATATAATATTTGATAACTGTATAAACAACAGTTTGTGTTTAAGTGAATTGTTTTTGCTGTCCACGAGCCGTCAAGGGTATAAAAGGGAACTTTATCAGAATTATTAATAATAACATTGGATTGACGCATCACAATAATAATATACGGATCTGAAACGTGAACGCTGACTATGGGTCTTATAAGAAAGCTTAGTCACATAGCGAGTGATGGAGCGAGCTATGCTTGGAGTATCTCTGCATTATCAAATCAAGAATTTAGGATATCCGTAAAACAATTAAAAGTCACCGACGAGCTTGGATGGGCGAGTAGCGAAGCTGAAGTAGCGATGGGCGGGGTACATAATGTCGAGGGCGTTGGGATCCAAGATGCTGTAATAGCGACCCCGCAGCAGAAAACGATGTGTTACTAGTAGTGTTAGTTAAACATCGATAATATCGATAGGTTTTTCGTATCTATCGATAACTATCATAAATCAAAAATATCGATGAGTAACATACTTATGAAGCGGACTGACGACAACAATGTCGCGGGGAGCCGCCGGATCAAGCGGCACAAGATCGTGTAGCGTGGAAGTCCATGGAAGAGACCTATGTCCAACAGTAGAGGGCTATTGGTTGATGAGAGAGAGAGAGAATAAGAGAGATATCCAGCAGTAGACATCCATTGGTTGTAGGAGAAGGATTAGAGCATTGATTTAAAATCCCCCGGTACTTGATCTAGCGCGTGCGTTCGTTCACCGACGCACGGTGTAGTGGTGCGCGCGTCGTAGCCGCCGCCGCAGCTCGGCCGGTAGCCGCTCGTAGCAGCGGCGGCAAGCGGGCCTCTCGTCGTACTCGTAGAACTTGCTACGCGTGCTCAGCGCCGTGTCGCACACCGCGCACGCGAAGTGGTGCACGCACCAAGCCTTGTTCAGTGCCGTGAATACTGTGATTGGAGTAGAACACATTTTAAAGCTTTGATCAGTGTTCTTATGGTTAATGTAGTTTCAATAAGTATCAATATACCCACCATCCCCAGCAATGACCTGGTTGCAGACATAGCACAGGTTGCCAAACAGCTGGTGGTAATGCTGTTCGCAGTACGCCAAACCTTTCTTCTCATAGTGGCGGTGGCCGTGGAACGGCTTTTCGCATTTGGCGCATACGAAATGCTAAAATTGAAAATTCTATTTTAAACAATCTATTTAAGAGCCTATTTATAATGCTTCTAAAAAGAAATAGTGTATTTGCAAAAAAATTGTTACACTCAACAAATTCACTCAAGTGTTAAGTGTGAGTCATTCATTGGGCTGAAACATTTAAGTTTGTGACTTAAAATTTACTTTACATACTCCTTCTACTTATTCTATTTATAAGATTATATTTAATTATCGGTTAACTGTAACGTAATTATAATAAAATATTCAGAACTTTCATAATTTGACTACCATAGATAATTTTATTGTATAAAGAAATGAAATATAAATTTAAATTTAAATGATGCGTATACCTCAACATGCCAATGTTTGCCGAGAGCGGTGACGATCCTCTCCTCGATGGGGCGGCGACAAGCACCACAAATTGGGATACCCATTTTGTCATGACAACGAAGGCAGAAGAGGTTGTTCTAAAATTTAGTTACAAAAAGTAATCAGTAACAAATAAGTTTAACAAACCTAGCTTTAAGTAAACAAATAAACCAAACAATACTCCAAACTTTACCTGGACGACCTTACATCTAAAAATGTTTTTTGTATAATATATTTTAATAATAGACAATTTCGATTCCAAAAAGTCTTTAAATTTTCTGTACACCACCAGACATCAATGAGATTTTCTGTTAAAAAGTTATGTACCTAATTGCAATCTGCAATTTATCACACGCTTTTCACAACGTGCATATCTCAGGAGCATTCCTATCCATATCTGTGTATATTAATCTAAATTGGAGCAACATGGTGGGTCTAAATACCATTCCGTCTCTTCAAAAGGAGACAATCTACGCCCAGAAGTGGGATGGTAAAAGATCATTACTTTTTACTTAAATATATAGGACTCTTATACACACGGCCCCCTGTCCCCAAAGTAAGTAATTTTTTATACTTGTGTTATGGGTGAGAGACAACTTTTAACTGTTACATACTACTATTACATATCCATATGTAAAGGTTATTAAAAATGTACCTACTACTGGACCATGTTTCAGTTTTTTGGCAACCATTGGTAAAAACCATTGAATAAATAAATATATGGGACACTTGTCCGTCCCCGAAGTAAGTAAATACTTGTGTTATGGTAGACAGACAACTGGTGAATATATACATATATATTTTTTAAATACATACTTAAATACAAATATACACCTAGACTCGAAGAGCCAACAAATTCTTTTATAGAAAATGTTGGCCCTCGGCGAGAATCGAACCCGCGACCCGTGGCGCTGAAGGCAGGATCACTACCCACTGCACCAACAGGCCAGTCAGTCAAACTTGTATAATAAATACATACAACATCGTTGGCTGCGTAGCCCGGCCGGTTCTTCACCTCCCTGGCGGTGTGGTCGAGTTCAACGCCGCAAGTGGCGCACGCGAAGTGGTATCCGTGGTACACGTCGCCACGATAGCGAAGAGGCTCACCGTCGATTACACCACTGACAACAAGACTTACGTTGAATACTAATCGAACGAAAAAGGAAACAGGGAACGAAAGAAAGCTGACGAATGGGCAAGAAAGGGAGCTAGTCAAACATTCGTAGGACCAGAACCCTTCCTCCCAATTGCACATAATATAATAAAGTGTGTGATAGAAAAAAAGAATAGAAACAGAATCTAACAAAAGATGGAGAAACACAATGCTCAGACAAGCAAAGTTGTTTCTCAAATCGTTTGACACAAGAAAGTCTAAACAGCTGATGTCTCAGGGCAGGGAAAATGTAGCGATTGTAACAGGCATTACAACTGGGCACTGCCTGTTTAACACGCACCTGTCAATAATGAGAATAACAGAAGACGCTGCGTGCCCAGAGTGTGGAGAGGAACAAACGAGTATTCACCTTATGGCTGAGTGCCCTATGTACTCGCTGGTAAGATGAGAGATGCTAGGTAAAGATGAAATTGAAGTTGAGGATCTGACAAATATCTCCTTCAGGGATATTATTAGGTTCGTAATAGCTACGGGAAGATTAGAGCAGGTGACACTGTCGGGACGGCAGTAAAACCCTTGTCCCAACATGGGGCAATGGGTGGAATAGTCCGGAATAGGAGCTGACCACCCGTCCTGCACCGACAGGCGAACCCAAAATTAGATAGATACATTAAATACAGACTGCTATTAGAATATATTGCATGCTTAAGTATTACCCTGATCTTTTCTTTTTTTTAAAAGGTCATTAGGGATCTGGGTTACTAATTACTAGTAAACTTATTAACCCCTCCAGCTACAAAAAAAACTAATGAGAATATTTTCCCACCCTCTAGGTAAGCTAAAATGCTTGTGTTAGGAGTGGGTTAACGTCGGTAGTATAATGGCCGGGATTCGAACCCACGACCTCTCGATCGCAAGTCCCTTACCCTAACCATTCCGCTAGCGCCGCTTCAACTGATCGAATTCTAAGTAAATCTTAATTGAGATAGATTCATTCATCATCCTCTTGCCCTTATCTCACTCTAAGAGGGGTCAGTACATGTTATAAATATGTTATCACATGATTTAGCTAGTACTTTACCACCAGCCACCTGCCTGACGTCTTACCTTACCTTAGTCGTATTTTACGACACTCGGTCAGAAAGAGGGTGGTCTATCCTACTTAAACAGATACAGCGGGTGGACTTACCTTAGTCGCCTTTTACGACACCTCGGTAAGAAATAAGGGTAGGGTCTATTCCACTTAGACTATTGTTACAATGCTGTTTTGTTGCTCTTCGAAGTTAGGGGTCTCTTTGACAAGAGTTTATGCTTTATTCTAATTACTCACAAAACAACTTTTTTGAATTCTGTCACTATGACAATGTCATTTGAATAAAGGTGTAGTACTTACTGGCATTTATGGCATATATAATTTTGCAACCCATCAGCTTTTATACGAGCATTACATGCATGACAGAGAGCACGACCTGCATGCTTGATGAAGCCAGCATCCGCCAATTCAATATTGCACTCCTCACAGCGAAAGCAACCGGGATGCCAATTCGAGTTCATTGCCTTTATAACACGGCCAATCACAAACTCACCTGAGAAATAATAGTAACATAATAATAATAAGCAGTCATAATAATAATATTTATTATTAAAATTCTTTCGTTTTGCTAAATCCAGTTAAAAACAAATAAAATTGCATGTATCTTTTAAAGAAGTCGAAAAACTAATATTGTTGTGGGTTCAATTCTTGCCAAGGAAATTAGACATTTTCTAAAAAGAATTTGTTGTTTCTTCGAGTCTGGGTGTATTTTATGTACTTTTAATTATATATTAATATATTTAACAATTGTCAGTCTTCCGTAATACAAGCATTAAGTTACATAATTTGGGGATGGACAAACATGTGTGTAATTTTTTATAGAATCAACATATACAATATGGGCAATTTGGAATTTTTAACCAGAAATTATTTGTCTTAGAAGCAAAACTTAGGTTTTAAATATTCATTTATTAAATTCAAATATTAGTCAGTATAGTGCGTTAAATATATCTTATATTACTTACGACATTTTCCGCAGCAAGGAGCGAACAAGACTTGAAAGTCACGTTCGCAATATTTTCGTCCTTCAAATTCGTAAAATACTCCATCAGGAAAAACCCGGAAACATTGGGCGCATCTAAAATAATTTTCAATGTGAGTTAAAAGTGATTATATAATAATTTACTTATAATTATTTAGAATTTACTAAATATTTTTATATTTTAAAGGAATCGATGTAATTATTTTACTACAATGTAAGGATCTCTTAAGATCTCCACAGTTGATCTTTTCTAATCATTTATTTATTTTATATCCATTTGAATATTTATTAACTTACACAAAACAGCCTGTATGCCAAAGTTCACCATTGGAGTTAACAATTTTCTCATTTGTCTCAAAACCATCTCCACAGCGGGTACAGAACATATTATCCAAAGACATTGTCCCAATGCTAGAATAAATTGAAAAAATTAAAGTATGTAATAATGAAACATAACACATTCCAAACAATAAAATTCATTGAAGTTTTATGCTGATGTGACAGAATAGGATAATTATTAAGGAAAATATTAATGATTAAGGAAAACTATAGCTCAAGCACTTAATTAAAAGAATAACTGTAACTTATAATTACAGAATGTTGATGTCATTAATGAAGTCAAGTTGAAATTAAATTTGAGAATATAAATAATTACAATTACAAAATAGTTTATTAATAGTTTATAAAAAAAAATTGAGTATATTGTTTATAATCTTGTATAAATTTTATTTATAGTCGCAGTCTTAATTTGTTGAATCCCTTATCATTTAAATCCTTTTTAGGTGTCAAATCTGGCAATTCAACATGTTTTAGTTAAAACTGAACTCATACAGTCCCTGACTACAACATCTTCATATCCCAATAAAAATGTATGTCACAATTTTTAAAGAAAACATGTCGTGATTTAGCACTGTGACGATTGAACAAGTCACCACCTGACGCTAATATATTGTTTTAAATAGTAAGGCAAAATATATATTTTTTAATTATATTACATATCATCATTACCCTTACCCTTCACCCCTATCACCCTTATCCCACTCTAAGTGGGGCCCGCCCAATATGTCTTCTTTTTCCATTCTCCTCTTTCATTCGTCAAGTCTGGTGCCACTCCTCTAACATGCATATCATTCACACAACCCATCCATCTTTTTTTCTGCCTCCCCCTAGCCATACATCCATCCACATTCATATTTAACTTAAATTTGAATTATATTACATATATAATTTTAAAATATGTTGTTGTATTCTGTAGGCTTTCACTACAACGATCGCAAATTTACGCAATGTTGCAAAGATTTATGTTGCAAATAGTTATCATTTGCCTCTTCTGATGCATATGTGTCAGTAATTGGCTCTGAACGGGTTATAGAAGCTCATGTAATACGATGTTATTAATAAATATGACTAATAGCATTAAATGTTTTTACATGATAGCACTAGATGATTGTATTAGACGTTTTTCATAAGAAATGGTATGACCGTTAATTTTGTGCTCTAATAACGAAGATAGGAATGGTACATTTAGGACCACTCCCACCATTTAAATTCTTACCCAGGCATGTTTCACGATTAATTAAAATACTATTATTAACTTCTTTGTTTTCTTCTGTTGGGAATAAAAACAAACAATTTAAATTTTTAATACATTTTAAGATGTAATTTGCTAAATGATGTCATAACAAATATAACTAAAATAGATTTTATGCCAATATACTTCTTACCTGAATTTTAATATATTATTGAAATTTACAAGTACCGTAATGCTTGATTCACTAAATATATTGAGAAAACTACATACATTAACCAAAAATTCAATAAACTGAATTAATTTGCTATCAATAATTGTGACATCATACATCGACCATAGTGAAAACCATAGACCATAGATTACTAACTATAAAATAGATGGTATATAGAGATTCATACATTGGCGCGAGCCTATTTTTGGTGGTATGGTCAATGAATCTCAGGCATCTATTTTATAGTTAGTAATCTATGGTTTCTATTGTTTCAATCATAGACTTTTCGAAAAGCTTATCTTTCTCTATGGTTTTGATGTTTATATATAATTAATCTATTAAATCTGTTGTTTATGGTTATTTATTTATTCTTGTTGTTTTCATTTATAAACGTGCAATAGAAAATTAATTAACTTTAATAAAATCAATGAAAAGAACCCGAAACGATGCCGTCAAAGCTGCAGTTGCTTCCTACTTAGAGCGGAGAAATTATCCAGTTAGTATAAGTTTACCGAAATGGGAACAAAACATAAAATAATTATATTACAATATTTATATCCATATATTTTTTTAAGGATAGTGACTTTTTTAATAATAACAGTTCTACAAGTCGAAGTGCGGAAGAAATGGCTGTAGCAACCATCGTTCAATATGAGTCTAGTCGGGCTAATTCCATATTATTTTCGTGTATCAATAATGATCCAGGGCAATATGATATTCAATACACAAGGTTGTAATAATTTTTTATTTTTATTTTATTTCTTTACTTAATTTTCGTAGCAAATAATTGAGTTTTGTTATAGTACAGATTCGCATCGTTTGCATTGTTATGTAAATTTTAGCGTAATTATTCCATGTTAAGCGTCTAATAAAGTTCAAAATATTTTATTTTGAAATGTTCTATACTAACATACAAATTTAAAATACATTTATCATTGAATACTATTTGCAGACTTGTCAGTTTTATAAAAGAAATTAAAATAGAGAAAGTAAAAAATGAATTATTAGGGTTATTGACTCCTTTACTTTGTCATATGTATCTTGAAATGTTGAGAGGAGGACATGGTGGAGCAGCTCAAATGTTTCTAAAAAGGCATTCTGCAACATTACCTCAAAAAGATTTATCCTACCACCAACCTATTGACGGTAATCTACCATCAGCTTTATATCGACCCAATAGCCTGGAACAATTATTTAATTCTCTACAAAATGGGACGATAGATAATGAGACCCCAGAAAAGGACTATATGAATCAACTATTAGATGATATTAGTTCTGTGTATACTTTGCAAGAAGTTGAATCCAGACCATCTGTTGCTGCATTCAGGTGAGACATGAAGATTAAGAGTAAAAAGTAAAGTAGCAGGCTGTTATTATCCCACTGTTGAAAATAGGCCTCTTCTCTCAGTTTTTGGAGAGAAGGATTGGAGCTAAGACCTACCATGTTGCTCCAATGCAGATTGGTAGGTTACATATATCTCCAGAATTCTTTAGAGATATGCAGGTTTCCTCACATTGTTTTCCTTCACTGAAAAGTGTGTGATAAATTGCAGTTATCAATTAGACACATAAGTTGTAACAGAAAAACTCATTGGTGTCTGCCTGGGTTGGATCCCGTCAACTCGTCGAAAGAGTGGCACGGCGTTACCGCTGAGCTACAACAGCTTCAATAGCATAATAAAAGATTACTTGGTGAAAATTCTGTAAAGTAACAAAAATATGTACTGTGAATGAATTCATTTAGGGATCACCAACACTATATAAGAATTTACTTATGACATATTTGTACAAATCTATGTGGTACTTCTCTCCAATTTATTAATTTGCCTCATATTTTTGTACTTACAAAATTTGTAAGTATTTTTATTGTTAAAATCTAATCTTTCTTCCAGTTATTAAGATTTTCAAAAAAATTCCTAATGATTTCAACCATTTTGATTTAAAATTTCCATGTTGCTTAATGTTTCAAGAGTATATTACTTTCAGATCTTGTAAATATGATATCTACTTATCTCAAGATGCACTAAACATGCTGAAAGCATATTTGGCTAAATATGGTCATGTGCTTTTGATACAAGTTTTACAGACATGGTTCCATATTGATATAAATAATGATAGTAAGAAAAATTCGGTAAGTAACTTAAGTAAAGGGTAGTAATAAAAACTTTGACAAAGTGTGAACTTGACTCTTTACCTACAGATTATTAAAATAGTAGTTAGTAAAACTACCTTAAATATTGAAAAATACATAAACATATATGTGTTGTTAATTCCTCGTATTGTTTTTCCTTCTTGCCCACAAAGACTTCAAATTTTTAATTCTTATTAAGTCACATGGTCATGTTATATAAATTATATTATAATAAGTTCTTTTCTTATTAAAATTTAAATTATTATTACAGGAAGACGATGAAGAGCAAACAGAAGATGATGTACATATCACACCTGCCAATAGCGATGAAAAATTAAATGATAAAAATGGTATGTACATTTTCAATTTTTTATTAAAAACATTCAGGGTGTACTTTAAGTATACTCTAGTAAAATTGGGATTATTTATTTGAAACCTCGGAAAAAAATGTGATTCCTTAAATTACAATAAAATATTATGAATTTACATTATTATTTTTTATAAATGTATATATACATAATGGATAAATTAACTTTTGCAACATAATAGTTGTAAAATATATTTCATTGAAATCTTTAATGATAGGTTATCAGACATGCCTGTATCTACCAAAATAAATTCCTTTAGAAAGTATCACAGAATCATAGAAATATATTTTATAATAATAATAAACTTTATTTAGCCAAAAAATTACAATAAATACAAATTACAAAATTCAAAAATAGATAATAAAATACAAAATTCACATTAACAAATATCGTAGACACTCGTACTAAGATTTACAAGGAGAGCATGAAAAAAGTTGTCCAAATTGCACTCTGTAACAACTGGTAAGAATAAGCAGTGTGATATCCGGCTGAGCAGAATAGCCCACCCTCTTTATTACTGAGGTAACAAAAAAGCCGACCAAGATAAGTTGACGTTAGGCAGGTGGCCGGTCGTAAAATACCTAGCCAAATCATGTAAAATGTTGTACATTTTGTGTCGACCTCACTTAGGAGTGGGTTAAGGGCAGAAGAATGAATGTTAAGAGCTCATAGAGTAATTCGATATTTGATGTTATAACTCACTAACAGCTTAATCACACATTACCACATTTAATATTGTATCTAACATATTGTATATAACATATATATTTGTATACTTTGCTTATAGATATTTTTTCAAAGTGTAATGGTCATGCAGAATACCAATCTGTGGACAAAGAACTAAGGGAACTGCAAGACGCTATTAAATGTGTTAAGGAATCAATAGCACCTCTTAAATTGTTTAAAATAGCAACACCTGATAGTCAGTAAGTAATTGCAATCTACAAATAGGTTACAATCAATAATATAATAAATATATGGGACACTTACACACACGGTTGTCCATCCCCAAAGTAAGTAACTTAATACTTGTGTTATGGGTGACAGATAACTGGTGAATATATACTTATATATTTTTAATTACATACATAAATACAAATATACACCCAGGCGGGAATCGAACCCGCGTCCCGCGGAGTTGAAGGTAGGGTCACTACCCACTACGCCAACGGGCCAGTAAATTTAATATAGTAATCATGTTAAATTGTTATAAAAAAGCGAAAAAAAGCCTATTTTTTCGCTTTTTATTTTTGGCTTTTCCTGGGCTGCAAAAGAAACGGTGCGAACTTTGTCGCATTAAGCTAGTCTAAAGTGCGAGAACCGCGCTAAAATTATTTTCGCGCGCTTTACTTTTCATTTTACTTGATTTTGTTATTTAAATTATATGGTGTATACGATCATAATATTTAGTATAAAAGAGGTACGTATTTTAATTGTTAGCGTTTAACACTGTATCGGTCTTGTAATTATATGTCATTTCAGTGTTGTTACAAATTCAAGAGTTTTATGGACATCTCTCATTTTCAGTTATAATTAAACACGCAATGAACTGAGGTATCATAGGATAAAAAGAATACCTACACTTTTTTATACATACACATAGCATTATTGAGGGTACTTACACGTTTAAGTTGGCGCGAATTAAGCCGTAGCGATAGTAATTTATTAATATATATTTTATCTTTCAGGCTAGTATGTGCAAAAACAGATTTGTACTGTAATGTGTTATGTGGAGGATTTGACAACTCTGAAATAAGACTGTGGGATATAGGTCAGAGCAACGTAAAAAGAAAAGTGAACAAAAATATTTCAGATATAGAACTTGCCTGCTGCATACCACCAGAACCAGAAACACCTTTAGAGAATTTATTGTATGTATACAAATTTAAAATATATTTTTGTATTTATATCAATATGTTAGACCAAAAATGATTCCCAATCATTTTTTGCGATGCACCACCTTAGCCTTTCTAAAATATTTATACCCTAATCTTTTATATTTAAATGAGTTAATCTTGTGTGTGTGTGTATATATATATATATATATATATATATATATATATATATATATATATATATATATATATATATATATATATATATATATATATATATATATATATATATATATATATTCGGTTCCAACTATTTTCATGACGTTTAGCATGTATGAGCTTGAAGATCGATCTATCCCTGTTTTTTTTTCAGGCACTAAAGATACTGCTATAATTTATGAGAAAGAGAAGGCTAATTGCGCCGTCAATTTCACGTCGTTCGTTCGTCAAATTCACGATAGCTTGTTTGGGTAACGGGCGGTCTCAAAATAGAATACCAGGATCGATTCCATATAAAAATTTATTTTTTTTATACATAAAAAAAATTACCCAAGCACTCTTCAATATTATAATATTAAATGATAGGTTTTAGGAAGAAGAATATGCTTCTTTCGTTAAATTTTGTATTGAAATCTAGCATTTCATTTAATCGGCCCGGAGACTGTCGACTCTATTTTCGAATTACGCTTCCTTAACAATCAAATTGTCCGCCTGTGGGTTATGGGCCCTACGTTGGGAAACACTATTAAACCTTTTGAAACCTTTGCTTATCATTCTCTTGTCCTTATCCCACTCTTAAGTGACGTCAGCAGAACATATTTTTTGGTTACATTCTCTCCTATTATTAGTCAACTCTTGAGTTTCTCCTTTTATATTCATGTGATACTTCAACAATCTCTTATTTCACATTTCTATGCACATTCATATGCACATTCATATTAAACACTTGTTGGGCACATTATTTCAACCCTCATTATATGTCCATACCATCTTATTCATTTCTATAATGGGCGCTACTTCCGGACTTATATTCTCAATTATTTATGTAGGCTTAAAATTTAGTAGAAACTATTTTTTAAAGTTTATGTAAAATCTTATTATTATATTATTATAGTTATTGTGTCAATAATTCTCCTTGTACTATCCTAATTTGTTTTCAAAATTTTTAGTAAATGTAATAAATAGCTTACATAAACTGGTTTTTTTTTTTTTTTTTTTTTTTTTTTTTTTTTATTTGGTTCATTAAACTGGATATAATCAATTCACATGTGTACAAGAAGTTGCAATAACAAATAGACAAGATTATAACCTACTGGAAATGAACACAGCATGCAAATATAAGTATACATAGATCACTTAAATTAAATTACTCTTTTAAATTACTTTGAGTTACGCAAGCATTTGCACAATTTGCTTTTGAATGAGGCTAAAGAACCACAGAAAATATCTACGTCGCTTCTGAATGCGTTTAATTGGGAACAAATTCGGTATATAGGGGCATGTTGTCTAAGATTCGTGTGACATTTAGGTAAATTAAATGGTTTGCGATTCTCTAGTCGACTACCACTACGCGGAACACACAGTTGTATACGGTTCAAAATTTCAGGCAAATCTACGACACCGTTAATTATTTTGGTTTTACCTGAGTAAAACTGTTTCTTTATATATTTATGTTATCTAACAGATAACAATATTTTAATAAGTTTGCGCATCCTGTTAGCTATATTATTATTAGTTGTCAATAATAAAACAATATTTTTGATTGCTTTACATGTTCAATTCTCTACACTTAAAGATATGGAGAGACTTTGTGGTAGCAAAATAATCCATGCTTTTCTGGTGTATGATTAATTGTAAGTTATTTATGTTTATAGTCAGGTTGGTTCAGGTTTAGCCATGAGGGGTCATTCTGGTCCAGTACAAGCTGTCAGTATTCTATCACGGGAGGAATTGGTATTATCGGCCTCACACGACAGCACTATGAGAGCTTGGAGGCTCTCTGACTTTTCTTGTGCCTCTATATACAGGTTGACTATTTTATTATCCCCTATAACATCTTATTGTAAAAATTTGCCTATAATAAGTAACTAGCGGCCTGCCCCTGCTTCGCACGGGTATAAAATATATATCCCATGTCAGTCAGTGTAAAAAAAAATGATTAAAATCGATCGAGTAGTTTTGATTTATTCATTACTGCCCGTGGCCCTCACGCGTTAAATTTGGAGAAAAACAATTTTCTTTCCCTATACCAAGAAGATTTCCTGCTATCTTTGGAATATCTAAATTCATATAGTACATTTTAACTTACTTACTTTTACATTTTCCCTATGTATTTTTTTTTTACAATTAATTACAGAATGTCTTTAAACAAACTCTTAAAAGAGGGACATAGCTGCTAAAGTCGAAATGTTATAGGGCGAAGAGCGGCGTCCTCACGGCATTTTAAATCTGTAATATCTCCGAAAATGTTCACTAAAATTACATGCTGTAAACGGCTATACTGATATATATTAAATCAGCTATTTATTTAAGATAATTAATTGGATAAGGATTAATACTGTATTGTATAAAAATTGCTTCAAAAATAAGGCATTATTTTTCGTAAAAAGTAAATGACAAAAAATGCTATAGTGGGTTATCCATAAGAGATAGACATATACCATCGCGGACTTTTCTGTAGACCTTTTTAAGGTGTACAAATACTTAGTACATTATTTTGATAAATCTCGTAGGGTTTAGCCTGCGTTTGCAATGTAAGCGGAAAATAAATTAATTATTTACAGAAACCTCAAAAATTACAGTATTTCTCTACTCCGTATTGAATGTTATTATACGTACAAACCTTTCTCTGGAATCACTCTATCTATTAAAAAAAAACCGCATCAAAATCTGTTGCGTAGTTTTAAAGTTTTATGCGTACATAGGGATATAGGGACTTTGTTTTATAATATGTTGTGATTCTAAATCTTCAAACACGCACAATTGAATTATGTAAAGTTTAGGAGAAAACTACGTTGCATTTCACATCTGATTGATAATACATAATTACATAATTGATCTACACTTAAAATATTTTTTTGATAATTTTAGAGGTCACAACTACCCAATTTGGTGTATGGATGTTTCAAAGAATGGATTGTTTATAGTCACAGGATCTCACGACAGAACAGCAAAGTTGTGGTCGTTGGATAGGACGTTTCCGGTGCGAGTGTTTGTAGGACATACCTCCGATGTTATTGTAAGTATTGTATATATAAAGTGGGTAGCTTGAAATTATTAAACCTCAAATTCGTCGTATTTTCACACATTCTAATTTACAGTAAACTATTAGGTTTCATTTTGAGGTCACCTCTTAAAATATACATCATACGGATTGAATCGTGCATCCATAAGATATGCATGGTGGTGGTGCATTCTACTTTTAGCATTACATAGATTTTCTCTAATCGCGCATTATAGCAAAATATTATTATTATTACTTTTGTATTACTGTAACGCACGAAAAATATGTTTGATCATTGCGGCATCCTCGGAAAAATATACGCTATGAACAGAGCACACGTTAGTTTAACAAAAGACGAAGGTATATAGGCATCTGATTGTCGCTCGAGTCTCGGCAGCTGACTGGCTCTCCGGTTTTTTTTTTTTGAACACTAACTAAGGCTGTTAGTCGTGAAGGCTTTGACAGCGTCACCGAGAGAGTGGGCGAGCGCAGAAGCATCGCCTGGGGTTGAGCTGGGACAGCGGGTCTCGAGAGAGGCCCGCAGCATTGGGGTTTGGAGTTACTCGCGTCCGTAGGTTTAAACTAAATACAGGATCTTGTCTTTACAATCCTCAAGACCCTACACGTGATCCCCGGGTAGTGCTAAACGAGTAACCATTTTTAGGTGGTAGGCTTCGGCCGTGGCTAGTATTACCACCCTACAGGCAAAGCCGTCCCGCCAAGCGACTCGTCGCGTTCCGGTACGATGCTTGTAGTAGCTAAGATGGGAAACGGATTTTGTACATCTGCGCTGCATTTGATAACAGGTTCCGAATTGCACTGTCATATCGCCGGACGGCTCAATATGGAGAGCAGCGGGATCCGAAGCACGGTTCACCGCTGGCCGACCGCAGGTTATAGGGGGCCCAATTAGTAGGAAAGCCACCTACGAAAGGCTGCCCCGCTGCCTCGCGAAAAATCCTGGAATTGCTCCATCGTGCCGGTTGGCGACCGGAGAGAGGACCCGATAGCGATTTCCAGGGGGGTTCGGGCGTCCCCGCGGTCTCCAATTGAGTCTACCATCAGCGCTTTAACAGAAGCAATCGCGTTGTTTACAAATGTAGCATCCCCTACAAATTCGTTTTTCCGTTCCTATTCGCCCGCTTAATATAAAATGATAAAAAAGAAAAGGAAAGGTAAATTTTTACAGCGGCTGCACTTCCTCTCTTTTAAAATCCACCAAGCCAACATTCGAGGCCTACACTCGAATCTCTTTGCAGTCCATCACCACCTGGAGACTGACAAGCCGCACTTGCTTTTCGTTACGGAGACGCAGATTAACACCCCAGCAGATTTATCATACCTGCTTTACCCGGGCTATACCTTGGAGCATAACTTTAGGCCCCATGCAGGGGTTTGTATGTATGCCCGTAACGACATCTGTTATCGGCGTCTCCGTAACTTGGAGGTACCCAAATTTTCCATCTTGTGGTGTTTGATTGATACGGGGATGGACCAGACGGTTTATGCTTGTGTCTATCGCTCGCACAGCGGTGACCAGGAGACAACCAAATTATTTAAGTATCTCAGCGAAACGGCTGACACTGTTCAACATCGGTATCCAACAGCTCAACTTGTGCTTCTAGGGGACTTTAACGCCCATCATAAGGATTGGCTGTACCCTTACCAAAAAACCGACCATGCTGGAAGAGAAGCTCTTAATTTAGCTCTCTCTCTAGACCTTACTCAGCTGGTCGAAGAAGCTACAAGAATACCGGATGTTGATGGTCATACACCCAGTTGTCTGGACCTTCTGCTGACTACCGACCCAGACCGTTTCTCGGTGTCAGTTGCAGCCCCCTTAGGCTCTTCTGATCACTCCCTGGTAAAGGCGGTCTCGAACCACTATCCGCCTGATCTAAGTTTTACTGGGACCAGACGGATTTGGCGATATAAGTCGGCAGACTGGGACGAGATGCGGCATTTTTTCGCATCCTATCCTTGGCAGGGAATATGCTTCTCTTCTAATGATCCGTCGAGTTGTGAGAATGCTATATCGGAGGTGATTCGTCGAGCTATGGAATATTTCATAGCTTATTCGGATGTACCTCTGAATAGTAGGACTCTCCGTTGGTACAACGTTGAATGCGCCACTGCAGAGGCCATTGAAAATTCGGCGTTTGTAGCCTGGGTTGAAGCCCGCTCTCACAAAACTCCCGACATATCAGCTAAGAAGAGAGCATATAACCTTGCTGCTAAGTCCTAGAAGAGGGTCCTCAAGAAGGCTCAATTTAACCGAATTAATTGAATCGGCATCAAATTAGCATCCTATCCTCGTGGTAGTAAAGCTTTTTGGTCGCTTGCGAAATCGGTTGAGTCGAACTTCTGCCATTCAACGCTGCCGCCATTGCTCAAGCCAGATGCGGCACTGGCCTTTTCTGCAGATGACAAAGCTAATTTGTTGGCTAGGTTGTTTGCAGAAAATTCACGTCTTGATGCAGGAGATGCCTCTCCACCTCAACTACAACCATGTGATACTGCCATGGCAGAAATTCGTATCCACCAAAAGGAGGTGTTGAGAGCGCTTCGCAACTTGAATGTGAATAAGGCCAGTGGTCCCGACGGCATACCAGCAATCGTTCTGCGGAATTGCGCTCCAGAATTGTCTCCTGTTTTGACACGTTTGTATCGCCTCTCATTAGAAACTTCTCATGTCCTAAAAGCATGGAAGACTGCCAACGTACAACCAGTGCCAAAGAAGGGTAATCGTGCTGATCCGGTCAACTATCGACCTATAGCAATCACCTCCGTACTTTGTAAAGTTATGGAGCGAATAGTAAACAAAAATCTTTTGGCATACCTAGAAGAAAACGATCTTCTGTCGGATTACCAGTTTGGTTTTCGAAAGAATCGTTCTGCAGGAGATCTTCTAATGTATGCCACTCATATCTGGGGTGAAGCTATTGAGAAACATGGTGAGGCTCTCGCCGTGTCCCTTGATATTTCAAAGGCTTTTGACCGTGTCTGGCATGATGGTCTCCTCGGCAAACTTCCTGCTTATGGGCTGCCTACTACACTCTGTAACTGGATATCTGATTTCCTGAATGAACGATCATTTAGAATGGTTATTAATGGCTGCTCTTCCGATTTAATGACCACCAATTCTGGTGTTCCTCAGGGATCAGTTCTTTCCGCGACGCTTTTTTTGCTGCATATCAACGATCTCCTAAAACCCGGTATCTTTGGGTACGCAGATGACAGCACTGTCACGGAGAGATATATGTCCAGTTCTAGAGCTAGTAGTGCTGAGATTCTCCAACAAAGAGAGGCCATGGTTGAACGCATTAACTTGACTCTGAAAGAGGTTTCCGACTGGGGTGAGGCCAACCTAGTCAAGTTTAATGCTGCCAAAACGCAAGCGTGTCTGTTCACCGCCAAACGGAGTTCCTTCACCTTAACTCCTACTTTCCGAAATATATCCGTACCGATTACCGATAGTACAGAGCTTCTGGGTATTGAAATAAGTTCCAAGCTCAACTTTGGTAAATGCATCGAGTCCAAAGCAAAGACAGGTGCAAAGAAACTTGGTATCCTTAACAAAGTCAAGCAGTACTTCACACCGAAACAGCTTCTAACATTGTATCAGGCTCAGGTACGTTCGTGTATGGAGTACTGCTGTCATTTGTGGGACGGTTCTGCCAAATACCAGTTGGATGCTTTGGATTCGGTGGATCGCCGCGCCAGAAGGCTCATCTCCGATGAAACCCTGAACAATACCAAACTACACAGTCTACAACATCGGCGCAGGGTTGCTTGTCTATCGGTCTTCTACAGGATATATTTCGGGGAGTGTGCAGAGGCTCTTCATAACCTTGTTCCTCCATCGCCGTTCTATTATCGCACTGCTAGACACCGGGAGAATTTTCACCCTTACATCATTGACCTCCCACGAAGGCGCACGGAGCGCTTTGCGTCCTCGTTTTTATTGCGCACAGCAAGGGAGTGGAATTCTCTCCCGGCATCGATATTTCCGAGTTCTTTTGATATGGGTCTCTTTAAAGCAAGAGTGAATAGGCATTTTCTAGGCAAGCGCGCTCCATCTTGACTGCATCATCGCTTACCTTCAGGCATGATAGCAGTCAAGCGCTCGCCTATTATGCAATAAAAAAAATAAAAAAAAAGCATCCTGGGAGCGTCGCCGTAAGGGTGCCTCCTGTAAAGCCGAACCTCGGCTTGAAACGACGCGTTGTGGAGGACTGTATCAGACTTGTGGAAAACTCCTAATGTCATAACGGGCGGGGCTGGACACCCCGGCCGCTAGACGTGAGGAAGTGGGGACCTCGTCTTCGCTGGCGAAGACGCTGTGTGTGTGCGTGTGCGTGTGTGTATCGGGCGTTGGCGATCGTGATGTGATCGTCAAGGTCATAAAGCACGCTCCTAGGGCGTCTATGATTTTTGGACTTAAACTTCTTGTCGAAGGAGGTGTATATGACCATCCCCGCGATGAGCGGGTTTGGATGCACCTCGGCCTTTTCAAAGTATCTCTTGGAGAGACATTTGAATAGCTGTGCTATTGAGGGAAGACCTAAATCTCTATTTAGGTCGACGTTGCGCACGAACCAGGGACAGGCGGTGGCTAGTCTCATGAACTTGTTTTGCAATCGCTGCAAAACATTAAGTCTGGTCGGATGGACATGTGCGAACGCGACGCTCGCATATGACATTATCGGTCTTACTGGCTCTCTGATAACCTAAATCATTTATATACCTAAAAGTGACACTAGTTTGTTTCTACCCTTACTTAAAAATTGTAATTTAATGGCCTAAAGCTAAATGCCGTGTGGTATCCGGCTGAATAGAATAGTACCACCATCATTTCTTACCGAGGTGTCGTAAAAGGCGACTAAGGTAAGTCGACCCGCCGTGTGGTATCCGGTTTAGTAGAATAGACCACCCTCTTTCTTGCCGAGATGTCGTAAAATACGGTATCTCGGCAAGAAAGAGGTAAGTTTGATGTTAGGCAGGCGGCCGGTCGTAAAATACGTAGCCATATCATATGACAACATGTTTATAACATGTTGTGCCGACCCCACTTAGAGTGGAATAAGGGCAGGAGGATGATGAATGGAAAGCTAAATAACGTCTAATTGTAACAATTATTTAATGTAGTGTGTGAGATTTCACCCGAACGAGGCATATATGGCAACGGGCGGGGCGGATCGCAGCGTACGGCTGTGGAGCGTGTGCGACGCACGGCTTGTACGCGTGCTGTGCGGACACCGCGCGCCCGTACGCACGCTCGCCTTCTCACCGCAAGGGACACATTTAACCAGCGCTGGTGATTTTTTGTCCTAGTTTATTCCCAGAGCTTTCCTTATCTTATGAAAGTTAACTAGGACACCTATACCCAAAGGCCTTAAAAAACGTTCGAGTAACATTCAGGAGACATTAGGAAGAACAAAGTCTTAGGAGGAACATAGTTTAGGAACTATGTTCCGGTGAACATAGTTCCGCCCATCACCGTGACTTATCATGTTACTTTTTAAAATAGTAGTAGTTGATGTGGTAAATTTTTACATTCTAAACATAATTTATTAGAGTATTGGAATTTAATTAAATAATACTTGTTCTTTTTAACTTATAACAAAAATAAATACTCTGCCTTTAAATATAAAACAGTGGTTCGTAACTTAATATCATCGGTTACTAAATATGAACAGATATTTGTAGGTCTTGTTCAGTGCAAATTTTTTTTTATGTTTGTAATTTCAATATTATGTTTACATCTGTAATATTTCTAGAAAAAAATATTATATAGTTTCGACGTTAGAAATTTGTTA
Organism: Morpho achilles; assembly: GCA_947086495.1. Lineage (NCBI taxonomy): Eukaryota > Metazoa > Arthropoda > Insecta > Lepidoptera > Nymphalidae > Morpho > Morpho achilles. Next base: position 7,837,775 of record CAMTZB010000006.1, on the reverse strand, counting down.
CATACACGGTTTAAATTTTATGTATCTGAATATATAATGAATAACTCATGAAAATAAATTATTATAATCTATTTTAATTTACCTTAATATAACTTCTTTTTTTATTTTCTCAGGGGATGATAAAAAGATAAAAATATGGGATTTGACAGCATGTACTTGCGTTCATGAGTACAGAGGGCATCACGGAAAAGTAACAGCTCTGGACTGGTCTTCTGTTGGTAAACCCAGTTTGTCTAACAGGATTTCATTAGATCCAAACGACGTGACCACTGACAACGCGATATTATGCTCTGCTGGCATGGATGGCGTCGTGAAAGTTGTATGGGACAGTTACGTAAAAAATAAGTGAGTAAAAATATTTTTAGGAGACGCGATACCAAGTATTTCCATTAAACGCGTTAAGGATAAACTAACGGAAATACAATTGAATAAATTCTACTTGTACATTAATATGGAAATATAATTGAATAAATTGTACCATATCCCAAATAAAAAAATAATTGCCACCTATGTAAAATAAATGAATTTTATATTAAGAAATTGAATAGTTCACTTAAGAAACTAAAATGATAGGTTTAAGAAGGAATAATTCACTTTATCTTTAAGTTGGCATCGAAATCTAACAGCGTTTAATTGGCCCATAGCAAAAGAGTTAAGCTCGTATCGAGTCCATTTTCGAATTGGAGGTAAAAGGTTAAACTCGTGTAGAGTCCATTTTGAATCGCCCCCTCCCCCCCCTCTCAACAATCAAATTGTCCCCTGTGGGGCGTGGGTCCCACTTTAGGAAACACTGATTTAACGAGTATCTTATATTGTTATATAAAATAACCGACAAGTAACTTCAAATTCTGAAACCATAAAAACAGTAAATGGTTATGTATAATATATTACATTGAAACTCTTAACTATTACAATTCGCTCCTAATCTTTTTTTTATATTTGTTGCAGGCATGTATCAAGCCAAGATATTTCAACTTCAACATTCAACACAAAATGTTCATATTTAGTGGATGTGCAAGTACACCCAGACTGGTTGGTTGCGATAGGAGCAAAACAATAAAATATAAAATAATTCATAATAATCAGTTTTTAAATTATACCCAATGTTAACTCTTTGCATTGTTTTGTGAGGATCTAAAGTAACACATAATTCTATAAATTATTTGAAGTGTTGCAACTTCTTTTGATAGTGAGATTAATCATTTCCTTTTGTTGTTGTCAAATCAATTAAAAAAAAATTGGTTTTGTTGTATTCTGCCATTAAATTAAATAAGTACCAATAACTAACATATCTAGTTAGATACCATACTTCAAAACTACAATTTTAGTGAAACTAGAACAGAAAACTTGAATGAAAAAATTCATGTGTCATAACAATGAAATTAAAATTAAATGTGAAAGTAAGGGAATAAAAATGTTATAATATAAGCAAACAAGACTGCTACTAAAAGAAAATATTTATTTTACATAGCTAAATACTGAACCAACAAATCTTTAAAATCAATCTATTCCATGATTTAAAAACAATGTATCATTAAATAACATTCATTTTCTTTGAAAAAAGTTATTGAGGGTTTGTTGTTTCCCTTTCTGAGGAGGAGATATTTTCTTTTTTGCTTTTGTTGGGCTATTTTTTTTAGTTGTAGGAGATGTTTTACTTTGAACTTCTTTTGTTGATTTAGGTTCTATTTCAGTTTTCATATCTTCATTTTCAGAACAGCTTTCATAAATTTCTTCTTTTTTGGTTAACATATATCCGTTTTCATCAGTATATGTTTTGTCAATGATCTTCCTTCTTTTTTTAGGATTAATAAATCCTGGTGTGACTTTAATATTATTATTTGTTAAAGGAGTTGGAGGAATTTCATCATCTGATTCATGATTGGTTTCTAAATTATCAAGAAATGGATCTTTTTCTTCATCACTTTCACTGTCAGATACTTGTATAACTCTTTTTCTTTTCTTATCTACCTTTAAGGATTTTTTTATGTTATTTTGAACTTTATGTTTTGCCTCTACAACAGTTTTTTTAGTATGTTTCAATTCCTTATCTGACTGAATTTCTTTTTTAGTTGTATCACGAACTATTGCATTATCCTTATAAATTAAATTTTCAGAAATACTATCACATTTGGGCACATTTACTTTTTGTTCTTCAATCTGAGTAGACTTTTCAGTTTTACCATCTAATTTATTCTCTCTAGATTTATTTAATGCTTTTTTATTTTGTACGCCGTTATGCTTATTAAAGAAAGATGCAATGCCTTTTTGAGTTTTGTGGCCATTATTTACCTTTGAATTACTCTGCGAATTCACCGAAAACTCCTTCCTTGAAATTTCATCCTTAATGTTTCCTGTTTTTATTTCGATTTTCCTTACGGATTTGATATCTTTATCATGTATTTCTTCTACAGAGGCATCTTTAGTTTCCTGTTTAAAAACTTTACTGGCCACCACTGCTGGTTTACTGTGTAGTACTAATGCTTCCTGACTGTTACTCTTCAAATTCCCTATTTCATCAAGTGTGCGCTTATCACATTCATAACTCTTTATTGAACCTATGCATAGACTGAAATCTTCAAATTTGTTTAGTATCAAGAATGCAGCTGTATCCACACCTGGGGAACCTTTGCATACACTATAAACATGATCAAAAAATATAGTTTTTAATGTTTTCCGTAATTGATCCAGTTCGTTTTCAGTGCATATTCTTACGATGGCAGAATAATCGCTATGCATGCCTGATATTATATAGTTAATGTTAAGTTGCACATTTGGGTGCTCTTCACGAATTTTTTTGATAACACCGCATAACAATTTTTTGCCACTGTTCACATGCATACAAAGGTCTTTGCTAATAGTAATGTATGTAACTAATTTTTCCTCGTCTAAAATCATTTCTTTTACTGTATTTAAGTTTGTTATAAGTAAATCAGTTTCCATGATTTCTTAATTATAGCCAGCGCTAAAGATTAATTTAACGAATATTCCAAAACAAATATCCTAGCATAGACATTTTTTTTTTTTTCTTCCATTCGCCCATTTCTAAACGAGCAGGCTAAGGTCGTTGACCATACCGCCTTGTCAATTGTCCTAGCATAGACAAGTAAAGAGAAAAAAAAAAGATGAACTAATAATATTTAATTGTGCCACAGACTATAGAACAGTAACTTAAATAATAAAGACAGACACATGGTAAACATACTCTTACAAATAAACCCAGTATAAAATTTTATACTGAGAAAAAGCAAGACGTCAACAAATAAATTCGGAATAAGTTATACCTAGCATAATAAGCAACGGCGGAATATCTTCTCATATTAGCACTATTCCTACCTTAGTTAAGGACGTTAAGGTGTCCTCACCATAGAGGTGTTATATTAGGATGATATTTGAATAATACTATTATGTGATATAATAGCTTTCTCATATTAGGGTATCATACCCTATTATTTGGTAATAGGCTATTATAGTAAAAGCCTATTCCGTGACCTGACATATTATTTTAGTGAGACGGCGATTAAATTTTTCTTCATACTTTTAACTGACTTAGGATTGTTAAAGGTTATGTTGGCGTATTTAAAAAGTTACTAATAATTAGTTATCAATTATTGTACACCTTATGTACTATAATTGATAAGTAATCATAGTTTTATATTTTTCTGTTCATTTAAATGTTTTTATTTTTTATTTTTGTGGTTATATGAATGATTTATCATTTAAAAATATTGTTAACTTGTCTTATATTACATATCTACATTTAAAAACATCAATTGTTTCTATCTGCGAGATATATTTATACCAAATTTTATTTATTTACAATTAAAATCCTTTATATTTCTAATAATATTAAAACTATTGTTTACGCGATTCAAGGATTCGCATTATGCAAACAAATGTTAAACTGGTTTAATTTTTTCAAACTATCCTTACAAAAGGAAACAATAACAAGTAAACAAAAGCAACTTGTACACATGTCGATTAAAAAAAAAACAAATGTTAGCGTTTTTAAGGGTTTAGTCTATTTTTTGTTTTCATTGTTAGTTTTATTTTTAACCAATCTATGCAGCATTCATACATAACCCGACTTGTAGCATTAAATATACATATCGTTTTTTTTGGTAAAAGTTTTAGTACAGAGCCACCTCCAACTGTTCCCGACTCTCCGAGATGATATTTAGCGACCTAGCTGGCGCAGCGGCGCGCAGGAAGTGCATTTTAATTATTAGCGGGTTTGATTTCCGACAGCTATAGTTAACCATATTAAATATTAAATGCAGCAAAATTGTAACCAAATAGTACGGTGCTAGTGCAGAAGCAAAAATCTACTGCTTCTTCACTACTGTTTTACTAGTGATTATATTTTATATTAATTATTATATACTATAAATTTTATTAGTACAAATGCGCGTTAACATGAAACCCGACGTGCGTGTGTAACAAAATATAATTTCTTATTACAATATTATATATTATTACATTACAATATTCAATATTAGTTTAGTAAAATAGATTATCGTAGTGCACACTCGTACATTGCTTACTTACTTAGTAACCATCCCAAGGCGCATTTAAACAAAGGCTGACATGTATTTAGCAAATCAAATCCCGATTTCTCGCTCACAGTTGGCGACTCGCTACTACTGAAGTTCTCAATACGGGTATTACCGTATTAGCCTGTTACGGAACAGTCTCTATTATGCGGAATAGGCAGCTCTCCGGCGATCGCCACCTACACGGCGACCGATATCGACCCTATTATCTTGGAGCTAGCTATTATTTGACTATTTTATGGTAAAAGGAACCTTAAAACCGCGTCTTATGATACGGTATTACGTGGACTGTATTATATTCCATATACCTATTCAATATTAGTTTAGTACAATAGATTATCGTAGTGTGCGCGCGTACATTGCTTGCTTACTTAGTAACTATCCCAAGGCGCATTGAAACAAAGCCTGACATGTATTTAGCAAATCAAATCCCGATTCCTCGCTCACAGTTGGCGACTCGCTACTACTGAAGTTCTTAATACAGGTATTACCGTATTAGCCTGTTACGGAATAGTACCTATTATGCGGAATAGGGAGCGCTCCGGCGATCGCCACGCCACGGCGACCGATATCGACCCTATTATCTTGGACAGCTATTATTTGGCTATTATCTGGTAACAGGTTACTTTTACATTGCTTATTATAATACGGTATTAGGTGGGCTGTATTATATTCCATATACCTATTACGTATATATTCATAACACCTCTAGCGGTTTTACTACAGGCGCCAACACATGCTATCTCGCATCCCTCTTGCACATGTACGTATTTATGAATGAATAATAAAATGAAAATAGTCTCAGTTGCATCTCGCTCCACTCCCTAATACATATTTTTACGCACTCATTCTGTTTTTGACTGTCTATCATATAACAAGACAACAAGTTGATTTTATTAATGAATGGGCGGTTTATTAAATTTTTAAATTACCCGTTGTAAAGTTCTAGTACTTTAATTTTTACTAAAATGTATAATTTTGTTTTAATTTAGTTCGCAAAATTCTTGAAACAAATATCACTAGAAGCAAATTAAATGTATGTAAATGTGTTAAATGTAAAAGTCTTATTTCACCAGTAGCTGTTGAGATATTTCTTAAAATGAGAAATATAACAACGAAGAAACGTGCAGTCATAAAACAATAAGAAGAGGATTTACTTAATCATTATATAAATGTAAGTGTTGAGTTTTAAAATTTACATTCTCACATTCTAAATATAATAACCTAACCTTGCATGGATAACCTAAAACCTTTAACATGCAGTATAATTTTTATTTCCTATTTGACTTAGTTATCGTTATATAAAAATTATGATATGTACATTAATTTCGATTGATGAATTAGCTATATTCATTATTATATTAAGGATATGTCTTGCGATTTTATATAGCTTCTAGTGTCTTGTAGTGCAATGAATGATTATACACTGTCCATTTTATTAACCATCTTTTGACAGATTGACGATTTACATATTTAGTGATGTCCTAAAGATTCTCGTATGCGATACCATTCCGATTATAGTACCTACTATCATTAATCGAATTACGTACCTAAGTAATTCGATTAATGATAACCTACGTAAACTAATAACAGATATAGAAATCAACATTTTGATTTAATATTGCCTTAGTTTTTTGAAAATAAATGTTAATCCGTGTGTATTTATTATAATCATAAAAAATATATTATACATCAACTGGCAACATCAACAGACCTTCCGCTCGGCCGCCATTTTGACGTGATCTGTCACTCTCAACGAAACGCCCGTGATAGTCACACGCATTTACGTTCGCTGAGTGTTCTCTCGCATCTGTTACACCTTGAGTTAAGTAGCTTTATTCCTCGGAAAAACTTTTGTGAAACTTATATTAATTGATCGTGAAAATGCCGAAAGGACGTGTGTTGAAAGCACAATCGAGACAGTTAGTGTTAAAACTTCATGAGTATTTTGAGCAAGAAAATCAAAATGGCGGACCTCTTATACCTATCACGCAAGTCCGAAACCGTGCTGCAGCCGCGTTGGGGATCAGTCTATCAACTGTGACTAAAATCACTACTGATGCCTACGGCAGGAGCGGCTTGGAGCAAAACAAACCATCTACACCAAAAAGAAAGCGCCGGGCTCATAAGGTGACAGCTGTTGATGACTTTGACGCTGACGCTATTCGTCGTCATGTATATGATTACTACTTGAGAAAAGAAATTCCAACTTTGAGAAAACTTGAAGAAGTGGTCTATTTCATGGTGAAAAATCTTCTTTGGTCAAAGTTTTGAACACAATTGGCTTTTCATATAAAAAGTTAAATAAAAGAAAATTATTAATGGAACGCACAGATATAGCTATAGCACGTTGTGATTTTTTAAGAGAGGCAAAGAAAATACAAGATTGGGCAAATATTGTTTTCACGGATGGAACATGGCTCAACGCTAACCACACACTATCTCGTTTCTGGACTGATGATACTGCTGATTCTACTTCCTCAGTACCAATGGGAAAAGGTGAGCGCCTAATCATTTGCCATGCAGGTACAGCAAAAGGATTTGTACAAGACGCACTGTTGGCATTTAAATCGAAGAAATCAAATGACTACCACGAAGAGATGAATGCAAATGTGTATGAAGAGTGGTTCAAAAAAATGCTCATTTCATTGGAAGAACCATCAATAATTTTTATTGATAATGCGCCCTACCACTCCCGTCAAATTGACAAAATGCCAACACAGGCTAATAAAAAGCATGAAATAATTAATTGGCTTCGGGACAATGGAGAAAATGTGGACGACTCAATGTTAAAAGTTGAATTAATAAAAATATTAAAAACCAAAAAGAGAGCAAAACGCTATGTAATCAATGAAATGGCAGCAGAATATGGCCATACTGTTCTTCGGATTCCTCCATACCACTGCCAGTACAACGCAATAGAACTTATATGGGCACAAGTAAAAGGGCATGCTGCGAGATGCAATACAAGCCCCCCATTCACAGCGAATAAAATGTTGCAATTGCTTAAAAATGCTTGCACCCACGTAACGGCCGAGAACTGGGCAAGTGTGGTGGAAAGAACTAAAAGAGTAATATTCTCTGATAGGGAACGTGATATTGCGTTTGATAATATATTATCTACACAAGAGCTAATAATAACTGCTACTGAAGACTCCTCATCGGAGGAGTCTAGTGTTGATTATCATTCCGACGACTTGTGCTAATAAAATAAATTAAAATATCCTGATTGTTTTATTTGTATTCATGTATTAACTAAGAAGAAAGTAAAACTTTATATAATGTTATTAAATGTCTTTTAATACTCGTAACATCGATTTCTACCGATTATTTTTAATCTGTGGCATAATCGTAGTAACCATTATGTGTGACATCACTAAGTGGGCGGTACCCATCCATAAAGTACAAATATTATTTGTATGATATTTGTACGTAAGCAATACAAAACTTAATGAGCGTGAGCTGTCAAAAGACTGATAATATGATGGACGCAGTATAATAATGGAACATTAAAGTTAAAGTTTTTTAGAAGTTGTTCTAATTGATCATAAGTGTGTATCTATCTTAGTTATGAATAATTTGGACATAACTTAAATGGTCTACTTAATATTTCTTTTTAGAAGTATTTTCAATTGAAGTTGTATACTTTACTGTATTATATTAGAACTTTAAAAATGATTGTCAAGTTTTTTATAATGAGACTCTGATGAAAAGGGAGTAAATAGCAAAAGAGAGCAAGTTTATTCTGTATAAAGCAATATAGGGTATATATAGGCTTTATATAAATAACACTATTGTTGATTTTTAATTAAAAAGCAAAAGCAAAATTTAAATTTACGATTGATTAAACGATTGATTGATTAATTGCAGATTCAAGAATCCTCAGATCCAAGATTAAGAGTAATTTTTTATTTTAATATGATTGTCACATCATGTTATTTATAGTTATGATTTGAGATATCTTTACATTTACAGTGCTAATAGAAGATATAATAGTATGTGTAATGAATGAAAGAATAACAGCAATATTAAAAGACTGTTCTATAAAACTGAAAGTAAATATTTATGTAATTTATAAATCACTTAAAATGTGCAACTGTTTATATCTAACAGAAATTAAATAACAAACAATATTTCTCCTTCATACTTATGCAATAATAAAAAGCAATTTTTCTAAAAGTGAACCCATTTGTGACATAATGACACAGACAACATTTTTTTTATATTATAGAACAACTATTCATATAGATTCAAATACAACCTCTTTCATAAGAGGTTGTATTTGAATCTATATGAATAAATTGCTGCTGTCGCTCCGCCGTCGCCTCGAGCGCTCGAACAGCGCCAGGCCGAACAGTAGCGTCAACCACCAGGAACAGGACCGAAGACGTCGTACGCGTCTTCGCGTTCGGCTACGTTCCGCGGTAGCCGTATGGTGGGACGTAGCCGACCGCTTCATCACCTAGTGGTGACATGTCTCTCCCAGCTACACAGTACAGACCCTGCATCGCAGTTTTCGACCTCTGTAATTTGAGAAAATGCATTTGAGGTAACTAATACTCAAGTGAAGTCTGAATTTATGAAGCTAAGTTAGATTCCCGTAATTTCGGCCACTGATGTAAGCGTGCACTCAAACATCAGTAGCCAAAAGCGACTGGGAAAAGAATTAAGGTTTTACATGTATTGCAGGTGCCAAATACCGGCTCTTTGCCAACCGCAACACATCACCATTACAAAAAAAATGTAAAAGTTAATGACGTACGAATTACCAAAACTGCGCAATTTCAGAAATCAGTACGACACCTTTATAATGGCTAGCCCGTTAATAAAACGGCTAACAAAGTAGCGCGCTTTTGAAGCTAATGTTCGACTTACAGTAAAACGAACATTACCAACAAAACGCCTACACAGTATGGGAAGAAAGAACACTGCGGTGTCCACCTCAACCATACTGTTAAATGAGAAGAAAAAGCCCTGCAGCTCTTACAGGAGGGCAGTCAGACGCTGCTAGTCATTAATTTTTAAAGATTACAATGTTTATATTTACCTAAGCTATGATTAAAACAGAGTAATTATACAAAAGTAATAATAAAATGATTTTGCTATAATCCGCGATGAAGTAAAATAGAAAATATATATAATGCTAAATGTAGAGTGGACAATCGGTTATCATACCTGATACATGCAGGATTCGTAAAAAACACATGCACAAACCTCCACCATACACAAGCACTATATATATTCACTATCACAAACTCAACAACTCAAATGTTTGAATTTCAACAAACATTCTCGGATAAAATCTGAGTAGTTATCCAAAACTTAATAACAAATAAACTATACTTTTGCACTATTTAATACGAAGAAAATTGAAACGTACTGACTCACCAGAAACGTTCGTTATACGTAATATATAACTGTAATCACTTTTTACTTACGCAAAAATATACAAACCAACAAATGATTTTTTATTAAAATTAGACAAGAGTAAGTTTAAAAAGCCAAAATTGCCGTAAATCAGAATGCACGGACAACGGACACGACGCGAGTAAACTTTTACACTTCTGATGTCAACGCAGACTATATACAAGAACACGATATAATAGGAATAGCACAATTCCCGTTCCGAGATGCACTTCTCTTGAATGACGAACAAGGACTGAATGTCACTGAAACGTTTTATCAATAGTAAGACTCCACCGGAAACAATAACGGCACAGTGTTGCCCCTATTTAATCAAAAAGGGCGCGATTAGGGCTGCCACCTTTTTTTTTGAAGAAAAATAGTATTTTTCTTTTTAAATAAAAAAAATATAGTACTTTTAGGAAATTCAGGAAAAAAAAATAGTACACATCTATTTTCAATCATTATTTATTTTCCATGATTATTTTTTATTACTTTTCGCTGGATAATGACACGGAGTTAGAGTTACTAACTAACTAACTAAGCCCCGTAAATACATGAATGAGTTTCGTTCAAACATTCCCTATGCAGTGCTGCGGGTGCGTTCCATTCACAGTTAATTAAAAAAAGCACGACAATTGCAATTAGCGATAAAAATATAGTATTTTTCGTGCTATATTCTTTTTCTATAATATATAGTAAAATTTAAGCTAGTGTTTTTCAATTTATATATATATTTATTTGTATATCTCAACCTATTGTCTATTTAATATGTTTACAAGTTATAAAGCAGGGACCTCGAAGCATATAGCATTATAGTATATCCTTAGTGTTTTTATTGAACTGTAATAATATTGGGAAGTTTAATATTTTAAAATATAGGTAAAAATAAAACTAAAATAATAAAAATAAAACTTTTCCTTTTATAGTAATATTTATTGTGTATGCTTTATTGAAGTGTTGTACGCCGTGTGGTATCCGGCTGAATAGAATAGTACCACCCTCATTTCTTACCGAGGTGTCGTAAAAGGCGACTAAGGTAAGTCGACCCGCCGTGTGGTATCCGGCTGAGTAGAATAGACCAACCTCATTTCTTACCGAGGTGTCGTAAAAGGCGACTAAGGTAAGTTGACCCACCGTGTGGTATCTGGTTGAGTAAAATAGACCACCCTCTTTCTTACCGAGGTGTCGTAAAATACGACAGAGGTAAGTTGACGTCAGGCAGGCGGCCGGTTGTAAAAACGCAGCCAAATCATGTGACAGTATGTTTGTAACATGTTGTGCCGACCCCACTTAAGAGTGGGATAAGGGCAGGAAGATGATGATGCTTTATTGAAGTGTTGTATATCATATGTCATACCCAATATCAGTTATATTCTATGTTTTAAGTGGTTATTTCTGAATAGTTTTTATTCTTTCTGCGACAGACAATATGGATTATAGACATACTTTAATTATTTAACAGAAAGTTATTTGTCCAAGATACTTTAACATACTATCCCATTTAGTTATGCACATTTCAACTGGATTTTTTGTCTGAGTAACTGTGTCTGGTCAAGGCACTGCTACTGTTGTTGCAATGAATTCATTAATATCTGATACAATGGCTGATATTCTTCAAGTGAGTTAAAATGTTTCAAATATAAATCATTTTTGTTTGTAAACACAAAAATTGGCATGTGTATGTTTAAAGTAACGGGCTGTTATCCACCCCAGCAGTGGGAACCATAAGCTTCCTCTATCCGTTTTTTGGAGAGAAGTATTGTAGTAAAGACCTACCATCGCGTTGCTCCAATGGGGATTGATAGGTTACGCATATCCCTAGAATTCGCTAGAAGTATGCGGATTTCCTTACCATATTTTCCTTCACCGAAAAGAGTGTCATAAATTGCAATTGTCAATTAGACATGTGCCTGCGCGGGGTATAAACCCGTGATCGTCTTTACAGAGTCGCACGGCCTCACCGCTAAGCTATCACAGCTAGTTCCATATTTATTAAAATGTTTTTGCAATAATTTTCAGATGAACGTGGTCATTGCCAAAGAGAGTACTCATTGGGATGACGTCTAAGGGCTATATGCTGTTGATGCTTTATGGGATGAAGCACATGATTAGGTCAATTGATTTGACTAGATGAAGGCAAGTAAATATTTGATGTAAAGTATGTCAGTCTGTCCATTTCACTTTCAATTAAAACTGAAGCTTATATGTCTAATGGGCTAACTGCCTAATCCGTTTGAGATATAACAAAAAATGTTTGGTACAATTTTTCCTCTAATATAGTGATGCAAAAAAGTGTGTGATATAAGAATAGCTTAAAAGACATATTAGTGATGAACATTGGAACTTTGTCACATATGCTTCTTAATTGTCACATACCATTCAGTATTTGGAAAGCATAATATTTTTAGCCTGGTACTGCTAACAGTACAAAGTCAAAGATATTTAACATAACACAAAGATTGTCACAGATACCCCTTATATTTTATTATTAAAAAAATATTATTTATAATTATAGTCTCTATTCTATACTTAAAATATAACTGTAGGCAAAGTTATAGACACGTAAAAAATATTTTCCAGACACTATTTAAGACCAGTAGAAGCTAAAAATATATATTTTTAAAATTAAAAATCTCTGTTATTTGTCAATGCATCATTCTCCTACCCTTATGCCACTCTAAATGGGGTAGGCACAACATGTTTTAAACATGTTATCACATGATTTGGTATCTTACGACCGGCCGCCTGCCCGACGTCAACTTACCTTAATCGGTTTTCGCGACACCTAGGTAAGAAATGAGGGTGGTCTATTCTACTCAGGGGATATCAATGCCAAGATTGTCTGTAAGACTACCTTTGCAAACTAATGTTCTATCTGTACATTATTTAAGAATTACTTATTTATTACAGGTTAAATATGCTGCGAACTCTTCCGCCGGAAAGTGTCCACGAGCCCGATGATGCAGATGAACATATATGAAGAGCTTCAGTCGAATCATAATTATTTAGCCTCATTTAGTGACATTAGTAATAACATTTTCACAGCGCGAATGCTTTTATTCACTAACAATTTATTTTGCCGCCTGAACCATTCGGAATTTTGGAATAAGGCTGTAAAAGTCCGCTTCAATGCTAGAGACTCAAGAGAAGGTTGTGTCTTCAAAATAGTATTCATATTAGTATAATTGACAAACATTATGAAGTTTGAAACTTCTGAACTAGGACCCAATGGTTTTTTTCTCAAATCCGTGGATAAGGGGGCTCTAGCACACTAGGATCATAATTTGGTTTCATTTTTTAAAACATTATTGGTTAATATTATTGTTTGATAGTTATAGTACCTTGTATTCCATCAGAAATATTTTCCAGAGCCAAGCCATATCATATTACCGGTTCAGTATATTGATATATCGGTCATGTGCAGCAATAGCGGTACAACTCAAAAACTCATATTTTGAGATGAATGGGTTTAAAATTTTCACTACTAAGGAAAATGAATAACAATTGCTTAGTTGCTAGTTTAATTGCTAGTTTGCTTAAACGACGGGCTTATAATGAATTATGAGTTCTGCCTGTATTGCTGCTAAAAATTGTGTATTATAACATTAACACCATTTATTCCTATTCAAAACACGTGTTTTTACTTGTGTAGCAAAACTAAAAACCTGAGCAATCCTGGGAGTAATATATTTTCAAAACAGGATTATTTAAATTGTGAAATTTTTATAATTACGCTATTGTCTAATAAAACTGAAAGATTTGATCTAGTTAAAATTGTATTATCCATCACAAAAACTTATATCTTTGGAATGGCATTATATGGCATGTAAAGTGTTAATTAGTCAAAGATGTATATAACTTAAAAAACTATAATTCTTGGTTAACTTGCGTTAATCATAAATATGATTTGTTAAAAGATTTTTGCATAATCGTAATCATAATGCGAGTTAGACAATGGTGTATTAATGTTAAGGAGAATTCACAGTACTACAGATACTTGAATAGAACTATGATACATGAGGTAAAAGTAACTAACTAATATTACTATTATTAACATTTAAAAAGTGATTCAAAATTTTTATTATTTTACTATACATACTCCATAAGTATAGAAACATAACAAGATGTAAACAAACAAAACCATGTGATTCAGGAGTGACAAATATGTCATTACAATAATATTATTAACAAATGAAAAAATTGGGATTCAACTGCAGTTGTCAAAAGAATATCTCTAATATTTATAAATGTAATTTTCATAAATTGATTGTTATTTTCTAAAATTAAATATTTATTTATACCTTTAGTATAGCCAAACAGCAATATATAATTTAATAAAATTCAGCAGATACAAATTAGCCAAGTAAACTACCTAAAATGGTAATTGCATTAGATTAACCAACGTAACATAATATCAATATCCTACGAGCTTCACTCTGTGATACTTAAATGTGTAGTAATTTAGTGTATTTAATATTATCCATCGTTTTCTTTAAAAATTTTATAATACCTTTACGTTAGGGTTCTTAAAAGTGGATATTGAATAATATTCTTATTTATTCATTTCAAAGTTTGTAAAAATTATTGATAGCAATCACGCCATAATAAAGTGGTGCGAATACTATCAATAATTTTAAATTCTTTAAAAGAATTAAAAATTATATTTAATGTTGGTATAATGTGTTGTAATAAAAAAAGGTACTTTATAATAGGCAGATAATGCCTACTATAAAGTACCTGTTTTGACATGTTTACATTTATTTAAATACTTAACCCATGGAGTATTTCATGGAGTTCCTCATGATGTTTTCTTTCATCGAAAAGCTTGGTATCAATTGGCACATTAAATATGGCAAAATTTCACAATTTAATTCTTACTTTATATGTATTAATCCGAAGTGTTAACTGGTTTGATGGAAAATATTATACTTAGAGATAAAACCCTTTTTGACTGGCTCATTGGAGCAGTGACCCTGCCTTCAGCTCCACGGGTCGCGGGTTCGATTCCCGCCGAGGGCAAACATTTTCTATAAATGAATTTGTTGGTCTTTGAGCCTGGGTGTATATTTGTATTTAAGTATGTATTTAAAAATATATAAGTATATATTCACCAGTTGTCTGTCTACCATAACACAAGTATTAAGTTACTTACTTTGGGGGCGGACGACCGTGTGTGTAATTGTCCCATATATTTATATTTATAAAAACCACTAATATTCTATAAAACTACTACTAATATATCTAAAAAAGACTAATATTTATAATTTACTATCAATTATACTCCTTTTAAGTATAATGTTTTTTCCTAAATACTTAAACGGTAAAAACGAAAGCATCTATTGTTTCAAATACTAATCTTGTAAATTTGTTTTCGAGTGAATACTTATAATTAATTGTATTTAATAATAATATATAATAATTTAAATTACAATTCCTACAATTTCAAGATACATGATCGCCGATTCTGTTTCCTATTTAAAAATAGTAATCATTTTTGAAGTTGCACTTTTAGCGTGTTTAGGAAAAAACTTTTTTTTTAAAGAAGAATGCACATAGAAATTTAAAACGGCTGTTGAATATGATTTTTTAATTACAGTAAAAGTCTATTAAAGAATTTCCTTAAATATTTTGTTTTATTAAAATCTAAAAATCATTAATATGTTACAAGAAAACCGGTTATCCAAATAATCGGTAAGAGTAAAATGCGAATCGATAAAACTTTGACATCACTAGTTACGGTTTTAGCGCACCAAGTCATCACTAATTTTACTACGATTTTACGTCTACGTTATATATATTACTACTCCATATGTGAGAAAGAGTCAGAGCTGAGACTAAATCCGTTTTTATGAATGAAACGGGTGAGTAGGCAGATAGTTTTTAATGAATGAGAATGTAAGTAGCTATAGTGCTACTCTGCACCATAGATTACTAACTATAAAATAGATGCCTGAGATTCATACATTGGCGCGGGCCTATTTTCGGTGGTATGGGGGGTGCAGAGTAGCGCTATAGTTACTTACATTCTCATTCTAAAAAACTATCTGCCTCTCACCCGTTTCATTCATAAAAACGGATTTAGTCTCAGCTCTGACTCTTTCTCACATATGGAGTAGTAATATATATAACGTATGACGTAAAATCGTAGTAAAATAAGTGATGTACTTGGTGCGCTAAAACCGTAACTAGTGATGTCAAAGTTTTATTGATTCGCATTTTACTCTTACCGATTATTAGGATAATAATGATTGAAAATAGATGAGTACTATTTTTTGAGTACAGTGATTACAGTTATATATTACGTATGACGAACGTTTCTGGTGAGTCAGTACGTTTCAATTTTCTTCGTAAATAGTGCAAAAGTATAGTTTATTTGTTATTAAGTTTTGGATAACTACTCACATTTTATCCGAGAATGTTTGTTGAAATTCAAACATTTGAGTTGTTGAGTTTGTGATAGTGAATATATATAGTGCTTGTGTATGGTGGAGGTTTGTGCATGTGTTTTTTACGAATCCTGCATGTATCAGGTATGATAACCGATTGTCCACTCTACATTTAGCATTATATATATTTTCTATTTTACTTCATCGCGGATTATAGCAAAATCATTTTATTATTACTTTTGTATAATTACTCTGTTTAAATCATAACATAGGTAAATATAAACATTGTAATCTTTAAAAATTAATGACTAGCAGCGTCTGACTGCCCTCCTGTAAAAGCTGCAGGGCTTTTTCTTCCCATTTAACAGTATGGTTGAGGTGGACACTGCAGTGTTCTTTCTTCCCATACTGTGTAGGCGTTTTGTTGGTAATGTTTGTTTTCGGTATCGTCGAACATTAGCTTCAAAAGCGCGCTACTTTGTTAGACGTTTTATTAACGGGCTAGCCATTATAAAGGTGTCGTACTGATTTCTGAAATTGCGCAGTATGGTAATTCGTACGTCATTAACTTTTACATTTTTTTGTAATGGTTATGTGTTGCGGTTGGCAAAGAGCCGGTATTTGGCACCTGCAATACATGTAAAACCTTAATTCTTTTCCCAGTCGCTTTTGGCTACTGATGTTTGAGTGCACGCTTACATCAGTGGCTGAAATTACGGGAATCTAACTTAGCTTCATAAATTCAGACTTCACTTGAGTATTAGGTACCTCAAATTCATTTTCTCAAATTACAGAGGTCGAAAACTGTGATGCAGGGTCTGTACTGTGTAGCTGGGAGAGACATGTCACCACTAGGTGATGAAGCGGTTGAGGACGTCCTGCCATACGGCTACCGCGGAACGTAGCCGAACGTGAAGACGCGTACGACGTCTTCGGTCCTGTTCCTGGTGGTTGACGCTACTGTTCGGCCTGGCGCTGTTCGAGCGCTTGAGGCGACGGCAGAGCGACAGCAGCTGCGGCATAGCCAGACGGACCGGCCTAATTCTTTTCCCAGTCGCTTTTGGCTACTGATGTTTGAGTGCACGCTTACATCTGTGGCTGAAATTACGGGAATCTAACTTAGCTTCATAAATTCAGACTTCACTTGAGTATTAGTTACCTCAAATGCATTTTCTCAAATTACAGAGGTCGAAAACTGCGATGCAGGGTCTGTACTGTGTAGCTGGGAGAGACATGTCACCACTAGGTGATGAAGCGGTCGAGGACGTCCCGCCATACGGCTACCGCGGAACGTTGTCAAACGCGAAGACGCGTACGACGTCTTCGGTCCTGTTCCTGGTGGTTGACGCTACTGTTCGGCCTGGCGCTGTTCGAGCGCTCGAGGCGACGGTGGAGCGACAGCAGCAATTTATTCATATAGATTCAAATACAACCTCTTATGAAAGAGGTTGTATTTATATGAATAGTTGTTCTATAATATAAAAAAAATGTTGTCTGTGTCATTATGCATTGATTTGTTAAGAAAGAGTAAGTGGGTTCACTTTTAGAAAAATTGCTTTTTATTAGTGCATAAGTATGAAGGAGAAATATTGTTTGTTATTTAATTTCTGTTAGATATAAACAGATATAAACTCGTTTTCATGATGAGATAAAGTTAATTATGGTGCTTTCTTATTATTTGTAGGTCACTCCACTCGCACACGCATATCACATATGGTCCTGCTACTCTAGTATAGGAGCATTAAAAAAAAGATTAGGGGAGCCAGTCTTAACACTTTGTATCCCACTGAAACTCCGGTTGAAGTGGAAGACTTTTTCTTGGACACTAAATAAGGCTGTTAGCCATGAAAGCTTTGACAGCGTCACCGGGAGGATGGGCGAGCGCAGAAGCATCACCGGGGTTGAGGTTCTGGGAGAGCGGGTCTCGAAAGAGGCCCGCAGCCATGACGTTTATGATGATATTGCTTTTTTTAACGGAAATTGATTCTTCTATTTTATAAATGCTGTAAAAGCTCTCTTCGGAGCTTAACTACCAAAACAGCAAAAGACTGAGTGAATGCTTTTTATAAGGCTTTTGTATAATATATAAAAATAGGAAGCACAAAACGACGATGCTTATTTTTTATTATTATGTTATATTAGAGTAGATTTATGCCTTTACCGTATGGTATCCGGTTGAGTAGACTAGAAAACCCTCTTTCTTACCGAGGTGTCGTCAAATATGACTAAGGTAAGTTGAGGTCAGGCAGGCCGTCGGTCAAAAACGCAGCTACATCATGTGACATGTTTATAACATGTTATGCCGACTCCATTTACAACGGGATAAGGTCAGGAGGATTATGATGATGTCTTAGACTTATGCTTATTTCTATTAAGTTCAAGTAAGTAACGGCCTGTTACTATCCCACTGCTGAGAATAGGCCTCTTCTCTCCGTTTTGGGAGAGAAGGATTGGAGCTAAGACCTACCACGCTGCTCCAATGCGGATTGGTAGGTTACACATAGCTCCAGAATTCTCTAGAGATATGCAGGTTTCCTCACGATGTTTTCCTTCACCGAAAAGCGTGTGATAAATTGCAATTATCAATAAGACACATAAGTTTTAAGAGAAAAACTCATTGGTGTCTGCCCGGGTTCGAACCCGTGATCGTCTCTAGAGATTCACACGGTCGCACCGCTGGGCCATCACAGCTTACATCACAGCTATTAAGTTTACTACATACAAAAAAAATGGCTTTTACAGTGCTTTGTTCATATCATAATATCGAGGTTAAGAGATTATTAAATAATAACACACTCATTATTCTTATATGAGCTGTGGCGATTCCAGCGTCTGGACGTTTCTAAGTCGATATGGCTCTCTACATTACCAGTTTTGTTTTTATTATTAACTGTTTTTTATTTAGTTTTAGTTTAAGTTCACCGAATTTAAATGATATTTTATATAACGGGGAATATGAATTTATCGATTTAACATATCCTTTTGATAAAGATACAATATATTGGCCTGACATGCAAAATTTTATCTACACATCGAAGAATGAAGCCTTTCGCAACGATGGTTCTTGGTAAGTAAATTACGTACTTAATGAAATTAATTTGTGTTCTATTATTGGTCAAACAAGATTACTTATTAACTTATTTACTTTTGAAAGGTCATATATAGTAAAAAGCTAGCCTAAAGTAAAATTCGCTCTTATTTATCATTGATGCGATTCTTTATTGTATAATAAACTGCGATATGTGTAACATAACTTACCTACCAGAGGTCAAAATTGTTTAGACTACGTAATGTTAAAACAAATAAGAAATCCACTGTTTTTGTGCTCGATTCATCAATCACTGATCACTCTCCAGTTCTCCTATCTATTCATTGCAAACCATCCTTTGAGAAGGCAAAATTTTTAAAACAACGTACTGACTTAAATGCTGTTTTGATTAATTTAGAGAATACTAATTATAATATAGTCCTGAATGATTATGATGCTAACTCTGCGGCTTCTAATCTAATAAATATCATATCAACATGTATTTCATCAAATTCGACAAATTCTACTGATTCACATAAAAATCGGAACCTTAAGCCCTGGATCACAAAGGGGCTTCTAAAATGTGTACGACATCGAGGTAAATTACATATAAAATCTAAAAAAGACCCTGGTAATATGATTTTAAAGGTTACTTATTTGCGCTATTGCAATTTTTGTAACAACTTACTGAAAAACTTAAAACGTTCTTACGAAAAATACCAGCTAGAAAAAGCAAAAAGTAATACTAAAAATACTTGGGATACTATAATGAAAATCACTAACTTGAAAAAACTAACACGTCCCCCCCATGAGCTAATAATGTCTCCCGAGAATGAGAATTAAAAAAGCACGAAAGGTTCTAACACCTCTTTTAAAGCACGTTTTTAGCCTGTGTATAAAACAAAGGAATTTACCTGCTGTATTCAAAAGAGCGGTTGTTCATCCTATTTACAAAAACGGGGAAAGAGATAAAGTATTTAACTATAGACCGATTTCAGTTCTTACCACTATTTCTAAGATTTTTGAAAAAAATTTTGAATAAACGACTAGTCTCTTATTTGAATAAAGTTAATATAATTTCTAACCAACAATACGGCTTTAGACCCGGAAAATCTACAGAAGATGCTGTTCTCGAGTTAAATAAAAATATTATTAAAAATTTAGAATCCAAACGACCCACTGTTGGTATATTCCTTGACTTATCTAAAGCTTTCGATACCATCTCTATGCCGATTCTTGTAAATAGGATGGCAGCAATAGGTGTAAGGGGTAATGCACATGATTTATTTAAAGTTTATTTGTCTAACCGTAGCCAATATGTCAAGATCGGTTCTTTGAAGAGTGATGTTCTAAATACTGAATATGGAGTACCACAAAGTAGTGTACTTGGCCCGACTCTGTTCCTAGTTTATTTAAATAATTTATGTCAGATTAAAATCCCGTACACTAAAATTATATCTTATGCAGATGATACTGTTCTTTTGGTAGAGGGACAGAGTTGGGTGCATGTCCAAAGAAACGCTGAACACGCATTAAAATGTATAAATAACTGGCTACAACAAAATTTGCTGACTTTGAATTTAGATAAAACTAAGTTTGTAACTTTCAGTTCCACTCCTAATACTCAGCCAAAGATCTTCACCTTAAAACTGCACTCATGTGATTCATCACACGGCAACTGTTCATGCTTAGCAATTCAAAGAACCCCAGATATAAAATATCTGGGTGTTACATTAGACGGATGTTTATGCTGGCGAAAACAAATCAATTCACTCGTTTCGCGTTTCCGCAAGCTGATGTTTATATTTAGGAAATTAAGAAATATTGCTGACCATAACCTATTAAAATCAGTTTATTTTGCGCTGGCTCAATCGTTACTCTCGTACTACATCACAGTGTGGGGCGGTGCTAATAAAGGAGACATGCTTCGTCTTGAGCGAGCTCAAAGGGGCATATCGAAAGTAATGGGTAACAAACCCCTTAGGCATCCAACAATCCTTCTTTATAAAGAGTGGAATGTCTTAAATGTTCGGCAGCTCTTTATCTCGAATTTAATATTGAGTAAACACTCAGAAGTAAGAATTGTTCCAATGCCAGAAAAAAGACGTAAACAAAAGATTTTTGAAATTTTACCTCATAGAACCGCTTTAGCTGGTCGTCAGTAATATTTCCTAAGCGCAAAATTATATAACAAAATTGACAATATTTTAAATATCTCTAATCTAAATAAAATCTCCTGCAGAAAAACTATCAATGCTTGGTTGAAAGGACTTAATTATCTAAAAACGGAGGAATTAGTCACCGGAGTAATATAATAAGTAAAATTATAGACTATCACTATCACACTTTGTTGACCCGAACGCACACACACATACACACACGCACGCACACATACACACACGCACATACTCACACACGCTGACACACACAAATAGGTATAACTAACTAATATATATATAGGTATAACTGTATAAGTTATAAATATTTAGAATGGGTCCTATGGAAGGCGATGGTACAGGTTATCCTAGTGCGAGCGCACTCCTTTTTTATATATCTGTAACTGTATTTTTTAAAATAGATATTGTAGTTTAAAGAGTAAAATTTGTAATAGTTTATAAGATATAAGAATAAATAAATAAATAAATTAAAAAAAAAACATGCCTACTTGTTTTGGCGAATAATGGTGGGTCTTAACCCCTTATTCTTATCTCCAAAGAAGAGAGGATACCTCTACCGGAATTAGGACATTAAGAGGGTAGTATGAAATTTATCTTCACTTACGCTAGTCCATTATTGAATAGTAAATTTCATTGAAGTAATCCTGAAACCTTCAGATTACGTTATTCTGCAACTGAATTGCAAAGCGTAGGACGCCTATTTATAGGTTCCTCTTGAAATACTAAAATATGGCTAATATTTTCGTATTCAACTTATAACAGTATTCCATGATCGACAATAATATGGAAGTAAGCAGAGTAAATAGGTATTCTTGTTTTTATATCAGTTAACTTGACTAAACTTGTGAGGTACCTAGGGAAAATATAAGGTAAATTAAGGAGGCTGATGAAGAGATTGATTTGAAGAGGCTGACTGGGAGATAATGGCAGGTATTGTTATGCAAATCTGACCTTGTCGTGTTTTTGGTGCGTATGTTCGATACGCTATGGTCAAACTATGGGTCAAAATATTTCGTAATTATCCAATAGTTCCGTGTGACTGACTGAAGATGTTTCAAAATACCGAAAGTGAATGGCATTTAATCAAACGATTCGTAAGAACGGTTTACTGGGGCATACATTTTTAAATTCGAAATATATGCAATAACTCGGACGGTGATATCAAACTGGTAATTCTGAGCCGTTGGCGTAGAAGGCAGAAATAGTGCCTTCAGCTCCGCGGGTCGCGTGTTCGATGCCCGCCGAGGTCCAATATTTTTTATAAATAATTTGTTGCTTCGAGTTTGGGTGTATATTAAGTATTTATTAAAAATTATATATGTACATATTAACTAGTTGTCTGTCACCCGTAACACAAGTATTAGTAACTTTGAAACGGATAACCATGTGTGTACGTGTCGCAAATATTAATTGTGAAAAATGTGATCATATAAATTAAATAGCCGTGTGGTATCCGGCTAAGTAGAATAGTACCACCCTAATTTCCTACCGAGGTGTCGTAAAAGGCGGCTCAGGTAAGTCGAACCGCTGTGTGGTATCCGACTGAGTAGAATAGGTCATCCTCATTTCTTACCGAGGTCTCGTAAAAGGCGACTAAGGTAGGTTGACCCACCGTGTGGTATCCGGTTTAGTAGAATAGACCACCCTCCTTCTTACCGAAGTGTCGTAAAATACGACTAAGGTAAGTTGACGTCAGGCAGGCGGCCGGTCTTAAAAACACAGCCAAATCATGTTGCAGCATGTTTATAACATGTTATGCCGACCACACTTAGAGTTGGATAAGGGCAGGGGGACATATATTGATGATGTCAATTAAAGTTTAATTTTAACATGCATATAAAATATTTAAAAGGTATGCAGCTAATAATTTTGCGGCAGGCGAACATGGAGGTACACATATCGACGCACCGTACCATTTTCAAGTTAACGGCAAACGCGTTGGAGAGATACCTTTAGAAAAGCTTATAGTGTCTCGTAAGTATTAAATAACGATTCCAAGTAAATATTATGTATCATAAAATACAGTACAGCTATTATTACTGTTTTTAATTTTCTGAGGTTAAAGTTCACAGCTTTATCATTACTAATAAATATATCATTACATTATAATGTTGGTAGATAAACACGGTATTGTATGGTAAAATATTGTTATTTAATCTCTGTATTTAATAAATACTTACGAAGATATTGCATCATGATCAATATTATTGTATATTACTCTTTTGTCAATATCAAGCAACATTTATTAAAAAAATGGTTCTCTTTAAAGTTTGTTTTGAGATCTGTTTTGTGTATCAAAAAAAGCAATAATTTATTTATTGCCGAGATCAAAGGCTGAAGGAACCGCCATGTGGTATCCGGTTGAGTACAAAAGACCACCCTCTTTCTTACCGAGGTGTCGTAAAAGGCGACTAAGGTGAGTTGGCCCACAGTGTGGTAGCCGGTTGAGTAGAATAGACCACCCTCTTTCTTACCGAAATGTCGTAAAAGGCGACTAAGGTAAGTTGATCCACCGTGTGGTATTCGGTTAAGTAGAATAAACCACCGTCTTTCTTACCGAGGTGTCGTAAAATACGACTAAGGTAAGTTGACCTCAGACAGGCGGCCAGTCGTAAAATAAGAAGCCATATCATGTGACAAAATGTTAATAACATGTTGTGCCGACCCCATTTAGAGTGGGATAAGAGCAGGAGGATAATGATCAAAGGCTGATAGAAAGAACAAATTAACTGGGGAGGTAGTTAACATTAAGTAAAATTTAGGCAAAATATACTTACTATCAATTAAATTATTTCTTTGTATAAGGCTCAACGGCTGCTCATGTTTTCGAAAATGATTTATTGGCACATTTTATTATAAAACCTAGTTATTATTTTTATTATAATATATCTTTTTATATTAAATTGTATATATGTAATATTTTTGCTACAGAAAACATTATTGATTTGTAAGTTTATAATTTGTTCTTTAATTTTATTTGTTTATTGTAAAATATTTCATGTTTTAGTTGTTATAGCAGATGTAAGTTCAAAGGTAAATGATGATCCGAACTTTGTACTGCAAAAGCATCATTTGGACTACATGTTAAACGACAATATGGGTAAACCATGCATCATCGTATTTAAGTTTGGATGGAGCAAATTCTTTCTGGATAAAAAAAAATATTTGGGACAAGCAAAAAATAATACATTAAATTTTCCAGGTATATTAATAACTGACATTATTTTTTTTATAGAAACTATCGTAAGTGGTATTCATAGTTATTGTATAAACACCGCGTATAGTTGCGTATAATTACCGCAGCCGTAACGCCGTATAAAGAGATCAAGTATAAGAGCCCTGGATGGGCTCGAAACTAGTCGAAACTAATAGTGAAATTCGATTAAAATGTGCAGTTTGGCTACATTGGTTTCATCCAAAAATGCATTCATGATCTTAAAAATAAGATTTTAATAAAAAAAAAAGATTGTTAAAAATCGATTATTATTTGCAGGCTGAACATCTAATAGCGACTTTCCACAAGTACCAAACAAAACATAATTTAAGCCTTTTTTCTCTTAACAAGTCAAGTCATAACTTATAATCGTGCAGATTGTTCATGCACAAATGCGTTGATATTTTTTTTTCGGTGGCCTTTACCGGAAACAAAATGGTCTAAAATTGATGTAGGCTAATCAACTCAATAATCAAGATAACTTTGTTAGAATACGTTATCAATTACAATATATAAAAGCAAAATTTTTAATATTGGAATTTGCTAAAGCGATTTTAGTTCAATATGGGTAAAAGTGTTTTTTCCGATATCCTACTATAATTATTTTACGACTGGCCTGATAAAACTATGTGACATATATTTACACACAGTAATTGTCTTTTCTAATTGGTAGACGACGGCGCAGAAAGATATTAGCGTCTTGTATATTAGACTCCGCTCTAACGACATGAGCCTTCAGTTGAAAAAATATTAAATCAGTTTAAATTGTTTAGTTCCTCAGTATAAGTTTTAATGTGCTTTAAATTGTCTTTAATTTTACAGGCCTAAGTGGAGAAGTAGGGGAATGGATTACGTCATCATTTAAAAACGTCGTAGGTATTGGCGTTGATACGGCATCCGTTGATCCTGGCTCGAGTACAGACTATCCTGTTCATAAATTTACTTCTCAAGCAGGCCTATATAATATAGAAAACGTTAAATTAGATACACCTGTGCCTAGTAAGTATAAAATGCCCGAGTACATATATCTTAAAGAGGACATTGATAAATAATGGAAGATGGAGTTTCACATGTGTATAGTCCTTACTACAGTAAATACTATAATTAGCATTTAATACAAATTGCTATACATCTAAAATAATCATCACGAATATTTTATATGTTTATACGGGGTCACGCCATGTTTTGAATACTAAAAACAATATTTTGTAATACTTGAACAAAAGTTCTTCTAGTAGTGAAAGGAGTCCTAGTCTAAGTACGTTTGTATAATGAGCTGAAAAATTGTGCTTTTTGCGATATTAATGGCTGACATTTTTTCAGATTTTGGTTGCACAGCTTTGGTATTGCCGATGAAGATTGCGTTAGGAACAGGAGCTCCTCTCCGTTTGGTAGCTATTTGTCCAAAACAAGTACCTACAAACATGTGATACTTGAATAATTATAGATTATTGATCAGAAGAATAGTTTAAATAAATATTTATTCACCGTATTGCTAATTTTTATTTTATCCTAGTTTTTTAATGATGTACATTGATTTAGCTTATATTACCACCTACACGAGGTAGAATACCTCGTATTCTATTGATACGGACAAGAAATACCTTCGTTACATCAACTATTGTTGCTTGAACAATGTGAATAGGTACAAATTCTACAAAAGTCATCATCATAATTTCTGCCAAAAATATTAATAGAGACCAGTAAAGCAATTTTTATTGCATTACAAAACATACAATCTGCCTGCGCGTGGAAGTTTTTATAGAGATAGAGACGCCAGATGGTTTAGTGCGTCGCGACCAAATTTAAAAGTGTTTTAATAAATATAAAATAAAATAAATATATGGAACACTTACACACACGGTCGCCCGTCCCCAAAGTAAGTAACTTAATACTTGTATTATGAATGACAGACAACTGGTGTATATATACTTATTTTTTTTTAAATACATACTTAAATACAAATATACAACCAGGCTCAAAGAACAACAAATTCATTTATAGAAAATGTTGGCCCTCGGCGGGAATCGAACCCGCGACCCGCGGAGCTGAAGGCAGGGTCACTACCCACTGTGCCAACGGGCCAGTCAAGTTTTGAAATTGAACGAACCGAATCGCTATTAATTATTATAACATACGTGTGTACGCTACAACATGGAATACAGCCCGAGATTAAAGGGCAAAAATTGTGTTGCAGCCGATTTGTATTAGAGAATAGCACAACTGCTTTTACATTTCGCATTGATACTAGACCCAAATTCATAAGAGGAATCTTGTGAAAGTTACGGTCTGGAATCGAATGCCTTCAATTACTATAATAATGATCATAAGATTTTTATAATTTTCTTACATCAATTTTAAACTGGAAGCAAAGCGTAAAACGAAGAGATTTAAAAACAAGTTAAGACGAATGTTAAGGGGGATTTATGAAGCAAGCGATTGTATATGGGTAGATTAATTCATTTTTATTTTTTATTAATAACGGTAGCTTAAATGTGTTCGGCTGGGACTCATTCGGTTCTCGGTTCCTAACATGTAACATCATTCACAATTGTAGAAAAGTAGAATTAAGTCTAAATAAAATTAAAACGTTTTGTTTAAAACACGTTTATTTGACATATAAAAAAAGGAAACAAAAATTAATGAACCGCTTCTAGACACAATTAAATACAAAAAAGGAACTGTTTTTTTTATTTATCGAACATAATATTTAATGATTAAAACTTTGACCTAAAGGTGGGAAATCGAAAACAAAAGACAAAATGTTCTAATCATTTTTGATAAAGATATTTTCTCGAATAAGGTTTTCGTAAATTAAATTTCCGTCGCCATCTTTGAGCTCAACCGTAGCTATAACATCAGGGTTAATAACCTTTACGTGGAATGGATCTTTATCTAAAAATGTTTCAGTATATTTTTCCACAACAGTTTTTTCGTCGATAGCAGGATTAACCTCAATGCCGTGTAAGGTAGCCGTTACGGTTGCAGGGGGCAACATCACAAATTCTTCTCTAATTTCTCTTGTGTCGGCCAGAGATATTACATCTATATTACCGTAGTCGACATATTTCACTTTAATTAGACCTTTGGCTTCACTATATTGTAAAATTTTGGCTCTGTACCATTGCTCGTCTTCGGGAAACAAGGCAACACATGCTTTGTTTTCATATATACCACTGAGGGGAACGTTAACGTCAGATCGTAATTGCGTATACATTTCTTCATACATAGTAGCAGTGACGTCGTCATGAACGATACTTAATTCAAATTTATTTATTTCATTAATTAATGTTATTGTACACAAGAATTCAGTTTTTGTGCAAGTTGGAAATGTCAAAAAATTACCTAATATGGGTTCACACTCATCCTGTTGTATGATCTCATTCCAGTCTTTTCCATCTAAATCTAAATATTGTGTTTCTGCCGATTTGTCGATATGGTCATCATATTCGACTAAATAATCAGGCCCAGAATCAGTTCCTATTGGCTCTTCTATTGTTTTATCGTCATTAGCAGATGGGGAAAATTTACAAACAACTGCTTTAGTGCCATCAGTGTATGTCGCCATTTCAAAATCTACGAGGTGATCATTGATCCAAAGTTTATCGTATTTGAGTTCGACTGGTATGAGGTCTCCAATAGGCTCACCGCTTACTTTCACATAACACTGTTTCTCTACGATAGATTTATGAATATAATCTAGTGTCTGTCTGTTCCAGTTATTTCCAGTTGGACGAATACGATTTAGAATACATTTGTGAGCCTGTGTTGGGATTTGGTACAAAGCAATACTCTTCCGTAAATTTTCGAAAGTACATGTTTCTTCATTTCCATAGTCAATGTAATGTATTAGACAGCTTGACGTTTCATTGTTGACTTCTACGACGCGTCCTCTATAAAATCTATTGTCTAAAAAGAAAAGGGCCACGCATGGCTCTCCGACAGTCCATTTCACGAATTTAGCTTTAGGATCTGGATTTATAAAGCGCACATCTAGCGCTTTACGAATTAAATCAAGCGTATCCTGTTGTGACACATCATGAAGATATATTACGCCATCATTATCAATGTATCTGTAACGATAATAATTTACATCATAAGATAAAATGTTATTTTAAGAAAATAATCTATAGTCCTGAAATCTTACGTAGGCATGGCAATGAATTCATTACTGGGTAAAGGTTCTGGAGGTAACCAGTCTGAAATAAATACTGTGTTTGCATTTTGCGAATCTTCTTTTTCATCATCGACATCTACCGGAGTAGAGGCTTTACTGTTATTTTCTGACATTGGTTTAATTTTAAGTGGTTTCAAAGGCATCGGCTCAATTTGTAGCCAATCGCGGACTGATCCTGTTATATTAAGAAAAGATAACATATCATCTCCTGTATTTGAAGGGGCAGCTTCACCGCCACACGCCTGAAATGAAATTAAAAATTAATTAACTATCTGTCTACTTTTTGTTAATTTTATATAAATTTAATCTCACCTCACTCTTATCCGGAATTCCTAATCCTTGTTCGACGATCTTGTTATTAAGACAGCGCCATTCAGAAGTGTTAGGTTCGAGCGCACCGCCTTGTATAGTGTGATATACCCATAGTTCTACAGGCATACTTTTACCTTTGAATTTGCCAAGTTTCGTAATGAAAACTCTTTTGTATGCATCTAGAAGTTCCTTTAAATATTCCTTTGTCAACGAAGGCCATTCTTCTCCCACAGCGGGAATCACCCCACACAAATGACACATGATTGCCGCATCACCTATCGAAGCAAATTCTTCCACCAATTCTCTCAAATCAGAGGTCGGAACCTTTTCAACACAGGCAAAGTCAGAGTAAAATACCTTAGCACTCCCATCTTCAATTTCTAGTATGGCGGCACGACGCCATGTTTGCGATTGGTTGCATATAGTGCAACATCGATCTCCGACTTTCCAATCTTCCTTGCCTGATATTTTCTTTTTAGAGTAATATTTTTGAAGTTTTTCAAACATTTCGTTGAAGACTTTTTGCTGATGTACCAAAGAGACGTAAATGAGAGACGGTGATTGGTAATTCAAAATTTTAGCCTCCAATCTTAAAGGTCCTTTGTCCTTTGCTTCTAAATCATCCTCTTTAGAAATCTGGGGGTGTGGTGTTTTTTTCAATATAGTAATAGCATTTTTATTTTTAGGTTTCGGTTTAGTGTGTGAGTTGTCTAATGGCGATTTATTGGTTACAACTAAATCATCCATTTCTGTATTTTTGTTGAACATGTAAAGTCTGTAATAAAATGTATTTTTCTAATATTATGAACAAAAAGAAATAACGAAGAGGAATTTAATTTTCTTGATCGCTTACCCAAAGGTAACAGCAAATTTATGCTTGATCATTTCCATATTAATGCAAACATTATCTTCGTCCGATTTATCATAAAGCGTGACTCCCACTGATCCACGATTTCTACTATCCTCGACGTGTAGCTCTAAGGTACGGTCTTTAAAATTTTCGAGTAAAGCCACAGCCCTTGGACTCCATTTTTTATTCAGCGGTGTAACTCCAGCCAGATGACATTCTGTAGCCTACATGAAACATTTAAAATACATTTAACTAACTTAATAATATTATCAGCCGCAAATTGAGAGTTTTGTCAATTTTGCTAAAACAAGCAGGCTTGCTTGTTCAATGACTAGAAATCCGCTAAAAAATATATGTTTTTTTTTATAATTCTACAAACATTAACTGTGCTAAATTTTACATCTAAGTTTAAATCTAAGAGTATATAAATGGAAGAAACGTTATTTATATGTCATATGATAATTTTGTGTGTAGAGAACAGCACATAGTATGGAGAACGGATGGGCATCAGGGTTCTGTGGTAATAGCGATCCCTTAGCGTAAACGTCAACATCGGATCAGACCCATGCGAGTCGGACTGACGACCTCAAAACAAGGATTCAAACGGCACAAGATCGTGTGGTGTGGAGATTCCTTGAAGAGAGTTATAGCCAGCAATAGTCGCCTTTTGGTTGCTGAAAAAAAGAAGAGCACCGCAATCACTCTGACTTTGGATAGCAATATCCAGCAGATAAACAAAATAACAGCCACATGATCTACCTATTAATTTATATGGGACTTTAATTGCTGAATAAGCCTATCAGAAACCCGAGAAACGTAAAATTCCGAGATATGAGTCAGATATGTTCCATATAGGCTAACCGACAGTTTATTGGTAACTTGTGAAACAGGCCCTTAATATTGGAACTTGGAGCCACTACCTACTATGTTACCACTCGATCACAAACATACACAAGCGCACACGCGCGCGAGTCCGTCCGCGTGCGCATAATCTATACCCGTTTGACTAGACTTAGTCCGTGTCAAAACACTTAGTATTTATTTTTATTGTGTAAGACCATCAACGACAAATACATCATACACATTAAATAAACTCATTATTATTATAGACAGTTTTTAGGTAAATGTATCGTCAATTACAGATGATGCCGACATGAGCATTACAGTTGACAAAGCTTAAACCGAAAAAAACATAAAGGAAAAACTAAATCATACAAAGCTAATAATTCAATACAAGGACATTCAAAATTAGTTTTCTAATTCTATTGTAGACTAAATTAATTAAGGTACATTGTGGTTAGTTTATATAATATAGATAAACATATACATACATAGTACATATTATACGTATTCAAACACCTTTACTTTTTTTATCTAGCTATGACTCACAAGCGCACTGAGAGTGGTGAACTTCGCATGTATGCGTCGTAGCGCGGTCCAGTGTACGAGTACTTGTGCGCCGGTGTCGGGCAGTTGCAGTTGCACGCGTCCGCGGCCTGGCAGCTCGCGGACTACAGCGCGCGCCCACGGACCCGGCACTTCGGCACCCAGCTCGCACTTCTCTACGTTCGCCACACAGAACATCCCTGGCGACAAAACCCATTTGCATAATATTATACATCGCGACGAATCCTGCATATATCTAGATAATTCTAGAGAGACATCATTTACAAACGCTAAATCTTTAAGTAGGAAAGCTTTTTATACTCAATTAAAGCATTTCTACTAAATTAGAAGAGAAGCACCTACAATTCCATATCTCAGAAATTATCTATCTATACTTTATCTATCTATACTTATTATAAAACAACATTATTATTATTAAAAGCGGCGGTAGCGGAATTGTTAGGATAACTGACTTGCGATAAATAGGTCGCGGGTTCGAATCCCGGCCATTACACTACCAACGTGAACCCACTTCTAACACAAGCAATTAGCTTAGCTGGATGGATTAACCAGTTTACTAGTAATCTGTAACCTAAATTGCTAGTAACTTAAAAAATATATTCAGCGATCGCCCGGTGTCATAGAATGAAAAGATATTTATCAAAAATTTTATTGTTCTTTTTAAATTAGTGTAATAAACGGCTTAGAATCAAGTCATAAGTTATTTCGCTTTAATTTTCTTAAAAGTACAAAAATGGCATATGTTTAACATTCAGTAAGGCTACAGACAAATAATATTAATAACTTCTCAATCTGACCACAGATTTTTCCCATAAACAAAAGAGTGTGTGTGTGTGTAATGAGTTTTTCATTAATTTTTTAATGCATTATTTTTCAAAAGTAAAATGACGTTCTTGTTCTAAGAGTGCTTCTTAGAACAAGAACGTCATTCTTCATCAACTCGAACTTCCTCGTCAACTTCATCTTCATGCGAAATGTGGAGATCATTAAGGAAACCTAAACTTCAAATGCTGCGACTCTGAATAAAGAACGGGTGCTTTTATTAAAACACTGGAATGGGTTTTTCAGCCACTTCATCTTACACTTCGCCTTCTCAGAATTTTGACTTGTATGACATAGGATTAAAACCCATTTTGTTTTTGCTATTCCAACACCTTGGGACATCAGTAATGCGAATGTGTAAATAAAATAACAATCAAATCAGAAATAGCTGGCTTATATTGAAGCATACCCTGTCTTGGCGATAGGGAGCGACAATGTGCCGGCACATGCACATGTCACATCCATTTCATTTTAGCGGTATATTGCGTTACTTTATAAAGTTGTTAAAAGTCTTACCTTTTTGTGGCAAATAAACACTTCCAGTATTTATGTCAACACTGTATTCTTGGTCCAAATCATCACACAGTGACTCGTAGACATTTTGACAGTGACGCTAAAGGGATAATATCATTATGGTTAAGTGATTAAGAGTATTTTTTATGTAACAAATTATACATTAAAAACTTATACCTTTCTAACAAAGAAATTGTCTGGATTTATAATATGTGTAATTGACACTTCCTCGACTCGATTCCGTTTATATTCGTTGCTACTTATAAACAGTTTTGGTTTGTCGTTGATTGCCATCAATTTCGGATACTAAAAATATAACAAATATAGAAATTTATTATAATAAGTTTTAAAGCATAGAATAGTCATCGATTTTTTAAAATCATCATTAAAATCATTTTGTTTTTTTAATTTCGTACACTAAAATATAATATATAGTCGTCCCTCTCTCATATCTACTAACACTAATGGCGCACGCACCTATAATTGTAATATTAAGATACATAATAAATCTCTAGCAGACAACACGAATTATAGCATAGCTTCTGAGGTAGAGCGCTGACTCTACCACAACAAGTGGGTTGTGCAATAGTTTCAGAGAACACGTCGAATTCAAGAGAATGAATGCCGGGGACGGTGGGAAACGGCTTGCGGCATTCTGATACTAACATCGAGTTAGTTTAGACATTCTTATTAATTTTAATTTTTATATTTTAATATATTTTAATTTTGTATTTTTTATAATAATAAATCTTCTTAAGTATATTTTGGTTTTTTTTGGGTCCTTCGGCTGTGTCTTTCATAACTGGCGCAGTCGGAGCGGATACTCAAAAAAGTAAAATAGGGATAGATAGCTTAGATAGGGAACCAATAATTCCACGTCGCTACCCCGCGAGTATCCTAAGAACCTTGAAGACCAGCCCGGAGGAAATATCAAGACATCGATCCCGAGAGAAACCGAAATGATTTTTATGTAAGTACATAGAATATTCCTGTGTCCTTATTTTCCCCATAACTTTAAAAAATTACCAAGATTTTTCATCCTAGAGAATCAAACCCAAGGGGGCCTGCATCGAGTAGGACCTCTCGTAGATTTATTTTAGATAATAATCGTGAATTGCAAGTAATTAAAGAGCATAGTATGGCGGTCCACGACCCTGATACTATTTATAAGGCTTTACGCCCAGTTCCCGAATTCGACGGGAATGCGAATGTGTTACCGCGATTCATTACAATTTGCGATCAAATTGTAAATCATTATATAGGGACAGAACCTGGTTCCGAATTGCCAAATTTATGTTTAATAAATGGTATTTTAAATAAAATAACGGGACCGGCGGCGCGGTTTATAAACTCGAACGGGATACCCGAAAATTGGGTAGGTATTAGAACGGCCTTAATTAATAATTTTTCTGACCAGAGAAATGAAACCGCCCTTTACAATGATCTTGCTTTAGCTACACAGGGTAATAGTACACCGCAGGAGTATTATGAACGGTGCCAGTCATTGTTTAGTACTATAATGACGTATGTAATGTTGCATGAGTCGTTGGCAACAACAATAGATGCCAAACGAACTTTATATAAAAAATTGACGTTACAAGCCTATATTCGTGGTCTAAAAGAGCCCCTAGGTTCGCGTATACGCTGTATGCGTCCTGAAAGCATTGAAAAAGCATTGGAATTTGTGCAGGAAGAATTGAATGCTGCTTATATGCAAAGTAGAAATGAAATAATTAATGATAGGAAGCCTCATAACCTGGCTAAACCAGTTATAACAATGCCTGCAGTATTTCCATCAACAACACCGAAAACATTCAATTTTCCTCCACCAATGGCCATGCCACCAATGCAAAGGCAACCCCCGAATTCACATCCACAGCTGTACGGCTGGAAACCAAATTACCCAGGGAAACAACCAAATCAACACCAGTCTAATATACCTACTCGCACTCAGCAAATGTTTCGCGCTTTACCCCCTAACTATAATCCCCAAAGCAATGTTTTTAGATTACCGCCCCGAAACCAGGTAAATAATCAGTATCCACGACCCATGAGTGGAGTCGTTAATTATGTATCTAAACCACTACCACCAACTAATTTTAATGCAAATAGATTTAATGCACCGCAAAACAATTTTTTCAAACCTCGTGAAATGAACCTTCATGAAATGAATTCACCTGAAAATTATTACCTCGACTGTCCGGACTATTACACCTACTGTGACCCTGAACCATACTACTATTATTCGACTGACACTGAATACCTGGACAACGACTACAACCCTGAACCTAACGAGGTACTACACTATGACGTAACACAGTTTAATTCATCCACAACTATGGATGACTCTCCGTCTTCAACGGATGAAACTCGTCAGGATTTTCAGAAACTCCCGAAATTAAAAAAGCCAAAATAGAAGTTAATATGCAGTCACAAAGGCAGCTTCCCTACTTGCAGATTACTAATCCACCCCTTAAACTACTAATTGACACCGGGGCTAATCAGTCATTTATTGATCCGGAAGCTGTAGCTAGATACTATTCTAATATATCACTACATTACGATCCGTTTGAAGTTACAAATGTACATGCCACGACACGTAGTGATTACTCTATTATTATACCCTCTTTCCAAGAATTACAAGACTCTGACGATTTAAAATTTTTCGTGTATAAATTTCACGACTACTTTGACGGTTTAATTGGACTCGACTTACTTGAGCAATGGGCTGCGAAGATAGACCTAAAGAATAGACTATTGATTACCAATAAGTCTACAAATCCTATTCATATGTATAACTCCCGAAACGTAAACTATTACGAGGGTATGATACCTGCAAACTCGACAAAATTAATCAATTTACCTATTAATACTCAAGATGGCGATGTATTAGTCCCTGAGCAAATAATTTCAAATTGCATTATTTCCAACTGCCTAACATGTGTAAAAAATGGAAGAGGAATTTTGGAAGTTTTTAACCCATCTCAACATGACGTTATTTTCTCAATGGATAAAGTCATTTGTACAGAAATATATAACATAGAAAATTTTTGTAAATCTAAATTGCCATCCCGTGCACAGGAAGTTTTATCACGATTACGTACAAATCATTTAAACCTAGAAGAACGTGCTAATTTAGAAATTTTATGCGCGAAATACGCGGACGTATTTTATATTGAAGGGGAAGCATTAACGTTCACTAATAAGATAAAACACCGTATTAGGACGACTGATGAGATCCCAGTTCATTCAAAAAATTATAGATATCCCTTTGTTCATAGGGAAGAGGTTAGAGAGCAAATAAAAAAAATGTTAGACCAGGGAATAATACGACCTTCGGAGTCAGCCTGGAGCTCGCCCATTTGGGTGGTCCCTAAAAAGGCAGACGCGTCGGGAAAAACTAAGTGGCGTCTTGTTGTCGACTTTAGGAAACTTAACGAGAAAACCCTAGACGATAAGTACCCCATACCAAACATTACAGATGTCCTAGACAAACTGGGCAATTGTCAATATTTTTCTACTTTAGATCTTGCTAGTGGATTTTACCAAGTAGAAATGCAACCTGAGGATATACCTAAAACTGCGTTTAATGTCGAACATGGACACTATGAGTATTTGCGCATGCCTATGGGCTTAAAAAATTCACCGTCCACCTTTCAGCGCGTTATGGACAACGTCCTTAAAGAGCTACAGAATACCGTCTGTCTCGTCTATTTAGACGATATAGTGGTATTCAGCACCTCTTTACAAGAGCACTTAGTTAACCTAGAAAAGGTGTTTAAAAAGTTGAGAGAATCTAACTTCAAGGTCCAGATGGACAAATCTGAATTCTTGAAGTTAGAAACAGCATATCTAGGACATATAATTTCTAAAGACGGAATAAAACCTAATCCTGAGAAAATAGCGGCAATAGAAAAATACCCCATCCCAAAAAATACTAAGGAAATAAAACAGTTCTTGGGCCTCCTAGGGTACTACAGAAAATTCATACCGGACTTCGCTCGTATCACCAAGCCCCTTACGCGATGTCTAAAAAAGGGAAGTAAAATCACAATGGAGTCGGAATACGTAAGCTGTTTTAAAAAATGTCAAAGTCTCTTGACTAATGACCCCATCTTACAGTATCCCGACTTCTCTAAAGATTTTTTATTAACAACGGATGCGTCAAACGTAGCGATTGGTGCAATTCTTTCCCAAGGGCCTGTAGGGTCCGATAAGCCGGTATGTTACGCTTCCCGCACCCTTAACGACAGCGAACTAAACTACAGTACAATTGAAAAGGAATTACTAGCTATTGTTTGGGCCACTAAATATTTCCGACCATATCTATTTGGCCGGAAATTTAAAATTTTGACCGACCACAAACCTCTTCAGTGGGTGATGAGTATGAAAGAACCAAACGCCCGTTTAACGCGGTGGAAACTTAAGCTTAGTGAGTATAATTTTACCGTATTGTATAAGAAAGGCAGTACTAATACTAATGCAGACGCTTTATCCCGAGTAGAAATTTATAACGAGGAGGTTAGCTCGATGGTAGCAAACCCATCGGAGGACCATATATCAGTAGGTTCCTCAACAGATACAGCGCATACTAGTAGGGAAAATCCAATATTAGAAATTCCGATTACCGATGTACCGCTTAACAAGTTTCGTAGGCAATTACATTTAATCGTAGTAGGTGACATCAAACGTAAGCCAAAAACTACAAAGCCATTTGAAACTCATATTCGCATAGAAGCTCAAGTACGCCAGCCCTATATGGAAAAAGACGTAGTAGATATTATAAAAGAATTCGTAAATCCTAAAATTAAAACAGCTTTACTCATTGAACCGACCTTATGCATGTTTGATATTATTCCCATATTACAAGAGAAATTTAGAAGTTCATCCATGAACTTAGTGTTGGCGAAATCAGAGTTAGAAAATGTTAACGACTATCTGAAACAACAAGACATAATTCAAAAATATCACGAGGGGAAAACTAACCATCGTGGTATAAATGAATGCTACTTGTCTCTTTCCAAACGGTTTTATTGGCCCAAAATGAGAGACCATGTCACTAAATTCATAAATCAATGCATAGTTTGCGGCCAGGCCAAATATGATCGCAACCCAATCAAACAACAGTTTAGGATAGTTCCACCGGCAACCAAGCCATTTGAAATAGCTCATATCGACCTATTTACAGTCGAAAACGAGAAATATTTGACCATCGTAGATGTTTTTTCAAAATATGCTCAGGCATACCATATTCATGACGGAACGGCTATAAGTGTAGTGCAAGCCTTGTTACAGTTTTGCACACATCACGGGCTTCCCTTAACAATCGTTACGGACAACGGAACCGAATTTAATAATCAAATTTTTAAAGAATTTACGGATATGCATAAAATAAGCCATCATAGAACATTACCCCATTGCCCAAACGACAATGGTAACATAGAGAGACTCCATTTGACTCTACTCGAACATCTTCGTATCTTACGTTTAAAAAATAAAAACGACCCCGTGACTCTACTTATGCCTTATGCTATTCTTGCCTACAACAGTTCCGTACATAGCTTTACAAAATGCCGACCCTATGATATAATTACGGGACATTTCGACCCCCGCGATCCATTAGATATAGACTTAACAAAGCACTTAATGCAACAATATATTCAAACTCATAGAGAACAAATGCGTACTGTCTACGAGACAATTAATGAATTTACTTTAAAAAACCGAACAGCCATCATAGAAAATCGGAATGAAAGCCGGGAACCTGAAGCTGTATACTTACCTAATCAACAGGTATTTATTAGTAATCCCTCTGCGAGCCGACAAAAGCTAGCGGCACGCTACGTGCAAGATCAGGTTTTAGCCGACTTGCCTATACATATCTATACATCTAAGAAAAAAGATCCAATAGCCAAGCATAGATTGAAAAGAGTCCCTAAAGATCCAACATTGTTGCAGGACTCTGCTATCAATATACAGCCTGATGATTCAGACGGCAGTAGCTCAGAACATTCAACTTGAGACTCTTGAAGATGGACCTGGACTGCTACCGTTTAGACTGGG
Source organism: Morpho achilles (assembly GCA_947086495.1). Lineage (NCBI taxonomy): Eukaryota > Metazoa > Arthropoda > Insecta > Lepidoptera > Nymphalidae > Morpho > Morpho achilles. The sequence continues at coordinate 7,798,867 of CAMTZB010000006.1, read as the reverse complement.
ACCGACGAGACTTATAACACACTATCATTCTTTTCTACAATATATTCGACTCGACGACATTGAAAATAAAATTTATTCACTACAGACACAATTACATGACTTTACTGGACTGCTAGAAAATGACACTGCTTCTTTATATGAACTTCAAATTGATTATCTTAGTAATAAGTTAGACAAGGTGTTGACTCAGTTGAAGACCCTAGAGCCTAATCGCGTAAAAAGGGGTCTCATAGACGGATTGGGGTCCATAATCAAGGGAATTACAGGTAACCTAGACCACGCCGACGCGATTAAATACAATAATGCTATAACACATTTAGAGGACGCTCAAAATAAAATAATTAGCGAGTTCAATAGTCATATTAGTATCAGCAAAGAATTGATGGATTACCATAGTAATATCATAACACAATTAGTCGAAAATCAACGTAAAATTAACGCGACGTTATTGATGCTTTTAGATAATAAGATATATAAAGAGTCCAATTTAATTAAGTACGCCAAGTTTGCCCAGCTACTCTCTATAATAACAGAAAATATTAATGATGTATTAGAGGAACTGCTAAGAATTGAGAATTCATTAGCTTTCATTAGAGCTTCTAGCACCCATCATTCTATGCTTAGTGTAGATGTAATTAAGGAAATGTTAGGAAAACTAAAGAAAATTTATAATGAAGGCCAAATTTTTGAAGTAGAGCTTAGACAATACTATGATATAATAAAACCAGGTTATTTTTATAGTGATAGGCAAATAAATATAGTTTTTAAGATACCTATAATATCTTTAGATTTACTTGACTTATATAGATTAGCTGTATATCCCAATAAAAATAAGCAGGCCCTCTTCCCTCCTTTTCCCTACATTATCACCACCAGGAATAATTTCATGTACATAGAGGCAGAATGCCCGAAGTATAGTAATCGGTATCTCTGCGAGAAAAGGAACAATTTGTTTCGCTCTTGGCCGGATTGTGTTCAGACTCTCATCCATAATCAAACTTTGCAAGAAGCATGCCAGATGACAACTATAACTCTAAAACAGGAAGCTATGGAAGAATTAGATAAAAAACATTATATATTAGCGTTTCCACGACCCATGAAAGTGCACACCATATGCAGTCGAGATGATTTTTTGTTGTTAAACGGCAGTTATTTGGCTACTATTCCTGTGGATTGCAGTCTTCAGGCAGGAGACTTTTCAATACATAATACTGAAGACATAACAATTGGGCAACCTCTAAAATTAATTAACATCCAGAATAATCTACAGCAACAAGGAATCGATCACGTTAGCCTAAAATCCATCGATTTGAAGAATCTACAATCTATACAGAGTAAAGTTATGTTGCAACCCACATTGCACATTAACAAGGAAACATCGATGATATATCATACTACCATTCCTTTTTACATAATATTCAGTACACTAGCACTTACTATTATTGGCCTTTTCTATCGACACAAGAAGGCAAAGAACAATAAAGAAAAACCTCTGCATATCGAAAATGGCACACCGGAGCCATCAGAAGACCAGCGCGAGCAGTTTCCAGCAACATTTTACCACGCTGTGCTGAAATAGTTGCTGAGCTGAGGATGGAGGAATTATAGCATAGCTTCTGAGGTAGAGCGCTGACTCTACCACAACAAGTGGGTTGTGCAATAGTTTCAGAGAACACGTCGAATTCAAGAGAATGAATGCCGGGGACGGTGGGAAACGGCTTGCGGCATTCTGATACTAACATCGAGTTAGTTTAGACATTCTTATTAATTTTAATTTTTATATTTTAATATATTTTAATTTTGTATTTTTTATAATAATAAATCTTCTTAAGTATATTTTGGTTTTTTTTGGGTCCTTCGGCTGTGTCTTTCATAACTCACGGCCTTTTAATATCACATGAATAACATTTATTTTTACTTTTTTTTAAAATTACCTATTGCTAGGGGGAAAAAAATGTAAAATCGCATACCGATAATTTGTTCAGAATACGCGCGCGCCCGTGGAAAGCGAGAGCGTGTGCAAGGCTCACTCCGTCTTCATAAGTTGTTATGTCGCATTCCAGACTGACTGTCCCATTGGCAGTAGAGCGAATTTTCTTGATGTAAATAACAGCACGCTTGCTGCAAAAACATTTTATATTCAAATGGTCAATAGCGTAAAATCTATGCTTGTTATAAATAGAACCTGAATGACCGAGCCTTGCTAGGTATTTTTATAAAAATTTAAATTAAAAAAATAAAGAAGAATAAAGGATATAAAAATTGCAATTTAAAAAAAAAAAGATGAAAGATCCGGGTGACATGCAACTCGAGAAGAACTTTTTTTGGTCCGCCCGTTACCGTCCGGCTGTCACAGTTTGCGTTTGACAGCTCAAATATAATTTGGGTTTTATTCCTATACACTGTCCATTATATTAACCATCTTTTGACAGATTGACGATTTACATATTTAGTGATGTCCTAAAGATTCTCGTATACGATACCATTCCGATTATAGTACCTACTATCATTAATCGAATTACGTACCTAAGTAATTCGATTAATGATAACCTACGTAAACTAATAACAGATATAGAAATCAACATTTTGATTTAATATTGCCTTAGTTTTTTGAAAATAAATGTTAATCCGTGTGTATGTATTATAATCATAAAAAATATATTATACATCAACAGACCTTCCGCTCGGCCGCCATTTTGACGTGATCTGTCACTCTCAACGAAACGCCCGTGATAGTCACACGCATTTACGTTCGCTGAGTGTTCTCTCGCATCTGTTACACCTTGAGTTAAGTAGCTTTATTCCTCGGAAAAACTTTTGTGAAACTTATATTAATTGATCGTGAAAATGCCGAAAGGACGTGTGTTGAAAGCACAATCGAGACAGTTAGTGTTAAAACTTCATGAGTATTTTGAGCAAGAAAATCAAAATGGCGGACCTCTTATACCTATCACGCAAGTCCGAAACCGTGTTGCAGCCGCGTTGGGGATCAGTCTATCAACTGTGACTAAAATCACTACTGATGCCTACGGCAGGAGCGGCTTGGAGCAAAACAAACCATCTACACCAAAAAGAAAGCGCCGGGCTCATAAGGTGACAGCTGTTGATGACTTTGACGCTGACGCTATTCGTCGTCATGTATATGATTACTACTTGAGAAAAGAAATTCCAACTTTGAGAAAACTTATTGTTTCTTCGAAAAGAAGTGGTCTATTTCATGGTGAAAAATCTTCTTTGGTCAAAGTTTTGAACACAATTGGCTTTTCATATAAAAAGTTAAATAAAAGAAAATTATTAATGGAACGCACAGATATAGCTATAGCACGTTGTGATTTTTTAAGAGAGGCAAAGAAAATACAAGATTGGGAAAATATTGTTTTCACGGATGAAACATGGCTCAACGCTAACCACACACTATCTCGTTTCTGGACTGATGATACTGCTGATTCCACTTCCTCAGTACCAATGGGAAAAGGTGAGCGCCTAATCATTTGCCATGCAGGTACAGCAAAAGGATTTGTACAAGACTCACTGTTGGCATTTAAATCGAAGAAATCAAACGACTACCACGAAGAGATAAATGCAAATGTGTATGAAGAGTGGTTCAAAAAAATGCTCATTTCATTGGAAGAACCATCAATAATTTTTATTGATAATGCGCCCTACCACTCCCGTCAAATTGACAAAATGCCAACACAGGCTAATAAAAAGCATGAAATAATTAATTGGCTTCGGGACAATGGAGAAAATGTGGACGACTCAATGTTAAAAGTTGAATTAATAAAAATATTAAAAACCAAAAAGAGAGCAAAACGCTATGTAATCAATGAAATGGCAGCAGAATATGGCCATACTGTTCTTCGGATTCCTCCATACCACTGCCAGTACAACGCAATAGAACTTATATGGGCACAAGTAAAAGGGCATGCTGCGAGATGCAATACAAGCCCCCCATTCACAGCGAATAAAATGTTGCAATTGCTAAAAAATGCTTGCACCCACGTAACGGCCGAGAACTGGGCAAGTGTGGTGGAAAGAACTAAAAGAGTAATATTCTCTGATTGGGAACGTGATATTGCGTTTGATAATATATTATCTACACAAGAGCTAATAATAACTGCTACTGAAGACTCCTCATCGGAGGAGTCTAGTGTTGATTATCATTCCGACGACTCGTGCTAATAAAATAAATTAAAATATCCTGATTGTTTTATTTGTATTCATGTATTAACTAAGAAGAAAGTAAAACTTTATATAATGTTATTAAATGTCTTTTAATACTCGTAACATCGATTTCTACCGATTATTTTTAATCTGTGGCATAATCGTAGTAACCATTATGTGTGACATCACTAAGTGGGCGGTACCCATCCATAAAGTACAAATATTATTTGTATGATATTTGTACGTAAGCAATACAAAACTTAATGAGCGTGAGCTGTCAAAAGACTGATAATATGATGGACGCAGTATATTTTAGCAGTTTTTTTAGTGTCCAAAACCAGAGTTAAAATGAGATTTTTTAAAATAAAATCTGTATGTAAACATGCTGTATTTCAGCAAGATCGTTAAATTAAAGATTCTGAAAAGCTGTGTTTGTATGCGATTTCTCTAGATTTTCTCAAAATGTACTGAACGGATTTATGAAAGGTTTTGACAAAAGGAAGAATAATTCTTCCGGAAGGTTTTGGTCAATAGTAAATTACGGTTTTATGTAACTTTTATTCAAGGGGTCGCATGGTTTAAAAAAAACTGCAGCTGGCAGCTTTACTAACACGCGCCGCGTAAACCAGCAGAGATAGACTAAAGTAATGTATTTGAGTATTGTAGATTAAAAAAAAATATACTACAAAAAAGTACCCGATATCGGGTTATAGACATTTATTTCTCAAAATAACAAACTGTTCACTTAAATGAGAATTTAAATTAAACTATATTATTTGCTTAAGACACATGCATCACTTACCAATTCGTAAAATATTTACTAATTAATATACTAATATAAAAATAAATACTACTTGAACATAAAAAAATAACTAAACATATAAATATTGACGAGATTTATTATGCCTGTATCCTATGGTTAACTAAAAATAACTACTTTTATGGACAAAAATTTAAATATATATATATATATATATATATATATATATATATATATATATATATATATATATATATATATATATATATATATATATATATATATATATATATATATATATATATATATATTACGTTATTTACGAGCCGGGTTTTTCTATTCATTATCAATCCTTATTTAAATAAATGCATTCGTTAGCTTCGACATTTAATATAGATCAAAATTGTTCCTTACACCATATGAATCAAATGAATACTTTAGATTTTAGAAGATATTATAGATTAAAATGTTACACTACCAAAAAAATTGTATAATATAATTATAATTATTATTGTTAAATAATCTTACTTGTCAATAATGTTTTGAACGAGGATAGAGTCGTCGTTGGTCCATGTACCATTGATTGGTTCGCAGTTAGATATAGCACAATTGATAGCGAACGGCGGGGGCGATTGTATACGCGCTGGCGGCAATAGACGTAATCTGCAATTGAGAAAACAATAATATTTACAATACCTATCTTATAATCAAATAAAAAATATTCTTTATTCAAGTAAACTTGTAAACAAGTGGTTTTGAATCGTCAATTCTACTGCTGGTTCGGAAAGCTGTTCATACTAAAAAGAAACTCGGTGCTTACTCTTTTAAAAATATAATTCTTATTGCTAGTTATATTTAGTCACTACTGTCTTGTACAAGGTACAGAACAGTAGTTATATCCACGCATTCTATTCATCTAAGTAATCCTCAATAGTATAGTAAGGCTTACAGTATTAGTCTCTTATTAATAGTGTTTTTAAACTGCTGTAATGGCAAAACTAAAATTGATTGCGGAAATTTACTTTATTTTGACTGGCTCGTTGGAGCAGTGGGTAGTGACCCTGCCTTCAGCTCCACGGGTCGCGGGTTCGATTCCCGCCGAGGGCCAACATTTTCTTTAAATGAATTTGTTGGTCCTTGAGCCTGGGTGTATATTTGTATTTAAGTATGTATTTAAAAATATATAAGTATATATTCACCAGTTGTCTGTCACCCATAACACAAGTATTAAGTTACTTACTTTGGGAACGGACGACAGTGTGTGTAAGTGTCCCATATATTTATTTATGTCGGTTCCTACTTTGTCTATTATGAGTGTATGTGTATTATGAGTATCTTTAATATTTAAATGAGTTAATCTTGTATGTATGTATATATATATATATATATATATATATATATATATATATATATATATATATATATATATATATATATATATATATATATATTCGGAATCTCGGAAACGGTTCCAACGATTTTCCTGAAATACAGGATCCAGGAGGTTTTGGGGGAGAAAAATCGATCTAGCTAGGTTTTATTTCTATTTAAAAAAAAAATCGTTTTAACCTTGTTTTTGGACATTAAAAAATACTAAAATTTACATTGAATAAAATAGTGTTTTATACACTATTTTTGCCGTAAATCGTCTTGTCAGCGTAGCTTATTCGGGGAACGGGTGGTCTCGAGAAATAAAAATACCTAGGATCGAGCCCCACCTACCCAATTATTTTTTTCTTTTTTGTAAAAAATTACCGAGCAACGCTCGGTCAACCAGGTACTTCCTTATAAAGTAAATCTTGTACGACGCACAATCCACGCCTGTTTCAAAATCCTCGCTTGTCGTTGAAGTCAGTGTCTAATGATTTTGATAGATAGAAAAGTACTTACTTATCAATATGGACCACTTCGGTGCTTCCGAAGTCAAAACAGAAAACATAGAACAATGGCTTATTGATGTCTTTCCTATCGATGCTCACGACACGACATCTCTGCCATAAGTTATCAGCTTTGTTGTAGACCAAATATATTTTACCTAAAACAAAAAAAAAATGTAATTAGAGGGAGACGTAAATAGAGATGGGTGGATTCAGTGAAGTATGAATTTTATATGAATATAAAAGAAAAAGCGCCAGGGTTGACGAATGATAAAGGGAATGGAATAAAAATCATAATAAATAAATATATGGGACACTTACACACACGGTTATCCGTCCCCAAAGTAACTAAATACTTGTGTTATAGATGACAGACAACTGGTGAATATATACATATATAGTTTTTAAATACATACTTAAATACAAATATACACTCAGACTCGAAGACCAACAAATTGATTTATAGAAAATGTTGGCCCTCGGCGGGAATCGAACCCACGACCCATGGAGCTGTAGGCAGGATTACTACCCACTGCGCCAACGGGCCAACCTACCTAGGTCAACTAGGTACTAATGATAATTACTTATAGATACATACCCTCATGGACATGGTTGATAGAGGGCTTGGGTAATGAGACGGCGTTGCGGAACTCGCGCAGTAACTCCTCCACTTTGTCTTGCTGGCAAGCGCGCTGAACGTACAAATTATGCGGGTCGATGATATGAGAAATGTATATCAGTTCTTGAGAACCTGCGAATTAACAAACTTTAAATATAGCACGCTAAGTATTAAAGAGACCTAATTCAAAAAGTTGTTTGAGGCAAATTGCAATAACAGTATTAAAAAGACCTATAACTTGGAAGACCAAGAAAACTAGTTTTTTATTATTAGTTCGTACCGTGTTGTCATAAATGACATTGAAATAAGGATTGCGATGTATGTATAGGCGAACCGTTTGAAGCGTGATATATGTACAAGAGGTGACCGCCCGCACCTACCTTAAGACCCCGTACTCGTCGTACCTCCGCGCACTTGTACATCGCACGCGAGGACTGAGCTAAACGGTTGTCCTACAACTCAATTAGACCTAATTTAGAATTAGGTTCAAATACCGGGCACCAGAGTTTTTCTGATAAAGCTTATATGCCTAGTCGATATTTGAAATTTCTCACGCCCTTTTTGGCTGAATAAAACATCGTGAGGAAACCTGCATTTTCTGGAAAAGATATGTAACCTACCAATCCACATTGGAACAGGGTGGTGGGTCTAAGCTCTAACCTTCTCTCACTAAGCAGAGAAGAGGCCTATGCCAAGCAGTGGAAGTTTAAAATAACAGGCTGTCACTTTGTTTATTTAAAGCCAAGATTCATTAAAAAACTTTGGTGTTATAAATATAACATTTAAAAAATTCATGATATAGTATAATATATTTTACTAGCGGCCAGCCCCTGCTTCGCGCGGGTAAAAATTATATCTCCCATGTCAGTCAGTGTAAAAAAATGATTAAAATCGATCCAGTAGTTTTCATTTATTCATTACTGCCCGTGGCCCGCAAGCGTTTAATTTGGAGAAAAACAATTTCCTTTCCCTATACCAAGAAGATTTCCTGCTATCTTTGGAATATCTAAATTCATATACTACATTTTTACTTATTTTATTTACATTTTCCCTATGTATTTTATTTTTACAATTAATTACAAAATGTCTTTATATACAACATTCACAGCTTCCTTGTTGTTAAACAAACTCTTGAAAGAGCGACATATAGCTGCTAGATTCGAAGTGCTATAGAGCGAAGCGCGGCGTCCTCACGGCATTTTAAATCTGTAATATCTCTGAAAATGTTCACTTAAATTACATGCCATATTGATCTATATTAAACCAACAATTTATTTAAGGTACTTAATTGGATAAGGATTAATGCCATATTGTATAAAAATTGCATCAAAAATAAGACATTATTTTTCGTAAAAAGTAAATGACAAAAAATGCTACAGTGGGTTATCCATAAGAGATAGACATATACCATCGCGGACTTTTCTGTAGACCTTTCCAAGGTGTACAAATACTTAGTACATCATTTTTATAAATCTCGTAGGGTTTAGCCTGCGTTTGCAATGTAAGCGGAAAATAATGTAATTATTTACAGAAACCTCAAAAATTACGGTATTTCTCTACTCCGTATTGAATGTTATTATACATACAAACCTTCCTCTTGAATTACTCTATCTATTAAAAAAAACCGCATCGAAATCTGTTGCGTAGTTTTAAAGTTTTATGCATACATAGGGATATATGGACAAACAAAGAATGCGACTTTGTTTTATAATATGTAGTGATGTAGTGATTAATTCTCGAATATTTTAATTCTTTATGAAGCTATTTACGAGAATATGGAAAATGTTGCCCAAACTATTGCAAAATTCGGAATACAATTAGTGATAAAAAAACGGCGACATGATAATTCCTGCCTGTATTTATTAAATGTACAAAGGATGGGCAACAAAACATTATTTATTATGTACCTTCAAGCAGTTGTTTAGGGTGATGACTCTCAGGAAATGGAGGCACTGGTTCCACTAGAGGTCCGTGCTGCTCATCTGTTGAAATAAATAAAATAAATATATGGGACACTTACACTCACGGTCGTCCGTCCCCAAAGTAAGTAACTTAATACTTGTGTTATGGGAGACAGACAACTGGTGTATATCATCTTCCTGTCCTTATCCCACTTTTAGTGGGGTCGGCACAATATGTTATAAGCCTGCTTTGATATGATTTGGCTGCGTTTTTACGACCGGCCGCCTGCCTGACGTCAACTTACCTCAGTCGTATTTTACGACACCTCGGTAAGAAAGAGGGTGGTCTATTATTTATAAAGACAGACAACTGGTGAATATATACTTATATATTTTTTTTTAATATATGCTTAAATACAAATATACCCAGACTCGAAGACCAAAAATTCATTTATAGAAAATTTTGGCCCTCGGCGGGAATAGAACCCGAGACTCGTGTAGCTGAGCAGGGTCACTACCCACTACGCCAACGGGCCAGTCAAAGGTTTTTTTAATCTAACCTAAATATGTTTAAAACTAATATGTAATGTATTTATTCATTTATTATTTTTTTTTTTTTAAGAAAAGAAAACAAAGATGTTGAGACCCCATTAACCGCGGGGCCTAAGAGAAGAATATCAATTTTTCAATCAATTTAATGGGTAACCGTTAAAATAGTCTCTAATTATGAAATATAAGTAAACTAGCGGCCTGCCCCTGCTTCGCACGGGTATAAAATATATATCCCATGTCAGTCAGTATAAAAAAAGTGATTAAAATCGATCCAGTAGTTTGATTTATTCATTACTGTCCGTGGCCCGCAAGCGTTAAATTTGGAGAAAAACAATTTCCTTTCCCTATACCAAGAAGATTTCCTGCTATCTTTGGAATATCTAAATTCATATAGATTCATATTTTTACTTATTTACTTTTACATTTTCCCTATGTATTTTATTTTTACAATTAATTACAGAATGTCTTTAAACAAACTCTTGAAAGAGCGACATAGCTGCTAAAGTCGAAGTGTTATAGGGCGAAGCGCGGAGTCCTCACGGCATTTTAAATCTGTAATATCTCCGAAAATGTTCACTTAAATCACATGCTATAAACGGCCATATTGATCTATATTAAATCAACAATTTATTTAAGGTACTTAATTGGATAAGGATTAATGCTGTATTGTACAAAAATTGCTTCAAAAATAAGGCATTATTTTTCGTAAAAAGTAAATGACAAAAATGCTATAGGGGGTTATCCATAAGAGATAGACATATACCATCACGGACTTTTCTGTAGACCTTTTCAAGGTGTACTAATACTTAGTTCATAATTTTGATAAATCTCGTAGGGTTTAGCCTGCGATTGCAATGTAAGCGGAAAAAAATAAAATTATATACAGAAACCTCAAAAATTACAGTATTTGTCTACTCCGTATTGAATATTATTATACGTACAAACCTTCCTCTGGAATCACTCTGTCTATTACAAAAAACCGCATCAAAATCTGTTGCGTAGTTTTAAAGTTTTATAGGGATATATTGACAAACAAAGAATGCAACTTTGTTTTATAATATGTAGTAATGTTACAATAAGTATCTATACTAAGCAAATACTCAAAAGCTTAAATGCTTCCATGAAAAATTACAACAATTCAATTTGAATGAAAAATAGAAATATTATAAGACAAAATGACACATTATTTAACTGAACAAAATAAGCTAACTTAGCCATTATAAGAATGACACGCATGAAATATAGAAGTAAATATATATAAAAATTTAAGACAAGTTAAAAAACAAAGATTTTTCAAGAACCAAGATTGATATATTATAGTACCAAAGAAAACACAAAACTGTACGATGTTTTTATCTTACTAGAAGCTTTTCAAAATTAATCAAAATGAACTCTTACAAGACAAATAGCTTTTGTGGGAAGAATCACTGTTGTTGGAGTTTAGTGAAGAACATGAACCACTCTTGTTGCTGCGGTATTTCGGTATGTTCTTGATAAATGTCTGAGGTTTTACACTTTCCTCTTTAGGCTTTGATTTATTTAATTGCCGCACATCTGAAAGTTTGTTATTACATACTTATTTTTATATTATATAAGCCTTACTATTTACTTATTTATATATTATTTTACTTATTTATATATTATTTTACTTATTTATATTATATTCTCAATTTTTAACCCACTTAACCCAAAATTTGCTTATCGGGAACCGGTGACAATAAAACAACTTATAAAAAAAATAATTAAGAATCATAATTAATAATCGTCTTTAACGTAGTTTAAAAAAATGAAATGTTTTCTTAGTTATTTTTCACATTTTGCTACGAAAGCGTTTTTTTATTTAATTTTCTGAAACTTTATTTATTTTATGTTAACTTTTGAGTTAACGATATAAAGCTGTGATAGCCGAGCGGTGACACTGTGCAATTCTTTGGAGGGGGTCACGAGTTCAAACACTGGGCAGGCACCAATTAATTTTTCTAATAAATCTTATGTTTCTAATTGATAATTGCAATATGTCACACGCTTTTTGGTGAAGAAAAACATTGCGAGGAATCCTGCATATCTCTAGAAAAATCTAGGGATATGTGTAACCTACATATATGTAGCTCCAATCCTTCTCTCCAAAAACGGAGTGAGGAGGCTTATGCTCAGCAGTAGGATAGGAAAAGGCGATTACTTTAGCACGATTTAAGTCGTACAATTGAAGCCTGAACAGAATGAAATTAAAAGAAATGAAATTTTATTCGGAACTATAAAAATGCACTAATACAATGGCAACAAAGACTCTGCAAAAGCATAAACTGCGCTGCAGAAGTCAACGCCCGCCTCCTTAAAATTTAACAATAAACATTCCAAATGATAACTAAATTAAGTAATGTTAATGTTAAAGAATATTTAAATATTTAATAAAATTTATATTATAAGTTAGTTTATATGATCATATTTATTAAACTCTGTGTGTGTGTGTATGTCTATGTGTTTGGCTATGGCTGTGTTAAGTCAGTAAGAGAGTAAATGGTTAGAATGCGCGTTAGTGGACGTCCAAATGTTATTTTACCTTTGGTTATTGCAGGAGGATACACAATTGATGTTGGCGCTGCAGGAATATCCTTATTCATTTCAATTAATTCATTAGAAGACAATAATTTATATTCCGGGTTTGCATTCCCATCCAATTTAACATAGTCATTCAATAATGACAACAGATCTTCTTTCACTGTCACCCTGCCAATAGCAATAGATACAAAATTATAAACTAAAATAACATTAACGAAATTGCCTTTTACAAACACTTTGAATCGTCAAGTTAGTATTATAGGTAATGTAGCACTCAATAATAACAATCATGTTGCGTCATAATGTAGCACTGTTTCTATAATGGGGATTCTTACTGAGAACAACCGGCAATGAAACATGGGTGTTAGCTTTTTTAAAAAGAATTGTTTAAATAACATATAATTACGCCCATTATAGAAAAGACGAGAAGTGCAAGATTAAAATGGTACGGACATGTAATGATCAATGAAATTGATGTGACCAAACGAGTGTTAATATGAATGTGGATGGATATGTCACTAAACGGTGCCCGAAAAAGAGATGGACTTATTGTGTGAAGTATGACATGCATATAACTTTTTATAGTTGCGCCAGAGGTGACGAATGACAAGAATGAATAGAAGCGAAAAACATGAAAAAAAAACAATAAAAAAAAGCAGTACAATATTAGTAGCTGCGAGTTAAATCGAAGCTTTATTATCATTTATATAGTTTCAATATAATAAGCTTTTATATTGAAACTATATAAATGATAATTATATCCTTGTGGTATCCGGCTAAGTAGAATAGTACCATTCTCATCCCTTACCGAGGTGTCGTAAAAGGCGACTAAGGTAAATTGACCCACCGTGTGGTATCCGCTTTAGTAGAATAGACCACTCTCCTTCTTACCGAGGTGTCGTAAAATACGACCAAGGCAAGTTGACGTCAGGCAGGCGGCCGGTCGCAGCCAAATCATGTTACAGCATGTTTATAACATGTTGTGCCGACCCCACTTAGAGTGTGATAAGAGCAGGAGGATATATATAATAAGCTTTTGTTAATAAATGTATTTTTAAGTGATTTTTAACATGTGTATTTAACTAGACTGTAATATAAATAGAGGATGATAAGAATAATGATTTCATACTTTAATGGATCTTCTGGCTCATCTCGACTTAAATACCAAGGAGCATCAATAATTTGTTTGACATCTTCAAGTAAAGCTGCCATATTCATCTGCAAGTAAAAATGTTTATATATATGAATATACGTATACAAGTCTAATTTTAAGTATAAATGAATGAAAAAAATAATTGAAGGGCATACTTAATAAAACAAAAGCATAAATAAAAATGGAGTTTTTATTATTAATTAATTGAAAGAACTAATAATTTTTGTATTACAATGAAACACCAGACATTACATATATCTTTCTAATAACGCGGACTATAGCAAATGTAAATATTATATTGTTGCGAATTCGCAAAAAGAGTTCGTAATGAGTATGTCATAGAGTTGAAAGGCGTTTGATGCTAATCGCTTAAAACATTCAAGTTGTTTAGGAATCTAGTTCTTTTTCGAGTAAATGAGAAGATGAACCTTCTCGAATGGTTCGTTCACCATATAAGCGGTGGTATCACGCGTTTCGGGGATTTGGTTGCGAATAGCGATCGAAAACGAACTTTGAAGCGATTAAATAAAACCTAATAGTGACTCAGTCTTGTTATCGAACAGTGAACTGCATAGTGATTGTAAGTACTTTATTTCGTACTGAAAAGCTAAATAATGTTTTTGACGAGTCACCAGGTATTTTAATCCAAGTCCACGACTTAATTAACAATATTATGATTTTTGTACTTTCAAGTACTTCGGACAAAGGTAGGTATTAAATTGGGGAGGACAGAGTTTAAAATGATACTCAATTCATCTCTTGTATTCACTTGTTTTTTAATTAGTGTAGAAAATATTTGTGGGTGTAACAAAATATTTCACAAAACAATCTAATTCCTGTACTTTTTGTGAAGCTATTGCAGTGCTGAGTATTTACTAATAATATCTAGATGCACTAAAACACTTAAATTTATATATTCGTATAATAATAAGTAATTAATATAATAATAGATATACATACCTCTTTTAATATATTTTTATCCAAAATATTTAAAGTGCTTTTGGCTTTTTTGATGGCTTCAGCGATATAGGTTTTAGCCTCTTGTAAGGACTGCTTTTCATCTGTTTTTAATTTTAGAACTTTTTCGGTGATTTCGTCTTTTCCCTTTTGTATAATAGCATTCAGTTGAGAGAAATGTTGATCAATATTATTGAGGAGCACAGTATATTCACAAGTCGTAAGTTCATCATTAATTTTAGTAAGCAAATTTCCTATATCCTGAAAAATAGATATAATAATTATAATGCATAACTTTATTATTTAAATGAGTTAATATTGTAGGTATTTTCTGAATCTCGGAAACGGCTCCAACGATTTTCCTGAAATTCAGTAAAATCACACACATAATAGAAACAATATTTTACTCGATTTTTTTGTTATATTAATGAACATAGATTTTGCAGATTCAATACGACAATATAATACTACTTACAACAGCAGTTTTAGTAAGTCTTCTTAATGTTTCATCAACTTTTGGAGTCAATTCAGCAATATCAGTTAAAAAGTTTTCATTCTACAAAACAATAACCACATTAACAACAAATGTACAATTTATATAAATATCTTTTATACAGTTAATATACTAAGAAAATACATTCCAGATTTTTGGCTTTTTGACTGAGCAGCCAAAAAGTATCTGTTTTAAAAGTTTTTATATGTACAGAGCAAGGAAATAAATGTGGAAATGAGTGTCAAATAAGTATTGAATCCAATAATTGCTTTCCTTTTCATTTTTCGTATAAACATAGCACAGCAATAGAGTTGTTATACTTAGAGTAGCTGAGCCATTGTCAGGCCTGTAAGTTCCATAATAAATAATGAGAGGAAAGATAAAAATCGTATACTTCATTTTTGGTTAATCACAGATAAAAAAGAGAGATATATACACCTTATTTGCTTTCTCTTTATTGTAATATGGAATATTTTAGGCTGGCTTCCTTATTCTAAGTATAATAACTCTATGAAAAAATTAGAGTGATTCAATTCAACACCATTATCAAAATATTGATTGTAATAACAATAAGACTTAATATTCCTCGAAGTATGCCAATAAATTGTAACAGATAAGCAATTTTGTATGCTAGAAGGAGGTCTGCATGTCAGTATAATTGTTTGTTTGTAATCTGTTTATTGCAATAACTAATATAAATTAATAATAAAAAAACCAACATATGTGCAATGGCGGGCTTATTCCGGAATCGGAATCTCTTGTTGAGATATTTGTTAACCCTATCTGCTTGCATTGAAACTTTGTTACTAAATGTCTAGTTTTAAGTGACCAACTAATGGTGCTATAATAACTCCTAACAGCTAAAACAAATGTCAACTCATATAATGGCACAAAAGGGTCGAAGTTGGTAGCTTATCAGAGAAAACAAAACTTACTGAACAAATATAGTATTGTATCCTTTCTTACTAACAGATACATATTATAAAACAAAGTCCCCAAATGCTGTCTGTCTGTATGTAATCAATTTTCTCCAAATCTACTGATTTTTATACAGTTTTTCCTAAGATAGTGCAATTCTTGATCAAAGTTTCATTTCGATTCTATATATATTGATTGAAAATTTCCACGCTGGTTACCACGGTGGTTTCCTACGTGCTTAGTGAGTTTTTTTAACTTTATCGATCGCGTTAGCGTAACGCCAGTTTGTATGGCGCTAAAACAGCAGTAACTAGATGTCGCTGTTGCAGCCTCATACAAATTGGCGTTACTCTAAAGGGAATAATACTAAGATAACTTTATCATTAGACAAAATTAATAATTACATACCACATCTTGCATGGAGGTCACTTCGTGGTTCTTACATGACTTTTCACCACCTACCATCAAACAGTCCATACATATAGATTTTTTGCAATCCTTACAATAATAATCTAGTGGTTTATCTTTGTGGATCTTACAGGAATTTTTGGGTTGACTCAACTCTAGAATGTTAAAAATTATTAAATTCTTAATAATATAAACTAAATGGCCTGACTAACTAATTGACCTGTTGGCAGTGACCCTACCTTAAGGTCCCCGATTCGCAGGTTCAATTTCCGCCGAGAGACGACATTTTCTAATAAAAAATTTGTCGGTTCTTTAAGTCTGGGTGTATTCATACATCTAATTATGTATTTAAAATTATACATGTAATTTACCAGTTGTCTATCACCCACAAACTGAGAATTAAGGAGAATTATGACTGGCTCGTTGGAGCAGTGGGTAGTGACCCTGCTTTCAGCTCCGCGGGTCGCGGGTTCGATTCCCGCCGAGGGCCAACATTTTCTATAAATGAATTTGTTGGTCTTTGAGCCTGGGTGTATATTTGTATTTAAGTATGTATTTAAAAATATATAAGTATATATTCACCAGTTGTCTGTCACCCATAACACAAGTATTAAGTTACTTACTTTGGGGACGGATGACAGTGTGTGTAAGTGTCCCATATATTTATATTTATATATTTATATTTACTTATGGGATAGACGATCATGTGTGTAATTGTCCTATATATTTAAATATAAACTTAAGTATTATTGTTATTATTCTGAGACAAGCAGTTTTTTCTTGAGTAAAACAAAATCAAATAAGTAAATATTTGCTTGTAATAAAAATTAGCTTTATTGATGATCCTGATTATGAGTATGATTGTCGTTTCAATTAACATTGAAGCATTTTTAACAATTTGAGTGGTATATATTAGTGTCTAAATAGTCATGTAATTCAAATCATTGAACAATAAGAAATAAAAACAAAAAGTTTTCTGTCTTTCGAAAGTTGATAAAATCTTCTCAATATTCAATCTGAGATACAAACATAACAACTATTAATTTGTATCCTATCAGCAAAGTCATATTCAGTAAAATAATTTAGCACTCTATTGCAATGCTGTATAAAATTAAGAATATATATAGAGATTTATCTTTTTCAGGTTAATGTTATTTGAATTACTATCAGGTTACATAAGATTCAAGCAAGTTATGAAAAAAAAATTTCTAACTTACCTATGTTCTGGAGTACATGGTTTTTAAAAATGATGAAATTTTTGTGTGTTTTATTGAAGCAGTTATTACAAAGTATAATACCACACTGTTGGCACATTTTTGAAGTCGGTCCGTGACACTCGAGGCACTCAACTGTTAATTATAATGCAAAATTGATTTCAAACTTTCTAACTTGTTTACTTTATTAACAAAACTATTCGTAATAAAATAGCAACACTGGCATCGATTTATATAACTTGATTTTTAATTTTATTTGTATGTAAAATACCATAATTATGTATGTAATAATTTTAATGTTTAATAATGACAAAATAGGAATAAAAATGAAAAACAAATTTCATAATCTCCATGCAAACCTTTTAAACAAATTATGAACTAAAATTATAAACTAATTGCTTTTTGGTGGAAACTGTTTGAAAATTCCTTCAGTGACTTTAGAGTTAGTAAAGAGAAACACAGACAAAAATCATTGTGGACTTGATTAATAAAATTTAAGGATTAAGACAATAGACAACATGATAATGTTTTTGACACTCGTCATTTAAAAGCTATGTGTATCTTATTAACTGTTAATATATGAATTATAACCAAAGAAAAACAAAATCAATAACATACCACATGTAGTTTCAGGGTTTTTAATGAGAGACGTTATATCTATGTAATACTCATTATCTGCTTTATTTGTTTTAGCAGTTGTTTTCTGTGAATAAAAAAATAGTGAAAATAATCAAAGTAATTTTTAGAAGTATTACAACTGTAATAAAATAAATTATAAACTCTATTTAATCATGAAAAGTTTATTAGGTACCTAAGTATTAAAGTTGGTTTCTTTTCTAATACTACTTTTTGTACTTGGAAAACACTTAGTAGTTCTTTTACTTTTAAATGTTATAGTTTTATTTTGCATTTATATAGAATTAGTCTATAGCTGCAGTGTTATTAATACATTTTAAGTATGTTTAATATTGAAATGAGTTAATCTTATATATATATATATTTGGAAACAGCTCCAACGATTTTCCTGAAATTCAGCATGTAGGGGGTTTTGGGGGAGAAAAATCGATCTAGATAAATTTTATTTTATTTTATCCCTGTTTTCGGGTTCAATAAAGTAAAGTAAAGTAATGGTAGTTCATTGGGGAACGGGCAGTCTAGAGAGGTGAAAATACCTAGGATTGAGCCCCACCTGCCCAATTATTTTTCTCTCTTCATTTTTTTTATATTTTAATTTTTTTACATCATTGAAAAAATTACGAGCAAGCCTCTGTCACAGTTACCTCAATATCTTGCAAAGTAAGTTCTCCAATCATATACACATTGATTGGAAACATTTTGTATAGTAAGGTTTTGTTAAGCATGACCAATGCTATATCAGATGAGCTTATTTGCATATCTTGATAACAGATTTTGCACTCAATGGGTTCTGCAAACTTTATTATGTTCCTTATACAGTTTTCACAGGTGGAATGACCACATGCAAGAAACAATGGTATATTTGCAACAGACTTCAAACTTGTAGCTGAAACGTAAACAATATAATATTATTCTACCATATTTAATTATTTGAATACTTATATATTTTATACAAGATAAAAATAAATGTTATTTATTGTAAAAGGTTGACTGGACGAGATCCCTTTTAGGGATAAGTCCACTTTTATACATGCGCTTTTTTTAATTTTTCTTTCTCTTTTCTAAATCACTACATATTATAAAACAAAGTCCATATTTCCGTATGTACGCATAAAACTTTAAAACTACGCAACAGATTTTGATGCGGTTTTTTTTAATAGATAGAGTGATTCCAGAGGAAGGTTTGTACGTATAATAACATTCAATACGAAGTAGAGAAATACTGTAATTTTTGAGGTTTCTGTAAATAATTACATTTTTTTCCGCTTACATTGCAAACGCAGGCTAAACCCTACGAGATTTATCAAAATGATGTACTAAGTATTTGTACACCTTAAAAAGGTCTACAGAAAAGTCCGCGATGGTATATATCTATCTCTTATGGATAACCCACAATAGCAGTTTTTTTCATTTAATTTTTACGAAAAATTATGCCTTATGTTCAAAGCAATTTTTATACAATACAGCATTTATCCTTATCCAATTGAGTACCTTAAATAAATTGTTGATTTAATATAGATCAACATGGCCGTTTACATTATCGGAGATATTACAGATTTAAAATGCAGTGAGGACACCGCACTTCACCCTATAGCACTTCGAATCTTTTAGAGTTTCTTTAAAGACATTCTGTAATTAATTGTAAAAATAAAATACATATTCCAAAGATAGCAGGAAATCGTCTTGGTATAGGGAGAGGAAATTGTTTTTCTCCAAATTTAACGCTTGCGGGCCACGGGCAGTAATGAATAAATCAAAACTACTGGAACGATTTTAATCATTTTTTTACAGTGACTGACATGGGATATATATTTTATACCCGTGCGAAGCAAGGGCAGGCCGCTAGTATAGTATAAAAAGAAATAAATAAATGTTACTTATATATCTGGTTTCTTCTATCTTCCTGGGTTCATGGCCTATGTACTCTATATTTTAGGATTTACATATATCAACAATATGAACTATTTACCTGCCTAAGAACTGTAATCATTTTCCTATCCTATCCTATTTCAATATCCTAACGAAATAAAATAAATGTATTATATAGAAACTTAAGCAACAGTTATGGTCACATTTATATCAATTTACAAAAAAACTTATAAAATTACTATTTATTTATGGTGTACAATAATAATAATATTCTATAATCATAATATCACTTAATACTATATAATATATACTAAGTAAACTATTTACTAAACTAAACTATCCTAACTATATGTTTATATAAAACATATTGTACTTACATACATTTATTTCCAATCTCATTATTTGTTTTTTAAAAATATCAATCAGATAAAGATTACAAGATGAGCGAAAATTTCGACGGAATGAATATACTATGGAAATTTAGTCTTAACAACCCAACAAACTGCAAACTTGAATAGAGTTGAAATCTCAAATAATATAGTAAGGATTAATGAATACAAACTTAAAAATATTAATATCGATGCAAGCTTTATCAACAAAAACAGTGTGTAAAGTCTAAAAAGCCATGTGCGGTGTGTCTCAATGATGAAAACACACGATAATTTGAAACAGCTAACATTTTATATATCAAGAAATGTCGGGCAAATTCTCGCACACGCAATAACACACGTTATTGTAAATGTATAACCAAGTTCTTTTTATCATTCGTATCTTTACGACAGAATAAGATTTATTCAATATCAAACAAGAGGTTCATCAGACTTCTATATATGTGTAAGAATGTAAATACAGAAGAATTAAGGTAAATTACACTTACATTTCAAATTGAACAACTGACTGCAATTTGGGCAGCATTTTTTTATATTTGTATCCATACTGTTTTTTCATTAAAATTACTTATTGTATCTTGAAAGCTTAAGTTCGGTTACGGCCTTCAATTGTTTTACAATAGTCAAGTCAAAAACGTTCGACCATAGACGAGATACTACCTAACTAGGCATGTCTAAAGATAATCGATGATATTTTAATAGATTATTTTATTATTTTCATCGATTTGTAATAATCGATTTTTAAAAACTATTTTTTGGATCAGGTAAGTGCCCTCTTTTTCCTTTTTTCACTCTCGTTTTTTTAAATTAATTATTAATATAAAAAAGGTAACTTTGCAAATAGAAAAATGTGTACTATTGTAATTATTTCTCTGATACGAATTATTATTTTTAGAGATTATTTCTTTGATTTTTTTGTAATCAATAAGATTACGATTACGAAAATATTTTGATGTCAGTAAAATCGATAACGATTGTTTACAAATAAATATATATTTTGATGAGTATCATCGATTGTTTATTCATCGATTCTTTCCACTCCAAGTCCCTCCAACATCCCCAGGACTAAGGAGGATAATTTGTCTATGATTCAACAAGTTTAGACACTTATCAGAAAATAGCATAATGGACTTTTCTTGTCCTCTCTCTCGCGCCTTAAAGTCTGTGCCTTCATTATTTTCATTCTGTACTGTTTATTACTTGTCGATGTTAATTGGTATTTTTATTAAGTTATCCATAATAGATGAATGTTATACAATAACATTCGTCTATTTATGTTCAACCTAATTCGTACCTTGTTTTCTTATATTAAACAAAATTTATATCCAAGATATGTACAGAATTGAGCCAACAAATCCTTCACATAGCGATTCACAGACATAGCGATTTCAAAAACTGAACACAATGGTTTTTGCTCCTTTAGGCTGGATTCAGACTATGATGCCGTTCTCGGTACGATCTCGCTCCGTTCTCGGTCCGGTAAAATATTGTTAAACAACAAACAGTCAGAGTGTTCACACTATCGTATCGCTCCGGTCCCGGTCCGATATCGCTCCAGCACCGGTTCGTCAAAAAGAATATTTTGACTGGAGCGAGATCGAACCGGTCTCGGCGTTGTACCGACATCGACAATATGAACACGCTTCTGTTTTGACTCCAGACTTTCATCAGTCGTGCCGCTAGTGTGTTTTAATTAAATCAAATTAAGTTAAAGGTAATAAATAGTGGGAATCTGAATTAGGTAAGTATTTATCATGTACTTTATAAAATTTGTTATAAGTGATTGTATTATTATAATTTTTTATCAGCTTTTCTTTCTTTCTTATTCCTTTTCTTCTATTCTTTTGAATCTTCTTTTCTGTCATTCTTTTTCTTTTTGTGCTATTCTTTTGATTTTTCTTGACTTTTCTTTTAATTTTCTTATAGCCTTTTTTATTATTCGGTTATTCTTTTCTTTTTGTTTTTTCTTGCTTTTCTTTTCTGATTTTTATATTGAAATACTAAATGCTGTTGAATTAAATTTATATAGTTATTTTCCAAAACGTCTTATGTCAACTACATAGCGAGAACGAACCGCGAACGACATCATAGTCTGAATTGAACTTTTGGCATGATTCAGACTATGATGCCGTTCTCGGTTCGATCTCGCTCCGCTCTCGGTCCGGTAAAATATTCTTAAATAAAAAAGAATAAGAGTATTCACACTATAGTATCGGGCCAGTACCGATCCGATATCGGTCGAGCGTCGGTTCGTCGACAAGAAAATTTGACTGAAGTGAGATCGGACCTGTCTCGACCTGAACTCGCTTCTTTTGTTTCAACTGCAGTCTTTCATCCGTCGCGCCGCATGTGTTTAGCATTTATGTTAAATAAAATTAATTAAATAATTATGTCTGGTAATAAATCCGCCGAGTGGTATCCGGCTGAATAGAATAGTACCACCCTCTTTTCTTACCGAGGTGTCGTAAAAGGCGACTAAGGTAAGTCGACCCGCCGTGTGGTATCCGGCTGAGTAGAATAGACCACCCTCATTTCTTACCGAGGTGTCGTAAAAGGCGACTAAGGTAAGTCGACCCACCGTGTGGTATCCGGCTGAGTAGAATAGACCACCCTCATTTCTTACCGAGATGTCGTAAAAGGCGACTAAGGTAAGTTGACTCACCGTGTGGTATCCGGTTAAGTAGAATAGACCACCCTTTTTCTTATCGAGGTGTCGTAAAATACGACTAAGATAAGTTGACGTCAGGCAGGCGGCCGGTCGTAAAATACGTAGCCATATCATGTGACAACAAGTTTATAACATGTTGTGCCAACCCCACTTAGAGTGGGATAAGGGCAGAAAGATGATGATATGTCTGGTAATAAATCGTAAAGTTCAGAAAAAGTTAACTATTTCTTATGTGGTTTATAACATTTGTTATAGATAAAGAATAATTCTGCTATAATTATTTTACCAGTCTTTCTATGTGCCTTTTTTTTGAGAAAAGTGCATAGAGTTAAATTAATAAATAAATGGTCGACTGTTTTACAAAAAATAAAAAATAAATTGAATATTTATTATTTGCAGATGAAAGACATATTGAATTTGTGAAAAGTAGACGCAGCCTGTATGATTTGCAGTCACACTACTACAGTTTATAATTACAAAATAAAAATATGGAACGAGATTGAAGACGCAATAGGATTACCTGGTGAGTAAAACACAAACGTAACAAAGTGATATTCATTTAATTGCTTTATTGTAATTATATCGCAAGTTTTTCTTGCCATGGCACTGATACTTCAGGAGAGTTGATTTTTATTTCCCTTATGCCTATAGGCCTATGCATTTCCTCTTTGTCTTTTTAGATTTCGCACGTGATTATTATTAATGTAATACAAATTACTCTCGAAATTCATCGAATTCCAGAATTTCTAATAATATTATGCAGAATGCATGTTGTTACATATCCTTATTTATAAACGTTATATTTCTATTATAGGAGCAAGGAATCGATGGGAGCGACTAAGAGCTCAATATCGAAAATACCTCTCTAAATTAAAAAGTGGCCAAAAGTGGCCAAGCAGCTTACAAAGTTTGCAAATGGCGATATCATGACCAAATGTAATTTATTAATGAGTACATAGCTGTAATAGACTACGAATATCCATTATTGCCGATGATGAAGTTAACAATTACAATATTCGTGATATGGATAGAAGAATGAAGAGACAGATGAACCAACAACTATGATAAGATAAATTGATGTCAATGAAGGAGCTTAATTAGAAATTTATTCCGTCAATACGTTCGCTAGTAATGTACCACTGGAATAAACAAAAAAATATAAACAGAAAAAAAAACAGGACCTCAACAGGAAAATGCATTATCAACCAACACCATCACCGCTATATACATATTATGTAATTAATATTCGTGCATGTAAATGATTGTTATAATTTAAATATACAAATTTTATAAAATATGATATTTTATTACTTACCTTATCCAAACCATTAGTAACCTGACGAAAAGAGATGTTTCTTTTTAAAATTTGCGCTCAATTATTTTAAAAATCATTTCAAATATTCCTGAATACAATCCTAAATCAATATAATGAACATTATTCTTCATTATTTACCAAATGACGAAATAAAGTATAATATTCGCCTTCCTCTTTTCTCGGTAATAAACTTTTACTTTTACTAAAACCCATATTTTCTTGTCCCCTTTTTTTCTTTTCTTTTTGTTGTAATTTTTTTTTAATTTATATCTTGTTTATCCAAAATGCTATTGTTGCTAATTCTTCAATAGAAAAATTGAATTCCATTTTCTGGCGAATAAAATTAATATGATTCTTTTTTTAAACATCGTATGTCGACCATGAATCGAGATCGAACCGAGAACGGCATTGAGTAGTGTAGACACAGTGTGATTTGACCGGACCGAGAACGGCGCGAGATCGTACCGAGAACGGCATCATAGTCTGAATCCAGCCTTATAGTTTTAAGACCCGATAACTTAGTTATTGGTTAGTTATTAATATTATATAACCAGTTGAAACTAGTTATTAGCAGTGTCAAGTTATAGAATAGTTTCTTTTATTTTTTTGTGAGGAATTACAGTTTAAAATAACACTAAAGAAATAAATTTATTTCGCCTAATCTTAAAAATCAAAATTTTTTATCGATAATAATAAACTTCCGTTTAAGGTAGATGAATGTTACCACCATGTAACCACTATCGTGTCATTATACTAGAACACTACATTATTCCATTACTATAATACATACTAGAATAGTATGTCGTAGTCGTATAGAAACTGGCAACCATAGAGTTCTCAAACAAATAATAAAACAGATTCATTTCGTCCTACAGGTTGCAAATCACAAATAGGAATATAAAAAATAATAGACGCGCTCTTTTACGAATTTTGATCAAAATGTGTTGTTTGGCTACATTGGTTTCAGCTGACAACGCATTGTTTCTTAAAAGACAAGGAAAAAGTGAGTAAAAAAATAAAAAGAAGGTTAACGATTTTAAAAATCGATTTTATAATGTTTAAATAATCTATTATTAAATGTCTATCATTGTGATCAAATAATCGATTAATGTAAAAATCGATTATATAGACTTCCCTAATATGAGCAGGATGTATTAATCATAGATTACTGGTATTAATATTTAATTAAGGACAAAAAGCTATCGCAGCTTTCTAACTTATAATCACTGCATATAGCATGCGTAAAAATTTTCTTTTTTCCTTTTAAAACGTTCGTTGATTGGAGGCTAAGTTAAACGGATGTCCAGCAGGGTGAAACGTATTTTACAGATTTACTTTACGACTGAAGAAATGTGAATAGAAATTTTAACAACAACAATTATGTTATGTTCTTTATTAATACAAATGAAACCACAAATATATATATATATATATATATATATATATATATATATATATATATATATATATATATATACATATATATATATACAGGGTGTTTGGAAGGTCGATGCAAAGCTGCAAACAGGAGCTAGTATAGACTATTTAGAACCATTTAAACTGAACTTATGTTAGGCGAAGTGCGACTATTTTTTTTTTATAAAATTTTAAAGATTTTTGAAGAAAAATCCGAAGTTATGTCATTATTTGCTAATAATCGGCCATTTTGAAGCCAAAGTCAATTTTTTTTTTTTTTATTTTATTAAACTAATGTGTAAACAGTGTAATAAAACATGATTAAGGTATCTGTGTTAAGAGATATTTTTTTTACAGATATTTGAAGTCAATCATTTCGTTTAAGATCAGAGAAAGCTGATTTTTGATGGCATTAAAAAAAAATAGATTGTGCTTTTTTAGTTCAAACATTTTATTAAATATGCCTGGTCATTGTTCTTTATTTTGAGGTATCAACTATGCGGATAGCCCGCAAATTATTGAAATTAAGATCTACAAACTAAATTGCGAGAGAAAATTAAAATTTATAGGCGAAGTAATTAAAACAAAATTTTAATGAAAGTCATTTATTTTTCGTGTTCAAAATGTCCGCCGCGGTTTCTAACACAAGCACGGGCCCGACTTCTCACTTCTGTTGTCGTTATCTTTAACTTCATTTCCACTTTCATCGTCGCGAACGCTGAATTAATTCTGTCAATTAATTCTTCTTTTGTGTTTATTTCCACATTTGTGTATACTAGCTCCTTAGCCCGACCCCACACGTAAAAGTCAAGCGGAGTCAGGTCAGGTGAACGGGCGGGCCAAGGGATGGGCCCATCTCTGCCGATCCAGCTATTGGGGAAACAATTGTTTAAGTGCTCCCGTACATTTAATGTCCAATGCGCTGGACAACCATCTTGTTGAAAAATGAGCTCTCGGTCGCTAACGAATATCAAGGCCCCAGACTCCTCTACAAGCTCTGGAAGATCATTTTGCAGGAATTCTAAATAATTATTTCCATTTAAATTATCTGGTAAGAAATGAGGCCCAATCAAAATTTTGCCAATAACTCCGGCCCACACATTGACCGAGAATTTCTTTTGGAATGATTTTTGCGTTTTCCAATGTGGATTATTATGTTTTTCAGCCCATAGATGAAGGTTATGGAAATTAATAATGCCTTCCCTTGAAAATTTACTTTCATCTGTCCACAAGACTGACTTCAGGAACCATGCATCTTCAATGTCTGAGTTGAGAAGAAAACGACAAAACTGAATCCTACTCTGAGGATCTCGCTCTTCAAGGCCTTGAACACCCGTACCATGAAACGGGTACTTGTTGTTTTTGTGCATTGTATTCCACACCTTCCAATGACAAATGTTTAAATTTCGTGCTACTTTTCTCGTGCTAGTATGTGGATCAGCTTGAAACGCCGCCAAAATATCATCCTCAATATCAGTACTATGTCTACCTGCATTGATTCCAGGTTCCACACGGTGTATCCCATCTTCAGCAAGCCGACGAAATGTGTTGTAAAATACTCTCACATTGTTAGAAGAGTCCCTTCAATCTTTCGCACGAGCTTGTAACCCGACCAATGTAAATGGACATGAAGTTGAAAATAACAACAACAGAAATAATAAGACGGGCCGGACCTGTGTTAGACACCGCGGCGGACATTTTGTTTAAATTTTTACATTAAAATTCGGACACATTAAAATTTTGTTTTAATTACTTCGCCTATAAATTTTAATTTTCTCTCGCAATTTAGTTTGTAGATCTTAATTTCAATAATTTGCGGGCTATCCGCATAGTTGATACCTCAAAATAAAAAACAATGACCAGGCATATTTAATAAAATGTTTGAACTAAAAAAGCACAATCTATTTTTTTTTTAAATGCCTTAAAAAATCAGCTTTCTCTGATCTTAAAAGAAATGATTGACTTCAAATATCTGAAAAAAATTACTCTTAACACAGATACCTTAATCATGTTTTATTACACTGTTTACACATTAGTTTAATAAAAAAAAATAAAAAATAATTGACTTTGGCTTCAAAATGGCCGATTATTAGCAAATAATGACATAACTTCGGATTTTTCTTCAAAAATCTTTAAAATTTTATAAAAAAAAAATAGTCGCACTTCGCCTAACATAAGTTCAGTTTAAATGGTTCTAAATTGTCTATACTAGCTCCTGTTTGCAGCTTTGCATCGACCTTCCAAACACCCTGTATATATATATATATATATATATATATATATATATATATATATATATATATATATATATATATATATATATATATATATATATATATATATTAATGTGTTCATTAAAAGTAATGAAGACGTTAAAATGTATACGTAAAAAATCACAGCTTGTTAAAATAAACTAATGGACGAGAGGGATGAGGTGAGTGAGGGTGGTGGGGAATATTATCAGAAATAAAAAATTCGTAATGTATTAAACTTAACAGCTCATCAATACCATTTAGAGGTCAGGTTTATTGTATTAAGAAGCTTTAGGCTAGTATGTTCGATGTGTGCGATGAATCTTGAGTGAACATTGCGTGCTGGGCTGTCTCTGAATGAACACGCGAGCATTGCGATTTTACGTAACTTAGTTTAGTGCGAGTTGCTCGATTCTGTTTATTTTTTTTATGATTGTTTGCCGCCAAAAAGCCGGGTTATTTATTGCGATTATTTCGGTGATACAAATAACTTGTTTTCGCTAAATCCGGACATAGTGTCAGAATGTTTTGTGAACTGTAAAATAACAAAAATTACGATGACTAGAATTTGTTTTCCAAATCTGGCTGTGATTTTTGTTTCAATACTTTCAGCTATAGGTAAGATAAAAAAAATATATTTATTACTTATTTCATAAGTTACAATAAAACTATTTAGCTATAATCTAAATTGATTTATATATTAATATAAGCTAAATTGATAATATTTTATCGCTGATTATAGCAAAATAACGGCTTATTCTATAAATTATATCACTTTTTGATATAATTGCTGTTTTGATTGTTTATTGAAAAAAATGACCTGAAATTAAAATGATTCAAATATATTTTTATTAAATTAATAAAATATATTTATAGGATATAATATACAAAATGTGTAAATAAATCCCTGATTCATAATCACTTACCTAATATTTAACCTGTCTTTGATATTATAAAATGTATAAAGTATTAATTCTTTTTTGAATTGATTTAATAATTAACTTAATAAACTTTCTTTTTTTTTACTTATTCAACATTACTTTATGTGAAATTGCATGAATGAATTGCTTATCTCAGACTTAATAAACCACTTTAAGTGTGTATACTTAATGTTTTATATTTTAGAGTTTTTTTTTCAATTAAATTAATTTTGTATGTGTATCGTATAATATTTGTGTGAATTTAAGATTTACAGCAGAAAATAACGTAATGGCATATTATTGATATGGTAATACTAAGTATAAACAAAGTCCAAGCCTCCTAAGACAAATATCTTAAAATAAAAATCAAAATAATATCTTAGGAGGCATCTTAAACTGAAAACTAACGCATGCCATAACTAGGGCTTTGTCCGTGTGGAAATCAGTGCGTTCAGAATTCACAAGAATTTCCCGAATTCAAGTTTTTAATGAAAAATAGTATTTGTAACTTAACTATATAAATAGACAAATGCTATCGCGTACTTTTTGTAGAATTTTTATAGATCCACAATTCTCTAGTAAATTATTTAAGTGTATCTCTGCTGCTTTACGCGGCGCACGCGAATAAAACTCCCAACAGGCAAGTTTTTTACAACTGCGGGACCTCAACATAATTTACATAAAATATTATTGCATTACTAATCTTAACCTTCCGGAAGATTAGCACTATTTTTGAGTATAAATCGTACAAAAATCTGTTCAATACATTTTGAGAAAATCATATACAGACAGACAGCTTTTGGGCACTTTATTTTATAATAAGTAGATCTACACGTAGATAGATTTTTTTTATAAATTTTATCCAAAACCAACAAAAAATGAAAAATAAAAACTGATACAACTTAACCTGCCTTATGAATCACCTATCAATAGCAATTGGAGAAAGCCGAAAGAAAATCTGTTCAGTAATTTTCTTTTTACTACAAACAGACCGTTACACGAGGTGGCGTGGGACCTTGTTGTTATTAATTCTACGAAATATTGATTCGCACCAATTAATTGTTTCTACATTGAAACGTAGGTTTTTTTTTACTTATGTAACGAAAAAAATAAATGTTTTGCTGTTTATGATGACATAATTTACGCATACAATTAAACGATTACGTGAAAACTGTATGATTATGCGTATGTGACGACCGAAAACGTTACGATGTGTTTTTCGGTATGAGGATAGTTTAAGGGTTGCATAGAAAGAGTTTGAGCTAAGCAACGTTTCTTTTTCTTTTTCAACCGATAGGCATCCACTGCCTAGGATCTAGGATCTTTCTAGGGATCACCTCATGTCTGTTTTGTTCACGTGGAGATACTCCATGACCTGCTGATTGACTCTGAGCTTTATTATGAGGGTATTAATACGTTAAGCGCGGCGCCGATATTTCTGATTTTTTCCCTCGGTCCGCAGAATGTGGTCGCTCTCTAAGTATACTCGTGTGATTTTGCGCACAGCGTAAATCACCTTAAATTTTGTTTAGTATGCTTCATTAAACCTCACTAAAAGTAAATTTGACTACATTAATACAGGTTACATTATCTTTTAACTTTAAAATCGGTCCCATGCAAAGAGTATCTGCGTTCTCTAGGGACAGTAGCAGGCCACGGGGAACGATCAGCGCCGGTCCCCAGGAACCGTGGACGCGCTCAACGTGCCAAGAAACTTTTATATGCACTCGACTATTGTAGTTTTAAGTTCAGTTTAATGTTACTGTTAAATGTATTATATTATTAGGGGGCTCTCAAGACACTACGCGAGTGAAGCGCTTGCGGGCTGATAGTGCAGCGGTTCGTGAGCCGGCGCAGGCACTAGATGCACCGGATCCCGAGCCGAACACAGCGGCTGCACCTATTGCTTTCATAAATCCATCTGTTAAGGAGTACCTCGAACTTGGCATGGCAATTCCCGGTAAGAATATAGTTTACAAGTAATATTACGCGGTTTCACCCGCGTACATACCGATCTCATGACAGTGGAAAGTCTATTACGTCGGTCGGTTTATTTTTATTTATGTTTAAATATATCATCAATATTTATAAGTTTCCGCAGCGCATGCGATGACAGATTTTTATTACAAATTTTTTACACCTTACATTTTTACATTACGGATCCCTATTTTTTGATGTATCATAATATAGCCTATGTTGCTCAGTAAAGATACAGCTTTCCAATGGTGAAAGAATTTTTGAAATGGGTCGAGTAGTTTTTGTGTGAAAACATTACAAACATACATTAAAAAAAATCCTCTTTATAATATTATACATAACTATATAATAGTATACATAACTATTATACACCCTTTAATGAGGATTTTAAAGTTGTGATAGCCCAGCCAAGCATAAGGATTTAAGTGTCTAATTGATAATTGCGATTTACCACACGCTTTTCAGTGCAAGAAAATATCATGAGGAAACCTGCATATGTCTATAGAATTATAATGATATGTGTAGGCCACCAATCCACATTTAAGCAGCTTTGTAGGTCTTAGCTCCAACCCTTCTCTCAAAAAAACGAAGAGAAGTGGCCTATGCCCAGCAGCAGTGTGATAGTAACAGGCTGTTATTTTACTTTTTTTTTTAATAAATTATACTAAACTATAGTACTACTAAGAAATAATAATATCAATTGGCTTTAATTCACAAGTTATTTAACTTTATTAACATAAAGTCACCATAATTTTGCATTACCTAATAGTCTAAAATTTGTAATCTTTAAAATTTAAAACTAATTTTGTATAGGAAGAATTTTTTTTAACACTTCATAATGAAACTGTTGTCAGTTTTGCGACATCGCTTCTATATTCTCTGTTCTCAATGTTTAAGATAATACGAGTAGGTTGGTCCGAAATAGAGTTCGCAATAACAAGATAATTACTTCCTAGAGTCGAAATATTTAAGATCCTCAAAATTAAATATAGTACTAGCGTTAGTGACCCATCTTGTTTATATCTTTTAATCCTTCTATTAATTAAGGTTTAATATTCTGATATGACATCTTTATCGATCTTTAATAGTCCAACGAGACGCACACACGCTGTTTCCTTTTGTTCGGGAAAAGGATAAAAGGTGTGTGTATAATTGATAAAAGCTCTGTTTATTTTATCATTTAAGCTGAACCAAACGTACTCGAAACTTGTAATATATACATGAAACCACTTACTGAATTTGAAACAAAGAAATAAACTTAATACCTATAACTAAGACAGACTAATGCCGGATTACTCATCTTCGATGATTTAATCATTTAAGAACATTAACGTTCATCCGTGTTGAAGTTACTCTTGCGTCATCGTTGATCCCATAAAAACGAAGGTTCTATAAAATTTAATTCGATTCTATTATCTTATAAGCTTGATTGAGATTTTATGGACAACATACTTTTACTAATACGATTGAACTTATAACTATAAATGTACGATAACATCATATATGTAATTATATTTTATGATTAAGAATTACTTCTGCATATATTTATTATTTATATTTTGTATATTTCCTTTGACATTTACTCTAAATTAAGTTATTCATACTTAATTTTTTTCTCATAACTATTTAAAATGTTAATGATACATATAGATATATTTATACCGCATGACTAATAAAATTTTTAGGATTATGTTGAACAATTATTTCATTGAATCGCTTTTAATAAAAAAATAATTATATTACTTCCGTCTTCAATTAACATAACAGCGATTAAAAAGAATAACGTTTCTTAAACTGGTCGCATTAAATTTAATTCTTAAATGTTAAATAAATCCTAAATGTAGTATCTATGAACAATTGTATATAGTATATATGAAACGCATGTTACACACAAAGTTGTCGAAAATAACTTAACCTACTTAACCACACTTAACACAGATCAAAAAGAAGGTGCAATAAAATATAAGTAGACTGAAGATTTACAGTGATTAGATATTTTTTTAAGTTCGCTGGAATGATGTTATAATGATATAGTGTTATTATAAAGGATAAAAAGGTAGAAACACCTAATAACTGAAAAAGCCTATATATTATATATAGTCAAACCTTGTACGGCTAAGTTTGTTTGCGTTTTCTCTCCTACATATGTATAGGTAAACTACCACATTTGTTAACTTCTCTGTGGATAGAAAACGCTCATAAATAAACGTGTAGTGCTTATAATAGCAGGTCTTTTTTTAAACTTTGATAACTTTACAAAAATTAAAGATATCCCCTATTTGTCTACGGAATAAACATTGGAATTCTGCAGTACTTTTTCCGTGATGGGAGCTAAAAAGTATATTATATAAGCAGTACCTTATTCTACATAACACACGGTTGTTTTTAGGTTCACCTCTATATGTTAAGCGCACAGCCTTGCTATATCGAGGCTTGGAAGCTTGAACTTAATTCTTAATTGTGCTAACAATCGCCCATTATGAACATGATGATTGTTGTGTTTTGGAAACACCATTATACATATCTTATTGTGCAATCCTATATTAAAAATAGATCAAGGAATATTTATGATGTTTTTTTGACAAACTAATATTACACACTATGATTTTAGTGTTCTAAGTGAGAATGCATCGCCGATTTATTTAATATTTGGAATTATATTTGACAATATTTGCTAATCGTTTACATAATTAATAGTAGATACTGTCACGACTTCGTATCGACTTAAGTGTTAAAATACCCTCAGCTCTGTAATAAACGGGAACTCATTTATTCTATATGTTTACCCAGGATATAAGTGTAAATTATTATAAGCCAAATTTTGACAATAATCCGTGAAAGTATCACATACTTTCTCACAGAAACAGGATAGACACACTTTCTCATTTATAATATATATGTTTTCATTTTTAATTCTACGCAACACAACTAAAATTAAAAAGGTAAATATATTTATTGCAATAAAAATCTCACTTTTTAGCATTTTACGGTCGCAGTTTTGCTATATTTTGTGTCCAAACTAATACAAAAATTATAATGGTTAATGGTTAATTATATTTTAATATGCTCCTCTAATTACCAGTACTGTTTTATATAAAATATTAATGGACAAATATTCAGACAAAGTCGATTAATAAACAGCAAGTATTCTAACACTATATATCTTCATATAATATTTGACGTCTGAGACTAACGCAATATAAATAGGTGCTACAACTTGAATTAATGGTTGTCTAAATTAATACACTATTTACACTACATGAACTGAATTGCAACGTCACGTTTATAAAAAGGTCTTAATGAGTGGGTTACAAAAGAATTTCAAGTTCATTGCAACATTAACACTGTTTTTAAATGAGCCCGTTGAAAATGCATCGGTCGTAACTGTCAGTACCTTCAGGCGCTTGCGTGCCGTAGTGTAGAATGCGATTAGGAAATCACTAACCAGTAGTTTATTCGCAATGTGTACAATATATTTGCGAAGAGTAAATAGGTCGTCTGAGTTTTATATTCGAAGTTTTAATGATAGGTAATACAGCAAGTGCAAGAATTTTATTGGATCTTTCAATATTTCTCAAACTGTTTGAAAGTTTTGTAGAGACAACATATTTGTTCATTGAGATGTTGAGCAATATTATTTTGAAGATGCAAAATAAAGTAAACCCGCTTTTAACCGGAAACTTAAGGTATATAGTACATACTATATAAAAAATATATTGAACTGTAGAATAAGAATTGTTGTTGTGTATTTTTTACATTTGTAAAGTTTGTAGAAAGTGAGAATGAGTGCTAGCCATATCTTGATTTTCAAAATTTTGTCTTTAGAATATCTAAGGATTTCTTACTGTAAATTTGAGTTGAAAGTTGAAGCATATGTCCAAGGTAGACAATGAAAGCGTTCTTCTTCTGTCGAATCTTCAGATTTAACCTTTACGTCCGATCCGGCTATTTATCGCAACCTAATACCGATATATATGTGCTACGATACTGAAGTGATACCCCGTGGTAGCGATGGATCTGTATTGACTCTTATTGATTCGAGAGCATGGAACGTGTCATGAGATATGAAAAGGCTTAAGACATTGCTTGGGATGCTTATAGTTACAACGATCCTAAGAGAGATTTTTTAGTAATAAAAAAAAATTAGCAGAGATGGCTCAATATTAAAGTATTAAGTACCAAGATATCATATATTGAAGTTAATCCAGATTATAAATTATGTGTGTGTCCAATCCAAGTCCGATCAGGCGTTTTTGCGTGGTCCAGCAACAAACGTACGAGCTTATAATATTATTACACTTAAAATTAAAATAGCTGATAATGAAGTGGCGGATACAACTAATAATATACATAAATTAAATAAAAGTTTAATTAAAGAAATAAATAATATTAAACATTTAAGGTCTAAGCAGTAATCACTATGACACACGTAGCTTAGATAATGTTCTTTTGAGCAAATCGCCCTGACATTCTCAATGAGCTTGAGGTCGGCGCGAAGGCATTCATGTCTCCTTTAGTGCAGCTTAACGAGGGACGTGCGTGTTGTAGAAATGCCAATATTTACTTATAATATTTCACAATAATGCTATTAAATAGCAAATCTTTCGTGGTATTTGGTTCTATAATAAAATTCCTTAAAATATACTAAACTCGCCTACACAGAGTTTACAGAGCTTAAGAGAGAGTAACATATTATACAACTGAAGAATACATAAATGATAATAATACATGGACTTGAAAATCTTACAGCTTAGTGCTGCACCCAATTATATAAAAAAAAATGTTTAAGATATTGACCGCCGGGTTTCTTGCTGGTGCTTCTCGGTAAGAGCAACATACTGAACCAGTGGAAGCTATACTAAACATATTGGTCCTTGAGGATTCAAAGGTGCTTGAAAAAGCTTATTTGAATTGAAATAGTAATTTTAGGGAGGCAAAAATTCAAATGGGTCTTTTGCAAATATGCGAAATGTACATGTTGACGTTACAGTTCTTTATCTTTATACTTTCTTTTATTACTTTACTGTTCACTTAAAATTAAATTGGTTTGGTCATATAATGAGGAAGGATAAAAATTATGTGCCAAAAGAGTTTTAAATTTGAATTTGGATGTATATGTGACTAGAAGAAAACCGAAAAAAATGATGGATTGATCGTGTGAAGAATGATATAAATATAAATGTAGTAGCATCAGAGTTAACGAATGATAGAGGAGAATGACAGATGAAGACATATTATGCCGACTCCACTTAGATTGGGATACAGATAAGAAAATGATGAAACACTAGTGATATACCTACGTAAAATCGTTCGCGCGAATTTTAAATTACACGTTCAAGTACCCTTAATAGTGCAATATATGGTTTTCTACGTGTTCTAAAAAAGGTAATTGTCCATAACTTATCACAATTAAATTTTTAACCTTGTTATTATATAAAATAATTATATCAGCAAAAATATACAAGTTAAGTCTTACGTGCAGACGTGATGAAAACGTGTAGAACATATTCCGCTCTGTCTTTGCATGTACATTATCGGGATAAATTGGGGAAATTATACCTTAGTACACTTCACAAATATTTCTGGTTAATAATATTCAATCTTTTCTTGTTCATTTTTATAAGATTTTGTTCTACATATTATAAAAGTAATGATATAATTATTTTTAACGTTGTAAATAATCATAAATTTAGTATTATGGAATTCCGCTAAGTAACGGCCACTACTATAAATTACTATTTATTATATTCCCACGATAACCAGCTTGCGATTTGTACAATATCAATAAGAGTCAAAAATCTAACATTGGAAACAGACTAGTCGTTATCGTAACAAATAATTGTTTTCGTGTCGATATAATTAAATCTAACACATCACACGAAATTTAAAATTATATAATAGGTAGAAATATTTCAATTAAAACAAATATTACATAACAAATAAATTTTAGACTGCCGTATATTAGAAATCAATACTAATATTTTAAATGCAAAGTCCGTGTGTTTATCTGTTAAGCTTTAACGGCTAATCCGTTGGAAAGATATTGATGAAATTTGGCTAATCACAGTTAAAATTAATACATCGAGCTATCATGTTAAAATATATAATAAAATTACTGTTTTTCCTTTGGGAACAAGGAAAAATACAGATAGTTTACAATGGAGGGTATTTTAACAAAGTCTTTAAAGTCAACGAGAAAAGATTACGCGTGTAAAGATTAAAACCGTAATATAGTATTTTGTAACCATAAAAATGGTTAAAGCGGGTTAACCTTAAAAGCTAGACACATTCTGTCGCGGACTTTTATTTAGAACTTTTAGAGAGGAAAAATTTTATATTACATGATTTTTTTACTAACTTTCACCATTTACTTCCCCCACGCAAGGAAAGTTTTAAATTTTGCCGGTTTTGTAATATTTTTTATTGCTGCTCCTCTCCTATTCATCTTAGTGTGATATTATAAAGGATATAGCCTTCCTTAATAAATAGACTATCTTACACTAAAAGAATTTTTCAAATCGGTCGAGTAGTCATCCGCAATCCTTAGATTAGCCCCTTCAAACAATCAAACAACAAACTTTTCAGCTTTATATATTAGTATAGATGTCAAATTTTAGGCTGGCTTCCCTCAAGTATAACTCTATAGTCATAATATAAATATTATGTATTGACATATATCGTGACACTCATAATTATTTCCTTCGCTCATGTAACTTTTGGCAAGAAAACAATGGAGACTACAGACTGCGGTTAATTCTCGGATAATAATTACGCTTGGCATAACGTGAACAATAATGTTTGTGTTGAATGAAAGGTGTTTTACTTCATGTTTCGTAATTGTGCGCGTCGGACACACGGCCGAATATGTTATGAGCATAACAGACTGTTTGGATACAATATCCGTTTTTACTTGTTCGAAAATAATCGAGAATTTTTGAAGAATAATAAATGTGGGACTCACCGCCGTGTGGTATCCGGATGAGTTGAATAGATCACCCTCATTTCTTACTGAGGTATCGTAAAAGGTGATTAAGGTAAATGGGGTAGGCGGCCGGTCGTAAAATACTTAGCCAAAACATCTAACAACATGTTTAAAACATGTTGTGCAGACTCCGCGTAGAGGCAATATAAGGACAGGAGAATGATAAATAATTTTGGGACTGTATATTTAGAATCATAATGGTATAAAAGTTATAATATTGTGTTTAATATATAACCTTGAAAAGATATATTTTGCGAAAATTATTTTTTTCACATTTAAAGTTACTTTTTAATGATAATTCAAGATGACCTTAGTATATATGATTCTAAGCCGCACCCAATATTTAGTATTCGAAGAATCACATTAACACAAGTAAAAATACTAGTTCTTACATATTACTTACTATCTTACTTACATATTGCTTACTATCTTAATTTGTGACGTCTAATTTTAAGTAGTTTATTTTAATTTGTATTAGTATATTTACATATATTATAATATTTATTAGTCTGTGTAGAATCGTTATGTATTTTGAATATTATAGTTTGTGTAATATGTCTGTGTATTAGCGTGTACTTATTTGTATGTATGTTTGTTATAATACACCACCTACCTACATTTATATTAGAACTTTCCTAATCCAAAGGTTGTCTGGAAGAAATCGCTATGTAGCGATAAGACCGCCTATTGTACTATAAAATATTTACTTTAAGCAATTGTATTGTGTATGATATAACTTTGTGGTGTACAATAAAGTATATAAATAAATAAATAAATAAATAAATTATAAATATTGAGATGAATATTTACATTAGTGCCTGCGACGTCGTTCAAGCCACCTCAAGCGTTTAAATACCCTCAGTAATGTATTTATTCCTTTTTCCCGAAAGAAAACTGTTTCGTTTATCCTAAATGCTGTGGTACATCTATAAATAAGTTTTAATTGTGCCAAATTTTATCAATATTGATCCAGCTGATTAGCCATGGAAACGTAACAAACAGACAGACTTTTATTTTTATAATATTAGTAGATTCACAGACTGACCAGTATACCAATGAGAAGTGTTACGCTGGACATGTTTAAAAACGTGAAGTTATTAAAATACGACTAATTGATAAGAACTAGTTTATCAAAATTAATAAAAATATAACAAGTGACCGCAAATTAAATTACTTTCCTTACCGCAAAGTATTATCAAAAATTTAACGGTTGATTGCAATTTTTTGATATTATTTAAATATACAGTTAAATTGTCTTCTGAGCATGATTTTGTTTGTTTTGGTATAACCAAGATAAAAGTATACTTTGTGTAAGGCATCTGTTGTTTAATATGAACAAATTAACAATTTTAAATACATACAGAAATAATGGAATCTAAATCTAATCTCACTTATACATAGGCGTAAGAGCTGTAAAATCATATATGTCCATTAATGTCACGGAGATACATCTTATATAATGCAATTGCGGATAACTTGCATTTGTACGCAGTACATAATACTTTGAAATATCCGGCCGAACATCTTTTGAAATATAGAAAATAAGATATGAATTTATATCTTTTTTCTTTAACCAATGGATGTCCACCATCATTATTCTACTGCCCTATCTCATTCTAACTTGGGTCGGCAAAACACGTTTTAAACATGTTGTTAGGTGAATTAGCTACGTATTTTATGACTGACCGCGTGTTTGACGTCAACTTACCTTAGTCGCCTTTTAAAGACACCTCACTAAGAAATGAGGATGGTCTATTCTACTCAGCCGAATGCCACATGGCATAATGTTACAAATAACTTAAAGCGCGATTAAATCCTACTAATTGTGAGTATGGATGTATGTTTGTTACTCTTTAGCGGCGAACCCGCTGAACCAATATCTATAAAATTCGGCATAATTGTTCCTTATACACCGGGATAACATATAGGATTTAAAAATCTTGTTAATTCTACAGGAATAGGATGACATTGAAAAGCGTCAATCATATCACGCGTAAACAGTTCATGCAAACGAAGTTACGGGTAAAAGCTAGTATAAATATAAAATAACATATAGTATTTTAAATCATAATGTTTAATTTACCCCACACCGTCGAAGTTGAATTCATTGTCGACCTTAAATATTCTGTAGCGACATACGTTTGGCCATGCAGGGTTGCGACATAGCATTTATAACTGAGTTGCAACATTACACCTAACAAGTTTAATAATGGTTGAGATAATCCTATTCTCATCTATCTAGTGATCTAATGTTATTTATGTTGGACTTGAAATAGATGTAATTACGGTGTTTTGATTTGCCTTTCTAGTAAACAATCTATTTTGCCCGCATGTCAAAATACGAAACAATTACTTTCAAAGCTCATTTTTATTTCGATTGACCAAGCCTCACTGAGTGCTCTTTTCTTAAAGCAATTATAGGATTTATATCTCTTCTTTTGCGATGCAATGCAAATCATCAATAGCAATTATCTTAGAAAGTGATTATCCTCAGCTGCCACTAGTTTGTTCCATTCAATCCATCATTACCTAGTTACTGGTGGTAAGTACAATTATGGGTTTTATTAAATCAAAACCAGTTCGTAAGATAACATTTCGAAACGAAATCGAAAATCAAGTACAAGTTTGAGTTGATTTAAAAAAAAATATGCATTTTAACTACGTAAGTGCCACGTTGAAACTCACTACATATTATAAATTAAAATAAATAAGCGTATTTTAGGTTTAAAAAAAAATACGATTATTTTTTTAAATATAAATGTTAATTTCAAAGGTTTTTAATGTGAAATAAAAAATAAAGTTTAAAAAACAAACTTTATTATTTTTGGAATTCTTACATCACGCTTAAATCCTTAACTTTATATGTATTCTTTAATCATGAATATAGGTGAAAATGACAAATTGCTTCACGTTTATTATAATTTACATTAGTATTACAAAAATTATAATATGGATAATGTAAAAACTAGTCTTAAAAGTGAAAAAAAAAGTAAAAGTGTTATCTTGATAGTTTGTCGTAGAGCCTATCCCCCTAATGATGCTTCGGTTTCTGGAAGAAACGATAGTAGAGATTGTGGTTGTGAGTGTGTGTAGTGCTTGTGTGAAGTGTTAATGGTGGCGGTTTTTTTTTTAAATGTGTGGTGACTTGTCCTGCATGTATAATGTATGTGAATGTTGATACACTTAGCATTATATAGATTCTCTTTAAAAATACCACGCTCTATTTAAGTGATAACAGTTTAAAAAACAAACTTTGATGAAACTCAATATATATATAAATATACCACAAATAAAGCAACACAAATTTTGTAAAGATTCCATTCGATTGCAAACCAGTTAAGCTTGTTTTAACATTGAAGATGTTCCATACCTGCTGTTGCTATTATTAGACTCAAACTTGATGATTTACTCATCAAAGTATACGAAATTGGTTTTTCTTATAGAACTGCCTGAGTATCATCCACATTTATCAAAATAATATTGAAATATAGTAATAAAAGTGTACATTTTGGTCAAATACTTTGCTTATTTCCCTTTGATTAAACATCAAGTATTTTTTTTGTAAAATTCGGTATATTTGCGAAACTTTGTAAGCGATTTCACAATGGAGAAAAGTCAACATACTCGTACGTGCAAAGGCCTCATTCGCATGGCACTGGATATTATTATTGGTTTGTCAAATTGCGGATATTTTTACAGAAGTTCTCACGAGTTAAATTGGCCTCTTCATTGTTTTTTTGGTAGCAAATTATCAATGATTTATTGTGAATATTGGTAAAAAAAACTCATTGTGTACTCAAACAAAATCGACCTTTTATGTTATCTTATTTGTTAATGACAAAAGAGATGCATTTTCAAAGGATTCTACTTTTGAATTCTGAGCTAGACAATTTTATGATCTTAAATCCAGTACTTTTTTGTGATCTTTTTGTGGTCGTCTGGCCATCTTGAAAGAAGTCTAATAATAAACTGTCTTGGGATGAAGAATTTTTTTCTTCACCTTGGATTCACACACCTTTGTAATTTTTTTAGTTAAATATCACACCTATACTGTTTTACTACTCATTAAATTATATCGACCTAAATATAGCGTTCAAGTATTCATATTTTTGTATAGTATCCGTTCAAAACAGAGAAAAAATTATAACAATTTTATTGAATTGTATATTAAATATACATTACAATTGATGGTAGTTTTCAAAAGTAAAAAGGCAATTTGCGTAATGTAGGTACACGCAATGTATTAAATCATTTCGCTATAGCATACAGTCTTCAATAAAGTAGCTTATAAATGCGCATCTACAAACAGAAAATTATTTAGACAAATTACAATGTAATCATTCACACCTTGGGGAGCACTTCTGAAACTTAGTTAAATGAGTAAAACAAAGAATAAAAATAAAGGAAGTCTTAAACATAAAGTCAATTGAAGATCCGGCCTTTAGTTTAGAGGTTAGTTGAAGTAAATAAACAGTCAAATTAATATGCCTGTTGGTATATATTAAATGAAATTACCCGTTAACTACATCATCGCTTAGATTCTCGTTTTAAATATAATTAGAATAATGTTACTTATTATTATTTAAAATTACAACTTAGT
Source organism: Morpho achilles (assembly GCA_947086495.1). Lineage (NCBI taxonomy): Eukaryota > Metazoa > Arthropoda > Insecta > Lepidoptera > Nymphalidae > Morpho > Morpho achilles. The sequence goes on along the minus strand of CAMTZB010000006.1, from coordinate 7,756,268 downwards.
TATCTTGAGATTGAACACGAAATAACTAAAAAAATAATAACATTAATTTGGATATAGCAGGTTCTATGAGTTGATTATAGATCATAGAATCGTTAATTTTGGTTTTGTTGACGTAGCAGTTATATCAAGAACTGGCAATTTTTCTGGCTCGTTGGCGCAGGCGGTAGTGCTTTTTAGCTCCGGGGGTCCCGGGTTCGATTACGGCGTCAAAGGCAAACATTTCTACAACAAATTGTTGGTTCGAAAGTTTGGGTCTATTTATTTAAAATTATATATGTAAATTTACCAATTGTCTGTCACCCATAACACAAGTAATAGATTTAATAGTTTAGTAACGGAAGACCGTGTGTGTAATTGCCCATATATATTTATTAATTTATTTGTTTAATTATATAGGCAGATGAAACTGTTTTAGAAAAAAACTACTTACAATGTCAATGTTAATAAAAGTTGTAAATTATCATGTCACCGCATTTGGTGCCTCATCTCAAATTATTACATAAACGTGGCGTATCTGACCTTGTTTTGTCAGTACTCGTTCACCTTACTTTTTGTCGGGTCATTTTCATTATATATAATATAAGATACTTTAAAGCATATAATATTTATTAATATACTTCAAACAATGAATTACTTCATAAATCAAGAACGTAGGTTCTTGATTTATGAAGTAATTATATATACTTCAAGAAATGATGTGTAATATTGTTAGATTACAATGTATAGTTATGAGTTAATTTTAGTTAGTATGATGAAAAAAAATATTTTAAAAAGGTTACAAAATAACGAATTTACATCAATTGCAAGCATATAGAAGACTCACTTCAAGAAAGGCGAAAGAGATTGCAAATCATATCATTACGAAAATAGCACCGTCTTGCGGTAAATCGATTTCGTATATGCATGTATTCGTGAAATTTTTTACTTGCGTGGGAACATATCTTGTATGTAATTTTAATTATTAAATTTTAAATTATGTATGTAATTTTTTTTATATATGATATGTCAAATATTTTTTATTTATTGTGTTATTGTGTTGGGAGTTCTAAGAGTATTGGATTGAACGACATATTTAATTGTTAACCAATTTTTATGTCACAAGGCATTGGCGTAGCTAGGTATATATGAATAACATATATACATATATATATATATATATATATATATATATATATATATATATATGTATATATATACATATACAGGAATATGTGTGTATATACTGGAGTAGAGGAGCCATAGGCGGGCCTCTAATAACAATCCTCCAATTAAAGAAAACATGATACTCTAACTATTTTCGTTTTGACGCCATCTGTGGTAATAATAATGTAATAGGACACATTTTGGGCTGGCTTCATTAATCTAGTATAACTCTATATGTAGTTATCTATACTAATATATAAAGCTGAAGAGTTCGTTTGTTTGATTGTTTGAACGCGCTAATCTCAGGAACTAATAAACTAAAAAGTTACTAAAACTAAAAATGTTTTTAGTGTAAGTGAACATTTATCAAGGAAGGCTTTACGAGTATAGCGTCACGCTAAGATGAATAAGAGAGGAGCAGCAATTAAAAATATTACAAAACCAACAAATTTTAAAACTTGCGTGCGCTAAAATAGCTCCCCTCTAAAAGTTCTAAATAAAAGTCCGCGACAGAGTCTAGTATTAAGAGAGATGTCTAGTATTAAGGTCAATCCCCTTTAAACATTTTTATGGTTATCAAAATACTATATTACGGTTTTATTATTTCAATGCGGGCAGAGCCGCTAGTAATTTATATGGCAAAACAACGTTTGCCCAGTCGGTAAGTAAGTAATACTTAAGACATTGCGTTGTCACAGGTATGTTAAAACTAACTCTTCCACAGCAACTAGTTGATTAGTTATAATTACTTGCGTTAAACTAGTTACAATCTTAACGTTTGTAACACCAATTTTAATGAGATTCAAAACATACAAGCAAACTAGTGTGACTTGTAGTTTAAAGGGGGAATAGGTAAAAAAGTGTTTCGGCTCGTCTCCTGTCGAGACTCGAGCGACTATTCGATGCCTTGATATGTAGGTCGTTTGCTGAGCTAATGTGTGGTGATGGCGTGTATCTTGCCGCAAATAGATTCCGCCATTGCCACGAATTTTTTGGTGCGTTACACGTTATTTAACTATTATGAATTATCTTATGTAAATTAGCTTTTCCAAATTTAGAACTCAAGTTACTTTAAATTAAATGCTTCTAAAGATAAAATCTGACAATATTATTATTTTATTTTTGTAATGTTTGGATGAGTTATATTAATAAACACCCATGTTTAAAAGTTAAGCAGGTGAAGTACTAATCAAGAAATCCATTTTCACCATAACTTCGGTCAAGTTAACGAATTTTGGTTTCCTCAGTAAAGTAATTAGTTTGCCTCAACTTCAAGTGACTAATGCCATTTGCCACGGGCAACCATGAATCATGAATTTATCCGTTCTGGTTCCTTGGAACGTGAGATATGTGAATTTTGAAACATGTGCGAATGTAACGCTTACACAGGATATTATTGGTCTATACAAATGTTGTAGTGTGACTTTGTTGCGAACTGACGTCTTCGAATCATCACTCTTTTATAACGTCGGAAAAGGTCGATTCATAGCATACGCTATGACTGTAAGTATGTACACGTGGAAGGTGTTGTAAAGTTGGTCTATAATATGTACCTATATCATTTTTATAGAGTACAAAACTAGTACCAGAGACTTCTAAGGGACTCAGGAATATATGCGAGATGAAAAAGTGCCGACTATGCGGTGTAGAAAGTTCCGGTTAATCAGATATTCTTATATGATATGAGTATATCTGTGGATAAGATTACATTTTGAACTTTAGCTATCATGACAACAAAGAATTTTGTACTTCCATTTCACTTAAATAATTCAAACTCCAAAATATCCTTTTGTTAAACCTAAGTACAAAAAGTCAAGAATTAAACATTTATATTTTATATTTAACAGCAGAAACACCTTTCGTTGTGGGATAATCTAGTAAAGGGTCATGGTGTACTCGACCTTAGGACCACGTTCTCTGACTAAACTTTTTATATCTTTAATAAATAAAAAAAATCAGATTGAACAATTTTATTCTAAGTTCTAAGCTGTACTTGCATTATACAAGAACTTCAATTTCATTGGCACAATCGATCGCTAGTAGTTGGTAAGGGTCAAAGGCGATAGAATTGCTTCAAGCGAGCAGTCTTACAACAGTTTCTCTAACCACAATTTCTCGATTATATATCGTTAAACAAGTGTGTCTGAGTTAAAAATTAGTATTATAATTACTACCTTTCTCAGTGTATATTGTAAATAAATATAAGGTTATTTTTATTCATTGATTAAGACTTATAAATTCGGATATTAAGAAAATTAACGTGTCTGATACATTTTTGGTACGAAAATTCATTCTAGTTTTATAATAAATGCGAATATATGTTAATTTGTGCTTTCAAATCCAAAATAAGTCATACTGATCGATATTATTATTTGTATTAGGTCGTGGAAGGGCTTGTATGCATACGTTACGTTATAGCCTGTTATCTCGGCAGCGTAGTCCTTGGATACGAAATTGGATAAATGTTGAATCGAAAACCAATAGTAATCAAATGGCCGGTGAAAGTGGTTTTGCGCCACTTTCGTTATCGTCAAGATAACTAGCGAGCTATTATGCGCTAAAGATCGTGTCTTGAGAGATGGCCAATTGAAATCGACGTTTCTTGACTCGGTGGATTTTTTATTACATATTAATTTAACACAGTTTTATATAATTGTGTAAGACGAATAAAAAATCATCATTCTCCTTCCCTTATCTCACAAGTCGTGTCGCACATATATTAGTAGAGCGTTCTAATAAGATTTTCCTTAGAATTTAGCGACAAGCCACCTGCCTGAAGTCAACTCTCATTGGAAATAGTTACGGCTTAATTTGTCCGTTTGTCAGCGGTGGACGTTCATGTCATGTTTATCGTAATTTACGACACTTCGGTAAGAAATGATTGCGGTCTATTATACCCAGCCGGATTCCAAACGGCAATATAACGAATAATTAATACGTATTTAATTTTTTTTATATGAAATAGCTTGTAAGCTTTTCTTGGAAATATGTTACATTGTAACAATACTAGAACAGCGTGCACTAAGCTCCTATCCTTAATTTAGATGACAATAAAAGGCCATTTGCCAATGATAACACAGTAACAGACCACTTCTGTCCTGTAAAGTATTAATTACTCTTTGACGTATACTTTTGGAATTATGTACCTTATATACATTACAGTACCTTATATTTCATACATACTAGTGAAATTTCGTATATATAATAAAAATAAGCTGTGCTGCACTCTTTTTTAGCTATGAATAGATGTGTTTTTTTGGTCTATCGTAGAGTATGGGGATGTAAAGATATAGTTCTATAAAAAAGACTTCAACGCGTCATTACTGTAATCAATGAGAAAACTTTTAATAATTATTAACACATAAAAGGGATTTTATAAAATATCAATAAAATTTTGGAAGGTTTATGTCAAATAAATATATTGATTGATGAAAGGTCAATCAAATTAGAACATATTCTAAAGGGTATAATTTGTTCATATAAACCAATTGTGAAAAAAAAATGCATCATATTCGTTACTATAATAAATAATATTATAGTTATGTAGTACCTATATTCTACGTATTCGGAAAAAAATATCCTGTGGAATAAATATAGACAAATACTAATTATTAATTTCGTCTGCTTTCTACAATTTTTTAATACCTATTAACAAAAGAATTAACATGAAACGAAAAAATATCATAACAGTAGATAATATTATAATCATCGTAATTATAGAATTATTGTTACTCATTTTTTTGATACTACATTTCCGGTACTTAACAGGGGCCTGCTTTTTTATTAAAAAAACAATAATACTATAGCATTTGACCTTCGCTGCCTATTACGGTTGTATCAGTGTTATAGTAATAGAATTAGTTTCTTATAAGGCTCGCGATTATAAAATTTTAGTTTTCGGTTTTAGTAATGACCAGGAGTATATAGAAATAACCGAGCGCCGCCTCGGTTAGTGCCTTTCAGGCTTCTAAGATCTCATCGTCATGCTGCCCTTATCCCACTCTAAATGGTATCGGCATAACATGTTATTATCATGTTGTCACATGATACGGCTAGGTATTTTACTACCGACCGCCTGCTTATAGTCAGCTTACTTTTATCGCCTTTTATGACACCTCATTAAGAAAGAGGGTGGTCTAGTTTACTCAGCCAGATACGACACGGTGGGCCAACTTACCATAGTCGCCTTTTACGACACATCGGTAACGGCTCCTAAGATCTCATGGGAGATAAATAGACATCGTTAGGCACAGGCGTGCCAGAGAACTGTTTGCACCCGAGCGCCTGTTGTGGCTTACATAGGCCTGGTCATCGTCGATCGTCATCATCATCGATCATCGATATATCAAAGGATATTTACTAAAGATATCAACATTTTATGTTACAGGTAAACCGGGCACAGATTATCCAATACTAGGAGCTGTTCCATATACTAATTTCTATTGTGACGAGCAGCCCTACCCAGGCTTTTTCGCGGATATGGATACTCGTTGCCAAGGTGTGTATCTAGTACTTTTTCTGAGAACTTAAGTAATTTTTTTTAATTATGGTAAATTAATAGTCTTTATCGAAATAGTTTTTATTGTTTTTGGTTTATGTTAATACATTACTTACATTTATGCACACAAAGTGTGATGAAGAGAAAATGTTGCTTATTGTAGAACATTTGTAACCTATTCCTGTAGTATATAGCATTTTTACTATACAAAACAAAAATAAAGATTTAAAATTTTATTGTCTATATATATTATTATTATATATATTATATTAGTATTATACCTTCACTGGCTAGGTATATACTTACTAGAAAATTCCAATGAAATGGGCCGCAATGACCTGTTCATTGAAAGAAAATCTGTTGATAGTCGTATTTCGACAATAATAATGAGTTTAAATTATCAATTCGAATAGAATAATATCTATGAACACCAATACAAGTAAGTATATAAACGTAGTAAGTATTGATAAAAGGTACTCATTTTATTAATGATTAATATTAACAACTGGCATTGTAGTATCGATGATAAATTGATGTAGTCCAAATCATCAAAACTAAATGACCAACAAACCGTGACCTATTAAACCTATACAATTATATATTTCCAATCTATTTTTTACACAATAAATTGATGTAGATAATTAATGTTAATTTATAGTAAAAGGAGATTGGCAAGTTTCTGGAGTTGGGGCCACCTTACGAACACAAATAAAAAGATATAATCGACATATAAAACATTAGTATATTTAAAGACTATGAAACATCTAAAATTAATTATGTAATTAACATAAAGCTTCTAATTTATTCACGTAATTAACATAGGTCAAATGAATACTTAATAATGAATGTAATATACACAATATATATATAGCAAGATCAGTGGAGTAAATAGGTTATCAAAGGCCTAGGGCAAAAAAGAAACTAGGGGGTCAAGTAAACAATTTTAAATTTTTGTTCCGAATACGGAACACGAGTACGTCGAAGCCGGAGCACGAAGAATACTTCGTGCTAAGGCTTCGACGTACTCCAGGAGGGGGCGGGGGTGTCCAGCTCAGATGGGTCCCCCGTACATTGGGGGCTTTGGGGCACTGCCCTTTCTAGCCCTCCGATAGCTAGGCCATTGACTAAAATACATGCATGAGCCGTTCATCAACGTTAGGCTATCACAGCTAATAGCTATCAAGCACATAATACATACCCTCCTCCTTAGAGACCTCGACCTCCCTACCATTACTCACCTCTTTAAACGTTTTTCGAAGTCTTACTTCGAGAAATCTGAGGTACACCCGAACCCTCTAATTTCAGTTGCTTCCACCTACATCCCAGTTAGGTCTGACCACCGAAAATATAGGCGTCCAAAAAGCGTCCTATATGACCCTGATGATCAAATAACGATCGCAAACACAAAAACACGTAATACACACACACAGCGTTTTCGCCGGCGAAGACGAGGTCCCAGATTATTGATATCGGTTGGTCGTGGCTTCTTGCCACCCTTGCGTCGTCGTATTGACTAATCAAAGTCATACCATCAGCCCTCCACTACACGTCGTCCTAAGCCGTGGTCCGGCCTCACAGGAGGCACCCTTAGGACGACGTTCCCCGACGCTAGTAGAGCTTCTGCGCTCTACTCTACGCATTTCGCAACCTCGGCGATGCTTCTGCGCTCGCCCGTCCCGCCCGGTGACGCTGTAAAAGCCGTTAGGGCTAACAGCATATTGTCAATTCGAAAAGAAAAAGATAATACATAGCTAACATATACTAAGAGGACTAACAAATAACAAAAAATATTGTGAGGTTATTATACATAACCTTTGAATAGGTTAATTGGTCCTGTATGTCGTGAATCATGATTCAACAAAGTTTTTGCTCTGTATTTTTGCTTTATACCTCTAATTCTAGACGGTTAAGTTGTAGAATGAATGACCTTAAGTCCGATGTAGTTAAAATAAGTATTCAGGAGAATTGCGGAAGCGCGCATCCGTCATTAAATGTTAGATCAAGCGTGAGATCCTTTTAAATGATTTCATTAAAAATTACAATTTTAATTTGTCTATATCATGTGTAACTTTGCTCATCACGTGTGATTTTAATTAATTAATAATCTTAAACATGAGTTAGGTTGCAAATTTCTCGTCATACAAAAAATGTTACTAATTACTTATTTCGGTTACGGGGCAGAACGATTGTTGAGATTGTGAATGTGTGCAGTGCTTGTGTATCGTTGTTGGTGGCTGATAGTGTATAAGTTTTTACGAATTCTGCGGGTATCAATTATGAGAACGGATAATACACTCTCAATTTAGCATTAAATATATGTTACATATATTCTTTTGTCGGATTATAGCAAAATAATTGTTTTCATTACTTTTGTACAATGTAGACGTTAGCGTACTCATCCTGTATTTTTGGGATGATTTTTGCTTTAATTATTTTTTAAGAGTGTTCTATTAATAATGATCTTCAGTAGTTTTCTTTGATATTCCTATGCTAGCTTTTCATGTTCGAAGATATAATTTACTAGCAAAGTAATTGATTTTTAATGATAACATTTTGTAACTTGCAGAAAAACAAGTATCTAAGATTTACTCATCAATATATTTGTATCTTACGGGTCCATAATATATCATTTATACATATAATTTCAGATTTTATACAAGATTAAGCCATTTTAAGGCACTATTGGCTTAACAATAGTTATAGTCATAAATACACATATAAATTAATTTAAAAGTAACAGCTATTTGTCATTTCAAAAATATGACATTTGAACATTAATTTGAAATAATATATGACTTGTCATTAGAAATATTTGAACATTTTAATGCAATCAATTGACATTTAAAAAAATGATCTAATATTTTACAGATTATTTAAATATAATCTGATTATTATCATAATTTAGAGTCCGTTATATTTATTAATATTCATTATATTAAAAGCGAATATATAAAAACCATAAAAACAAGGAAATGTTAAGTTGAATACTGGTAATATTAAAAGACAGGTTTTTAGTTAAAAACACAGATAGTTTAACTTTTTTTGTTGTGTGCAGTTTATTTTATTGCATTCCAAAAAACTATTATAATTTCGTAATAGAGTTAAATAAATCGTCATAGCTCCGTAACTGATGATGATATTTAGAAAGATGCTTATATAATAAATTCTAACAGTTCTTAACGTGTTAACAAACTTTTATGTACTTATGTATGTTTTCAAACATAAATATGTAATTTACAAAGATATTATTTTCATCATCCTCTTGCCTTTATTCCACTCTTAAGTGGGGTCGGCACAACATGTTATAAACATATTGTCACATGATTTGGTTAAGTATTTTACGACCGACCGCCTGCCTGACGTCAACTTACCTTAGTCGTATTTTGAGACACCTCGATAAGAACTAGGGTAGTCTATTCTATTTAACCGGATACCACGCGGTGGGTCAACTTACCTAAGTTGCCTTTTACGACTCGTCGGTGAGAAATATGGGTGGTCTGTTCTACTCATCCGGATACCACACGGCTGGTCGACTTACCTTATTAGCCTTTTACGACACTTAGGTAAGGAAGGAGGGTGGTCTTTTCAGCCGGATACCACACGGCGTAATAAATAGATAATTTTCGGTATTAAAAATATAAATTTTAATTTAATATGTAATGATATTATGATGGATGTGTTGAATAACTTCGAATGGCCATATAAGAAATCAGCACATCCGTGGTAGCCTCGGAGCTAGCGATATTGCAGATAAGTTCTCAGAAAGTGAGTGGAGTGAGTGGATGTTTCGGCCATGTCGTATGCCAGCTTGCACTATAAAAAATAAGTGCGGCAATACACCTATCCTAACGAATTTTGGAACCTATTTTTTAAACATTGACCTAATTTAGTGAAGGCTGACGTGAGGGGGACTATCGTGCTAAATACAAAAGGAAAAAAGAAATTGGTTAATGCTAGTCAAAATGCATGCACAATCAAAAGCTATCTAAAATGGCCTTTTTTGGCCTAGCCAAAAAGAAATAATAATATTAAGTATTAAAGATTATTGAATTGTTAATAATAAAATAGAATCTTCAGATACTCATTTATTGTGAGTATTTAACTTATAATATACTAGCTGTGGCCATAGCTTTGCCCGTGTGAAAATTAGTATGTAACAACGTTTAGCCGCATTATATTTCGGTCAATGAACATGAAACTATAATATACTATTTATTACCTTAAACATTCCTTAAGATTAGCATCTTTTAGTATAAACCATATAAAAATCTATTTAGAACATTTTGAGAAAATTGATCACATACATACAGAAGGATTTTTGGGACTTTGTTTTATAATATGTATATATATAAGCTATAGGATCCGCCGTGTGGTATCCGGCTGAGTTGAATAGACCACCCTTATTTCTAACCGAGGTGTCGTAAAGGCGACTAAGGTAACTTGACCTGCCGTATAGTATACGGTTGAGTAGAAATGATCACCCTCCTTCTTACCGAGGTGTCGTTAAAAACGACTGAGGTAGGTTGACCTCAGGCAGGTGTAGTAGTAGTAAAATACCTAGCTAAATCAGGTGACAACATGTTTATAACGTGTTGTGCCGACGCCACTTAGGGTGCGATAAGGGCAGGAGAATGATTATTAACGGTATATCATACAAATATTAGGTTTTTCTAAATTACATAAAAAGATAGAAATCTCTATACCAAAATTTTTAGGTTGTGCTGATCCCAATTAGAGAAGGGAATAAGAGCAGTACGATGATGATTAACGCTATAGGATATAAACATTAGATTATTATGAAGTTTTTAAAAAGATAGAAATCTCCAAAAATTTTTGATTTTGTCGAGGTAAAATTTTGTTTATTATCTTTTCAGCGTGGCACTATTGCGATATTGACGGTCGACAAGCTTCATTTCTATGCCCCAATGGAACAGTGTTCTCTCAGGGCGTGGCGTCCTGCGACTGGTGGTTCAACGTTCGGTGTTCCCTGTCACCTGCATTATACCCTCTCAATGCAAGATTATATCGAAGAAGGAAGAAGCAGAATAAACCCAAACCACATAGAGTCATAGATAAAAAATTAATTGACGAAATATTTTTGTAATCGTGCTGATATGTTGAAAGCACTTCTTTGTCATATTATCTTATTTGTTTTTAGGATTTGGTTTAAGATAAATGCAAAATTTTGTTAATGCAAATGCTTTTTCAATTTTTACCAATTCTGACGAAAAGAAAAACATGTTACAAGTTTATTGTGTTAGAAATATCGATTTTTGATCAATTGGTAATATAAGACGTATCAGTATAACGATTCTTTAATATAAACAAATACAATAACAAAAGCACATTTATTGTATTCTCGATACTTTGTTTTTCTGTTTATTTATCAAACTGATAAATTCCAACTGGATTTCACCGAAATAAGCAAATTTAACTAAAATCTACAAAAAAAGGAATATGCACAATTACCTATAGTTTACTGGAATGCCTTTAATATAAACAAATACAGAACTGCAATGGCACAATTATTGCATTCTGGTTACTTTGTTTTTTCTGTTTAGTTACCAAATTAATTGATTCCAACGAACGTATGAATTGGATTTCACCGAAATACGCAAGTATAACTAAAATCTACAAAAAAATGAATATGTACAATTAAAGTTTACTGGAATGTCTTTAATATAAACAAATACACAACTGCAATGGCACAATTATTGCATTCTCGTTACTTTGTTTTTTCTGTTTAGTTACCAAATTAATTGATTCCAACGAACGTATGAACTGGAAATAAGCAAGTTTAACTAAAATCTACACAAAATAGGAATGTGCACGATAATATAGGAAGTTAGCTGCAACATTATATACAGTATCAGTTAGAATTACACAAAGATGGTTTAGCGTTATCAGTTTCGGATTTCTGGTGATAAAAAAATAGCTCCTACTAGTTGTTTTTGTATTGATCAACATATTTGCCGCTATGAATCTGATGAGTAACTGGAGATGACCCTTAATATGGTTTTAACTGCTGAAGAAAGTTGAATATACTGATACGTGGGGGCCATATGAACTCAGTCCTCTTTCTTATAGCAACAGGATTAGATCAATAACTACAAGATGGCAACGAGTATATCGCCCGATCCGAAGAATAAAGATACATGTCCCATATAGTATAGGATAGGATAATGTGACTTTATTCTTCCGATTGGGCAATATGTATACATTGTTTTAACCTTATTATTTGTATTGACGTGAAGTTTCGGAAATCTATAAGTAGATTCATAGACTGTATCTTTGATATTTAAATGAGTTAATCTTGTATGTATATATATTTTCGGAATCTCTGAAACGGCTTCAACGTTTTTTCTGAAATTCAGCATGTCGGGGGTTTTGGGGGAGAAAAATCGATCTAGATAAATCTTATTTTTAAAAAAATTCGTTCTATGCCTGATTTTAGGCTCTAAACATTTTTTGAAATTTACGTTGAATACAATCACAATTTTCGCTGTCAAATATAAAGTCATAGTAGTTCATTTGGGGAACGGGCGGTCTAGAGAGGTGAAAATTCCTAGGATCGAGCCCCAACTGCCCTATTATTTTTTTATTTTTCGCTTATCCACTTTAGAAGGGATTGGGGTTATCACAATGCTAATGCACACAAGTGAAGGAGGAAGGAGTGAGAAAATTTTACAATAATATTTTATGTAAAGTTATACAAGATTCAAAAAAATGTATATAAATATTTAAATGCTTTAATTTTTTTGCAATTTATAACAAATCTGTAAACCTTTGCATATGCAGTTTTAATAAAGAATCATGTCATATTAATGTTTTTGTAAATATAGTTAGTTATATCATTTTTCAAAATGTTTGTTAATATTAAAAAAACATGTTACATACTGTTAAGGTTGCTATTGGTTCTATTTGTTAGTTGTTCTGTGACATGCTATTTCGTCATATAAAATCGATACGAGCTTTTGGAGTTGTCTTTTAATATATACTTACCTAATTTTCAACTTACCTTAGTTGCCTTTTACGACACAGTGTTAAAAAAGAGGGTGGTCTATTCTATTCAGCCGGATACCACACAGCGTATATTTCTTTTATTAAATCAGATAATTTTTTAAATTTACAATGATCTATTATTTAATCCCGTCACCGAACGGAACGAATGAGCGCAGAGGCGTCGTCGATGTTGTGAAATACGGAATTAATAGCGCAGAAGTTCTACAAGCGATGAGGAAAGTCACCGTATGCCAAAAGGGTGCCTGCTGTGAGGTTGAATTTAAAACTTAAAAATATGCCAATACTATGGTGAAATATAATTTTACAAGAATTTTGAAGTCCTTCAAGAATTAAGTTACACAGATTGGTTTGCAATTTTTCCATTACATTCGCAACCTACTTATTATAGTAAAGAACGTAATCTTTCGTTCGATGTAACCACGATGAAAAAAAAAATATATAGAAAAAAGCTTTTAGCCAGTGAACAAAATTTAAAAGATAACAAATGTGTATCTTGTGAAAATAAAACAGCGGCAATTTTAATAAAATATATATGTGAAGGGAAAGTGAAATAAGTTCTCTTAACTATGCTTATTTTATTTTCTTAACAGGTAAGAGCAATTACACGTGCGTTCAGAATTGCTGCTGTACAATATATTGACAAATTGAAAAATTAAAATTTATTTATTTATAAATGCGTGTCCTTTGTCCTTCTCTGCCGAAGGTCATAAAGAATAGATATGTGATTTATGGTACTATTTTGGGATAGTGTGGTCCATGCAGATGAATTCCAGTATAAAAAAACTAGTTAATAATTAATGTTTACCCATTTATACCAAAGCTGTGATGGCCTAGCGGTGCGACCGTGTGAATCTCTAGAGACGATCATGGGTTCAAACCCGGGCAGACACCCGAGTTTTTCTATTAAAACTTATGTGTCTAATTGATAATTGCAATTTATCACACGCTTTTCGGTGAAGGAAAACATCGTGAGGAAACCTGCATATCTTTAGAAAATTCTAGGGATATGTGTAACCTACCAATCCGCATTGGAGCAGCGTGGTAGGTCTTAGCTCCAACCCTTCTCTCCAAAAATGGAGAGAGGAGGCCTATGCCCAGCAGTGCGATAGTAACAGGCCGTTACTTTACTACCCATTTATATCCTTAATTTCCAAAGCGGACAAGGACTCTAGGCGTTCCAAAAAGACTCAACTACGGTCTACGTTGCCGTGAAAAAATAAAATTTTTCACAATCCGTAAGCAGTGGTACTCTAAAGTATATTTGCTTTCGTTAGTGAAGAAGACCTATCAATGTAGGCTGATAATATTTTAAGAAGCTCAGCGACTGCTACTTTTAAAAACTTGCATATTCCATATACAATGTAAACATGTATAGTTTTGCAAAACGCCGCAGCATAATTAGGTCTCATTTTTAATTTTATTTTTGCTTTTTTAGAATATGATAGAAATGTAGCTGCAGGACCACCTAAAAACAGCTAAATTTTGAAAGATTGAAAAAAAGAACTGGATACCTCTGATTAAGATAATATATACTAAAAACTTATATAAAAATAATCTATAAATTTAAGTGGTGAAGTTTCATTAGGAGATAAATTCTAAGTTTATTTTAATTAAACAGGAGGCTTTTTAATGAAGGTCTGTAAATATCTTAAAATCTCCTTAAAGGTGAATGATTTCGGTAATTTCGTAATCCGTTAATTAATCTAGAAGTAATTGTTTGCCAATAATATATTTTAAAAGTTACTTCTAGACAGTTGTTTTAATGATACCTAAGATATATCTTCACAAAATTTCAATATAAACTTTTATTATTATTTGCAGCATCTAACAATGCCAATTCACTATTTACTAACGGCTGCGTCTAGTATTGTCCTCTAAAACTAAATTAATCGTGGGAGCGAAATATAATAGGTACTCGTAAAGTTTTTATTGTATACATACATGTATGGAAATGGCAGAGTTGTATTTTGTAAATGTACAATTATTTGTTTGCAATATACTCGAAATGTACCTATATTAAATCAAATATCAATCGACACTTATAATGCTGATTTAATATCAGGACAGATTTCAGGTGTATCATTTTACGTGGCGGAAAGTAATCTGTCAAAGTAAATTTCTAATCAACGTCTAAAATAAATAAAAAGTAATAATTATAAGTATAATCCGCGATTACACCAAAAAATATTATAATGACTTTTGTATTATGGATCTCCGCATAGTAACGCCTAATTGTATAAATTGAGATAATTAACTCAATAAATAAAAAAGAAAATTAAATTAATTCTAAGAATTATATTATACTCTGTGAATAAATAAATTTTCAATTGAAAGGGTAATGTAATAACATCTTTTTAAATATAATATTTTATAAAAAATTTGGATTGAATACTAAATAACGACTTATTTAATTAATAATAAACATCATTTATTTTATAATCGTGCAGACTATTAATTAATGAACACAAAACATTTATGATAAAGTTAAGTTAGAAGTGACTCAACGTTTTGTACACGTGAAAAGTGTAAAGGCTGCAAATCCGTGCAGGGCTGCCGTTGCGTGTAGCGTTAAAGAGTTGAGACATTTAAAGTCATTTCTTACGCGAAGCGCGCCACCCGCACGCGAGTTCGACGGCTTTCGGTTGCGATTATAAAATCGATATTTGCGTAAATATACAAATACTGTATTAAGTTATTGCACACTTTTGAGGCATTGAATGTTGGTTATAAATTGGTGCCATGGAAATTTGGATACTAATATTTTGTGGTAAGGATGGTTTTATGTTTATTTACTCCAATGTCGTTATTTACAATTTACCGGATGAAGTAAATAGTATATGTATTTACTATGTATAAGGTTGGGGATTTATGTATCTTATTTTTTAAATTATAAATAAACATTTGTGTACAACTTATAGTAATAAGACAAATAAAATTTTATCACAATTTTGTGTAAAATAAACATTCAAGATTTTGGGGGTAAAAAAAATCGAAATTATTTAAATTTATGATTATTGGATAAAATCTCATGACGTCAATGTAGCAGTTTTTATTTTATTTTTTAAATCTTAAAGTATACTTTTCCCTCCGTGACCTTACAGCAAAATAAAAAGGCGTGACTCGGTTAGAACAGTCTCAATGCCAATGTCTACGATTAAAATTATAAAAGAAACAAAGTAAATTATTACCTAAACGATCTACTCCGATTCAAAGGACGTATATAAAACTAAAACTCTACGCGAACTTCCTGCTACAGCTATATTTATTGGTAACGATTTCGTTACTTTGTCTCTTCCAATTTATCTTCATACAAAGTTACACATCTTGGGGCCTTAATTAAAATATATTTTTTGAAAGTATATACCAAAAAAATTGATATCTATTTATAAATACTCTTCTTGAAAATTTATTTGTACGTAACTCTCATGCTTTATCAAGTTTACCTTAAGAGTTTATTTTTTTTTATTTAAACATGTTGTTCAATGGAGTACATAAGAATACAATTATTTTTTTAAAACTAGGGAATCGTTTAAAAACCAAAAAATACAAGAAAATAATTGTAATATATAGCTATTTTGTATAGCTATCACATAATGTAAAGAATCGGATTGAAATTTATTCAAAAAATTTAGTGCAGGTAGTGTATATAGAGTTGTGTTTTTTTAAGCTCGTATAAGCTTTGGAATATTTTGAGCTCTTTTACCCAATATATGTACGTGAAGGTGGAATCTTGCAAGTTAATTTGACCCACTACGCGTGGTCCGCTTGAGCTGAAATTTTATATATTGGCCTAGCCTCGGTGATAATGCTTGTTTATGATAAGCATGACCTGATGCAGCTACCAGGATTGGCTCCAGACGAGGAAACTGCTCAGTGGTTACCAGTAGGGACATGAAATTTTGTTACAAGCTTTTTCAAAGCATTTTTAACTTGACTTGTTTATGCTATTAACAGACTATAAACTGGCATAATTCACTAATGTAATAGAATTCTTTCATAATACTTTGTCCATAACTGTAGTGCGAATTAAATCTTAGGCCTCACATTATTAGTTACCGAAGAGATTACGTTGGGGCTGGCTAATAATTACGTTACTTAATTTATATGTTTATAATTTATTACCTTTGATTATGTTACGAAAGTTATGTTAATACTGATGTTAAGCAGGTTTGGTCCATTGGCAAATAATTTTGATAAATTTGAAGTCAGGAAGATGTATCATTAGCGGCAATGAATATATTGAGTAACGTGTTTTACTATATTATAAGAGTATTTACTGTTTGAACTGCCAAATTTTATCTTTTATTAGAATTAAAATTACTGGAGAGCCACTATTATTACCAATATCATTCAAATACATTCTCAAATAAAGGATGAAAAAGATATTATTTTTTGAAGTCAGCCAGCCGATTTACTTGCAATACATTTCATTAAATATGCGACAGCAATTGCATGCCTTTTTTCAAATAGTTATCTAATAGTGAATTTTTTTATAATTACGCTCAATGATGAAATGTGCCTAATGTTTTTAGATATATTATATTTCATAAAATCGTATCCTATCCTATTATTAATATTATAAATGCGAAAGTTAGTGAGTATAGATGTATGTTTGTTACTCTTTCACGGCGAATCCGCTGAACCAATATCCATGAAATTTGGCACGATTATTCCTTATAAACCGGAGTAACATACAGAAATCCTTTTAATTGTACAGCAATAGGATGACATTGAAAGACGCCATTAACATATCACGTGACAACGAAGTTCTGGGTAAAAGCTAGTAGTATCTATAAACCAGTTAGATTAAAAATAACAATTTAAATTGCAGATACCTAATAGTTATTTAGTAAGTAAAAGGATTACGATAGCATATTATATGCTATCGTAATCCATTTTTTATTTTGCAATTGACATCCGAAACGAACGGCATACTATTTCTTAATGGAGATGTTTCTTAAGTTACATATTGATATATTATATGAGCTTTGTGTAAGTATAAAAATCAGACGGATGTTATTTTTGTGTATGCGGTTTCGAATAAAGACTATATAATCTAAGTATTAATTGTAATTTTCATGCATCCTAGTTTTTTTATTAGGTAGTATTTAAAATTCCAAACTAAAATTTATAAATCAAATTAATAATATTAAGCACTTCAGGCTACACAGGCTAATACAGTAAGTATTTGTAGTCATCGAATTTTTACTATTATTTTAGAACGTATTCAAATTATAATTTATTATAACTTATACGGTTTCTAAGTCTGTGTTCGTCATTGGATGATTCTTAAAATATTTCAATCATAGTTTGCAGTTAATTTAAAACAAAACTGATTGGTATATATTTCAATAGAGCTCCACGATACAGTTTGAATTTGTGACTCTATTCTCCTCATTCTTATTATGCCTTTTCACTACATATTCGCCACGGGCCGCAGCAAGTGCGAGTAATTATCTATTTTAGCTCTCATGTTAAGTTTTTCGTGCGACTGTCACAAGTTGATTCAGTCCAAAGTTAAAAGTGAAAAAATTATGAAGTGGAAACTATATCTTAATAATGAGCAGTTTTTTAAATATTAATTGCTTTAGCTTAAGATTTATAAAATTATTACATCCAATATCTTTTGTATATGCACAAAATGAAGTCTGTTTTACAGTTTATAACTTATACCTACAACTTTGATAATTCAGAATAATTATCTTGAGTGACCAGTAAATAATGATTATATCAGTTTGGGCGTTCAAATATAACAGAGAAGCGGAATTATATTGGCATATATGTAATATTGAGATTGATTTTTGGCAATTATCGGAGTAAAATTATTTGTGGAATGATTCATGCTACAACGGATCTGTTAAGGCGCGTTACTGGGAACCGGTCAGGGGTAGATACGATATAATTATCAGTCCATATTTGTATCCTCGATCTACAATTATCGCATAAAATGGCCCCGTTTTTATCAATATCTCGGAACATGTCCATTGCTTGCCGGAATATATCCATGTCTTACTGGAATCTTATGCCTAAAAGGAAATTTAAATATAGAACTTCAAAACAAGAATCATCAGATCTAGATTTAATTAAACTTCGAGCTATATTTACAAGTATTATTTTAATAGAAAAGTAAAATTTTTATTGTATTATTTTTGTAGTTAAGCGCTCATAATCTTAATAATTTCAATAATATTATAATTAATTAATAGTTTCATACAAATATTTATCTAAAATAGTTAATTTTTTAATAATTCTAAGCCAGTTCTGAATGACTTAATATGCGTAAACTTAGTAAAAATAACTTACTAACTAAGGACAAATGCTATTTCTTAGAAATGTAAATAATTATATAGCTTTTGTATCGCACTTTCACCAAACGTCTGGTGCATCTCGATGACCCTGTCGACCCCAAGGAGCCTGTTTTACACCGAGTGAAATTAAAGGCTTAACTAGTTACATTACAATCAGTAAATTCGGTTTAACTACATTATTACAAAGGTCGTGCGTGTTTTTAAAGGAAACTTCCATAAGTATGCAACTCCATATTCTAACATTAAAGTTTATTTAACCATATTGAATATCACTATAAAGATCTATTACATTTTGTTTACAAGTGTACCTAATTATGTGTTGTGTATTTAACTCTTGTCAAAAGAACGTATTTATGTTATACAAAAACACCAAAGAAAATTGTGAAAATTAATAACAATAACAATACGACTCTATATTATTTTCATTCATTCATCTACAAATTTTAACCAAAGATCAGTTAGTGGTTTCTTGTGAAAGGTATTAACGTAGCCCTTCGTTTAATATTGAGTTATTAATACATACTCGTAAATAAGATTTATTTCCTGACAACCGATTCTTATCATGCGGCAGTTGTACATTTACTTAGCAGAATATAATAATATTATACCTGTAGTATGAAAAAAGAATAATAGTTAAATAACTTATTATTTCAAACGTTTATAATATTTACAATACGCTTTAAGCAAATCACTATTTGCATACTTGTAATAACTTCCACGTTCCAGTAAACGATTTTCTCTAACGTAATGTTATTCTGGCTAAAACAAAAAAATAATAGTGTATTGTTTTTAATTGCCAATTGTTGGGTAGTACACAAAGAACCCTGGCAGTTAACAGAGTGTTGAGAGAGTGATTGAACCTTACCAGGGTCGACCCTGCAAACCTGGGGCACTTATTTGTGAGCTTTCAATAACAACTTATGTGCTTACTTGATGTTTTACAATTTATTATTCGCCTTAAATTAAAAGTAAACCTTCATGAAGAATCTGAATATCTCTTGAGAATTCCTGTTCCAATTCTAAATATTGGTTTTCAATATCACGTACACTCTTTACACTCTACTTTTAGCATGAAAAATTTGGTCTAATCGCTGAATATAGTAAAATATTATTATACTATATTAATATTAGTACTTTTAAAGTCGTTTATATGAAAATTGTAAATACGATTAGTAGGTTGCATTTTTATTATTATTTTATGTTTAAAAAACACGTAACTAAAACTTAATGTTTAAAGTAAAAGTTTTCGTAGGCCCTTCGACTAAATGATATACTAAAATATCCGATAAAAATTGATTTAACTTAATAATATATTATTTTAATTGACTTAATTATAGATATGGAATAGCGTTGCATGAACTAGTGCTCGGTTTTAATTTAAACTTTGGTTCTATAAATAATTTATCATTCATATGTATGTCAAGTGAAGTGACATGTTAATTGAAGAAATTATAAGTCGATATGTACTTTATTAAACAAATTAATGTAACATCTATTGTATTATATTTGTCAATATTAAATTATATAAAAACTTTTTTATAATTTGCAAATACGATGAAATGATGAGACGCGGAAAAGACTACCTTAAAACGGACACTCAAAGCGAAAGCCTTGGAGTAAATGAAGATATACTTTTGATAACAAACTATTTAGCAATTTATTTGTTTATCCTATATTTTCAATGTTTACTTAAAATATGAGACGTTTTTAAAATCAATACTTAATAATAATATGCCAATTTTCTTAAAGGTATTAGTATAATAAGTAAACATACTCCAAATTGGAAAGCACCGCGTAGACGCTGATCTATTCTATCTATTCACAAGCTAACAGCAGAGATAGAGAGACAGGGAATGTCATTTTACTTTAATTTCTATTTCTCTCTTCCGAATCCCTTCCCTCAATGCTAAGGATCGTGACTCGCTCGTCTCCCGGTGTTACGATCGGCAGCTCGGTGTAATGCAATTCTGACGGGTATACCCAGTTGGTCGGATATTTGGTCTGACCATCGTTTCGGACTTCTTTTTTAACTCTTGGGTCTCTTTTTCTCTACGTTTCCTGCGACCATTTCTATTTATATCATACCCTTTTTGATCTAATCATAAAGTACAACTATTAGTAATTTAGTAACGTGTACGAAACCTTGGATTTGTTTAGAGGGTCATTTCAATGTAACCATTATATAACCAACTCTGAATTCTATTCTTTGTTTTTATTCTTATTGTTTGTTTTTTCACATTACTTTATCTATTATTTTTACAATATTAATATACACAACACTACCCTATAGTGGAATAACTATTTTAAAAGCAGTAACAGCCGTAAACCAAGTTTTTACGATTACGCTCTCATTTATATGCAGCTAACAAGATGAAATGTGCTTAATATGGTGTGACCTCGACTATTTTATAACATACAAGTATAATATTATGTGATTTATTTTATTTTGACACGTTGCCCTAATATTTTTTGTATGTACATGTGTATATTTTGCACGGTTAGTATTAAAGTGACCGAATTAAATTTTTTTTTGTGGCAAATTGCAATAAAGCTTTGCGTAGTGCCTTCAGTCGTGAATGTTAAAGAAACCCATAACTTGGAAAAGCAATAAACACTAGCTCTTTTTTAATAATTCGTAGCGTGATATTATAGATGGCATTGAAATAAGGATAATAATGTACTTATTATTGAATTCGGTCACTTTAATACTAAGTGTGCCATTTATAATGTTTACTTTAATCCATTTCTAAAAGAGTCGGTTACCGGATGCACTGATTACACTTATTTTGATCTGTGACTTATAAATTATTTGAATTGTTATGTTACGATAATATTGTAGATAGTTATTTAAAAAATCAAGGTGATATATATAAATAAAACGAAGTCTACTGTCTTAATGGTTATTACAGCTGTACTAATACCCAAATACACTTTCATAACATTTTTTTTAATCTTTATTTTTTTTAAGAACTTTTACCTATTCGGATATGTAATTCCCATAGGCGCCTAAATCGATACATAGGTACAAAAATAAATTAAACTACTTCCTTAAAAAAAAAAAATTAGTAGTACTTTAAATATATCAGCAGATGGGTAAGAAAGAGAGAACGCTCATATTGCAATATATGCCAAAGTACTAAAACATGGTCCATTGGTATATTATTAATAACCTTTACATATGGATATGTAATAGTACTATGTACACAGTTAAAAGAAGTTAAATAATTATCTACATCTAGCCGTTAAGAAACAGCTGTTACGGCTTACTTGTTTGACGAGTTTAATACATATAAGTCCAGTATAGTTTACTATCTCTGCAAACCGAAAAAAAATGAGTCATTTTTCAAAGGAATCTTAAAAGTTTGTGAAATAGTTGATAATACAAAGATCATAAGTAAATTTTTCTAGAGATTTGTATAACTTAGTGTATATTAAAATAAATACTTTCATGATATAGGGCTGTAAATATCTAAATTTAGAGTAATTATTCTTATTTTTAAAGAACGATATTTTGTGTACATACTTTTTATATTGATAGACTGAAATTAATACATAGATCGATTTGACTATTCAGAATTACATGATTTATTTTTCGCCCTCAAGTTTTTTGGCTTATCGAAGTAAATTAAATAATTATTGCGTTACATAACATTTCGAAATCGTGTTTAAATATAAGCGCGTTTAAAGAACTAAGAGAAAGTAATCTCTTTTTATCTTTATTTATTAAAACAAGTATTTAAAAAATCTAGTTTCGGAATAGAACAGACCACCCTCATTTCTTACCGAGCTGTCGTAAATGGCGACTAAGGTAAGTTGACGTCAGGTATGCAGCCGTTCGGAAAATACCTAACCAAATCATGTAACAACATGTTGTGCCGACCTCACTTAAAGTGGGATAGGGGCAGGTGGATGATGATTTAAAAAGTATAAATCAATGTTTGTTAATAATTATACCTTGTTTATACGTGATAACCATCGAAACAAAACCTTTTGTAGTATACGGCACCTTCGTTTTCGTTCCCACAATTACTAAGGTATGCATTGCAATGTCAGCTGTAATGTTTCCTAGAACACAATATTATCTTCACAGTCATTAAAATATTTGAAACATTTATATGCCTTCATATAGAATATGCATTATAAAATATATTTGCGCAACATAACTGTAATCTTTTGTTGTGTTTTTATTAATAGATTCATTACATAATCAAGAATTCAGTTATATCTAAAAAAATCAAGGCCAGTCTACTTCGTTGGACGAATTATGACATAGATATACATTCTATTATAATATATAAGTATATTAAGCAAACAGAATTTACACAAAATATTTTAATAAACATAAATAGCAACCAGAAAAACTTTATGTAAATTGTTCTGTATTCTCAGTGCCAGTTTTTTTAACCTACCCGATCTCGTTAGCTTATAGCCTATTTGTATGTCGCTGAAACAACGGTCACTAGAGTGACCGTTGTTCTAGCACCATATAAATTGACGCTACGCTAACGCGATCGAGTGGATTAATAAAACTCTTACTAACTTAAAAAAAATTAAAAAGTACTAAGTTAAATCAAAGATTACTCGATCTCGTTAAAGGATCTAAATAGAGCGCCGTTGTTGTATGTAAGTATTATAAAAAATATATTCCAAATATAATTTTAGAATTCTAATATAATTTGATGTTATTAATAAAAGGTATTGATTTGATTAACAACTGTTAAGATTATTTATTTATTAATTTTTGAAGATTATCAACGACAAATACATCATTCACATTAAATAAACACATTATTAATAAAAACAAATGTAAAATGTATCGTCAATTGCAGATGGTGACTCCATGAGCATATAATTGAGTTAACATTGTAAGAATTATATCAATACAAATTATTATATGTAGGTAGCTAGGGTAAAGATACAAATGTAGTTTAGTAGGTTAAGGTGTCTGCATGGCGAGGTTTGTTGCAAAACTTATAACGTGAATGTCGTCAGTGTCACATCATCCTTAGATGTATCAATTATTACAAGCTTAATATTATTTTCACTTAAATATAAGAATGTTTGTTTGTAAGTAATCGACTTGAAACACGCTTTATGCTAAAAAGTATCATTAAAATAAAAAGTGAAAACTAATTCTTAATATAACTAGGATAAAATAAAATAAAATGAACGAAAAATGTTAGTATAAGGCCCAGTTTCCACTAAACTGGAGATAAGAGGAGATGCGTTTTCAAAACCAATCAGATATCATCATTTAAGCTAAGCGGAGAGATGTGGAAACGGCGATAACTAATTAATAAAAACGTTAGGTGCTTGACATACATATGTAGTCGTATATACGAAAAAGATTCCACAAGGCGCACTAATTCTGCTTATATGGTCAGAAGTCTGTGTAAACAAAAATATTGAAATTATTACGTTTAAAACAAGAAGAATAGAAAGAAGTGATGAAATTCTAAATGCCAAAATACGAACTATAATAGGATTTGTATAAAATAAAAGCTTTGGAAGTAAAATCATTTGTGAGCGAAAGTGAAAGTCGATCACTAATTCATGTTTCCGTTTCGTCGTTGAAAGAAAGCTACTTATTACTAATACCTACCAGACATCTTAGATACGATGAAATTGGGAGGTTAAAAATCGAACTATTTTAGAGCTGCCGTAGAATGCTATTAGACGTAATATAGAAAGTAGAGTTTGACAGGAAAATATTCGAATATATTATATTTATTTACAGATAAATTGACAATTATAACATTTTATTGTGAAACCAACGTAGTTATTATATTAGAGGAGGGAAGCCAATCTGAAATATGCTCTATTACTATAAAGAGAAAGCAAATGTTGACTGTATCTATCTGTGATTTTTTTATGTTTGACAAAGACAAGGTAGATAAAGATAAGTATACGAGTTTCATCTTCCCTTTCATAATTTTTGTGATAGTCTTACTTACTTACACTTAGTCTATGGCTCCCCTACTCTAGTATAATAACTCTATGGAAATACAATTTACAAAAAATATTTTTTTCGTTTAATTATTTTGTCTTTTCCTCGCATCATCTGCAGTCGTATTTTTTTAAAAATAATAGATACTCTTGTTCTTATGTTCGATACCTTTGTTGTTATTTTCGTTCTGAAACGTTTACTGGCTATGTTCATTCTACTATTGTTAGGACGTCTCTTATCGGAAATGACTTTTTATCTATATAGTATGGTATGACCATGAGACCTCAATATATACTTTTCCCGCAATTTCGTTTGCTTAGACAGATGTCGCGTGATAGGTGGATAATAGATGATGCTTTTCAATGACATTTTATTACTGTAGAGTTGTTAACTCTACTTCACTTCTATGAAATGGTCTAAAAATATATTTTTTTATATAAAAGTAGGTAAGGAATAAAATAACGGAAATTTATTATTTGACTTACTCTCACTACTTTCCTGAATACTAATAAGCATTGATTGCTTAAATAAAAACGTTGATCAGATAAACATAGTATCCGGCAGGGGACAGCCGTGGTGACAGTCGCTGACCCAGTTGCTTGTTGCGACAACGGCCGGCGAGTACGCGATGACAGTCGCCAGTTCCCCGCTCTCCTGACGCCCTTATACATTCCTATCTACATAACAACGATTAGCTTGTAACCATAATTATTGCAACCGTAACCATAATACTTGTAACCGTAATTATTTTTTTGTTGATAAAATTATCCGCCGTGTTTCTTGTTGGTTCTTCTCGGTAGGAGCAGACTTCCGAATCAGTGGTAGCTTCTTTAAATAATTTGACCATTCAAAAGTACTGTAAACAGTCCACTTGAATAAAGAATATTTTGAATTTCAATTTGAATAGCATTAAACATTAATTATTATAACGGCACATAAAAAAAGTGGAAAGTGCATTTGACCGAACCGACGTATGGGTTTTCGACCAACTAAATTCGAATTTAATCAGTCAGTTTTACCTATACAAGTAAATCCTAAGAAAGAAATCTTTTGAAACGAGTAATTTCATCATCATCATTCTTCTGCTCTTATCCCGCTCTATGTGGGGTCGGTACAACATGTTATAAACATGTGGTCACATGATTTGGCTTCGTAGGTATTTTCCGACCGCCTGCCTGACTTGCCTTAGTCGTATTTTACGACCTCTATAAGAAAGGGGGTGGTCTATTTTACTCAACCGGATACCACACGGTGGGTCAACTTACTTTAGTCGGCTTTTATGACACCTGACATGAGGATAGTCTAATCTACTAAAAATTTCACTTGAACTCCAAGGAAAATTTTTATTTTATTTTTGTGGTCTTAAAGTCTAAATTACCTGTGTAAAAAACATGAAAATCATGCTTGGTTTAGTTCAACAAAATTTTTATATCACTAAAACTGTCGATTTTCGTATTCTAGTACATCGGTTTTTAAAGTTTTTTCGAAATTTTGAGGGTGATCAAAGTGACCTTGAATTCGGATGATTCAGTGGGTCAAAGCACGCACCCATCAGTTAAAATACACTTTCCCCTTTTTTTCTACGTCGGTGTTATTATGCTGGAAAATGTGTCGTAGTTCTGAAAGTGTGTGCCTTATTATTTGACTTGATTACTGAGCAAAAGTTGTGTGAAATATATAAAATACTAATAGAAGCCGCGACATCCGCTGCTTGACTCCGGTCACTTGGAGTATCGATCAATTGAATTCACGCTTATATTGCATATCTTCTTTTTTTCTATAAATATTTAATATACGTTAGAGTTATTAAAAATCATAATTTAAATGGGTGATCTTTTACTTTAAAATAATAGTGATAAGATTTACGATAACATTAATGTAGAACGATACAGTATTATCAGCAAGAAGATTTGAGGGATAGTAAATTAAAACAATACCTATACCTTATGTAAGGTGAACTAAGATTTAATGTGAAGAAACATGATGTCATATGGCACTATATTTCAATTCTACGTAACTATTGGTTTGACAGCTTATCTAAATCTAATTAATAAACGCTGGGCGTAAAGCGTTACGCGTTTTGCTCTATAATCTCCACGCATCGTGCTCTTTTAAATTGCGATCACGATTTGTTATAAAAAAATATCTGTTTCAACCTACTTCTAGTATATATGCCTATATCATTCCTTTGTTTTTAACTTTTCGGAGATATATTCAGAGACACGTAAGCGATTTTACAGAATAGGGTTTCGCAATTTTAACGGGACAATTGATGGAACAGTGAAGTAATAGCAGCCTATGCTATAATTAGAGAGGTTCACTATCGTAACTATTAATTAAAAAATGTTGCAAGGCATTACCATACTATTGGATCATTATGTAGCAGATAAACACTGAAATGATGGTTTACTTCAAAATTTATTTCAAAACTAGTTAAAAGTGGACTTTTAATAATAGATTGTAGTTTAGAAACCATATTTAAGTACCTATATAACCGGTTAGTCATTAGGCATTGTGGCTTTGCCGATACGGTAATAAGCCGCGACTGAAGTCTGACACCAAATAACTGTCTCCAACAAGTTCAAAATCTAACCGGTGATTGAAATAAGATAATGCAGTGCGACTATCCTATTAATATTATAATAGCGAAAGTTTGTGACCATGAATGTTTCTTACTCATTCACGCCGAATCCGCTGAACCAAAATCTATGTCATTTGGCGCAGTTATTCCTTATACACCGGGGTAATTTATAGGCTATAGAAATCCTTTTAATTTTACAGGAATAAGATGCCATTGAAAAGCGCCATCTCTTATCAACCAATACGCTACAACAGTCCACGCAAACGAAGTTGCGGGTAAAAGGTAGTTCAAATATAAAATTGCAATTTTTTTACTTGTGCCATGCCTATGCCATACTCAACAATATAATTTCGGGAATAGAACATTAGCATTTCTCTTGTGATACGAAAACGCCATCTCGAGGATACTTCAATATTGTGATGTTTCTTTATTGTTATTAAATCAAACCGTTAATTACATATAAAGTGTTGTTACTCTACAGCTATTTAGTATGTATTTGTTTCAATAGAGCGACACAGACCGCATAAATTCGATATAAGCTACAATTACCATTGAAATTGAGATAAGATTACGGATGCAATCAAATTTTGTATGCATAAGGAGTAGATGACGGGATTCTGGAATAGAAACGTAGACCATTTCGCTATAAACAAATGTAAATAATAGAGAAAGGCTATGAGGCAGTCGACTTCGCAAGCAACATGAATACTAATCTCGCAACAGATGCTATAAGCTAGACCATAGATAATTCCAAGGTCTTTAATTTGGTTCAAAATTGAATGCTTGCTATGAAGTGCTCAATATATGGAAACATGACTTTTTTGTGGTCATGTAAGACACAATTTAACATTATGCCCATAAATATGAATGGTATAATGAAGACTAAAAACAGAACTCTTACAGTAGAAATAATATGTTAAAAAGTCTTGTGTAAATTTATACTTTTAAAAGTGGTAAATAGATATTTTAGGTAAAGTCAAAAGACCTATTTTAAAATTAGACGACGCAGTTAATGAAATAGCAAAAGAAGACTTAAATAGGAAAAATGACGTGATGTAGTTGGTCAGAGAATGCAAGAACCGTGAACCTTACCGTAAGAACCGTGAAAAATCGCAGGTACAATGGGGGTTGGTATCTGATGTCAAAACATAATAGGATATTATACAAAACAGGTATCTCGGTTGCTGATTAATAAATATTTACAATCTGTTCCATACTCTTCACGGCGAAGAAAAATATCACGATGAAACCTACATGTGCCACAGTTCCTTGGATATGTGTAATATATTATATGTGATATGTGTAATTTTTTTTTTGGTGGGTAGGAGTGAAGTAAACAAGTCACTTATTTGTATGCTCTGATTTAAAATTATTTTAAATACTTATACTTGCTCAAATTAAATAAGTTATATGTACCTGTGAGTTAGTAATACCTGCCAGCTTCCTTAGAAATATTTGTGCTACAAACTACATTGTTTTTAACTGTGACTGTGTGTTGTATAACCTAACTTTTATATTGACAACAAAAGTGGTGTTCTTTAATGATGGATTCAATTAAAAACACAATCAATGAACTCACTGATCACTTCAATAGCAGGATGCAAGAATTCCAAAAAGAATTAAAGAGTGCTATCCCTGCGACAAGCCCATCATCTAACATAAATTCACAGTTTGGTTCGTTTAGATCATTTGTGTTATCAGCCTTAGAAAACCTGCAACTTCAAGTTGAACTGCTATCAAGACAACATGATGAGCTGGAGATGCGTTCCAGGAAGAAAATTCTTTTGTTACATGGAGTCGCTGAAAAGGATAAAGAGGTCTCCAGTGAAGTTGTGACAGAGCTTTTATCTGAGCGCCTTAAGTTGCCACAGTTGACTCCGATGTCGCTTAGTCTGTGTCACCGCTTGGGACGTTCTGGTGGTGATAAACCAAGAGCAATACTTGTCAAATTCAAAGACTGGTCCTTGAGGAATAATGTATGGTCTGGAAAAACAGGTTTAAAGGGGACTGGAATTACAGTGTCCGAGTTTTTGACGAAATGTCGTCACAAAGTCTTTCTAGCGGCTCGGCAGCGGTTTGGGGTCGCCAAATGCTGGACGAGGGATGGTACTATAATGGTTCTGGCTCCGGATAATTCGCGGCATCGAATCATATCAATGTTGGAACTGAACGCAATTCCTACGCCTATACAGATCATCCCTATTCCTAGTGCTTCAACTGTTGTCGCCGAAGCGCCGAAAGTGGTGAAACCCAGTAATGTTAGATCTAAAAGATTTATCAGAAAATAAGTTTTGTTTTTTGCTATGTCAGTATTGTTTTACAGTAGAATCATGTCTTTTCTTTTTCCGTGCGTTATCATTATAATTTTTTTTTTTTTTTCTCTCTTCTTATACCTATATTTCATCATATAATTTTAAACTTTATAGTACCTTTATTCTTTTACTTTTGTTTTGTATAAGGCTCGAAATAAACAAATACAAAAGGTATTTATTTATATAGGTATTATGACATATGTCACTGTCGTTATTTATGACGTTTGAAGTCTTGTTACTGCTCGTTTATTACTCTTGCGTTCAATTTATTAAGTACACTTAAACTGTTACAGTTAATAGCTTAAATTATTTTATTTCTATTACAGTTTTTGTATTATTAATTTTTATACATAAATTTTCATGTATCTTTTGCTTAGCACAATAATACTTAATTCTGTCTTGGATTTCCATATAGCTGGCGGGTTAGGAAAGCGTGGGAAACAGGTACTCTTTTTAAGTTTGCTATTCTATAATTACTTGTATTTATATACATATATATAACTATTTTATTTCATTTATTCGTTAGTATTATTCATTGTGTTATGTCGTCTGATGAGAGCCTAATTAGTGATCAATTTTTTTCCTTGTCATCCTGCGATGATATGTCTAGCGATGAAAGTTTCCACAGTACAACTTTCCTTCCTTTAAATGTCGCCCTCAATTCATGCTTCTCAGACTCTCTGAAGAATTTTAATGCTATCCATATAAATGCGCAAAGTATTCCGGCACATTATCCTGATATGCTTGCGTCGTTTGAATGTCGCGACATTCATGCTATCCTAATATCAGAGTCATGGCTTAAGCCATGTCTACCCTCAACATCTTACTCACTTCCTGGATTTCGGCTTGTACGTAATGATCGTGTTGGTAAAAGGGGTGGTGGAGTAGCGATATACTTGCGTGCTCATATTCCTTTTACGATTATTAGCTCCTCGACCCAACCCCCTTTAAATGATGCGGCAGAACACCTACTAGTTGAAGTTAACTTATCCTACTCTAAAATTCTTCTTGGTGTTTTTTATTGCCCTCCGTCTATTCTTAATTACTTTGAGTCCTTCGAAAAATTACTAGAAGATTTAATTCCAACGTACAGCCATTCTATTCTTATGGGAGATTTTAATACTTGTTTGTGTAAAGACGACACCCGCAGTAAGAAACTTACAGCTGTAGCTAAATCTTGTAATTTGCATATCCTACCCCTTAATGCTACACATACCCCTCCTGGCAGTATCCCCTCCCTTCTTGATCTTATAATGGTTTCTTCCCCAGAGTTCGTCAGCAACCATGGTCAGTACCCTGCTGATATGTTTTCTTATCATGACCTTATTTTTGTTTCCTACAAAGTTCGTCCTCCAAAGGCAAAACCGAGAATACTGCTTCAACGTAGTTTTGGTGGTATTGACAAGGACAAACTCTGCGACGACGCTCGTCGCTTAGATTGGAGTGCCGTTACAAATTCTAATACAGTTGAAAGTAAAGTACGGAATTTTAATGCATTAATAACCCGTTTGTATGATACCCACGCTCCTATACGGCCAGTTAAAATTAAACATTTGCCGGCTCCCTGGTTATCTGATGAATTAAGGATACTAATAGATAAAAAGAATAAAGCCAGGTATAAATTTAAAAGAAACAATTCTGAAGAAAATCGAATGAAATATCACAAGGCTCGGAATCGCTGCAATACATCGTGTAGAGATGCACAACGACGTCACATTTATAAGTCTCTTGAAAATGGCGATACTGCCAGAACTTGGAAGTTTCTCAAATCTCTTGGAGTTGGAAAATCTTGCCATAAATCTTCGATCAACATCGATGTTGAAATCCTTAATAAGCACTTTTCTTCGTGCGACTCAATTGACTTTTGTGAAAAAGAGCGGACGCTTAATTTTCTTTCATCATCCCCAACTCCAAACTTTCTGCCATTCTCCTTCAATCAATTCACTGAATGTGATGTTAAAAAGAACATTTTAACTGTGTCATCGAATGCTGTTGGCGCTGACTGCATTAGCCGTAATATGATTATCCCCATCCTAGATATTGTGACTCCCGTATTAACACATATCCTCAATTACTCCATATCTACCAGTACATTTCCTGAGTCTTGGAAGAGTGCCTACATTATTCCTTTACCTAAAAAAACCTGTCCCGTAAAAAACTCCGATTATCGTCCGATATCAATTTTACCTTTCCTTTCCAAAATTCTGGAAAAACTAGTATGTCAACAATTACGTATTTTCCTTAATAATCACTCTCTTCTTAGTCCTTTACAATCCGGTTTTCGTCCTAGTCATAGTACGGTTACGGCGCTTGTCAAAGTTACAGACGACATTCGAAGGGCTATGGACAGTAAGCAACTTACCATTTTGACGCTGTTAGATTTTAGCAGTGCTTTTAACACTGTTAATTCTGATATTTTGGTAAGCATTTTACGTTCCATTAACATATCTCCATCAGTGATTGAGTGGTTTCGGAGTTACCTCAGTGGACGTCGACAGCGCATACGCGTTGATGAGACATATTCATCGTGGTGCAACGTCTCTACTGGGGTACCTCAAGGTGGCGTGTTATCTCCGTTATTGTTTGCAATCTTTATTAATTCTTTACCCTCTAATATTTCTTCTCTCTATCACATGTATGCAGACGATATCCAAATTTATCGATCTACTGCCCTTGAAAGTCTTTCGGCTGCCGTTACAGATATTAATAGTGACCTTGTGGCTATCTCTGATTGGAGCAAACGCTTCGGTCTTAGTGTTAATCCGGCCAAGTCGCAGGCCATTGTTATCGGCAGCCCAGGGATGATTGCAAGAGTTGATTGGGCAAATCTTCCTACAATTATTTATAGAGGTGTTACAATACCATTTTGCCCAAGTGTTAAAGATCTAGGGGTATACTTAGATAATACTTTATCGTGGTCCTCTCATATTCAAGAGGTTAGTAAGAGAACATTTCTGGCATTATCCTCACTACGGCGATTACGGTCAGTCCTTCCAATTCCTACCAAAACTATGTTGGCGCACTCTCTCCTTCTCTCCATCCTCGATTATGCTGACGCAAGCTATATTGATTTGACCGAACAACAATTAAATAAACTTGAGCGGCTTCAAAATATTGCTATTCGGTTCATATTTTGCTTGCGCAAGTATGACCATGTGTCAGTTTTTCGCAAAAAGCTCAAATGGCTCCCTATACGTTTTCGCCGGAATTTGCATATACTGTCACTTCTGTACTGTGTGTTATTTGATTCGAAAACTCCTTCATACCTTAAGGAAAAATTCGAATTCTCTGGAGTGCAAACTGAATTGCGTAATTCTAGAAAGTTATTACTTAAGATGCCTGTTCATAAAACTAAATTTTTTGGCCAGTCATTTACTGTTGGAGCCATTAAATTGTGGAATGCACTTCCTTTAGACATACGCAATTCTAGTTCGCTAGAGATTTTTAAAACCCGTGTTAGGAATTACTATTTTGCTCTGTCTTAATACTGTGACGATAGTTCTACTAATTTATTCCATTTTTACGTGTATATATATATATTTTAGTTGGTATATAATATGTATCATAATATTTTCATTTGTGTAATTTGTTTATGTATTAGGTTGTATTTATTAGTATGTAAGTTTATTTCATAACACGCCACCTACCTACTCTGTGTGTTACAGTTTTCCTAATCCAAAGGCTGTCTGGAAGAAATCGCTAATAAGCGATAAGGCCGCCTTTTGTGCCGTACAAAATTGTTATTTATATTTTATTATATAGTTTAATACAAATGTTTGTATTCATATTATGTGGTGGTACAATAAAGTATATATAAATAAAATAAATATTAATCGGAATAAGAGCGTAGTGGGCTACGATACTTTCGTCTAAAAAAGAGAAATGTTTACCAGCGGCGGGATGATAGCCACTAACAACTAAATTACTTTAGGGGTATTTGGCTATTAGATATTATATAATAATATCTGGGTGACCGAGCTTCGCTCGGTAATTTATAAAAATAAAACACTTATTTAGTTGGGGATCGATCCTTGGCATTCACATTTCTCGAGTCTGCCCATTACCCGAATAAGCTACGTCGACTTGACAGTTAATGGCGAAAATTCAATTAAATATAAATGTTAGTGTTTTTTAATGCCCAAAAACAGGGATAAAACAATATTTTTTTTACATAAAACCTAGCTAGATCAATTTTTCTCCCCAAAACCTCCTACATGTTGAATTTCAGGAAAATCGTTGGAGCCGTTTCCGAGATTCGGAAAATATATATATATACAAGATTAACTCATTTAAATATTAAAGATTTTAAATATTTTCTATATCACCTTTACGCTTAAATGTCCAACTCAACTTAAAACTTTGATTTTCGAAACAATTTTGCGTTCTGCTACATTTACCTGAATCGAGTTTATAATTTACTAGCTATTGCCCGCGACTTCGCTTGCGTGACATTTGGTCTGCCACCAAAAAAGTACCTGAGGCCAGATTATTTTACGACTTAATTGACATCTATCGTTATATTACGACCAAAATTACATAAAATCATTAAAAATTGTAGCCTATTGGTATTCCAATGTATAACCGGAAAATTCTATTATCCTATATTATACGAAATTATTGTAAAGTTTCATCCAAATCCTTGCAATAGTTGTTTCCGTGAAAGAGTAACAAAAATTTCAAAAGTTTGTGTGTATGTAAGTCCATACACTCAAACTATTGGATTTATAATATTACTAGGATAGGATAGGATATGCCTGGTGAACGTTTTGTTT
The DNA here is from genome assembly GCA_947086495.1 of Morpho achilles. Lineage (NCBI taxonomy): Eukaryota > Metazoa > Arthropoda > Insecta > Lepidoptera > Nymphalidae > Morpho > Morpho achilles. Next base: position 7,721,684 of record CAMTZB010000006.1, on the reverse strand, counting down.
TCGACATTTCGATTGCTTCAAAATTCGATACCTTTTAATATGCAAATTACATTATGGTTCTCTGATGAAATGAATACATTATTGCTCTGTGAGAAACTTGATGCATTCACTAAAGCAACGTCATCAATATACAAGACAATATTTGTTTGCTAAAACTTAATTGGCAACCTTGATTGGTATGAATGTTAGTGCTTATTTATAAATTCTCCAAAAATTCAAGAGATATCTGTATTCTAATCTACCTGTTTCTATCAATCTGTTTCTTTATATTCTTTCTTTGTGTTATAAAGTTATCCTTCTTCTTACGCCGTGTGGTATCCGGCTGAATAGAATAGTACCACCCTCATTTCTTACCGAGGTGTCGTAAAAGTCGACTAAGGTAAGACGACCCGCCGTGTGGTATCCGGCTGAGTAGAATTGGTCTATTCTACCCTATACCTATACCTCATTTCTTACCGAGGTGTCGTAAAATACGACTAAGGTAAGTTGATGTCAGGCATCCAAATCATGTGACAACATGTTTATAACATTTTGTGCCGTCCCCACTTAGAGTGGGATGAGGGCAGGAAGATGATGAAAGTTATCCTTCTTCTTCTATCTTCCAAAGCTTAACTGATCGATGTCTAATGCTGCACATTGATTACGTTTAATGATTTTTTGTCATCAGACCTTGTACCGATTTAATCAAGCAGCTCACTACATCCGGTTTAAATCGTGTTCACCTGATTAGGTACACAAATATACAACATTGCGTTTTCCGGTGCGTTCTACTATTTTGGGATACAACATTACATTCTAGTACAGTGTATTTGTTCTAATTGGCAAATATAGAATTACGAGTGATTTATGTTGACACTATATATAGTTATCATATAAGTTCATAAGTATGCAGTTGGAGGTGTAGATAAATGCGCTCGAGTATAGATTCTATGCTATAAGGTTATGAATAGATAAGTTTCACATTATTCTCCTGCCCTTATCCCACTCAAAGTGGGGTCGGCACAACCACAAAACACATCCATCTTAACCCAACCATTCCAACCCAACATTCTGATCCATAGATTCATCCAGTAAGACAGACAGTTTTATTATTAACAGATAAGTGTCACCTAATCAGTAAATACGATGTGTTACGTAAAGACATTTAGCGTCACTCCATGCCATGGTTGTGTCACTTTCACCGTAATAACTGACTTTCTAACACATTTTGGCGAATCTTGGACACAATACCTCGTAAGCAACGGGTTAAGTGACTGGTAGAATGTATACATACATTAAAGGATATATCTATACCAAAAGAAGAAGAAATACACATAGGTAGTGGTTGCTAATTTTAATTTATATATTTAGAAAAAAAATACTTACGAGTATTTGTATCTATGGGTGGTATAAATTGGAAACAATTCTGCGTGATGTTTAATTATGTTTATGCGATATATAAAATATAATAGAAATATAATTTTACGTTATTTATACGTTATTCATATAAAATCGATTACATTCTATGAAACAAACACGTATTTGTGGGATTTTTAATTTTATATTAGGGTCGAATATAGTGTGCTATGTCAAGAATTTATCATGTAAAATAAGGTAGGTTTTTTTTGTATATAATGTTACTGTATTGTTAGGCTAATTTTTTGTAGTTAGAAAAACTTGTTGAAGCAGGATACGCGTTCACAGGAGAGCTGCAATTAGTCTTAATGAAAGGAATAAGCTATCTATGCTCAACAAGGACTGGCAATCAAACCACTGGTACATTGACTAGTTTTTTTTATATTATGTAAAAATGTGCATTATATCTATAAACAAAATAAAGTATATTGAGAAAAAAAACATTCTCATTTCTAAACAGTAGTGTAAGGGGAAGAATTGATTTCTACCCAAACATATAATAAAACTAATGATTACTTAAACTATGCTACTATAAACTAATGCTCTTAAAACTATAAATGCCGGGAGGCGCGCGTTGTTCGCGCTGCTGGTAGACGTATGCAAAACTGAATGCGGCGGCGCCGCGCGTCCGTATTTATGCTATGTTATAATGTTATGTGTAAGGTGCGAATATGCACCGAACATGCTCCCGGGCACAACAAAATAACAAATTAACCAGTTCACAAAATGTCTTCTAACGTATAAACTCTCCTCGGCATAGGAGAGCTTGCTATGTCCCTTGTACTCAACTCACACACATTTTCACTATTGTGACCACTAGGCTGACGGTCAGCCGATCTATGATATCGCGCACTATCACTGCTTTTCGGCGTGGCCGACTCCGGCTAGGCAGTAGGCACGGCCCACCGCGAGCCGGCCCGGCGTGCTCGACGACGTCCCCGTTGCTACAGGAACCTTGCTGATGTATTTATGGCCACTGATAATTGACCATAACTTACAATTTAGATATGATGAAGAGATACATCATCCACCGGAAACTTGCTGTTTGTACATATTCTTTTGTGTTTTTATTGATATGTAGTCGGAAATAGACATAATGCTGATCATATTGTGTATCAATCGTGTTTGTCTATGATGTGGGCAGCTATTTACTTTCTGTAGTATCTTCTTCTATATTCTGGGAGATATATACATATATTTTGTTGATATTGTTCGGCGAAATGTTCGTTCAATACTCCGAACAATACATTGGCGAGATATCCGACTCCATTAATAAGCCCGCGTTTGTTACGACGGCGTGTTGTGTTTTGCTGACCAAGATGTGTGCGATTGATGAACTTTAAGGCGAACGTACTATGACGAAGTTGTAAAAGGACTACGTCAAATTACGATTCTGAAGAAATGAGAGTGCATTTGTTACTCAAATTATGTTTATACTTAAATTATGTTGATACTTATTACTGTATATCTTCTCTCCTTTTATGTCTTTTTCATTCTTTGTTCTCCGATGCTAAAGGTAAGACCGATAATTTGATGATAGGTCTTTTAAGGATGCCATTCTTTGTTTTTACTGATACAACTCTTACCAAGCCGTCTTGACCTGGATGAAGTTCTACAACTCTACCTAGTAACCATTTCCCAGGTGGCAAGTTGTCATCTTGGATGGTAACCATGTCGCCAATATTTATGTTTTTGTGCTCTTTTCTCCATTTATTGCGAACCGAAAGTTGAGTAAGATATTCAGATTTAAATCTTTTCCATATATCTTGAGTTAGCTTTGAGGTCAATTGCCACCTTGTTCTTGCATCATGCTCGGTTTCAATTATCGTCATTCCAGGTCTTCCTGCTAAGAAATGAGCTGGTGTTAAAACGTCTAAATCATCTGGATTTTCAGATAACGGACATAGCGGACGTGAGTTTAGGCATGCTTCTATCTGTGCTAATATGGTGCTGTATTCCTCAAAAGTTAACTTCTGTTCTCCTACGACTCTCTTCAAGTGATGCTTTACACTTCTCACTGCTCTTTCCCATAACCCTCCAGCACTAGGCCACGAAGGTGCGTTAAAATGCCATTCGATATTAAGCTCCATAATTGCCGCGAAGAAATCGTTGTTAAGATTAGCTTTGAAGTCATGATATTCTGCTTTTAATATCCTGCTTGCTCCTATGAAATTAGTGCCATTGTCACTGTACATGTGCCTTGGCGCTCCACGTCTAGCGGCCATCCGTCTCAAAGCGGCTAGAAAAGCGGAACTGCTGAGGTCCGACACCAATTCTAGGTGAACGGCCTTTGTAACCATACATATAAATAATGCTATATAACCTTTAGAAGTTTTGATTCCGCGTCCTTTGTTTGCTTTTACTTCGATGTATCCTGTGTAATCCACGCCTGTATGAAAGAAAGGCGGGGCTGCATCAACCCTTTCCTCAGGTAAGTTACCCATCAGCTGATATTGCTTAATAGGGTCATGCTTCCGACATGTCACACATTTCCTGATTTCCTTCTTAACTGCTCTATATCCCGATACAACCCAGTACCTTTGTCTCAAATTTGATAAAGTTAGTCGTGGACCCCCATGAAAGGTTAACTTGTGTGTTTGCTCGATTAACAGACTTGTAAGACGACTACTGTATGGTATGATAATTGGATGCTTCATTTCGTCACAAATCTTAGCATATTTTATTCTCCCACCGACACCTAAAATGCCTTTTTGATCCAAAAAGGGATTCAAATTTCTTAAATTACTATTATTGCTTAATATATTGTTTTTTCTTAAACTCTCTATATCTAAACTAAACTCCATTCGTTGAACGTGTTTTATAATAAGCCATTTTGCATTTTTCAACTCCGGTAATGTGAGATATCCGCAAGGCGGCTTATTTGCTGTATTGTTAAATGTAATTGTTTTTGTAGCTCGTAGAATCCATGCTAAAATTCTTGTTATTTTTATGAATGAACTTGTTTTTTCTAATAATAATAATACTATGCTCTGCTCCTGACTTTTCTGAACAACGTTAACTTTTTGTTTTGATTTAAGTTCTATTTCTGTTCTATAGCAAGTGTGCTCGTTGTTGTCTTCTGCAAATGATTTTAACCACTCTGGTCCCTGCCACCACAATTTGGAATTTGCTAATTGTGATGCTAATATACCTCTGCTTGCTGCATCAGCAGGATTTTCTGCTGATTTGACGTATTTCCATCTGTCAGGTTTTATAACCTGTGTTATACTCTGGACTCTATTCGCGACGAATGTTTTCCAGCGTCCTGGATCTCCTTGCAACCCGCCTAGCACGACCATCGAATCTGTCCATCCATACACCTTAACCATCTTGCTTTCTAGGCTGTTTATAACTTTCTCCATCAATTTTGCTAATAGATGACTTCTACAAACTTCTAATCTTGGTAAAGAAATTGTTTTGCTGCGTGTAGGCGTGCAGTGCCTTTTTGTAGGTGTGGCTTGTTTATTTCCACTTGATATATCGAAGGTTCCATGCAAAAGGTCGTCCATATAAAATACTTCTTGCACCACCTTGGCTGCTTCAGGGAACTTGCTACTCTCATCCGCTGACAGTTGCTTCAAGGTCATCATCGCTAAAAACGGTGCTGCCCTAGTTCCATAAGTGACTGTAGTCAACTGATAGGTTTGAATAGGTTGGTGAAGACTTTCTCGCCAAACAATTTGCTGAAATGATTGATCATCATCATGGACGTTGATTTGTCGGTACATTTTTTCGCTGTCTGCTGTAAAGGCGTAGGGATAAATTCGCCATTTTAAAATGAGGGATTGGATATCCTTTTGTAAGTTGGGTCCCTTGAACATTACATCATTCAAGCTATGACCGCTCGAGGTTTTTGCTGACGCGTTAAAAACCACTCTTAGTTTGGTGGTGGCTGATTCAACACGCTGTACTCCATGGTGTGGTAAAAACATGCTGAATTGTCATTGTGTTGCTGTAGAGTATTTTTAGATGGAACCATGTGATTTAATGCTTGATATTCGGCAATAAATTGTCTATATTGATCTGCCAGTTTTGGTTGTTTATAAAATCTTTTTTCCAAATTTAGAAACTGCGCGGTTGCTATTTTCTTGGAAGATCCTAACATATCACGCGTCTCCGGTTTCAGAGGCAATTTAACAGTGTATCGCCCATCTTCCCGACGTTCTGTAGTTGATTGATAGAACCTAATACAATGTTCCTCTTCTGCTGATAATGATGTCTCGTTTTCAATATCCTCTATTTCCCAGAACCGCTTGATGTCGTCAATATTATTCTGAACTATGTTGCATTGGTATGATGTGGTATTTCCGCTTAATATCCATCCCAGTTGAGTTAATTGAGCTGTAGGTTGCGTTTGCTCGACTCCCTTTATTATCCCGTTTAGAATAATAACTGAATAGATATCAGCGCCTAATAAAATGTCTATCGGACTTGATAAATTAAAGTTCGAATCCGCTAATGCTAGAGTTTGTATGTAATTCCAAGTCGGCTTCTGGAATGATCTGTTCGGTAAATTTTTTACAAGGTTATTCATGATAAATGCATTGACAGAAAAGGTAAAATCGTTAACCATTGATTGGCACGATAGTGTGATCGTACCCTTACAATTTTGCTCTTTTTCCCCGACCCCAAATATTGTTCCCTGGCAATATTTTCTTTTCAAAGCTAATCTTTGTGCTGCGTTTTCACTGATAAGGGATAGTTAGCTACCCTGATCTATTAGAGCTCTCATGACTATCTGGCTTCCATCTGAAGATGTAACTTTAACTAGAGCTGTTGCTAGGAGTATTTCTGATATTTCATTTTGTGACATGTGCTTGGCTTGGGTTACGTTGGTCATCGACCTACTTGTAGTAGGTTGCGAAATGTTGGAATTATTATAACAATGATTTGTAAAATCATGCAATAAAGAATTATGTTTAGCTCTGCAAATCCGACAACGTTTGTGGGACGTGCATTGTTTGCCATTATGATTATACAAACAATTTACACATAAATTAAGTCTTTTTACTGATTTGAACTTTATTTCTAAGGGCATTGCTGTAAACTTTTCACAATTAAATATTCTGTGTTCTTTTGCGTGGCATATTTCACATTTGCTTGTCGAAATATGATATGATTTTACAAATGCGTTACCATTTCGATTTGCTGCTTTGTATGCATTATTATAATTAGGATTTTGTGTAGGTATTGGAACACGATAATTATTGTTTTTTGTATGTTGCTGTGTTTGTTCTGATTTTCTGCGCGATGATTCGAGAGTTGTAAATTTACTGTCTAGGAATGATAGAAATTCTTTGATGTTAGGAAGTTCTCTCGGATCCTTTAGCGACTCCAAATACTGTGAATGTGTTTCTTGGTCCAGTTTCTGAGATAGAATATGTATGAGCAGTGGGTCCCACGTACTCACATCTACACCAAGATTTTTCACCGCGTTTATACACTCCAATGTGGTGTCGTGTAAACGTTTTATATGATTTATTGATATTTGTTGCATGATAGGCAAATACTCCATTTAATTCTAAGTATATCTCCCAGTGAAGCTCGTCTATTGCTGCCCACCGTGACTGTAATTGTTTAAGGAAGTCGTCTAACTCCCATTTCTCACTGGCTGATTCTAAATTGATCCTTTGTGCTGTTCGCATGAATGCAAGGAAGTTTATGTTTTGTTTACGCAGCAGATCTCCCTTACTTGGTGTACCTGGAGATGTCTGCCACCTGGATGGTCCAGGCTGGCTGAGTCCTGGGGAGCTCGGGCGGTGGACTTCCGATTCTTGCTCGATGTTTGGCCTCTGGCCTATGCTATCCCCTTCATTCCCCCCTGCTGTGCCTATCTCTTGTAGCTGCTTGTCCACAAGAGCTTTGGCTGCTAAATACAGCTTACGAGTGCTGTCGTAATCTGCATAACGAAAATATGGGTGGTCCTCTGCTTTGAACCCCAATATGCTTTTGTGATTTCTTTCATAATCACCCCAATGCTTTTCTAAAGTTTCCAACCGCCTTATGATATGCTCTCTTGTTTTTCTTTCCGCCCCGGCCTTTTTTAAATTGACGATAAACTTAGCGATAGCCTCGTTTAGTACTTTTTGATTATGGTACAAGGTTTCCATGATGCTTGCTTAATTATATGATAATGAAATGGAAAGATCTTACTTGGTTGCTGCTGCTGCGGAGTTTGCCGTCTACCTTTATGCTGATGCTGATGCTGAATGCTGAATGCTGATGCTGAATGCTGATTGCTTGATGCTGATGCTGAATGCTTGTTGCTGAATGCTGTATGCTGATGCAGAATGCTTTGTGGACACGTATAGTCCCAAGTCACTGTCCACACCACACACACGCGTTAATTCGAGTGCGCCACGTGTTTGCTATCCCGCACTTTAACCAACCCGCACGTGTGGTTAAGTTGCTCGAAGGACCAAAATGTAAGGGGAAGAATTGATTTCTACCCAAACATATAATAAAACTAATGATTACTTAAACTATGCTACTATAAACTAATGCTCTTAAAACTATAAATGCCGGGAGGCGCGCGTTGTTCGCGCTGCTGGTAGACGTATGCAAAACTGAATGCGGCGGCGCCGCGCGTCCGTATTTATGCTATGTTATAATGTTATGTGTAAGGTGCGAATATGCACCGAACAAGTAGCTTGTTTATTCTACTTGAATAAGCTAGTTTTAATAAACTATACTGTTTCAAGTACTTTAAAATCATCAAATGTTATTAAAGAAGCTACCACTGATTTGGACGTTTGCTCCTATCGAGACGCAGCAAAGAAATTCGGCGGATACTCTTATAAATAGAAAAATTAAATACATCTGTAATGTCATCAGAATATGAGGCTACTCCTTTCACTTTTGGGCTCTTACAAATATTTAGGGATTGCAAATTGCAAAACTAAGCGAGGTCTCCGTGATTGTTGTTTCCAGGACGTCCCTAATAAGGATAGGATAATTAATAAGGACCTAGCCAGATCGATTTATCGCCCACGACAGCCCTTACATACTGAATTTCATGAAAATCGTTAGTACAAAATTAGAAAATAAGCGGCGGTAACGGAATGGTTAGGGTTACGGACTTGCGATCGAGAGGTAGTGGTTTCAAATCCTGGCCATTATACTACCGAAGTGAACCTAGCACCACAGATATCCACTTGTTAACCCCTCCACAAGCATTTGGCTTAGTTGGAGGTGTTAACAAGCTTACTAGTAATTTGTAACCCAAATGCTAGTGACCTTTTTTTTAATTGGTAAAAGATAGGAAATTCACTTTAAAATCTTGAAGGAGATCTTTACTTACCTACATACGTAGGTAGGCACATTTCTAAATTGTGTGAGCGCGAAGCCGTGACCAATCGTAGGTCCGATGCACCGAGTATCTCATGCAATATACAATGCGTTTGGAACGGTTCGAGGTTTAAATTTTTATTCAAATGTTATGATATATAGTACTTTAATTCAACTAATTATAGTCGGCTAAATCTGGATACAAAATTTATGTTGTATAAAAGCATAAATAATTAACAGTTAGTAATGGCATAGCTTTCTCTAACAGCCTTCTTTGGATAAGTTCCTAGCATTTTAGCAAATTTGTCATCCTATTATAACGTTATCGACATGACATAATTATATTAAAAACTATAACACACTTAAAAAGTAAGTACCAGGTGACCAAGCCGTGTTCGTTAATTTTTTTAAAGATATAAAAAAAATGCAAATAAAAATAAAAAACCCAAAAAGGGGGTGGTGATATCTAGATTCTAGGGCTTGATCCCGGGTATTTCTAATTCTTTAGTACGCCCGTTCCCCGCTAACCTATTACAACTTTACAAATCACAGCAAAAATAGTATTCTTTATTTAATGTCAATTTAAGCAATTTTTAAATTCTTGAAAACAGGAATAAAACTACATTTTTTTTTATAAAACCTAGCTGGATCGATTTTTGGCCACAAAACTCTCTTGTCTTGCCGAACTGTACTTGTACTTGTCAAATTTCATCAAAATCGTTGAAGCCGTTTCCGAAATTTGGAAAAGATATATACTATATACAAGATTTACTTATTTCAATATTAAAGAAAGAAAGATGTAACAATTCCTGGGACATTTGCATACTCCGTAATATGACTAAAAATATTGCAAAATAATAAAACAAAAAGAAAATTATATGCGAACTGAAAATTTTTTGTTTTTTATCTAGTAAAGTAAAGATTATGATAAAACTTAACGGATTATTATTAGCAAGTCATTAGTTAGTTCCGTTAGTTCAAAAACAAAACCTTGAATACTGGCTTCCTAAGATCCGTATTCAAGGCATATCCAAAAATCAATTCACGTGCTTATAGTTCTTAAACGGATCTCGATTAATGATAATGATATAGCTGTTACTTATATACTTGTAATATGGTATATAGTTATCGCAAAATATAACTGTTCATATATTATACTTGCATAGTAGTAGTAGTGATTCAGATTAAAATATGGGTTAGAACGTATATATATATCTTTTATTGCATTAAAGTCTATAAGAATATATGAAGAAGTTATACTTAAATCACTTTAGATGTTGAGAAACAAAGAAACGTTTTCCGCGTCGGCATCATGCTTAAGTGGCGATGTATATGTTTACATACTTCAGTAGTGCTTTATACAAAACAGATGCGCTTGTCTACGTACAAAGCATCAACCGGAAAAACGTATCTGAACAACAGACTTTATTGTGTTAACATGAATATCTGAATGACTGAACGGTTAGAGCATGTGGTACCCGTAACTACGTAGTCGGGATTTAAAACAGGAAATTGACAGATATATTATGTACCTGTCAACTCCTATTGGAGATAGCTAGATTTACGCTTCAGTTCCTTAATTTAGGAGAACAGAAGTTTTTTTTTTCCAGAACGGAAATTGTAAACGATAATTTTTAAACAGACTGTAATTTTAAGACCTTGGAGTACAATAATTATTTTCCATATTAAAATGTAATGAACAAAAACATAAATGTAGTTTTAGTAGGTAACGTAACACGTTTTTATCATTTATTCTTGTCTTGCGATATCCACATGTACATGCAATATCCTACTTTTATATGAAATTAAGTCGAATTATATTTCAATGTGCACAAGGAATCGACATTCACAGGATATATTTCCGCTTAATTTTGAAGCATTGGAGAATAGAATTTAAAGGAATAGATTTTATCGTGGGATGAGTTTTTTTCATTTATAAGTTTCAGGGTAAATACTCCATTCAAAAAGATATAAAATTTATTGATATAGAAGTTTGTGGCGGCCGTTGCGACTTTAGTGCCGGTATAATGTAGCCTATTTCACAGCTTATCAACTATCTATATAAACGTCATTTCGCTCCATTGCTTATTGCCCTCTGGCCTGTTGGCGCAGGCGGTAGTTACTCCGCCTCCAGCACATCCTGCTGAGGGCCAACATTTTCTAAAAATAAAATTGATAATTCCTCGAGTCTGGATGTATTTAAATATTGATTAAAAAGTCGTATATGTATATATTTACATTTACCAGTTGTCTGTCACCCATATCACAAGTTATTAATTACTTGCCTTGGGGATGGACGACCGTGTAATTGTCCCATATATTTATTTATTTTGCTACTATTCTCTTTAGATTATTTTCGAATAATTAAATGTCTTAGGACAGTCCTCCGTCTTAGGTATTTATAATATTATTATAATTATAGTAAAATACCAACCTAATGAGTTGATCAATCACTTGTCATGATCAATCTCTATCATGAGTTTTTTTGTTGTTCTCAACCCCTGACATCCGATCTGAGGTCCGTTGTGTGAACGCCGTTTTTGTGAATGGCGGAATTGAAAGCAATTGTTCATTAGTCTTATTACCAAGGTCTAATGAATGTTATTTTATTATAAAAATAAGTCAGACAGTCGAAGTATATCATTATTTGATATCACGCCTTATTTTTCTTTTATATAAACAAAATATGTTAAATTACTGCGTATTTTCAATTTCATATGAAAATAAATTGATTGAATACATTATTAGCAAATATTCGTATAAAATACTTACACGAATACTATGTATATTTTTCGTTAAAACTTCTCAGTAGAAGTTACGTATCCCGGATTTCTAAAGCTACAATATTAAGGCCTTTTTAAATATAGAAAAAAATCTGCGAATATACCTTATTAGTGCAACAATAGTTCCTATAATATGTAATATTGTTTAAAAAATGGTACAATGCAATTCAAATTTGCAGATACATACTTTGTATACGACTATTAAAAGAAATGCCTAGTAAAAAAATTATAAATGCATATCTTAATATTCTTGAATGTTAACTGTAGCTAGAACAATAAAGTATCTGTTGAGTAAAAGCTACTAGGGTTTAATCAGGCTGAAAAGAATACAGGTATACTTTTTAAGTCTCCTTTAAGCGCACTTTTAACTACATATTTATAATTTACACTGGAGTTTGTATCAATAGTAGACCTATTCTACTTATTTTCACTTACTTGCTGTAAGTTACTACCTGTAAGTTACTTTAACAATTATTATACTTTATCAATAAATATACATGTATAAGACAAAATGGTTTAAGTGGGTTAACTTTAAAAGTTAGACATATACTGTCGCGGACTGTTATTTAGAACTTGTAAAGGGGGGACAATTTGGAATATATGATTTTTCAATAACTTTATCGTTTACTTAGCGCACGCAAGGAATGCTTTAAATTTTGCCGTTTTCGTAATATTTTTTTATTGCTGCTGCTAATAGAAGAGGCTATTCATCTTAGCTTGATGTTATGTTGTCTATAGCCTTCACCGATTAATGCACTATCTGACACTCAAAAGAACTTTTCGAACAGAAGAAATCGGTTCAGTAGTTCCTAAGATTAGCGTGTTCAAACAATCTCTTTAGCTTTATATATTAGTGTAGATTAATAATAACAGAATAACCACTTTGGACAGATTTAAACGGACCCTTAGGTAACTGCTTATTTACCGTTTTGTTTAATTAAAAAATATTTTTCAAATAATACAGATGTCCTTGAAGATCATAATATACGAGTATCGTGGCCGCCTTAAGAATTGGTATTATGACAATTAAAGGTGATCAGATAACTAGATCAGTCACGAACCCATGACCTACTGCTGTTTCCCAGGCTGAATGGAAGTGACTGCAATTTAATTTAAATATCTTATGATTTATTTACTTATTAAAGCTATGATACGACCAAACGAGCGAGACCGTGTGCTTCTCTTGAAAGGGGTCTTGAGTTCAAATCCTAGGCGCCAATAAGTTTTTAATCAAAACTTAGGTGCCTAATTGATATTATATCACACGCTTTTCGGTGAAGGAAAATATCGTAAGGAAAACCTGCATATCTTGAGAATTCCTATATGTGTACCCCACCAATCCGCTTTGGACCAGCGTTGTGGGTCTAAGCTCCAACCCTTCTTCCCAATTAAGGAGAGACCACCCTCATTTCTAACCGAGGTGTCTTAAAACGCGACTAAGGTAAGTCGACCCGCCGTGTAGTATCCGGCTGAGAGAATAGACCACCTTTATTTTTTACCAAGGTGTCGTAAAAGACGACTAAAGTAAGTGGACATCACGCAGACGTTCGTAAAAGAATGGCCAAATCATCTAACAACATGTGATGCCAACCCCACTTAGAGTGAGATAAGACGGATGATGATGAATGAATATTAAGAATTTATCACGTTCTTTTTACTGTGGTAGGTACTATATTTACGGACGGACGGATGTATTTATTTATACCATTACCATCATATCTCTAGAGATTTTGAGGAAAAGTATTACCTTCAAATCTGCTTTCAGCGACGTGGGTAGTACCATCACACTGCTCAAAAGCTTCAATCCTTTTATCTTCCCGGGACGCTCTTTTTTGAAAAATAATAATAACAAAAGTAAGGTGTGCATAAAATAGTGTATTTTTCACATACTAATTATGTTGATAAAATATAGAATAGCAAACGCTACTTGGTATCCCATTTTGTATGCACCTCTTACCAATTTACAAAAGGGCTAAGATATAAGTACTTATAAATGCCAACCATATCGTTTTCATGATTCTTTTATTTTTCTTAAATACATTGTGTGATGTGTTCTTTGTTTTGTGTCGGTTTTACTTGACAAAAAAAATAATGGCACTAAATATGTCTTTGTTTCAGTTATTCCAACGATCGTCACAACAATCACGATATCGCCAAATGGTAACAGTCCAGATACGAAAATGGTAGGTGGTATGACAATTGATGTACAACGAAAAATTTCCTCAGATTCTGCACAATCAGAGACATTTAGTTATAATAGAATTAAAAGTATAAAAAGTATTAAAGATAATTCGACAACACTAGCAATCAATGAAAGGTATAGAAGACTAATTCCTTACATGACGTTTTACTACGCCAACGATTTGGTTACTCCTACAACAGAAGCTCAAAATACCAATGTCGAAGTCGAAAAGGCTGAAATTGTTGAAGCGGGAACTATAACACCCATCGATCGCAAACCCCGAGTAATATACACTGTGCCAAGACATAAAAATATTCCTAGGTATCAAGGAAACAGATTAACTCAATTTAATATCGCGTCTGCAAATCCTACTAAGATATACTATAAAGAGTTACCTGCTGTTTACCAAAATGCGCCAAAATCTAATGCACCATATCATGCTTTTTTGCCAGAGCATGTTGCACAGGGTTTTTCAGATAGTCGGGAAATTGTATACGAAAGATATGTTCCAACGCAAATAAAAACTCCGAGTATACCACTTACAAGTTCTAGAAAACCATATTTAAACGTTTATGAAAACATGCAGACATCTAATGTTCAATATTATTCACCAGACCAGGTTGAAGTTCCAAATTATAAACTTGTACCGTACGAGCAAACGCCTCCTGTAAAAGTTGAAAATTTAATAACAACGAAAAAAACATATGCCCCTCTACAACCGAAAGAACCTTTGTATGTTAAACATTTACCTTCTCAGCGCCCACAACATTTAACAATATATGGCAATCCATATAGTCAACAAATAAAAACAAGGAAACCAACTACAATCTCGGAAATTTATTATGAAAGACGACCTGTTCCTGTTCCTGTTCCAGTACTAGTTCAACCAATAATGGAAAATGGTTTTAGGCCAATTATGAACTCGCATGTGTTAACGACTGAATCACCTCTATATTCATCAACTTTGAAAATGGATTCTTACTCAGATATAATTAATGAAAAAAAACAAGACATATCGAATCAAGATATAATTGAAGTAAAATTTTCTTCTGATCAAAATAATAAGGAACATGAACATGCCATCGAGCAACACGGTTATGAAGTAGCAGAAAACGAGCCATCCGATTCAGTATCTTTAGCCAATTTATTAAATTCGTTACAAATCAATAAGTCAATACCGAGACCAATTACAAGAGCAAATATTGGTGCATCTATAAAAACATTAATACAAGTATTGAATTCATTAAATGCACAATCCCAACAAAATGAATTGAAGACAGAATTCCTTAGTACGCCTAAACCTTTTGAACCCCAAGAGGTATTGGTGGAAACGACACCATCCCATATAATAACAACAACTCCAAAGCCGCAGGATCTTGATTTCCACGAAGAAACTTATCTTGCCCCTATAAAGACACCGTCACAACATTTAGATGGTAAATATATTATTTTCGGTAAATAAAAATACATAAAAGGTAAGTCAAGAGTATATTTCTGGTCTAGATGATATAAATAATGAGCCTCATCACCAATTAACAAGATATTCATACGTTGCTGATCATACATTTATTTATTATAGATGAAGTTTTGTCACGAATACTCAAAATGATAGAGATACTCGTATACAACAATGTATTACCTCCTTTTTTTTTTTTATTCAAAAAAGGACATTTGTTTTCTTAAACTTGCAGATTATCAATCGGGTGGTGGTAGTACCCAGCGGTTTCCTCTTCCTGTCACATCGGATAATGAAGGTGGTACCCCCGGTCGACCTGATATTGATTATCCAATCTTAACAGTTATTCCTCCAACGAGTTTCGACTGTAAAACACAACGATACAAAGGATTCTTTGCTGATACTGAAACTAGATGTCAAGTATGTGCACTCATTATTATTATTAGACTTATTATAAGCAGACCCGGCGACGCGTTGCTTTCTCTGATAAGATCATTAATATACAAAAGAATAGTAAGGATTACATATATCAATCTTACTTTTAAGGTTTGGCATTATTGTGACCTGAATGGCGGTCAAGCTTCTTTCTTGTGTCCCAATGGTACGATATTCTCCCAAGCTGCTTTGACTTGCGATTGGTGGTTCAACGTTCGATGTGCTTCAACTACTCAACTATACGTACTAAATGAGAGCCTGTATAAGTATATTCTGCCTCATTCACCAAAGTTTCCTGAAGATTACAGTGGACCATTAGTTGATAAGTAAGTTAAAAACATTTTGTAACACCAAAGTTATGATGAAAAAGCTGTGATGGCCTAGCGGTGCGACCGTGTGAATCTCTAGAGACGATCATGGGTTCAAACCCGGGCAGACACCAATGAGTTTTTCTACTAAAAACTTATGTGTCTAATTGATAATTGCAATTTATCACACGCTTTTCGGTGAAGGAAAACATCGTGAGGAAACCTGCATATCTCTAGAGAATCCTAGGGATATGTGTAACCTACCAACCCGCATTGGAGCAGCGTGGTAGGTCTTAGCTCCAACCCTTCTCTCCAAAAATGGAAAGTGGAGGCCTATGCCCAGCAGTGGGATAGTAACAGGCTGTTACATTACATACATTACATTACAAAGTTATGATAAAACAGTTCTTTAATTTATCTTATTTTATCCAGGTACTTGAGTTTAAAATTCAAAGAAATGGAGGAACAATTTAAAAAGAACAAAAATAAAAAGGTAGCATCAGATAAAATGGACGATTCTAACTCCGATTCTACTGAAATAGATAGTTCTGAAGAAAAAACTGACTCTGATAAAAGTAAAGAAGCTTCTGTTAATCAAGCAGATGTGGTAATTGAAACACCCGGTAGTAGCGGAAATGTACAGAGATTAGAGGATGTGTAATAATTTTATTTTGGACATTGTACATATCATCTGTTGAGATTAGATAGGTATTTTTGCTTTGTTTAATATGGTAATAAAAAAGAAGGTTGCTTCATAAGTTTGAGCAAATACATACTCGTATACTGTGATACAGTTAGTAATTCCATTACAGTCGTATAGCTTGTACATAATCTAATTATTTATGTGTGATAATTAATGTTCATAGTCTGGGGTTGTGAATGATTATGAAAAGTATGTACCACTACCGGTACCACCGGTATGTACCACCACCACATGGTGTTGAAAATTTGTAAATAGGTTGTAATTTAAACTTTAGCCTAGAGAATTAAACTTGCCATATTTTGCCATGGTTTAATTCATGGTTAATATATATTTTTTTCTCTTTTATTTTTATAAACTGTGCGTTGTCGTCTTCCTTGTTGTGTATTTAAAAACCAATGTCTTTTACTTAGTTTCAATATGTTCTCGTAATTATGCTAAATAATGATTATTATTACATACCACAATAGCAAACAGCCTTTCCGCAATTTACTTTTTATAATTTCTTAGTTTTCCAACAAAAAATAATTGTTTTTTTTGCTTCACTGATAGTAAGTTCAGAAGATTCTTTTGGTGCCGATACTTAGGAAGAGCTAAAAATTTTGAGGAGAATAAGTAACCTTTAGTTTTCTCAGAATTTTAACGTCATAATAAACCAACGTTGAATTTAACAATTGGTGTCTGGATAGAAGACCCATAGATAGATTTAATATTATCATTGATAATAAAATTCATCGAATACTTAAAATTTATATTGTCAGCTAATATTTCTTTGAGTTATCTTAGTTTTGTACATACCAAAGTCTTCGAAAAGAAGATTGATTGCCAGTGATAACATATGAATGAGTAACTTCATCATTGACTGTTGACTTCGACAAGAGCTCAGAATCTCTCAGCGGGTGAAGGATCGATCTGCGTGGTGTCTACCGAATCATATTAAATCAGAAATAAAATTCGTAAATGGTCGGCGTACAGTACGTACGCCGACTATTTACGAATTACAAAGATTACTTACAAAGAATTAAATCATGGAGTCCCTAGTTGTTCCAGTGATGATCCAGAAGGTCATCGAAATGGTAGAGCCCAAGTAGGTGGACAGACGACCTTAAAAACATCGCAGAGAACAGCTGAATCCAAGAAGTAAAAGTTCCTGAGGTTTGAGTAGGAGTTACATCGTTCAAAGTGAAGTTACGTATAGTTACAACGTAGGTATATTCTTAAGAAATAAAATGTTTTAAAACATTTGTATGAAACTCAGGTACCTATGTGTACTTATCTCGATGTTAAGTTACCAGGAGTGAATGCTTTATTTATGTGTAATTTATAAGATGCATTAGAGACATGATAAAATGTATGTTGCTAGCCACACCAGCTGTAGGTGTTGCAAGCATATTATAATATGATACTCAACATGTGTGCAATGATTGAACTTTTATTTATTTTTATACTTATTTTATTGATGTGCTTTATTGTCATGGTTTATGTGTCTAATAAATTTAAAAAAAATATGTATAACCATTTCTTCCTCAGTGACTTTTTGAATTTGAATAAAACTCTATATAATTTCTTACATTTAATCAAATTATTTACAACAGTGATGTAATTGTGATTCTTTCTACATTCACTAACATTCATAAACGTATAGGTACCAAGCCTGTATCCGAATAACGTTGAAAGAACAAGTATATTTTTTATTTTGCAAAGAATGTAATTAAATATATGTTTTATACACCATTAAAGGTAAACAAATAGGTAATTTATCACTTATTTAAGAAGTAATTAGGTACCTAACCTATACAATATTATAATTGAATATCATAAATTGAGAGATTCTAAAATTGATAATATTTACATTCCATAAATAAATGTTACATTTATAGTTTAATACTAAGCACGATAGTTTATACATAACATTTTGGCTATACATACATGCTATACCTATTCGAACGACATTGGACCTTTATAAGCTAGTACCTAGACATTTAATATAATGCCAATTTCGCTGATAATATTTTTACAAAAATATAATTTGGGAATAAAATAATATACTTAGGTATTGATATAACGGCTCAATACGTCACTAGGTGTTGATTCTCATTAAATTTTGAACACGAAATTTAGAGCCAAGATTATTCTATAACTTTTAGCTAATTTTGATTTTTACAATTATTATTTACAGATCTCGCCTTTATCTCATTTCCAATCACAAGCTGTTGCCGTTTCAGTCTTTCACGTTACGTTTCCCTCAATATATCCTACATACATATAAAGTATTAAGCAAAAAAAAAGGTATGAATACAAATAACTAATGTCAAATATAAAAAAAGAATTACTCATCTTTTATACACAATTTTTTTTATTTTAGCTTATATTATTTCTTAAGAACATTTGGCAATATGTTGAAATCGAAAAAAGGTGGTATGTAAAAAGTCGTTATCTACTGTTGAAAGTTTATGAACAATTTGGAGACTTATCCTATTCACAGACGATTAATACTGAGTTTATGAGATAATATCAACGTTTAAGATCAAAGAGCGTCAGCAATATTAAAAATACCGTTAGTCGGCGCAAGTTACTTTCACGTAATCCAAAAACTCCCGGTTCACGATAATTTTACCCTGTTAGTGACAACATTAACCATACATACTATACAATAATAAATAGGGCACGAAAACGTGCGATAAATTATTATCTACGTACACGAAGATAATTGTAAATCGCGTCAATATAATGACAAAACTACTTAAATAAACGATTAATGGAACGCGCGCCAGGTGCGGTCGGTCGGGGTCGGGGGGCGTTCGCGTGGCTGTCCGAGCGCTTAATGCTTGAGTAGCAGCGCAGCGTGCTTGAGGCGCAGGTGGGAGCGCAGCGTGTCGATACGGCTATAGGTGGCGGGGCAGTAGGGGCACAGCGAGCGCTGCGCCGTGTGCGAGTGGAAGTGGTGCCAGCGGTTGGACACCTCTTTGCCGCAGGACTTGCAGCGCCACAGCGCCGCGCTCTCGGCCGCCGCCACAAACATGCTGTGGTACGAGTACTGCGGCGCGGCCTGCGCACGCTCTGCAAAACCGCGCCACGCGTCATGCCGAGCCCGAAACTTCAACACCAGACCTTGTCCAATATTTTACAACACGACCATTTCAGAATTTATCATATATAGCGCCAAAGGAATAATCCGTTAATGTGCCATCGTTACGTTCGAACTGTGGGTTGGGAAAAAACTCTATAGTCAACAAGATTTTAATTGACTAAGATGTATAAATAATTTAGTCCTCGACAATTTATTAACTTGAATATATCAAATCACGCATAATTTAATCAAAACAATAAAAACTTCGTTCCATTGCATGTAAACAGCAACTTAATTGACATTATGTCTTAATATCTAGAAGAGCAATGGTAATGAGAGTATAAATATTAAAATTAATCGTAAATCAACATTATTGTGACTAGTACCTATGCAGCACTATTTATTTTATTCTATTGAGTACCTCTAAAATAAATGCCACCGTCAAAAACTTTTCACTTCATGTAGCGGTAAGCGGTTTCTCAAAAAGATGATGTTAAGCAGATTTAACTAATAAATATGGAGTGACATTGTTTCCGTAATATTAAAAAAGTCGATTGTCGGATTATTCCGATGATTGGCAATTTGTGTTTAGGTAAATTAATGTTTTTTTGAAAATTCGTGTTGGAAAATAATTCTGAGGACTTTGATATTTATGAACACATACTGCCACATAGCATATCGGCGATGCATATTCTAAACTTAAAGTAAAACGGCCCGGTGTTTTGTCAACAATACTTTCAGTTGCACTACGCCAATAACTTTCATGCACTCCAAATAACACTATCTCGAACGATGATGCGGTTGTCAACTAGAAGCATTGCCGGGGACGCACACATAGACGGCGAGTGTTTAGGCGAATGAGGCCGTGCATCCGTATTCAGACGGTACATATAATTTGCAATGGGGTGGAGCGTGTAAAACGCAAACTGAAACTACACGAATTGTAACATACCACAATTTAATGTAAAAATTAGTAATAAATACAACAGATAAATGCAGGAGTTTGCAACATGTTAAAATTGCATTACATAACATCAAACAATGTGAAATAAAAATTGCATCAACTGCTTGCATAAAACAAAATTATTTAAATTAAACTTTTAATGGAGGCATCAAACCAAGACATTTAAATACTCATAAACAACAAATCGATTATAAAATCTCATGTAAAAATATAACAAGACTGATATACAGCTGTTAAGGTACACGATTTGACGCCCCCGCCCTATTAGTATAAAACTATTGTGATACACGACACTATAACAAATTTGCTAATGTTACAAAGAAGAAACAAAATAAAACATAACTAGACCATTGCTATCCTGAAAATAACCATAGAGCTCATCCTGCACTCCATTGATTCCAAACTATATACATCACGATACGTGACGTAAAGGTAAAATTTTAATAATATACAATAAATTGGAATATTCAATTAGATTGGCCAAATAAGTGACTAGGTCCACAAGACCTCATTTCATAAGACTAAATTTAGTAATTCGTTAACCTTATGTGTAAATTCCATATGGCATAAAGTTAGCTTTCATTAAGTTCACTTGCGTGGTCACCATACAATATTAAGTTGCAGACTTCCTGAAAGCTGAAAAGAGATCAAAGGGAGATATTTTCTGAGCCAAACGATGTGATACTCCAAAATATTCTGGCCAGACACTATCGTAGTATCCTAACCTAAATATCTAAAATAATATTCTATGTTACTAATCGATTTGCTATAGCAAATTCATTATTTAAAAATTGGTCTCGAGTGATAGTAATATACAAAATGCATTCAAGATTAGGTGAAGCGACTCTTTAAACGCCCCGCGAGGCCGTGAGCCCGCAATATCGGATAGCTATGATCTATTCCAACAACATACTTTAACTTGCGCGATAATAAATTAATAAACAGTACATAACTATGACGATTGGCAGAGGTAAACAAGCTATCTTAATATTACCAGCTATAAAACCTGTACACCGCCGTAACCCAAACTGCGTTGCTACAAAGTACAAAGTAGGAGTTCACTTATGTAAATACATACTGGTAGTTACTCTCTTCCGAAAACATTAATTACTTTAAAATATCCTTTAGTTTGGTTACGTTATTAAATAACTAGTAATATTGCACTGAGTATGAAATGCTATCAAATAATAAGTGCCCACATTAATTGCAACGGTAGATATAAAAATCTTTAACTTTCTTAAAATTAAATATAAATCTTTGTGGAAGAAACGTTTGGTAGTTAAATATAACTTTATTGATAAAGGAACGAAGGAGCTTAGTGCTTATATCAAGTGGGCCCCTATATTCAATAGACAAAATTGTATAATCTAGGTACGAGTTATGACTATTTTTAAAAAATTGCACAAGTGATTTGCACGTTCACAGCTACTAAACAGCACTAATGCCACAACTTAGAAAATATGTGAATCGATCACGGTTCAACTACTTGGATGCGATCGATTCGCACCGTTAAAAGACATTCAATGTATTTGGTAGAATTAGATCTGATTTATACAATCTGCGACTTAACAATCTAGATACATTAGTAAGTGTGAAGAGGTCCGAATTTAAAAATTAAGGTAAAATCTCGAGTGATACTGTAATCTCTAAGTGTGTATTGTATCTAACGCGTCACGGTGAACGCTAGAGCTATACCCGTTGACCAGAGCCCTGACAGATGCGACCTCAGCCGGATGCTAGATGCCTTACATTATTGCAAACAAACTAATCGTTAAAACATTAATATTACAATAGGAGTCGAATCGTAGCGTGTTAACACTCTTGGTTCTAGCACCATACCATTTTATCACATTTCAGTTACCGTACCACTCTAAAGTGTTTAGCTAAAAATGTAACAATCTTAAATCTTAAATTGAAAAATACATACGTAAACACTAGGTTAGTCCCAATTGTAGAATGCCAATATTAGTTACTAAATGCGCAACCTCAAATCGTTCCTCTCTACCCTAAAGTAATTGAGAGGTCTTTGACCTCCAGCACCGAGCGACTTAACACAACTAAACTACCAACGATAAAATAATAAAACATGTTAACATCGCAAGTATTACTAGTCGCCTATTCGACTCGTTAAACGAAATTAATGTTACTATATATATATCATGAATCAATAAAAACAAACAACACTAATAAATTATATTACATACTTATATAAATATAAAAATTATATTAAATCAGACAATAGAATATATCTAAGTATAAAAAACAATCTCCGTAAATAGATCAACTAGTCTAGTATAAAAATCTTTTCGTATGTTTCCTTAGGCGCTATCCGTTAATACATCACAAATCCTTAATAATTATCCAGCTCGCAAAGGCCTCATAGATTTACAAATGCATCTACACTGAGATTCAGTCAATATTTATATGTCGTTGACCTACGACAGATCACAATCTCTTGCCAGTTCTCGATCCTTCTGTTGTCGTTCCGCACCATCCATAGGATAATATAACATAAATATAATTAGCTACAGGAAACTCATAATTTCCTATCTAATGAATAAATATAACAAGACGTGTGAGCCCGTCCAGGGCCGCAATAGCCAGCATCACTTCACGGTCGCACCGCTACTCGACAATGTATATTTAAATAGCTTAAGAATTCTATCGATATAATATAAAAAAATAATATGGTAATAAAATTAACATCATATTATTGCTTTTGCCCGTTCCCGTATAGCGATTGGTATAGAAAAAATTTGCTTACCTACTTACACATACGCTTTGAGTCATCATCTTAGTAACATCGACTAAAGGTATATTCCGTCACAGAATCGTCACTTTATAAATTCCTACACGGAATCATATACAAGGTCACACTGGGGCAAGTCAAATGCACAACCGAGACAATACTAAAACGAGAGTGAACTCAATTTAAGGCCCGCTTAAGTAATAGCACTTCAGCTTAATCCTAAATAGGAAAATGTTCAGAGGCGTTGCACGCGCGCGTCGGGACGCGGACGGCGCTGGCGCGGGCTCGCGCTCACAGAGCGTCGAGGCCGAGCCAGTACATGGACAATCAGTCGAAGCTCGCGTCCAGGTGATTGGCGAAGAGAGGAGCGTGTGGGGCGTGTGGCGGCGCGGCCGCAGCCGACTCGAACTTGCGTGTGTCGGGATTGTACGCGGGGTGCTTGAACTTGCAGTGCGTGCGCAGGTTGTCGGAGCGCGTGTACGTGGCGCGGCACAGCGGGCACTCGAACCGGCCCGGGAAATGCACGTGGTAGTGGTTACGGATGTGCGTCACCACCTTGCCGCACAGCTTGCAGCGGTGCAGGTTGAGAGCGCCTGCCACCCGCTCGAACGTCAGCCGCATGTGCCAGCCTTTCGAGCCTGCAACCACCGAGCGGTCAGCTCTCACTGCTCCGCACGCGATCCCAACCAAATTCCCCGACTTTGCACCTCGTGGCATCGTCTTCAGGTGTGTGTATAAAAATGGCCTTCCCTCCATAGTTAAGTGTGCTCTTAACTTTTTTCAAATTGCATAAGTATAAAATAAATTTTCAGTAATTTATGATCAGACCATTTTTGTACTTAACCCTTTAGAGTTTAATATATATGGCTATTTAAGTAAGACGATTTCATTTTATAAAATAATAGAAGAGACGTCACAAATATACAATAGAATTTGGATTGTGGAATGGTAAATCTATACTTTAAATTAAATGAATCCTTTAAAAGATAGGAAGTTATGGTTTAATTAGTAGGTGATAAAACAACCCAATTTCTACTGCATGAAGATAAGTAAGTTTTGGTAACATATTAGCACTATTAAAAAGCTTTCATAGTAATTTGTTAATGCTATGCTATTTGCTCCTCCTAGCACTATTAAAAGCATTTATTAAAGATTAATTTACTTAGAAATGAATTAAACCAAAATTTAAAAACCAACTTCGGAATAATGATAGTTTTATAAGAGATTCATGCACAAATGAATCAATGATTGAAGAAATGGTGTTTGTTATTTGTTTGTGTTAATATATTTGCATGAAAAGTTATATTGTACTGCCACCAAGGCTCTTTACAGAATTCAGAAATTTGAGATATAGGTCTGCTATAATAAATAAAGCATGGATTAGGATGAAATGAAAAGAAAGAGGTCAAAATAAAGGAGTATATTTGCAACGGACACACAGTAACGATAGACTTACAATTAAAATTATATCATAATTGAAGTAATGAAAATAAGTTATCTTAAAGATTCCTAAAATACAATAAGCAAAAGATCAGTCTTGGATACACCTCATATATTAGTATTGTTTCCTTACAATATCTACAAGGAACAAAAAGAGATCATAATAAGTTAGTGAACGCTGTAGACCGGATCTCATTCAATTACTAAATTGTACACCCCTCACATACATTTAAAACAAAGAAAATAGATATATCACTTTAGGAATCATAAAAATGATATCCGGTCTTCTTACAGTTGTTATTAACTCAGAAGTACACAAAAAACATTAGTTATAAATATCAATAAATCCTACAATACTTTTCTCACACAAATTATTTTAAAGTTTTATCACATGTTTAGAGAATATTGATTTTACAATATTTTTATCAGCTTTAGCGATATTTAATGTAAGAACAGTAGGGTAATATTGTCCCTATATTATATGATGATCTGATTTTTTTAAAATTCAGCTTCCTTTTCTTGATAATTATTATACGGAATTTTTAGTTATATAAATAATTCATCTGGTGTCTTTAATTAGCAACACAAAGGATTGTGATTTTATTTAAATTATTCTCTAAATATAATAAGTACATGTGAATACAATTGACCCTTATGTGAGAAAACTATATCCGAATTAGATAAATATTTTAAATTTCATTTTTAAGAAATTAAATTAAAAAAAAAACCCATTTAAGTAAATTTAACACACCACACCTTAATTCTAATTACAAACTTATTAGTACGTAGGTAACGATTAGGATCACTGAATAAGCGCACTTTGTTAGTAAACTATATTTTAATAAGTTTTTAAAGTAAGTTTAATCATGCAAAAGAATCTGTATAGTTTTAAAACCTAAAATGTTGAATCAAAAACTAAATACAATTAAAAGGGATTATCAGTCTAAATTAATAAAATTATTTATTGGTATACAGTTTCTTTTGTCCTTGTTATGAAAAAGATTAGCATTTAAAATGAACTCCCTATGTATATAAAATAAATTACATAAGAATTTATGTCAAAGTGATACTAGATACAACTGTAAAGATCAGATCTTTAGATTAACTAACAAAATCCTAAACAAAAGTAATATAATTATAGAACAATAAGCAACGCATTCGTCTTAAACATCTTCAGACAAATCATAAATTACTAAAGTCCTAATTTTATAAATTATGTTCTCAGAATTAGAAGACGAGCGCATTACTTAAAATTTTTGGCCTAACTCGATTGTGCTCCATTGTATTGGATACATTAACGGATCGCCCCTAACACTTTGTCTGGATATTGGAAAAATTATTTTGGCCTAGAATTGAACAGTGTTTCATTCTAAGATGCCGTTTTAAATTGTCGGCTCTAGTCAATATTATTGGGCATAGAGGGCATTTATGCTGCTCCGGATTATGAGATTTCATATGCTTTTTTATATTTGTTACATTTTTACCGCAAACATTACACGACATAGGTGGAGCATAGGGTTTGTGATTTAACGCAATTTTGAATGATTTTACTATGTTTTCAATGTTGGCTATATTGTGGCCGAAAGTTTCTTGGGGATTATCATTTTCGTCGGCATATTTGTCACCTGCAATGTACGCAACCTCTTCATTCTCATATTGACAAATCAGCATGCTACGTTTGATGCAAACAAATTCTGTTCAGTGTCTATCTAACTACAAATCACTAGCACACTCAGTTTTGCATTTTTATCTTGCCCTAACACCCAAAACTTACATGCTTAATTCTCACAAATTATTAGGTTTACTAGATCCAGGAATAAGTTTTATAAATACATTAAGTCGCATGACCTACGTCCCACCGGGGGCGCCAAATCTGTTTGAGAAATCAATTCACACCGATTTCTTCATTGATCCCACATTATCATTACAGCGTCAAAGAAAAGAAAGTAAAAAGCGTTTAATGTATAATTAGTGCAAATTAGAATGAAATGAGAAGCGACTTCATGCTATAGTATATGCTCATGCTTGATGACTATATGCTTTTATAAATATCTAAAAATGCTAATTATTAAAAATATCTCAAAATTTATTACTTGTTTTAAATTTTTAGCATTCTTGAATATTTATAAATAAATATTAGAGCAAATGATATTGTTAGACATTCAGACAAGCCCATTACGTTAATATCGATCGTTTTGATTATAAATACTTTATACAGTTATATGGCGACGATATTTAGCTGTAACGTAAAATGACTGTATAATAACCAAATCAACTCAACAAGACTAACGGGCTGGCCTCAATTTTAAATTCAGCGATTTTACAAAAGTATTTATCAGACATTGACAATCACCAAAAAAATTCAATACCCAAGAAATGCAATAATTTTGCTACAGTATATCATATGCAAGTAAGTATTTTACCTAAAGTGACTAAATGTAAAGAAGAAAACGTTACAGAATGACTAAAAGTAATTATATTTTTTTAATTTAGAATTCGAAAACGAAAATAATTTGGTAGAGAATTCATAGACATATTTCTATACAAACTATTCTGTAGGTATTGTTTCAATGGTGATTGTCAAAGAACTGCACACAAAACTCACCATCTATGGTGTCGGTTTGGTCAGGATGGGCGTGCATGATGGATTCGCCCTCGTTGCACTCGTTGCTTAATGTTGGCTGGGATAGTATTGAGGCCATTTCGTTCACGCCCAATCCCTGAAAAGTAACACATTTTTTGCTATCAATTAATAACTATCTCAATGTAAGTGATACCTTGGTATTTTTAAAAGCCGATCAATTTAACTTGCTTAATAAAGTGCCTTGCTCGGTAGTTTTTATTAAAGATATAAAAAATATGAAAAAAATAATTGGGCAGGTGGGGCTCGATCCAGGGTATTTTCACTTCCTAGTCCGACTATCCCTAGGCCCATTATCCACTGACCTATGACACCTTTATAATTGACAGCTCAAATATAATTTGCCTTATATTTTACATTTTAGATTATATATATATATATTATAACTAGTAACTCTTAAGTTGCGGAAATAGCGTCGGGGGTGCATCTAGAAATGAATAATAATAAGGTACGACGAAAGTCAAATAAAAAAACTGAGTGATGATATATTTTTCATTTACTTGCCATAAGGCAAGCAATAATAACGATAAAGTAATCTTGCATATTGTTATTATTATTATTTTTTAATTACATGATCGTCTAAATTTGTTTATTTTATAATAGTTTTACGTGAAATAAACATTAACAATGTTATTTTTTTAATCAAATTATAGTTATGCTAAAATTATGCCTAAACGACCTGTGCAGTATACAAAACCGGAGTGTTATTAGGAAACCTGTTTTATAGTTTGTTTTGTGACAAAATTAGGTTTTAAGAATCACTACTTTCTGAGCATTAATTTTCTGTCTATTTCCAAATAAATTGAACATTTTGTATGTATTTATATAATTTATAATGCAATAACTTTATAATAGACAAATAAATAAATCTTTTAAAAATCGCAAAATTTCTTTTCTACAAGCTAAGACCACCTTATTACCTTAAATAAGATCTGTTACCAAAATGTTAAAAATCGTTATTGTAGAATAGATTGTGAAGAACCGTTGTTACCATTAGGAATTATATACTTGTTAAGTTGATACTTAACTGAAATAATAATTCACACAAATTTGGTGTCACCAAATTTAATGATACTGCATTATAAAAAATTTTAAAACATAAAATAGTCTGGCTTTGTCCAACTTAAAATCAAGTTTTTAAATTTTAATGTTAGTTTTTTAGATTTTCATTAAACCCGTTTTGTGACCCCTATTAACAACAGATTTCTTTTAGAAACCCTCGAATATAGTAGTAGAAATGTTTTGAGTAAACATAGTTACTGAGACAAGTTGAATATTACAGTACCTGATTGGTTTACACTTTCGAGACTAGACTCTGCTACCACGGTATGAAACCTCAGATATACGTATAAAATGAAAGATGGAAAGACCTTTGCTTAGCTTAGCTTTAATAACACAGTTTGAATGCACTTTGGACATTGGAATCCTAGGATATTCAAAGACAATTCTGCTCCAGGTGTTGAGCAGCGTCGCCTTTAAAAAGGCAGGCGTAGATTTAAATTATTTAGCATAGTAGGCTTCCATCAGACGAGATGACGATTAGAATAAACACATCTCTTCTTTCACTCTCACGAACAATGTTCTCCAAAATCTAAGTGCAGGAAGAAGGCCCGCTGAAGGACAATAAGACGAAACCCATCTCTGTCAGAGATCAACGTTTTTAAGTATAATCCATAGACAACCAAAACACTGACCGGTAAGTGCGGCTGTTCGTAGGGCGCGTGGTGCTGCGAGTGCGGCGCATGCGGAGTGTGCGGTGCTGGGTAGGGCGAGT